>JABFTP020000185.1:91187466-92464203 GCA_013387265.2 Cryptolaemus montrouzieri
TCTGATGTAGCAACGTTTACTCTGAAAGGAAACGTCAAACGTCAAAATTTGAGATATTTGGCTGAAGAAAATCCATATCGAATATGTAAACATCATAATCAGCATCCACAGAAATTCAATGTTTTTACTTGCATAGTAGAAAATGGAGTATTAGGACCTTATCATTTTGGCAATTTATTGCAAGAGACGTCTCTGGAGTTTTAGGGGAAAGACCTCATACCCGCTTTAGCTGGAAATATCCCAATATCATTCCTGATAAGTCAATATAGTTTCAGCATATGTACCTGTTCCACACTACGCTTAACCAGTGCAAAACTTCTTGATTGAGGTCTTTGAAAATCGTTGGATTGGTAGGAGAGGACTTGTGGAATGGCCTACTCGTTCTCTTGATTTGAATTCTTGCGAATACTTTCAATGAGGATACCTAAAAATAAAGTTTATAGAACTGATGTTGGTTATGTAAATGATTCGAGGGCAATAATTAGACAGAAATCCGTATTATAGCCTCATTGTGAATGTCATTCAAGTGTTTGAAAATCGCAAATCAATAGAAGAAAGTATTTAGTACGAGGAAAACATTCTAAGTTCACTTCAGAAGTGATAGTTTCGAGAATTCATCTTTAGACTTGAAAAATTATTTTGCAAGTATTCTAAATTTCATACTTGCCTTAAACATTTTCTTTTTAACACACTGCATTCCGAATTGAAAAAGATATATTTTCGTGATAAGAATCACATGAGCTTTCATATAACATGCTAATCGAAGGTATAGGGGAAGTATTTCCAAAATGGCATATATGAACAAAACGACAAATTGGCGATATTTAAAAATTGGCGCGGTTTAGACCGTCAAAAATAAGCCAATTAGGATGCGCCTACAACGGAAATATACGATTGGATTTTTGAGAGACGTTTGAAATACACAACGGACGCCATGTTGACATTTGTGTTTCAAGCTTAGAAAGAAATTTGTTAGTGGCCATTAGTTTTTTGTTTTTCGGTGGGTTTTCTTTTGTTGTTTTACTGTTTTATAGTTTTCTTATTTCAAGCATTTTATGTTTGAGGTGAACTTGTAAAATTTACTATAATCTACTATAATCGTAATATTTTTGAGGCTAAGTACAAAATGACATATAACCACTATGGACAAAACAAAATAATGTATTATTTTGTCCATAGAGATAGTAAATAATAAAAATATCTAAATCTACATAAATCTCTTTAATTTACAGAATGACAATATGCTTCGGAATTATCAGAGGACAAGAAATAGGCAATCATGGAGTCCACAAGCGATGAACCAAACTATTGAAGCTGTAAAGGAGAAAAAATGGGTTAGCTTCTGGCTTCTAAGTGCCACAAGCTCCACTAAGGCGTCATGCTTTGGAACAAAATAAAATAATTTTACCTGTAGCATAAGGTTTGGGCCGATTTCAGCTAGCATTTCCTCTTGAAACCGAGAGACAATTGGTTGAGCATATTAAGCTACTTGAAACTCGCATATTTGGATTAAAGCGTACAATGGTCCAAAAACTCGTTTTCGAATTAACTGAGAAGAATGGCTTTGAGGACAGTTTTAATTAAGATAAGAGTTAAGCTGGCCAGGAGTGGCTAGATGGATTTTTAAGGCGCCATAAAGACATATCTTTACGTAAACCTGAGCCTACTTCCGCAGCCAGAGCCCTAGCATTTAATCGACCCCAGGTACAAAAGTTTTTTGATAATCATCAAGAATACATTGACAAATACAAATTCAACGCAAACTGGATCTACAATGTTGACGAATCGGGGATGACTACTGTCCAAAGACCTTAAAAAAATCTCAGCTACCACTGGCAGAAGGCAAGTAGGTGCCATTACGAGCGCTGAGCGATCCAATGTAACAGTAGTATGCTGCTTGAACGCATCTGGGTCGTACGTACACCCTCCCATGATTTTCCCGAGGAAGAATATGAAAAACGAGCTCGTGGATGAAGCACCAACTGGCACGGTAGGAGTAGCTCAAGAAAACGGGTGGATGTCTTCTGAAATATTCGTTAAGTGGCTCCAGAATTTTCAAAGCTTTATGAAAGCTAGTCATGATGATAAAGTCTTGCTTATTGTCGATGGCCATGCCAGCCATAAATCATTCGAAGCTTTGAATTTTGCGAAAGACAATGGAATAGAAATTGTTTGTTTTCCCCCTCACTGCACCCATCGTTTGCAGCCTCTCGACGTGTGCTTTTATGGACCGCTCAAGACTTATTTCAACCAAGAGATTTCTGTCTGGCTATTCAATCAGCTTCAGATCGGATTTTATTCAATCAAGCTTATGGAAAAACTGCTTCTGTTCAAAATGCATGCAGTGGTTTCAAAAGCACAGGACTGTGGCCAGTTAATCCAGACATATTTTCAGATCACTTTTTTGAACCAACTGAAACAATAAATGTGCCAATAGCTCTGCTACTGATAACCCAGACTCAATCCAGGATCAGAACCTTCTTCCATCGTTGCCACTTGACCCAGTGGCTGGCGAGCCATAGAAACTGAATGAAACTCCTGAATCTTCATTAAAGCCATCTACTAGTTCTTGTAAACCATCTCATTTATCGGATTCTTCATCACAATAGCAGTTACTAAAGATATTCATAACACACTGACTGGCCACTCAGACATTTCTCAACCATCAACAAGTTCCTTTTCAGCGACAGTTCCCAGTGGTAAATTTGTAAGTGGACAGGGTAAACGAAAGCCAAAGAACTGACGTCAGCACCAAATATGGCAGAGTTAAAACTCAAACGAGAGACTGAAGCTGAAAAACCAACTCCTCAGAGACGACAGGAAGTTACTAGATCGCTTTATATAAATGATGGCTCGGATGAAGATGGCCTTGATCAAGAAGGCGAAGAAGGCAATTGTGCTTGTATATACTGCAACGATATTCACTCACGAGCAAAAGCTGGTGAGGGGTGGTTGAGGTGCATGCGGTGCAGTCGTTGGGTTCACGCGGCCTGTGCTGATTTGCCAAAGCGTACCAAATTATTTGTTTGCGAATTGTGCCATTAATTTTAGTCATTATCTATTTTATACATGTTGATGACTGTGTATATCATTTATTCCATAAGGTTTGTGTCGTTTTGTCAATACGGTATGGACAAAACGGATTTATCTTGATCTTCATTTGAAAGTAAGTATTTTTGTAAATGTTGATTTTTCAGCAAAGTTTAAAATGTAAATTACCAAAAATATGTTTCTAATACGAATAAAATAAAAGTTATTGATAATTAATAAAACGCTATATCATTTTTGATAATTAATAATACGAACGAAAGTATTGTTTCCCAACTACACCCTCTATTTCAAAAGTAACCGAACTGTTTTAAAAACACAGTACTTCTATTGCCGTCTGTTGTAATATTGTACCCGTCGATAACTTGCTACTTCATTGACAACTGTTCAAAATTTCATGAATTTGTATATTAATAACCCGAGTTATTGCACCATGTTTATTAGTGCGTTAAGTACATAGTCGGAAATTAATTTTGAACAAAGAGCTACAATTATGTTTTGCGTTAAACTTGGTTGGGTTGCACCAAATGCTGCAAACTGCATATCATAATGATTGTCTACCCCCTACGCAAGTGTAGCAGTGGTTCAAGCGATTCTAATTGAGTAGAAAGATCCTGAATGATGACGAAAGGCGATCCCAAAACTGGATTATTGAAAGAGAACATCGAAAAAGTGCGTGAATTAATCAAAAATAATAAAAAATCCTTGGTGAAATTTATTGAAAAGGAATTAGGCATTCCTCAAACAAATGTATACTGCATTTTGACGGAAGAGCCGTACGAAGACTAATCGAGGTTTGTACCACAGAAACTCACCGACGACCAAAAATTTAATCGAATTGAGCATTTTAACCTACCCAATTACTAATAGGATGTAAACTAATAATAATGACTTTAATTAGAAAAGGTTCACACTTTGTGGTTTACCCTGCTCAGTCGTTTAGATGGGTCGTGGATTTTAGTTACCTTGAAGCATCCAATGTTGACAGTTTCTCTCCAATAAAATGAACACAATTTATTTGAAATTATCCATTTAATAAATATGTAGGCTTCACAAAACTTAAGAAATGGACTTATTTTTATAGTGATGTGCTAGCACATAAAATGGAGAGTATCTCAGCAGGTTGGTGGCTATCCAAGGAAAAGATTGATCTCCTCTAAAAAGAATGGAGGTTGGTGGCTATCTAATAAAATGATTGAACTCCTTTGTCCTGTCCTGAATAGAGGTGTTGAATTTGTCCTCTCCAAAAAAATATGGCTGGTGTTTTGTCCTCTCCAAAAAAATATGGCTGGTATTTTGTCCTCTTCAAAAAAATATAGTTGGTATTTTGTCCTCTCCAAAAAACTGTAAAAGTTTTCATATATCACCATGTGCTCGTGATGAATACAAGTGACCTCTCCTCTGCATTTATTTGAATTTTGAATGATTTTAACAAATTAAAAATGAAAAATAGCCTAGATAAATATATAGATATACATATAAAAGGAAAATAAAACGGTGATTGAACACACCAGACTTGCAAATCAAATATAAAAAGAAAATCTAGATATCATGATAAAAAATATCACTTATTTTCTATGCCATTCAAATAAAGCCGGAGAGAGGTCAGCAAGTAATGAATGAAGTTAACAAGCAAAAGAAATATAGGATGAATATGAATGGAATGAAAAAATAAATAAATAGTTAGTGAGGGGTTTGATTGTCTTATCAATTGATAAGATCTTTTGTGATGATCTATTGTTTTCTATAACTATTGTGTTTCTTGAAAATTGTCTTTTCAGGCAGTATGTTACCATAAAATTCGGGTTTTCACCTCGGTTTATATGGGAGTTGGGTCTCTAAGCCCTGACCAGATGTGAACAGGTCATAAAACTCTACCTCGGACAGAATGAGCGAGAAAAGTAACATTTTCTATTCATCACTCAGCATAGTGACATATTATCCAACCATTATCATATTAGTGTTGTGAGGTCAATATATGTGTATAGTAAAAAGCGTTTTTCTTTATAGATAGAACCCAACGTGGCTAAAACCCAGCCATTCCGTAACAGATGCACTTCACTATAATTAAAGATTTCAACTATTAAAATTTTCTGCGTGAAATATTGTTATATTTCAATTTGGTGAATTCAAATGCAGAAGGATATGAATTTTGTTCCGCTAAATTAGAAAGTGTTGAAATAATATAGATCATTCATTTCTTGAGGTATACTCTCGGGAATTCTTGTTTAGAAATTGCTCATGAATATATTTGCAACGAATGGTGTGATGCAATTGCTCATAGCCATTCCTTCGTAAACAGTTTTCAAGCTCATTTATCATCAAATAATGTGCACTTTTTCCAGCGAGAAAAATATGATTTCGACTACGATAAAAAACCGTCAGAAACACTGCCCGATTAACTCTCATTGTGGATATATATTCAGCATTTGAGACAGTTTAATACAGAATAGCTTCACATACGTTCATTCGCTCGACAAATGTGTCTACGTTCTTGACCTAGATGTGAAAAAATGTGTGAAAAATATCCTCACAAGCTCGGTGTTTCACATAAACATATTCATAGAATTCTGACTAGGTAGAGGATAAAGCTTGGGTTGTATATATGAAACTTTTTTCATCAATCATTCTCTCGCCTTATGTCATCTGGGGGGTTGAGGAAGTAAACGTTTGTGTTGAAGATAAGATATTTTTATTTCTGGATTCATGGGCCATAAATAGAAAAGAGATATTATGTGAAAGCTTTCGAAATTATTGCTATTCTTATATAGCTGGTTATGTGAATGAGAAATTCATTCCTTTTATTTCTTTCCGGATATTCTATAGAGATTGATGTTATTTCTAGGGAATTGTAACCTTTTTATTGAGGATATGTTATTGCATCGAAACTTTTTCATTTTTAGGGTTTTGTATTACGAAACGAAAAAAGAAACTCTTATAAGTTCATTTCGTTGTCTGTCTACAGAATAAAGTCTGAAAATTGAATTTGTAGTCATGAAAAAAACTTATGAAGGCAGATGTGCGGTGTTTTCGGATGTCGATATATCAGAAATATTGAGAGGTATCAAACCAAATTCTCAGAGACTGTGTCGAATCGTTTCAATGATAATTTGCACTCCACTGCTCTGCCGAAACCAGATTTGTAGCTGACTAGCAGTAGCAAACTATTGTCTCAACGAGAAAATTCTTAAGCTGGATTTGGACGAAGTGCACCCACTCGCGCACCTACCTCGCTAACGGTACTGCGCACCCCGGGGAAACTCCGGGTGAACTGGCGCCAGTCGGTTTTCAGTCGCGCTTCAAACGAAACTCACCGTATTCCCTCGCGTCATTTGAACGGGCAACTGAAGGTGTAGCCATGTTGAACTCCCGAACGAGACTGATTACTGACTCACCGGTCCTGCGGTCCACTCTCCCAGGTGGGAAAATGCGCGTCGACTGAACAGTGGGGCGAGGATGAGTTTGATGCGCTCATAAGTGCCGAGCTTTTATGCACGATTGGGTGCGCTTCGTCTAAACCCACCTTTGAGTAACCATCATGAATCGTATTGCGCGAGGTAGTACTTGTTCTACTCTTCTTTAATGACTACCAGTCTTTCTATACCTGCTGATTATTCTGGAAAGTTGAGGTTGCCAAGTCTTCGGCTTATTTTTGTATAAGTCCGACCTAGGTTATCTAACACTACCGCTTCAGAACAATCCTACGGAGTCAAATTTCGTGATTCGCGTTGCATTTTCACCGAAAATCAGAATTTTAACAAGAAAAAACGCTACTTGCAGAAATTGATCAACAATTGCAGTTATCAATATATTGTGGTTTATTGCAAAATTTCAATTTACTTCTTTCATTTCATTTCTCGTGATAGGAATATGGGCTTCAAGAAAAACAGAAATATGTTTGTATGTAAGCTTGTGTTAGTAATTAGTTGCCTACCAAAAACGAAATTTAAAATATTGAAATTGTGGGTTAATTTCTGGGCGCGTATATCTTCGAGAAATATTTGCAGTATTGTACTACTTCGGGCTATACCGGATACGAACTTCGTTATTTGGCGTGATATACTTTCATTTTTTATAGAGAATCATTTTTTAGACAATTCTTGTCAACTCGATCTCAAACCAGAATTTGAAAAGTTTTGGCTTCCTTGCCTTTTTGAAGATGCTCTTCCTATGTTATCTGTTTTTATTAATAATATATTCTTCCATATAAGGGGTTCGAAATTTACTCAATAATTTGGCAAACTTTAAGAATGTAGAAATCTTTTTTTTAAATGAATACCTATACTTTGTCCTTTCAGTAGTAGCGTATTTTGAAAAGGTTTCGATGTTTATAAGGTTGCGCTATAGTTAAAACCGCTTGTTTTGGATTTATTCACGATTTAATCGATCACTAGCTAATTAAACTATGCGAGTGTGAATAAACTGATAAAATTCATGATTCTTTTCATTTTGGGTTTAGTGAAAAATGATTGGACAGGTGAATTTTTAGATTTAGTTAGAGTTTTTGACGCCATATGATGTCACCGACTATTTTTCAGATTACAACCCCCATTTTTTTCATTTTTATGATGAAGTGCTTATTTTTCCATGTGTTCGATACTCTCGGAAAAATAAACTATACACTCTCATTCCAAAAGTAACCAAACTTTTTGAAAATAGAAACAACTTGTATTTAGTTTGAAACAAATCTATTTTATTAATCAATGTATTCGCCTTCTGCATTGATACACAAATTTGCACGCGCCAACAGGTTGTCAAACGACTTATTTGTCTTCTTTTTTGGAATGGTCTTCAAAGCGTCGGTCACAGCACTTTCAATTGGCCTCAATCGAAAAGTACCACTTTCCTTTCATCGTCAAATATAGGTTTGCGAACGATAGTAGCCGCACGAAGCTAGATCAGGTGAATAGATTGAAGGTTGCAAAGCAATAATGTGATTTTTGATCGAAAATTCAACTAAAACTCTTGAATGGTGTTATGGGGAATTATAGTGCAAAAGAGTCCAACTGACGTTTTCTCCATATTCTGGCCGAACACGACAAATTCTTGCCAGCGATTGCTTCATGACGCCCAAATGAAAATCATCACTTTTGAATTCTCTAAGCGAATTTTGTTGAGTTTTCCTTCATCTAATGCTCTCCATTCAGCACTCTGCCGCTTTGTTTCGGAATCATACCGAAAACACCACGTCTCGTTACCAGTCACAATCGTTCTCATGGAAATTGGGTCCTTTCGAGAACTTTTAATGATATCTTTGCTATGCTGTAGCGTGCTTAATGGCCACTGCTACTTCAACTGAATAACCTTTGGATTAACACGGTGCAAGTTTAACACAGTGCGAGTTACTTTGATTCTATGACCATTCATTCCGTGAAGAATCCCCTCTACCATTGCCAACTATCGAAGAGTGACAACGGAGAGAACACCGGAGTGCATTCATTTCCTTTGAAGACTTCGTTGAAACCACTCGAAATTAATTAATCATAATAGTTTGTGAATTGTTCAATAACTCTCTAAAATGAAAGGGGTAAGTAATAATCCATTACCATCCACTTTATTTCTACATTTTCTTTTAATATTGTGCAAACATTGATTTAATACCTAGATCCCTCGCACAACTAAGTAATTATCCTCAATTTCCATATTTCAATTAATATTCTCAACATGTGCATAGATTGCTGAATATCCATCCTCGATATTCTTATATTCTCTTCAGGTCACATTTACTTACAGTATGGATCTATGGTTTCTACGTTCTCAATTCTAAATTTATATATAGCAATATTTTACTTATGACACATTTTGTTAATCTGTTTTGAACAGGCTCATACAAACCTCATTCCACTTTTTTTCAAATGGCATATCCTATATCCAAAGGACCGAGTAAGTGGTATATTTCAATACCTTACGAATGGTGCCTAGGTTCCATATATTTATTGTGAAGGGTTTAGCAAATTTTTATCGAATTTCAAGAAATATTCCAATTTTTCACTTCAGTTTATAGCTTTACAGTTAAACTGGTTTGTTCCAAGTTGAAAGTATAATATTTAATCATTTCTTCACATTCAGTGATTCAAACGCCATAATCGACTTAATTTCAATGAAGGAATGATGATCGATAAATCGCATCGAGATAATTGAAAAATCGAAATCTCTTTATCACATTGCTCGCAATGAGTTGCTACCTACCTAATCCTAATCATTTTAATGTTGCTGTTCCAAATTAGGGGCTTAATATACTTATCATCTACAAATTCCTGGAAAAGCTCGTCGTTGACACCTATTAATATTCTAAGGAAAAATATTATGTCAGTCTTGATAAAAAGAGTTTCCAGTTCAGTGCATAGTGTTCACAATTTCATTTTTGCTTTACTATCGGTTGGAAAATTCCAATTTTAAGCAACTTTACTATTTGATATTTATATCAAATGGGGACTTATCCAGAACAAGAACGAATTGATATGATTTTTGTGATCGGCGAGTGCCAAGAAAACTGTTTTCTAGTATCAAGAGTTTACTCTGAAGATGCCAGAATTGAAGAAATTCAGATAGAAATTCCCTACAAAAATTACTACAAACATTCGAGCAAACCGGCAACGTAGCTTATCCAAAAACGAACAGACAAAAGCGGGTGACAGAAGATGGAGAAAACAAATTGACAGTTGTAGCGACCGTCGTTGAAAATTCAACTACTGGTCAGAGAAAGATTACCAATGAAACAAGAATTAGTAGAGGAAGTATATCCAATTCTTGAAAAAACACGGTTTCCATCCGTATCATGTTCAGGTCCACCAAAAGCTATCGGAAAGGGATTTTGAACGTCGCCTTGAGCTCTGTTTATGAATGCCGGAAATGATCTGAAGAAATGAAAACTTAGCAGAAAATATTATGTTCTGGGATTAATGCACCTTCTACAACAACTCTAACAAACTATAGCGTTATCAGCCAGTGACATCAATGTAGCAACGAGTAGTGTCAGAGTCTTCCTCCCCGAGAAAATCCTGTGTACGGCCTTAGCCAAGCAACACTGAATGTTACTCATTCATAGTTTTCTTTGTGTGAAGTGGTTAACGATCGAATAGAATAAAATAGTAATGAAAGAACAACTTACATAATTTCTAGAGCAAAACAACATTCTTTATGAAGGACAATCGGGATTCAGGCAGAATCACTCATGCGAGACTGCATTGCGTATTAGGGCTACTTTCATTTATATTATATATCAATGAAATTAAAAGAAAACTTCAATATTCTTTCCTTAATATGTTCGCAGACGATACTCTGATGTCGGTTCCGGGTACGGATTCTGAACAGAAATTTATATATATATATATATATATATATATATATATATATATATATATATATATATATATATATATATATATATATATATATATATATATATATATATATATATATATATATATATATATATATATATATATATATATATATATATATATGAATTACAGATATTATTCGATTGGTTCGAATAAACTTAAGTTAAGTACGGCAAAATCTAAATTCATGGTGTTTGGTTCTAAAACTAACTGTTCGAAGTTTCTTGAAAGAAATTGAAAGAAATTTTAAAATTCACTTGGGGAATGAATGTATTGATCAGGTGTTCGAATTCAAATTCTTAGGAGTGATATTGAATATACAGTTAACATTTAATGTATATGTTGATTATTTATGTGAAAAAATGGGGAAAAAATGGGTTATTTTTCTAGGGTTTCTCTAGACTTGTGTATAATGCGATGGTTAGTTCACATTTTGAGTATTGCGTGTATCTTTTGTTGTCAAGCACTGAGGAACAGATAGGACGGCTTCAAGTTCTTCAAAATAAATGTATGAAGGTGATTCGGAAATGTAGTATATATACATCAGTTGATGAAATGATAAAAACTCTTAATTGGCTATCTGTGGAACAAAGTATAAACAATCAAATTTAGAGCTGATTACAGAATGAAAACCCGCAGAGCTCCTCAATATCTTAATGAGTTGTTGACGAAGAGAGGAGATAGCCACTCTCGTCAGTTGAGAACGAATGCCCATTTTAATATTGAGTTTACTGATAAGCAGTTTCTTTCGCGATCATTGGTGAATGAGGGAGTCCGGATATTTAATGACTTACCTCAGAGTGTCAAGGATTCTGCGACCGTGAGGAAAAAATTGTTTGATTATTTTAAGTCATCAGATCCATTGCAATGAACTAGTTTCTTTGGTTGCATTTTTATAATGTACCTTTTTGTGTACTAACTAGCTAATGAGCTAATTTAATAAAGTTTACAGTTTACAGTATCTATATTTTGCCTGTTGATGTATTGTCTATAATTTTTTGTGAAAACAACCTGGTCTTGGATCGCGAGTGTCAAGACTCCTGTTTCAGCGAACAATTCTTCAGATACTAACCAAATCAATCTGTTGCATTTTCAAATTCAAAGGTGCAAGATTATATTGTATTATTATTATATTATTCAATGTGAATTGCTCTGTGATCTTCAATGGAATTTCCCCACAGAGCTTACTTCACGACTTCCTAAAATCTTCAGTTACGTTTTGAGTTTTTTTCAATCCAAAATACGAAATAATGTGAATCTGAAGTAAACGCTTTGTAGTACAGAAAAATTTTATCAGAAACACAAATATTCACTCATTCGTCAAATTACTTCGATGAACTGAAAATATGAGTTATCCTTCAAAAATTTCCCATAATTTCTTTTTTCTTGGAATATACAGCGTTTCAAGTGATACTTTATTCGCAGAAGGTGAAAATCGAAAAAAAATAAAGAGATACCATTTTGAAAATCCAAGCGAAGGTCAATCACCGGTATTTCCGAAAGTGAAAGATCAATGAAAATTATTCGAATAACTCTTGAAATGTGCGTCGTTTTTGCTGGAAAAAAGGGTTATACAATACCACGGTAGCACTCTCCGAAAGTTTCTCTAGTGCAGGGGTTCTCAAAGTGGGGTTCGCCTTTGAATGGCAAGGGGTTCGCGACAAGATTTACGTAATGGTAACTGGACAACTGGCAGGCACGCGCTGCACACATAGTGGCGCGCGCGTGACTGATTCATTTGTTTTACTGGGCAATAAGCGCGTTTTGGTTGACAGTAAAATAAAAACAGAATATTTTCAATCCCTTCATGCGGTTAGCTAGTTTTTAAAATGGATAAGTGGGGTCATTACGCAGAAAGTGTCCAAGTAATATATCGATTTCGCAACCTGCACAAAGTATATTTACTCAAATTGCATCTACTTCTGCTGAAAGTTCAGTTTTGAACGAAAATTCTGCAAAATCGAGAAAACAAGAAAAAACAATATGTTCATCGGCAAAAAAAAAGGAATTTGACTAAGACTATCTGAAAATTGGATTTACGTACAAAGAAGAATCTGAGTACCCAGAGCCACAGTGTGTAATATGTTCAGAAGTTCTCGCAAATAGCTCGATGAAGCCATCATTGCTGCGAAGACATTTGGAAACAAAACATCCTCAGTACATAGACAAACCAATGGATTTTTTTGTTCGAAAAAATAAAGAGTTGGCTTCTTCGAAAAAAAAATATGAAAACCGTATTGGCTACTAATTCTGAATATTTACGTGCGTCTTTTCTTGTGGCAAATAAAATTGCAAGAACCAGCAAGCCATACAATATTCCTGAAGAGTTGATTTCACCAGCTGCTAAAGATATGATCAGCTGTGCATTGGGAGACAAATTTTCGAAATTGTTGGATAAGATACCACTTTAAAATGATACAATTGCACGTCGCATTCCCGAAATGGCACTCGATGTTGAAGATTAACTCGCACAACGATTACAAAATAATTATTACGCGATTCAAGTTCATGAATCAACAGATATTAGTGGATTACCGAATTTGCTTGGGTTAGATATGTGTATAAAAGTATATGTGAAGAAGATTTTTTATTTTGTAAGACCTTGGAGTGATGATTTTATTGAAAAACATGGTATTGATTGGACAGTACGTTGGCATGTTTACTGATGGTGCAAAAGCCATGACAGGAAGGATATCTTGACTAATATCAAGGATTAAAAATCTCGCTCCTGCGGTCAAAAGTTGGCATTGTGCGTTGCACAGAGAAGCATTTGCGAGCAAGAAAATACCTGATGATTTGAAAACAGCACTTTCAGAGGTCGTAAAAATAATAAATTACATAAAAGCGCGTCCGTTGAATTCGAGACTTTTCGCATTATTATGCCGAGACATGGGTAGTGTACATGTTTCATTACTGCTACACTGTGAAGTACGCTGGTTGTCAAAAGGCAGGATATTAGCTCGGTTTGTTGAACTTCGTCACGACATATATATATTTTTGAAAGACAGTAACTTCGACCTCAAATTACGATCTGAAGATGAAACCTGGCTTAAAAGAGTAACTTATTTAGCTGACATTTTTTCTTGTCTCAATGAAACGAATGCTTCGATACAAGGTTCCACGTGCTGTGTATTTACTGTTCAGGACTAAATAAACGCACTTTAAAAAATTGAGTTTTGAAAAACCTGCTTGAGATCAAATATATTTGAATGTTTTCCTCTTTTGTATGAATTTATCACTACGAACGCCCTATCTGTGGATTCCGAAGTAAGGACTGAAATTGTTCTACATCTTTCTCAGCTCTCCGATGAACTGAAAAGGTACTTTCCGGATATTGATAACGCTAAAGATAGCTGGATTCGTAACCCGTTTGCGGTCACGAAAGAGAGCATAAATTCTAGTTTGATTATCAAGCAACAAGAGTCATTATTAGAAATGTCCGTAAATGAAACTCTTGAAGCTGATTTAAAAAGGATGTCTTTGATAGATTCCTGGACAGCTAGACAGGCAGAGTATTCCGATCTCTCACGCAAAGCAGTGAATTTCCTTTAACCCTTTGCCACAACATAATTGTGAGAGTGGGTTTTCACACCTGGTCATGATAAAAACTAAATACAGTAATCGACTTGATACCGAGTCAGAATTAAGGTTAAAATTGTCCAAAACTACTACTAGCATTAAATGCATTTGCGAAAAGAAACAAGCACATCCATCACATTATTATTAGAAAGATATTTCTTTTGGCACTTTATGTGTTACCTTTTAATCAAATAAAAACCTTATTTTCTTCAACAATCAATTTTATTATTTTTTGAGAGGGGGAGGTTAATTAATTAGTTAGTAAGGGGTTCGCTGTCACCTGGAAATTTTGAGTTCGTGGTGACGGAAGTTAGAGAAACCCTGCTCTGGTGTATAAATCTGATTCGACTTCCGTCTAGAAATGAGATAATTTTTAATGATCTTCAATTAAGGGTTCAGAAGTTACAATGATTTTTCTTTTCAAGAATATCAAATTGGACACTGTGTGTGTATGTGTATAAACAATAAAGAATTTAGATGTTCTCACTAAATCTTCCCAAAATAGAGCAAGTAATTAAAACCTGAACTTGCCAGCTGTACATATGGATCAGCCTGTATATCATAAAAGCTCCCCAGATAACTTTCTGTCGCGTCGTTCATTCTTACTCATCACGATTTCTTGTACCAATTATTCGTGAAACTTTCATCCGTGTCACACCACCCTCTAGAAGCCTTACGGCTATCATCAATTATTCCCGCTCAAGGTGGTAAATAATCTCAATGGCTCAGAATTGAACATTGACTAACTTTCACCCTCTTTCTCCTACAAGTATAAAGGTGAGAACGAAGAAGCCCCATATTTCATCCAAAATTATCCGCTAGGTATTTCAATTTTGAATAGATTCATCATATATTCTTTTTCTATTACACTTCCCACAGAAAATCAGGTGTCCTAAATCTTTTGCGAGATTCCAATTTGTGTAATTTGATGCTTTAATGAAACGTAAAGAATTTCCATCCATATTATCGTAACATCGGTTTTCTTTATAGCCTAGGTGCGAGGAAAAACCCAAATTGCCAATTATATCCAGTTTTTTCTCATTAAGTCCTTCTAACATCTCCTCTTACAGTCTAACTTATTTCCAACTACACTGCTCCAAGAAATTAACGCACAAAATTGAAAATTCATATTAATTCAGAAGAAAATTATATATGTTGAAGAATGATTTTTGCAGTAGTCCAGCAGCACTAAGGAATGATTGAGAACAATCGAAATGAAAATGATACTCATAGAAATTGAAATGATATTAATAATGAAAAATGTTTCATTTTTGAAAGGAATTTTAGTCCCCAAAAACCTATCAATACCAAATATTTCCAACCCTGACGAGAATTGCTGCATTCATACTCAAATTGAATAACCTTATAGCATTTTGAACCATTTCGTTCCAAATTTAGATCAGTCACAGTAGTTGGGTGATTTTGCTGGCTTCTCCATTGAAGAGATTTCGTGATCTTGAAGGGTAGTTCCCAACGATATGTGCTCGGTGAGGTCTAGCGTTATCATGTTTAAACAAAAAGTTTTCACACATGTTTGCCGCAAATGATACAATATGTTCTTCTCATGAAAGGACTATGTGCGTTAAGAAAAAACATCGAATTTTGTTGGCATATGTCCGAACATATCATGAAAATAACATGTCTTCATATTTAGTTGGCTACCAAAAAATAATTCGAAATATTGTAACTGTGCGTTAATTTATTAGCGCAGTGTAGCAGCAGTATATTTTTGAATTAAACATTAAAAAACACGCTCAGTAATGTAGTGAAAATCATTCACAATTAGAACCCCACTTTTCATCATTTTCATTATTATTTTTCTGAGGTCTGCAATTTCTTGAATAGTTCCCGAAATACATCATAAAAATCATGAAAATCTTGACAGACAACGTTTGAGTGAAACCTTATTGAAAAATTTGGAAGGTATACTGTGAGTCGATAAGAAAAATCAGTTCTTCAATCTATTTTTTGATAATTGAAACTGTTTCTGTTTCAGTATGATAAGATAAGATATAGTTTATTAGTGAGGGCTGCCTAGCAGCCAAGCCACTGCGACCCAGTGGTCTATTGTGGCACACTCTGTCTTACATTCCATCCACAAGCTCTATCCTTCTTATGAAGGATATGAGCTTTGAGGTTGAGAAGTTAATAGGCTCAGTCAGCTTCAGTTTGTTAGATCCAAGTTTCTCCATTCTGACTCTGTCCCCAGCTGGGCACTCGCACATAACATAATCCATTGATTCTATATCTTCTTCACATAGTCTACCTGAAGGATCCTCATTCACTTCTATCTTGTTCAGGTGGTTTCTGAGGTGACAGTGCCCCGTTAGTATGGCGATTATAACTCTCAGGTCCAGCCTAGAGAGTTTAAGTCAAACCTTGGCTCTCGCAATAGAAGGTCCACTAATGGCAAGTCGAAGTTGTCTGATACCTGAAAGACTCATCCAGTGCTCACGTGATGATTTTAATAGATCTATTTGTTAGTCCCGCCGCAAGCAAGAAGTTAGCACAGTGGACAATGGCAAATATTTCTGCTTTAAAGACAGTCGCAAGCCCGCCAAGACAGATTGACTATTCCTTGTTAGCTCCTCGACCGTAGACACCAGCTCCAACACCTCTTTCAGTTTTTGAGCCGTCCGTGTACCAACAGGGACCCTCGAGTAGACGATCCTTGGCATTGGTCCATTCCTGTCTACCAGGAATGATGACCTGGAATGGCTGCTCCATCTTGGATTTAGGTATTGCTATGTCAATCCTAATATTCAGCTACTCGTTATCCTCGATTTCAAACCGAAGGCACCGGGCATGAAGCCAAACATGCCTGTTCCATTTCGGAAAAGGTAATTAAATCTGTAGAAAGCCATTCTAGCCACTCCTACAATCACCAGATGAAGAGGGGCAAGGCCCAATATCAGTTCCATGGCCGCAGTGGGTGTAGAGCAAAAAGCTCCAGTAATCATCATGCAGGCCGTTCTCTGCAATTTAGAGAGCTTGAGTTAGGATAGCTTCTTAAGACTCCCACCGAGTAATGCAACCGTATGTGATACGTGGTCTCACCCAGAACACAAATAGCCACCGAAGTTGCTTTGAATCAAGAACCCATTTTTTTCCACAGGTCATTTGACATGCCCATAAAGAATTTCTAGCTTCGTGTATTATGCTTTCCAGGTGCGAACTCTACGTGAGTCTACTATTCAAGGTAACCCCCTGATATTTTGCTTCCTCCGCTTTTGGGATGAACACTCCACCCAGGATTAGGGAAGGAACAAATAGCCTCCTTTTCCTGGAGAATGGACTATAATGGTTTTATGGGGGTTTATGCTAAGTTCCTCTCCCTCACGCTACACATAAATAGCTAACATAGCCTCCTGAAGTCTGACGGCGACATGGCTGTCATCTCCGACAGCCAAAATGACTATAACATCAACGTGCGCTTGTACATCAACATCCAGTGCGCCAATTATTGCCAGAAGGTCATTAATCAGCAGAAACCACAACATTGAGGATAATAGTCCTCCCTGAGGGCAGCCCTTGCCAGCCACAAAACTGACTGCTTCCCCTTTCAGGGGAGTGTTGATCACTCTGACATTTAGCATGTTACTAATCCATTCTCTCCACTCCACTGGCTCTCGCAGCTCCACATAGCGAACTAGTAGGGGCTGCATTTAACGAACCTTCAATGTCCGTGAAGGCTTCAGCTGTTGTCTCCTTTCGGCCCAGTGACTTAGTGATCCTCCCGTATAAGTTGTCAAGTGCCAGATTGGTTGATTTACCTTTTTGAAAGGCGCATTGATGTTCGCTCAGAGTCCTCAGCGATTATACTTCGGTCCTGATGTATCCATCTAACATCTTCTGTTAGATAGTTTCAGTATGATCTGAAGTTATGTTAGATGCGAATGAACTCGCGAAATGAGAGATTCTGAAAACAATTAAAAAAATTGTTTCGACGAATTTTACTGAAGTACAAATCAAGATAAACAAGTTGAAACGGAAACAAAACAATGTGAATGCAGTAATTTTTTCCTTTTTTCATTTTAAATGTTCGAGATAAGCACCTTCAAAGCTTGGCAAACAGCGAACTGATCACCAAATTCATGGATAACTTTACGGATAATTTCTGGAGTGATCAAATTAACTTGATTTACTCTTATCCCCAAATCGTCGAGACTATCAACATTAGATTCGTGGATCTTACCGTTCAAGTATGCCTACAAAAATTATTCGCTGGGATTTAAATCTGAGAAACTTTCAGACCATTCGACGAGTCATTTTCTAGCAATACAACGATTTCCGGAAACCCCATTCGAAAAACATACTGCAGAGAAATCCCATCTTGGTGAAACCATATAAACTCATGGGGTAATTATTAACACATGTTTTCTTCTTGGATATGCCCTGACATATACCAATGAAGTTGAATGTTTTTTCTTGGCGCACATGTACCTCTCATGAGAAATGAACTGAAAGAAATATTGAGATTTCGCAAGAACCGCTACATTACATTAAAACAGCTGTAACGTAACGTTTCTCCTTCTTGAAAATTATAAATAATACAATAATTTCTGGTAATAATGCAATGAGGAATTTGACTAGGTTGGATTTATACAAGAATAGGTCAAAGACTTGGGGTATTCTATTCAGCTATTTCCAGGATGATCTGCAGGTGAAGAGAGCCTCGTAGTCATGAAAGAAGACTTGGGCAACGACAACCTTAACAATGTTCAACAATTTCCTCGTTGAGACAACGGTTCGCTACTGCTATACACATTCAAATGCAGCATGCAGAACAATGGAGTGCAAATTAGCACTGCAAACGATACAACAGCGTCCCAGGGAGTTTAGTTTGAAGGAGACAGTTTTGTTTACAGATGAGTCGAAATTTTACCTGTGTAAAGATGTCGAAATAAGACAGATGCCGAGTGCAACTTTTCACCCACCTTTGGTTTTGGTGGATGTTCAATAATGGCGAGGGTAGGAAATTCTGTGAACACCCGCAGTGATCCGGTTATCATAAGTAATGGAAACCTTAATACCCAAATGTAAGTACAAACATTTTAGAAGAATATGTTGTATCATCTGCGGCAACATGTGTGAAAGTTTTTCGTTTATACATTAGAAGGCCAGACCACAGACGTGCACGAAGCCCAGACCTTAATCCCATTGAATATATCTGGGACATTCTCAATAGACTAAGAAACCAGCAAAACCAGCCAGTTACCGTGAATGAGGTTCGGGACAGATGACCGAAACTTAAAACGAAATTAATCAGAAGAAATCATCGATTTTGAGTATGAATTGTAGATGCCAACATTAATTCAGCTATATCAAGCTGCTTGCAAGCTTGATACTTGTAAGAGCGTAAAGGTAAGTTCACTTGCTAATCGCTTGGTACCGTATCCGTACGGTTGCAACAGAAGTAGGTAGTATTTCTAGTTTTTTAATTTTAAATTGGCTGCGTCTCACTGGGATTTCAAAACTTGGTACGTTCGGTCAATTAGTTTTCGCAAAGCAACAAGTAGATACGAAAAGCTCCGAGAGAGAATTTGATTCATTTAAAGGAAAAAAGGGAAGAAATCAACCAGCAGACATTTCAGAAATGAAAAGAGTTTCTGTATTCAATAACAACACTCAATAAAAAATTGATATCGCCTACAACCTACAAAAGATTTCTATATAATATAGAATAGATTTAAATGAAATGATTTTTCCAGAGGTTTGTGGTATCATTCGTTAAAAACTCAATATTTCGTATGAAAATAAACAGAAAACTGAAAGAAATTTATGTAGTGTCGTCACCTAGCGATCAGAAGAGTAAGTATAATAATCTATTGATTAAGGTTTACTATAATTGGCGATATTCAGCGGAAGTGTTTAGGAGAATCAGTGAATCCCCGAGAATAGAGATTGAACGGTGATTTCCCGAGAACTAGAGTCAGGAATAAAGATATATTATATAAAAATATATATACATGATATATAATATATATATATATATATATATATATATATATATATATATATATATATATATATATATATATATATATATATATATATATATATATATATATATATATATACATATTAAAATATATAAATATATAAATAAAACAAATATATCGGTTCAGAAACAGCGAAGTATCAACTATCTGATTAAGTGGGTTTCAACGTTGGTATTTTTATCATTTTTACACAAGTTTAATTTTTACTATTGATTTCACAGAAGTTTATTTCAGTTGTTTTATAAAAAATTTGTTCATATTATTTTTGTGATACTATGGCTGTGTTTTATTTTGAAATATACATTTCACTTTCTCTCTTGTTCTTGTTCTAAATTTGTGTTTCCTTCAACAACCTTATCAATACTTTTCAGATTCTTATGTTGATTTTTATCTAAATATTTCCCGATCAAATATTCAGTATTATTCAAAGCTATATTCTCGATCTTATTGGATATAATAGGAAATTCATTTTTTATTGCAATTATGTTCTGATTCAAGCTTTTCAGTTTTGCGATTCAAGGAGCTTGAATTTTCAAGTTTTTGTGAAAGTGTAAACAAAAGCAAGACTTGACTACCATGGCTGAGGAGTCTCACTTATTACCTAATGAGTTTCACGAAATATAATGGACAAAAATATGTTTGACATATGTTTCAAGTTTTATCCCACCTTCACAGAAATAAGAGGAAATTATTTGTGAGCAGATAAAATTTCTAAGAATCTTAATGAATCTAATGTCTGGCTTTAGTTACGTCAAAGTAAAATTAGGAAATTGTGAAATCTAAGAAATGATTTTTGTTTAAACAATGTTGTCCTCATTTAATTATGTATTGCTGATTACTTATGCTCGTCTTTTCTAATTTTGAAGAAACGATTAGTTTCACCTCTATTAAAAGCAAGACAATCGTTACAATACAATTGATATAGACCGCTTTTGTGCCTAAGAAGTGTGAGAGAACATTTATTTTTCTTATTCGTTGATATTGTGTTGATTTTATTCTATTTTAATATATGGCATAATTCAGTACTTATTTGAGGGACATAATTAATGCTGTAATATTTCGTTGCTTCGTGAGCCTAAACGGTAAATCGAGTATATCATAATTTGTGTTGTTTTTTAGCAGATAGTTTATATATGATTTTATTTTTGTCTCAGTCATTTGACGCAATTGTTTTCAAAATTCTCAATTTTCATAGTTTTTCCATGAAACGGGAAACTTGAGTGAACTTTTTACAAATGTATGTATTTTTTTTACAAGTCAAACTGGTTGTGCCATCGATATTAGAGTAGACGATAATGAAAAATCCATAATTCAAAATAAATTAACAATTGCTTTCTTTTTGTATGAACGGAAATCATTTCCTGGATTTCACAGAAATCTGAATAACAAATTCAGCTTACAAAAGAAAGAGATATTCATTTCGTAAAAATCTCATGAGCTTTCATTCATAATGTACCAAGAACTAACGACCAGCTTGATTTCCGTTTGTCCCTACTTCTCTCGTCTAATCTTTGATATTAATGACATTGTAATACAGCTATAAAATAAAATATTCTTATGCATTGTCTTTTGTGTCAAACGTGGTTTCTCGAATTGTTTAATTATTTATAAAAATTTTCCTGTCCAAGGATTTTTCCAAGAACTGAGATTGAAGAATTATGAATTTTATTCCATTTGAATTTGGGAAGCTTTTACCTGATAGAATTCCATTATCAATAATAAAAACAAGTAATGTGTTTTAGAAATTTCACTGAATAACTATAATTCGCAACGCGTTTCACTACTCCATATCTTCAGACGAATGAATGTACAGAAATTATGACAACTATACATAGATAAGAATGAGAATATAAATACAAATATTCTTAAGTAATTAAAAGCTTATTCGGTTGCTTCTTCTTTAGTGGTTATTGATGACAGGTATTTCCAATAAAAATAAGGAATAGATTGCTCCCTGAAGAGATTCAATAAAGGTGAAGGGCTTAAATCGACTTATTCATCGATGAGTCTACCTGAGTGTCTGTGTTTGTTGATTTCTAAAATTTCCCAAAGATCTACCTTCCAATATTTGTTATCAGTATTCAAAAATTCAAACTGTGGGTCGAAAGAGTGACTATTTTCTAAGAGATGATTCGCGTAATTCGAATCTGATTTTTTATTTGAAAAACTGCGTTTACGTTCCGATATTCTAATATTGAAATTTTTATGTGTTCTACCAATGTGAAAATTATTACAGTCATTGCATTTCAATCTATAAACACCTGATTTATTATTTCCATCTGATTTAATTTTATTATTTTTAATATATTTGCCTAAGCTATTATTAGTTCGGAAAGCTATGTTAAAATTATTGCTACTCAAAAATGATTTCAGTTTCTCACTTGTAATGCCAACTTAGGTTAAGGTGTTGAATTTTCGTTTCAATTTATCATCAGGGTAAACTTCATTCAATGCGATTCTACTTTGTTTTATATCCAAAATATTATTTATTATTATGGAATTGTAACCATTATTTTTAGCTATCTGTTTACTTCAATTTAATTCTTTGTTGAAATTTTCTGGTGATAACGGGATGTTAATCAATCTATGAATTAAACTGTTGAATACGGATGACACGACGAGTTATGTATCATAATATCTGTATGCGACGGTAAATTGCGAAAACATGTTTTCCATTTTAATCGAAATTGTTACGCCTAAGAAATTTATTGAATTATTGCTTTCTATGGATGTTTCCAATTTTGGATTTAATGAATTTATATGATTTTAATGATATCATAACGATACCAGTATTACAATATTTACTAAGTGGATAATTATGAATTAATTTCTCTAAATTATTCATGAATATTTCTGCTAACAAAGGACTTAACGGATTGCCCATAATCAAGACTTCTTCACCAGTAAAACAAACTTTGAACAGATAAATACTAACTCCGAAATAATTCTCAAAACCTCCAAAGATGATATTTTAGCCAAACATCAAACAGCAAAAATCATCAAAGAAGACTTTTCGAAATTATCACCTCATTACAATTCCGATTATAAAATAATAAGTACAATTCGTGAAAATAGTACCAAGAACGATTTAATATTCACTAAAGCAGATAAAGGTAACACCGTCATCGCGATCAGTAAAACCGATTATATTTCAAGAACTGAGGAATTCTTAACAGCCGAAAACTATATAACATCAACTAAGGATCCTACCGCAAAATTTCAGAAAGTGGTTAAAAACATAATTTCGACAGCAAAATCATTAATCACAGACCACGAAAAATATAAGTTCATTAACTCCAATCCACAATCCCCCGAATTATATTCGTTGATGAAACTTCATAAACCTAATTACCCTATTAGACCTGTTGTTTCTTATATAACGGCACCTTCTTTCAAACTTTCAAAATTCCTTAACGACTTGCTAATATGAAACATTGCAATTTTAAATCTGAATTTTCGGTCAAAATTTCATATGAACTAATTGCCAATATCAAAGATACCATTACACCACCTAATTCCAAACTCATTTCTTTCGACGTTAAAAATCTATTTCCCAACATTCATCCGAAAGATACGAACCACTTATTTGAAGAATTATTAGAAAAGAATCATGTCAATATGATCATTGAATCAGATATTCTTTCATTCATTATTTCCATTTCAATAACAAATATTACACTTGTGAAGACGGATTATGGACAATCCGTTAAGTCCTTTGTTAGCAGAAATACTCATGAATAATTTAGAGAAATTAATTTATAATCATCCACTTAGTAAATATTGTTTATACTGGTATCGTTATGTAGACGACATCATTTTTTGCTTCACAGGAACAGATACAGTTAAAAATTTCGAAATCATATAAACTTATTACATCCAAAAATTGGATTCACCACCCAAATAGAAAGCAATAATTCAATAAATTTCCCAGACTCAACAATTTCGAATGAAAATGGAAAACATGTTTTCGCAATTCACCATAAGCCGTCACATGCAAGTAACATGATACATAACTCGTCGTGTCATCCGTAGCAACATAAAACGTCAGCATTCAACAGTTTCATTCATAGATTGATTAACATACCGTTATCACCAGAAAATTTCAACAAAGAATTAAATTTGATTAAACAAATAGACAAAAATAATGGCTACAATCCCAAACTAATAAATAATATTTTAAATAAAAAACAAAGAATCGCATTGAATGAAGTTTACCCTGTCGATGAATTGAAACAAAAATTCAACACCTTAACCTACGTTGGCATTACAAGTGAGAAACTGAAATCATTTTTGAGTAGCAATAATTTCAACATAGCCTTCCAAACTAATAATAATTTAGGCAAATATATAAAAAATAATAAAACCAAATCAGGTAAAAATAATAAATCAGGTGTTTATAGATTGAATTGCAATGACAATCAAAAATCTGATTCAAACTACGCGAATCTTCTCCTAGAAAATAGTTACTCTTTCGACCCACAGTTGAAATTTTACATATAGGTAATAAATATTGGAAGGTAGATCTTTGGGAAATTTTAGGTAATCAACAAACACAAACACTCATATAGACTCATCAATAAACAATACGATTTAAGCCCTTCACCTTTATTGAATCTCTTCAGGGAGCAATCTATTTCTTAATTTTATTGGATATACCTGTCATCAATAACCACTTAAGAAGAAGCAACCCAATAAGCTTTCAATTATTCAAGAACATTTGCATTTATATTCTCATTCTTACCTATAAATAGTTGTCATAATTTCTGTACATTCATTCGTCTTAAGAAGAAGCTACGGTGTAGTGAAACGCATTACGAATCACAATTATTCAGTAAAGTTCCTAAAATCACATTACTTGTTTTTTATTATTGAATTTCATTCCATACTCTACACTTGCACTGTAGAATAGGAATGGCAACAAAGCGACATACAGGAAAGTATCTACTCTTTTGTCCGTAGATTAGGTAAAAACGAGGTGAGTATTGGTATTACTAGATGAATTTAAACTAATTAAATCCTTTAAAACCTTGAAAATCACTGTAAGATATCAACAGACTCAACTATAAGAATGTTGAAATAATTACGACAAACCAATTTTTTCAAAAGTACACAGTCTGTCCCTGTCTGTCCATATCCTGTTATAGAGAAGGGACATTCGTAGCTATAAGAAAATGATTATCAATAATGTTGTATTACTTTTGATAGATAAGTAACAGAATATTCATTAAATTGCTTGAATTTGAAAATGCATTCCTTCAATAATAAAAAATATGCACATATGATCTATGTTTATGGTTTTTGCGATGGGAACGCACGAGAAGCTACTATAGAATATCATCGAGAATTTCCTTCCTCAAAAACATTCTCCTGTTTGTACAGTTTTTTCTTCTGTTCTTAGAAGTTTCAATGAAACGGAAACACTTGAGCCAAAAAAAAGTACGACCTTGCCAAGTCAACATATAAAAGTTGAAAAAGAATATAGACTGCGTTAAAGATAATACCTTAATAAATATTCGGCGCATTGTAAATCAGATGCAAATGCCCCAAAGTTTGGCTTGTTTCGAAGAGGAACTGCACCCATCATTGAGAGGGAGTGAAGGAATTAAACACAGGAGACGCCTAAGAACAGATTTCATTTTCAGAATTTTATAGTCTGATGAGTCATGCTGCACTAGAGATGGTATAAATAATTTCCATTATGATCTTTTAGAGGCACTGCCGAATACAAATACGGTTAGGCAAAGATGTTTCCAAAGAGGGGAAGATCAACATTTGGGCTGACCTTTGTAATAATAGCTTCTTGAATATTCATATTTCAAACAACAGATCGAATTGCTTATCGAGATTTTCTAGGGACCACGTTCTTCAAGTTAATTCATGATATTTTATTCAGAATATGTATTATCACCATGACCATGACCATGAGTTATTGAATGGCTGAATATATACTTTTCAAATAAGTGGATTAGTATGGTAGGTCCGATCACTTGTCTACCACGGTCACTGGATCTCAGATCTCCACGCCTTAGACTTCTATGTATGGGGATACACGAAACAACAACATAATGTCAATTCAGAATTATTCTTCGATCTTTTTGATAGAAATTATGATAATTAACGCGCTGTTATTTCTGAATCTGTGTTTTGAGATTTGGACGAAATTTGATAATCTATAATGAAGACTTTGACGTGTTAAAGAAAAAGCAAGACCATACATGAAAAAATTGAGTTTTTTCAGACTTCTATTCATAAGTTTACCCTGTATATCGATATTCTGAATTTTAATATCCTTCAGTTAAACTTCGAGTCCTGTTTAACCAAATCAAACTATGATATCGAATGCCACCATTTGAAAAATCCCGGAATTAGAGCTCGTTCTCTTCGTTGATTCCTGAAAGTTTTTATCCACGAAAACTTAATATTCTTAGCCGCTTCCTAATTAAATTATTCCACCAAAAAACATAATCCAGGATCGAGTTTAATCCTTAAGTACTCGGAAAATATTCAAAACCCGATTTTCAAAGTTATTACAGGACCGGACTACAATACTCAATAGTTTAAACGAAAACTTTGCAAATGAAATTAATTATAATGGTTATCGCAATTATGAAATGAGGCTCCATTTTCTTGAGAGATAATAAAATTTATGAACAAAATATCCCCGAAAGCCAAAAAGACAGAAAATTCTTCCAGAAAAAAAATAAAACATAAACAGACAATAATTGTATGGCCTTGACAGTGTTTACACTGTAACAAAATTAACTTTTACGTGGTTGAGCCCAGAGAAAAATGAGCAATGAGGCTCTAATTCAATAATTGTCACTGAAATCTTGGAAGAAAAGTCAATGAAGTTCTACTTAGATGTTTAATTATATAAATTTTTGTACACAATGCTTCTCTATATTTATATATATATATATATATATATATATATATATATATATATATATATATATATATAAGTCAATAAGACTTATCTTGGTGAAATAGTTCCAAAACGTTCTTGTTCTTACTGCTGCATATGGAGGAAAACCTCAGCTTCGGATGTGGATTTCTGAACTCCTCTGAGCTCCACCTACGAGTCTGCACCTAAGAATTTCTATGTACGAGTCTCCACCTAGGAATCTCTGTATAGGACTCTCCACCTAGGACCTATATTTTGATATAGGTCACTATACAGTACACAAGATAAAGATATATAGAGAATTTTAATATAATTTAATTATTTCAACTACAATTTAAGAGGATTTTCAAGAACGACTAATTAGTCCGAAGGTCGGCAAAGGAAAGCAAGCCAAAAATGAAGAATCTGAATCCGAAGAATGTTTGTAGCACATGCACATATCATCTGATAGCCGGATTATGCGCATCAGACTGTTAACCAGTGGCGTGACACAGATAGAGGGTTGACTGGAAACAGGTGTTTTACTTCAAATTGTTGTGACGTGATTTTAGCACGTTACAACACAAAGTAGTTTTTCAGTAACAATTATGCAGTAAAGTAATCCTAAGATCAGTTATAGAGTTGACTTTCGAAATGTCCACCTCCTAACTCTACGCATTTATTTGCCCGTTGAATAACATGATTAGTGGATTTTCTCATAATTTCAGGATGAGCCTTAATGAAATGTGTTACGTTCCTTATTTTCTGCGTTAATGGCTTCCTCGAATTTATTTCCTCCTCATATACTCCATAAGAAAAAGTCCAGTGGATTTGAATCCGGGGAACAAGCCAGCCAGTTGACCAGTCCAATATGCCTTTTTCTTTTATTTTCTTTTCCTTTCCTAATCGTCGAATACCGAATCGTAAAACGTTAAGCCAGTTATTTCGATATGCTAAAACCAAGGGCAGATTTCCCACCACATTTTTCTCTGAATGTTAGAAACCACCTAGATATTGAATATCCGAATCACTCGATATGCCGTGGTGGACCGATCAAGTGGCCGGCTAGATACCCTGATTTAAATCCCCTGAACCTTTTCTTATCGAATATTACGAAAGTGCGAGTGAATGAAAAGGAAATGAATTCGAGGAGACAATTAATGCAGAAAATAGGGGACGTAGCTCATTTCATTAGAGCAAATCCTGAAATTATGAGAAAATGCACTTATCATGTAATTCAACGGGCAATTAGGAGGTGGTAATTTCGAAAATCAACTCACTGATCTTAGGATTACTTTACCACATAATTATTTTTGAAAAACTACTTTGGGTAAACACTGTCAAGTTCTTAGAGTTATTTTCTGTTTATAATAATTTCAATTTTTTGGCTTTCGACGATATTCACATTAAATATTGTTATTATTCAAGAAAATGGCGCCTCATTTCATAATTCCGACATCCATTATAATTAGTTATTTTTATGTGCAAAGTTTTCTTTCAGAGGATTGAATGCTGTAGTCCGGCCTAATAATAATTTTGTAAATCGGGGTTTGAGTAATTTGCGAGGAGCCAAAGAATACACAAATTTTTTTCCTCGAATAATTGAATTTGGAAGCGGCTAAGGATATTAAGTTTTCGTAGATGAAAACTTTCAGGGATCAACGCACAGAACGAGCCTTAATTCTTGGATCCCTTGAATAGTGCCATTCGATATCATGATCTGATTTGGTTGACCATATCTCACAGTTTTACTGAAGGATATTAAACTTCAGATTATCGATATACTGGGTGAACTTATGAATATTCCTAGTGCGGTCCTGCTTTTTGTTCGACACGTCAAAGTTTTAATAAGGTTGACCCATGTGATAATCCTACAATTTTAACGAAATCGAATCGATAGTTCAGGAGATATGGATTATTGAAATGTTGTCCAAATCTCACAACACAGTTCACCCCTTGATTTTCTATCACAAACTAGAAAGGTTTCGTTTCCTCACGAAATACCCTGTATATATATATAAAATATATATATATATATATATATATATATATATATATATATATATATATATATATATATATATATATATATATATAAACTTGAGACAAGAAGAATTATTCATTCCTGACAAGAGCTAGTTTCAATCCAAATCTGCCTGCCAGGCACGCAGCCCCTAAGAGCCACAATAGTGCGGTTTCGCCCTTATTAAGAGCTCATCAGTGTCGCATATCGCCTCTCAGCATCTCAGCATCTCAACCCATGATGATCAAATTTTTGAAGCTGAGTTTCTCTGAATTGAAGATTCCCTGCATGCTATTCTCACTAATTTGTCTCAGAATTTTTTCAGGAACCACCTCCCAAAGTTTGTCATAGAGTCTGGGAGGGATTCCCCGAATTTGTTGATTTACTTTCTACTATTCAAAGAATCATCTCGTCTAGTTTCAGCACGTATTTAAATAACATCCTGCAAATATGCACATGTTATCAATACAAAATAAGGAAGCCCGTAAGTATTTCTGTGCAGTAAAGAAATTCTTGAAAGAAAGGCCAATTGTGCATTCTATTGTAAGCAACAATTCTTCCTAATGAGCACTACATTTTACGAATAGTCCTATTGTAAGAATAGTGCCCATGAATTTTATGTTCTTTTGCTCTTACTTCTACTGCTGCAGAAGCAAGGGGATTTCCGAAACAACGAGAACTAATTCCGATTTATTTCCACAGCAATAATCGTAAACGTAGGATATTAGTTACGTAACCTCATCAACGAGGCGAGGACAGACGTCACCTGCGCCGGGAATATATGAATCGTAGCCAAAAGCATCATAATGCAAGCACATGACCTGAGACAATTTCCTATTGTAAAAATAAAAAACTCATGGAAACACGACGTTTAGTTAGCATTGAGCAAATGAAAACAAAATCGCTTAGAACCATAATGAAAATTTTCTATGGGCACATGTCACACGATCATGTAATATTAGTTTTTTTAATGAAACATTCTACCACACTTCGGTTACGTGATATAAAATAAAACAATAGAAGATAACTGCCCCTCCCTTCTCCCTTTCGCAGCTGACGATACCTCAACATCAAAAATCCCAAGTACCATACAAGACGTCCAGAAAATAAATGAACAGATCATCTACAATACATGGCAAACAGAATGGACCAAAAGTAATTCACATCTCAGTAAAATCAAACCAGTCTAATCTAAGAAACTTCCAATACATAAATCACGCCGCGACCAAGAAAAAATCTTCCACCTCCGACTTGGACATACCCAGATCACACATGAACATCTTTTCCTGAAGGAAAATCCACCTACATGCGACACCTGAAATGAGAAAATCACAGTACAACATATTCTAATGGACTGTGTCAAGTACAAAAATGCAAGAAAAACATGCCAGCTGGATCCGAGTCTCCAAGATTGTCTAGGACATTATATGACATATACAGGGTTACAAATTTCATTGACATGTGTGGCTTATATAATGTTATCTAAATATCTTTCTTGATCTGTAAGAACATTGAATAATAATAAGTAAGTTTTGTTAATGTTCCATATCAGTGCTAATGATCTCAGTTATTGATGCACTTCTTCTCTTCAATAAAAAAATAAAAGATTGAATGTTTATTACTACATAATGAGAAACGAAATAAGCTCTATTGTCACGATCACACCCATCTCAAACTATGGTGTCCTAAGAAAACTATGGCGAAGTATGATTGTCGACGTGCAATATCGCAACGTTGTAGCGATATTTGGTATTTCTCCGCTTGTTATTTATCTACTTATATTGAGTGTTGAATTACTGTAAATCAAGTTGACTCAACCTTTTGAATAGAATGTCAAAACCTATGAATCAGACATGTTCGGCGAGCCACTGATAATTATTGGTTTAGTTATTTCTACGACCTGTTCAATAAAAGAAACAATATCAAAATAATATGGTTCTTTGTTAACAAAAAAAAGAGTATTTTAAATCAAATAACGAATCGAAGTTTTTTATTTTTGATCCTATTTCTCTCTATTTCTGCCTATTCGGCTAATGACACGCCGGGGAATTCTACTACCTCACTAACCCGGGAATTTTGCCGAACTCCCCTCATGTCGAGGGAAGGGATCTTTAGTATCCAACACATCTCTGTTAGACAGGACCGATGGCCTTACATCTCCTTCGAAAGATGGACACTCTAGCGATTCCCAGAATCCGAAAAATCGCACCGTCTTTTTGGGGATAGAACCCAGATAACTCTGAGCAGGGGACGAGCATCATGTCGTCTACCCCACCGAGCCAGCTACGAAACGAAGTATCTGAATGAAAATCGAACTAAATAAAAACTGAGATATCTAAGCTACAATGAAATCAATACAATATATGTAATTCTGATTTTACACTTGGTAGAACCTAATGAATAAATGATTAATTAAAACACTTGGCAAAGGTTTCACGAAAATATATTAAAATACTCGACATATGTTTCGGGTTATCAGTCCATTATCGAGAGTACTACAATACTGAGAAACAAAAGGAGTGGTTTTACTAAAATATCACGGTATTATTAACAGGAGATAGAGCAGAGTCAGTTTGCTCATTACAAATTGGCTGGTTTTTCCTACGACCGCACGTGATTTTCTCATATTCTCATATTAACAATGGTCAGAAAAACCAGTACAATTTTTGTTTTGAATAATGGATCTTTTATGTTCTTCAATTCTCCTCTCGATACATCTTTTGGTTTGGCGTATGTACAAAGTCTTGCATTCACTGCAATTTAATTTATATACTTCGCTTTCATCAAACAATTTCATTTCATCTTTGTTATTAACTAACAATAAGTCTTTATTGTTGTCTGATAGTAAACCCAGTGCGGAATTTCAATTTCACCCTAGAATAAAAAATTCCCTAAATATTTCATTTGATGAAAAAGAGACAGAACTGTTAAAGAAGAGTTTGAAATATTGTCCTTATACAATTAATGAAATTAAACGTTGGTCGTTAAATCTGAGATAGCTCTTGAATCAATAGAAGCTGTAGAGAAACCTTTCATGAAGTAATCTGAGCTAAATATATAAAACAATCTAAATTGACCAAGAACAATAAGGAATTAGCAACTGTTAGGTCTATACAAACAAAACTTAAAGACCATAATTCAGCAGTTTGAAAAGCAAAGGTAACACCGTTACAATTTTAAAAACTATGTATATTGAACCAACAAAAGCCTTTCTCTCCAAATAAATTTATAAAGTTACATGTTGATTCTACTAATAAATTTTAAACTGAAGTTATATTTCTACTTAAAAATGTATGCATTTATTGCAAAAAGTTAAAATCGACTGTTATGAATCCAAAAGCTCAAATTTTACATTCATTAGCTGAAATGCACAAGGTAGATTATCCCATGAGACCTATTATTTCATATGTAAATGCTCCAGATGTTAAATTATGTGAATATTTGAACAACATATATCCAAATTTGACCCAACACAATCGAATGTATTAAATAAAACTCTAGAATTAACCAATAACTTGAAATCTCTAAGTTCCGTTAATTGCTAACAAACTTATTTCAAGCTCAAAAATAAAACATATCTAACTAGGAAATTTACCTATGGGCTCTTCATTGTCTCCGTTATTAAGTGAAACATATAGGGTGCGCCAGGAAAAACCGGACTTTTTTTTTCCGTTATAACTTTCGCAATCCTAGAGATAGATCATTCGTTCTTGCTTCATTGAAAAGCCTAAGGACTAGGTTTTTCAGAAATTGTATCGAAATTTCACTTCTGGTGAAATGCAATATGGCTGACTCTTTCTAAAATGAGCAATTTTTCAAGATCGCTGGAACGTTTTTTTTTCACTTAAAATTTCAAATAGGGCATTCAGTGGATAATTCAGTCTTTTCCCAACAATTTGACATATTGATCTCAAAAATATTCTGAAAATTGGTAAAAAAGTAGCTTGAAGAATTTTTTTCATTCTGATATTCAGCTGAAATCGAAATATTTTTCTCACCTCATGGCGTTGACTCTCACGAAGTTGTTGTGTTTTTCATGGATGTTCTAAAAAGATAAAGAACCATATTTTACTAAAACCAATCTAAAATTTGATTTCCGTTCGAATTCAAAATGGCCGACTTCCTCAAATATCAACCAACTGCGTAATTCCATCACTAGATTGAACCTTTCTCATCATCTTGAGGGGTCGAACCCCTCTGAATATTAATTCAGAATTGTGCCAATTGTCGTCAATAATGTTTCTCTTTTCCACCATCATATCATCATATGCACCTCCCGTTGTGAAACCTCTGAACATAGACTGCATGCATTAACTCTATGATAAACAAAATGAATAATGAAATGTCATCGAGTAAAAACATCTGCGAGAATAATAATACGACATAATTTTGTTTAACAAATTACATGAGTAAAACATTCAACAAAAATAATCAAGTACTCAGAATCGAATTTGACCCCCATTGGCATCCACAACCATCTGCACCATCCTCTCTGGCTCTCTATAAATCTCGAAATTACTTCTTGATCAAGATTGTTCCAACATTCTTGAATTTTGCCTCAGCTCCTCACAATTATTGAAGATAAAACCATTTTTATTCACTATTTCTTCCAAATGACCCCACAAAAAATAGTCGCACGGATTAAAATCGGGGATATTTGGAGGCCATTGTTCTGGTTCGATGATATCGTCAACGCGTTGTCTCAGATGGTCCATAGTATAGTGACTGGTATGACATCTGGTTCCATCCAAAAATCAATTGAAATAGATTTCATTTAGATACATCTAATTTGGAACACCCTTACACTGACAACCAGTTGTCCATTTTTTAGACAAACGTTGTCAGAAGAATTTGGAAAAAATTGTAGATTTGAACGAATGAAAATCATCCAAAAAGCCGCTCAATTTCTAAACCGTTCATTTTCAGCTGGTGGCAACTGTACTTATTCATGTCACACAAAAAGCAGCAATCATTCACCTGCATGGAAGTGAACTGAGAAGTTGACGCCTTAATAGTTGGTAACATATGATCGGGAATTATGTTTTGGGAAATTTTTGTCCTTCCCTCTGCAAACGAATTAAAGGCACATTTCTCTTGATTTAATTCGTCTTAACACAAATTCTGTCATTCTGGTTGTTTTTTGGTGAGGGAAATTTTTTCGTCTGTGAACCAGATATTTTCAATTTTCCTGCGTGTTCTGAATCTATCTAAATCTCTGCATCGCTCGAATCTGCGCCCTTCGACAGCTTGAGTCAATTGACAATTATAGTGCTCCGAAAATACTTAAGACGCAAATCGTGCCTTATTATTCTTCTCTCAGAGGTTTTTGAGATTTGGCATCTCTGAGACATTTGGGAAACAGTCAAGCTGATTCCTGGAGCTCTGATAGAGCCGACTGCTAATGCAGAAATTCGCTTACTGTTATCCTGAAATTATCAATTGAGTTTGTAATACAAAAAATGTAGAGTTGATGCTTGAAATAGATTATGAAAAAGGCGAATACCTGTGTTCTAACAGTTCTAGCTGCCCCAGTACCTGCTCTTTAGACAACAGGGTCATTAGAAAAATGACCCTGTTGTCTGAAATTTTTTCTCAAGATCATAGATTGTAGGTATTTCTTTTGTAATTAGTTACTCGGCGAGGTTTCACAATGGGAGGTGCATATGATGGTGGAAAAGAGAAACATTATTGACACAATTCCGAATCAAAATTCAAGTTCAACCCCTCAAAATGATGAGAAAGGTTCAATCTGAATGAATTACGCAGCTGATTCATTACGACCGCGAAAACTTTTTCAATGCGCGAGGAAAATTGTTAATATTTGAGGAAGATGGCCATGTTGAATTCAGACAGAAATCAAAGTTTAGGTTGGTTTTAGTAAAAAGTGGTTCTTTGTCTTCCTAGAACATCCATGAAAAACACAACAACTACAGAAGTGCTAACGCTATGAGGGAATAAAATATTTCGATCTCAGCTAAAAATCAGAATGAAAAAAATTCTTTACGATACTTTTTCACCAATTCTTGGAATATTTTTAAGACCAATATGTCAAATTATTGAGAAAAGACTGAATTATCGACTGAATGCCCCATTCGAATTTTCCAGTGAAGAAAAACCTATCAGCTATCTTGAAATATTGCTCATTTTTGAATGAGTCTGCTTTATTGGAGTTCACCGGAAGTGAAAAGTCGAAACAATTTCTGAATTCTTTGGCTTTCCAATGAAGCAAGAACGAATGATTTAGCTTTAAAATTGCGAGAGTTATAACGAAAAAAATTGTCCGATTTTCTCTGGCGCACCCTATATATGACAAATTCAGAAAAAAAAATTTTTAGTTCCACTCTCGCTTAACTGAGAATATATTTTTATGAAAAATATATCTGTATATTCAGGCGACTGAATAATTTCATACAATTTTTAACTTCTTTCCATCAATCGATCCAAGTTACAGTGGAAATTGAAAATAATGAAAAATCTTTGAACTTCTTGGACTTGTTAATTAGTAGGGTGCATTCGCATTCAAAATATACAGAAATCCAATTTATTCGGGTAGCTCGATTCATGACAGAAGTTCTCAATCCGAGAATATCAAATTGAGACCTTTTAATTCATTCCTTCAAAGAATACTCTCCATTTCGTCGTCAGCTATTCGAAATGAAGTTCAAATATTAAAATTAGTGGCAAAGAAAAATATATTATATAATTCCTTATTCAAAATCGCCGTGTATATAAATAAGGTCAACAGAATACTCAGCTTATTATTCAAAACCATATTAGATCAATTTCAGAAATACCAAAATGAATGAAAAATTATATCAGGGATTACGATTAATAGTTGATAAAGAGCCATTTACGAGTATTATAATCGTTGTAGAGCACTATAGATCTGCTAATTATTTCAATTGCTGATAAATCAAATTTTCAAACAATTAAAGAAAGGGAATCTACACTGTTGATAGGATCCTCCAACAATGGTTAGGACAATAATAAATTCAAATCTCCGTTCTTTCATCAACCCTTAAATGATGCATCCTGATAGTTTGATCACGGTTCCTTTGTCCTAAAAAAAAATTTTTGAGTGTTCGAAGAGTTCAATGAGAATAAATCTCAAACTGCCTTTGAGCTAGTCGATATGAAAACACATGTTTGTATAAAAACGGAAGCATATGAATTAATATGTGATTCAATGTGCAATTTCATGAAAACTGTGCTTTTTGATGCTGTTTGGAAATTAGAGATAACTTTCATAGTATCCTTACATTTTTACCAGGTGTGTTTGTGAAGCATCTACAAATCATTAAGCGTATAGAAATCTTGCATGTATTTTACTAATGCCAAGCAGTAGAATAAATGTTCTATTCTTAGATCTGTAGATATCCTGATATTATTTTTAGATTTATTTTCGCTTAAGCGTAATGCACATGCAGTTTGAAACCAGTTATCTTAATATAATACCTACATTCTAAGCGTAAGGAATTTAAAATTAATTGGCAGCTATCAAAATTCAGGGTCTTTTTAAGAGAAAAATCTATCTAAACATGAATTACTGTTCGTGGGTTAAAGCAATACAAAAGTACGGCTGAACCGATTTCATATTTTCTGTTAAAGAATGTTCAAAAGTCAAAGTTAGATATGGATGTAATAATTAGAATAATTTTTCAGAAATTTTTTTACCTGATTCTTGTATTATGTAAAGATCCTGCTTCAAACCATTTTTGCTTGATTAAGGATAAGAACATCAAATTTTGTTGTTTCTTTGTTCTGTTTTGTTAATAATGATGCTGGAAAAACTTCCAGAAATGTGAATTCTCGACAGGTTCGAAAGAAGAAGCAAAAAACTTGGACAACCTGTGAAAAATATGGTTTTTTATGCATTTTCGATCTTGAATATTGAAAAATTGTTCAGTGTATTTAAAATGAACTATGTGGGATCTGAATTGTAGAAACCAATTTCATGATGAAAATGAAAAGATGCCTGCAGTGTTTGTATAAGTATTGAAAATTAGGAGCAGTGGGACGAAATACTGAAATAATTTAGGGTTTCGGAAAATCTATAGCGTCTCCAGTACACTGATATGAGCTATTTCAAGAATTAATTTTGCAGAAGTGAATGATATCGATCATTTAATGATAGTCGTTATGTTCGGAAACCATTATTTAAGATTCATCAAATTTTCTTTTATGTACGTACGCTTTTCAATTTTTGATAAATTATCCTAAACCTTTCAAGTGTATGTATGTATATATATATATATATATATATATATATATATATATATATATATATATATATATATATATATATATATATATATATATATATATATATATATATATATATATATATATATATATATATATATATATATATATATATATATATATATATATATATATATATATATATATATATATATATAAATATATATCAATATATATATATATATATATATATATATATAGTCCGGTGTACAGAGGGTCGAATAATTGCTCTCGTTGAAGGAGGGTGACACTGAGGAATATAGCGGCCACAGTGGGGGTATCACAGGGGGTGATTTCAAAAACCTACACTCGATACGTGGAACTACAATCTCTGCAAAACAGGCCTAGAAGAAGTCGCAGGAAGATCATTTCTGAAGAACAAGACCGCTTTTGGACCAAATTGCAAGAAGAGGCCCCATACTCAGTCAAAACGATATGTTGAAGACGTCGTTCAAGGGGTTTATACAGCAGAAGGCCCTTAAGGGTTCCAGAGCTAACCACATAACAGAAAATTAACAGACTCAATTGGTGTACAAACAGATTTGATTTCGTTTCCTGCGCGTGTAACGGCTGGAAATTACGTGTACCTAGTTCTGGAGCCCATAGTGAGACTCTGGCGAGGTGCCAACGGTGAAAATTTCACTTTTATGCAGGATAATGCTCCTCCGCATACCAGCAACCTCGCGCGACATTATCTTAAAACAGAGGGAATCGCTATTTTAGACTGGCCAGCTTGCTCTCCAGAACTAAATCCTATTGAACATATATAATCAAAAGAAAAATTAGATCGCACCAAGATAATTCAATAACCCCACAACAGCTCATTCAAGCCGCCACAGAAGAGTGGCAGAATATCACCCAAGAGGAGGTCGAAAACCTAATCCAAAGCATGCCTAGATGGATTCAGGCTTATATCAAAGCAAAAGGAGGTAACACAAGCTACTGAGGTCGCGAAAAAAACACCTACTCTGTGAGAAAACTATTTTCAATTATTTTACTACATGCGGAAAGAATCTCTTATTTTCGTTCATTTGTTTCTTCCTTAAAATTAACCTTAATTTATTTGTTTTTCAATTTATATATCTCAAAAAGGATCAATACTAACAATCTGTCGAAATTTCAAAAATATTGCTATGTAAGGCCTGTTATCCAGTGTTCTTCGTCCTTTGATCTGTGATGTATCCAAGTACATTTTGAATTGATCACATTCCAGGCTAAACTGAGCCAATTATCACTGTTCATGACCTTCTAGAACGAAAGATGAAAAGTGTTTTGTTTTTCTCTCATAAACATGTCACAAGGTCATAGGATGAGATGAACAATTAAAATAAGCAAAAATACAGGGTGTCCCATTTGAAAATTGCAAATTCGTATCAAATGTCACTTATATTAATGTTAACAAATCTGAAATATTGTCTTCTATCCAATTCCCAAATTTCATCAAAATATTACAGAAGGAAAAAGTTACAGGGTGGCCCTAGTTTCAGTTACACCCGATATATATATATATATATATATATATATATATATATATATATATATATATATATATATATATATATATATATATATATATATATATATATATATATATATATATATATATATATATATATCTACGCTTTGCGAATATTTTGCAACAAACAGATAAGGAATCGTCGTGATCTTGTGTTATTTTTTCAATAGACAAGGTAATAATATTAATTAATTAATACTCTTCGAACAACAGATTGAATGACATTTTTCATTGGGTTTCTCTATTGAACTCGATCAATTTAATTGATGATGTTCCTCCACATCAAAGAAGAATAGTGCAGAATCGTGAATGAATATTTTCCAAATAGGAGAATTGATAGGGTAGGTCTAATTGCCTGGCCACTATGGTCAGCGAATCTCAACCCATTAGACTTCTATGATTGGGGATACATGAAACAACTCGTTTACAGTGTAGAGATTACAAATTTCGAGCAGGTACCAAAACGGTTAAACAATACCTCCGAAAGAAATGCTAATATCCATCATATTATTTTGCAGTCACTTCTTCGAAGATGTGAGCTATGCATTCAAGTTGGAAGTGGTCATTTTGAGAAACTCTGGTAATATGATTTCATTTATCATTTTCTTTAATAAATTTCCTCATCTTTGAAATATAATGTCAGCTGAAAATTAGTTTTGACATTTTCGATCGTATATATATATATATATATATATATATATATATATATATATATATATATATATATATATATATATATATATATATAGGGGTTTTACCCCGACGAGTTGCCCATATATCTGTTCATGCAATTAAACTGATTTCATGAAAAAAAAAAAAAATATAATATATATATATATATATATATATATATATATATATATATATATATATATATATATATATATATATATCAGTACAGAATTTCTATAGAATCTTCAGTGGTATTCTCTAGAAATTTTTCACCGCAAAAACCATAATCATAGATCGTATCTGTATATCCTTCATCAACGAAGGAATTCGAAAAATTTACAAAACAATAATTATCTATCGAAAAAGATATTCTGACGTTTCATCTTTTAAAAGTAACTGATCATTTTTGATAATTATTTTGCTATGGTTACGAATGTAACCTTCTGGACGATATAGGTATTTCATTCCATCTATGGTAACATCAAACATTTGCTCTCGTATTTTGAAAATTTTGATTTCAGGACCCGTGAGGATCAAATTTTTGAAGAAGAATTCAAAAAGATTCGGACCTAACTGTTCTCACTTATTTTTTTCAGAATTTCTTCAGGAACCACCGTTCAAAGTTTGTCATAAAGTTTATGGGGTCTCCCTGTATTGCGTCACCTGTAGAAATATTCAAAAACTATAAAATTAGTTCGAGCGAATTTAAAAATAAATTGATGATCATGGAGAATATAATGAAATTAAGGTCCAATTTCTATAATAATTTACTGTCATTACTATTAACTATTAGGCTTATAATATCAATAGCAACCATCATCGTATTGCTATCGGTCTTTGGTTAGCTTCAATTTTGAAATTATTACAAATTACATTCAAGGATTCTGTTATAAACGAACAAACAGGATCCCACAATTCGATTAAATAAATTATTAAACTTCACTTATTTCAAACTGAAAAAATTAATGCTTGATGTCTTAAAAAGCAGATATTGAATATACGTGAGTTTATTGAACAGAATGTATATTAGGATAATAACAATGTAAATTTGATATATAAAAATTCTCATATTACTTTATGGACCAAATTAGCACTTTGTGGAGCTATATCAATTAGTTATAGTTGGTGATAGATGATTAACATAGGCACATATTGCGGTTACAAGCAATAAATTGAGTTCATACAAAATTACATCAGAATTCTCGCATGAATTTATTATTGGAGCGAATTCCATTCTCCAATCAATTATATTTGTTCTCAGAAAATAAAATCAATTTATTTAATTACAATAATTGTCTTTGCTACACAAATTTCAATTGTTTGTATTTATTAGTTACACAATGGTCATTCAAAAATTTATGTTTAATCGTGTTGTAAATAAATGAAGTGACACCTCATTTTACAGGGGATCGAATTGCTTTTCTAATGGAACTTTGCTCGTTCAGTTGTAGTCCGTCGGAAACATAAAAAGAATTGAATGAAAAAGAAACTTCATCATCACCTCTGTTAATGAAGAGTAATTTATCAAGAGGGGTTGAGGACGTTGAGTGAAAAAACTACTATTGTGACTAGGTTGGAGAATGATACCTATGGTGTTTTGTGAAAAAACACTGTACACCACTTGAGCTCTAGAGTACACTGAACGGAAAATATATATATATATATATATATATATATATATATATATATATATATATATATATATATATATATATATATATATATATATATATATATATATATATATATATATATATGAAAAACATATAAAATACGGACGCACAAAAAATATATATATATATATATATATATATATATATATATATATATATATATATTTAAACGCGTTCAGTGTACTAATAGAGCTCAAGTGGTGTACAGTGTTTTTAGTTTCACAAAACACCATAGGTATCATTCTCCAACCTAGTCACAATAGTAGTTTTTTCACTCAACATCCTCTTACTCTTCAATAACAAAGGTGATAATGAAGTTTCTTTTTCATTCAATTCTTTTTATTTTTTCGAAGGACTACAACTGAACGAGCAAAGTTCCATTAGAAAAGCAATTCGATCTCCTGTAAAATGAGGTGTCACTTCATTTATTCACAGGACGATTAAACATAAATTTTGAATGACCATTGTGTCTAACTAATAAATACAAACAATTGAAATTTGTGTAGCAAAGACAATTATTGTAATTAAATAAATTGATTTTATTTTCTGAGAAATAATATAATTGATACGAGAATGGGAATTCGCTCTAATAATGAATTCAGCAAGAATTCTGAAGTAATTTTGTATGAACACAATTTATTGCTTGTAACCGCAATTTGTGGTCTATGTTAATCATCTATCACTCAACTATAACTAATTGATATAGCTTCACAAAGTGCTAATTTGGTCCATAAAGTAATATGAGAGTTTTTATATATCAAATTTACATTGTTATTATCACAATGTACATTCTGTTCAATAAACTCACGTATATTCAATATCTGCTTTTTAGGACACCAGGCATTAATTTTTTTCAGTTAAATAATTGAAGTTTAATAATTTATTTAACTAAATTGTGGGACCCTGTATGTTCATTTAGTAATGACAGTAAATTATTATAGAAATTAGACCTTAATTTCATTATATTCTCCATGACGAACAATTTATTTTTAAATGCGCTCGAACTAATTTTTCAGTTTTTGAATATTTCTACAGGCGACGCAGTACAGAAGAAGAAAAATAAGTGAGAACAGTAAGGTCCGAATCTTTTTGAGTTCTTCTTCAAAAATTGCTAGAGGATACCACTGAAGATTCTAGAGAGATTCTGTACTGATACATACTAATTATAATTATTTCGACTTCAAAGTTGAGAAAATTTACTGAAGAAAATGATAAATAAAATCATATTACCAGAGTTTCTCAAAATGACGACGTCCAACTTGAATGAATAGCTCACATCTTCGAAGAAGTGACTGCAAAATAATATGATGGATATTAGCATTTCTTTCGGAGGTATTGTTTAACGGTTCTGGTACCTGCTCGAAATTTATTATCTCTACACTGTAAACGAGTTGTTTCATGTATCCCCATACATAAAAGTCTAATGGGTTGAGATTCGCTGACCATAGTGGCCAGGCAATTAGACCTACCGTACCAATTCTCCTATTTGGAAAATATCAATTCACCATTCTGCGCTATTCTTATTTGATGTGGAGGAACATCATCAATTAAATTAATCGAGTTCAAACACGGAATACGACCCGCGCGCGAAATAGGAATAAACTCTACAGGAAGAAGCATCAAGTAAGAATAGCCTGCTGGAACTCTATTCTCCAAAGACCACGAAATAATCCCTGAAATGAACGAACACAAAATAGATATATGTGCACTTGCCGAGACCAAAAAGAAGGGAAGAGGATTATCAAAATTAAACAGTTACATCTTAGTATACTTTGGAGTAGAAAAAGACCAAAGAGCAACATCGGGAGTAGGACTACTAGTACATGAAAAATACGAAGAAAATATGGTAAACGTAGATTATGTTAGCGATAGAATCCTCAAAGTCACAATGTCGTTCGACCGTCCGCTACATATCCTATCAGTATACGCACCTGACATAAGCAAACCAAAGGAAGCAGCGGTAGATTTTTATGAAAGTCTTCAATCACAACTAGATAAAATACCAACTAAAGAAAAGATAATCATATTAGAGACCTTAACGCTAGAGAAGGTAACAAAGTTGTAAACGGGGTAAAACAAAAATATAACGAAGATGTAATTAACAGAAACGGCAAAATGTTGACGGAATTTTGTGCACAGAACGAGTTACGAATTAATAACACTTTTTTCCGTCACAAAGAACAGCACAAATATACTTTCTACGATAACCGAAACAACAAACCCATAATTGATTACATTATCACTAACCGAATGTTTCTACCCCAACAAATCTTAGATGTAAGAGTTTTGTCATCAGCTAACATTGGAAGAGACCACAAGCTCGTTCTAGGGAAACTGAATATGACAACTCAATTAAAAAAGAAAACACCATCTGTAAAAACTGAAAAATTTAACGTAGAATCGCTCAACAATGAGAGCACAAAACAACTTTATTCAAACCGTTGCAAACAGTATATAACTCGTAATCCAATATTGCAGCAAGATAACCCCGACATAGCATGGCTCAAACTAAAAGAAAACATATACAAGGGTGCCACAGAGGCCTTGGGAACCCGCACGGTATCACAGAACGGCAAACCTAATAATAAACCCTGGTTTACCACTGAAGTCAAAAACATTACAAAGGAAAAAAACAACTATATCTAGAATATAAGAACCATCCGACACCAGAGAACCGAAATAGATACATAGAAATAAAAAATAGTGTGAATAACAGAGTTCGGGAAATTAAAGAAGAATACTGGCAGATATTTAGTGCTGAAATGGAAGCGGATATATACGGAGCGCAAAAATACGAATTTGGAAATTATTAAGGGGTATGAAAAAGGACACCAATGAAACTATACAACTGAAAACAATCACAAACGAAACATGGGAAAAATACTTCAAAAATCTTTACACCGAATCAGATTATGAAGAAGAACCCCCAGAAGAAGACTTAGAAAACGACATTATAAATGAACCGGTAACAATCACGAAAGAGCAAGTAGCAATAAGTAAACTTAAAAATAGGAAAGCTCCAAATGAAGATAAAGATAACAAATGAGATGATCAAATATGGCGGAGAAGCCATGAGAGAAGAGTACACAAAACAAAACTGTTTAACATCATAATTCAACACGGAAAAATACCAGAAGAATGGAAGAGAAGTGTAACAGTGCCGATCTTTAAAAAAGGAGACAAAACAAATCCTTCCAACTATCGCGGAATAACCTTATTAAGCACCTCTTTGAAACTGCTCACAAAGATTCTTGCCGATGACATAACGTCAACAATGCCAATCAGCAAAGAGCAACAAGGCTTTCGAAAAAACCGGTCCACGGTCGATGCACTATAACAAGGCAATTAGTAGAAAAGTCTCTTGAATATAACACTCCAGCATATCTTTGTTTCATAGACTTAACGAAGGCCTTCGACAGAGTCCAACTGAAGGATGTAATCAAGATACTGGAAAACAAAGAGGTACCCAAAAAATATATAAGACTCATAAAAGATCTGAACACTAATACAACAACGCAAATACGAACAAACCACACCCTAACGCAGCATTCCGGAACAACGTCGGGCATCCGCCAAGGTGATAGTCTTAGCCCTCTACTATTTAATACTGTTATGGACCAACTTGTAGAGACCGTTAAAAACTTGGGACTAGGATACCGCATGGGAACCTACAAAATTAACATATTATGCTATGCCGATGACGCCGTACTCATTGCTGAATTAGAAGACGACCTACAAAGAATATTATACGCCTTTAGCAAACGCGCAAAAAATTTCAATATGGAAATCTCAATAAGTAAGACAAAATGCATGACCATAGCTAAGGAACCTCTGCGCTGCAAGTTAACAATAGACAACGCCACTATAGACCAAGTCATGTCATTCGAATACTTAGGGTGCAAAATAACAAGCACCTTGAAGATGAAGTGAGGAGACAAGTGAACAACGCAGCTGCAGTATCGGGACATCTTAAACAACCAATTTGGAGAAATAAACACCTCAGTATACCATGCAAATCCAGAATCTACAAAACATGTGTGCGACCAATTATGACATACGGGGCAGAAACAAGAGCGGAAACGTCGGTAACAAAGAGGATACTAAGAACAACAGAAATGAAAACGCTAAGAACTATAATCGGTTACACATTGAATGACAGACAAAGAAATACCGACATAAGGGAAAAATGTGAAACAGACGATATTGTAAGATGGGTAAGAAAAAGAAGAAGAGAATGGAACCAGCATGTAAACAGAATGACCACAGATAGAATAGCCAAAATCGTATATAACAACATACCACACGGAAGAAGACCCGTTGGACGACCACCAAAACGATGGCGGGACAGTTAGCAATCAACTTCACAAGAACTGCTGCAGGGAAACCGGAAATGAACAGGCGCTACGCCTTCTACACGGGGAAGAAGAAGAAGAAGAGTTCAATACAAAAACCCGATGAAAAATGGCATTCAATCTGTTGTTCAAAGTTTATTAATTAATTAATATTATTACCTCGTCTACTAAGAAAATAACACAAGATCACGACGATTCCTAATCTGAAATTCTGTGAACCTTTTGCTGCAAAATATTCGCAAAGCGTAGAGAAAGAATTGAAGAGTTTCACAATCTTTCCAGTGAAACTAGTAAACATGCAGCTTTTGCAGCTCTGTTTTACCCAAGATTTAAAAAGAAGTGGCAATTATGTCCAACTGCCGCTGATCAACAACAGTGCATAATCATATTTAAATTAGTCGTGAGGAAAAAAATATCAGAAATCCCAGAGCTTTTAACAATCAACAATGCAACCAATAACACACGCCACAAAGAAAACAGGTTTTTTTATTTCAATTCCGACTCTGGTATTGAGCGGAATCAGTTGATGCTAAAAAAAATGCGGATATGATCATTTCAAACTTTTTTGAGGAAAGAAGCCAAGAACTAGATCTTTTAAAAAGTTATCCTGTTATAGGCACAGTATTTATCGATTAAATGACACCAATACCGTCCTCTGACTCGGTAGAAGGAATGTGTCTTTTTGGATCTAAATAATCTTCTGTCTCTTATGAAATGTAACTTGAACATTAAACTATCAGGAATGTGAAATTTGGAGATTCGTTGATTGAAAATATTCTTCAAAATTAAAATTCAGTGTATTTCAACGTATCTGAGAAATTATTTTTTGTTTTCTGTTTTTGTATATTTGATGAAAATGTTTTGAATTTTATTTCAATCAATCAATGATTAGTGTTAAACGTCAAAAATCAATCATGATGAATATTTCTTTTTAAACATGATTAATGTAATCTTTTAAAATCAATCAAATTAATAATTGGTTAAAATTAATTGATTAAGTCAACACTGTGTATAACACATGTCTTGACTAAATACTCAATTTAGATTAAGACATTATTTTGTACTCGTTAATGCATGTTCTCCATTTTTTCGAACTATAATTCATTTATTTTGTAACTCTCTCCCCATACACCAGGTAATGTACAAAATCTTCTTAGAAACTATAACCACCTTATCTTCAACCAGAATTCCCCGAGTGTTTCTACTTCATTTCAGGCTTGACGCCCTCGTAATAAGCTTTACCACAAATCTTAAGGCGCGCCTACAATCCAGCGAAACAACTGAAATCATAATTAACCAAAACGCTGTTGCGCCCGTAATCACGATTCACGTAACTATAAATTAGGCAAACATATCCTGTGAATCAGAATTCATGTTTTACATTATTCAACAATAGTAATTAAACCACCGAAACTTCATTAGACGGGCTGCAGGCTGAATGGATGATGAACAGTGTATTGAAAGTTGTGTGATGAAATATATTCACCAGTATTGAAATCTCACCTTCATCGAAAAGTTTATGGAATTAAGTTATAGATTTTAAATATTCAAATATAATATAATAATATTCACGCGGACGTAGTGCATTGTCAATTCCTTTCTCGGGTTACTAGTCATCGTCTTTGTGTTTGGTTCTTAAAAGAACCAGTATTCATTACTTACATTAGGTCTTTCTACTTTTTTCTATATTTTTCAGTTTGCTTCCACCCACTAGCAATCTAAAATCTGTTTACACAATGCAAACTGAAACGTGAACACGAAACTCCGATTATACTTTCTGTTCATAAGTCTCTCACAGATTAGCTGTTACTCCTCTATCGATGACGTAGGGACAAAATTTTTCAGGTTTTAGGAGCGATTGAAGGAGAATTTCTGCGAAATTATATTCAAGAAAACCCAGACTTCTTACAGAACATTATATGGACCAATGTGACCTAATTTTCCAGAGAAGATATTTACATCTGGGCCGTCGAATATCCACATCAAACACGGAAATGAAATTTCCAACATCGTTTCAGCTTTAATGTATTCGGTTTAATATTAAATTCATTGAGAAAATTTAAATGGTGTAAAATATTTAGATATTTTAATTATCTTTGTTTCGGAATTTAAGGAAAATCTTCCGTTTAATGCACGTATTTCATGTAGATACCAATTGATGATACTCCGGTCTATTGCACACCTCAGGTATTGGAAGAATTAATCAGCTTGTTCGAACACATGGATAAGAATATCAGGTTCAAGGAATTGGCCGCCAAGATCTCCGGATCTTACCACTTCAGATTTTTATCTATGTGCGTACCTAAAGAACAAACTTTATAGTTAGATCAATAGAGTGCGTTCGGGATTGGAAAATGTTCAGATAACAATGGTTGGCGATTTGAGCATTCAATTCTATTTCATTTTTACTACATTGTTTATGTTTAAGTTCTGTGTGTAATTTAGTTTTTCATAAATTACTGAAAATTTTGTTTAATGATGGACGATTCAAACATTTGATTTGATTTAATTTTTATCACGTTATTTATGTTGAAGTATTTTTGAAATTTTATATTTCATAAATTACTAAAAATTTTGTTTCATGATTCATGATTCCAAAACGACATTTTTATTGCTTAAAGTGAGCTAACGCTGCTCATTTCAGTTTTCTGTATTTCATAAGTGAAGAAATTTGATTATAATTTTCTATATTGTTTTCTGCAAATTGGTCGTAAACTCTGGTATTTTTGTTAAATGTTCTGCTTCGACCATTCGTTTGTTCGACTTATTATTGATTATTAATTTGCCATTCTATTCAACAAAACAACTACATACCAACAAAATTGAGGTTATTATCATTTTTACTGCTCTAATCTACAATTGCATATTGTAGATCAGTATCCATTTATTCTAATCCCATAATATTTGAAATTTGTTATTAATAATGAACCCGTTCTCCAGAAATTTTTAATGGACTTGCGGGTCCCCTGTAGAATAAATTGATGTTCAACGAAAATCGACAGAATATATGTCTATTACTGCAGAAATTGTACGAAAAAAGGACAAAATAATTCTATGAACGGACTTTCCTGAAACTTTACAGAATATCTCTTCTTTCTTATATTTTTGAGCTCGCTGTATAACTTGACGTTGGGTTTTTATAATATCACATCATACGAGACTTATAAGTCCCAGATAAGCACGAAATGAAACTGCAGGGTGTTTCATTACAGGATTTTGAATTGTTGTTGTGTTAGTGTTGTTAACGGTAGGCTTAAATGTTAATCTCGGGAACCAGCTCCTCGTCTTTTCGGATTATTTAATAATTTACGAGTTATTGAAAACTTGAAAGCGAAATTATTGCATGCAAGATTCAGTATATTACAATGACGAGCACCGAAAAAGTCAATATTGAGGCTTGTTGTTTTAAGCTTTTACGGAAACGATTCAATTTATGAACTATGGTAACAATTGCATATACCATGTTTCAGGATAAACTATACATAGTAAGGATTCGAATAATGACCAACATGACAAACGAAATATATAATCACTTAAAATTCCATCAGAATTGCGCGTGCTCTCATCAAGCATCAGTATAAATCTTGACTAAAATCAATGGCAATAGAATTGGGAATAGTGAAAACATCGATTCATCAGATTTTGGTCGAATATTGGAGTTTATAAAATATGCATAATTCAATACGCAAAAAAACTACTCAATTTATCATAAAAGGTTAGGTATTAAAAATCAAAAATCGTCCTCTGCGAGCGTTTTTGCTGAAAACCGAATGAATTATGAATTCTAAAGGACTTTCGCACAACCTGGTTCACATGCATATACATGTACACATCTTCGTTAGTTCAGTTATAAAAAGCTAAAACACAAGTGCGGGTCGGTCAACAGAAGAAAAAGGTAGATATCTTATATCTATTTTTTTACTTAATTCTTTTCCATTTCTTGAATCCATTAAACTAGTTAACTTAAATTCAAAGCTTGTTATTGAATATTCGAGATCCAAGAAAGAAGTGACTTCTCTGACTTAATGTCTCAACCATTTTTGGGACAACTCATAAAAATTCTCTATTTCTAGTATCAGAATCATGTGTGATTAGTAGTTGATTTCCTATATTTCCCTGTGAAAGATTTAAAATGGCTGAGAAAAACGGCAATCTACTGTCCCATATTCCCGGAATCTCATACTGTAATTTAGATAAAAAGTTATGTCTTCTATAACCATAGTTCTGAGTATCCTTTTTTACTGTATATTTATCTTGTTTAACATAACCCGTCCCAGTTTCCGTAACGAAGGACCCGACGTATCGATTATTTTTGAGAAATATTTGAATCTAGATACTAGTTTTCTATGTTTTCTCTACTTTTTCACTTAAATTTACAAAAAGCTAATTATGAGAGCTTTCCAAGCCATAGTTGGCAGAAAAAAACAAACCATCAAAATTGAGAATATAATGAATAAATAAAAAATGATAGTTGTATTGCACAGAAAAAAAATGTTACAGCTGATTGCTTGAATATTTCAAGAAAACTTATCATGAGTATCTCCTAGCGTCTTGACAGGAGCTGGCTCTCCCAATAGACCGTTATGCACCCCAAGGGGTAAGGTTGTTTCTCAAACAGCAACGTATTTACCCAAAGGGCACGATAATTTCTTCTCAAGTATTCACCACAAGGGTATGATAATTTCTTTTCAAGTATTCACCACAAGGGTACGATAATTTCTTCTCAAGTATTCCCCCAAGGGTACAGTAATTTCTTCAATTATTCAAAACAAGGGCACGATAGTTTCTTCAAGTATTCACCCCAAGAGTACGGTAGTTGCTCCCAATATTCAACCTAAAGTCACAGTAGTTTCTCAAAATATTCAACCCAAGGGTACGCCCTTTTTTAAAGGGCACTAAATACGCAAAACGGTACTTCAACAATATCAGAAGATATCTACATTCCATTAGATACATTTCAGTACGATAATTACGCTAGAAGTCAGTATATATATATATATATATATATATATATATATATATATATATATATATATATATATATATATATATATATATATATATATATTACACAAGTCTGCAAAAAAAGTTGAGAGCTGTTTTGGTTTTTTTGTGTAGTTTTTATATTTTTGGGTGTGCTGAATTCGAAAATGACTTTCATTCTGTTCTAGCACGTCATGTTTTCTGACAATGTAGGTGTCTATGCTAAACAAGTTATTATCTTAAAATAAAACATAAATTTTTTTTTAAATAAAGTAATTTATAATTGCGTATCAAAACTTATTTTCTTATCTAAAATACATTAATTAGTGAGCACTAAACACATTTCTTTTTCCCAGTGAGACACCCTTTGGTACATTTTCGCTTGTGGAAATCATCTGGAAGGTCTCTTTTAAGCGTCCAACAGTAGTCTGCCATCATTGAGACGCTCCATCTTCCCTGGTATCTTTTTTCCATCTCCTTAATATCTTGGTGAAATCGTTCACCTTGCTCTTCATTCACGTCTCCTAAATTTTCTGGGAAATAGTCGAGGTGGAAATGAAGAAAATGTACTTTTAAACTCATTAAGCAACCTAAAGCTTGAAATGCTTTTAACATTCTTTAGACGATTTGTTTGTAGTTAGGGTCTTTGTTATTGCCTAAAAATTTTGTTATAACTTCCTTGAAGGCAATTCACCCTTCTCTTTGAGCATCCGTCATGGTTGTGACGAATAGTGGATCAGCCATAAGCCGTCTAATATCTGGTCCAACGAAAACACCTTCCTTCAACGTTGCCTCCGAGAGGCCAGGAAACTTTGATATTAAGTATTTGAAGCAATTTTCATCTCTTGTAAGTGACTTTACAAATTGCTTCATCAATCCCAGCTTTATTTGAAGCAGTGGTAAAAGAACTTTATGAGGAGGCACCAAAGTTTCATGCAGGACATTCTTTTCGCCAACTTTAAGCTCCCCCGCAGCCCTACACTTTTTGGTCCAGTGATTTGTTCGGTCTCTACTATCCCATAGACACAAAAAGCAATGGAATTCGGTAAACCCAGATTGCTGTCCGAGCGCCATACCAAAGATTTTGAAATCACCGCACACTTGCCAACCGTGGTCTTTATATTTTAATTTACAAAGAATCAATTCCAAGTTCTTGTAGGTTTCTTTGAGGTGTACGGAATGGCCGACAGGAATGGAAGCATAGAAACCGCCGTTGTGAAGCAGAACTGCTTTAAGGCTTCTTTTTAAAGAATCTATAAAAATGCGCCTCTTCTGGGTCGTATGAGTTCTTAAATGTATTCATAAAACCTTCAATATTGGTGCAATAAACCAACTCGTCCTCTTGGGCGAAGTAGGAAGTAAACTGCTTTTCACGATATCTAAACCAGGAGGAAGACACTCCCGGCAAAAGAAGTTCCTGCTTTTGAGCCTTGATCCAAGCAACTCAGCAGCGTTTTTGGGAAGATTCAAGTCTCTTACCAAATCATTAAGCTCGCCTTGGGAAAACAATTTTGGACTTCTGCCATCTTCAAACTCAAAAGTGGACTGGTCATCGGGTGTAGGTACAGCACCATCTTCGTCAGAACTTGGAACCTCTTCAAAGGTAGCAGGGACCTTGGGCACTGGTATTTCGATCCCATGAGGGATGTGACGAATAGCTGATTGCAGATTGGGGTATGAAATTGGCTGCTTCCGTTTTGAATTATACCCTTTCACATTACACGAACAAAAGTGACAATCATCACTATGGTTCTTTTACTCGCGCCATACCATAGGAATCGCAAATCGGAAAGCTTTTTTCTTGCCCTTAAACCAATTTCGAAGGTCTTCAACACATCGTTTGCAGACTTTATGAGGTGCCCATACTTTATCCTGATCTCCAAGTTTGAAGCCAAAATACGCGAAGTATACTTTTTTTACAAAGTCCGTAATATTAACTTGTTGCTTTAATGTCATATATTCTCCACAAATGTAACAGAAACTATCCGAAAAGTTCACACACTTCCACACAGACGACACTGCACTGTATTGAACCAAGATCTATAAAACACTGATGAGTTAACACGTAATTGTCCTGCACCACTTCTACACTATCGGTGCGCGCACGTTCAGGTTACAACATGTTTATACTTGTTAATGTAGGTCAAACAGGGTGTTTCTTATTTAGAAATTCATGATAGTTATGTTCTGTTAACATTTTAAAACAGTAATCAAAATAAAATTATACCTATCATTTATACTACAAGTTAATCCCTTTTTAGCCCAAAAAATCCGTTTTTTGCAATGAAATTTTGCGTTTTGTAAAATAACCTTACTTTCTGGAATTGTTTGAGTATGTTTTTTGTTTTCAGAACACCTAAATACATAGAAAAAATATCCAGACAGCATTTTTGTTGCAGACCTGTGTTATCGCTGAATTACAAATGGAGTGACGTGACTAGAAGTTACTTTCAGGTTTAAAGAGTAGAATGACAATAGGAAACGTTTATCTAGAAAAAAATTCCATAAACTATAGGAATACTAGCGAGAAGCGTAAATGAACTATGATGGTCATAGGAAATGAGTGAATGATAACGAGAAGTGGCCAATTTAACATACCCAACACCCGAATAGAAAATTTTGAAAAGAAACGCAAAATTTACTTCATATTAGGTTAGATTTCGACTCGAGCAAATGTGACTTTAAAAATTGATCTTGCACAGCTAAAGACTGGAAGTATCGAAGAAAATAGAATAGAAAATAAGAGCAAGAATATCTTGATTAGTACCAAACATGTGTCCAAAGGAAACAGGATAAAAAAAATAATATCAAACAAAAAAAAACCAACACAAAAATGGAAAAATCGAGAGAAAGACACTTTTTGGTTGCAAAATGATAACTGTTGTGATTTATTGGACTCATCTAAAGAAAATTTCAGGCGAAGGTTTGCCTACGTACATAAAGTGTGCAACATAGGTCAAACATGCGAAAAAATCAAACGGATTGTAGTAGTTCGTAGAAACTTGTGGATGATAAAGGCAAAGAAACAAAAAATAAATATAAATTTAGTTGAGAGCTACTAAATATGTACAAAGGCTTTTGCAAGCTAAAGAACTTAAACTTTCCCGATACCATAAACTAAAATAAAAAGGTATCGTCAACACTGCTACTACGCTATACCACAAAAAAATTACCATACGCAGATATATATTGTCATAAGATTCACATCCAATGTGTACTTTTTCATTCTTGGGCGTCAGGAACTTTGAAGTTCCATAAAAGTTGAACTATCAGAAGACACAATAAGTATGTATGCAGAGGTATTCACTACAAAAAAAAATGACGCAAATATAGAAAGGTAGACACGATAAGTAGAAATGTATCTTACGGTCTATAAGGTAATAAGTTATAAAAGAAAATAGCGCTAATAAGTTGTGAACGATTAGTAACACAAAAAAAACTTTAGCTTCGGACAAATTTTTGACCGGAGTGAATCAGCACCAGTTGTCGATGATCGAAAATTGTGAACCCCCCCTATAATGAAACTGATAACACGAAAATTCCCAACCAGCCTTTCATTGAAATCAGGTCATAAGATTTAAAATGCCTAATGGATAATGCAAAAGTTACCACCCAACCTCCCATTGAAAAATTTTAGGTCACGGTGCTAACTTAAACTTCGCAACCAACCCCCCTTTAAAAATTTAGGTCATTCTTCAAAATAAACAATTTGGCACTACCAAAGAGTTCAAGGAGATATTCTTGTACTTCAGGATTCAAACCCTGTCTTCAATTTCCACTTGGTTATCGGTATTGTCTGCAAATCGACCAAAAAATGCTCAATCAGTTGAAATATTTCGGTTGAAACAAAGGACAAACGGTGAAAATTTAGTTACTTCATGCTTTGGCAATCTAATTGCCTGGGCAATTTGATAAACATTTTCATCCCAAGTTTTATGGTTGTGGTGTATGTAAGAACGAATTTCCGTTGTTATAGATTTATTGGCGCGATCTATAAAGTTACTCTAAGAAAATATCTCGTATTATACCAGATTTTCTGCACATTATAGTTACTCATCAAGTCCTTGAAATATTTAGATACAAATTGGGTACCATTATCTACAACTACAATCTGTGGAACCCCAAATACAAGAAATACATGATTCTCTATACACTTAGTAATACTAATACAAACTTGGTGAACCAATTTCTCCACAAGAAGATACTGATAACCAAGTTTTGACCTTGAGTGAGGTCATATTTCGCACTTTCTAACAAAGCTCTCAACTGTTGTTCTCGTTTTGGGCCAATAATAAAGTTAAGACACCCTTGCTTGCGTCTTCAGAATGCCGAAATGAGCATGAGATTGTCATGGTACATCTTCAAAACTTCAGCCTTTTGGGCTGCAGGAACTACTATTTTTCAATGAGGTGGCCCGTTAAGCAAAGATCGTAAAGAAACAAGTTTATAGAGAATCCGGTCTTCAACATTAAAATCCGGATAGCGATGAGATAGGAATTCCACTCTTCCCATCACTTTGCGATACCAACCGTCTAGCTTTAGAGAAGATAAATTCAAAACAGATTCAACCTCATTATTACTTGACTCGGGAATTCTGAAAAGTGAATCTGCATCAATATTAAGAGAACCGCTTCGATGGATTATATTAAACTTTTGACAAGATAACCTAACTATCCACATGGCTTTTCTTGGAGGAGGATTTCTCATCGATTGCAACCATGTAAGAAACGCATGATCAGTAATAACCGTGAATTCTACCCCTTCGATTTACATTCTAAACTTTTCAATAGAGTACAAAATAGCGAGAAGCTCTTTTTCAGTAGTTGTATATTTTCTCTGACACTTGTTGAAGGTTTTGCTAAAATATACGATTGAATGTTCGAGACCATCCCCCTTCTGAAACAGTACACTACCTACTCTAGAGTCACATGCATCTCCAGCAATGTAAAGTCTCTTACTATAATCTGATGAAGCCAAGACAGGAACGTAATTCAGGTAAAGACGATTTGGGTGCGTTTACTGTTTGGTAATTTTTGCAGATGGTGCTTTTTTGTTCTTGCCAGGCACCTATTGTTGACCAGCCACACCTGCTAGGTTCTGATCCTTGCTCGAGTTTTATGGCATTTCATTTTAGTTACTCCCTGCATACCATAACCAAAACAGAACATACCTCGATGAACACTACAAAAGCGATACAAATGACCAACTGCGTTGCAATTCCAGCAAGTAACGGTAGACTTAACCTCTGAACTGTAAATATTTTCTCACTTCTTCGTGTGGAACTATCATCAACAATTGAATTGGAAATCGAAGTTATGTCTTTCAAAATAAGTGCTCTGACAAAGTCAGATAGGAGATTCCCACGAATGATGTTAACCATCTCATTCTCAGAAGGAGGTTTACTCAGACGGTTGAACTGAGCTTCGATGGAGTATTTTGAGAAATAGGTATCACGTGAAACTCTTTTCAGGACGCAAATTCACCTGTCTGAGATTTATGTCAGTTAAAGTAGCGCAGCAAATGCATTCGACAGTGAATTACAGCTTATGATAGATCAACTGAAAAGAAAGGATCTGAAACATTTTCCATCTTTGAAAGCAAGAATTCCTCAGTTGAATTATGATACGCATGAGGCTTAATTATCTAATATTTTGGGACAATTCAAAATGCGTTTTTATGATTGCAGTAAATTGGCAAATATAGCATCATCATTTAGAAGTTATTCTTTTTCATGTAAAAACATTGGGGAATTCGCTACTGAAATAGCAAGTCAGATTAATATGAATTCATGTTCTGTTGAAAATGAGTTGGTGCAAATTATATCAGATATACATGTCAACGCTACAGCATCTGATACAAATTTCTGGTGTTTTATATCTGAATATAAATATCCGAATCTAAGGAAAATCACCCTTCAACTGATGGCAATCTTTGGGTCAACTTACTTTGGGTCAACTTCATTTTCTAAAATGAAGATATATAAGTCAAAATATCGCAATCGACTAACTGACGATCATGTCATCATGCTTGCGATTAGCACTCAGTGGTTACTTACCATCTTATGAAAATTATGCTCTGGACATGCAGTGCCACGCTTCAACATCCAAAGTCACTCCTTAGTTAAAATTAACACCATATGTAACTCTTTTGTTTTGTAACCACCAATAAACTTGCAATTTTTAATAACTATGAGTTTTTTCATTGATATTATAGAGAAGAACCTAACTAAACCTAACCCAAACCTTAACTAAAATAATGTACATTGTGCGGATAGCTAATATCTATTTATGCTATGGTACACCCTACCTAGGTAGGTAGGTAGGTAGGTAGGTGTATCGTGTATGTACCCTACATTACACATACTTGCAGCCTCTCAGAGTCGATAGTAAGTAGTCTAAAAATATCGAGGTAGATCGCCAGCAGTTCAAGTTTAAGCACTCCTGTCTTGAATAATTGGTGTTTATCATTCAGGCCTCTGATCATTGATAAATTTAAGAATCGACATTAAAAAGCACCTTCAAAATTAAAAAGGTGTGAAATAATCATTGAAAAAAATGTTCTTCTTTGGGAGAGCAAATGGCCTAAAAATGGATTACTTGTATGTAATGTAAAAAATGTTTAAAATGAAAGGAAACTACCCTTTTGTTGATGCTGTTGCCACACAGCCATCTTAAAATGCTCTCAGAAGTGCTAGCAGCAGGTTAGCTATTCCTGCTCTGCTGAATATTCAAATATCATTTTCTAAACCTCAACATGTTTTAATTACAAATGTATTTTCAGCGACGTGGTTGCACAGTTCTTCATTTTGAAATTTGATGCTTTGGGCTTGCGTAAATTGAGTTTCTTTTTCATAGTTTCTTTAATACACATATTTTGTTGTTGTAGTCATAAGGATCTGCTTTCATTTTCAACAAGATGTCACAAAAATCATTTTATTTTCACACGGTTTTCAACATTAAACATGTATTTAACCTTCCTAGTTTCCTCTTGTAGTGGGGTGTACCGTACTGGTATAATGATAATAGTATTACAGTAACAGTATATTCACAAGAAATGGATTAAGAAGGGAAAAGCAATTCTTTTTATATACGAGTTTCGAGGAAATTTCTGGACTTCTCGACTCTCGGTTCTCGGGGAATCACTGTTCAATCTCGATTCTCGGGGATTCACCCTTTTTCCGAAAGGGTTCTATGATTATCGCCAGATGAAGTAAACCTTAATCGATAGATTATTATTGTACGTACACTTATGACAGCTATGTGACGACACTACATAAATCTCTTTCAGTTTTATATGTACTTTCATGAGGAAAACTGAGTTTTCAACGAATGATACGAATAACTTCTGGAAGAATCATTTCATTTGAGTCTATTCTATATTAAATAGAAAGCTTTCAAGCAGCTTGAAAAAGCTTAATGTTAAGTCAAGCTTGTGCAATGCAAGAAAACCTTGAATTCTTCAAGCTCGAATTTCAAGTCGAGTCAAATTTTTCGAAAAATATTCAAATTGCTTGAATGATGAAACCCAAACCATCACCAATACAAACCTTTACAACCTTGTTTCACCTATTTTAGTTTCAAATATGGAATATAATTTTTCACTTACATAAACCACTACACGATCATTCTGATTGTACACCCCATTTCTGTAAACAAGATCAATATTGAACAAACCTATATCAGAGATTAAATATGTCTCAGTTGAAATTAAATAGTCATATACGGGACATATTTCATGCAGAAAAATTTTGAATTTTCAATATTCTTTGATAAGCTTCTAATATCAATGAGAAACAGATTAAAATGATTACAATTTTACTAGAAATACATTTCTTATAGCTGTTTTTCTTACAGACTAGTAAGTTTTCAACATTGGTATAATTATAATCTCTATTAAATTGAGCTCCATTAACTGAGCTTGAAACTAAAATTTAACTTACGTGGAATGGTCTATTCTGTCTCTATTTATTTTCTAATTATTTCTAGTTGTCTAAGGCAACTATAATGATCAGGATATTTGGTAAGGCTAGAGATTAAATATTGCTCTCATAATTGCTCTCATAAATTGTTTCCTGTTTTATTTCTAATATTAGTTTATGTTATTTTAATGATCTCGCTGACTGAATGGCTAAATTATTTACATTAGTGAACAATGGCAATCAATGCTACTAATCTTTGTTAGGCCAAAATATTCATATATATTTTATATTATTCGCATTTCAATTTGTGTTTCTCTGATTCAATTTCAGTTAAAAATGTATATTCTTCAATTTTTTTGTGGCTTGAATATGGAGATTGATGTTTTTGATTACTTATCCTAGTTTCCTAACTCAACCAATATACAGGGTGATCCATCTTAAACGAGCCAACCGGTATATTTCGCTCATTGGAAATGATAAAGCAGCAGCAGTGGCGATATTGGGACTTCTCCAACTTACTTTAAACACTAAATTTGTATGAGAAATTTTTGTAGATTTCAAATTTCACATGAATACTGCAAAAATCCATACAAAATTAAATCAATTAATGAATTGAATGGTGATGATTTTGATCTAAGGCAAAATATTGCCTGCAAACCTTTGCCGAGCGTATTAACAATAACCCGTATTTCTTGTACAACGTTTGCTTTTCTAACGAATGCACTTTTTCACTTCATGAAAAGGTTAACCTGCAGATTTGCAGTTTATGGACAGGTACAACTCCACACTCAATATACGGAAAATCTAAATATTTCAGTAGGAATTTTGGGTGGCCACCTAATTGGACCTCTGTTCATTCCAGTGTTGAAAACGATATTAATTTCGATATGCGATTGATCAATTGATAACAGAAAAAATTAAGAACACGATCCCCTACAACTTGAACGACAATTGCATTTCCAACAAAACGGATCTCCTCGTCAATTCAACTAGAGAACCATCTCCCCCCTACCCTCTCAATAATTTTTTCAGCATTTCTACGATCAAAATCAGAGAAGCTTGTAGCAACCGTTCTATCGACGATCGAAATACTCACTTGACATGATTGTATTGGGTAGAAACTACTATAATTAGAATAAACTGGTTTCTCAACATACTCTTTCGATATTACTTCGAAAAAGTATGAATCACACCAAGGTTTCAGTATAGAATTATCGATCATTGTTTCATTTAAGCATCCAATTCAATTTGGTGTGAATACCCGTATATGATATGATTCTTTTTCAATCAATTTATATGCTTCCAAAATGTCTTCCATCATTTCTCACAAAGGCTCACCTTTACCCACAAAATTCATCGCTTCGTACAGTTCATTCTATTCATCAATATCTTTCCTTTGTTAAAACTGAATAGGCACACGAACAATTGCCTCAAATCAGTGAAAATGAAAATCCGCCTTTTTGTCGAATTTCTCAGAGCATAAACGTCATGCCTTCAAGGCAAACGATAAACGAAAAAATCCTCTCTTTATAAAGGATAGAGAGCTGAGGTTTGAATTGTGTTAGAGTGACTTCGTTGAGATTTTTAGGTTTAAAGGAGAGATTTCCCTTAGTCGGTTTTTAAATCAAAAGAGGAATATATGTTGGCCTGCTGAGTTTAGAAATGTTTTCTAAACGATTAGTACAAAGGCCTTGATTGTTGTAGTCCGTTCAGAAAAGATGTAGAGTTAATAAATCACTAGGTAACAAGGTGGTTATAGGTGTACGGTCACTGTTAGGGTTTTGGTTTATAATCGAATATCGCGTGGCATATATTATACTAATATAATATATCCACTCCAGACAAAGTTTCAAATTATATTACGATGTACTCATATGAAAAATAAACGACTGATGTCTCAATATGATCGTCAGAAATTTGTTTTATTTTTATTTATTCTGTAGACTTAATCATGGATATTTTGCTGTATCGAATATTTTGCTGTAGGTCTGTACCTAATAAACTATATATATATATATATATATATATATATATATATATATATATATATATATATATATATATATATATATATATATATATATATATATGAATATATATTAAACTTAATTGATAAAGGGTATTAAATCTCTTAATAGGTAAATTCAAATCATTGATTGAAGAATAATAAATTAACAAGCAAGTTTGCGAATGGATGTTTACCTGTCCAAAAAGTAATCATATTTATTCATTATTTACTGATAATCTAACTACTGATTCTATTCTATTGTATCATATCTTTTATATTATTTCATCTATATTATTCTAATTCCATAATCTAACAAAGCACAAAATAGGATGTATTTAGATTATTAAGGTAGTTAGGTGTTTCCAAAGTGATTTTATCAACGCTAAATTACATTCTTTACTCAGCATCCAGTGATATGGTTTTGCCAATAGTGTGAATTTGATAAATAATGGATAACTTGTCGTATTTTACTTCAGTGAAATGGATCACAAAATCCCTTATATCCCAAAGTGAGATGATTATAGTGAATATTTATGGTGCCTTCAGGTAGAACCTCCAAAGATATCTCCAGGAAGATCCCGAACGATAATCGATGAGGGCTTTAAAATCAACATTCGAAGAAGAATTTTCATTTCCGGAAGGAAATTCCTACTATTGTTAAATATACAATGCTCCCGAGGAACAGATTTTGCCTCTATTATTCAAAACCAAATTGTGACAGGTTCTACACAAACTGAATTTCTGGTGGGAAAAACATAATAGGAAATCAGTTCTTATATACAGGGAAGAAATTGTATGTTGGGGACGAAAATATTTGCAGTCAATCAGGAATTATCGTGCTGGACAGAGGAATATTTTTTATCTCAAAGGGACTTGTATTAATGAAGGAGAGACAGTTCAGAAGGTCGAGTTAATAAAAATGTACAAGATTCCCGACAAGCATTATGAACAGGTTTTTCATGCACGATCTGGAAAATAACGACGAATAATAATAACCCATATTGGTGGTACTCACTCTTTTGGTAGTTGTTTGTTTGTTTGTTTTTCCTTTAACGTGCTCTATTTCTGCCTTTCGGCTAATGACACGCCGGGGAATTCTGTCGCCTCACTAACCCGGGAATTTTGCCGAACCCCTCTCGTGTCGAGGGAAGGGATCTTTAATGTCCGACACATCTCTGTTAGACAGGGCCGACATCTTTACATCTCCTCCGAAAGATGGACACTCAAGCGATTCCCAGAATCCGAAAAAACGCACCAACTTTGTGGGGTTGAACCCAGGTAACTCTGCGCAGGAGACGAGCATCATATCCCATACGCCACCGAGCCGGCTATACGTATATATATATATATATATATATATATATATATATATATATATATATATATATATATATATATACGAGTGCGTCCTTTCTGGAATTGGTATATTGATAGCTTGGTATGCTGAGAAGCGATATGCGACACTGATTGAAATCCTGGTTGGTTGCTTCATTGTGGCGCTTGGGGCTGCGTGCATGACGGGCAGATTTGAAACTAGCTCTTGTCAGAAGGGTTATTCATTGATCTACGGATTTTGAATAATATATATATATATATATATATATATATATATATATATATATATATATATATATATATATATATATATATATATATATATATTCAAATGAGCCCCCCAAATGTTTGGAATCCACATCTGTTTTATACTGTTATATGATCGAAGTCGGTCCAAATGTACGCCAACGTGCGTCCTTTCTGGAATTGGATGTAGCTTGGTAGGAAGAAGCGATAGCACTGATGATAGTCTGCCGCTTCGTTTCTCGGCATCCTGGTTGGTTGCTTCATTGTGGCGCTTCAGGGCTGCGTGCATGACGGGCAGATTTGCCTATAGCTCTTGTGTTATTCATTGATCTACGGATTTTTGAATAGTCTCAAATATATATATATATATATATATATATATATATATATATATATATATATATATATATATATATATATATATATATATATATATATATATATATATATATATATATATATATATATATATATATATATATATATATATATATATATATATATATATATATATATATATATATATATATATATATATATATATATATATATATATATATATATATATATATATATAAAACAGACCATGTTCTTTCCTTAATCAGGCATCTAAACTCGCATCACGCCTCCTACGATTGCCCTAAAGTGTGAGCACAGGAAATGTAACAGGGAACCATACTATCTTGCGTATGATTCAGTAAACGAGTGAAAAAACCTGTGTTTCATTCTCTCATTGTCATCTTACACTCCATGATTTCCAGGACTTCTTCACGAAGACAAGGGTGAAAAGGAAGGGGAATTGGGACAGGAAAAATCTGTTACAATGGAAAAAGAAAAACAGCAGAAAAATATTTCATCAAAACGTACCTAGCTCTTTTATTTCTTAACTCACTTGAATCTAAGAACTCAACTAACGCTCCTCTGTTTTTCAACAGGAAACATCTCATACACCTTTTGGGAATGAAGCCCTACATGGGTGTAGCCCTTGCCTTATCAACATACACCATGGAAAAAAAACACTAAGGGAGAGCAAAAACTAATCTCTAAATAGACTTAAAGTTCTCTACCCAGTTAATGAAATTATCTGAAACGGAATGAATTTCTTGAAAACCACCCGTAAAATGGTAAATAGGACAATCGAGGACTAAATGTCTTATTGTTTCTTCAGCTGCGCCACATTCACATGCCGGACTTTCTACAGTATTCCATTCGAACAACATACTATTATTACGACCATGTCCTGTCCTGAGACGATTTAATGTACACCAATTTTTCCTACTTATATCGAAACCTGCAACCCTTTTGGAAGGATCCTCTATGAGAACTTAAAAACATCAACTTAACGAATTGCATAGTCCACGTGATTGAAGAAGAAAATTAAATGTGGTAACTGGACACTACAATATAGATATCGAAGATACGTCATCAGAGAATGAAGATAACTGGGGGAGTGATTAAAAACAATACAATTCTTTAAGGATACCGATAATGAATTATTTATCTTAGTTTTCATTTTTGTGGTCCATAAAATTCGACAATATTGTTTTAACAATTTGGTCTATAACACATTTCTCTTCGCCAGCGAGTGAAGATTTTGAAGGGTAACGAGAACTGCTAATTTGATATAGACGAGGAAAACTATATCAGATATCGATAAGAAAAACAAGTATAGATTTCACAGGTATAGCGTGGAGTTATTTATGAGGCCTTCTTTTGGGTCCACCGTCATCACTATTATACCTAACCTAGTGTAAAATAACAGAACTTCTCGGATTTTTCTATGTGACCCGTAGGGATTGGTCAGCGGATTTACATATTTAATGAGCTTATATTATTCCACAACTTTTCTGAGTATGCAATAGTCGAGTATACGAAGAGGCTGATCGACTACATCATTTTGAAAAATTTAAAACCGCATTAATTTCTCGTAATATATGATGGCATGTGACCCAACCAGACTGATAACGACACTGACACTAGTGTCTCATCGCATTGTATACAAAACGTTAGTAACAATAAACTTTGTGACTATGTTCCCATTTATTATATCATAATAAAGTTCCCCATGAAGTTTTTCGTCAAAAATCTAGTACGTTAAAACGGGATTACCACCGAATTGCCCTTGTTGAATATTCAGATGAGGATTGAGATCGCCCCAGTAATGTTCATTATTACGACAGACTCCTGAATGGTCGCCTTCACTTCTACAGTCCAAATGATATACTGGTAGAATTCGATTTTTGCTTTTTCTAATTCTATCAACAAAATTCTCACCATCTTACTCCTGCTGTAAAAACTTAGATTTCCTCATCCTATAAGATTGAAACTTATATTTTCTGAGGATTCGCGAAACCTTTGATTTTGGTATCGTACTCTCTGCTTATATGTTGCCTACATGAAATTGAGGGATTCGCCAGAAACATCTCCCTAATACACAGTGTTTCGAATAGAGAACTACATTTTGTTTCATTCTCTGGAATACATAGGGTGCGCCAGAGAAAACCGAACATTTTTCTTCCGTTATAACGGAATTTTAGAGCTAGATCATTCGTTCTTGCTTCATCAGAAAACCAAAGGGCTAGGTTTTTCAGAAATTGTATGGAAATTTCACTTTCGGTGAAATCCAATATGGCTGACTAACTCGAAAATGAGCAATATTTCAAGATCGCTGAAATGTTTTTTTTCACTAAAAATAAAAATAACATAAAAAATTGGGCATTCAGTCAATAATACAGTCTTTTCTGAACAATTTGACATATTGATCTTAAAAACATTCAAAATGGCCGACTTCCTCAAATATGAACAATTTTCCCGCGCATTAAAAAAGTTTTCGCGGTCATAATGAATCAACTGCGTAATTCAATCACTAGATTGAACCTTTCCAATCAGTTTTAGGGGTCGAACTCGAATATTGATTCAGAATTGTGCCAATTGGCGTCAATAATTTTTCTCTTTTCAATCATCATATGCACCTCCCGTTGTGAAACTTCTGAACATAGACTGCATGCATTAACTCTATGCTAAACAAAAAATAATTAAATGTCTTCGTGTTGTAGACGACATTTGGTTTGAAGTCAAATTTTATCTTGGTTTTGCTTGTTTTTGACGTTTTAAATTGTTAACAATGGTTTTAACAAATGAGGATGAGCGTTTCATTGAATGTTTATTTCTGCGTGGCTATACTGCTAGGCAAATATTACGCCAATTTCCAGCCCCTAATTACAAAAAAGTACAATCTATGATCTTGAGGAAAAATTTCGGACAACAGAGTCATTAGGAAGAAGACCAGGTACTGGTGCAGCTAGAACTGTTAGAACACAGGTACTCGCCTTTTTCATAACCTGTTTCAAGCATCAACTCTACATTTTTTGTATTATAAACTCAATTGACCTTTTCAGGATAACATTCAGCGAATTTCTGCATTAGCAGTCAGCCCTATCAGAACTCCAGGAATCAGCTTGACTGTTTCCAAAATGTATCTGAGATGCCAAATCTCAAATACCTCTGTGAGAAGAACTGGCACAATTCTGTATCAATATTCGAATTCGACCCCTCAAAATGATGGAAAAGGTTCAATCTAGTGATTGAATTACGCAATTGATTCATTACCAGCGCGAAAAGTTTTTTAATACGCTGGGAAAATTGTTAATATTTGAGGAAGTCGGCCATTTTGAATTCGAACGGAAATCAAATTTTAGGTTGGTTTTAGTAAAATATGGCTCTTTGTCTTCTTAGAACATCCATGAAAAACACAACTTCAGGAGTGCCAACGCCATGAGGTGAAAAGTTTGGATTTCAGCTGAAAATCAGAATGAAAAAAATTTTTTACGCTACTTTTTAACAATTATTGCCATTATTGGAATATTTTGAGATCAATATGTCAAATTGTTCAGAAAAGAATAAATTATCGACAGAATGTCGAATTTTTCAATGAAAAAAACGTTCCAGTGAAATATTGCTCATTTTCGAATGAGTCAGCTATACTGAATTTCACTGGAAGTGAAATTTACAATTTCTGAAAAACCTAGTCGTTTGGCTTTCCAATGAAGTAAGAACGAATGATAGCTCCAAAATTGTTTCAAAGAAAAAACTGGTTTGCCTTATATAACTGTGGGTTGCCTCCTGGCACCCTTGGGGTGAATACTTTACCGTTGATTCAATCGATCAAGAGCATACCCTTAAGGTGAAGATATTACCGTTGGAAAGAAATTACCGTACGGTTGGGGTGAATACCGTTTGAGAAAATAACGTGCCGTTCCATTGGAAGAGCCAGCTCCTGTCCAGACGATAGGGGATACCCAAGATGAGTTTTTCTCAAAATAGAAGATTCAAGCAATCAGCTGTAATTTTTTACTTTGCTTGCAATATAACTCACAATTTTTAACTATGCATTAAATTCACAATTAAGAAAAAAAGGGGAATTTTTGCATTATCCAATAGGCATTTTAAATCTTATGGCCTGATTTCAAAGGGAGGTTGGTTGGGAATTTTGCGTTATCTGTGTACGCCCTTTACATCTTGCCACAATAATTTTTGAAATGAAGGTTGGTTGGGAATTTTGAGTTAGATGTTAGGTACCGTACATCTTGTGATATAAATTTTCTTAATGGGAGGTTGGTTGGAAATTTTTTCGTTATCCATTAGGCATTTTGAATCTTATGACCTGATTCCAAAGGGATGTTAGTTGGGAAGTTTGCGTTATCTGTATAGGTCAGAGGTCGAGGAACCGGGGCAAATTACCTCAAATGGGGTAAAAATTAAATTTTCGGGGGTAAAAATGAAACTCCTCTGAGTAAAAAGTATATATTTTTAAGTTTCTGTTTGATAAACCTGTTAGTATTTTTTCAACTTAAAGAATTTAGCGACATATGCAGGCCACGCCATCTCACTACCCACCACTAGATTGTTATCGGGTTATTTATTTGCCCAGTAAAGCACAGCCCCGGCTACCTGCTCAGTCCGTGCCATGCCGTCAAGATACAAATACATTGACGAGTCAGAGAGCGAGTTTTTACTAGTTTGTTGCTGACAAGACCACCATTTTATCATTAATCATCGATATATCGATCAAGGTAAACCGCAATTCAGAAATTCAATTCAAGTATTTTACAAATATTATTTTCTGTCTCCCTTCAGATGGCAGCAAATAGAAAAAGAACATTCCAAGAAGAATTCCTTAATTACGGTCAATTGAAGAAACATTTAGATAATTTGCATTCACACCTATCTTTCAAACCGCGAGACCACTTTGCAAATTTAGAAATATCTGTTAAAAGACCAAAATTGAATAGCAACTTGTTTAGTACATTCGATCAGCGTTCAGATCAAGGGCTAGCTTTGAAGTAGCCTGGTTGATTGCTCGAAATGAAAAACCATACACTATTGGTGAAGATTTGGTTAAACCCGCTGCTGTAAAAATGGAAGAGATTATGTGTGGTCAAAAAGAAGCGAAGAAACTAAATTTAGTGCCCTTGTCTGCGAGAATTGTGAAAGAACGAATTTCTATTTTAGCAGAAAATGTGAAGTAACAGGTTATTTTCGCATTAAAACACGCTAAATATTTTGCTATTCAGCTTGATGAGACAACTGATTTTAGTAGCAATTCACAGCTAATGGCATATGTTCGCCACAAAGGTGCAGATGATTTTGAAGATAAATTACTGTTTTGTTCTCCTCTTGAGTTGAGATCTTGTAGAATTGATGTCTACAATAAAGTAAATGAAAACTTCAATGCGCAAAGTTTAAAATGGGAAAACTGTATTTCTGTATCTTTGGATGGAGCTCAGCTATGCTGGGTCATATTAATGGTTCTTCGGCTTTCGTAAAGAAAAATAACCAAAATATTGAAGTTACTCGCTGTATGATCCATCGCCAGCACCTTATGGGTAAATACTTAGAACCTACACTGGAAGCCGTCATGCATGATGTCATCAAGATTGTAAATTTTATCGAGGGACATGCACTTAACACGCGGCTAGTTCGTAAATTATGTGAAGCTGAATATACGGACCTACTTTATTTTACAGAAGTAAGGTGGCTCTCTGGCGGGAATGTACTAAATCGAGTATGGACTATCAAAACTGAAGTCTAAATTTGGTTGATCAAAAAGATATTCTCGCGAATAAGTTTGAAAACTCTTTCTGGGTTGCATATCTCACATATTTAGAGGACATTTTTGGAAGTATAAATATATTAAACAAAGAATATTAATATTATTTCAGCGAGAGAAATAGTGTCAGCGTTTGGATTAAAGCTGCAATATTGGAGACAGAAAGTAGGTTAGCTTTGTTTTTGGAAGATGGCGAAAATATTACTTTTCCTGACATCAAGGATGCAATTGAAAATCATCTTATCAAACTCAGAGAGCGGTTTTCAGACTACTTTCCAGATCTTGATACACGTACTATCAGTTGGATTGTAGATCCTTTCAAATGTGAAATTGCTATGATACCAGAAGAACCTTCGGGTTTGGCAGAACCAATTCTTGAACTTCGATCTAATACGTATTCAATTTGAGAGTTAACCAAATCCCACGTCTTTTTGGATTTCAAAAGCTTTCAAAATTGCACATGATGCCTCGGTTGAAAAATTGGTGCCATTTGGAACAGGATATTTGTGCGAACAAGGCTTTTCCACTCTAATAAATATAAAAACGAAGAACAGAAATCGACTAAACGCCAAAGACTATATTTCAATCGCTCTTACATCATCTTTGAAGCAATTGTATCGAAAATGAAGCAACATTATTTTCTCCGAAACGTGAAGGAAGAATGTTTTCAATTATTATTTTTTTCTAATTTTTCAATTCTAATTTTTGTTTGTACCACCATTATTATTATTATTATTTTAAATTGTTACAGTACCCCATGGGTTTCAATTTGCTATATATATTACTTATATTACTATTATTACCGTTATGTATTACTAGGTATTACATTGATAAATTGAATAAAAGATGTTTAAATTAAATTTCCCGACCGATGGTATAGGTCCTTTACATTGGGAAGTTTCCGTTATCCGTATAGGCAAATACAAGAGATCGAAATGGCAAATCGAATGAACTCTACAATGTGTCACAGGGAAACAAGTTGGTTGTGTAACTACAGGAACTGCATCTATATGTATAAACACAAAATAGGCAGGAGGAACTAACTGCATCTTGAAAGACACGACAATCAAATAAACTTTAAATCAAAAAGAAAAGTATACTAAAGATTTATCTAAATAGACATGCATAACAAACTTTAGCTTCTGACAAATTTTGACCGGAGTGAATGAGCACCAGTTGTCGATGGTCGGAAATTGTGAACCTCTCCTAAACTAAAACTGCAGAGAATGCATCTACGCATAACAAAGAGAGCTGATCACCTAAAAACATGATCTGTGCCAAAAATATCATCGACAACATAAACAGCAAGTAGTCCAGGCGAGTCGGAAGCCGTCAGCAGACAATACTAAATGTCTCCAACAAAACTAGAACTCAAACATCCATTCAGAGTTAACCCGCCAAGAGTAACTTACCCAAGGTCGTAGACAAAGGTTAACCTACCAATATAAATGACTCAAAAGAAAACCGACAAAATGAAAAGGGTTAAATAATAAATAATAGGTCACATAAGATGTTTAGTGTGATAATATATATATATATATATATATATATATATATATATATATATATATATATATATATATATATATATGACTGATATATATATATATATATATATATATATATATATATATATATATATATATATATATATATATATATATATATATATATATATATATATATATATATATATATATATATATATATATATATATATATATATATAGAGGGTTTAACCCGACGAGTTGCCCATATATCTGTTCATGCAATCCAACTGATTTCATGAAAAATATAAATCCACCACCCGGTAATTAATACCATTGCCAGGCAATGATTATAATCAAAACATATCCTGGAATGATTATATATTAGGATAACGTTAAATGTTATGAGAATATATCAATCTACCAGAATATATACATATTATAGCATCATCAGACAATGATATCAATGTACCAACGAGTAGTGTCAGAGGCTTTCTCCCCGGAAAAATCCAGTGTACGGACCTTAGTCAAGTAACACTGAATGTTACTCATTAATAGTTTCCTTTGTGTGAAGTGGTGAACGATCGAATAGAATACTGCTCTGAATATAAATATGACAAAATTGTCAGTTAATTATATTATATTTATATAAACAAATAAATAAAATATGAAATGAGATTCTGAGCAGTATAAACTAAAGAGAAAACCTATGACTCTACCTCAATATTGTTTTCGGAAAGAAACCTACGAAGAATATTACAAGATTTGATGACTGTTATCTTTTGTAACTGTTCAGACAAATTTTTCTTCAGACCCAAAATCTCAATACTTTTGTGAAGATTCCTAGGAATAACACCTGTTGTGGAAATAATAATCGGTAGAATAAAATTTTTTCATTTTCCACATTTTCTAATCTCGTCACCAAGCATCATATATTTAGAAATTTTTTCATTGTATTTATTTTGTATATTATGTGTGTCAGGTATAGCAATATCAATTATATATGTTATTTGATTCTGTTTATCAATAAGAATGATATCTGGTCTATTGTGTTTTACAGCTCTGTTGCAAAGAATTGTTTTATCAAAATAAAGTTTATATTTGTCATTTTCACAAATAATCTCAGGTTCATATTTGTAAAATTTTTTCTTTTGGGAATTAGGTCATGTTTAATTCCTAGATTAAAATGAATAATATTAGCGACAGCATTATGTCTTTCTAAATAATCTGTTGAAGCAAGGACTGAGCAAGATGATAATATATGAAAAACTGTTTCTGAAGAACAGAAACATCTACGGCAAGAATCATCTATATTTTGTTTGATGATGTGTTTTCTATAATTCCTCGTGAAAACAACCTGATCCTGGATCGCAATTGCCAAGCCTTCTGTTTGAGCAAACAATTCTCCAGAAACTAACCATTTATTCGATGCGATTTCATCAATATAATCATTTTTCAATTCTTTAGGGTGCTTTCCGTGTAATTCCTTCTGCATCCAACTTTCTCTTTTAGAATTATCATCAAATATATCAAAATCTATCTTTTGCATTGTCAAGTTCAGAGGTGTAAGATTATAATCTGAAGCAACAACAATATCATGTAATTTAGACGTTCTCTGTTTATCATGAAAATGGGAACGTAGATGAAAAATCTGTTTACTATGAAGATTATTCAAATCAGTTAATCCACGACCTCCAAGATATCTAGGTAGTGTAACTCTCTGAACAGCTGACTTTGGGTGGTGCTTATGATATTTACAAAGCATTTTCCTCGTTTGACATTGTAATTCATTTAAATCAGTTTTAGACCATTTAATAATTCCAAAAGAAGATGTAAGAATAAGAACTGCATATATATATATATATATATATATATATATATATATATATATATATATATATATATATATATATATATATATATATATATATATATATATATATATATATATATCCGCACAATATACATTATTTTAGTCTGTTTGTTTGGGTTAGGTTTAGTTTGGTTCTTCTCTATAATATCAATGAAAAAACTCATAGTTATTCACAATTGCGGGTTTATTGATTGTTACAGAGTTACATATGGTGTTAAACTTAACTAAGGAGTGATTCTGTATGTTGAAGCGTGGCACTACATGTCCTCAGCATACTTTTCATAAAATGGTACGTAATCATTGAGTGCTAATCGCAAGCATGATGACATATGATCGTCAGTTAGTCGGTTGCGATATTTTGACTCAATTATCTTCATTTCAAAAAATGCAGACTCGCACAAGTAAGTTGACTCAAACATTGCTGTCTGTTGAAGGGCGATTTGCTTTAGATTTGGATATTTATCTTCAGATATAAAACACCAGAAATTTGTATCAGATGCTGTAGCTTTGAGATATATATCTGATATAATCTGCACCAACTTATTTCCTACAGAGCATGAGTTCATATTAAACTGACTTGCTATTTCAGTAGCTAATTCCTCAATGTTTCTACATGAAAAAGGATAACTCATAAATGATGCTATGTTTGCCAATTTACTGCAATCATAAAAACGTATGTCGAATTGTCTCAAAATATTTAATAATTCAGCCTCATACGTATCATAATTCAACTGAGGAATCCTTGCTTTCAAAGACGGAAAATGTTTCAGATACTTTCTTTACAGTTGATATATCATAAGTTGCAGTTTCCTTTTGAATGCGTTTACTGCGCTGATCATCTCAATAATAGTTTTTCCTTTAACTCGAAGCTCCAAGTTAATGGTGTTCAAGTGCATTGTGATATCAGTCAAAAATGCCAAATCAGTCAGCCATTTTTCGTTTTTCAACATCTGAGTGTTATCACCTCTTTCGTCTGAAAAGCTGGTATTTCGGGCAATTATTCTTGAAACCTTTTCTAGGAATTTTCCGCGACTTAACAACCTGACGTCCGTAAGAAAAACTGAATCAGTGTGTTCAGCTGACTTCCTATCTTTCACGTCCAACTTCCACTTCAACTTGAAGAGCCGCCGTTGCAAGCTACGTCGACGGATGGAATTCACAATTTTTGTTGCAATGCCCATAATTTCCTTCGTGTTTAAAACTTTTGAACACAAAACTTGTTGATGTATAATGCAATGGAATGACAAAAATGAAGAGAAATCTTCATTAGCTCGACACAATGTCACAAAACCGTTTTTGTTTCCAGTCATTGCTGGTGCTCCATCGGTTGTAATGCACATTAATTTATATATTGGTAGCTTGTAGTTTTTTATAGAATTGAATAAAATGTCATATATATCTTCGCCACGGGTCTTCCCCTTCAGAGAAATGATCGTCAAAAATTCTTCCTTAGCCAACATGTCATTGAATACCATCCGAATAAAAATACATAGCTGGGCAGTGTCTGTTATATCGGTGGATTCGAAGTGTAAAGAAAAGTTATGTACATTTCATGATATCATGTTTTAGTTTATCTGCCTTGCCCTGACTCATGACTTCAATACGCCTTGTGACAGTCGGACGATATAACTGAAGTTCTCTAATAGCAGACCTGATTTCAGATTAAGTTTTAAATCTCCAAATGAAGTCTCATGCTTTCTTCACAACCGATCCATCTTCGAATTGTTTCTTGTGTTTCGCCAATATATGAGATATTTTAAATGACGCAATCGTAGCAGCTTTTGATTGTTCGGCTGGTCTTGTGAACATTGTTTGTTCTTTTTTCAAACAAGATATCAAATCACGTACATTTCGTTTTCTTGATTCACTCTGTGGCGGAAAATCCTTTCCATAATTTTTATGAACCGTTTTATGATGCCTCTTCAAGTTACCATGCTTAGGTATTGCAACTGACGCACGACAAGTGTGGCAAATGCACTTATCCTTTATCATACAAAAGAAAAATTCTTCCTCCCAATCGTTATTGAAATGATACGTTTCAGATTTCTTCGATATACTGAGTTTGTACTATTTAATAATAAACTTTTGTATCGACGTAGTATTGCCTTCAAGTTACAATTCAGAATGACTCCAATTCCTGCAGGCGCAACATTCATATCGGCGTGAGAGAAAGTCTCGAATATTCCTGTCAAACGCGCCGCCCGATATTTCTAGAAAAGCGGCAAGAATAAAAAACGTTCCTTTGATAAAGCCGCAGAGTATTATTTTATTAAATAATAAATTTTTGTAGTTCAGTTACCTACTTATTAAAATTTTTTTCTTCTCGAGATCTACTTAAAAAGCACTCGCGATCGACCGTTTGAGCACCCCTGGCCTAATGGATAACGCAGAAATTCCCAACCAACCTCCCATTAAAAAAATTTAAGTCACAAGGTGTCTAACAGCTAACTCAAATGTCCCAACCAACCTCCCTTTGAAAAATTATTGTGGCAGATATAAAGATAACGCAAATTTCCAAGGGTATGGTAGTTTCTCAAACAACAGAGTGTTCACCCCAAGGGTATGGGAGTTTCACCAACGATGAAGTATTCACCCCACGGGTACGGAAGTTTCTCCAACGGTGAAGTATTCACCCCAAGGGCATGCTAAAAGGTTTCAAAACAATCAGCCTTACAAATAAAAAAAGTGCAACTCACTTCGTGATCTGTTCAATAAAAATAAAACTAAGAAAACAGGATAAATCTGTAATCTAGAACTGGTGCAAGATAATATGGTGAAGTGTTGAATGACAAACAAATTATAAAACGAAATGGTTGCTGCGCAGAACGATCTAACCGATTTTATACTAATTTCAAGCAAAAATTGAAGAGCTAATCTTTAGCAAAAAATTGTAGGTATTTTTTATAACAAAATCACAAAATGAGTGCTGACTAAAAAGTAAAATATAAAAGCAGTGTCCAAGCTGAAAGAAATGAAATAAACAATTTCAATAAGCTAGGAAAATTAATAGACAGCTTGATTAAAGATTCAGTATAGAACAAGAAAGATACTCATCCCTTTTTAAAGAGCACTAAATACACAAAACGGTACTTCAACAATATCAAGAGATTTATACTTTATCAGATAAATTGCAATACGATAAATACGCATGAAGGTCCTTTACAAAAAGAAAGTCTTCATGATCAATCTCACGGTGGCTATCAATCGTCAATCATCAAAATTCACGAACATTTCTCAGTCAAAAAGTTATCAGCTAATTATTTGTGAACCAACAATGTGAGTTAAATAATGGATTACTTCTGACATTTCAATTACAAACATTTGAGATATTTTGAATAAATTAGCAATAGCATAATAGATATAACCATAGAATGTCCAGAGAGTTTTCATTTCTGAAAAAATTCTTATTTTCGAGAAAATTTTCCAAGCATGTTATATTGATTCGCAGAAAAAATACTCTTCCTATTTTATTCAAATTCACCTAAGGTGAACATTCAAGAAACACAAGTTGATAGTATAATTCGAAAACCATCAACAAAAAAATATCGAACACATCCATGCATCCTACTACCCATAGAATGACAAAATAATTTTCACCTGACTTTGATAGCAACCAAAATATTGAAAATGATTTTCCCTCAAAAATTTAGGTCGCAGATGGGGAGTCATTTTCCTCTATTTGTAATATTTAACATGGCTACCATACTAAGACATCGAAAATGGGACACCATGTACAGTGGAATTCGCTTTGTCCTCTGTTAATAGAGACAAAAATATTTTCGGGGTAGTTCATTATTATGGAAAGGTCGCTGGATAATTTGGGTGACGCCGAACGCACCACATTTTTTCCTACTCCAGTTGATAAAAAATTAAGCTTGTCAGCCTACAGAGGATAACCATAAAAAATGCTATATCGTAGTGATAAATCTACATAATTGTTTCAAATTCAAGATTCATATGCATCTTTAACAGAACAAAAATAAAGTTTCGCTTAACTTTAATAATACTTTGAAAATTTTGAAAATCAACATATTTATATCTTTCATATTACCGTATCCCTTTTAATTTAGATCACACCGGGTATTGCTTTGAGTTTTCCACATCTTGAGCAATAGTTCTTAAAAAGTGAACATGTGTCGTGCAACCATTATGGCACATTATGCACCGAATCCAATCAGATTTAGATTTCGTATTAGTATAGCTATCATAGCATTCTATGCAAACATTTTCTTCTGTATCACTAGTTTAAGTTATAGATAGATTTATAATATCAAAATAAAATTTAAATAAAGTATCAAGGCAAAAGTGACAAAGTTTAAAACAGAAATTTCATTTTAAGAAGTTGATAGTTATCTAGTGTTTTCAATCTTCATCTCTTATAACAGAAATAAATTCTTTATGACACTCTGCGAATGAAGAGTTCAATGCTTTCATAAGAAATTTGACCCGAATAAATAGAATTAGTTCTACCGAAAATTCAACCTTTTTGTGGAAATCATTCAACATTTATTGAAATGTTCAAGTATGCAGCAAATCTAAGAGACATTTCGATTATTTATGGCTCGAATAATAATGAAAAAATTTCATCAATGTAACAATGTGTATCCAACGGAAATGACAGTTTAATCCATGTCAATAGGTAGGTTTGATATCCCGAATTGAACATGTTTCCGATAACAGTTCAGGAATTATATACCATACCAGGGTTGTGCGCGAAATTGAACCTGACGGCTATACAGGTATTTTACACGTTTCCGATGAAAAAGCTTTGGATATCGATTCCTATGCGGAATGAGAAAATAAATAGATAGTAGACACTTCACTCAAAAAGATCATAGAATAACTAATAGTGATTTCTTGGTTTTTATAATTGAATAAAACTTTGATGTTCAAATTTTCAGTATATTGACAAATTTATGGCACGTTTCACCACACTGTTGCTCCTTCAGATTTCAGTACACAAAGGAGATGTGCCACATACATATATTACATTAGTACAAGCATGAGGAAAATTTAAAGAAGATTGCTTCTTTTAAAAAATGAAAAGTAATGGTGACGGATTCAGGTCCATATGATTATTAAATATATTTCCTGCATTTTCCTTTTAAATATTTCCAATGCTTCTTATAGGTTCAGTTTCAATCTATTATTTTAATTATGTAAAATAACGAAATTATTATTAAGAATATTGTTTTCTTCTAGTAGATAACTTGCATAGTCATAATCTGATTTTCGTTTGTTAAAACTGCATTCATACTCCTCTATCCTGATTTTGAAATTTCTAAAGGTTCTACTGATATAAATTCTATCACAACTTCTACAAGGGAGTTTTTAAACACTTAATTTGTTTCTTTTATGAATATGTGGTTTACAGTTTTTAATATATCTGCCTAGAGAATTATCCGTTGTGAAATCTATGAGAAGAATGACATTAAACTCAGACTGGGTTTACCAATATAAGTTAATATATTCTATTTTGATTAGTCTCCTTCACAATAGGAAAAACCTTATTACATGTTAAAATCGTTTACGAGGAAGCATATTGTCAATCATACTAGAATTATTACCATAATTGACCGCTATTTGTTTCATAATATTGAGCTCTTTCAAGAAATTATTTTCTGACATTAGTATCGTGGCCAATCTATCATACTGTTATAACCGACTATTTTATGTTGATGTGGATTTCCGAACAATTGTGGATGGTAATCTCTGTATAAGACGGTTTATGGAAAATAAAAGAACATTGTCTGTGGTCAATTTTGGTTGAAGTTAAATCGAAAAACTTGATAGAATTCTCAGTTTCCACTTCCATAGTGAACTTCATTACACCGTGAATTGAGTTTATGAAGGTACTTAAGGATTCTTATTGTCTATTTGTACCTGTAAAACAACAGATTATGTTATCCTCATATATAAACCAATAAGTTCACTATTTCGACAGCGGATGATGATGAATTATTTTCTCAATGTTATCCATCAAAATTGCTGCTAGTAAAGGACAGTGGGAATTACCCATTACTAAGCCATTGTTGCTCATGTGAATCATCACTGAAATAAAAATAATTGTATTCTAAACATATTTCTAAGAGATTCATAAGTTCTGATTATGTAATGGGATTCAGGTTAATATCCTTCAGAGCTTGGTTCATCAATTTCAAAGAATCGTGAGGTGGTATACTTGCGTAAAAATTAACAACATCCCAGGACATAAATTTAGCATTATATGGTAGTGCAGTATGTTGAATTTCTTCTAATTAATAAAAGGATAATAATCAAAAATATTAAAATGAATATATTCAAATTAAATTAACTTTGTTCTCCATTTTTGTTTCTTTCCAGCTTGATTTGCCTTTGAGGCGCTTGGATATTGCTTATTACTTGGAAATTTTCAAATAGTTTTTGTATTTATTCACTGCTTTATGTTCTGATTGAACTCAAATTCTAATCTTTCTTTTCTGTTTTTGTTATGAGAACTCATTCTACATTTCATTTCCTGATTTTCATATTGTTATTAATTTCATATTGTTCCTATCAGAATTGTAATGTTTTTTGATTTTTGTTTTTCCATTTTAATAGTTCTTAATCATTAAATACAGATACTGGATATTAACTCAGCTGTCCATATTCCATATAATGAATAACTAAATATGCCATGCGAGTCATTGGTCATTGAGAAAATAGGGCACGTCGTTTTGTGGTATGATGAATCTTCAAATTCCTTCCACTGAAACTCGGCAAATTTATAAAAATTCAACATCTCACAGCGTGAATTACACGAAATAGATTAGATTCTTCTTCTAGATTTTCAAATCAAAAAGCTAGAATCTTAAGTTTATGTCCAGAAAAAGATGATGACACGACACGAGCCTCGAAAAAAGAGGTTCTAAGCTCTGAGGGACGAGGCTCCCTGACAGACGTAGCGATTGACAGGATCCAATTGTATAATGGATTGGCTATTCATCGAAACATCAACAATCTTGGTAATATGAAAAATGCAGTATGAACAATATACTATCATTGTCTTAACTGGCTCAACCAGCCACGATGGAGAAGGTACAAGAACGAAGAAACGGAAACAACTAATGAAGAAAAGCGTCATGATGATCATTTGAATCTCCCACCTTCAATCATGCAGCACGTCAAACCGATTTTCAAGGACTTGGCAGAACCAGAACTTACAAGTGCATTGTAAAACTCAGAACGTAGCAGAAATCCAGAAAAATTTTATCCGGATCAGAATCCAAAAAAGGTTTTTGTGGGGCTAGTTACAAGTTTTTCCAGAAAATGGGAATTGAACCTCGGACAACCTGTATTGATGCTTGGAAAAATATAGATATGCACCGCATGAAATATGCGGAGAAATCGGCTAATAAAAGGAATCAAGGTGAATAAGGACATACTAGCATATCGCCGCTTTTCAATATACCTAAATGTTCAGCAGGTTCTGTAGTTTTTTTGAAGACTCCAATTTTTTCCTTTGTTTGCTTGTATGCTTACGATAAATAAGTTGCGGTAACGAAAACGAAACATTTCTGAGCAAAATACATAAACATGATACTAGAGCATCATTATGAACTAATGATAAAGTCTTTGTCTGACAGATAAGAAGGAAAACGTTCATTCAGTTCGTGAGACAGTTTGTCTGAATCTATCTAAAGCCATTTCCTGATACTCGAGAATTTACGACACCGATTCATAAACTCTCGCTCCAAGTCATCGCAATAGCAAAAAGCCCTTCGCAAGGAGCGAGTTCAGTTGTGGAGAAGTTAGAACTTATTAATCCGATTAAGTTGCATTCACTGCAGATATCTTATTGTTACTACCGCAAATTAATATCTATTTCAATCAAATTAGTACCTGAACACTGATTGTTGTTGTGCAAATCTATTCCACGTAATTCAGTATCTATTTCATATTTAATCAATGCTCATTTAATGGGTCCCCATATGCAGTTGACATAATGGACGTAAACCATTCTGTTGCCACCGAAACAGCTCATAAACTGGTCGTTAACATTTTCATTGGCAATTTGGTATGTCGAACTGGGAAGCTGGTCTCTTGGCTGAGTATCGATTTTGGTGGCGGTATCACCGTAAACACACATTTATTGCAGCCTGCCCCGAACGTTAATTATTCCCTATCTCACCGTCTGGATATCTATAAAAGTTATTTATCTGCACGATGCGCTCGCATTATTGGCAGAAATGGTCTCTAAAGGAAAATAAAATAAGTGAAATGAGTTGTTTCCGAAGAACACTTTCGCACCTGAAAAGAATGGCATATGCATAGGCTGTCTTATATTATTTAATTTTGGTTATTTCAGTTAGGGAACGAGGTAGTAGTGTTTCAATAAAAAATTGAACCCCGCTCTTATTCTGGAAACAGTGATACAAGCTAAATACTCCAAAACCGGTCAAATTTTGATTCTAGGGGACCCTTTGTAAGATTGAATCGACCCTTTTCCTTGATTGTAGATAAGAGGACAGATGTGGCTATGTACCTTCGAAACAATATAGTAGCGTGGAAAAGATTACCAAGGGAGAAGGTCATATCGTAGTACAGTTGAAGAAGATTAGGCTCACGGCCTGTTTTCTGTCACCCTGTAGTAATAACAATGGTGGTAGAGGATGTTAATTCGTAGTCCACACAATAGTGAACCATGTGCATACAGAAGGGGACTCCAAATAGAGCCATGGGTGGCACTAATAGGGTGGTCGCCTAAAGAAAATGGAAACCCAAGGTTCATGAGGAGGAATAGTACAACGCCTATAGATGTTGCAGTTCAGTCAACATCCACGTTCGCGGTATAATAAGTTGGGAAGCTCATTTCAGTAACTCCTTAATGCTACATGATGTAATATGCTTTATCTTTGGAGAACCCAGAGGGCATAAGGGTAGATTGTACAATTCAAAAAGACCTTTTTCACGAGAAAGATTCTTGAAAGAGTAAAAGCCAAATGATCACTCTTCCATTCCATAAAAAAATGGACTAAATAAAACATGCACAAGACGGTGAAGCGTGCGTTCAGCATTGTCCCTGAAGTCCATCAAAATAAGGGGGGCGGAGGAAGTCGAAGCGACTAGGAAAACATGTATACTGAAAAGAAGACAATTTTCAAGAACACGGACTCTCTCCGTGAACAACACAGCAGAGCTGAGAGAGTTACTTACGAATGATCCGTATAGCTAAACGAAAAACTTGATATAAAATGTTGAAATTGGTAGTCCAAGATGTATGAGATCTTGGATATCAAATTGCCACCAAGTATTAGAAGAATGAATGGGCAATACATGATATCTGAAGAGAAAATCAAAGAAATACTTAGAGAACTGTTCCCCAGGGTAGAGGGGAGAGTATCGGGAAAGACAAGTGGAGCTGTCAGAATCAATCGAGCTGAGGGAGGTGATGAAGGTCTTGTAGAGGCTAAAACTCTATAGAACCCCCACACTGGATGGAAAACCTATGGAAGCTCCTATACAAAGGAGGGAACAAACCAAAACAATCGTGGGAGTTTTTTCCAGCAACACTGGTCTAAAGGAGACTTTTCAATGAGTAGGGTGCACGCAAAAGAGGTGCTCATACTCGACGAAGTGAAGAATCTACAAGAGCACTCACCATATCGGTCAATTCGCAATGTTCGAAAGGATAAGTTTCGAACGTTTGCTGAACGAAATCAAAGCGCAGAGGTCCTTGGTCTGAAATCTACAGAAATCACACGAACATCAGCAATGAGTGTATGGGAAAAAAGTGTACAGCCTCAGAATAAGAGTACATAAGAATGGTGCTGAATGAAGGCCTAACTATAGAAAACCACGCAAAACATGCCGCTGATAATACCATTGCACTGAAAATCACTGTACTTCCAGTACATTTGCTAGAAAGCTCTGAAAAAATTATATTGGGCACCAATATAGAGAAGAGTCATGAAAATAGAGGAATATATGAGTTGCATAATGTTGATGCAAATTTTCACCTTACTGAAGGCCTGCAATGTGTACATAGTAGTATAAGTAGCGACAGCACAAGTAATCTCCGGTACGCCACCCATTTATATACTCGCGGAGGAGACTTTCCTAGCCAGATGGATCGTTATTCGAGATTCCGAAGGAATTAAAATAATAATAATGAATAAATAGCAAAATAGGTTGGCAACAAAAGAAGATATCGCGACACGGTCAAGGACTTTGATCTTGGATATCAGACCATGAGGAAAGTGGACACACAAGTGTATAAACTACTGGTTTATACAAATCCTGACAAATAACTGAACTTTCAAAACTTTCCAGAAAAGGAAAGATAAACCCGAGAATAAGAAATGGAAAACATGTGGGGTGGCAAATGGCGTTTAACACAGAGTAACCGCATACATAAGATGGACTACCGAACGATAAGAATTGTGAAGGATGTTTGGAAATGCACTTACTTTAATAATGAAATGATTGAAAATCAAATCTGATGGATAAAGGGTTTCCAGATTCCATTATGTATTATGAATTAGAAGATAGAAAAAGGAAGGCAGCTGTCTGAAGTGTGCTCAAAGAATAATGAACTAGGTGATACTACATCAATGGTAAGAGCCAATTGCAGCCTGTTTGTGCAAAAATCATAGGCGAATACCGGTGTAGGGGTTTTTTGTGAGTTGTGATGATTATAAAATGCACACTTGCCAACAGATAGCTGGCTCTCGAACAACAAGTTTCTCCCTCATCGGTATAAGAATAAATAACTTTTGCCCGCAAATTTCTGGTGATGTTTTCTATAAAACGATATTAAAAATTATTCACGAATCAAAGATGCATAAACATATATGTAACATGTAACAGAGACATATACATATCATGCCTCTTGAAAATGACTACGATTTCCCTATCGAAAATTTTGAAAAATTCTTGTGATAGAACATTATGGAAACATATATGTATCTCTGAAAACCAAGATCAAAACATTCAAATTTAATTAAGGTATGAACAATTAGGGTCTTAGGATCAGAAGAACATTGAAGAATGTGAATACAAAATACTATGCTGCAAAGTTTCGAGTTAGATTTCTAGGCATGACTACTGAATTTCAAGAATATGACTTTATCCATTCTCAGTTTATTATATATTTATCAGTGCAAAACGGCCTCACAAAACTTTAGAATCGTACATCAGATGAAACTTTCTAACTGCCACAAATCTCTGAAATTTACAACACATTACAAAAGTTTTCGACCAACTACATTCTAAATATTCTTGACAGAATAAATAACTGAAAATCAGAAAGCCTCAAGGGTTATCTTCGAAAACTTTTATGTCTCTCTACAAAACCACAATGTTACGATTTGGAAAATTCAGCGGTTGGAACGAAAACGTGAATATGAAGATTAAAAGTTATATTTTAGATTCGTTAAAGGTATTAAAAGTTTATATCTTTCACCAGGAAGCTTAATTATACTTTACGATTTATAACATTCTAGGTCAAATCGTGGTATTGCATTTTATTCCTTTATTTTTTTTATTTCTATTTCGAATATAAAATGGTTATTCTTCATTAGTCTCACGTTTCTCTGTCAAAATATTCGATCAAGCAAAAATCATCCTCGAATTTGAAACTGCATATCTTTCCGATTTATCGTTCGACAATTTTGAATATGTTACAGATTGCGCAGAATAACAATTCATGAAGATAATGTGCGAAATTGCATTCTGGATAGCGATATACGAGGGTAAACCAAAAATGCTTTTTTCACGAATTTTGAATCGCCGTGTAGCATTTCAGAGCAAAATCTTGTCATTCTCAATGACGTAGGCTTCGTTTCATGGCACTAGTTGATTTTTTACAAGAGATACAGTTTGATCATTAGTATTGTTAGTAGGTATAGCGACAGTTTTTAGTTACGGAGAAATGCAGTATTAAAGTGAAAAGATACGAACAGAAAGTTATTGAATCACTACCTACTCAGTAGCGGTTATTACCCTTTTCAGCTCTTATCACGGCTTGAGTGCGTCTTGGCATATCTCCGATAATATTACGGGTGAACCCTTGCTCTATTCTTGCCCACTTTTGTTCCAGAGCCTGACCTACCTTATATAGATCCTGCGGTGAAAGGACGCGCTTTTTTAATCTTCTATCCAGCATGTTCCATACATGCACAATCGGAATGGGATTAGGGCTTCTTGCCGGTCAGTCTATTCTCAATATTTCAAGTCCATCAAAGTATTCACTTACTACTCTTGCGGTATTAGGTGTAGTATGATCATGCATCAACAAGAAGTTTTCGCCCATATGATGAGTGAACGGGACAACTCAAGGACCTAAAACATGCCGTATTTACCTCCAAACAGTCATGAATTTCGCAACTGTAATTCATTCTCTCATACCTATGCAACCCAAACCATTACGATTCTCATAACCAGTTCTCGTTGCGAAAATGGCTTGATTAAAGCGCTCACTAGTTCGCCGATGAATTCTGAGACGCCCTTATGGAGATTTAAAGCAAAACCTGGATTTGCCAGAGAGCAAATCGTTTCCCCATTGATTATGCTGATTTTCTCTGGCGAATTGAAGACGCGTCATATGGTGTATTCTATTCAAATATGGAGGTCTAGCACGAAGGCTAATTGCTCTCAAACACCATCTGACAATTACCACACCTACTGATACTTGCCTCAATTCCTCCAACCTGTTTCTTCTTTGAAGAGCAGTACTAGATCTGTATCTCAAAAGACCAAACCTTAAAAGCACTCGTTTTCCTTCTCTTTCCGATCCTTTTCGCTAGTCTCTTTGAAATGCTTCCATGCCACTTGTACGCTGCTTTATGAGCACCAATTTATCTAGTAGTATAGTCGTAATCTTCCATCAATCATTAATTGTATTGCTCGAGCAGCATAAATTGCTGAAAGAACCATGGTTAAAAATCTTCAACAATTGATTTTAACAATCACTATTCGGTTCAAATGTACCAACGTTTTACAAAATGATAGAAGAGTTTCTTACATCAAGTTGCATTCTCAATAGCACCCTCATACTAAAAATAGGGATATTCACGTTGCGTTAGGAATGTATGGAGCTTAGTATGAATTCTGGTATATTTTTTGCAAATAAAGCGATAACGCCATGGATCAGAGACTAAGTGATTTGAAATTAATATATTTTTGTAACGAAGTATATCTTCATAAAAAAATTAGCTAAGAAATTCTACAGGGCGATTCAAAATTTTTGAAAAATAATAATTTTTGGCTAACCCTTGTATATCGTCATTTCAAATGCATTTCACACATTACCAATATCAATTGTTATTTTGCGTTAAATAATCTGTAACATACCAAAAATTCAAGAATATCGAACGATAAATCAAGGAGTTATACAGTTTTCAAACTAGAGGATAATTGCTGCTTGATCAAATGTTTTGCCAGTGAGTATGTATACCTTTGTATGCTTTAGAAAAAAATCGATTTTTTGTACTATTTTGACAGGTTGGTAATGCCGGTTTCTATCTGAGGGGTATGATCAAGCCTGAAAATCTAAACTTCTATGGAAATCTTAAACCTAAATGAATGATTACTTCCGTTTCCTTTCTGAAATGTTCAATTTCGTCAGATCTTCTCCACCCCCTGTAGCTGCTATTGATTTTGACTTTAAAATTACGTTGCTTGTTTGACTCAAGAAAATTGATCATATTATTTGAAAAAACATCAGGTATGCAAAATTTCTGCAAATAGAATTGAAAAAGAAACCACACAGAAAGATTAAAAAATTGTTTATGAACAGAGATTTTCAGATAATCCTTAGAATCAACGGAAATTCAATTCTGTAGAGCTATATTTTTCAGGCAACAAATAAGTGAGAATCTATACAGTGGACACCATTTATTATGACTTCGTTTATCATTATATTATTCAACAATCATCTTCAACAATACAGATTCAACTGATTTTTACATACAAATTGCTATAATAGAACATCCATTTGGTGTAACTCCTTTTTGAGCGTTCAAACAGTAAAGTAATTTATAAATAAATAACAAAGCGGTTAGAACAATGAGATTATTATTGATTCACTCAGACTTTCACACCTGGAAAAAACTGGGTGCGTTCCGAAAGCAATGCACACCATGCATGTCACGGAAAACATGGAATTGACAATCCAGCTAAGCTATGCAATTAAGTTTTATGCTAAACTGAAGAAATCTTTAGAGGAGAAAAAAAATCTGTTCTATCGTAGTTATAAGTTTCTAGTTGGTTAGAGGTCTTTAAAGAGGATCGGGAAGAGGTTCACGACAAACAACGCTTTGAACAACCGACATCAATGTGGCTCGTCTTTGACAATTATTGGACTCTGGCCATCAATTGAGTACCAAGATAGTTACCAATGAAATGAACTTGTCATCTGCAGTCGTGTTTCACATTGAGCAGAAATTCCAAGAACAGTCGCAAAATTGAATTAATTAATTAAAATTGATCCTGATTATTTTTACAACATTATCACTCTATCACGACTCCGCGCTACGTGTGCCGGAGATCCTGAACAAAGACAAGGTCCTATCCCCCTATGGTCCTGGCGTTTTCTTAGTAGTATTCCTCGGATTGAGAGAGCCTTTAAAATAGCCCGTTAGTCCATATAAAAGATCCAGTCAGCCCTAACGAAGGTCTTACGAGAGATGATGACGATGATAATTTATTTAGCAAGCTAATTAAAAAAACATTGATACATATCATTGTATACTGATATTGATGTGGTACTAATAATCCATTATTCATCTATAAACATACATAATAGTTATAAACTCCATTTATTTTTCACATATATAGTGCACCTCGTCCTGAAACACTTAAGGGTTCGACTATCTTTCACATTACGTGGTAAACCATTGTACATTCCCAGTCGTTTAATGAAAATCTGTTGTCCGCAGACTTAGTGTTTGTCCAAGGAAAACGAAAATTCTGCCAATTCCTTGTACTATACTCATGGAAATCTTTATTAAATGTACAACGATGATCCACCAAATGTTTTGGCAGTAGGTGATGCAACATTCTATAAATAAATACAAAACCACTCAAATAGACATTTTGTCTCACGGATAAAAGCTTCGAGTTTTCCAACATATAACGAACAGAAGTATAATTATCACAGTCTAGAATATAGCGCATAGCTTTATTTAGAATAATCTGAAGTCTAGCTATTTTCTTCTCTTTGAACATATAAATAATTGTAGGACAATACAGAAAATGTGGCAAAACAATGGTATTGTAAACAAAAGATTTGGTGAATTCACTCAAATATTTTCTGATTCTTCCCAGAAAACCTACCTTTCTGCTTACTTTTTTACAGATATAGTCAGCATGCTTTATGAATTCTCAGTTGTTATCAACTACTATTCCTAAGTATTTGAACCCAGTAACATTTTCGATGGAATAATCATTAATGTTTACACCATAACTTCTTTCATTCTGTTTTTTTTTGTATCATCATGATTTTAGTCCTTTCCAGGTTCAATTTAAGGTGGTTATCTTCTAGCCAAGTAAAAAGAATTTTTAGTTCGTTGTTGATGGTTTGAATTACATCGTCTATATTGTCGCTTATAAAATAGATGCAAGTATCATCTGCAAACATCTGAACTCTGCAGTTCTCAAGAATCCTGACAATGTCATCAATACAGAGTGTGAAAAGTACGGGGCCCAGTACAGACCCCTGGGGTACCCCCAATCCACTAAAATTTCCTCCGAGATGTGGTCCTCATACTTGACCTACTGTTTCCTTCCTTCTAGGTAAGATCAGAACCAATCCATTCCTGACAACGCCTTCCGGAGTTGAAATCGGTCATGGCATAGACGCTGGAAAAAATTTGTAGATGCCTAGGGATAGTACTTTGTAGAATTCACTAAGTTTGAGCAAATCTGTTCAATAAATTACTTTGAATGACAATTATTCCTAAGGAAGGGCATGTGGTGATCAAATGAATTGGTGTTTCGAACCCTACTTCACACCTCCGGACTTAGGGTTATTATTCAATCCTATCTTGCATATGTGATATCTGAACCATGCTCCGTCACTATCTCTGTCAGGAGCAATGAATTAGTTCGACTGCCTTTATTGCCAAACCTGTCCAGGTTTTACCAAGTGATGTACCTAGCATTACCTTGGACTGGCGACAAATTTGAAAATTCAACCCCGTGTTCCAATGTTCTTTCCGTACCTATACACACTACCAAACTACCTTAAAAGTAACCTTATGTGTTCTCGTCCCAGAGCAGCCTGATTGTCGCAGCAGATCGTGATCCACTAATTAATTGTGCCCAGTTCTACCAGCATTCGAGCACAGCAAAGTATCACGATGATCTCTGACTGAAAAACTATTGTATATTCATCTAATGGGAAGTGGAAACCCCTCTCATTTCTCCGGCAGTACACTCTGCTACCTAATTCCTCTTTGGCTTAGAGCCATCCGCGTACCAGGTTTACCTCCCACCTGGCACAGAATCGTCCCTTTCCTCCCACTTTTGTCTGAATGGGATCTTATGACCGGATCGGTACGCCGGCATGGTTCCATCCGAGTTAATACAAGAGATGGTAGTCGCTGTTAATATCATCAGAAAACAGAATATTTGCCTCTCGTCCTTAGTCTATAAGCAGTCAAATATGCCCAGCTAATAATTGTGAGGTGAAGGGTTCGGCCCCTAACAGTGCACCTTACGTCGCGATAGAGGTTTTTCTTTGGGCATCCACCACACTTCTGACCATCAGTGATCTAAGACCCTCTAAAAGCAGCTTCGCCGTCTGTTTTTCACCCTCGTCCACCAAACCTTCGAGGTTCAGGTGAGTCTGGGTAGCAAAACGATTTTGAAGAGCCAAATTAGCACGTGCGGCTTCAAGCCCCACATGCCGCTGAAGGTCCTCGTACACGCCATAAGAGCCGCAGAAAACCTACCAGTCTGTAGCTTAAGATGCTGAGCCCAGCTTAATCTCCTATACAGTAATAACCAAAATACTTGACCGATTCTTTTATGTCGAATCTTGATTCAAAGAAAATTGGCCTTGAGCATAATGTAATCGTATGCTTCCTCGTGAAAACAACCAGTTTCGTCTTTACTGGGCCAACCCCTAGACCCGAAGATGTCAGGCGTTCCACTTCTTTCAAAGATTCGCAAATCTCCTCTTTTGCCTGAACAGTGTACTGATTGCTTTCGTGTTATTTTAATGAATGACACGTATTTCTAAATTCTAGCAGTTTCGTCAAATAAAAATATGCGAAGAAAATTTTATGATACATCATTTGAAAAAACTATTTCGAATGACGCAATTCATGAATCAATAGTTCAGTTAGAACGACAAACGTATTATTAGTTAACCCACGCTTTCACTCTTGAACAATGCTCATTGCCATATTATTATTGATGTTTTTCCAATTATTAAGAAGTTAGTACTTAAACGTGTTATATGACACGAACATATTTGAATGAATTATTACATCGTTTAACTTTTCTGAAGATCTAACTTTCTATAACGTCGATAATAAGGTAAAGTACGAGAAGTGCGCTAATTAGAAGCAATAATCTTCTTATTTTTAAAGTTTGTTTTATTTTATTTGCATCTTTTAACTATCAGATTGGAAATCACATTATAGAAATAAAAGTAAGATAAAATCAAGGAATTTAAAGTTTGATTTCATTCGTGTTTCGTACCGGTTAATCCGAATTCGATATGTCCACTCCAGAGTAGGCATCAATAGTATATGAAGAAATAGTTAACAGAGGTGGATTTCTTCTTTATTTGTTCATGTGTCCTTTGAACTGTATTCCGAACGTATTGTAAATGCCGTGGCCCTTACGGTTACACGGAAAGTAGGCGTCATCTGTGTTATTTCAAATTTCAATAAGTACATTTTCAGATTTTTTGATATTGAAAATTTAAACATGTTTTACTCATAATTTTGGAATTTTTGGTTGCCTGTTAACTGACCTGAAAAAACGACTCAAAATCTGTTTACATCAATTGTTTTTAGTTTTTCATCAGAAAAAGATCCATGCCATCATGTTGCAACTTGTAGTACAGAAGTCCATTTTGACAAATATGGCTACCCGTTTTTTTCACACACCATTAAAATTATAATTCAAATAAATTTCAAACTGTTATTGATTCTTTTTTCTTAAGATTCACGATAGCTGGTTGGTTTTCCTGGCTTCCTAATCTTTTATTGAGAATATCCTAGACATGTTCGATTGGATTGAGATCTGGACTTCGTGGAGGCTACTTAACTGAAGTGATTTCAGAGTGAGGTTAGAAATCTAATCCAACGATATAAGCTTGGTGAGGTCTGGCGTTATCATACATAAACGAAATGTTTTCACCAATAATTCCGCAAATAGTTCAACATCTTCATCTAAAATGTTTGCAACGTACCTCTGTGTATTTAGGGTCCCATTATTTACGAGTCATCCTCACACCATTAACGGAACTTTACCGAAACCATAGGTAGGTGAAAAGTTGCATTGGGCATATCTCTCATTTCGTCGTACACAAGATAACGTCGATCGCAGAGAAAAAGACAATATATCGACTCATCCGTAAACGAATCTCTCTCGCACTAAGCTTCTCACCATTTTACTTCATCCCTGACAAAATTCAATTGCTGTCTTCAATGTTTTGCGGTTCGTGCTAAACCTCGAGTCTCAAAGTTCTCTGCGACGTCATCTTATCCTTTCAACTCCGATTTGCACACCACTGTTCAGTCGATGCTGCATTTGGAGATGCCTACCATTAGCGAACCGTTGTCTCGAAGAGAAAATTCTCAAATAACGGTAATGGACCACCGTTGTTGCTCGAAGTAGTCCTTACTCAGATTTCCTCTCATGACTACCAGTCCCCCTGTACCTGCGGATCATTCTGAAAATAGTTAAATGGAACACCCCACGCCTTTCATCTAACACCACTTCATCACATTCTTTCATGATTTAAGTAGCATTAAAACCGAAAATAAGAATTTCCAGGAAAGGCAATCGTTACTAGCAAAAATTGATCAAAGACTGCAGTTATCATTATGTATTGGTTTCCTGCAGAATGTTTTTCATTCTATGGTCACAACTAAGAAGCTTATAATAAGAACAAACGAAAGTTATCTATTACTCATGGGCGAAGAAATATCAAGAATAATTAGTAACAAAAACATATGAAAACTATACACGACATTCAGAAGAGTTTTCATTATTCGAAATGAAAGGATTGCAGGATAGAGGTTGTTTTTTATTGGTGAATCAACAATGTTATTTGAATCATGGATCAATTGATTTTGTCATTTATTGTCGTGATCATAGAATTGAAAACATTAGGGATATTTTATATAAATTCGCACTAGCATACTAGGTGAAATAGAAACATAATCAAAGAATTTTCATTTCTAGAAAAATTCTCATTTTCGAGTATATTCGTCAGGCATGTTATATTTATTTGGAAAGAGAAAAAAGTATCATCCTATTTTATTCTAATTCACGTAGGGTTCACTTAAAAAAAAAACAGAAGTTTATATTATATTTTGAAGAGCATTCAACAGAAAAATGTTGAATATGTTCCTGCATTCTACTCAAAGAAGAGCCTGTAGAATGTCTTAAGCTGAAATTTTAGCATATGCCGAAATCTCGGAAAATACAGATATCCTAAACAACTCAAAAACAAAAGAAGATAGCAGCGATCTGTTTCTACTAATAAATTTTTCTCTAAAATTGAGGACGCAAAAGCGGGGTATTTTTCTCTATTTACAAGTATTTCACACAGTTGCCGTACAAAAACATCTTTGAATTTGGGTCACCCTGTACTATCTTATTTCCAATTATTCATGTTGAGAACATGAAATGAGCTCGGTAATCCTAGTAACAATTCTTGTTTCCATATCAGACGACTCAACGTAAATGCGTAAGTTCGGGAGGTTTGTAACTCATTTCTATTCATATCGTCACTTACGTTTTCTCCAAATGTAACAACATAGTGTAGATTGAGTATAATAAAATCCAACAAGGTTTCTGTACCAAAGTAGCAGAAACGAGATGCGGGCAGAATTATATGCTCATTAAACGTTTCCGGCTGTTCTGTGGAAACGGAATATGAAGCAGATAGGCTTGGGGGTTTTCAGAATGAGATCTCGTGGCCTTTTTCGTGTTCAGTTATATTCGAGACTGCATACCAAATTCCGAGTTTGGGAGAACAATTTGGGAGAGAAATTAGTGAAAAGTGCGACTGTTGTTACAGTTAGAAAGAAATCTTGGGAATAATGAGTTTTGGGAACTTTTTCTGTTCTGAAATCATCCTACAGAAGCGAATTGGATAGATTCAGGTTTAAGTATCTGAGATATATTCTTAGATAAAAATACTACCAGAATAATTTGGTTCTCAAGTGATAATTCACTTTCAGAATATCGAATAATATAAATGAAATAAAGCATTTTCGTCTGATTTTCAAAATGTTTAATTCACACTACCGGTTTCGACAGTTACATCATTTTTCAAGAGTCTGCGCTAACCTTTATGAGCAAGAATGTGCTAACTATACCTATTTTGAATTTTGAGTAGTGGGGAGTGATTTAATTTCTGTTGACTATTTGTTGACTTTTGGGTTTTACAAAGTTTGTTAATTTCCAAAGTAGATTCATTGTCATCCAACGACACAAAAATACTACAAATAATCACAGAATCAGTGAAATCATTAAAAAATCCAACTTGAAACTCACTGAAATCACATCAAAATAATAAAATCTGTTTCAACCAAAACACAGAATGAAGATCTTATTCTTACGAATAAGGGAAAAAGTATAGTGCCTCGCCAAAAACAAGTAGCAAGAAAGAATGCAAAACATCATCGATACTTCAGACGTAACAGAAATCGAAGAGAACCCACCAACAAAAATTCATAAATGAAATCGAACAAGAATTGGAAAAATCGAATTATCTAGCACATTCAGAATGGCACGAGAAGAAATTTGTTTCAAAGAACCCTAAACCCCCAAAAATAGACGGTTCATTACACAAAAGAGAAAGCCCCGCCAAGCCAAATGTATTCTACATAAATACATCTGCAGATGAATTAGCAATCTTCTTAAACCATAAATTCATGGAATTCACCATGGGTGGAGATATCTGGTATTAACAAGTTTTTTGTAGACTTTCATTTTTCCAAAAGCTTCACATTTTTCATTAACAGTTTTCAATTTCTATGATCATTTCGGTTATATTTTCAATGAAATAAAACTAAAGTATTTAGATTTTCACTATATTAACAAAATTATGACCTGTTTCACCACACTGTGGCTTCATCAGATAGATACAAACTAATGAACAAAGTTATTCCTTATATATTAGTCTTATTTCCTACTTAATATTACAATAGGTACAAGAGGTATGTTGGAAAACCCATCGGAGTTGCTTACTTTATGAATTGAAAAGATTGAGTAAAGGAGAAGGATTTAGATCTAATTGACTATCAAGTAACCTACCTGAATTTTTTTCTTTGTTGATCTATAAAATGTCCAATAGATTGAGTTTTTGTCTGTTATTTTCATTGTGTAAAATTTTGAAATTATCATTAAAGTTATGGTTTTCTTCGAGTAAGTGATTAGAATAATGGGAATCTGATTTATGATAATTAAAACTAGGTTTGTGCTCGGATAATCTAACTTTGAAATTTCTGAAAGTTCTACCAATATAAATTTTATTACAATCCCCGCAAGACAGTTTATAAACACCGGATTTATTACTTTTATCAATTTTAGATTTGCAGTTTTTGATATGTCGGCCTAAAGAATTATCAGTTCGGAATGCTATATTGAAATTATAATGCGAGAGGAATGATTTTAATTTTAGACTAGGATTACCAATATAAGTTAAGCTGTTGTATTTTGTGTTAGAACTTTTCATACTTGGAAATACTTCCTGGATTGCTTTTTGAAATTTTTTGCGTGAAATCATGTTCTCAATCATAGTTGGACTGTAACCGTTATTGACTGCTATTTGTTTAATTAGATTTAGCTCTTTTATGAAATTATTTTGTGACATTGGGATATTAATGAGTCTATGTACGATACTATTGTAAGCTGCTAATTTATGTGGATAAGGATGTGTGGATGAGCTGTGAATAGTAATATCTGCATGCGATGGCTTATGAAAAATAGATAATTAATATTTGCCGTTAATTTTAGTAATAGTTGAATCCAGAAAGTTAATGGAGTTTTCTGTTTCTATCTCTAACGTGAATTTAATATTATCGTGAATTTTGTTAATGAATGTTTCGAATGACTCTAATTGTCTGTTTGTGCCAGTGAAACAACAAATGATATCGTCGACATATCTAAACCAATAAATAAAGTGTTTGAATAACGGATGTTGATTCACGATAATATTAAATTCACGTTAGAGATAGAAACAGAAAACTCCATTAACTTTCTGGATTCAACTATTACTAAGATTAATGGCAAACATGATTTTTCTATTTTTCATAAGCCAATACAGATATTACTATTCACATCTCATCTACATCCTTATCCATAAATTAGCAGCTTACAATAGTATGGTACATAGTCTCATAAATATCCCAATGTCACAAAATAATTTCATAAAAGAGCTAAATATAATTAAACAAATAGCAATCAATAACGGTCACAGTCCAGCTATGATTGAGAACATGATTTCACGCAAAAAAATTCAAAAAGCAATCCAGGAAGTATTTCCAAGTATGAAAAGTTCTAACACAAAATACAACAGCTTAACTTATATTGGTAATCTTAGTCTAAAATTAAAATCATTCCTCTCGCATTATAATTTCAATATAGCATTCCGAACTGATAATTCTTTAGGCCGACATATCAAAAACTGCAAATCTAAAATTGGTAAAAGTAATAAATCCGGTGTTTATAAACTGTCTTGCGGGGATTGTAATAAAATTTATATTGGTAGAACTTTCAGAAATTTCAAAGTTAGATTATCCGAGCACAAACGTAGTTTTAATTATCATAAATCAGATTCCCATTATCCTAATCACTTACTCGAAGAAAACCATAACTTTAATGATAATTTCAAAATTTTACACAATGAAAATAACAGACAAAAACTCAATCTATTGGAAATTTTAGAGATCAACAAAGAAAAAATTCAGGTAGGTTACTTAATAGTCAATTAGATCTAAATCCTTCTCCTTTACTCAATCTTTTCAATTCATAAAGTAAGCAACTCCGATGGGTTTTCCAACATACCTCTTGTATCTATTGTAATATTAAGTAGGAAATAAGACTAATATATAAGGAATAACGCTGTTCATTAGTTTGTATCTATCTGATGAAGCCACAGTGTGGTGAAACCGGTCATAGTTTTGTTAATATAGTAAAAACCTAAATACTTTAGTTTTATTTCATTGAAAATATGTATATCGATTTTCATCAAGTAACGATCTCCTCAATCAAATCATTTCGGTTATTCCGGAGCATTCCTTAGTGCTGGTGGTTTACTGGAAAAATAATTCTTCAATATATCTGAAGTTCTTTTGAATAAATTTGAATTTGAATTCAAGTATATCTCGAGAGGGGTGCCTCCTTCATGGGTGTCGACCTGAAATTGGCAAAAAATTTTGAAAATGCTACGAATAAAGTGACTACTCATTCAATGCTATAAAATGAATAAATCAAATTCTTCAAAATTTCTATAATTCATTTTGACCTTTTCGTTACGAATGTAGCACAAAACACAGATCCAAAAGAAATACTTTAATAAGTAAAAATTTGATCTTCTCAAGTGATTTTCGTTCTGATTATCCGCATATTAGATTAGTAGTGAGTGTGATATAACGGGTGTTCTTGTGACTGTTCTGAATCTAACAGATATAGTGCTCGAGTATTTCGACTCTATCGGTTGCGATTTCCAGTTCGTGATGAACCAGTTTGTTGAAAAAAACTTACGCAAATAAGGTTCATTCGAAAAAACTTAAATTTTTCAAAAAAGAAGATTGATGAAGAAAAAGAATTGAATGTTGTTAAGTGAAGAAGCGAACCCAGGAAAATGTGTTCGACAAATTTATGCAGAAACCACGACGTTATCGATGACTATTCATTCTATTTTACATAAATATAAAGACAAGCCTTTTGTTTTTAGAAAAGTTCAAGCACTTGAAGAACATGGCAGTGTTAAAAACCTAGAGTTTTCGAAGTTTTTTAATGATAGAATGCATTGAGATTATTCTTTTTTCAGAACCATCTCTTTGTCTTATGAGTGTACTTTTCACAACAATTTTTTTTTAAACAACGAAGCCAGCAGAATCAGGATAACATAATGAGCAATAATTTTCAACGTAGATTCAGTGTAAACGATCTATTCGAATCTCTTAACAGGGGCAGTTCTCATTGGAGGAAACTTGAATCTGAACAGTTATAATGAAATTCACATTCGAACAAACTACAAGATTTCCTTGATGATCTTCTTCCGAAGGAAAGAAAAAATCTTTCAATAAGATGGTACTGCTCCTCCCAACGTAGCTTTGACTGTGAATCGACTGAACAATAATTTTGGTGATCAATTGATAGCTACAAAGGTCCTGTTAGGTGACCAGCCCGCTACCCAGATTTGTTCCCTCCCGATATTTAGCCCTGGAGTTACATACAGGATAGGCTTTACTGCACTCCACTAGAAAATTTGGAAGAAAGAATAAAAACCGCCTGTCTAGAAATGAGTATTCAAAAAAAATGGGTTACAATTCGAAAAGGTCAAATGAAGGTCAACTTCCTGTATTTGCGAAAGTGACAGACCGATGAAAATATTTCAGGTTGTTAGAATATCTTTCAAGATGCAATTCAGTTCTTGTTTCCTTAAAATCGATCAACATTTGCATATTGCTTGGGGCGTTTTTCACAGTACACCCGATAAAAGGCGATACATATGTAGAGAAGAATTAATTTTTTGTCATAACCACTGGATTTTACGTGCAAAACACGTTAAATATGATTTTTCATTTTCATTGTCATCATAGCAGGAGACGGCAAATATTTCAAATCACCCTATATGTTAAAAACAAAGAGCACTATGACAATTTTGTTTTCGGAATATTCAGTTTCACAATGAAGAAACACAATATAGTGACAAATATATCCTTATTTCCTTGAGAGGTTGAGTGTACCATGGTTCATGATGTTGTCGCCTCACAGGAAAACGATTCAAATAAGCAGCTTTGGCAGAATCATCATCACTATTCTGAATATAACAATCAATCATATGGAAAATTTTGTTCGGCGTGGTCGTTTCGTTATTACAAACGAAACTTTATCCACACAATAGTTATAAATTGATGAAAAAACATTAAATAATATATCTGAATTTTCATTGCAAAAAATTAATCTTAGAACTACCATGATGAGTGCAAAGTACATTCTTAAATTATTTCAAACAAAACATTAGGAAAAAGTTATTCCATTTTCAGTTTTCATTAAAACACGGCCTGGATGAGAAAATTAAGTGCACATGTGATATTTTTTGAAAAGGAAGAAAAATCATATTTGTTATGATTCAACAAAACACAAATTTGCATTAAAATTTCATTACCATTTTTATATAGCTTCAAAAACAATCGGAATAATAACCTGAAAACGAATAAAATTACCATGAATAAGTTTGAAGCAATGAATTCTTTGCGGAAAAAAAGCTCGGGAAAGATGGGCCTATTTTTATTTTCAACATATTTTACATAGCTGGAGTACTAAAATATCGAAATCTGTCCACCCTGTACAGGTGATGAGCTGAAACTGTTAACGTTACCAATAGTTATATTGAGGTACAAGAGGTTTAAACTTTTTTGCATAAGAATTCAGCATTTCAAAATCCAATACCATAATCTCGTTCATATGAAAGCATTTCATACTCATATCCAAACTTTATTTTTTTTTTCAAATTTTATTATGATCATAACCAACTCTATTTTCATATCGTTTTATCTAGCTATGTCGAAAATGAAACGGTCATTGTAAAAGTCATTTGAACATCATACTTTATTGAAGTCATAAACATCCGTTCTATGCCGGCAATTCCAAATAATCTATTCGAATATCCTGAAACTCATTCCAGAATTTATAGTGCTTCTATCAGTGCACGCAAAGTTCATGATAAATTCTATCGTTTACTGTAAAATCAAACCAGAAATTCATTTCAATTATTTAATTAATATTACTGGTTGGATAGCATACTGAATAATTAATTGTAGGTAATCGATAAACTAATATCATATACATTTAAATGTGAAAGTACGGTATTCCACAATATGAAAAAACCTGAAATGTGTACACGGTACCGCATTTTCTATATTTCAGTACTACAGTCATGTGAAATCCTGCACATAAAGGAAAATAGCCCAACACCTCCGCCCTTGACTATCGAGGACAATTGAAGAAGACAGATCGTAATTATCTGTTGTTTTCGAATTCGATTCGGAATTTCCCGATTTTCCGGGATTTTGGCATATGCCAACATCTCGGTTGCTATCAAAGTTAGATATTTTAACAGACTGCGGGCTTTTTCTTCAGTGGAATGTAGGAACATATTCAAACATTCTTTTTGTTGAACATGTCTGACAAATTTCCTCAATGATGCGAAATTTTCCAGAATTGAACATTCTGTAGTTTCTAATATACTGAAGAAAATTTATCCATACCATCCAAAACTTATTTCCATCAGATGGTCACAACAATAAATGTCAAAATTAATCCATTATTAAATTCACATTGTTGATTCATAAGTTAGAACGCTAAAATTCTGATGCAGCTGATGACTCACAAGCCTAAATTCCAAAGATTTAAACAGAATATCATAAACACTGGTCCTTTCAAAGCACTGGACTGCACTGAAAAACGAAAAATTGCTGACTGATTTGGCATTTTTGACTGATATCACAATACACTTAAACACCATTAACTTGGAGCTTCAAGGTAAAGGAAAAACTATTATTGAGATGATTAGCGCAGTAAACGCATTCAAAAGTAAATTGCAACTTATGATAGATCAACTGAATAGAAAAGATCTGACACATTTTCCGTTTTTGAAAGCACGGATTCCTCAATTGAATTATGATACTATGAGGCTAAATTATCAAATATTTTGTGACAATTCGAAATGCGGTTTTATGATTGCAGTAAATTGGCAAATATAGCATCATTTATGAGTTATTTTTTTTATGCAAAAGCATTGAGGAATTAGCTAATGAAATAGCTAGCCAGTTCAATATGAACTCATGTTCTGTCGAAAATGAGTTGGTGTAGATTATATCAGATATACATCTCAAAGCTACAGCATCTGATACAAATTTATGGTGTTTTATATTTTAATTAAAATATTCGAATCTAAGGCTAATTGTCCTTCAACTGACGACAATGTCACTGTATACACCATCAGGACCGGAAGATTTGTCATTCTTCAATCTCTTTATAGCCGCCTGAACTTCATCCTGTGTGATCTCCGGTCCACTCATTCCCTGTGAAACCTCCATGGTTTGTCTGCTACCAAAACATTCTTCAAGGCGTTCCCTCCATCTATCCTATTTCGTTTCTTATCGCATATGAAGTCACTCATTAAAGCCCCAAATATACGCCAAAAAATATCCACCATACCAGAACCATTTGACATTTTTCCAATCACTTCGAGATAAGAAATATACAAGAAAATAAATTTTTCCACAAAAAATGGTCCCAACCAATTTTAGGACTCAAACCTACATTTCTGGTTTAACTTTTCCGAAAATCAGTCATCGGGTCAATTACATTACAAAAACAACAAATCAATTTTCTATAACATAAAAATGGCTCGGCATCGTTCCGTTTCGAGAGCGTTGAAGGGAGATCTGGAATAACCTGAAGTTGACACGCACAACATATTGATCGTTAAATTAAGTCGGCATTAAATAAAACCCTATAAATGAACTCGATTGAAAAACCGCCAATAACAAGGAATGAAGCAATTTTTGTTTAACGCATAGTATATTTGTTTCATCAATGATGTTACGTCGTTGTGATGGAAATAGGTTCCTGTGGAGCTTGGATTATGTAGATAATATCCACTTAGCTGTTGTAGAGAATAATATCTTTGTTAAATAAACACAATTGAATAAGAAAGATTATCGTCAATTAAATTTCCACAATAGCGGAAACATGATTTAGGCAACATTGAACGGCAGATTGCAATTTTATCTTCACTAGGAAATCTGGCAGTCAAATTCTACACCAATATCGAAACAAAATTAAATCGAGTTACAAAATGCATCAAAAGATTCTAGTAGTCCAAGAGCGGACCGCGAAAAAGCTTGCCAATCGAGTAACAGGATGAATTGTATATAAAAAGTTAGTATTTACTATGACCATAATAAACATTTAGTTGAAGGCTGTATTTTCTGCAGAAATTAGGTATTTCCTCTCTCCAGGATATTTTTCGTTTAGTTGGGGTACCTATCGAGTAACAGCTTAAAATTACCTTCAAAAAATAGTATTTACTTTTTGGAAGACTAATACATTATAGTTCCTCCTCCAATCATTTGCTAAATTCTTGGCAGAACAATTTTTTCATTTTTTTTTATTACGTTATCTAACCTATCGAGTAACAGCTGCAAATTACAATTTGATCGAAGTTTAGATATTCCTCTATTAAAAAAACATTAGAGCTACGTCTTTGCCTATGCCATATACCTGACATTAAGCTTTCTATTTCTCAAAGTCTTATGCTATTCCTGCCTGTATAGGTGATCTTCAAAGGTATGCGGCTCGCAGAAAATTTTGAGGAATACCTACAATTTCGAAACTATTATTTAGAGACTGCACTGAAGGCATTTTAAATAGTATTGTATATAAAACGATGATGCAAGCATTAGGAATCGCTAAGGAATACCATCAACAAAATAGCAGATACAGCTGACTGAAAAACCAAAATTCGACTCTTTGTTTATTAACCTCGGAGCATTTGTCACGTTTCATTTCCCCTACTATATCCAATAAACTGATCTTTAAGTAACTATGAATGAAATAAACCCAATGTAACGTTCCGCCACTGGTAAACCCTTTCATTTCTTTTCATTAGAATTAAAATTGAAACTCGCATGAACGATGTACTCTGTAAACGTCTTATTCATTAGTACCGTTTTTTGCGCCTACCTCTTCTGATAAGAACAATCTGATGCAGGGAAGTTGATCGCGGAAACCATTTGTTGGTTGACCTCTTCGACGTGATTGTATTGTGTTTGTCGCTGGGCGGAATTCTTTAAACTATTTCGTTTGTTCGCCGCCTATTCGAAAACCTCTCGTTTGGCCCGCATAACATCATGTAAGTCAACTCTGCCAACAAAAAAAACGGAAAATCAACTTTTCCCTAATGCACGTGTTCTTATCATTTACAGAGGGCCTTCATTCGACTCCATTCAACTGTCTAGACCTTACTCCTCTTTCTTTTCTGATTACGCAATTCACCTGTACGAGTAAATTCTAACGAAGAGAAAACTCAACAAAACGGAAATGCCGGAATTCATGTGAGATCGATTGGATTGGGAAAACAGGAGACCACCATAATATCTTCATAAGGTCAAATAAAAATCATTTGTCTTTTCTTTTTCCGAGAGGTGAACCCCACATATTACACCATCGATTTTGTTCGTCAACGGAATCTACGCCACCCAGCCTCAACTATAGTTGTCATATTTTCTTTGATTGATATTTCATAAATTCATCAGTTCTTTCATATACATTCAAATTCTAAATACGTAGGATTATATATATTACTTTTTCTGATTACTTTTTTCTAGAAATAACTGCACCGTATTGTAACATCATAACTGTTTAACCAATGTAAACGCATATAACGTTATACGCGGGCCCTGAATAACTTTTTTGCGTGAACCCACCCCACTCTCCACTGACGGGGTTCAAAACTAACTATTTTAAACTGTAATACATTTCATATATAAATGGCATTTTCAAAGCCCTCTGTAAATATATCGACTCATCGGCAATCGTGGTTGTACTTGTTCAATCTGAAGCCTTAGGTGAAGGTTCTACAAATGGCTTTATTGATGGAAAGCCTTTCAACCGTTGTAAACGATTACATTCACTGTTATCAGCAGCACTTCAAACTTTACACATAAAAGAATTTTTATCTGAATATGAAGTAGATTATAATATTTTTTTGGAAGATTTAAAAGGCATTTCTAATGATCCTGTAGAAAATAATGAACCTATAAATGTACGCCCATCGTTAGATATCGTTGTAGAAGACTATTTCCATTATGCACAATTAACTTGAGTGGAATGCACGATAAAACTGCTTAATTTTATATGCAGTATATACATTTTGTAAAGACGGTAGTCGGCAAATTTCAATAGCAATAGAGCGTGATATTTTTGGCCGTTTATTGGCAATAGCTTTGGAAAAAAAATAGATATGGCACAATGTTTGTCATATCCATTATCACCAGCGTCACCTACTCTGGTCCACTATACTGGTGAAATACACAAATTCCTTCTATCAAAGACATAGAAAGATCCCATCGTAATGAAATTGATACACCTTATACAATATTAGGGCCATAACAAAAAACACCCAACGATTTTTATAAAGATTTTTAAATATTGAATTTGAAGAAGCTTTGGTTAATTTTCTGCAAGAATACTGTCGTAACAATAGTGTGGCATCATTTTTGCGCAATAAGAAAATTTATATTCATTAAAAACAATGTTTCTCTTATAAAAATGTAGATGATTTTATAATAACAAATTTTGAAGAAGATTTTACATGAAACCATAAAGAATCTGGTACTCGAATCATATATCATTTGAGCAAATCGGAAAATAATGTAATGGTTAAAGCATCTGACACTGACATTCTCATAATAATACTTAGAGATATATATAAGTAAGCGACATTAGAAATATATTTAAGTACAATAGGATCAAAACCTAATGATATAAATTTCATAAATTGCACTCAATCAGCTGTAACACTTGGTGATCTTGTGTGTCGTGCTTTGCTTGGTTTTCATGCATATACGGAATGCGATTATACCGCAAGCTTTTATAGAAAAAGAAAAATTAAGCCTTTCGAAGAATTTTAAAAAATCCACAGATTCGAGAAGTGTTCGCTAGTTTGAATAATATTAATGAAATTAATAATTTTAATCAAGTGGAATTATTACAATATACTTGTAGGATTTACGGTATTGATTGTAAGAATATTAATGATGCTAGATTATTAATCAAAATCAATTCTCGTCAACGAAAATGTGAAAAATTGATTAAACTCAACTACCTTCAAGTTGGAAATCATTAAAACAAAATATATTACGAACAATTTATATAACTTTTATGTGGCAAAATGCTACAGAAGAAAATTGCATTAATTCATTACCAGAACTCTTTTAGTTCAAGATATTGTTTTGACTGAGCTTGATGAAATAGAATGTTACGAACTTGATAGTAATAATGATGATGATAATGATGATGATTATAAGACACCACAATCAGAGGTTCCTCCAAAGCGCGGCGAATTTTCAGAAGGGAAATAACAAAACTGCGATCAACAATAACAGAGAAGTACCTGATGCACAGTGCTTGACTATTGGTCATCACTATGGTAGAACCCCAAAGAACACAATAAAGATGCGGAATGGATCACGAATGAAAAACAACGCCTTGTTATCTAACATATGGACTTCGAAGGAATAACGGAGGAAGAAATCGCAACAGTAGTTAGAGCGATCAACAATTGGAAGGACACAGGTATAGATAATACCCTCAACTTCTGGTACAAGAAGTTTGATAAGCTCCATGGAGCTCTAGCGAAACAGCTCACGTATGTTCTTCAACATCCCAGGAAAGCACCCACTTTCCTAACACAAGGCTCAACATATATGCTACCTAAGAGCGATAGAACACAGGATCCGTCTCAGTATAGGCCAATCACTTGTCTGCCAACGCTCTACAAAATACTCACCTCATGCATATCCAATAGAAGATACCAACACCTTGACAACCAACAACAATATATTACCTGAGGAGCAAAAGGGATGCAGAAAGAAACATCACGGGTGCAAGGAACAACTATTTATCGATTCTGTGATAATGAACCAGGCACACGTAGGGCATCGGAATGTTCATTCAGCTTTTCTCGATCATCTGAAGGCATTCGATAGTATCACCTATTATTGACCTGTCGAAGTTTTGCAGATATACAAAAGTCATCCAGCCCTGGCAGAATTCTTGAAGACAACAATGACACACTGGCGTACATGTCTGCAAGTCAACATGAACAATATGTCAATTGAAACCGACAAGATGCCCATACGTCGAGGAATTTTTCGAGAAGACTCTTTGAGTCCACTATGGTTCTGTTTAGCTATGAACCCATTGTCTTCAATACTCAATAGAACAGGATATGGATTTAGGATAAAAGCAGATAGGAACTATCACATAATCTCTCACCTACTGTATATGGATGACATCAAATTATATACTTCGAACAAGAAGCAATTGGATAATCTGCTGAAAACTGTCAATAAGTTCTCGGTAGATGTTCATATGAAATTCGGAATTGAAAAATGTAAGACCCTGAACATTCAGAGAGGGAAAGTCATAGATGGTGATGCACAACTTCCAAATGGTGATATTATACATTGTAAGAGGCATGGCGAAACTTACAAATATCTGGGATACCAACAAGCCTGATTGCTAGACCAAAAACAGTCAAAGGAGATTCGTTCAGAATACAGTCAGCGTCTGAAGACTGAGCTGAAATCAATGTTGAACTCGGGGAATCTAGTTAAATCAATTAGCACCTACGCTATTCCAGTGTTGCTTTACTCATTTGGAATAATCAGATGGACTAAGACAGAACTGGATGATATTCAAAGGCAGACCCGAACGATGCTGACAAAGTACAACAGTTATTATCCAAAATCGTCTGTGATAAGAACAACTTTAAGGCGGAAAGTAGGAGGACGCGGATTAATGGATGTTGTCAATTCACACACCGAACAGATTAAAAATCTCAGAGAATTCTTCTCTGCAAAAGCTCGCACTTCTGACCTCCATAGAGTAGTATCGTTGGCTGATAAGGGATATAAATCTCTGAATCTTGCTACCAGGGATGACATGCTGAATCTAACGTTCCTATCTGATACTGAAAAACAAGAGCAATGGCCAAGAAAGGAATTGCATGGACGACATCACCATGAGATTATCAACCTCTCATCGAAAAAGAAGCCTCCAACAAATGGTTGATGAAGGAGAATTATTCGCGGAAACAGAAGGATTCATTATGGCCATTCAAGACCAAGTGATCGCTACAAACAACTACAAAAAATTTATAATTAAGGATGGAACATTACAAACAGATAATTGCAGAAAATGCCATATAAGATCGGAGACTATACAGCAAATTACGTCTGGCTGCGAACAACTGGCCAATACCGACTATCTTCACAGGCATAGTCAAGTGTGCAACATTATCCATCAGAAACTTGCACACAAGTTCGGACTTCTGAATACCTTCCAGCCATATCACAAGTATCAACCGGCGCCTGTATTGGAAAATGACTTAATCAGATAATACTACGATAGGCGTGTTATCACTGACAGAATGATGACGAATAATAGGCCGGACATAGTGGTGTATGATAAGAGAGCCAGAGCAGCAATGTTGGTGGATGTCGCTATACCGAATAATAACAACGTGCTGAATAAGTTCCAGGAGAAAAAGTCCAAATACACAGACCTTGCTGTTGTGATCAAGCAGATGTGGCACCTCTATAAAATAGATATCTTTCCTGTCATCACGTCTTCGACTGGGTTAATACTCAAAAGTTTGTATGATAGCCTTAAGAAATAAGAATTGCATAGGAATATTTATATAGAAATTAAAAAAGCTGTCATTATCAATACATGTATAACAATAAGAAAATTTATGCCAAGTATATTGTAATCGAGCCTATTCCTTTGATTCCTCAATAAGGTAAAATATATCCAGGTATATTATATCCAGCTGAAAGCTGGGATAGTGCACAAGTCCACGGTAATAAATGATGATGATAATAATGATAATTAAAATGATAATGATTATGATAATAATGATAATGATGACGATGATAATACTAAAATGATGATCATCATTGATAAAAATAGATAAATATGTAAGTTTTATTGTATGTTAGTAAATATGTCAGTTTATATTAGTTGTATTATGTTACGTATAAAAAGAATTTATTGTATTATGTATTTAAACTTCGTAGCCCATAAATAAAAACTTCTTTTTCAATTCATTATAATTGTTTCTTCAATAATTATGTATTCATTCCTAACTACTTCTTTCACAGGTTGTATAGAAATAGCATAAGACTTTGAGAAATAGAAAGCTTAATGCCAGGTATATGACACAGGCATAGACGTGGCACTAATGTTTTTTCTAATAGAGGAATATCTAAACTTTAATTTCATTGTTGTTTGATGCTTTTAGTCGATAGGTACAGTAACGTAACAAACACAAATTGAAAAAATGTTGTGCCAAGACTTTAGCACAAGATTGAAGGGGTCACTAAAATGTATTTGTTTTCTTCATAGTAAATACTACATCTTAAAAATAATTTTAAGGTGTTACTCGATAGGTAACTCAACGGAACGAAAAATGTCCTGGAGAGAGGATATACCAAATTTCTGCAGAGAATACAGCCTGGCACTAAATGTTTTTTATTATGGTAAGTACCAACTTTTTATATACAGATATCAATGAATCCTGGGGGTGTATCTAGTTTTGACGAACAGGATGGCCCTGGAAAAAACATTGTTTGTTATCCGTACAACTACTATTGCACGGTGAGGAATACCCTGAATTACATTGTGCCAAGGAATCAACGCACAATTCGAATATTTTAAATTTCTTTCTTTTTTGTGGGTAACATATCATAAACACATGATTCTTTTCGGATACGTCCGTTGAGTTAAGTTAAAGAAATAAATGGAGATTTTGCAAGAAGCCACCACATATTGATAACATCAGTAAATGATCAGTTTTTGCGAGTAACGTTTATTCTTCTTCAACATTTTAATTTGATGATCAGATGACTTAGTCACACCTCGAGGCTCAGCTCTGACCGCAGCACATTCAATCGATGAGAAGGTGACTGAGAGACTTTTGTTTTTTGATGAGTCGAAATTTTGTCTTTTTCATTACAATCGACGTTCTTTAGTGCACATACGTCGAAACGAAAGGTATACCCAGTGCAACTTTTTACCTACTTATGGTTTTAGTGGAGGTTGAATAATGGGTGACGAGGAATTTCTACGAATGCCCGCTCTGAACTGGTCATTGTTAATAATGAAAACATGAATGTTCAGGGGTTCAGAGCGTTACAGACATTTTAGAAGAACATATAGATTCTATATTATAGAATCATTTTCGGCAGACATGAGTGCAAACTTTTTATTTATGCATGATAACGTCAGACCTCACCAAGTTCATATTGTTAGGAACTACCTTCAAGATCACGAAATCCATTCAATAGTTACCTGTACGAAATCCAGACCTCAATCCCATCGAACATGTCTAGAACATTCTCAATAGAAGATTACGAAGCCAGCAAAACCAACCAGCTGCCGTGAATGAGGTTTGAACAGAGTGATCTAAATATTAAAAGAAATGGATCTGAATATAAGGTCATTGATTTTGAGTATGAATCGTAGATGTATGTCATGCAGTAATTCTTGCCAGGGGTGAAAATATCCAGTATCAACATATATAACTTCTCCTAAAAAAAATTAATATTAATGTTTTCTATTGAGATTTACATGTACACTGGACACTAAGTAACTAACAATTTATCTGAGAAAAGACATTATAGCTTCCTTGAAATGTTAAAAAGGCAGTTTAGCTTGTCAATTGATAAATAAACATACCGATAGGAGGAAATTGAGAAATACCAAATCCAATTTCAAGTCGCAAACTCAAAAATAAAAGGAATCCAGTATATTTTGCAGTTTTCCATTACAGAGCGAAGAGGGAAAGAAAATCGATATGAAAAATAAAATAACCTTGTCCCATTTTGAAACGATTACTGAGTTTACTTATGGGCACATTCTTTCGGTAGTAAATATGTACATTTTAATGCATATATGACCAAGGTATTTACCCTTAAATTGAGCGTGGCGAATCTCTCATATTGCAGCCTGATCACGAGCTTGATAAAATTAAATTTCATCGCTCTTCGTCTTAGTTGCCTATTGATTAGCTAATCTGATCGTGTTCAATTTATTTGACAAGTAAGTGGAGCGGTCGGTCGGAAGCAGTGGTTTTCAAACTGTTTCGAAGGGATCTGTTATAAACACCTCAAAAAAGTATAGGGAACACTTCTGAATATCGATATATCGTATCCAAAACGATCAATATGGATGATTTTCTTAAAGAAATGAACCCCTGCATCATTTTCTCACCAAATTATGTAGAGTGCCGCAACAGATTTCAGTTTTTTCATAAAAAACTAAAAATGCAGCAGATGCGAAGCTGCTTTATAATCATTTCATGTATTCAGTGTTTGAAATCAGTTAGTTGGCACTTTGTTTCTGTTGTAAGCACAAATAAAAGATTCAAGTTTTGTGATTCGACCATGGAAAGACGACATTTGACTAGAGAAGAGATGTTACGAGCCGTTGGCATGCTCCAAGCTGGGAGCTCACAACGGGAAGTATCCAGGGTTCTGGGAGTGTCATAAACCGTTTATGATCGCGTTTCAATGAAACAGGTAGCGTAAAAGAACGCCATACAGGTCGTTTCAGGATTACTACAGTCGCCCAAGACCGATTTTTGGTTTTACAAGCCAGAATAGATCGTACTTTCACAGCATCTCAATTAGCTCAAGAGCTATCACGAGTTCATAGTGTACAAATTTCCGACCAAACTGTGAGAAATCGACTGCACGAAAGTCAACTCCACTCCAGACGTCCTTCAAGAGTTCCACAACTGACCCATGGGAATTGCGCTGCTCGTTTAGCTTGGTGCCAAGAACACGTAAACTGGGATCAAGAGAGGTGGTCCACAGTTCTCTTCAGTGATGAATCTATATTTGGTTATTATCCCGATTCGGGAGGAATTCGAATATGGAGGGAACCGTCTCCAGCATGCTCGAGAAGTTGTTAGACAGGGAGGCGGATCTGTGATGTTTTGGGGAGGTATACGCCTTGGTGGAAGAACTGACCTCGTTTTCATACAGAACAACCTCACAGGAAATTCTTACTCAAATGAGATAATTTTACCTGTAGTGGTACCGTATCTCCAAACAATGGGTCAAAATCCACTCTTCCAAAAGGATAATGCCCCTCCTCATCGTGCAAGAGTTGTCTTGAACATTCTTGAAGAGAATGATATCGATCTTCTACCGTGGCCATCCTGCTCCCCAGATCTGAATCCCATCGAGCATATGTGGGGCACCCTAAAAAGAAATCTCCTGCGTCAAAACGTATTTCATCATGAACAGGAGCTTCGATTAGCAGTTCAGGGGGCTTGGAATGACTTAGGCCAAAAGGTAATAGACAATTTAATATTGAGCATGCCGCGACGATGCCAAAGTATCATTAATAACAGAGGTGAACCTTCTGGGTACTGAAAAATATAAGTGCTTCCATATCGTTTCGAATATATTAGTTCAGGATTTTTTTTTGTGTTTTACCAAATTTCGTCATTTTCAAATTTCAATTTTTTTTTATAAAAGGTGCTTTGGAGAAGTCAAATATTATTTTGTTTTCTTGAGAATACATTATATACAATACATCCTAACAAAAACCGAAAGATTTCTATAAATTAGAATCATCAAATTCATATTTTGAAGATATTGGTAAATGTTCCTAAACTTTTTGAGGTGTTTATACAAATCTATTGTACATTGTTGAATATCCCTTATTGATGCGCTCAACCAGTTCTCAGAATTTATTTCAAAATAATATTATATATCTAATTTTAGAATGGACATCAAAAGTATCAAAATCGGAGAGAACCAAGTAAGGCGATATGGATGGCTGCTCAGCTATTATGAATCTTGTTGATATTGTCGAAAATCAAAGAATTATTTATCTATAATTCAATAGAATCTGCGATCGTGCCCAATTATTTGACTGAATAAATTTTTATGTCCTTTTTCTTTTTCATATTTTAACAGGGCGTACTGTTGATGAAAATTTACTCGAAAAATTGCTCAACGATGGATGTCAATTAGATTTAGATATATCGGTTGAAGAAACTGAACCTGCTGGAATATTTTCATCAAATGATGAAGACTACACTAGTCGTCATACTACTGATAGTGTTTCCGATTCAAATATACCTTTTGGTTGATAGAGCATATCATGAGCGAGAAAACAAAGAAAATATAGATCCAAATAATTCGACAGAATCTCAACAGAAATGGACATAATTATCCTTATCGTCCAGTAGCTGAAATAATCAAAACTCCCTCTCAGTACTTTGACAGGTGCTTTAATGTTTTAAAATACTACCAGCCAAGAAGTGCATAAGTTGTTGAGTATAATTTCAGTAATAGGGTGTATTCCTTACCCTCCTATAAATTTGCATTGGCGAAGATAATGAGGTTGGAATTAGTTGCCAAGCAGATGCTGGAGAACCGTTTTTTTCAATTAAGAAATGATATATACGTTGTGAACTCGGGTGTTCCGTCAACAAATAATACCAACTCAATGGAAAGTCCAGCCCTTCTTTGACGCCGTTGAAAGAGCATGCAATTCAATAGAAATAGTTCCTGGCAACTTCTCACAGCAAATCATTCTATTTACAGGAAAGTATTAGTTGAGAGTGCTGGTCAAAAATAAACCAAGACCACTTGATCTTCAAAATTGCGTTATGACTAGCAGCGATGGTTCAATGTTAAATTCTGGAATTTACTATCCGAATCACCCTGATTTTACTGACGACTTGGACAAGAACCTGCAGTCATCTTGTGTCTGGCCAAGAATGCACCTCCCAACAGCTGCCTATATTTTAATTGCTATTTTAATAAGATACCACTGCTGGATTGTCTGAAATGGATGAAGTTACTCGGTATCGGAACAATCATGCTCAATAGAGTCCCAGATCACGAAAAACTAGTCCTGAAACAATACCATTATTTCTAATGAAGTTGCTCTTTTTAAATGAAAGAACAACAGATCTGTATTGATGGCTTTCAATTGCGCTGGTGGAAATCGAATGGTATTTTTAAAATACCACATTAAGTAACTTAGTGGGGCACATAATTTGTTTTTTGTTAGTTGTATATTTTATTTATTTCTTTATTTTTATTTAAATAACATCAATGTTGTTATTATTTGAACAATGAAGAAAGAAAAATAAATGGTATTTTTATTATATTTTGTTCTTTTCACAAGGCACGATCATGCAATGGCACATTTATAAACGATAACACACGTTCACGCGGTGTAGCTCCGAGAGAGGTAGGTTAAGAAATTTTTTCATTATTTTCATCAGACAATTTGGCTTCAACCTTTATATTCAAAAAAATGTTGAAAAATTAGGAACACTTTCGTCGCTCTGAGAGAGTTATACTACCGAAAAAAATTTGTTGATTGTCTGACATTTTACGAAGAATTTATAGAACATATCATATTTGTAATCTATGGAAACCGTGAATATTAATATGCAGAGTTGAGCAAATCTATCGCGCTTCCTTTAAGTCGTGTTGAATTACGAACCAAACTAATGTTTTTGTAAGTATAAACAAATTTTCGAAATTTCAACATTTCTATATATCTCAGTCGCATTTTTGATTAAAATAATATAAAAGATTTTTTACTATTTAGACACTTTTCTGAATGGATTACAGTGGCATAGTCGAAATTCTTCATTGTATTCGATAAATGACGAAGTTATGTTATTTTTAACAAAAATGATTGGGTTGTATATTATATATATATATATATATATATATATATATATATATATATATATATATATATATATATATATATATATATTTAGACTGAGCATGACCTTCAAAGTTATCAAATGTTTGACAATTTAATTCTTTCATTTGCTTAAAAACTGCGAACTTAATAGTTATTTGATAGTTAAGTTAAATGATATAAAATTATATATATAATCACAAAAACTAAAAACTATTGCCAGCTAAGTCTCGAAAATTTCATGAAACCGCGTAATCAAGATCATTGGAATTAAAGATGAAAAAAACCCCAACAAAGACGATGATTTTCGGAACTGACTCAATAACAATGTGGTCAATTTATTCAATGATTCAAAACAATAGAATATCAGCCTTCACTTTAGTGTACCTATATCAGGTGATCCGTGAATTACATCATGAATGCTATTCAGCACACTGAGACATTTTCATTGCTCCATCACTTCCGGAAATATCGGAAGTTGAACTTCACTCGACCCCATTTTTTAATTTTTTTCGATTACTCATTCAAATTTGAGTACCTTCTGCGGAAATAGTTCCATATATAATAATGTATTCTCCAAGACTAAGGAAATTATCGAAAATTTTCCGAAGAATAATCACATTTCAAATTCTTCCATGAAATTCACAGAATGGGAGAATGTGAAAAAAATCGGTCGTAGAAAGTGTTCTGGTACTTATTTCAGTTCAAATAACACATTTTTTGTATTTTGGGTAAAATTAGACGAAACAAAAAATGAATCGTGAAGTAAGTTCTGTAACGCTATACCCTGAAAATCACAAGGCAATCTTCTTTTTTCATGGATAATTAAAAAGTATGGAATACTAAAATCAAGTGAACATAAGCATTGTGCAAGTTCATTTTCAATCTCACACAAATAGAGCTCGAGCAATTCGACTTTATCGGAAACGATTTCCAGATCGTGATGAACCAGAGCGCTGCAAGTTTACCATACTCGACAAAAACATAAGAAATTAGAGACATCTGTATTAATGAACCGAAAATATCTAAATTAAAAACTCAATTTATATCAAAATATTTTCCATAGAAATTGTTTAAAATACCCTCCAAGCTGTTGAATACACAATTGGCATCTCTTGAATACGGCACGTGTTGCATTCGGAACGGCACCGGGAGGAATTTTTAGATAGGTACTATTTCTTTAAAAACACAGACAACACAAATTTTCTGGTGGAGTTTGGTAAACTCAATGTAGATAACTCCAGAGCCAGAGATCAGGAGGAGTCAAATCTGGGGAGAGCGCTGACCTCCTAACAGGACCATTTGTCCCTATCTATTGATAGTTCAATTCAAAGCTGCATAATGAGGAGCACCACTATTTTGTTGGAAGCAGGTTTTTCTTCGTTCTTCCGGAGGAAGTTCATCGAGGAAATCTCGTATAGTTCGAATAAGAATTTCATTAAAAATTTTTTGATTCAGGTTTTCTTCAATGGAAACTGATCATATAAAGCGAATTGAATAAATGGCGCACCAGAGGTTCACACCGAATCAACGCTGAAAATAATTGTTCATTATATTATGCGGATTCTGCTGGCTCCAATGTCTGAAGTTATTTCTATTGAAATGACGATTGTTGTGAAAACTACACTCAGGCTAAATGATGATTATTTTATCAGTAAAAAAATCTGAAACTGGCTGTGTCTATCATTGTCATGTTCTTCAAGAGCTTGAACTATATGAAATACATAAAGCTTGTATTTATCTTTTCGTAAAAGAGATTTAATAGTTGTCGCTCACGCCCCAGTTTATGCAGATATTTGTCCATAAGGTGTATCTTGGTTCGCTTTTATACTCAACAAGATAATCCATTCCATTTCTTCATCAGTCTTACTCTTGGTTTTCTAAATGAGACATAACCATAATGAACGTGAAATTCTTTCGATGCTGGAAAACTTGCGGCGATCTGATTCATCACGATATGGAAATCGTTTCCGATAGAGTCGAAATTCTCGAGTAATATTTCTGTTAAATTGAAAATAGGCTTATATCATATCTATATTCTTTTGATTTTTGGTCTTCCATACTTACTAATTCTCCACGAAAACGACTCGAAACGAAACTATAACAAGAATTAGCGGGTGGGTACCTAATCTTTCGTAATTTTCCAACAATAATTGCGACTGTCATCCATTATAATTCTATGAAAATTGCTGTGTGATTTTCAATGGTATTTCGCCACAGAGATTACTTCACAATTCATTAGAATCTCCTTTTACGTATTTTTTCCCAAAATACGAAATAATGTGAGTATTTGGAACTGAAATAATGACCAACACACTTTCTAGGACGGAAATTTCATCACCAACTCAAACAGTCGCCCATTCTATGAACTACATCCATGAGTTGGAAATGTCAGTTTTCTTGTTTTCCTATAAAAAAAAATAAAACTATGAGGTTACCATTTCAAAAAGTCCTAGTGGAGTACAGGAAGCGCCAGACCAATGAAAATGTTTCTGGTTGTTATATCGTTCAAGATGCAATTCAGTTTTTGTTTCATTGAAATCGATCAACTATTATTTCGGTTCTAATGGAACACCCAAAATATATCTGGGATAAAAGTACTCAAAAATTTCATAAAAAGTTATATTTTTGTTATATCATACCTATCAATAGGGATAACATGTCAAACATTTTTCCGGTCACAGATAAAATAAAATTTGAATCATTTATTTCTAGCTATTTAATTTCACCAGCGGATTTATTAATGAATGCTTCAGTTGAAAAGGCAGATTTCCAATGTAAATAACGCTCAATTGTCGAAATTTATATATTCCATTTGTTTAAAATTTCAATGTTCGCCCAATTCAATCATAAACAAGTTTATAATTGAACAGCGTGTTAAAATCATCCAAAGCTATTACGAAAATGAATATGCAAAGAAAAATGTTTTTGGAACAATCTCTTTTATTTCCTCATACTTTCACCGTGAGTGCCATTATGTATTGTTTAAATTGTTGAAATTAGAAGAGCCAAAATATTTCAATATATCATCACGCTCAAGAATCAAACTTTTTCATCACCACATTTCAGCAAATTTTAAAGAAAATTTTTCTTGCAATTAAGCACTTTTGGGATGAACTTGGGAGGTTCAAGTTCGAGGAATGGAGGACAAATAAGCTAATGCTGGCTGAAACTTTGTCGGAGAAGGGGGATAATATACCCCAGGAAACTATTCAAAACTTAATAGGGAGTATGCCGGGTCATATGCAGGCTGTCAAGTGACCAAGATGGAAAAATAAAAGATATTAGTTTGATACATTCACAAGTTTGGCATTGCATTGGTTTCAATTTTTGTTCACTTGACTTTGTAGAAAGAATTCAAAATTGTTGGTTCCTTATTTTTCGTTACTCTAGTTTCTGAGAGTTCAAAATTGTTGATTTATTTATTATTACCGTTAACTTTTTTCGTAGTCGTGGAAATTTAGGGAAAACCATAGAATTTTCTTTATTTCTAAACATCAAAAATGGATGATTGACTTTGCAGCTTTTTATTTCCGCCAATTCTTTGAATAAAATGTCGAAATAAAGTGAAATTAAGGAAAAATGGAAAATTTCTTCTTCCCTAGAATGAGAAGAATAAAGTTATAGGTATATTCCGTGGGCCAGCAGGGAGCTGACTGACACAACAGCATTGGTTGTCTATTCCTTGGGACACCTACGTCTATGAGTTTCTTGTCAAATGAATAAATGAGAAACAATTCCAGATATTTGATTTTCAAAACAGAAAAACTGAATCGTTTTGGTTGAACGGTTTTCGAGAGATCGCGTAAAAATATACCAGATTTTATGTGAACCTCAAAATTCGTTATAATCCTTCCATAACCCCCTTCGCTTTCGAGATACAGAAAAATTTTCAAAATCCCTAGTGCACCTCGTATCTCGGTTAATATTTGACATGGTGCAAAAGTGAAAAATGCATCTTACAAAGATTACTTTTTCAATTTCCACTGATGAGACATTTCTTAAGTTCTTGTGTGGTGTAGATTTGTTTTGAGTTATCGAAATCTATTGTATGACCTATATGTAATTTATGTGGATAAATGGCGGATGAGATGGACTTATTTTTTAGTGCTTAAAGCACTGAAAAATGAAAAATAGAACTATGTTCTTTTCATGTTTGATTGATGGAAAATTCTTACATTTAACATCGAAATAACATTTTCGTCTTTTGAAGTATAACTTGAAAATTGAATATTTTGAAAATGACCTTTATCCCTAAAACGAAGGAGCTATGAAAGTTTTGTTGACTGCATCTGTTTTTTCATCAAAAAGTAGTACCACTTCCTGAAATCCGCATTCTCATATCTCTATCAGTTTAAAACTTAACATTCAAGGACAACGAATTTGGGACACCCTGAACTAGTTGACACAGAATGGAGGAACGCGTCATAAATTCATGAATATAGGGAAAATTTGAGCATCATTGAACATGACTCAATTAGAGAATGTATATTTATTTTCAACAAGTAAATAACTCCCCAATCTAATTATTGAAATCTCATTGATTATTGTTCTATGAGATTCAATATATCTTTCAATATAAATTACTTTGATTAATGCTTCAACCAATTTTAAATAGCTTACACCCTGCAAAACCGTGTAAAAAATGAGAATAGTTTAACTGTATTTCATTTATAGTTTATTTATGTTGTTAATGCTCAGTTTCGACGTCAAGGAAACAATTTATTATCTTCAAAGGCTACATTGCCTTTGAAGCTGATCAAAAGAACAATGTTCATCACAGAAAATGGAAAATCTCGTAGAATTATTTCAAAGTTATTCTACCAATCAATACGATCTAAGTTATTGAAATTGTAACGATAATTCAAATTTATGTACGAAAAACACGCCAATGAGATTTCGAAGCACTCCTCGACGCTTTGAAGATTTAATCTTTTTCCTAATGAATTATTGAAAATTCTTTCATTGAAGAACTGTACATGAGGAAGCAAAATACCAATGGAGCCCACATTATACTCCCAAGAAGATTCGTTCTTGAGGAAATCATATGGAACTGAAAATTGCCTCGACTTTTCTTGTTATAACCAGATATCCGTCACATCAATAATTCAACGTTGTTTCATTTCAAACGAGCGAAAGAGCTACCCTGTATATTCTTTATGCCAAGTGATTGGAACAATTTGCCGAAACACGTCGAATAATATTGATATCCTGAGAAGGAGCGCTCAACACCTCAAAATTAAATATGGCAAATGTGTCTACCGATACCTCATTTAAAAGTTCTTCGAAGCCTCTTTACAACAGTGTATGAAAAAAGTAATTTTGAGGAATCTTTTTTACAAAAATCAGTTTTCTATCTCAAACGAGTTATCTTGAATATTTTGGTGATTTTCATGATTATTGTGAAAGGGAAAATGAATCAAATTTTGTTTTTAAGGAAAGTAGATTTTGCTGTAATGTCTCACGAAAGCCTATTTGTCAAACCAAACTGCGCTAAGAAATTAATGCACCATTTCTATATTTTGAATTTCTTTTTTGGTAGGCAACTACTTATTCACACCTTTTCATTTTGGGTATGTATGGAAATGAGCCAACAAAATTCGATGTTTTTTCTTGGCGCCAAATTCCTCTAATAGGAAATAAAATGAAAGAAATAAATTGAGATTTTGCAAGAAGCCACCACATATTTTAATTTTCGTTAATAATGCAACTCGAATCACGAAATTTGACCCCGACAGAATATGCTAAAGTAGTAGTGTTAGATGATATAGTTTGAACCCATACAAGAATAGGCCAAATCACTTCGAAATCAAATGTTCCAATTGCCCCCCATTTACTTTCTTGAAGTTAGTTCAGAATATTTGCTATTATTCCAAACGGACGTAGTTCGTCCAAATTCTCAATCATAAAAATTTCGGGTTCAATATATTTCCACAAGAAGAAATCTAGAGGGTTCAGGGCAGAAGATCGAGCAGGCTATTGCATAGGATCTCTTCTTCCAATTCAACCAGCACAATACAGATGACTACGCCGCGTCACTGAGCACCATCTAATCCGCCATACCAGCACTACTAAAAGTAACAGTGATATCGTCCGCAAATAGAATTGATTCTGCCGAGTTGAGAAAACCCGGAAAATCCATAAGGAATATAAGAAACAGTACAACCCTAAAATTGACATACCCCACACTCGATTAAACTTCTCTGTGGCAATATTCTTTGAAACAAGACATCTGACAACGATAAGACAAATATGATCCTATGAGATTCGCAGTCTCACTACTGAAATTATACCACTCGACTTTGTGAGGTCCAGGATAATGGACAAGAAGAGAGACCCCGTCTCAAAGCAAGACATTGTGTACTTTACAAATTTAGTAATAGCATCTGGAAAAAAACCGTTAACCACACCATGATCATTGCTATTTTAGTTTGGTGAACAAATTTGGCATTAACCGAAAAAATTGAGCTAAATAGGAATATTCTTCCATACAATCGATACATGGACGAATTTTGAGCTCTATATCTCCTCCTGTGCCTCAATCTAATATTTCACAGCAGAAGTTATTTGACATTGAGACGAGAACTAATAGAAGTGACAGTGACTTTGAATGTAAATTAAAATCACCAAAATATTTTCAATCAAGATGATTCAAACGACCCAATCAGAGATCTGGGACCATCGAGTCTGCTTCAGACAGAAATCTAACCTAACCTAACCTAGCTTCTAGGCTAAAAGAAGGGAACTTAGTAACAGAAGGAACTAGAGTTTCTTATAGAACCACCAGGGAACAGAATTTCCTGAAATATTTTCATGAAAAAGATGATTTTGCATTTTGTGAAGATGGTTTAATGGCTGTAATTGGATTACGAAATTATGTTTGTAATGAATGGTGTTTCTCAATAGATCCGACAAACTGGGGTTCTCTTACACAACAGGAATGAATAAGCGTTGTTGTTCATTGCAAATTCAACTAATGTAAATGAAGAAAATACATATCTTGGTTTGGTTTTGGACAAATTTAAGTATACAGAAAACAACTCGTTCATATTTGTTGCTTTGAAAATGGTTAACTTTCTTTTAGGTCAGAAAGTGGTCACACAAAGTATCCCTGTGTTCCCTGCTTGTGAGATTAATAGATCTAAAAGTCAACACTGGGTTACAAAGTATTGGCCTTCTCGGGAGAGGCTAATTCTAGGAAAACGTGATAAATTCACGTTTAATATTTAGAAAACAATTTGTTGAAGCTCTTAACGAAAATGGAAATTGCTTCCTTTCGTGTTCCAAAAGTTCCCAAGACTGAGTGCTGATAAATGCGGGCATCTTTGATGGGCCGGATTGGATTATTAATAAACGACATAAGTTTCACGAGAACTATGACGGAGATTGAGGAAAATGCATGGAATGACTTTGTTTGGCTTATTCCGAATTTTTTCAGAGATGAGAAAAGTTCTGACCATTCTCCACACCTTGAACAACTAATGAGTCACTGTCTAATACTTGAATATAACATGAGCATCAAGTTACACTTTGTTTACAATCACCTAGACTAACGCACATATGATGGCTGACTATTATTGGAGCATTCAGAACAGCTCACTACATCTGCAAAAAAATCTTACAAAAGAAAGATTTTTCAATTGAAGAATTCAATAAAATAAGATCAATTTTAAAGAAGTGATATTATTGTGAACTCGGTCATATACTATAGTTTCAAACCAGAGCTGAGAAGTTTTAACCATGGATATGAGGTCGTCATTGAAAATGAGGCTAATATCATGTGCCATAACTCAATCGTTAGAATTTTCGATGTATGGTGTAACCTGCTGACTAATTATCTTCTCTGAGACCTTCGAAAAGACGGGCAATAAGGAAATAGGTCTAAAATTGAAAGGCATATTATCGTCAGCCTTTTGAAATGGGGGAATAATTTTAGAAACCTTCAGACAATCGGAAACATATTTTCTCTCAAGCAACGAAAAATTAAAGTTGTTAGGTGATCAATTATTGTGTTGATATTTTTCTTGAGTGTATCCCGAAAAATCCTTTGACCTACTCTTTTCAAGCGACTGGACCATGTCGCTCACAATTTTTGAAGTGACCTCTGCAAATGAAAAGGAAGGCTTTTCTCTACCGCAGGACTCAACTCAACAATTTTTTCGGGAACAGAATTCAAGTAGAATAATGGAAATTTCCCGAATGCATCATATGATTGTGGTTAGCTTCTATTTTCGCATACCTGAATTCATTATTATTATTTCAAATTATCATTTTTTTCGCCACGAATAAAGAAAATCATGGATTCGAAGACGAGAAAGCATCTTCAAGTTTTCATGCCAAAGTCCCTCTCTCTCTGACACCCATCCCTGTTTCTGGAAAAGAAAGCTTCTCCAAAAGTTCTCTGATAATTTTCAAAAATCTCGCCAACTGACATTCTCAAATTCCCCACAAAATTCCAATCAACCCTCAATCTACAAATGTCATTAGGCGGCAACGTTTATTCCAAACAACTGAGCCCTATGATTTGAGAATCCCACCTCCAGAACTCGATCTAAAAGTATCCTCAGAAAGTATCGTCACAATTATCTCCTTCAATTGGAGAGAAAAACGTTATTTCGAATAAACGAAAACTCTGATTAGGTACCTACTTGCTTATTATTGTTATTGTTTTGTATTGAGTATATCCGACTTGAGAATTAATACGAAACACGAAAATCAAGTGAATAGAGACAAGATACAAGCCTATTTTCAATTTAACAGAAATAGTCCTCAAGCATTTCGACTTTATCTAACACGATTTATAGATCGTGATCATTACAGTGAAAATCTCTTTTTATTCTTTTTCAACAAGGACATGTGCGTTGTCTTTCAGATGATCATGATCATCCTGGAATCTAAGGCTTGGAGATGCCTCGTCATTTTTTCAATTATATCGTTTCAATACAAATTTTACCACGTTTTTTATATTAAATTCTTTCCCTGGTACATTTTTCGAACGATAAAAAGAATCAGGGATTCTATTTAACTTTGAAGTGACAGTGACAGATGGCAAGACCAGTAAACATCCTTCTGAATCAGTGCTGTATACTCTGGGAGAAAGGGTGTGAAGCTTTATGATTTATTACGAAGGTGTGCTGCGAAGAAATATGTAGTATTTGAATTGGAAATGAAGTAACATGACAATTTGAATATTTTGGTCGGTAGAGACGCAGATTCACAAGGTAATCGTTTATTCTTATTGATCGAATACGCATAGATTCGCACATCAATTTTTAATGAATCTGTGGCTTAAGCTAAATATACAAAGCGAAATCTTCTATTATAACATTGAAACAAAATTTGTCTTGTTCTCATTTTAAAATCAAAATACACGATAAAACTATCAAAAGAAACTTATTCTACTAAAAGTCTTTCGAGCCTTTGACAATTTTAATTAATTTTAATTAATAGATGAGATAATATTAAAACCATGGAAGTTCGTAAATCGTGTTACCAAATCCCAAATTCCCTATAACCTCGTAAATTTCGAATAGTGCCACCTGCAGTTGGAAAACTTACGGGTACCGTGCTTTGTCATTCCGAACGGAAGGTGTTAATTGCAGATACCCCCAGGGTGAAATGCAGTGGTTAATATTAGGACAAGTTAGTTCGGAAATTTCGTGATCCTGTTGAAAGCAAAATTATATCATACCAGGTAATATATGTGAGTTAATTGATAAGTCCGGCAAAATTGAAAATAAAACTCAATTTTCTCTACTAGATTTTATTTATTTTTCAACCTAATCTCCATTAGGGCCATACACTTGTTTAGGCCATGATATAAGTTTTTTATGCCCTTTGTAACCTTCCTGATTCCTAATGACTAATAAAATAAAACAAGTTACAATGTTTTAACTATCACTAATTTATTGATGTAAAGAATGACAAAATTTTTACATTGGTTGGACTGGTTTCGGACATACGTCCATTATCAACAACAAGCTAATGAAAACTGAATACTCATGTACAATACAGGAATTATCATCAATAAAATGCTAGTAGAGGTTACAGTAAATTGAACAATGGTGATTGGTAGGTAATTAAGTCTACCTGGTCGTTAAGGAGCTTAACCCTAGATGCCTTGATTATTTCCATCGATTCAAAGAAATTGAGTTTATAAGATTTATCACAGGAATGAAGAATTTTTAGCTGTTGAAGTTCTGGAAAGGGATGACATACATTCAGACAATGTGCAGCTAAATCTTATAAACTCAATTTCTTTGAATCGATTGAAATTTTCAAGGCATCTAGGGTAGAAAGGGTTAAGCTCCTTAACGACCCGGTAGACTTAATTACCTACCTATCACCATTATTCAAGTTACTGTGATCTCTACTAGCATTTTATTGATGGTAATTCCTGTATTGTACATGAGTATTCAGTTTTCATTAGCTTGTAGTTGATAATGGACGTATGTCCGAAACCGGACCAACCAATGCAAAAATTTTGCATTCTTTACATCGATAAATTAGTGAAAGTTAAAACATAGTAACTTGTTTTATTTTATTATTCATTATGAATATCAACTATCACGAAGTTCAGGCTTCATCGATCAATTATTCCTAATTCCTATTGTAATAATAGAATCGAATATAATTTGATCGATAGCTCAGGGCGTAAATATATCGGAAATAATTCATACAGCAGATTGCATTGATTGCATATTTCGGTTTTCGAATTTGAAAGTATAGAACAAATGTGAGATGCTGCTTCAATCTACAATTTTCTAGGCAATCAGATTGTGCTGGAGAAGATAAACGTTTTATTTCCCTAATATTCCTAACATTCATTGTGAAAATACAATACATTGATTTCCCTCCTGCAATAACTTGGCTGGTTTGATTTTTCTGTGAATTTCCTGAAACATGTCGATTTTTCATTGAAGGATTACATTTTTGTTACATGTTTCGTTCTCTCCCTATCAACTTCCTTCCCCTAGCAGCATCCACCCCATATTTTTGAATAAGGAAAAGAGACCGTATGGACCTTTATGAAAGAGTGATTCCATTTCCTATACGACCACGAGATTATTTACTTTCTAAAATAACATGTGACGAATTGAGAAATGTTTGGGAAATTCCAAGTTATAATCCATCCCGTATATGTATATTCGACATATGTTTCGGGTTATCAGCTCATTTTAATCAGTAATATAGTCCTGAAAAACAAAATCAGTGGTTTTACTAAGTTATAACGGTCTTTACTACAGAAGATATTTCTATCCCATTTGGTAATTTTAAATTGGCTTGTTTTTCCTACGAGCGGACGTGATTTCCATCATCTCTAAAATGTTCGCCTTCGTTCCTTTATTGCCTGGATGTTTAAGCTCAATTCTCTCTAAATCTATGAAATACACACCCCTCAAAAATTGTCGCATCACCATACTTTGAAGACAATACTAAATAAACTATTAGGTTGGTCATTCAAGAGTCGGTTGGTAACTTTCAGAAGTGTGAAATAAGAAGATATAATTCAAAAGAGATGAGTTTTGATGGAAAATATCAACAATTTTCGAGTTCATGAAAAATTAAAAAAATCTACCATCTTCAAACATTCGCGGAGAGACCAATCAACTAGCATCGAATGGTTACTAATTATTTTCAAAATCGAGTGTTTCCTCCCCGGGCCCCAATTACTGCCAGTATACGTCTCGGAAGCCCCTCAAACAAGTTTTGGATGTACTCTTGAGTTCCAAATTTCAGGGAGCAAATTTTCTAGTTGTTGGAGTGTTCTATAAGGCATCCTACGTTGTTGAATTTGCAACCCCATGTTGTCCCAAACATGTTCTATGAGATTCTGGCTGGCATCTTAAAATATGAATTTCTGCATTTTGCAGAAATTCTGTATCTACTCTAGCTGCATGAGGCCAAGCATTATCATGCATATAAATGATGTTTCTGCCAATCAATTGGCCAAAGGGTAAAACATGAGGTTCAAGGATATCTGCGATGTATCTGGCCACTGTCATTTTTCCATTGTTCACTAGGACTAACTCAGTTCGACCATGGAAATAAATGCCTCCCCACACCATTACTGAGCCCCCTCTGAAGTTTTCGGTTTGACGGATATTGCATTGCTGATACCGTTCCCCAGGTCGTCTGTATACATGCATGCGTCTATCATTTGATACTACAGATAAAACCTGGACTCGTCGGAAAAGAGAACATTCGACCATTCTGGAATACCCCAATTTGCATGTTCCCTCGCAAACTGAAGTCTTGCAACTCGATGCTCTCTGGTGAGACGCGGGCCGCTAGAAGCCACCCTTGGTCTTCTCTGAGCCTGTTCCTAACAGTTTGCAATGAAATATGCACATTTCTGGAAAGTGCAAGTTCATTTTGTAGCATTCTAGCAGTACAGTGCCGAACTCTTAGTGCAGTTAAACGAAGCCAATAATCATCAACTGGTGTTGTTATCCAATTTCTTCCCTGTCCGGCCCTTCTTCCATATTCCGCCGTTTCGTGGTACCGATTAATTTCTCTTGAAATAGTACCGTGGTTAACATTCAACAAGTTAGCCACGTAACGTTGGCTTTGCCTCTCCTCTAGAAGTGATACAATTCTTACCACTTCACGAGCACTCAAATAGCGTCCAGGAACTTCAGCAGCCATTCAATAAATTCAAAGATTCCAAAATCAACAAGAACCACAGAAAACTTGCATTAATTTAGCGTGAAAACTGAAGAAAAATTGAATGAATACCGATAGTCAAATAAACTCATTCTTGTTTCAGAAGTGTTTGAGATCATATGGAAACAAATATTACTACATAGATGAGATTTTTTCCCCCTCCATATGTTGGCAAAGAAACTGCGATCGAGCTGCTTAATCGATTGTGGAATTCAGAATACCAAGTGCTGCGACAATTTTGTGGTTTGTATAATTTCTTTCTATACAATGGTCTTAAAAAACCAGTGGAATTTTTATTTTGAATAATGAACCTTTTATGTTCTTCAATTCCTTTTCCTACTTAGAAGTCTCTCATTCACCTCAGTGTATTTTATATAGTCCGTTTTCATCCAACAATTTTATTTCATCTTTATTCTTAACTAACAATGAACCCAAATTCCGTTCATCAGTATTGAAGGTGTTAATATTATTTTGTGCAATCTACTACATATCTTATTGCTAATACAGGGTGGAGCGTAATGGAGGGGCGTTTTTGGAACGGGTAGTACACATAAAGGTGACTAAGTATAGGGGAGTGGCAGAGGTCACTCGACTCAGGAGGAGTTACCATTTAGATCACAATTGTTTTCTGGACAAGAGAGCCCGTGCGTTCGCAGTTCAAGAGTATTTAAAATTGGGAGAGTCTGTCATTGTTGTGCAGCGACGCTTTCCCCAGCGCTGCAATATTGGTCATAACGCTTCAGTTCCAAAACGTGACACAATCATTCGATGGGTACAGAATTTCAGATCGACTGCATCTGCAATGAACCTGAAACCTCAAGGTCGTTCCCGAAGTGTAAGGAAACCAGCTTCCGTGGTAGAAGTGAGACAAGCTGTAATTCCAAGCCCAGAGCGCTCCGAGCTGCAGCACTCCAAATGAGTAGTTGAACTGTTCGCAGAGTTTTACACCAAGACCTCCGCTTTCACCCCTATAAGCTCATGGTTGTCCAGTACTTGAATGTAGGAGATTTTGCACAACGCCAGTAGTTTCCGAGAGAATGCAAATGATTATCGCTGATGAAAATGAACCAGTGATAATGTTGAGAGATGGGGCTCATTTTCATGAGAGCGGGTCGGTTAATAAACAGAACTGCCGATATTGGGAATCAAAACACCCCCACGAACTGCATCAATCCTCACTTTACAGTGAGAAAGTCACCGTTTGGTGCGCTATGAGCCGTCTTGGTGTGATTGGACCGTATTTTTTCGGGGATGAGAGGAAGGCAACCGTAACTGTATGCTCGGAGCAATTTGTTTTCTTGCTAGAGAACTTTTTTATCCCAGAATTGCGACGACGAAGAATAAACAGAAAAAATTTTCGGTACCAACAGGATGGTGCCACGGCACATACTGCCAGAGCCTCAATGGAAGTTGTGCATCGCATTTTTATTCTATCGTTTTGGTGATGTTCCCCGGACCTCATTGCTTGTGATTATTTTTGTGGGGATACCTGAAGGTTAAAACCTACGTCGATGAACCTCGAAATCTGCAAGAGTTGGAAGAAGCCATCACAAGAGAGGTTAGGGCAATTGACACCGATTTATTAGAGCGAGTGATGCAGAACTTTGAGAATCAACTACAGCAATGCATTGCGGAACACGGACGTCATCTGCCTAATGTCATTTTCAGAAGATGATTCTTTTCACTTTTTCTACACTAAATGGTAATATTCAAGCTTTCATTTTACGTGATTAAAAATGTTTTAGGTTGAAAAACAGCTGAGTTATTCCCATTTCAAAAACGCCCTCTCATTACGCCCCACCCTGTATTAGGAATATAACTAATTGGAAATTTTCTATTTGAATTATTAGTATGCACCTTAATGAAATAGAAACAACATAAACTTTTACTGCAGAGCATTTATCCTTTGGATACTGAGAATAATAGCAACGAAATATGTAGATTAAACAAAATAATATTAACACCATCAGTACTGATAAAAAAAATTGGGATCACTGTTTGTCAATAATAAAGATAAAATTATTGGGTAAAAGCGGAGTTTATAAAATACACTGCGGTAAATGCGAGACTTTCTATATAGGCCAAACCGGAAGATGTATCTAAAAGAGAAGCGAAAGACAAAAAGCATCCATTATTCAAAACGAAAATTCTACTGGTTTTTCTGACCGTTGTATGGATAAAAATCTTTTCATAGATTTCGAGAGAATCGAACTTACGCATCCAGGTGATAAAGAGAAGAAGAAGGACATTTTAGAAATGATAGAATTCATGTCTGTTCTAATGAGAAAAAAACCAATTTGTAATGAGCAAATAGAATAGGAATATTTCTTGTTGTAAATGCCGTTATATTTAAGTCAAACCAGTCATCTCGTCTTTTAATTAATCGTTTCATCAATCCGTTCGATCTCCGTTTTCGGAAAACACTTGATTGAAATCTTTTCTGTAGGTACTGATAACGATTTCTCTTTCATTTGAACGTTTGCGTATCATACCCATACGCTTGTCAACTACCCCCTCCCCTTAAATTTCCTTATAAGACAGGAGTTGTGTGATACCTCTTTGAAAGGCTGTTCAATTTACTGCATTTCTTTCAAATTCATCGACGATCGAGCAACTCTTCACATTTTATGGTAAAATATACCAGGTCGATTTTGTTTCGAAGAGTTAATAATTCTGCTGATCTGGAAAGGAAAACAGGAGTGTGCGATATCATTCTCTTATGAAAAAGCTAGATTTTTTCCGTTTGGATCAACAAATAAAAGCGATGTCTCATTTTGACAACATAAGTCTGTTTATTATAAATTTTCCCGTTTGAAAATTTTTCCAAAACTTCTAGATTCAGTTACTTTCGGTTATTCGTTGAAAAACAGGTGAGTTGCGTTGGTAGTATTTTCTATAGTTTTGATGACTTGAAACAACGATGATTTAGTTGAAGATGGTGTATACACTGCAGAAGTGCATTGAAATTGTGAGTTTATTTTCAGAAACAAAAACTGTACTAGAGCAATTACGCTCATTTTCAACGAAAATAACCCTGGAAGGAATTTGACGCACAAATACTTTCTTGAATTAACGAGTAAATTCAAGGAAACTGAATGCGTTATTTATCCCACCAGAGTTGTAAATAACGAGGGAATTGGTGCGGCCGTTCTGGGCGAAGTTGCCATGTAGGAGACTGTTGCAAATAGCTGAGTATGCCGGCTAAGTATTTTTTGAATTGTTCAGAAGTAGTAATTCTATCCGCATAATATTAGACTCGTACATGAGTTGAATGCAGATGATTTTTTTCGTCGTTTAGACTTCTGGGAACATTTGAGTAAGCGAATCGATAACGATACAAATGAATTTCTTATGAATCGACTATTTTTGAATGACCATCGTCATAATATATATATATATATATATATATATATATATATATATATATATATATATATATATATATATATATATATATATATATATATATATATATATATATATATATATATATATATATATACATAACTATAAACCTATTAGAACATTAGTGAGAAATTGATTGATCTGATTGAGTAGTTATGACGGAAATCCAAATTTATATAACGCTATATATCATTTTCGAATTACTACTTATGGACTCTAAAGCTTGAAAATGCCTCGCCATTTTTGTTATTATATTGTTTCAATACAAATTTCACTACGTTTTTTATATAAACAACTTTTTTCCCCTGGTACACTTTTCGAACGACAATAAGAATCTGAGAATGTATTTAACTTTGAAGTGACAGTGACAGATGACAAGACCAGTAAACATCCCTCTGAATCAGTCCTCTATATTATGGGAGGAACGGTGTAAATATCCATGATTTATTGAGAAGACGGGCTGGAGAGAAATATATAGGGCTCGAATTGGATATGAAGTAACATTAGAATTTCCAAATTTTTGAAACGTAATTTCCAAAGAAATTATCCATTTCTATTAATCGAGTACATGAAGACACTCCATTCATCGATTTTGATAAATCTGGGTATTAAGCTAATGTATACAAATTTAAAAATTTCTACCATAACAGTTGAAACAGAAAAATTCATCTTTTTTTCATTCAAAAATCAAAATACTCGATAAAACTGATGAAGATGAAACCCATTCTACCAAAAGTCATTCGAGCCTTTAACAATTTTAATTAATTTAATTGGGTTTCGGCAAAAACAAATAACTTGTACTGGAGTCACCACTTCATTAATTTTCACTAAACAGCGTTAAGCATTCCAAGATTCCAATTATTACAACAGTCCCAGTTTGTATCCAAACTTTTGGGTTTTTTTTTTAATTTCAACTTTTGGGAGGAGACGATGCCTGTAATGTCACTGCTGTGACCATGATAAAAGATAAATAGAATGAAATACAACCTTAGAAATAACCATAAAAACTCAAATGGTATAGGATTTTAGGCAAACACTAGGGCCTTCGAAGCTGATACCAGAATATCGCGAAGCGCTGCAAAATGCCTCATAAAACCACACTGTAAAGGTGAAGGGCTATTGTTAAAGGTCTAAGAAAAAATAGAGATTTAATCCACATTTTAAAGATTAAAAAGAGGCCAAGACGAGAAAGTCATTCTGAAAGTGAGTTCATATCAGCTCTTCGATAAATTCGCAAAAAGTCATATACCAAGAGAAATCTTAGTAAATATCTTGTGAATAGTGTAGTGTAAGATCCAATACTACAGTTTCCAGTCTGTTAGTACAGTACTTTTACATTATCCACTTCAAATCTGAAAGTAAACTCTGAAAACCATTTCGGATGAAAAGTCCAAGGGAGCTACTGACTACAAAAGCTCCCAAATCGAAAATCGTACAATGAAAATATACTCTACAAGTCTTACACAACCAAAACATCCATCAAAAAATCAAGCTATCATTCTTCCAACCTTTGCTGACACCAGAGCAGAAGATTACTTCATTCCTTTAGGAGAATTAATTGAATCGAAAGATATTTTATATTACTCGAAACTATCGAATAATAGATTATGTATATACCTAGCATCTGAATTCATAGTAGACACTTATCTGAAACATGGAAATGGTACCATAACTGTTAATAACGAGCGAATTCAAGCTAGACGATATGTGACGCCCTCTGAAAGGAATTCTATCGAATGTATGTCCTACCATTCTCAACAACACCTTGATGAGAGAACTTCAGAAAATAAGATTAGTATCACTTTCCTCAATGACCCCACTGAGAATAAGTACATCTTTACCCCAATTAAGTCATATCTTAAGCTTCCGTAGACAGATATATATTCAACCAACGCAAAACAATATCCCAGAATCATTTGTAGTAAACTATGATAATAACATACATTGAATTTTTGTTTCCCGAGACAACCTCACATGCTACAATTGCAAACAACCAGGACACAGCGGCAAATTGCAAGTCACCCATTGTAGATTTAGAATTACCCAATAACAACAACACGACAAATAAGATAACAACTACAATGCACACTGATACGCCACTGCTCACAGAAATTCACTTTCGAATATTTCCGAAGAAAGCGAAGAATTTGCTGAAAATACAACAGAAAATACTTGCCCCATTCCTCTAACCGACTTAACAAGTTCAAAACTAGATTTCATATCGAGAGATAGACCATCCTCAAGTACCAAAAGATGTATCAACGAAACACTTTCGCCTCCTATAATTACAGAAGTACTTGATAGTAAAGATATATTTGCTCATCCGAAAATTTCAGCACAAAAGGCCAAGAAAAAGAAAGAACATACGAATAATACACAAAATGATCTGAAAGACTTCATTTCAAATTACTCTCCATCATTTGTGCTAGACTATGATCAAATTACCGACTTACTTCAGAACATCAGGGGCTCATCAGACCCAACAAGCATTACTCAAAATTACCCTCAAAACTATGCAGCCCTTTTAGATATGCTCACAAAAATATATCTCTTTGCCAAAGAAAGATACGCCAAAACTCGAATCACGAAACTGAGGAAAATACTATTGAAACACTTAAATGAACAAATACAACAAGACTTAACTACGGATGGGGAGAGTGACTGCTCCCAGGTTAGTTTCCGTCAAACTTTTGTCTGTTTGATTTGCATAGTATGATAGAAGTTAATTTCAATAAGATTATCCAGTGGAATATAAACGGTTGCCACAATAATTTACCCATGCTTGAAATTATTCTATCCAAAAAAAAAAACCTGACATACTATGCCTACAAAAACAATCTCAAAAACGATAACATCACTGCCATAAAATCATATCAGCACTGCAGTAGAAAACGATCAAATCAGAACGTTGCTAGTGGTGGGGTATCAATTTTGATTTAAAGAACTTACGATGCCAAACAAATTCCTTTGAGGAGTAATGTAGAAGCAGTGGCGGTCCCCATATCAGGGATATATATATATATATATATATATATATATATATATATATATATATATATATATATATATATATATATATATATATATATATATATATATATATCTTCCTGCTGGTGAAATTGTAGATAAAAATGAACTTGCCGGCACAACGACATTGATAATAACCACAATAACGATAACTTATAATTTGGTCCTTTTCGAGAAGCGAGTGGACACATACATTAAATCATCTTGGCCACAACTGAGACATGACAGGTATCGCCTCCTCCCAAGAGTCGAGAATAAAAATAAAGGCCAACTATTAGCGAAAAGTGCAGCTGATTGGCAAACTGAGAGCCAGAACAGAACGGCTAAAGAAAGACACTCAAATTAAGGTCAGCAAAGGGCCTAATTTGGTACGTGAGTAGAATTCTTCACCAAACATTATAACACAGCATCTACTATCCTTGCTGCCGACCAACCAATGTCGCTCCACGCAGATTCCCCATTCAGGTGGCCCTGTGTGAAGCGACAACTGCCGGTCAAAAACCAATTTAGACTAAAACAGACCGAAAGATAGGGATATAGGGAAACTAAGGTCTTATGAGTAGACATCATGCGTCTCGGTATTTCATAAATAGGACACGAGAAAAATACATAAAAATTAGTATAATTGGCCCCACAGTAGATGTAATCGGTAAGGTTAGTTTTCAGTGACCAGTGATCTAGTCAGTAATCTGAAAGTTTGGATAGAACTAGGAATTTTGCTCCACGAAATCGTCCCTGGGAATCCAAAGTTAGGTATTCCTTCCAGTAGCATCATCCTCCCATAAGCTCTGCCAAAGGTGAATAAAATTTTCAGCGAATTTTTATATTGCCTGATGATAGATTTGACTTTCAGGATCTTGAAGATACACAGGGGAAAAGCCCAAATCACGAAAAGAAAATCTAAGACAACGAGACGAATGATAGCAAATAGCATGGTAAGTAATGAACAAACCGAAATAACTTTGAATATTTGGGAATCTGCGACAAGCGTGCGTCATCAGTAGCAAAGAAAGAGATCACCTCAGGTGAACAATACAGCAACGCCACCCTCACAGAAACACAATAAGAAATAGCCCTATAGTAAGTCCCCAGACGGTATAATACGCCATCGATGGTAGCGCGCACGCGCATCAACTTGCCAGCCAGTGGAGGGGTGTTCTGTCTCAGGGCTTGTACATGAGGAATGAAAGAAAGGCCAGAATCCGTGAGTAACGGGTGAGTATAGCAAAGGCTAGAATTAACACTTACCTGTAGAGAGCGTTGGGGATCCCATCTTCCATTCAGTAACAAGGTAGTTGTGTTACTCGAACACATTGACAAATAAATCCAACATAACCAGACCTGAATCACGTCGAGATGAGACTGATGAGACTCCTCGAAAGCTTCACATCCATAGAGAAGAGCAGCAAACTGAGAGAAAAATGGCGAAGGACGTCCTCGTAGATCGACCAGATCTAAAACCATACTGTCAATGAACAGTGAGATAAAACGAACATTTGCAACCTTCCAGAAAAAATGATAGACAACTCCCTGCAAGGACGAATACTTGCTTCCTCGTGGAATTAAGAACCACCCATTAAAAAGGGTGAGGACAATTGACATGGACATTATCTAGAAATTCTGTTTCGGCGGGTAAGACAAACGTTGCACAAAAGACAACATGAAGGTGGACATCATGTTACAAGAATTGCATTTCCTTGAACGAACTGGTCACCGAAACTCTACTATAACGTGCAATAATTTGCATAATCCGATAAATCAGACACGTAATCTGAGTATTTCAAAAGGAACTGTTAGTAATACGTTGCACAAAGATAAAAGTTCTTGATGATATCAGCCCTTAACGAGAAGAAATCGCGCAACTCGATTAGAATTCTCGTATAAATCTCGGTTTATAATACACTCAGATTTTAGATGAGTGTGATCATGAAGACTTCCTAATAGTGTTCAAAGATTTAGAGAAGACCAAAAAGTACACAGCTGCAGAGAAAGCACTATGATGGTTTGGAGTGGGATCACAAGTTACGTTGACCCAACTTATCTAAGATATGCATGAAACGTGCCTCATTAGATAACATGTATCATATCATATACATTTCACAGAATTAGTCGAGTAAGATAAATCTAACATTATGCACATTTTGTAGATGGAAAATCATTATTGTTTTGGATGTCAAGACTTTCACATTGTCTACTCCTTCAATAGTCAAATAAAGTTTTTTTAAAAAGACTAAGGTCTTTTAGTAAAACTTAAGTGGCGCAGTCGGTAGGATATTCAGCACTATCAATCGACAAAAATCGCGAAAAAATAGTGTTCGTTTCAACGATTAACTGAATATCGGAAAATTCGCTAACTTTGGCTTCCAAAAATCGACCAAAGTGAAACCAGTGGCCATCATCGCCAGTGAGGCAGAAATCCTTCATAGTTAAGAAGATAGTACAGAAGATCATCAGCTTTTGGGAAGAGAAATTATAAGTTAGTACGGAGATTCTGCTGACGAATCTGCTACTTATAATCGCTAAATCTCCCATTGCAGAAGAAGAGAAGAACGAAGACATCTATAATGCAAGTTATATTGTAAGTTTTCACATCCTTTATGTTCCAATCCTCATTTTCTCTTAATAGTTATAATAATTCAAGTCTTTTGATATTCATCGATATATAAACATAGCAATAATTGATTTAATATTTTGAACTTAATTTCTATGAGTCAGAATAATATTAGAGATAGGAGTCCGATTAGAAGGGTTGTAAATATAACACAAGAAATGGCGGTTCCACAACTTCAAAAATATCATATTGATTCAATTCCAGAATTTGACGGAAATCCCGCGATTCTTGGTATTTTCATTCAGTCTAGTGAGTACTTGATCAATAATTTTCAGACAGAAATAATCAGGCTAATCCACAAAATGAATTTTTGTTGAGGGCTATAATTAGTAAACTCACAGGTAGAGCACTAAATATTGTAGGAAGTAGGGGTAATTTAGGAAATTGGATAGGTATTAAAATCTGCTCTTACAATTCTTCTCAGATCAGAGAGATGAGAATTGTTTAGTAGGGATATGTTACATATAAGACAAGAAAAGAATGAAAGTGCAGTAATATTTGGAAATAGGTGCCAAGATTTACTTAGCTTACTTTTAACAAAAATAAATCTAACAGAAAATAATGCGGAAACTCGTAGGATTAAGAGAGAAATCTATGAGAGTCAAGCTTTGAATGCTTTCCTTAGAGGACTACAGTCAAATTTGCCAATTCGTTTAAGAAACCCTCAAAATTTAGAACAAGCAATTAGTTTCGTAATAGAAGAGGAGAACTTTTCATACGCGAAAAATAATTTAGCTCGACAAGGAAGTCATTCATCAAAATTAGTTTATAAACCAACAAATAACCGACCATTAGTGAATCATTTTAATACTCCGCGAATACCAATGCCCGTTCAATATCCGGTAATAAGTAACCAAAATGCTACACCGGTAAACCCAAATCCACCCCCGCGAACTTTTAATTCAGTCAATCCGACGCCTCTGTGGAGACCTTTCAATTCATTTTCTAATAATTCGCAACGTTTTGCACATAATAGATCTAACCATTTTAGACAACATAGAGCAGAGCCTATGGACACGTCTTCAGGTAACACCAGACGTTCTGTTAGACCACAAGCTCAGGCGCAAAATCCGAATCAACCAAAATTTATTTCAGAAGAACTGTTTCAACAAGAAGTTGATAATAATTTAGATCATGCACCTAATCCCGGTTGTTCTTGTGAACAAAATTATTATTTTGATGAACCATCGGAATATTTAACACAAGAAACAGGCGAAGTAAATAGTTTCGGAGAAAATGAATATTTTGAAGAATATCCAGAAAATTTTCAGCTTGTATCGGAACCAGAGAACCCCCCTTGATAAATTTAACCAATCTAACTAAGTCCAGTTTGCCATACATAAAAATTCCCCGAGTTGAATTGAAATTTATGATAGATACAGGTAGTTCTAAAACATTAATAAGTCCAAAACAGTTGATAAATTTTATACAAATTTTGTTCAGTATATGCCTTTCACTATTAAAACAGCACATCAGACAAGCTATCACAAATACGTAGCTCGTATTCCTTTGCCCAAAATTTTAAAACGAATGAATATTTTGATTTCCATATATTTGAGTTTAATTCGGAATATGACGGATTAATTGGTATGGATTTATTAAAACATTTAGGCGCAAATATTGACTTGAAGAAAATGTATTATATACAAAGCATGGACCAATTCCTATATATTTTGAAAATAAAAATCGTATACTCAATCTTCCAGCCAGAAAACAAAGCGTGGTACGAATTCCAATAAAATCTCAAAATTTACATCAAGGTATCATCGAATACACTAAGTTAGCTGACGGTATCGAAATTCCGCAATGTGTAGTAAAATTCAAAATCAAGAAGCTTTGCTCACCATTACAAACAGTAATGAAAAAAATACTCAAGTAAGCATCGGACCTCTTGATGTTATCGAAATTTATCCAGCGGATATCGACAACGTAATAGAATCACCAAATGTTTCCAGTATACCAAAAAATTCTACTGTTGATAATTTGTTAAAAGAAAATCTTAAAAATCTTCGTTTAGAACATCTCAACAAAGAAGAATACAACTCAATACGAAAATTATGTTACGAGTACAGGGACGTATTCCATTGCTCCAAAATACCTTTAAGTTTCACGAATATAGTTAAGCACGAAATTAGGATGACAGACGAAACACCCATATTTAGGAAGGCCTACAGAATGCCTGAAGCCCAACAAAGAGAAGTAGAGAATCAAGTAAGTGAACTTCTAAAAAACGATATAATTCAACCATCAAATAGTCCATGGAGCAGTCCAGTCGTAGTAGTTCCTAAGAAAATGGATGCTTCTGGAGAAAGGAAATATCGTCTCTGCGTCGACTACAGACAGGTCAACCAAAAGAGTATCGATGATCAATACCCATTACCTAATATCACAGACATATTGGATAAATTGGGGAAATGCAAATATTTCACTACATTAGATTTGGCATCGGGATACCACCAAATAGAGATGCACCCGAGGGATGTTCCTAAAACTGCTTTCTCCACACCAAGGGGACATTATGAATATAAAAGACTCCCTTTCGGACTTAAAAATGCACCTCGAACGTTTGAAAGAGTAATGGATAACGTACTGAGAGGCATAATGAACGAAGCTTGCGCAGTGTACTTGGACGACATAGTAATTTTTTCTACGTCACTACAAGAGCATATAGAGAAACTAACAAAAGTCTTCGATCGGCTGAGAAAATCAAATTTAAAAATCCAGATGGATAAATGTGAGTTTCTTAAAAAAGAAGTACAATTCTTAGGACACGTCATAACAGCTGAGGGACTCAAACCTAATCCAATGAAAATTGATGCCGTGATAAATTACCCAGTTCCAAAGACAGTAACTGAACTGAAAGGATTTCTAGGATTAACGGGATGTTATCGAAAATTTATCAAAGATTATGCAGCAATAACAAAACCACTAACAACATGTTTGAAGAAAGGACGAAAAATCGAACATTCTAAAGAATATCTTACTGCAGTGAATAGGTGTAAGGAAATACTCACAAACCCACCGATTTTACAATATCCAGACTTCAACCAACCATTTGTGGTGACTACAGATGCTTCTAATATTGCTATTGGAGCAATACTGTCCCAAGGACCAATTGGATCTGACAAACCAATATGCTTCGCTTCAAGAACATTAAATCAATCAGAAGAAAGATATAGCACTATCGAAAAGAACTTTTGGCCATAATATGGGCTGTAAAATATTTCAGACCATACCTATATGGTAGGAAGTTTTTCATTTATACAGATCATCGACCTTTGGTCTGGTTGTCGAAATTAAAAGAGCCAAATTCAAAGTTACAAAGATGGAAAATACGCTTAGAGGAATATGATTACGAATTGGTATACAAGAAGGGTTCAATCAATAAAATGCGGATGCATTGTCAAGAATCAAACTAAATGCTCTAGAAACGGAATCATTAGCAAACAACGTAGATGATGAAGAAATCGCAAAACTATTAGAGGATGCTACAGAAGCGGAAATGTCGGAATCGGACATGGAAGACTTATTAAAAACACTGGACCCCGAAAACCAAAATGAAAAAAGAAACGAATAGAAAAACGACGGATGTGCCAACTGTCGGATCAGATACGGAAAAGACCCACTATATCAGGATAAAGGAATCTCAGAAATGGATGTAGATGAACAAATTATACATTCGTCTAACTCAACAACTGAAGACTCATCCCTATAAAGATATCGAGTGATGTAATTGATTCAAAACCAAATCAATATTTCATTCACGAAGTTTACAACAATCCAAAACCTGTAAAGAAAGAAACAATAGGAAAATTCAAAGATTCCACGTGCAAGTTAGTAGAGATAACAATGCGAATGAAATCAAGAAGTTTCTGAAAGAATACACCGCGGATAAGAAGAGATATTATTTCCATTTTACATCGGAGAATTTGTTTAAAACATTCAGTACAGTAGTAAATAACATATTTAACAGGGACGGACCTGAAATTATTTATTGTACCGAACGAAGAGAATTTCTCGAAGATGGAGATCTCATAAAAGAAGCTATACAAAATCAACATGAAGGAAAGACAAATCACCGAGGGGTAACGGAAACACTTCGACAACTTCAAAGAAAATATTATTTTCCACTTATGCAAGAACACGTTGCAAATTATATCGCAAATTGTGAAATATGTAAACGGAGCAAATACGAACGTAATCCACCAAGAATAGAGATGATGTTAACGGACACGCCTTATAAACCTTTTGAAAAATTCATTTAGACATTTTCACCCTAGAAAATACGAAATTTTTAACAGTTGTAGATGCTTTCACTAAATTAGGTCAGGCAATAGAAGTAAAATCTAAAAATGCTGTTGATATATTCCAGGGCTTACTACAATACTTTGTTTTTATGGAACCCCGGTTTTCATTAGTTCAGACCAGGAATGGAGTTTTTGGGCATGTAGTCAAAGAGTTATTAGAGACACATAAAATAAAAGTACATTTCACTACACCTAACCACCCAGACTCAAACGGAATTATCGAAAGATTTCACTCAACGATCTCAGAACATTGTCGAATTCTTAGAATCAAATTCAAAGATCCAATAAGTACAATAATGAAATATGCAATCATAGCTTACAATAATACTATTCATTCCGCTACAAAACTCACTCCATTCGAATTGACTTTCGGTCATACAAAATTAAGGATCCTCTTGACATTTTGTATGAGAAACAAATGTATAGCGATTACTTACAAAAACACAAAGAACAATTAGCACTTCTTTATGATAAAATAAACGAAAATTTAACATCAATTAAAGCCAGTGTAGTTCATAAAGTGAATCGCAGCGCCAATAATCCTTTTATTGAAGGGCAGACAGTATACGAGAAAAGTTACAAATATGCCCGTAACAAGACCGGTGAAAAATTCAACGGACCATTCACTATAACCAAGTTATTACCTGGAAATAAAGCACTCATTCAAAAACTAGGTGGTAACAAATCAAAACAAAATATAGGCCGAACAGTACATTTAAAAATTTAAGACAACCCATTGTTCCAGGCCCATCACCCTCGGAATCCTCGCCGCAGCCGGTCTGCTCACCAAATGTTCCGAAATAAACCTCACGGAAATAAAAGACAATCCAGGAATGTTGCCATTAAAATTGGGAACAAACAAAATGTTATTAAGTATTGGACACTAATCCAAATATTTGATTTAACTAATTTAAGTATTGAATTCAATAAGTTAGCTTCTAGTTATCATAAAATAAACACTTCTTTTCATAATTCAACTTACGGACTAAGTTATATAAGGAAATTCATAATTATAAATACGTATTGGAATACAAAATTGAAGACACTATTCAAAAATTTGATCAAATAATCATAAAAACCGAATCAAGGACGAAGAGAGGTTTGATCAACGGTTTGGGTACCATTTGGAAGTCAATCACTGGCAACCTTGACCAAAACGATGCGGACAAATACGAAGCAGCTATAGAACAGCTCAAGAACAATCAACAAAAGTTCATTGGTGTAGGTAACTCCCAAATTAGCCTCACAGAGAAAGCAATAAATGCATTTAACAACTCTATGAGTAAACTTCAACATAACCAAGTACTCATAGAAAACAGAATTAACCAGATAAATTCGTGGGCAAAAACATCTGAAATGGATTCATGGGACGATTTCAAATTTATTATTCTAAATGCCGTTTTCACTCACTTGACAACAGCTGTTGATATCATAAATGAAATACTAAGCAACATCGAAATTGCTATTTCTTTTGCACATTTGAAAGTTTTGCACCCTCTATAATTTCTCACACGGAATTAAAGAATGAACTAAATAAGATTCGAACGCAATTAGTTAACTGTCGCTTGCCGTTTCCGCTCAGTAATAAAGGAATCATACAATATTATGCTAACACAAAAGTCAGGGATATATTATTAAAAATCAAGTAAAATTTATCTTAGAAATTCCAATTGTAGACTTGAACGACTATAATTATTTTGAACTATATCCTCTTCCTATTTCCACCGAGAATTCCTTCAAAGTAATCATTCCTAAAGCAAGATTCCTGTCCCTAAGTGAAAACCAATATACCCTTACGGATGAGCCGTGCAGAGATGTATCCCAAATGAATTTTCTATGTGAAGAAACAATGCTTCCAATCACACAAGATAATCCATGTGAAGTTGATCTGGTTAGTTTCAACAACAACTACAAGAACTGCAAACCACTAATCACCAAATTAAAGCAGCTCAAGATTCAAAAATTAACAAGCAACTATTGGATGGTGATAGCAACTAACGCAACAACTGCAGCCGTTAAATGTGACAAAAATGATGAAAAATCGTATTACACGGAACGTATGTTATATCTCTGCCAGCAACATGTGATCTGAAAGTGAACAATTACGTGTTGAAAATGTGCGCGACAGTGTACCGCTCATTAAATCTATCAGTTTACCAAACATTAAAATTTCAAATCAATTTGACAAAGGTCAAACCTCAAGCAAGGCTATAGTCCCACTGCATTTGGACACTATAAATTTAAATAATTTGAAAACTGTGAAATTACAACTCGATCACACAAAAAATGAAATTGAATCAATTCAAAACCCAAAATTTCATTATAATAATATTAGTTTGTATACTATATTGATTTATATTATAATTTTACTTTCTTATTTTATATAATTTTAAACAAATGTTTCCCCTGCCTAAGAGCAAAAAAAGGTGGCAATATACAAAATCCTTTAACTGAAATTCAATTAAAAAATTAAGGTATAGAAACCCTAATTTTTCTCCTAGGAAGGGAAGAGTTACGTTGACCCAACTTATCTAAGATATGCATGAAACGTGCCTCATTAGATAACATGTATCATATCATATACATTTCACAGAATTAGTCGAGTAAGATAAATCTAACATTATGCACATTTTGTAGATGGAAAATCATTATTGTTTTGGATGTCAAGACTTTCACATTGTCTACTCCTTCAATAGTCAAATAAAGTTTTTTTAAAAAGACTAAGGTCTTTTAGTAAAACTTAAGTCACATTTAATCGCAGAACTGATTTTGTTTTGGTCAACAACTCTCTGAATGCAAACCTCTACATCATTCAGGTTCTTCAACCCTCTGTCATATGAAGCAATTGTGGAAAACTTTGTATTCGTACATGATGATGCGCCTTTTCACACTGCAGGTGCTACAACGAAATTTTTCAATCTAGATGGAATCAATATTTTACCTTAGTTTGGTCAATCGCTTGATCTAAATCCGATTGTGCTAGCTTAGGATACATCCAATGATCTCAAATTCACTTGGCACACTATCTCCCAACAATCTATTGATGACTTTATTTTTTAGTATGACAATGAGGTGCGAGGCTCAAATCAATCAACCAGGAGGTTCGATTCTTTACTGAGGTCATCTTAGAGTAGTTGAACAAGGAACCAAGAAATACCCCAACATTTTTCCCATGTATGCATGTACCATTGACGGATGTGGCTACAAGAAATAAGAATTCACCTATAATTAGCATAGCTGTTAAAGTTACCGTCAAGCTATGGTATAATGCTTATAAGTCAATGATTTTGAATTATACAATCATAAGTCAAAAAGTATGTTGTCTTCAACTTTCTTGAAAATATAAAAATTTGTTTGCACTGACGTGCATAATGTCATCTAAGTTCATATTGTCAAGTATCTGTTACATATCAGTTCATATTTTTACACTTCTTTTGAACTGTACGATTCTATACGGAATAACTTTTTACTATGGATAAACTGTTGGATACTTTGAAAACATTAATGAAACTAGAAAATGTGAATTTAATATCGAACCTGACAACTTCTTTTATATTTCTGGGAGCAGCTATTGGATTGGGCCTAAGTTCTTTGCAAACCCCAGAAAAATTTGTAAGAAATTTCAATTCAAACGAAGAATCTAGTGAAGACGATAATAAGAAAATTCTTTAGTGAAAATTAATGTACTCCTGTGTCAATATTTTTATATATTCATCTATAAATCCTATGAAATTTATTTTATGTGATAGGTGTATTATCAATATTTTAAAAGCTATTCCTGATTAACAAAATATATAATTTAGTAAATTCCAATAAATATCCAGGTTTCTCCCCAGATCTTCAAAAAGTATAATGAGTAAGTACAACCAGAATATCATAACCGAAACATATATAAAAAGTTACTCTTATCTGCAACGGATAGGAATGAAGATGCAGAAGTGAATGTGGATGAGGTTGTTAATGCAGAAGCTAATACGAATGCGAATACATTTTCCAATTTACTTAATATTGAAAATCAAATCTTTCCACTATCAACATTGCTGGACAGAATTGATAAATATTAGCGCACTAATGACGAAAGATTTTGATATTTGTATTAATTTAATTTCAACAACTAGAGAGTATTCTTGTGCCAGGCAAATTAGTACTGACAAGATACGACAACGTCTCAGGTATTTTGCTTTCAGGTTTCGTAGCGCAGTTTGAAGCCCAGATGTAACCGCAGCATCGAATAGCCCGATTGAATTTTTCCAGGAAACATGTCAATTGATTAGAAGCTAACTGGGAAAGAGTTTTGTTTACACATCATTGCGATCGACGTTCTCTAGTATACAGTCGAAATGAAAGATATGTTCAGTGCTTCTTTTTATCTATCTATGGTTTGAACTGATGGTCATGGTAAATAATCGAACTCTGAATGCTCAAAGGTACATTGCAGGCATTTTAGAAGAACATGTTTTACCATTTGCGGCAAACATGGGTAAACATTTTTTGTTTATACGTGATAACGCCAGACGTCTTCAAGCTCATATCGTTAGGAACTACCTTCAAAACCATTCAATCACTTCCAAAAGTGCTTCTCTAGCAATACTTAGTGCTACTGAGTTATAAGAAAAATGATTCTTCACATATCTTTTTACTGAATGAATTCTATTTTGTGTGTTAACTTCTTGGCGAAGTGTATGTCTCAATTGTCGTCAGTAATGGATGTGAGATAAGAGTTGAGATGTTTGTAGGAAATTTCCATCAGATCGGTCAAAATTTCAGAGCTCAAAATTCGTGATTAAAATTTTGATTAAAATGATATTTCAGATATTTGGAAAAACCACTCCTTAAAGTAATAAATAAAGTTTAAAATGTTGTATGAGACGAGTTTGTATTAGGCAACAAATAATGTAAGAATCCAAACCAATTTTACAAACGCAATGGAAATGTTCAAGAGAAATAACAATATCAGATAGGTTCGACATGCTCCTCATCACGATAGACTTCCGGTCGTCGAGATCATAATATTTCAAGCTTTTATGTGATACTCTCATTACTATTAGCAAATTAAGATGAAAAAAGGTTTTTTCACAAATAATTCAGATTTATCGAGAAAAAAATCCCCAAAATACGAAATTTCCATTAGAACAACTCTGGAATCTCTATCTCACTCATTTATTGTCGCAATTTAACTGCGCGGCCCTCAAGATACAAACATATAACTTTCAGAGTAAGTACTGCACCTAAAACAATTTTTTGTAGTATTAAATATCAGTTCAAAATTTTGAATGAAATTTCGTTAGCAAATATATATTTTTCTAAATATTCACTAACTGAATGTTTTCGGACCTCCGTTCCATTGAAAACGATAAAAATGCACGAATAATTGGTCTTGAAAGTTATAAATTTCTGGAGCTGGTCACACATATAAATATAACAAGACACGTTATAAAAATATTCAAATACACACACCACAAAAATTATCGCATCACCTGGTATTCTGAATTCTACAATCGATTAAGCAGGTCGATCGCAGTCTCTATGTCAACATATGTTTTTGGACATATGAGGGAAAAAAATCTTATCAATGTAGTAACATTTGTTTCCATATGATCTCAAACTCGTCTGAAAGAAGAATGAGTTTATTTGACTATCAGTATTCATTCAATTTCTCTTCTGTATTCAGGCTTAATTAATGCAAGTTTTCTGTGATTCTTGTTGATTTTCGAATCTTTGAATTTATTGTAATGGCTGCTGAACGTCCTGGACGCTATTTGAGTGAAGTGGTAAGAATTGTAACACTTCAAGAGAAGGGGCGAAGCCAACGTTACGTGGCTAACTTGTTGAATGTTAACCAAAGCATTATTTCAAGAGCAATTAATCGATACCAAGAAACAGGGGAATATGGAAGAAGGGCCGGACAGGGAAGAAATCGGATAACAACACCAGTTGATGATCGTTGGCTTCGTTTAACTGCACTAAGAGTTCGGCACTGTACGGCTAGAATGCTACAAAATGAACTTGCACTTTCCAGAAATGTGCATATTTCATTGCAAACTGTTAGGAACAGGCTCAGAGAAGACGATATCAGACCAAGGGTGGCTTCTACCGGCCCGCGTCCCACCAGAGAGCATCGAGTTGCACGACTTCAGTTTGCGAGGAACATGCTAATTGGGGTATTCCAGAATGGTCGAATGTTCTCTTTTTCGACGAGTCCAGGTTCTGTCTAGTATCAAATGATAGACGCATGCCTGTATACAGACGACCTGGGGAACGGTATCAGCAATGCAATATCCGGCAAACCAAAAACTTCGGAGGGGGCTCAGTAATGGTGTAGGGAGGCATTTATTTCCATGGTCGAACTGACTTAGTCCTAGTGAATAATGGAAGAATGACAGCGGCCAGATACATCGCAAATATCCTTGAACCCCATGTTGTACCCTTTGGCCCATTGATTGGCGAAAACTTCATTTATATGCATGATAATGCTCGGCCTCATGCGGCTAGAGTAGTTTCAGAATTTCTGCAAAATGCCGAAATTGATATTTCAAGATGGCCAGCCAGAAGTCCCGACTTGAATCCCATAGAACATGTTTGGGACTACATGGGGTGGCAAATTCAGCAACGTAGGATGCCTTGTAAAATACTCCAACAACTAGAAAATCTGCTTCCTGAAATTTGGAACTCAGTGACTCAAGAGTACATCCAAATTTTGTTTGAGGAGCTTCCGAGACGTACACTGGCAGTAATTAGGGCCTAGGGAGGAAACACTCGATGCTAGTTGATTTGTCATCATAAACTCATCTCTTCTGAATGATATCTTCTTATTTCACACTTCTGATAGTTACCAAGCGAATTAGCAACCTAAAAGTTTATATAGTATTGTCGTAAAAGTAGGGTGATGCAACAATTTTTGTGGGGAGTGTATTCATAATAATAAAATAAATAAATGAAAATATTTATTTCCACTGACCAATCGTATGGGAAAGTGTTAAAATGATTTACAAAAAACGTATACAAAATGTAAAACACGAAACAATCGAAAACCTTCAGAGAACAACACAAACAATCATTCTTCTCTGAATTACTCTCTGATAGAATAAAACGCTCTTTCAAGAAAAAACTCTTGGCCTGCAATTTAAAACATTTCAAATTTTCAATATCTTTTATATGTTTAGGCAAAGCGTTTAATATTTTTATTCTATGAATTTTTGGACCGCTTTGTACTTGTGGTAGTCTAGTGAATGGAACATATAAGTCCGAGAATGATCGAGTCGAGTAACTGTTGACATCACCGCACACCCTGCAGGAAGAAAGATTACGTTTTACATGCAAGCAGCAATTATAAAGATACAAAAAAGGTAGCGTCAAAAAGTTGCTTTTGAAGAATGGACGGCAAGATGTGAGTCTGGAAAAACCGAATATAGATCTTACGATTCTTTTTTGCATTTTGAAAAACCTGTCCACATCTGTGTTGTTGTCCCAACACATGATCCCATAGTTAAGAGTGCTCTGAACAGTATAAAGATAGAAACTCTTCAAAACATGGAGATCGACACACCTTCTCAATTGATATAAGGCCAAGTTCTTCTGCGCTAGCGAGTTACAAAGTTGCGAGATGTGGTATTTTCATGACAAATGATTATCTATTGTAATTCCTAAGAACTTAACAGACGATGAGGGTTCAACAGTGTTATTGCCTGAACGAATAGTTGGAGTGAATACCAGCTCGACTCCAGTTGGAGAAAAAACAATCATGTCAATTTTGTTCTCATTGAGAGCTAGGTCGTTATTTTTACACCAATAAGACATTGCATCTTGGACCTCCATCACATTAGAGTCTTCATCAGATACCAATGCGGAAGTATCATCAGCATATAAAAGTGTCCTTGAGCCGCAATCATCAAGGAAATCAATCAGATCGTTTATGAATACGACAGAAAGCATTGGACCCAACATGCTGCTCTGCGGTGCTCCAGAGTCCTGCGTTACCCTATCTGACAAAGTCGTCTGGCCATTAGTGGTCAATCATACAATTTGTGATCTATCGAGGAGATATGATTTTAGCCACCTCAGAGCAACACCACGAACACCATAGAGCTCCAACTTTCGAAGAAGAAGAGTGAGATTTATTGTGTCGAACGCACAGCTCAAATCGAAGTATATGCCCAAACAGGACTTCTAGAGACTAGATTAGAGACGAAGATTTGCGTCTTGCGTCGATTTACGGGCCCTGAATCTGAACTGACTTTCAGAAAGAAGTTGAAATTTGTCCGGAAAAGAGGTGAGTCTGCTCAGGAAACACTTTTCAAGCACCTTGAAAAATACTGAAAGAAAAGCTGCAGGTATATCATTCGCCATGCATGAGGGATCCCCCTTCTTAAATATCGGGACTAATAAGGCGGTTTTTAATTCTTTTGGAAAGTATCCGTAATGCGTTAGGGGATTCACTATGAAGTTCGCAACATGCTTGACAATAAAACTAGAGATTCCGTCGGATCCCGCTAAGCGTTTGTTGGGTATAGACTGAAGTATTTTGTATATCTCTTCTGATGTAGTTGGAGCTAAGTACATAGAACCTTCATTCCTTATTTCTTACTAGTATGAATTTACAAAATTAGGTTTGAAATATCAACATTTTTGTCAATGTTGAAAATTCGTAATTAGCAAGATAAACAGTAGATATATGAATATTTAATGGTGTAATCATTTTAGGTTTATATTTGAGAACTCCAAAAAGTGAAACGATTTTAGTCTATTTATTCACACAGTTTTTCAAGTGTTCAATGAACTTCCGGGGACATTGATTAACATTTTGAAAAAACAACTGAAAAGCTTTTTTCATGAAACTTTATTCTTAGAAGAATTCCCATGAGACTTCAATTCATTCAATGTCTTAAATTAAGATTTCATAATACAAAAATTATTTTGTGATGTATATACTCAGTCTGATTGTCGTGCGCTCTTTTTAAACCACACGCAGTTTTATTTAAGATAAAAATAATGAAGAAAGAGTTTGAGATGAGACGTTATCTTCAAAATTTTGTTTTTGCACTAATAAGTCTTAAATTAGACACTGTTTCTGAACTATTTGTTAGAAAAATACCATTATTTCTTTCACATGAATTTGTTGATATCTGTAATTTTGTTGTGCTGGAAAACGTTTTTATATATTTATCATCAAATGAAATTTGGCTTTTTTAAAGCTTTATCAATCTATGATCGAGGGTCCATACAAAAATTTTAAATAACAACCAGCAGAGAAAGAAAATTCTACTTGAAATCACTTTATCCATTTATTCTTAAAACAAACGCATAGTGCAAGAATTATATGTTATCATTATTATAATTGTTATTGTCATCATTCATTCTTGTTGATTTACCATATCCATATCGCAAGTTCAAATTTTGATCACCAATATATGTTATTCCAAGCCCAATGGCGGTTCCCAAAAATAAAATAGAACTAGTTAGACTGGATCCAATTCCCATATTTTCTAATTTCATTATGTTCACTGGGCTATCCATACCAGCTTGAAGTATTTTGAATAATCTTTCCATAGTGAAAATTGAAAGAATACAAATGAAAATAATTAATAACTTTAGACATCAAAGTTTCAATCAATAGCTTGATAGAAGCCAACTTGGACGTGGGGAATATTACTACAGTTCGAGAACAAAAATTAATCGAGAGAATTTAGCGTTAAATGACGTTGCACGATTGAACTATTATTACAGTTTACTGCTTTGTGGCTAAAGTGGAAATTCATCATCAATTCCATTAACATGTGTAGGTGTCACATAGAGAATTTCATCCAATTGAATTTAATGTACTTAGATGAAACAACAATATTATAATGTACTTTGAAACTAAATGAAATAAAAAGATAAAGTACAGTGTGGACAGTTTTCGAAGATCCTGTACTGCAGCTATATGAAATATTGTGAATGGAGGAAAATTGCCCCCCTTCCGCGTGGAATTCATTTCCGCAAACGAATTGAAGCTATGTAAACCTGAAACGGGAAGAACTATCAAAAAATCCGTAGATCAATTAATAATCCTGATTAGGGAATGCAATCTCGCATCAAAATATCAATCCCGGTATTCGCGAGATTCAGGAATTCTAATCTTGCAAAATCTCGGTGTTGTGCGAGATCTCGCATTGTAACGAAATGATCATCGGAAATGTACGAAAGTTCCTATCATTTATATTTCTATTGGCTCTAATTGTTCTTCAAGCAAAATAGAGAAATAAAATCTCAAGCTAACCAATAGTTTATTCAAAAAGTAACATATTATTCTAAAACTTGAAAATAACTCCTCAAAAACCATAAATTATCTAGGGTTTGATCTGCCAGCCGACTCCGAATGCTGCATGCCAGATAATCAGCTGAGGAAGACGCCCGTTCTGCCTCGACACTTGTTGGTACTACAGATAAAGGACATTGGTCAGCGAACTGTAGATTTTGTCCTTGACCCTCCTGACACGTACAAATTGATTTCTTTCTTCAAAATCATATCAAGTGACGATGACAAAGGCACCACACGTTTTTACGAACGCTCTTTCAATGCCAACGGCGAAAGATGTCTCCAGATCCAGATACTAACCATTTATTTGATGCGATTTTTTCAATATAATCATTTTTAATTATTTAGGTACTTTCCATGTAATTCCTTCTTATATTGAATAATTGAATAACATCCAAATAGAAGATTAAATGGTGACTTTAACAAAATGTGACCATTTAATTTTCTCTTATGAAAATATACAATCATCACTTTTTCAACAATTAATACCAAAAACGACGAGTAAAGAAGAACTTTCCCATTTTTCTATGAAATATGTTTATATTTTCATTTTTTTTGTACAGTATATTACTCCTTACATCTTCAGTAAATATAGCTTACCGACATCATTTTCATCATCGTTCATGCCATTAATGATTCAGAAAGTAAATAAGTTCAAAAGAATATTTTAAACATATATTTCTGATAAGCTCTTCGAATACATACCTCGATAATTTTATCCACACTATGCCAAGAAATTAACTCACAAAATCGAAAATTCAGATTTATCCACAAGTTCAGATATTATATTGAAGAATTACTTATCAGTAATTCACGCACTAAGGAATGCTTGAGAAAAATCGAAATAAAATGGAAGTCATAGAAACTGTAATAGAACTAATGATAAATAATGAAAACTTTTGGAGAAAACCAAAGTCCCCATAAACCTGTTAATACCGGATATTCCTACTCCAGGTGAGAAATACTGCCTAACCTCTACGATTCATAATCAAAATCGATGACCTTACAGCAATCTGACACATTTCGCTCAAAATCTCTATTCCGAACCTTATTCATGGCCGCTGGTTGGTTCCGCTCGTGGATTAAGTTTTCACCCATGTTTGCCGCAAATGGTACAGCATGTTCTTCTCAAGTGTCTGTAACGTACCGCTGAGCATTCAGGACTCCATTATTTACCATGGCCAAATCAGTGCGGGTGTTCAAAGAAATTCCTGCCACGACGTACTTGAACATCCACCAAAACCGTAAGTAAGTAAAAAGTTGCACTGGACATATCTCTCATTTCGACGTCTGCACACTAAAGAACGTCGATAGCAATGAAAAAGACAGAATCTCGACTCATCTGTACACAAAACTCTCTACCAGTCATGTTTTAACCAATCGACATGTTCCTTCGCAAAATTCAATCGGGCTCTTCGAGCTACGACACTAGGCCTAAACCTGCTAAGATGTCGTATCGTTTCAGTCCTAATTGGCACTCCACTGCTCTGTCGAAGCTGCGCTGTCGTCCCAACGAGGAAATTCTCAATTGCTCGAAATCGTCCTTGCCCAGGCCTCGTTTCATGACTACCATGCATGCATGTGGATCATTCTGGAAACAGTTGAATAAGACCCCTCAAGCCTTTGGCCTTTTCTTGTATTAGTCCAACCTAGGTCATCTAACACCATTCTACCGTGGTCAAATTTCCTTATTTGCGTTGCATTATTGCCGAAAATTGAAATTTTCAAGAAGAACAATCGTTACTCGCAAAAATTGATCAAAAACTGATGTTATCAATATGTGGTGGCTTCTTGCAAAATCCCAATTCGTTTCTTTCATTTTATTTCTCATGAGAGAAACATGTGCGCTAAGAAAAATATCTAATTTTTTCGTCATATGTTCGGATATATTCGAAAAAATACGTGTGTTGCCGATCAAATGAGAAATTTAAAATCGTGAGTTAATTTCTTGTCGCAGTGTATGCATCTTTCCTTATTGAAAATATTTAATAGCGGTGACGTAATAAATATCTGAAACGACGTGTCATCTACTGAAATAATAAATACTGTTTACTGCCAATAGCCAATAGCTAATTATTATTCAATAACTATGGATTCTGTAGTGTTTTATTGATTTATACAATATTATGGAATGGTGTGATGTTGCAAATCAGAATTGTTCAAAATCCGTAAATAATCTTCCAATAGGATAGCTCTGAAGTTTACAAATTAAGACAATAGTATTTGCACATTTGAATTGAAATAACAACATGAGTAACATATCCAAACAAAATCCACGTTTGTCCCTTATATGTGTATTTATAATGAGAATCGAAAACATACACTCATTCCAACAATTACGTAAAATTGAAGCTTTTCAGATGTATTTTTTTACAGGGTGTCCCACCTCCTATTATCAACATTCTACCACTTCCAGTTATATATGAATAAAATTAAATACTTCTGTCTGATTTCCACAATGTTTATTCTCAATACACACGACCAGTTCAGAGATTGTTGATTACCAAATTTTCCAACAGGTTCATGATCATCCCTCTAATAAATTCGTGAGGAATTTTCTAAGTTCCCAATGATATTATATGCTTTGTTGATTCAATATGTTCAAAAACTGAGGATTTGTTATCTGAGGGAAGATTTTCTTTGAATCAGATTCAAAATTTCGATCTCTTCTTTCTACGTGAGCGGTTGGTCATTCTTTGCATTCGATTCTGTATATTCTTGATCGTTTGAATTTATTCATTTCTAGCTTGGCATTGAATAATTATTTGCTTATGTTGGGACCATTGGAAAATGAGTTTGGTGAATTGAATTCGCAAAGATAGTTGCTGATGTTATTATAGAGTGGTCAATGTAATTTAGACATGCCTATCCATTTGCTTGTTTTTCTATAATTAAATACACTCCCCACAAAAATCTAACCTAACCAAATTTCAGGAAGCAGATTTTCTAGTTGTCGAAGTGTTCTACAAGGCATCCTACGTTGCTGAATTGCCACCCCATGTTGTCCCAAACATGTTCTATGGGATTCAAGTCGAACTTCTGACTGGCCATCTTAAAATGTCAATGTCTAGCTGCATGAGGCCGAGCATTATCATGCATATAAATGAAGTTTTCGCCAATCAATGGGCCAAAGGGTACAACATGGGGTTCAAGAATATCTGCGATGTATGTGGCCGCGGTCATTCTTCCATTATTCACTAGGACTAATTCAGTTCGACGTGGAAAGAAATGCCTCCCCACACCATTAGTGAGCCCCTCCGAAATTTTCGGTTTGCCGGATATTGCATTGCTGAGACCTTTCCTAAATATATTCTAGGCGAGGTTATTATTGAGTTTAGTGTGTAGGAAATTGATTGAATTGTTGCGTTCAATTTCAGCAGTGGAGGTTATTTCATTATGTATATTATTTCGAAAAAGTTAACTTGTCTATTTGTCTATCTGAATCCACAACAATACTATCAACGTATCTATACCAAAAATAAATGTTTTTTCGCTAACTTATTATTCATTATAGATTTATGAGTAGAATAACCATTTTCAGAGTTGGTTTCACATACATATTTCGAAATAAAAAATAGCTCCTACTGATTTTTTTATAGCTCCATACGCAAAACTTCATCCCCCGTACAATTAGATTAGAATATCAACATATTCTCGCTATTGTCGACCTTGAAATGAATAATTAGTATGATCAAAATGCAACAAGTGCATATGCGTTTTATATATTCATTGGTCTTGATTCATGGTTACATATTTTAATGAAATATTCCTACCACATACCTATCCTTGCAATTTTGCAATCAATTATATCATCCGGTGTTTTGTAAACATTGTGGAATTAGCAGGAAGTGTTAAAGTAACAATGATAACATTATGTCAATTTTTCAGTGAATACACATTTATAAGTTACAATTAAAGTCAAACATTCATACGTCTACGTTCTAAAACAACTACATATTTTGGATGCTCCTACAAAGTGCCATAAATGTTTGCCATTTGGAATCGCTGCAAAAGGTATAGGGAGTTATGGAGAGAACAAAGCTGGTCAAGCACAGAAACTTGATAATTTAGCTATTATGAAAGAAGTTCATATTTTGGTAATAGCCCTCCTAAAACACATACCCAACCCAAACACAAAGCCGAAACAATTAAAATTAACAGATGATATAATAAAATTCTGAATGACTTCTGGTGAAATTTCAATGAAATAATTTTATCCTGCAAACCAATTAGAATAGTTTCCATCATTAGTATCACATGCTTTTTCCTCATCATCATCGTTTTGAGTACAGACACAAGCAAGTAACTACAAGCTATACCGTTCGCAAAAAGTTGAGGATATTGAAATCTTTTTTTTTAAGAAAAGTACAGATTGCACCAATTTCGATGTTTCATTACTGCAGTTTGTGAAATATTGTGAATTAACAATGACCCGCCTTTCCCGTCTTCCTTTTGCTTGAGAAATGCATAGCCGCCAATAGATTCAAGCTAGCTTTTTTCGTTTTCGTGTTATTTGGAAATTTCGAAAATTTTCACAATTGATCGAATGGTTTTGACATTCTACAGGCACTTTTTTACGTAGAACGGAAGGTTTTTTAATAAGTAGTTTTCGAATTGTAATGCAAACTTTAGTTTTCTCGAATATGAACCATAGACAACTTTGATTTCATTGAATGGAGTTTTTATTTTCCTTTTCGAAAATACAAACTCATTCTTTCATCCAGGACGTGTTTTCATGAAAAACAAGAAATTGTATAACTTTCCCTAATTTTATCCAATGAAATAAATAGCATGAGTATGTTCTGTGCCTCATTATGACAGTTTGAAAACTTTGCTATGACAATTCAGATAATTTATTTTGTTTCTTCATCAAGATACAACTATTGTGTGAATATAGTATCGGTTGTTATAAAAATTACCATGCTGTACGAAAATTGTGGAAAAATCAATTTGATTGAATATTATATTTAAAATAATTATGATGCAGATGCTGTATAAACTGTTTATTTGGATGCCAATAACCATGAAAATATATTCGATAAATCGAAATAAGACCTCATGAACCATGTACGTCAACACGTCCTGGATGAAAAAATTGACTGTACATGTGATATATTTTTAAAAGGAAAAACTCTATTCAAACAAATTGTTACATAAATTTTCATTATAACTTAAAAACAGTTGGACAAAAAATTTCCGCACGTAGTGCCACTTTATGTAAAGAAATGCTCGTGCAATATCTAAACCATTTTTACATAACCTCAAAAACAACCTAGATATTGGCCCTCAATCGATTCCAAAAATTTTCTAGATTTGCAACTGCTGCAGTACTAAAACGTCGAAGTCAGTCCTCACTGTACATCTTTATTCACCGTAGCATTCATTAGTGAAAAATGAGAACGTTTCAAAATATTAAATTACAAATTGAGAAATTATATTATCAAGATGGAATAAAAAGTAATAATCAAGAATAAATAGTGAAAGTAACAAAGTGAAACAAAATTATGTCACGAAATTAATTGCCACCTGCATAAAATCAACAGGCATCATACGGTGGGGCACATAGAGGCAGTGGAAGATGACGAAATAATCAAGAGAATCTTTTTTCAACATATGATATAAATGGACACCGGAAACACTAGCACAAAATATCAACACTGAATTCTTTATGTTTAGCAATGTACGAATACCAATTTTCAAAAAATTGCTCGGTAAATAACTGATATAATTAACCGTTCAGGTACTTTCGCCTAACCGGTATATATATATATATATATATATATATATATATATATATATATATATATATATATATATACCGGTTTTTTTGAAAATTGGTATTCCTACATTGCTAAACATAAAAATTCAGTGTTGATATTTTGTGCTAGTGTTTCCGGTGTAGCCAGAAATGACCAAAAATGTGAATTTCAAATGTAACACCCTATATGTTTATTAATTTTTAGATTCAGAAAAAAACAGTCAACAAAACCATTTCCTTTCAATGTCGAGTTCATGAAAATTAAAATAATAAAAATCATATCAACTGAATCAAATTACTTTTGCATTAATAATCAACGGGACCGGTTGACAAATAATGTCAAGTATTTGTTGAAGTTTAGAGTTTTGCACTTCCATTCCTAATAATGGTATTCAAGCCCAGTGAAGCAGAACGGATCGAGGTTTTGATGATGCGCGGGTATGGTGACGGACAACGATCTTACCAAGAATTTCACAGTCCGTTCAATACTGTTCAATACTGTTCACCCAGATCATCAAATTAGTAAATCTACAGCATGCAGAACTATTCAGTGATATGAAGCAAGTCGGCAAGTGAAAGATATTCCCAGAGCAGGTCGCCATAAGTCTGCCACTGACGAAGAAACAAAGTTGGACATTTTACTGGCAATTGAGGAAAATCTTCAGGTTTCTACAATTAAATTAGCCATGATATTTCTCAGAGGTTAGTTTGTAGGATACTGAAAACAGAAAAAATGGAACCATATAAAATCCATTTCGTTCATGAGCTTACTGAAGACGATCCTGACTCAACGGTACAGTAAACAGGCATAATTGCCGTATTTGGTCGAGAGACAACCCACATTGGATTAGTGAGGTTCATACACAACATCCACAAAAATTGAATGTTTGGGCAGGTATTATCTGCGACCACATTGGTCCATTTTTTATAGAAGGTAATTTAAGTGAAGAGCGATATTTGGAATTATTAAGAAATGAAATTGTGCCAGCCATAACAGCTTTATTTCCAAATTGAAATAATCCGTTAACCCCAGCTGATATTGTATGGTTCCAACAAAATGGAGCTCCCCACACTTTGCGGTAGATGTTCGAAATTATATGGATAAAGTTTTTCCAGAAAGATGGATCGATATAAGAGGTCCTATCGAGTGGCCCCCGCGGTCACCTGATCTATCGCCTCTGGACTCCTTTTTATGGGGCCACTTGAAATGCCGAGTTCAAAGAGAACGACGAACAATCTAGATGAGTAAAGGCGTCGCATAAAAGAAAAAATCAATTTGATACCCACACAATTTCTGCAAAATTCTCTTAGAAACTTCAGTGATCGATTAGGTTATTGTCAGGAAGAGAATGGAGCTCATTTTCAACACTTGCTATAGTTTCAATAAAAAAATTTCTCTCGTTCGTGCAAAAATCAAAACTTCAACAAATATTTGACAATAATTGTCAACCGGTCACGTTGATTATGAATTCGAGAGTAATTTAATTTAGGTGAAAATAATTATTATCATTTTGATTTTTTTATGAACACGACATTGGAGGAAAATCATTTTTCTCGATTGTTTCTAAGGAAGTTTTTTTCTCTGAATCTAGAAATAAACATAAAGGGTGTTATATTTGAAATTCTCATGTTGTGGTCATTTCCAGCTACACCGGAAACAATATTGAGCACAAAATATTAACACCCCCTTCAGACCCAAAATCTCAATACTTTTGTGAAAATTCCTAGGAATACAACCTGTTGTGGAAATAATAATCGGTAGAATAAAAATTTTTTATTTTCCACATTTTTTAATCTCGTCGTCAAGCATCATATATTTAGAAATTTTTCATTTATTTATTTTGTATTTATTTATGTATATTATGTTATTTGATTCTGTTTATCAGTGTGTCGGGTATAGCAATATCAATTATATATGTTATTTGATTCTGTGATTTCCGGTGTAGCTGTGTTAATATTTTGTGCTCAATACGGTGTACATGACCACAACAAATTTCAAATATAACACCCTTTATGTTTATTTCTAGATTCAGAGAAAAACTTCCTTAGAAACAATCGAGAAAAATGATTTTCCTCGTGTCGTGTTCATAAAAAATCAAAATGATAATAATTATTTTCACCTAAATTAAATTACTCTCGAATTCATAATCAACGTGACCGGTTGACAATTATTGTCAAGTATTTGTTGAAGTTTTGATTTTTGCACGAACGAGAGAAATTTTTTTATTGAAACTATAGCAAGTGTTGAAAATGAGCTCCATTCTCTTCCTGACAATAACCTAATCGATCACTGAAGTTTCTAAGAGAATTTTGCAGAAATTGTGTGGGTATCAAATTGATTTTTTCTGTTATGCGACGCCTTAACTCATCTAGATTGTTCGTCGTTCTCTTTGAACTCGGCATTTCAAGTGGCCCCATAAAAAGGAGTACAGAGGCGATAGATCAGGTGACCGTGGGGGCCACTCGATAGGACCTCTTATATCGATCCATCTTTCTGGAAAAACTTCATCCACATAATTTCGAACATCTACCGAAAAGTGTGGGGGAGCTCCATTTTGTTGGAACCATACAATATCAGCTGGGGTTAACGGATTATTTCAATTTGGAAATAAAGCTGTTATGGCTGGCACAATTTCATTTCTTAATAATTCCAAATATCGCTCTTCACTTAAATTACCTTCTATAAAAAATGGACCAATGTGGTCGCCGATAATACCAGCCCAAACATTCAATTTTTGTGGATGTTGTGTATGAACCTCACTAATCCAATGTGGGTTGTCTCTCGACCAAATACGGCAATTATGCCTGTTTACTGTACCGTTGAGTCAGGATCGTCTTCAGTAAGCTCATGGACGCAATGGATTTTATATGGTTTCATTTTTTCTGTTTTCAGTATCCTACAAATTGACCTCTGAGAAATATCATGGCTAATTTATTTGTAGAAACCTGAGGATTTTCCTCAATTGCCAGTAAAATGTCCAACTTTGTTTCTTCGTCAGTGGCAGACTTATGGCGACCTGCTCTGGGAATATAATTTATTTTGATAAAACAATTCTTTGCAACAGAGCTGTAAAACACAATAGACCAGATATCATTCTTACTGATAAACAGAATCAAATAACATATATAATTGATATTGCTACACCCGACACACATAATATACAAGATAAATACAATGAAAAAATTTCTAAATATATGATGCTTGACGACGAGATTAAAAAATGTGGAAAATGAAAAATTTTTATTCTACCGATTATTATTTCCACAACAGGTGTTATTCCTAGTAATTTTCACAAAAGTATTGAGATTTTGGGTCTGCAGAAAAATAAATGTAACGTTATCCTAATATATAATTATTCCAGGATATGTTTTGATTATAATCATTGCCTGGCAATGGTATTAATTACCGGGTGGTGGATTTATATTTTTCATGAAATCAGTTTGATTGCATGAACAGATATATGGGCAACTCGTCGGGGTTAACCCCGATATATATATATATATATATATATATATATATATATATATATATATATATATATATATATATATATATATATATATATATATATATATATGAATACGTTTACGGATTGTTTGCAGGAAAAACTTGTTCAAACACCCACCCATACATGCTTTCTAGACAACTGCAGTAAATGCCCTACTTTGGATAACTTTAAGAACGATTAACATGCATTATTAAATGATAGTAATGTTTCTAAAATTCAATTTTCGACATGGACTGGAACTGATAGATCAACGTTAATCAAGCAAATCTTAAATTCGGATGAATTTTAGAGGATCTATGTGTAAGGTTATCGCTCTGAAACTTCACTCATTTATTGCAAAAAAGCAGACCTCTTTTTATGAGGGAAAGAAAAAAAATCTAAAGAATGGTGAAACATTAGTTATTATGGATTTTTCTGAAAATTACAAGTTTGTAGTTCAAAATGCGTCACAAGCATTTCACTTCAACAACGATCAATGCACAATATTTCCAATTGTTTGTTATTACAAGGAAAAGTCAGAGATAAAACACGAAAGTTTAATATTCCTGTCTGATTGTACAAAAGATGATACTGCTGCTGTTTTTACAATACAAAAGCAACTGGTTCCTTATCTCGTGAAAAAGCATCGAGCAAAGCATTTAATTTATTTTACCGACGGTGCAAAACAGCACTTCAAAAATAGTTTCCAGATGGCAAACCTGGTGCAACACAAAACAGAATTTGATATTACTGTAGAATGACATGATCATATGATGTTTTAATTGTCCTATAGAGGGCGAAAATTCCATTTCCAAAAAAAAATTCTCAAAAAAAAGAAGCGTATTTTAGATGAACAATTCAAATCTGTGCAAAAAATGGACTTCCGGTTTGTATGGCCCACTTCCGGTTGTAACCGGAAGTCGTAAATATGCGCATCGGAAAGAGCAAGTAGCCTTACCCTTAAACTACACTTAGTTTTCATGAAAATGTCTTTGAGGCTCTTTTGAAACAGCACATTTGCCATATCCGGTCATATGATGTTTTAATGGTCCTATAGAGGGCGAAACTATTATTTCCAAAAAAAAACTTTTTATACGATTGATGTTCATTTGTTGAAAAACAATAGTTCAAGCGAGTTTGAGACAAAATTAGGACTAACAAAGTTTTTTTCTTTTGATTTTACTGAAAAAACGCATATGTCACGTGATTAAGGCCGCCATTTTGAATTTAAGGGTCGCAAAAAAAAACAAACACCACACGACTTTTGAAAGTGGGAGTCAATACCTTTTATTTAAGCCGTTGTAAACCCCTATTGGTATTGTGCAGCTACTTTTATATATGATTTAGTGTAAAAAAACAGGTCAGTCACGTGGCTTAGGCGGTCATATTGGATCTAGAGTATGTATTCACTGCAAATGCCCATCCGCATTAAAAACTAGAGATTAATACCTTTCATTTGAGCCCTGGTAGGCATCTTAAAGATCAAACGGGGGGTCACTAGTTGACAAAGAATACCTCATATACATAAACCATCTCTTATGAAGCATGATTCATCAAACCATAAAATGTTGGAATGGATTTAATGCCTACATTCCCTGGCTGTGATAAAGGTACAGTTACTCTCTTTTCAAAACACGCCACACTACACCTCTGGATTTGCAACTAATTTGCAATGCGGCAAATACTTATTGAAGGATTATCTTCAACACCGTCTTTAACGCTCTCCTCATTTTGAATGTAGACTTTTCGAGGTCGTACATGTTGTTGCTTGAGTGTTCCCATTTTTTTGGTTTCTGGTGCGTTTCCAGCCCAAAAATCATGAACATAGATCAAAACGGCATATTTTTAATTACAGAAGGAATACATTTTCAATTCAAGGAATTTGAGGTTTCAAAACAATAATTATCTATCGAACAGAAGTATTCTGACATTTTTTAATCAAAAGTAACGCAACATTCTTGATAATTACCCTACTTTAGTTACGAATTTCGCCTTCTGTGAAACAAGATATGTATTTCATTCCATCGATGGTAACGCCACAGAATCGCTCTCGTGGGTTGAAAATTGTTATTTCAGTACCAGTGAGGATCATATTTTTGAAGCTGAAAAGCTCTGAATTTAAAAAGATTAGATCGTGATGTTCTCACTAATTTGTCTTAGAATTGCTTCAGGAATCACCTCTCAAAGAGCTTGGGGGAAATTATATTTAATATTTGATAAGAATCATTATTATTTTTTCATTTAAACAAACATGAGTTGTCATTTGGGAGCTGATTCGCTTTATTCATCCGGCTAGACCTTTATGTTCTATCTTAAGGTTTTTCAGCAATAGTATCGTATCGAAAGTATGCAGTCTTTTATCTTGAATCAAGTACTCAAAGGCAGACTCCTGTGCAGACATTTTCGACGAAAACAGTGGATGAAACGAGAAATTCTTCAGAGTAACCTTTTTTATGTCTCTTAGGTTCTAGTTATTCAAACATGAAACGTTTTCCTGTTTTATCTTTTTGTTGAACGGAGTGTGAAATGTTCTTTTATTTTTAAATTGCATTCGCTCGTCCCTTCTAAATGCGAATAAACTTGGGAGCAAAACTCAATTATCCATTGAAAATACGAAATCTGATTCAATTTGCCATACAGGAAATTTCCTACGCTGACGCTTTCGTGACACGCTTATTAACTGACTCACAGCACAGATAATAATAAAACAGACATTGTGTAGCTGGTACTCAGTCGTTAAAAATGCATCGCTCGATGTTAAAGGATATATTCGAAGCAGGGAAGCATACTAATAGTAACTGAGTACAGAATTAAAAATGGAGTGTTGTCGAAATTACTCTTTACTCTCTTGTAAAAGGTATTCCATTAGCAGGGACAGATGTTCACAGCAAAAAAACGACTAGCTCTCATTCTTCTTTATGTAATACCCGAGGATCCAGCCGACGTTGTCTTGAAGAAACATTGCCCTAATTACTTAGCAAATGTTCTCGTATTTTCAATAAACTTTGATAAGTTATATATCAATAAAAATAGGTAAAGTTGCAATGGTTGTAACATTTTGTAGATTAATTGATAAACTCTGGTTATCAAAAATTGTCACTGTTACCCCAAAAATTCAAGATACATAGAAGTTTTTAAACCAATTAAAATAATGTTATTGGAGGTATTCGGTGCCGTCATGTAAGAATGTATGAAGGAAGAGAATGGAAATTGATCCAAGTAAAATATCATTTTGTGAATTTTCATAACAATGTTGAAAACTAAATCTTGTGAAACTAAAGACAGCGATCTGCGTTTCAAAGTTGAAATGAAATTCTAGGAAGTAATTAAAAAACGGAAATGTTATTCAAAACTTGAACAAGAATATTTGAAAAATATTTTGTGGCCTTATTTTCATAAGGAGAAATAGTCTTTTAATAATGTGTTCTATAGACTGTTAAAATCATGCTACATAAAAGTGTTCTCTGAATACAGGGATACAAGGAGTCCTTCAAAATCTATGGGAAGCTTTGAGAGGTGATCGCTGAAGCAATTCAAGGACCAGTTGGTGAGGACAGCACTGTAATAATCTTTTTTAAATTAGCAGATATTCCGCTTCAATAATTTGATTCTCACAGATTCTGAAATCACAATTTTCAACATACAACATACGCGAACGCCGCTAAAGCCTCGAATGCCGCAATGCCGCGAAATCCGCGATGTCGCGAAAACCGCGAACCGTGAGAACACCGTGAACCCCGCAAACGCCACGAACCTCGCCAAAGCCGCGAACCCTGCCAAAGCCGCGAACCCCGACCAACCCGCGAACGCCGCTGAAGCCGCGAAAGCCACGCAAGCCGCGAAAGCCACGATCACCGCGAACTTTGCGAACAGCGCGAAGCTGCGAACGCCGCGAAAGCCACAAGAATTGCGAAAGCCGCGAATGCCGCGAACCCCGCGAACCCCGCGAACCCCGCGAACCCCGCGAACCCCGCGAACGTCGAACGCCGCGAAAGCCACAAAATTGCGAAAGCCGCAAACGCCGCGAACCCCGCGAACGCCGCGAACCCCGCGATCCCCGCGAAAGCCGCGAACCCGCGAACATCGCGAACGCCGCGAACGCCGCGAAGCCGTAAAGCCGCGAAAGCCGCGAATGCTGCGATCCCCGCGAACGCCGCGAACCCTGCGAATGCCGCGAAAGCCGCGAAAGCCGCGAAAGCCGCGAAAGCCGCGAAAGCCGCGAACGTCGCGAACCCTGCGAACGCCGCGAAAGCCACAAGAATTGCGAAAGCCGCGAATGCTGCGAAATCCGCGAACCCCGCGAACCACGCGAACCCTGCGAACCCCGCGAACCCCGCGAACCCCGCGAACCCCGCGAACCCCGCGAACCCCGCGAACGCCGCGAACCCCGCGAACGCCGCGAACCCCGCGAACCCCGCGAATGCCGCGAACGTCGCGAATGCCGCGAAAGCCGCGAACCCCGCGAACTATCGCGAAAGCCGCGAAAGCCGCGAAAGCCGCGAAAGCCGCGAAAGCCGCGAAAGCCGCGAACGTCGCGAAAGCCGCGAAAGCCGCGAAAGCCGCGAACCCCGCGAACTCCGCGAAAGCAGCGAAAGCCGCGAACGTCGCGAACACCGCGAACGCCGTGAAAGCCGCGAACCCTGCGAACGCCGCGAAAGCCGCGAACCCCGCGAAAGCCGCGAAAGCTGCGAAAGCCGCGAAAGCCGCGAAAGCCGCGGAAGCCGCGGAAGCTGCGAAAGCCGCGAAAGACGCGAAAGACGCGAAAGCATTGTATAATTTGGATTCTTGGTACACTAAGCTCAGAGAAAAAATTCAGAGATCACCACATATTTGTCCTCAGTGGAAACTGGAGAATGGTTTCATTTTGAAGTTTGTTTCGGTATCGCTACCTTTTCCTCGAATTTAATGGAATGGAAGTACGTGGTTCCTAGACGACAAAGACAAAAAATTGTGGATGCGAGTCATTGTCCACGTATGTCCAAGAGAGGAAGTGCACCCTTATCATAGACAGCGAATGCAGGGGACGAGCAGCATCGACTTAGTTTTTGCCGCTGGATTCTGCAGCAACATGTTAAAAGTCCAGATTTCATTTCCAACCTTTTATAGTCTGATGAATCATGCTTCACAAGAAGATGGTATAAATAATTTCCATCATGATCATTTATGGGCCCTGCAGAAAGCGAACGTGGATTTCGGGGTTCCTGATAACGGTTTTGGTATCGGATTCAGTAAATTGAAGATAGTGGATACAATATGGCCGAAATTATTACAATTATTCCGTTAGTTTTGATATAAACACCTCAAAAAAGTCTAGGGAACACTTACCAATATCTTTAAAATATGAATTTGATGATTCGAATTTATAGAAATCTTTCGGTTTTTGTTAGGATGTAATGTATATAATGTTTTCTCAAGAAAACAAAATAATATTTGACTTCTCCAAAGCACCTATTATAAAAAAAATTTGAAATTTGAAAATGACGAAATTTGGTAAAACACAAAAAAAAATCCTGAACTAATATTTTCGAAACGATATGGAAGCACTTATATTTTTCAGTACCCAGAAGGTCCACCTCCGTTATTAATGACACTTTGGCATCGTCGCGGCATGCTTCATATTAAATTGTCTATTACATTTTGGCCTAAGTCATTCCAAGCCCCCTGAACTGCTAATCGAAGCTTCTGTTCATGATGGAAGACGTTTTGACGCAGTAGATTTCTTTTTAGGGTGTCCCACACATGCTCGATGGGATTCAGATCTGGGGAGCAGAATGGCCACGGTAGAAGATCGATTTCATTCTCTTCAAGAATGTTCAAGACAACTCTTGCACGATGAGGAGGGGCACTATCTTGTTGGAAGAGTGGATTTTGACCCATTGTTTGGAGATACGGTACCACTACAGATAAAACTATCTCATTTGCGTAAGAATTTCCCGTGACGTTGTTCTGTATGAAAACGAGGTCAGTTCTTCCACCAAGGCGTATACCTCCCCAAAACATCACTGATCCGCCTCCCTGTCTAACAACTTCTCGAGCATGCTGGAGACGGTTTTGCTTTCCAGGTTCCCTCCATATTCGAATTCTTTCCGAATCGGGATAATAACTAAATCTAGATTCATCACTAAAGAGAACTGTGGCCCACCTCTCTTGATCCCAGTTTACGTGTTCTTGGCATCAAGCTAAACGAGCAGCGCTATTTCCATGGGTCAGTTGTGGAACTCTTAAAGGACGTCTATAGTGGAGTTGACCTTCGTGCAGTCGATTTCTCACAGTTTGGTCGGAAATTTGTACATTATGAACTCGTGATAGCTCTTGAGCTAATTGAGATGCTGTGGTAGTACGATCTCTTCTGGCTTGTAAAACCAAAAATCGGTCTTGGGCGACTGTAGTAATCCTGAAACGACCTGTATGGCGTTCTTCTACGCTACCTGTTTCATTGAAACGGGACCATAAACGGTTTATGACACTTGGGCTACTTCCCAGAACCCTGGATACTTCCCGTTGTGAGCTCCCAGCTTGGAGCATGCCAACGGCTTGTAACATCTCTTCTCTAGTCAAATGTCGTCTTTCCATGGTCGAATCACAAAACTTGAATCTTTTATTTGTGCTTAAAACAGAAACAAAGTGCCAACTAACTGATTTCAAACACTGAATACATGAAATGATTATAAAGCAGCGTCGCATCTGCTGTATTTTTAGTTTTTATAAAAAAAACTGAAATCTGTTGAGGCACTCTACATAATTTGGTGAGAAATTGATGCAGGTGTTCATTTCTTTAAAAAAATCATCCATATTGATCGTTCTGGATACGATATATCGATATTCAGAAGTGTTCCCTAGACTTTATTGAGGTGTTTATAGAACTGTATAAATTGGTTTTTGGTGTTGTTGATAACTGTTAAAATTTTATAAGTGCTTCAGATAGGCCTATTTTGCATCGAAAGTCGCAAAAATACCCAAAATTGAATGGACCTCAGCTCAATTATAAATAACAATCAAACACATCTAAGCTCAGCCATTTCAGCAGTTCCAACACATAGCAATAACCTTCTGAAAAGAAGGACTTTGTTTTACTAATATATTTCACTCAGTATTTATATTCAATATCAGAGATATTGTTCAATTTTTATTCATAAAAGTATATACTTTTGCCATTATTCTCAATGTTGAAGCATCAAAAAGCGATAATTTTTTGTATTTTATGAGCAATTGACATTGCATGTTTTATTGAACTGACATGACCTCCATAGTCTGGAGAGTGATAGGAGCAACTTTGACTGTTCTGAAATGTTAAATAGAATTGACTACTCTCCATTCGACTGAGCGATGCAGTGGTGCCTACTTCAGCAGAAAATTCTCCCGAAGCAGTGGACACTTAACGAGAACAATAGATTGCTTGAAGAAGTGACTTCTTGTCATATAAAAGCGAAACTGAGAAACAAAATGAAACATGTTCTTCATCAATCAGAAGTGACAATATAGAAATTAAGTTATGACGTAAGTGGACATTCATCCATATTTCGGTGGAAAAATCAGCAGAAGAAATATGAAAAAATACGAAAATAACTGACTTATAGGTTTTGATTCATTCGCGAGTGTCAAATGGAGCATAAATGTATGCATCCCTACCGTAAGAGGTCGCAAATAGGGAATGCAATTTCGGTATACCAAGATCTTGCAATACCGAGATGTCGCACCTATTCTGGAAGATCAATCTCGCACCCAAAATCATGCGCGATCTCGTAAGATTTGCAAGATTGGAATTATGTCAATTTTGGTTAGCTTTCAGTGCTTTCACATGTGGTTGTTGACTTATGTAAACAATGTACCTATTCCTGGCGGCAACACGTGGCGCTGGGGCCACAGTTCAATAGGGATGAGTAAGGCGAGACGTTTTCCGGTTGTCATAAATTTGTCATTGTTTTGCGAACCTGGACGTCTCAGAGTGCATGGCAATCTGCAGATTTATAAATTATTCCAATAACAGTTGAAAATAGTTCCTTGTGTGTTTAAGTTCTCTCGGTCTATTCGTTTTGTGTTAAAATGACAATAAAGGTGTTTATGAAGAATTTCAAAGTGGATCAGATGTATGGAAATACTTTTTGAAGGCGGAGGATGGACAAACTGCCCAGTGCAAATTGTGTAAGTCTATTTTGAAAACAACAGCACGATCTCCCAATAGCTTACATGTACATTTACTGTCCAAGCACAAATTTGATACTTCTGATAAGTGATAAGTGACAGAAAACATGTTTCTGGTTCCATCAAATTCTTTGATTCTGATCAATGCTTCCACGTCGGTGAAGGCGACCTCCTTCAACCGGTACGAAAGGGCAGAAAATATCTGTTTACTTTTCGTCCCTACAAAAATTTTCTTTGTCAGACGAGGAATATTGTGCTTTATCAGATTTATAACTCGTATTCCAGCCTATAAAACTGGCAGTGGTAGTACTATGTCGTCGAAATTTAGATTTGTTAACTACCGGAACTACTCTGAAATTTAAGGTTAAAAACTTAGGAGAACTCGGAACACCAGTAGCTCAAAAACTTGCTGAATCCATGAGGGCTCGGATTAATGAACGCCGAACATTTATGACCGCAGCATTGTATCATTTGACAAACCCTGTCCAATATGACGTATATTTCAATCAATCTGCTAGTGATCAAATTTTCAAACTGCCTCCAAAATCTTCAATCAAAAAAGAAATAATAGAGTTAATCGGAAGATTACACAAGAACAGTACCAAAGATGACAATATTGCGGTCAATATACAAAACAAACCCTCTACATCTTCAGTTGCAGATGAAGCCATGAATGAAAGTGATGATGACGATTCAGTTCTATTAGCTGCTGTGAAAAAAAATTTAGAGCCTGAAATGGCTAACGCTTCTCTCAGTCTTGATGAGGAATTGGAAATGGCATTGAAAGAGCGTTCACAAAAACGTGTAGCACCTTTGTCATCGTCACTTGATATGATTTTGAGGAAAGAAATCAACTTCTACAGTTCGCTCACCAATGTCTTTTATCTGTAGTACCAACAAGTGTCGAGGCAAAACGGGCGTTTTCCTCAGCTGGTTATCTGGCATGCAGCATTCGGAGTCGGCTCGCAGAAGAAACGCTAGATACTTTATTCATTTTGAGGAGTTATTTTCAAGTTTTTGAATAATATGTTACTTTTTGAATAAATTACTGGTTAGCTTCAGATTTTACTGCCCTATTTTGCTCCCGAAGAACAATTAGAGCCAATAGAAATATAAATGAATGGAATTTTCCTACATTTTGGATGATCATTTCTTTACAATGCGAGATCTCGCGAATACTGAGATTGATATTTTGATGTGAGATTGCATTCCCTAGTCGCAAACCTAATTATAAGATACTAATTTCAACTTGATAGTTCCATGAATTTCCAGAGATCTTAAGAAATAGCCAGGCAACGAAGTAATAGGAAAATGGGTTCTTCCTAAAAACCCTAAGAATGAATATTATATAAAATTAAGCATTGTTAAGGACCTCTACTTACAAGTGATGGAGAAAAATCACCATAGTACTCATTGAAATAGCATGTTTTTTTGATTTCCGTGATGGTTTTACAAGCACTCGATGTTCACTTTTTTCATTTTAGCTCAGTAGGAGCAACTCGTCTCGTTTGATTAACTATCAAATCAATACCAAGTAATACTATCAGTATGAAATTTCATGTTAACACTTTCAAGGCATTGTATTGTCCCAACATATTATTACTGATGTACTAGCATCACCACTTCATTCAATTTTACCTGACTTGTCCATTCACCCTCCTACAAATAACAAATTGGTTTATATTGCATAATACTGCTCACCAGTCATTGTTCAATTGACATGTGACGTACAAGCAATATAACATTCAACATTCCGTTTAGAACACCCGCAACTTTTCAATAATAGGTATATAATGCCATGTTTCGATATCATATACAGTTAATTTGATCCACATTATTATTTCTTTTCTTATTTTCCAGATCAGAGGTCAGAACTCATCACGAATCAACAATTAATTAGTCAACAAGAATAACCACTGATTGTCAGGATTTTCTAACCACGATTCTTTTAAGGTTTCATCCTGAGGAGTACTTTTCTTGCGTAAGGTAATGTGTGAAAAGCGTAACATGTGCTCATTCTGAATATGACAAATTAAAAACCCACAGTCAGAAACTCAAAGTTAGGTGTTAAGCATTCATCAACATTGAAATCTAAAATCTCTACATCACGTTGGAAACTGTCTATTGTGATAGAAATCTTGAAAATCAAATAGGTTTCTTATTCAATATGATACGCTTAAGAATCACTCAGTGACAGTTTTGGGATAAAGCTTCCTCGATGCCAAAATGCTTGGATGCCTATTGCAAATTCCTTGTTCAAGGCAGTTGGCGCTTTATTTTGTTTTTTCGAATGCTTTTGAACTTGAAGGGTTGAAAATTAGAAATATACTACAATAATAAGAATACATTATGTTTGTCTAATAAGTATTCCAAGAACCCTTTCCCTTATATTTCGGGCCAGGCATAATCATGGTTTTTCTCCACCTTGTATTTGTTTTTATCAGCACAAGATTCAACGGAATATGTATTACCACACAATGTTGTACACGAAAACACTAACCTGTATACCAAATGCTACGTGAACAAAAATGAACAATAAATAATCAGTAACTCGAGAAAAAAATGTTTCACTTCGAAAAAAATAGCATTACATATTAGAAAATCTTTGAAACACTTACTCTGATTCGTTATTTTCGAAAATCAATTCTCCCTCGCTCTTGTCGTAGTCTTTGCCAACCTTAGCCGTTCCATCCTCCGACCAATACGGCAAAATCACTCTGCCTCGCGCTCCAGAACACCTAACAACTTTCAACTCGTAAGTCCCAACACTTTCGACTAACTCGTGGTTCTGCTCTTCGAACCGAAACAACCCACCATGATCGTCATCTAAGATCACCACCGTGGCTAGTTTTGGAGAACCGAGAGCACCCGAAGGCTTCGCACTACACAATCTCACGTAAAAGTGTTCATCGGCTTCGAAGACATCGTCATCTATAACTTCCAAGGTGAGACGTTTTTCTTTATCGCCTGGTTCGAAATGGAGACAACCTTTAGCTGGAATGTAATCACTATTAGCTGTTGCAGTTCCGTCTTCAGTGGTATATTCAACTCTCAAAACCGAATCTAGATCTCCAACTCTTGCAACTCTAACTTCGAACTGGCCGCAGTTTTCTAAGACGGTGTACTTTGATGGATCGAAGAATACTTTGCTTCCACTTGGGTTGTATTCTGCATTTCCTGATTCTCTTTGTAATTCTGCTTTTACTTCGCTTAGATCACTTTGTGCTCTTTCTGAAATACGTCGCAGTAGATCTCCACTGCCCATTAATTTTCTTGTAGCTTGTATTCTGTAGAATGCTCTTGATTTTGGGCCTTTATTTAATACCATTTCGTGTGCCATGCGTTCTAATGCACCTAAATCAGCATGGGGATGTTGTTGTCTGAGTTCTTTGAGAGTTGTTATATATTCTTGTTTGATATCTTCGTGAACGTCATCTAGACCAGAAAACTCTGCATTCGCCAGTTCCAAATTGTCGCCTTCTGCTTGCACTATGACACCCCGTCGATTCATTCTGTAATCCTTCTTTATGTACTTATACATCTTTCTATCTGCCATATAGGCTGTAAGTACTGTTGCAGGGAAGAAGCAGAAAGTTAATATACCTTCCCAAATTTCAACTACGGAAGGGGAAAATACAGCTAGGATCAAATAAAGCCACACATAAGCAAATACAGACCAACTTGCTGTAACGATGAATACACCTAAATGTTTTATCTTTCTTACTTCACCATTTGGTATAACACTTACACATATTGCTATTATAACGAATAAGTTATAAGCTGCAGAACCTACTATAGTGCTTGGTCCTAAATCACCAGCTTGGAATTTCTTAGCCCAAATTTCGATGATTGAAAGAAGTATTTCAGGAGCAGATGATCCTAGTGCCATGAGAGTTAAATTGGCGACAGTTTCATTCCATAAACGAACCACTACGATTTGAGTATCTCCATTCGGTTTCCGTACGGAGACTTCTCGTTCTTGAGAAGTGATTACCTAAAAAAAGTTTGAGTAAGAAACATATCTTGAGCAACTCTGAAGTAACGAGGGATGTACCCGCATAGCTACATTTAGTTCGAATATCTCTATAGTTTTTTTTTCTCTGGCAGAAACTCTGCAAAAAGTAAGCAGGCTAAGATTTTGAAGAAATATGGCTGTAGGTGTGCAAAAATGTTGATTTTTCTGCTGAAAGTAACATTGAACATATGTTATCGAAGTAGAATTATTTGGCTGTGCATAAAACTATTTTATCAAGGTATTAGAACAATAGCTTGCATATCCTAGCTTACCTGTTTCAGGTAATACAAATTTCTGTGAAAAGTTCAAATATTCATAGTCTGAATACAAAAAACTAAACTCCGTGGCTCTAAAAATTTGTGGGGCAATTGAAAAATTAGAGAGTCGAATTCTTTTCCGTAAAATGGCTCAATCAACATTCAAATACAAGATTTTGTTGATGATATAGATAATATGGGTCTATTCGAATTAAACCTTTATCTGCTCCTTGTTATTCATTTATTTTTGCGATTACTTGTTTGAATAACCGAATCAGGCAAATCAATGAATACTTTGGCTTATCAAGTATGTCAAGATGAAAATGAATTTTCAGAAATAAGGTACACAAAATTGTGCAGAAACTTGTACTGAGAGTATAGCATAGCAAATAATAAATTTTCCGTAGCTCTGAGAATTTGTATATACCATGCAAGAAAAATATATTACTCTTATGGGAGAAAGTAGCCCTGGAAGCATTTTTTATTACATTTGTGAGAACTGAATCATATCTGCTCTATCAGGGCACGTCTCATTAATGCAGCTGAGTATAAATTTGATAAGTTTGTTTGTTTGTTATTCCTTTAACGTGCTCTATTTCCGCCTTTCGGCCAATGACACGCCGGGGAATTCTGTCACCTCACTAACCCGGGAATTTTGCCGAACCCCTCTCGTGTCGATGGGATCTTTAATGTCCAACACATCGCTGTTAGACAGGACCGACGGCTTTACATCTCCTCCGCGCAGGAGACAAGCATCATATACCCTACGCCACCGAGCCGGTTATTTTTGATAAGTTATCCCCACACGAAAAAATTTCCTTGTCAAAGGCCTCTTTACTTTCCTCTACTGGTTTTGCTGGTATGTTCGATGTTCAGGGCGTTTTTGAAGCGATATGTCATACAAATTGACCATCTCTTGTTGATAAACAACAGTATCATGATTTTCGTTAAATTTTAGCAGCAATATGATCTTCCATTCATAGCGTTTTGACATTAAATTCGATTTGAATACTACGTTTTACCTGTCCCAATTGAAAGACGAAATTACTCGCCAATTATGTCGAATGTCATGGAAAGAGTGATAAACGATGAGCTCATGAAGTATGTCACGTTACAAGGTATCATCAGTGATCGACAATACGGTTTCCGTAGACAACGATCCACTGGTGATCTTGCATACGTTACGCATTTGCGGACATCGTGAAAGAGCAAGGCGAATGAAGAGCCATTTCTCTTGATATCTCGAAGGCCTTTGACAAGATTGATGAATAAACTAATCGCATATGGGCTTCCCGTAAAATTGCATGGTTGAATTAGTAGCTTTTTTCAGTAGATCGATTCAGATTGTAGTTGATAGTGTGACGAGTAAATCTTTTCAGGTTATTGCAGACATACCACAGCGCTCCATACTCTCGCGAATCCTTTTCTGTTGCACTTCAATGATCTGCTCCACTCATCCAAGAACAAAATATTTGGTTTACGGACGACTGTATCCTGGTGCCCTATTTTTTAGTCAGCGTTCTATAACAAACAAAAAGATGCCAGCAAAGAATGTCACTCAGCTCAGACTTGGAACGGAAATCAGAGTGGGGCAGGTAGGTTAGGTTAGATTATCAACAACGTTCTCCAGAAAAGTCACTCCTGGAGAGCCTCCATTAATCATGCGCGGATATCGAATTGTCTCGGCAACGAACATGCATCGATCTAGCATCACCGTTAAAACCGGAGTTCGCTAGCTTGACCATGGGTCAGCCGTTGCAAAATCTGCTTCTGCTAAAGCCAGTTTTCTTTTCAGGACTAAGCAGTACTTCATGCCATCACAGCTGATACTTGTATACTGTTCCCATGTGTGGGGCTCCACACCCAAAGATTTATTACATCTATGGAATAGTGTCTATAAGAGAGCGTTTTGCTTCATCGACCATCCGGAGATCACACATGATCTCCAGCCTCTCGCTTAAAGGCGGCAGGTTGCTGACGTTTCTTTTTTTTTACAGATACTTCCATAGTAGATGCTCGGAACAACTGAAAGGCTCAGTTCCGGACAGAATCGAGTTCCATACAAAAACCTAGTTTGCACCACATACCTCTCGCTATAAAAATTCTTTTGTTCAAAGGCTAGTGTACTGTGAAACTCGCTTTCATCGAACATCTTTACAATAAATTACAATTTAACCATCTTCAAGAAACGAGTAAACACACACATTAAATCATCTTGGGCAGCCACAGCTGCAGCATGACATGTTGTAAACGCTTTCAGGCTTTACAAACTTAAAAGGGTGCAGACTTTTTGACACCAATACAGCCTAGAAGCTTTCTGTTCGAGTCATTCTCGTTGGGATAATTGTCTTTGAAAATTGCAGAAAATTATTGCGCGAAAATGTTCACGGTTTAAATCCTTTTTTTAACTAACTTGTCACATTTCTCAGTTGGTTGTGGCTTAAACACAGCACCCATAGAACTGAAATTTTTGATTAATATTAACAAACCATAGAGGTTCTTTTTAAGTGCTGACAGTTGATTAATAGTGTCCTCTATGTCCACACATATAAAACAAAACATCTCTAATTTGTTATTGACAGACATATTGAAAAATTGCCAGATTTGACAGCTCAGAATATACTGCACGTCAATCGAAATGAATTATAGATTTAACAAAATAATAATAATCTTATCTCATGAAAATTCAACAGCAATACATTCATCCCTATTATTCTGCTGCAATACTATTTTTCGTACGAAATTATGAAGTCGATTGAAATTTTTCATGGAAAGCCAACGAGAAATTTGTTTTATATATATATATATATATATATATATATATATATATATATATATATATATATATATATATATATATATATATATATATATATCATGACATTGTAAATAAACGGGTCATGGGTAAAATTGAAGTCAGATTCACATCAAACAGTCAAACAGACCGTGGAAGGATCGATTCGTAATAATGAAGTCCCCACGCTCTCGAAGGTCGGCAAAGGTTGAGATGCCGATTTGTCACAGTCTCTCCTCATACCTGAAATGGATGAAACCGTACGGAATCCTGGTGGCCCAGCTTTGGATACTTTCCAGAAGGTCTGAGTTGCGTTTAAGTGAGGTACTCCATACGGGACCGCCAAACTCAAGTAAATGAAGGAAAAACGTTTTTGTATAGAGTATTACAAGTGCTCAGATCATACCCAGAAACGATCTGTTCAAAAAGTATAGAAACTTAATTGCTTTGTCAGTAGAGTAGAACATGATCAGACCAAGAGAGATCGTCACTTATGATTATATCAAAGTTGGAGTGCCAGAATTAAGATTCACGGACCCTGAAAGTACGTATTACTTTCGAGGCTTGACTTTACCCATATAGATGACCCTACACTTAGAGAAGTTTAACAGCAAGAGCCATTCGTTTGACTAGTTCACAATATTGTCGAGGTCGTTCTGAATCACGTGATCGCATGCAAGAAGATTGTTGTAGATTGTATTGTCGGCGAAGATGAAACATTCTAAATTGAAAGAAGAGGAGCCCAACACCGAGCTCTTGGGAGGACAACACTGCTGACTATTTTGCGAATGGACGAAACATCACCAACCTTGACGCAAAGAATGCGATTACTCAGGAATTCCCTTATTCATAGGAGCAAGATGCATCCCAAACTTTGATGGACCAGTTTGAGTAAGAGTATCTTGTTCAAATTTTATCGTCCATAAAAGTGAAATTACCACCCGTTTCTTTCTTAAATGGTACTACAGTCGATGGTTGTCTCTATAGATTTGTGCATTCATAGTGCATGTTTTATATAAGAGGCAATAATTGAAATAAAAATTATTACTAGTAGACCTATTTCTTTCGAAGTAAAATCAGTAAAACAATTTTTTTAACAATTTCAAAGGAAATTACTATTATCCATTTCAATTGATGAACAGAATATATTACATCCTTCTTTAGTCAGAGCATTGTCCTCCATCCATGAAATCGATGTCCATAGTTCTCCTGGTATCATTCTTCTTATCCACTAATAAAAGAAGGAAAAACTTTCTTCTGCATTTGACTAGCAACATTTTATATGTGGTTCTTCGATTCTTCTGCTGCCCCTCTTTCAGTCCACATGAAGCTCTTCCTGTTATTTTTAACTTTTTCGATATGGCTTTTGAAGGTATGGTGGTGACTTCTTATTTCACATTTTGGACGCCATCTTCATCAAACAATGCTTATAATTCGTTGACTTCAAATTTTCGTTTGTCTTTTTATCATAACCACCACTGTGACATGCAAGAAGCGTGTTGATCGTAAGATCCAAAAATCATTTCTGATCATTCATAACTCTGAAGTAATCGGTGGTGGATCTGTAACTGCTAGCTCACCTACTGATCTAGTTATTTTTATTAGAGAGTTTCTCTAATACAGTTACAGATCCACACTACATGTACATTCATATTGGCTTCCAAAAAACGCTGACCAATTCCCCTCAAAGTTGAAATACGACCATCGCAAGCACAATCCCGATTCATCGAAAACATGAATTTCACTCAATTCTTCATGGTCCAATTGGCATGTTATTCAGCCCAGTTTCCCTTCCTCACTCGGTGCTCCAGCTATAGTTGCGGAATCCGACAGCGTTTCCGAGCATTTCACCGCCTTTTAAGAAGCTTAAGACGAATTGAAGACACCGAAAATTGCACCCCAGTGGCAGTTATTATTTTTCTTGCAGTCAATGTTCGATTTCTCTTGGCTGTAGTCACCAATAAGCTACCTTGTTTTGGGGTAGTGAAACGCCTTCTTTCTCCCCCGTAAGTCTTTTTCGCATTACAATTTTCCCGAGATCTTCTAACTACTCTGCTGATGACACTTTGAGGAACATTGAAAATGAGATCAACCTGCTTTTGCTTTCTTTTCATCACATTTCTCGGATCTTGTTTATGTATTCTTTTGCACTTATTCTTTGATAAGATACTGTCCGTATATAGACTTCTTTGTCTATAACGAAAAACTAACTGTTGGGGCTACCAAATTCAGCTTAACCATGTTCAATGAAGAAAAAATTGAAGAACTGGTTTCAGGGCCCAAAGTTGCCAAATCAGCTTCTGCTGAACTCAGTTTTTTATATAGTGGACGATAGTGTCCAGAAGAGAGAGTACGTCTAAATGGTCACGCGTGAATTCCAGCCATTCGCTCATAGGCAGGTTTCTGATTAGAGTAGAGTTCATATCTGCGAAAGCTTTTGCGCATGTAATGAAATTTTGTTTCTTCAAACAGTTTGATAATTGTTGATTCACCACTCCGGTACAGCGCTAATGTTGTATCATAGCATATGCAAATGATATACTTAAAATAATTTTTCAAGAAATAAATAATTGTTCTAATTGAAGTTCGAGAACATTTAAATCAGATGGATTGAATTGTTTTATCGCAGTTTCTATAATAAGTGCTCCATTATCAGCTTGTTTGACTGAGATATGTTCAGCAGTAAATTTTTCTTCTAGCATTGTAATTAAACGAGACGGATTATGAATGTTAATGTTAAAAATGTTGTATCTTGTATCATTAATCATTAAACTTATATTATAAGTTCAATGATGTACAGAATAGACAGATTTGGACGTTTTAATTCCTCGTGTTCCTTTTGCATAAAAAATTCATTGCTATAACCAGATTCAGCTTTACTTGAATTAAAGTTTGCAGTAATTGGATTGCAGCCTGGAGGGGTTAAGATGGCCGGCCCGTTGGCCAGATTTGCCGCCACTGGACTTTTTTCTTTGGAGATATATTAAGGATCTTTAACTATTTAAACCAAAATTTCAGACCTTGTCTTGCTTAGGTTACCAATATTCAATTTTTTCAGTACGTGTCGGAGTATCCTCAGTCGATGTGAATTATGCATACAGAATAATGGCAGTACATTTAACTACCTACATTAATTATTTTCATTGAATTTCATTCCATATAATGGAATATCTCGTTAGTTTTCTGTTTTGAAATAACGATTGCATGTTCCCTTTCGAAATTTTCTCTTGGCATGGTCGACTCATTATTACAAACGATACGATATTCATATTAAAGTTGTGACTTGATGAAAAAACATTAAATAATTTATCTGAATTGATATTGCAAGAATTGATTTTCGAATTATCATAATGATAGCACAGAACATACCTAAACTATTTCAGAGTTATACATTCCTCGAGCAAAAATAATACGGGGAAGGGGAGGAGACATTTTCCTCTATTCACAAGATTTCACATAGCTACAGTACACCTCGAAATCTGTCCACCCTGTACATAGGCAACTAAATCTTGCTCAAAAGTATTGAAACAATTTTTTAGATAACTGCATGATCTTCAATTTCTGTCTGATATATATATATATATATATATATATATATATATATATATATATATATATATATATATATATATATATATATATATATATATATATATATATATATATATATATATATATATATATATATATATATATATATATATATATATATATATATTCGCTATATATATATATAAAATATATTTTTTTTGCGAACTTTGACCTTGAATAAAAATTTTTACACATATCGGATCGAAGGGGACATTACAATGCTGTCCCTAACGATCATGCAAATTTTGAGAGTTGAGTATTTATGCAACGGTGTCCATATTTCTTCGACAAAATGGACCGGCCTATCATTGCATTTAATAAACAATGTACAGTCCATTCATTGGACAAACTCCTAAAAATTTAAGCATTATTTTCGATCTACCTAATTCAGTGACAAATCTTTCAAAGACATTCAATATTGAAATGATGCAGTTGTTGATGATTCTACTAAATAGTATAAACATTAGTTTGGAAATGTTTCATAAAATTCGAATTAAGTTTCCAAAAGAAACATTTGAATAGATTTCATCTATTAATGAAGAATTTAGACTTTTGAATGTTATGTGATTACAAACTTTTGCATAAATCCACATCAACACTTGTTCTGAATAAAATTTTCACTCTTTTACAAGATTATCATCAGGTAAGATGTACAACATAAAGATTGATATCACACAAGATATTATCCGAACAGAACCCATGCCAAAATTGCGCATGTCGACCAATACAAACGAATTTTATTTCAGAATAACTTCTCATTATGATTCCCTCACTAACCTCAATAGCTGCCATGAAGCGATCGGAGACGATTGACACACCGATGAAGAGATACGCCAGAATAAGAAAATAGACTACCCCCCGCCCTACCCTGTCGAAAATAGGCACATCGACCAGGGGTTGCCAGCAAGGCAGCAGCAACCCATCCTCGCATTGGATCGTGGAGTTGCTGTTGCCCCCCGCCATAGCGTTCACCGAAAGTCGCGTGTAAATATTCGAGTCCGCATGCCACGTACCGAAGAGAGCGATCTGGCCGAAACTGGCGAGCGGTGCCAGCGACCAGACGGGCAAACCCCCTTGAGGTAGAGCAGGCGAGCTGTAAGTGGAGATCTCGTATTAAAAGGTAGTATAATCATCCTAAATACTATAAACAGTTCAGGATAAACTGGGATCATCGTCAATTACGGAATTCTATACTAATAATGGAAAAAATTAAATTAATGAGATTGAACAATTAATATAAGTTACCAGTACTAGTTTCGACGAAGTTGAATTACTGAACAGGGAGTTTACAAATCGAAAAATGATAAATGAAGAAGATTTGTCTGTTTGATTGTGATCCAACATTTTGTCCCTCTTGGCGGAAAGAATTCATGTATATCCATTAATTTAACATCAATGATTTATTATAGTCATCAGGTCATTCCGAGAACCGTTTATGTCCTGTAAAAAAATCTATGAAAAATCTGAAATGTTTATTGTTCTCTAAACGAGCAGTAGCTTTTCCTACAAGTTTAAATTTTTCATGTTTTACCGAGTAAGGGTGTGGATATTATTTGGGGTGAACACATAAATTCCTGGGATTTGCGGTACATTAGCTATATCTGCATTGCATTATGGAAAATATGTACGTAAGTGGGTAGTTTCGATGGTTACGATCATCTGATTTATACAGAATGTTTAATGTATGAAGATATTACTTTCTAAAACAGATTCTTTATCAAAAAACATTAAAAAAATGCCCAAAAATCCTCCGTTCTCGAAATACAGGGTGTTGCAGTTCAGATTTTTTTCACGTTTCTGTTGGTAACTCTTGTAATTTTCAAGGGATCTATCTCCAATTTTTTTCAAAATGAATTCATTAGATGTGTCCAGTTTATATATTCAGGATCAGATGTTTTTATGTCCACGCTACCTTTGATCCCATCAAAATAATAGTGTAGTGCACCACTGGTCGTTTCAAAAATAATAATTGAACGGACTATCCAATTTTGAATCTTTTTTGTCCCTAGAAAAATCATAACCGTTTTTGAGTAAAAAATGATTTACATGAGAAGATACGCTTTTTTTGAATCAAATGAAGTGAGGGTCGATAATCCGTTTTCATAATTTTTTGCAAAAACTGAAAAAATAGCCATCTTAAGTATTTTTGACCTAATTTTGAGTTTGAATATCCTGAGTGTTCATTTCATTTAGTAGAAATCAGAACAAGGTCCATTTCATGATATTCGGCAATTAAAAAGAATAGCTACAACAAACGAAAAAACTTCCTTTTTTATGAACAAATTAATTGAAGTAAGTATTCGACATTACCACCAATCATTTCTACACATAGTTAGGTAGCGATTCATTGAATTCAACATCCGATAGAAAATGTTATATATATCATTCTCTCTCATCCATCCAAATAGCTTGCATACAATTTCTGTATGATAGCAACAGGTTGTGAATATACTAGGAATTTCAAATGCCCCAGACGAACTTGTCTAGGGGATTCGAATCGGGGGATCGTGGAGGCCAAGCTACAGGACCACCTCTACCAATACATCTATTGGGATATGATCGATTCAAATGATTCCTCACTATTAGTCCATAATTTGGCGGAGCATCATCATGCATAAATCACATTATTCTTCTATTTGCACAAGGCACATCATTCAAACAATCATCCAGAGTGTACTGCAAGAAGTCAAGTTATGCTAGAGAATTCAATCTGTTAGGAAGAATTACTTATCCCAACGATTTCCCATCATACCAACTGACCCAAACATTGATCAAAGAAACAGGTGGTGCAGCCATAATAATACATAATGATGTGGACAGTATTGAAATACCTGAAATAAAAAATTATCAGTGGAGAAACATGTAGAAATGGCGGCAAAAGGTTATACGGAAACAGAGTTTGATCGTTGTATCGATATACAGACCTCCAAAGAGCAATATAGATATTCTTTCTGACAGACTCGAAAAGGCAATGGACTATATCTCGACGAATGGTTGTGGAAGATATTTTTATGTCAATTTCCTGAGGTGCAAAAATGTGAGAGAGAACCATCTCGTGGTAAATGATGCTTGGATAATATTTCCACAAATTTCGTTACAGATTCTTACACGGGCAAAACTTTCGAGCCCCATTTGTCCGACCATAGAGCTCACGTACTAGAACTGAGCCAAGGAAATGTGAAGATCAAAACATTTATAGAAAAGTATGAAGTTAATCGGAAGAATATTGACAAATTTATAAGTGACGTAAGAACTATAAATTGGACAGAAGTTACATCAGAATCGGATGCTGGAAAAGCCTACGAGAAATTTCATTCTACTATCCACACGAGTTTCAACAAGTCATTTCCTAAAGTTATAAAGCGAATGAAAATAAATCAAAGGATATCTAGGGTCTCGGAGCCGTAGCTAGGACTAAGAAAACCATTTGACGCAGCACATACCATTAATAGAGTCAGGCGAGACGATAATTCCAAGGAACGTCTCAGTGTATTGAAAAACCTCCTTCGAAACAGCTACACTAACACCAGAAGGCAAGAAAATGCTAAATATAGTCTTGATTCCACTGATAAATCTAGAGCAGTATGGAGGATGATCAAAAAGGAATCTGGCGTTGAGCACAATGCAAATAGGGAAACCAGCCTAACAGCAGATCAATTGAATGACTTCTTCTCTAATATTGAAAGGGTGTTGAGGTTAAGGCGTCGCCCAAGAAATCGATAAGACTGCTGAGGAAGAAAATTGTAAAAGCGTCCAATTCAATGTTCAATTACCCTACAACGGAAGAAGAACTGGTTGACATTGTTGAGAAGTTTAAGAATGGGGGTTTCAGTGGTATATGGGGCATGACGGTTCCTCTACTTAAGGAAATAATTCCATTCGTGAAGACTCCATTGTGCAGTATCTTGAATAATTGCTTACTGATCAGAATATTTCCTGATAGGTTGAAGCTAGCAAAAGTCATACCCATTCATAGGGCGATAGGAATAGCTGCAATAATTATAGACCGATTTCTATACTACCGGTGTTTTCCAAAGTGCTTGAAGAACTACTTAAGAGTATCATTGGGTTTTTAAATAAGAATCAAATCTTAGATACCAGCCAACATGGGTTTCGACCAAAAAGGTCAACTACGACCGCACTTATAGCGCTAATGGAAGGTATTGCTGAAGCATTGGATGACTATCAGTTTGCCGAGCTGTTAGCATGCGATCTGAGCAAGGCATTCGATAGCATACTGAGAAGTTTATTACTGGAGAAAATGAAATACTACGGGATGCGTGAAATGGCTCTCAAAATTTTGAATTCTTACCTTTCGGATCAGGAGCGAATAGTGCATGGGAAAGGTAAACAACCAGGTACAAGAACAATAGATTTGGGTGTCCCACGGGGATCCATTTTAGGACCAATATTGTTCATAAAATTTATAAATGAATGACCCTCCATCTAATATTCCATGCACAGTGGCGAGTCTCTATGCGGATGACATCAATTTTTCCTCAACGTGGCGAGTTCGCAACATGAGCTTAAACAAGTAACAGCTCAAAACCTAATCAGTGCTGAAGAATGGTTCACAGCAAACGGCCTAAAATTAAATGTAGATAAGACCCAAAGACTAATATTGAATACAAGAAACATACAGGGGAAGACAATTAACTTGCTAGGTATAACTTTTAGCTCGGATCTCACGTGGAGTGAATATATCTCTGGTTTGCTGTTGAAGTTGAGCACAGCCAATTTCATCATCAGAAGAATAAAAGCCGTTTCCTCGAAGAAGGTTTGCAAGCTGGCTTGCTATTCGAGTTTCCATTCATTGGCTTCATTCGGCATCTTGCCATGGGACTATAGTCCAGACATGCGGAGGGTCCTTCTGAAACAGAAAGCTGCAATCAGGGTTTTGTATGGTGTTCCACGTAGACATAGCTGTCGAGAACTATTTAAGACACAAAAAAGACTTACAGTTATATTAGTCTTTATACTTACCTGCTCAAAATTTGTGCATGAGAATAAACATAAATTCAAAACGAACTCAGACATGCATACATACAACACAAGAAGACGAAATTACTTTTCCACAAGATTTCATCGGATATCCAAAACGCAGACTGCAACAAATCATCTTGGGATTGTGCTATACAACAAACTACTATCTGACATCAGAAACCTCTCAACAAGGCCCTTTGTAAAAAAAACGAAGAAACGGTTATTAGAGCAATCTTATACTCAATCCAGGAGTTTATGGAGATGGTTTGGTGAGAGAGTCGTTATAGTATTGTGTCGTTGCTGAATTGAACCCCTTCAGATGATAGTTATTTTTAGATTCTGTATGTTTTGTTGTTCTGTTTTTATTTCTTGTTGTTCGTAAGATGTTTTAAATAAGTGTCTGTGTCTATACACTCTAGTACATATTTTATGGTTAATAAATATGAATATGATAGAAAGCTTTTTTTGGTGGCTACATTCAATTATCTCGTGAGGATTTTCTTCAGCCCACACGTGATCGTTGTGGAAATTCTCTATACGCCCTCGCGTAAACGCTGCTTCGTCTGTGAACAAAATACTTCTACAAAATTCAGCATTTTCAGCACATCTTTGTAGTAGCCATTGGTTAAATTCAAGCTCTCTTGATAGATCTTCAGCTTTGAGAGCTTGAATCCCCTAGATATTGTAGTGTACAACATGTAAAACTCTTTCAACAGCTGGATGTGATACGCCAACCTGTAGAAATAGCTGGTGCTGATTCTTGGATTATTATGGATTTCATGCAAAATAAGGTATTCATTCATAGGTTTCCTGACAAACAGATCTGGTCAAGAATTTTCCATGGCTGGTCGAAACAGTCCAGTTTCACGTATCGAACAATGGTAACAAAAATTTTTTTCTGAAGGAATATTTGTTTTAGGAAAAGCTACAAGATAGAGTCTTCGGGCTTCAGCTGCATTACCACCAGACCGGGCATAAAATAGAAGGATAAAAGCCAATTGTTGAAAGGAGTACTCCATTCTAACTTTTCAAAATACCAAAAACTATATATTATTGACAGAAATCAACTTCAATCATAAATTCATGACAAGTCTCCTGTAAGTAACTGCGGATACCAGCAAGATTAAGTTACACTAAAAAGTTAAGGTCATTCGAGTTTAAACTAAATAAAATGAATACTCTGATATTCAAACTCAAAACAACATAAAAACTACTTCAGACGGCTATTTTCCTAGTTTTTGTGAAAATTATGAGGACAGTTCGAATTCCTCGTTCGTATTACTGATTATCGACCCTCACTTCAGTTCATTCAAAAGACGCGTGCCTTCTCATGAAAATCATTTTTTACTCAAAAACGGATGCGATTTGGAGTAAATTTCATGAGACAAAAATAATTTCACATTAGAAGACCTTTTCAATAAATATTTTCAGAAAGACCATTGGCGTACTACATTATGATTTTGAAAGGGTCAAATGTAGGATGACCCTGAAAAAATATCACCCTGTATATTTTCGCAACTACTGGACACTTATAATAAAAATATAAATAAAAAAATTCCATTTTCTGCAAATTGAGCTGGATCCTTGAAAACATCTGGGCATTTTTTCGTGTTTTTGATAAGGATTCTCCTGTAGACATTAATGACCGCTCTGTATAGCAAAAATGCGAGAAATTCTATCGCTATGAAATCGATGTCGATGTTTGTCCGTCAATGTATTTATTACATTCCGATCCTGTGGCGGCCAGTCTCAATGTGAGTAGTTAAGAGAAGGAAAAAGAAGCCCTTAAAAGATCACTTTGTTGTCCATCTATCCATCTGTCTGTCTGTCTGTCAAGACACTTCTCTCAAAGACACGGTTAGGTTTACTTTTTTTTCAAAAATACACGTGAAGGTATCGAGTTGAAATTGAAACGAGATATTTGTCTTCGATCTGTGAAAAATAAAACTTTTCAGACAACGTCATCGGAAAATATGGCCACTCATGTCGCATTCTGCTGAGCATTCAACTTGTTGGTAAATTCGGTCTCACTAGGTTGTGACTAGAAAGGTTCATGTTTAATCGCAACCATCGATATGGAAATTCCATCCCCAGCTTTTCAGATACCTGGACTTACCTAATTACCTTCTTGAAATGAAATAATGCATGTCGAATGAACGTGAGGGTGTTACATAATAATATATCACAACTTCAGAGGGTAAATTTACGTTTAAAGAAAAAATGTTCATATAAACACAGGTCCGCAAAAGCTTCGTTACGGAGCTACAGGGTGCTGGTTTTTTCTTCAAAACTCCTACAGTTTTCGAGATTTTCAGCTCAAATTTGGAATGCAAGCTATTTTTTACAGCCTCCATCATTACACTTCCTAAATTTTAACTAGAATCAACAAGGTATTTTCTTTTCCGGAACCATATCTTCCTTTGCTCTCTCAAACTTTTTTGCAGTACACCCCTGATCAGCGTACAATCAATTTTCGTCATCTTCGTTTAATTTAGAAACTTTTTTGACCCTTGACTTTTTCGTATCTCCGACCGTTCTCGAGCAAAAAATTATTAAACGATTGTATGCATTCGCTGAATTGAAAGCACTTCTAATTGAAAAAATGACTAGTAGGCTTTGATTTTTTTTATTTATTTATTTATTTTGACAGTTGCTAAAGTAGAACCAGTGTCTTCTCGAGTTGTTCATTAAATTAACGATTAGTTTTAAGACTTTTGAAGTTACTGCTGTTAGAAAAAATGGCTAATTTTACTAACGCCGAACTGGCTGATATCCATTACATGTACGGTCTGGCTGACGGAAACACAACAGAAGCTAGGCGATTATATCAGATGTGCTTTCCAAATCGAGTAACACCAGACAGGCGAACATTTTCAAATTTCCACAGAAGGTTGGGGGAAACTGGTACTTTTACTGCAAATAATCATTTAAAAGGTGCAAATCAAACTATGAGAACTCCAGATATTGAGGAAGCAGTTTTGAATTGTATTGATTTGAATCCTCAAGTGAGTACAAGAAAAATAGGAAATCAGTTGAATATTTCACATGTTCTAGTTTGGAAAATTCTCCACGACTTTTTATTGTACCCGTTTCATATTCAACGCGTCCAAACTCTAATTCCTCGAGATTTTCCTTGAAGACTGAATTTCTACCGATGGTTCTTGGATAAAATTAGAGAAAATGCTCATTTTAATAGTGAAATAATGTTCACAGATGAAGCTAACTTTTCGATAACTGCTATCACAAATTTTACAATAATCATTATTGAACTGAGGAAACACCCAATTGATTGAAGAATCTCATCATCAAGAACAATTCCCACTAAATATCTGTGTCGGAATAATTGGAAATTATTTGATTGGCCATTTTTCTTGCCTAACAGACTAAACGGTCTCGCTTATCGGCGATTTCTTGAGGAGTAGTTACCTTTATTGCTCGAGGATGTGCCACTTTTGGTGAGAAACATATTGTGGTTCATGCATGACGGGGCACCAGCACATTTTAGTGGAGAAGCTAGGGAATTCTTGAATAATACATTCAACAACCGATGGATAGGTTGGGGTGGCCCAGAACCATGGCTTCCTAGGTCCTCAGACTTAAATAGGTTAGACTTTTTCTTATGGGGATATCTCAAAAGTTTAGTTTATACCACTCCAGTGAACACTGTACAAGAATTGAGAAATCGAATAATAACCTCTTGTGACACGATAAGAAATACTCCAGGAATATTTCAAAGAGTGCGTGATAATATGCGAAGAAGGACAGAGGCCTGTATCTTGCAGGTGGAGGACACTTTCAGCAACTTATTCAGTTTTTAATTATTCCTTTTTTCAATTTCATATTGAATAAGTATAAGTTGAGTCTCAGAAGGCGAACTTCAAAATAAAAGCAAACTTTGGGCATACCTAACGAGTATTTCTATCATTTTTTTTATTTAGCGAATAACATACAATTCAAATAATTCAAATTCAATCATTTTTCCCTCGAAAACGGTTAGAGAAACGAAGAAATTACAAGTGTCAAAAAATCTCTAAATTGAACTAAGATGATGAAAATTGATTGTACGCTGGTCAGTGGCGTACTGCAAGAAAAGTTTGAGAGGGCAAAAGGAGACATGGCCTCGGAAAAGAAAACACCTTGTGAATTTCAGTTGAAATCTAGGACGTGTAATGATGGAGGCTGTAAAAAATAACTTGCATTTCAAATTTGGTCTGAATATCTCAAAATCTGCAGGAGTTTTGAAGAAAAAAACAATTTTTTCCGGAAATTTTAACACCGTGCAGCTCTGTCATGAAGCTTTTGCGGACCTATGTTTATAAAAACTTTTGTTCTTAAAATTGCACTTAGATTTACCCCCTCAAGTTGTGACATACTATTATGTAACGCCCTGTATGTTATTCCCTAGAAATAAAGTTATAAAAGTTTTAATGATTAAGTTTAAGAATTCAATAATTCCCTTTAAAATTTCTTCTTGAAACCAATGATATGCAGTGAATATTGTATGATGGTCCAACTAGAATCAAATTTATATTTACACCTACCTACAAAAGACTGATCCAAGTATTATAAAATCGGTTGTTTTCCCTTTATATTTCAATTCAAGTTATACCATCGGCAATCTCGTACCGTATGTGTGAAAAGTTCTGAGTGATGAAATTGTGTTGGTCGAAAGAGGGAAGCAGTTGGTGGTTGTCAACAACTATGAATATTCATTTCAAAAAACCTTGAAAATAAGCAAACAACGATGGATCTATTAGGATAGTCTGAAGAAGCTACGGTGTAGTGAAACGCGTTACGAATCGCAATTATTAAGTAAAATTCCTTAAAACACAGTACTTGTTTTTATTATTCAAACTTTTTTGTCTCTTGAGAAATTTTGATGTGATGAGCGGTTCAATTTCATGATTTCATTTCTACAACGACCTATTAAGTCAAAAATATCACATTTGACCATGTTGGCTTTGGATTTGTTTCTGTAGTCTGGCAGATTGTCATTTTATTATGCCTGACAACCTCTTGTTGGCAAAATGATGTTTTCTAGGTTGCTGAATTATATCAAGCAAATAGGAAATTCAGCAGTATAAAAATCGAAAATTTCGAAGAAATATTTAATGAGTTTTTCCCAATGACTATTTAATGATATGAAAACAGGTTGGCCAGTTGGAAGATAAATAAGAAAAAACAAATCACTTAGTGACGATTTATTAGTTTACACCCAAAGTGTCATTCTACTATAGTGAATGTTCAAAAATTCCACCATTTTGATGAATACAGGAGTTTATCCTCTTTAAAAAATTGAATTGGATCCTTGGCATTACTTCAGGCTCATTTTTTAAGGAACTGGCCGCATTTAAAATTTCCATATGAAACTCTTCTCGGGAGACAATTGGAGAAGAGTAAACAATTGATTTCAAAACACCCCAAAGAAAAAAGTCGCACGGTGTCAAGTCGGGAGATCGTGCTAAAGTGAAGTGAGGAGATGCATCGTCGTGCATAAACCTCATTCTGCACTCAATAATACTGGAATATGCCTCTCCGTTCAATCGATTTGGAATCACTACCGGAGCAACAATGAAACTGTCAATTACTGAAATCCATACGTTAATTTTGAATTGATTCTGATAATGTGTACTTGTAAAAGCATAAAAGCATGTGGATTTTTGACATATTACACGTGTTCATTGTGAAGGTTAGTGATGCCAGACCTAGTAAAAGTTCATTCGTCAGTAAATAGAATTTTCCTAATGAAGTGGAGATCCTGAGTTCTCTTCTCTTGGATAAATCGGCAGAAAGTTAGGCGATTATCAGAATCGTTGGAAAGTAATTCCTGAACTTTCTGAATGTGATAAGGATGGAATAATTGTTCCTTCAAGACATCATGAATCACTGTTTTAGGAACGATCAACGACAAACCTAAACGGCGCTTGGTTAATTGCGGGTTTTCCTCAACCATGTCCAAAATTTGTTCTTCGCGTTCTACGGTCCTCACAGTTCGTTGTCGTCCTCGATCCGAATTCCTGGGCTTGAAACAACCATTCTCGCGGAGGCGCCTCTCCAGATTTCCAAACGTTTGGTGATTCGGCACTATGCTATCTGGAAATCTTACACTATAATCATATCAACCATTTCAGAGTTACTGTACATCTCCGAGTCTAATAGTGATAAGAAAAATCACCAAAATACCTAGTTAAGAACTTAAGGAACACTGTTGTGTCAACAATTGGTTTTCAAGCCTAATAAAATGACAATCTGCCAGACCACAGAAATAAATCCAAAGCCAACATGGTCAAATGTGATAATTTTGACTTGATAGGTGGTTGAAGAAATGAAATCATGAAATTAAAAACTGTTTTTTGTAATTGAACTGCTCAGCATATCAAAATTTCTCAAGAGGCAAAAAAGTTTGATAATTAGCCTAGCTACTCAATGTCTAAAACAGTTTTGTTCAAACGCAGACAGTTGAAAAATTATGGTTGATTAAAAACACGTTCGAGGTTTTAGAGACACTTGTGAAGCTTCAAGGTCATTGAGTGGATCACTAAAAACGTGAATAACGCATCCGATTACGCATACCGAATATGGGTTCTATCGATTGATTCGCTCTCGAATTATTTGAAAAATAAGAAAAAAATCTTTGGATTTGGCGATCTCTAGCGGCAAAACGTATAACGTTGTACACGCAATTCACGGACACCCTGTAAATTTTGAAATTGGCATTCATAACTCAACTGAACAAGTTTGGCCTTATCGATGCGATGATTATCCCTTATAGATTCCATCTTTTCTAGGCTTGATTTGGAAAAGTTTAAAAACTCGGTTAGACCAAAGATTATGAAATTAAAATGAGTGCAATTGGATCATGGTTACGAATGACCTTTCCGTTGCAATTTTTCCATCCACATGAAGTAAGAAATTGTTTTGTTTTTGATTAGCTGCCAATATGACGATATTTTAACAGACAATTACATCACTGAAAATCCGTCATTTTCTCCCGAAATATGGGCCGAAAGTTCGCAACAATTGCCCGTACCACAAATACTTGTAAATCATTACATCAAAATTTCAATTGATTCATTTTATAGTTCGCATACTTATATTTCCGTTTTCCTTGAAAAACTGAAAGAATTTCAAATATGTGTTTACATTAAGATTCGAATTGGTTCATCTAGCAAATAAAATTCATGATAAGTATTCAAAGTATCCCTAAAATGATTGGTAGTTATTGTGAAAAGTCAATCAATCGTTCTCGTTCAATTAAATGTTCATCATTATCACATCAACTACATGGTCATAATAAAATATAAGCTGTCATTTTAATATTGTATACCTTTCATGCGGCTACCAACTTTTATATCTAGCATTATCAATGAATCTGTGAAAATATTTCAAATTGTGCTTTATATTCAATAACCAACTTCTTGTGCTTATATCTAACCTAACCCAATTTACCTATAGGATCAACGGACTCTAAAATCTAGTTGCTTTTTTCTCTTGATGACCAAGTAGTCTTGATATCTATATTATTTTCTAAAAGTGAGAAACAAAATGCTAGACTACTATAACCTGAGAAATGGATTACTTTCCTCCCAGGGCCAAACTAACCTTTACGTTCAGCTTTTTGCTATAGAGACTACAAGGAGGAGCAATTACAGGATTACCTGCATGCCATAAGAAGTAAATAATCAACACGACGGGCTGCAGAAGTAAGGTACAGAATACCTCCCCTCACTCTTAAAAATGAGAACTTAAGGACAAGAAATCCACGGCGTCCTACAGTATTTTTACTAGCCGAAGAGCAGTTTTTCGTGGCTCATATAAACCGCTCTCGGTGTATTAATTTCCACTTTGTGAGTTTAACCTGATGATAGTCAAATAATTTTCATCTGATCCACAGTATTTTTGGAAATATTTGAGTTCGAAACGCAAAACTTTAGGTCTTCCTGCAAGAATGAAGTATGATGGAGCGTCTAGCTCAGATGGGAGTGATATTGTCAGTATGTTCGCAAAGTCTTTAGTAGTGATATGGTGGTTCCACCTCAGTAGTACCGTTGATGCATCATCTTGTGAATTTTCTATTTCTGAGGTTTGTGAACTGTTTATGGGACTGAAGGTAGATAGTTCTGCGGGCCCGGACGGGGTTCCCTCGTACATTTAAAAAAATTGTGCTACAACTTTGGCGAAACCTTTAACTTTGAAAGCCGGTTACTTTCCAGACTACTGGGAACAAAGCTTCGTGATACCTATCTTTAAATCTGGTGACAGATCTGTGGTTTCAAATTATAGAGTAATAGCCATACATCTAACCTAAGTTGTTGGACTCTTTGGTTTGTAAATACTTATCGTGGAAGTTTATATCTGTGATTGTGCCTCAAAGCACGGTTAAATAAGGGCAAGTCCACTGTTTATAATTTACTTTTATATGTTGATGCAGTGATTAAATGTTTTGAGTCGGGACACCAGATGGATACTGTGTATACAGACGCGTTCGATCGCGTGAATCATAACTTACTGTTGGCTAAACTTTCGGCTTTGGGAGTATCTGGTCCACTGCTGGCGTGGTTGCGCAGTTTTCTTTGTGCTCGAATACAAATTGCAAAATATAAGAACTACTTCTCGAGTCCTATACCAGTAACATCTGGTGTTCCTCAAGAGTCACACTTGGATCCCATTCTATTCAATATTTTTGTTAACGACATAGCTTCCGCTATTTCGACAAATTATTTATTATTTGCTGATGATGTAAAGATTTTTTCACGAACTGAATCATTGGACGACTGTGAACGGTTACAACAGCAGATTTCACAGTTTCAGGCGAGGGCTGAGAAAAATGTTTTGTATCTAAACCTCCGGAAATGCAGTGTAATCACATTTTCTAGAAAAAAAAGACGATATTTTATTCGACTATCGTATGGGCACTGAATTGCTGGGTAGGGTAGAAAATGTTAGAGACCTTGGTGTTCTCTTGGATAAAAAACTAACTATTAAGGAGCATGTTGTAGATTTATCCCGAAAAGCCTACAAAAGCCTTGGATTTTTGACCAAAAACTGCGCATTTTCTTCAGAGTCTACCCTGAAGAGGATTTACTGTGCGTTAGTTCGTTCTGTAATGGAATATGCCTCCCCGGTCTGGTCACCTTTTTACAATGTCGACTCCAATATATTGGAGAAGATACAACACAAGTTTCTCAAATACTTGTTATATAGGCGAAGTTCACCTTCGCCAATTACTGGGTAGTTAATAAGTGCGATAGGTGCAGAGCTTTGTATTGTATCATTGCAGTCTCGTAGGAGGATTGCGGATTTAAGTATGCTTCCTTTTTAAACTAATTAACGGCCTTGTTGACTGCCTGATCTTCTGCAGTGAATTCCCTTCAACCTGCCTGGTAGACTAACAAGAAAAACTCTCTTATTCAGAGTCACTACTACTAAAACAAATTATGCTTGTGGATCATTCTTGCATCGCACATTGTCAGTCACAAATTCAGTCTGTGATAGCGTCAATTTTTTTCCAAATCATTGGCTAATTTCAGGACATCTGTTGCTCTACAGCTTGAAGAATGTTAGGAAGTTGTAATTCTCAATTTTCTGTTTTAAAATATTATGTCCTTATTTGTAGTGTCTTTTCTGTTTTACGTTCGGAATATTTTGTACTATAATTATTTAAGTATATAATAATATTGCAAGGTGTTATTTTTTGAATGGGGTATCCCGTATAAATTATCTATTCTACAAATATTCTTTACAAAGAAATGTATGGAGTAGTTGAATAAATTAAATAAATAAAGATTATTTGAAAGGCAAGAAATGCTGTTTCAACAGTTTTGAAATAATGTTCCTGGATACGGTACGAGCTCAGGTATAACAGGAAGTGATTTTGAACTAGTTTGAACTGTTACCCAATGAATTCGCACTTCCGAGCGAATGTGTGAGATGATCCTGGGGAAAAAGAAGATAATTTGCAGACTTGAGACCAAATATCCAACTCAACCAAAATAATCTTTTCTGTGATGTTCAGTGGAAATGCTGAAGGTGAAACTGTTCCTCCCTATATAATTCACAAGTTTATGGTCCTCATGGATGGAAAATCCACCCGATGGAGCTCGCTACAGTAAGACAAAATCTGGTTGAATTGATAGGGTTACGTTCGAAGATTGAGTCATTTTCCATTTGTTACCAATTATGAGGACGAAGTCATGTCGGAAATTATCATTGAGAATAATTTGGCATCACGCATAAATGTTTAGGTAAATACCGGAAAAATAATATTAATTTCATTTGTTTGCCACCAAATGTAACCCATATTCTCCAGCGGTTGGACGTAACTTATTTTCGTCCATTGAAAATAAAATGGCGTGAGGTATTGCTGACCTAGAAGAAAACTCAAGTTGCTATAAAACTAGCAATAACACGAAGGAGCTATTCCATGCTCTATTGAAAAAGACCTCGGATAACAATTACGACACAGAAAATCTGATTTCCGTGTTCAAATGCATTGTGCCACTAAATAAAGATGAATAGAGAGAACCAGAATTATCTGGAGGGATTAACGAAACAAAACAGAGTTCTACATCTTAAACTTGTTATCGATTCCTTCTTACTTAAACTGGAGAATTCTCGAGGTAATAACAGCTCAGTTCATACAAAACTTGTCAGAAATAAGAAACGCCAGCTGATTATTGCAGAATCAGGTCCCTCAGGCGAATCAAAAAGGAGATATAAAATATTAAGAAACTCGAGCGGAAGAAAAATTGGTTCGCTCAGAAAGTTTACCAACATGTTGTAGGGGTTCCTAAATAGTGATGGCTTCATCAACTGAATATCCAATTGACAAAGAGGATCTTGCATTACCTAATCTTGGGGAACACTCTCAAGAGGTATATTATCGACGATCATGTCATTGAGATAGCCAGGTATGAAAAATTAAGAATTCTACAGTTGGAACAATATTCTATCACACAGAGTATCGAAGTAAATATAGTAAGACCTTTATCTCCTATAAGACCCAATCACAGAAAAAATGTACAAATATGTGTGAAATTATGTTAGGTTAATTGAGGAGCAAAACTAAAAATACATAACACTACCTTGATAATACCTTGAAAGCGATTCGAAAAGACATACTAATACACGACACGACTAATAGCTGAAAAAGAGCCAAAATCAATGTCACAAAGTCTCAGTAAGTAGAACACAAATAATATTGGAGATTGTCAGAGCAAATTTGTTTTTAGTATACTAACCGAAAACAAGCTAACATTTCTTGGGTTGGATTTTGGAACTAAAGATTTTGATTGAGCTAGAATAAAAGGGTAGTCCAGTTAATTGTTCAGAAGTTTGAGAAAAAAATTTGAGAGCGAAAATTCCTCATCTTATTTCCAAAGTTGTAGCTCCAAATCTATTCAAGAGCTCATAATTATCATACATCCTGATTAAGTAAACAACGTCGTCTTTTTTGACAAGATACTCAAAAAACTTTCTTCTTAACTCATAACACTGCACTTAGACATATTTAAGTACAGACGATCAATCGAACACCATCGACATACAGAATTCATTATCATCTTCAAGTTTTCACAATCACGTTTAGAGTAAAATTTAGAAAACATTTTTAGATCATCAATATAAATTTAGGGATATTAATTATTTCCAAGATATCATTAACGAACCTAATGGATAGCAAAGGGTCATGATTTGATTCTTGCCAGATGTAGCAACAGATTCAATGGAAGTAAAACTGTCAATCTGTATTAACAACCAACGGTATTTTAAGTAGTTACCAATTCTTCCGAAAAACCTTCGACGGCAGTATGCGATGATTTAATCTATCGAAAGCTTTTTTAAGGTCGGTATAAATAATATCCATCTACCACCGCATGTTGCCTGATGAAAAGAACACATGCACTTAGCACACATGCAACTGTTGGTTCCAGTCCGGCGAAGGTATGGTTGTTGTATATGTAGTATGTTATATATCTGTTTAAAGGTTATATTACTGACCAAAAGTTATTGGATAATGTTGAAAATGACACCCTGGAAGGGTCAAATAAGGACGGACGTGGACCGAATTGCCCGAGTCCCTTCTTTAAAAAAAACATCCACTCAACCGGCAGACTCCAACATCTAGATTATATATTGGGATAAAACAACTAAATTGCTCATACAAGATCTACCAGGCAAGAAACCGTGTTGTTCAATCTTTATTTCACTTCTGATCACGGATGATATGAAATTATATAAAATGATCTCAAAAATCTTTGAAAATTTGGACTGTATCGTGATAGGTGATAGATAAGTTACTTATTAACGCAGGTTCAATATAGATACAATTTTCGCAACCTTCCATATCGATGGGAATGGTTAATGAAAACGGGATGTTTCGTTATCCCTGAAATTGACAATAAGGTTCTTCAAATAAATCCAATCTTCATAAACATTCTTTCGATACAGTATAATTTATATTTGATGATCAATAATTATTTTTTCACCATTTGTTCATAAACCTCAGATTATTCCGAATAGATTCCTCTATTATGAATTTACAGTACATATTCCACATTGCTAGTTAAGTTAAAATATTTAGCAGTGAAGAAAGCTGCAATAGGTACTCATTCAATTGATTTGAGACGTCCATGCAGTACCGGCGAGTCAGCGAGATGACGCTGCATATTTTAAGATCGACTAATAATAATAAGTGAATCAGATGAGGAAGACGACGTCATGATTTCATTTAAACAATACGTTTTCATTTAGTATATAAGGAATTCTAGTTTTTAATGAAGTACTTGCTGAACAACTTCATATAAACAAACACAATCAATAAATTCGAATAATTTTCGTGTGCGAAATTTTTTCCCTTCATTTCATTTACAATATATAAACAATAAGGGACATTTCTTCAGCAGTTGATTGGTTTTTGAAGTCAGGCTGTCAAAGCTTCTCAAACTAGGTGAATAAATAATGGAGTTAAAGTCCTGTAAGTTTCACGTTTTATTGAAAATTTCCTCCTCCTTGAGAATCTTCTTTTCTATATCCCAAATATTAATAGTTCAAAAAATACCTTCTTTTTCATCTTTAATTGTTCATAACTTTTGCCTCATATTTTCAGGGGCAGTATCACCTTAGAAAAAGAAGGGATCTATAGGCATGTTTATTTAAACACTACAGATTATTTTGAAACAAGTGGAACGCTGGTGTACGTCCTCGGATCTGGCGGTTGACCCAGAGAAGTCGGATTCCATCATGTTTGAGGTCAATTTTATTTGGATCATTATTCGACATAAAAAAATTTAGGGATAGTACTGGATAGGAAACTTGGTCGGACTGAGCACCTTGAGCTACAGACTGGCAGGTTTTCTGCAGCATTTATGACATGTAGGAAAGCCTTCAGCGGCACGTGGGGCTTAAAGCTACACGTGCTGATATCGTTTTTCCAACCCCGTACTTACCTACGTCTTACTGATTTGGTTGACGAGCTAGCTTTAGAGAGGCTTAGAGCACTAGTGGTGCGAAGTGGGGTGGTTGCTCAAATAAACACCCCTACCACTGCATCTCAAATTATTAACTGGGCAGTGTTGACTGCTACTAAGAAAAAGAAGGGAGCATGCTAGTGGTCGTTGTAAGAAGTATCCTGCATCTTGAAGCTATAAACAATGACCATCCTGTATATGAACTCGAATAGAACCAGACTGAGATACCACTTCGGTTATAAGAACTGGGTGCAACTGGCGGTAAGCAACCATTATTGTCTTCTCTGGGTTTCGAGTCACACCGAGATCAGAGAAAATAATATTGCGGATAAGTAGTCCTACCTAGGAGATAAGAATGCTCTAATAGGACCAGGACCCGCGGTTGGCATCTTAGTCTATATTATTAGGGCAAGGCTGAGGGAGTGGCTAGCGGAACCACATAGGGATGGTTGAATGCTCGAGATATTCGACAATCCAAGGCAATACCGGATTGATCACTAAGTGACTATTACACTGCTCCCGGAATAGATAGTGAAGAGGCATGCAAGGTCAGATATTACCTGTGCAATATAGGACTAGAGAATGATCTTAAGTGTAGGTGGTATGAAATTGATGGAAGTGAGTAATCTGCCGAAGATACCCCCTCGTTCCATTATAGACTTCTTTGTGAGAATCGATCAGGGGACGTATAAAGAAGGGGTATACAAACAACTATGGACCCAGGTGTCGCAATCCATGATGGACCCTTAGATATAATCCCTACTATAACTTATCTATTTTTTCATATTTGGTTCATGTAGTATGCATGAGAATGCACGACGACCCTTCCTCCAGAAAACCACGGAGCTCAATCCCTAATAAGAGGAAATGTATCAACTCGATTAAAATGCTTTATTTTACTCAGATAAATCTCTGTTTGGACTGCACTCAGATTTTGGGCAACTGTGACTGTGGAAGCAGCCGAGTGTTCAAAAGCATGGAGAAGTCCAGAGGGTACATAGTTGGAGAGGAGCTACTGTGATGATATGAGATGCAATCTAATCGCCAAACTTATCTCGTTTTGGTTTTCAACTCTTTGAATGCAAACTTCTAGGATAAGCAGATAACTTTGTATTATATTGGATTAAAATATCATTTTGTATCTTGAATTTTCTTCCATTCCATAGTAATAATAGATATCTTAATGTGAGCATATCTACCAACTATACCTCAGTTTATTGGAGTAATTTCAATACGAAAGGGACCTATAATTTTGTCATATTCGAATTAACGAGAGAAGTAATATAGGCTATATACATTTATTTGCCTATCCTTGCGAGTTACGATATATGGAATTTCCACGACCCAAACTAAACACAATCTCAGAGGTAATATTTGTCCCATCGTATAAAAGTTAGTCGTATTTCGCATACTCCGTCACTAATTCTATACAATGTGTTCCAATGAAAACGAACCACCCTGAATTACTCGGCTGGTTTAATTTTTCAAAACTGCTCAGATTTAGACTTCCTACATCAAATGTTCGAAATGGCCTCCATTTAATTCCATGCATTGTTATAATCGAGAATCAAATGGTTGCCCAACATTTTGCTGCCTTTGAGGTGTTAACTTCTGACAACAACCCTCCCTCGTTAGATCAGACGATCTATTTGGCCATTCCATAGCACCTCATCCACTAACCTGGTGCTTCATCATGTTATTTCTAGAGAAATTTGGGTCTCCTTCGATAAGAACTGTTATGAAAAGATCAATCAAATTCTCATAGGTATTCAACTAGGTTTCGTCGTCCAAGTTTTCCTGTATAAATTAGAGTGCTACAATATGGTCTTCCAAAATTTCGACCCAAACATTAAGTTTTTGAGGTCCTTGAAAATGATCCTGCTTCTTTGAGTTGGGCATTACTGTCGCTCCAGACTCTACAGTTATGATACATCTCGCTATTCAAAAAAAAACTCAATCCATCAGAAACACAATTATTTTGAAGCTAGGATCGCTATTAATCCGCTCGCTGAAATGTTCGCTGAACTATTAACGATGATCGAAATCATCTACATTCAGCTCAGTACGAATGTAATTTTATACGGAAGAAATTTGTAATTATGAAGTATCCTGAAAACATTTATTTTATTTATTTATTCATTTATTATTTATTCATATAATTGTCATATGCACAATAAATGAACACAAACGGGAAACCCCCCTTTTAAACTAAGTTGAAACATAAATTTATGTGATTATTAATTTCTAACAAGTAGTAATCTGATATAGCTCTCGAAACAAGAAAATGAAATACTGAACAATTCAAGACTGACACCAAGATTATTGACCAAAGACACCGTGCGATTCAGATATGTATTCGAGCCATAATTGTACCCGCAAAGTTTTGGACGGAATAAAGGAGTTTGTCGAGTGACTCTTAAGGGTAGATTGAAATCAATCAGTTTCAACAGATTCGGGCAACATACCAAACCATTCACTATCTTGAAAAAGAAACATAAATCGAAAATTTTTCTCCTTATTCGAAGAGGATTTAGGCCATATGTAATACGCAGGATATCGAGGTCAACAGTCCCACGATGGCACCTGAAGGATAAGTATCTCAACAATTTACGCAGAACCTTCTCTAAACAATCTATATCACAAGAACCAAAAGGAAACAAAATGCAGGTTCCATATTCTAAGTTAGATCTTACTAACGAGCAGTACAACAGTTTAAAGGTATCAGCAGAAAATCCCACTGAATGTCGGACAATGAACTCCAGCATCCGGTAAGCCTTAGATGTTATTATTCCCATATGCTCCTTAAAATTCAACCGAATATCAAGTGCTATGCCCAAATCTCAGATACAGTCTACACGCGACAGCTCCACACTATCCAGAAAGTAACTATGCATAAATGCCGTATTGGAACGATAGAATAATAGCTTGATGCTTATCAAAGTTCAGATACAGTGAATTAATATGAGTCCAATACAGCAGAGAATCAATGTGGCGTTGCAATTCATGTACATGTAATATCTCTGATAACACGATATAATTTCATATCATCCGCGAATAACAAAAATCCGGAACCCAAGGCATCCCTGATGTCATTAATAAACAAATTAAACAACAAAGGGCCAAGGTGGGAGCTCTAAGGTACACCAGAAGTAACAGAAATAGCTTTAGAGCGAAAATTTTTGTATTTTACAAACTGCGAACGATTACATAAGAAAGAACGAAACCATGAAAGAAGAGATCTAGATATACCAAGGGCGCCCATCTTGGCTATTAGCAAGTTGTGATTAACCCTGTCGAAAGCATTGGAAAAATCATTCAATATGGCATCAAATTGAAAACCTGCTTCAAAACAATCAACAATGTCATTAATATATAACACCAAATTAGATGTTGTAGAACGACCCTTAAAAAATCCATGTTGTTCATCAATGATTACAGAGCAGCATTTCCAGGATAAATAGCTACAGACTAAACTATCCAGCATCTTAGGAATGATCGATTGAATTGAAATTCCCCTGTAATTTTTAATAAGTGATTTCTGACCAGATTTGAAAATGGGAACAATAAAACTTTGTTACCAATAAGTTGGAAATCTCCCCAATTTTAGGAATAAATTAAATATTGAATTAATAGGGCCAGACAGGGTACTCACACACGTTTTAAGGACATAATTGGGTATGATATCCGGACCAGCACACAGCTTGGACATACTCGAAATAAATTCAAAAACTTCAGTCGGAGAAAACTGGCATGAGTCAATGTTTACAAGCTGATCATATTTTATCTCTGGTGGTACAATAACTTCCGTACTGTATACAGTTGAGAAAGAATCAGCAAAGAGATTCACTATTTCAGCTCCATCAGAGCTACTCACATCGTTAAATTCCATATGATTCAGAAGGTCAAAATTATTTAATTTAGTGTTGATATGCCTCCAAAAACTCTGCGGGTCAGAATCGATATTTCTTTCAATTCTACGCCTGAAACTCTTGTACACAGTGTTCGACAGTAGCTGACAATCCAAACGAAGTTTACTAAATACGTTATATTCTTATATTCTGAAGGATCTGTGGTTTTCTTGAACCGGCAATGTGTTTTTTTTCGTATTATTCACAATCTTAATCAACTCACCATTGAACTAGGGAGGATATTTCATAGGATTGACAGCCTTAGTCGGTACAAACAGTTGAAGACCTGTATATATATAGCCGTAACATTTACCAAACAATAATCTATATCATCATCATGAAATGACCAATCACAGGTAGAAAAGAAGTCGTTAAGATCTACATAATCACCACGATTGAAATAAAAACGTTGTCCAACAAAATCCGATAAAGTGGCACGATTAGGCAAACATAACGGATCATTTGTCGAGCAAATCTCCTCACAGATTATGTGGAGAGCTCATGGCGACTCCACCCAAAACGGTTTCACCAATTCCTTCGTCATTCACAGCTAGTGAGATTGTGTTTTTATTAATAACGAATCCAGTTTCAATCAATTTACTCGTTAACTCAAGAACGGGTTTCTGAACCAAATTTCTTCCAGGATTATTTTCGTTGAGAATGAGCACGGTTTATCTAGCACATTTATTATTTTCGACATGAAAAATTTCAGATTCAGAAAACTGAAAAATACCAATTCATGTCACCTGTGTTTTAACGAATAATCAAAAGTAGCTAAATCTTACAGATCTGAAAAAAAATTGTTAACATGGGAAGATTGATAACAACCAATAATTGCTATCAAAATCAAGCATCGTTATCATTTATTGATTAAAACGAGAAAAATCTAGCTGTTTCTTAAGAGAAGTATGTCACACGATATCTGTTTCCCATTCCAGATCAGAAGAATTTTTAACTATTCCAAAAAAAAACTTGATAGATTTCAACTGAAAATGTGAAGGATTCCTCGATCGTCAACGAATTCCAATTAAATTAGTAAAGTAAATTGCACAACCTTTCAAAGAAGCATCACGCGACACCTTTCTCATATGAAAATTTTCAGGTTAATAGTGGACAAGGATAGGGGGATGATCTGACCCAACAGAATCGATTTTGATCAAGTGTTTTCCTCAAACGGAAATCGAACGGATTAATAAAAATTTGGAATTTTCCATGGATTCCCGATTTCCATTTGTCACATGTTAAATAATTGCATGGTCATATGGAGAATGCGATTACCTTTTCAAAAAGATATCACACGACCCCTTTTCCCAATTCAAAAATTTGGGATAGAAGCTGACAAGAATATGGAGTTGATACAGAGAGAATGAAACATAACTACTTATGTCCCTCTCCTATGAATAACCGACCGGTATCAAGAAATGCTACGGGTCTCACGATCCTTTTCAATAAGGTCTTACTGTACAATTCCGTAAATTATAAAGTTATTCTGAAATCATAATGTAATATTCAATAATTTACTAAAATTTTTCGCCTTTGTCTTCTGGATGTAATTTAAATTTGAGAAGAAGTAATTCTTCCATCTTGCTGTTTTGAGCTCATATTTATTATTTATTTTAATTAATGAATCTCATTCAATTCTTATTCAATCTCATTTGAATCAGAATAGTTAAGTATGAATTGAAAATTTGAAACCATAGATCTGACTATATCGATCTTTCTGAAGTATATAATTTGTGATTTTGTGAATTATTATTTGAGTTCTTGATGGTTGAATTACTATGCCTAAAGGGGTTGAACAATTTGTTTTTTGAATCAATGTTTGAACTTTTTAATTTTATCTTATGCTAGCTCAATTGGAGGAAGTTGAGATTTACAAATTATATATATCTCTTTGAATTGAGATAGTCAGTATTCATAAAACAATACTGGAAGCTGCCTCACCAGAAGGATGTGAGCGGCAATATGTGAGAGAGTTTCATATAACATAAAGAACTATAAAATGTGAATATCATTGAATAAAATGAGGCATTCCCTATATATAGAGTTAGATATGAAAAGGAGTTCAGTATATTTGGCGTTTAGTGTATTTGGCGTATAGTATATTAGGAGTTTAGTTTATTAGGCGTGTAGTATATTAACTGTTTTGATATAAAAGGCGATCTCAATGGATTCACTAGTTATTATATTTCTACTTGTATAAGTTTACATTTATAACTTGTAATCCAATTTTCCTTCTTATATTTGGTTAGCATTGATGATATAACTGCAGTAATGAAACTGTCATTTCTGAAGAAAGTCCATATTCAGGGACAATGATTTGCAGAATCTCCTTGACCGCCTTAGCTTGTTATCCTGACGCGCCACCACGTCCGTGCCAATAATGCGCGACGGTCCGACGCCGATGTCAGCCACGCACCTCGTGCGGAGCTGTTGCTCCCGCCACCAAGGAGCCTTCGAACAGGCAACCACACCCACCTTCGAAAATCATACTGAGTTCATTCGAATGAATAATAATAAGAGAATAAAGATAACTTTTCTAGAATAATTTGCTACATTCAGATTTCAAATTGGATCGCGTTTCAACATACATCGTTTTATTCTACTGAAATGCTTGATCGGCTTTTTACCTGTACATTCTGGCGAATGCGCCGAGATCAGGAGAATTATTTTTAGTGCATGTTTACTCTTGTAGGTGCGCTGATTATTATCTATCTCAAAATATTATACATCATGTATGTATTTCTTTGTTATTTTGAATTATAAGTCAGTGGGATTGAAATTCCATATTGTACATTCACTAGTGACTGGAAATGGCCAGTGATAGATTTGATGGGGTGATTTCCCGCAGTCATTTTACGACGATAAATCGAAAAATGCCTATGAACATATTCCCTGAAATGCTTTGTTATTGATCTATAGGGCAGGGTGCTGATATCTATATATTTTGTTTAGTTTTTTATTTCTGGTTCCTACTGTTTTTGACAAATTCAGCACAAATTTGAAACACGGATGCTTTCTTTAGGGTCCACATTATAAGATCATAGCAACGAATATGAAAATCTACAGGGCGGTATTTTTTCTAAGAACACGTGTTCTTCCTATACTCAAACAGTTTCCACTTATTAATTGAAAGAAATGAATCTTTTATCAGTTTGGAAACTTTTTTTTATATATGCTACCGTTTTCGCATAAAAAATAATATCAATTGCACTATGGGAACATAATAATCGTACTGTAATGCAAACTGCTATTTTTTCATTTAAAAACGAATTAGTTCATTTTACTCATTTTTAAATAATATATGGATTTAGGCGTTACAATTTGATAGTTAAGCATGATTAAAACAGAAATGGATTTTTAACATGTTCTTACTAGTAATGAATAATTTAAATTAACAGATCACTGTTACCGCGATATCTCTGTTTCTTGTCTGACAGTATGAAATCTACAATATATAGGAAGATGTCTTTATTTGGATTTAGAAAAACCAGATATTAGATATGCAGTTAACAACTATTGAAAGGGAGTTATTATTTAAGTACACCGAAAATTTGGGATTTACATTCATTATCTGAAAGTTATCATTGAGAAGTGATTTGAAAATTTCGGCTGAATGAAGATATTTGAGACTTCTACACTTTGGCACAATGTGTAGAACTTTCAATTATCAATACTAGGAAAGGAGTGGCCATTTTGGATGGTTAAGTAATGTTGTATCTTGTATATTCTTGAGAAATGAACTTTTTTTTCTTATGAAATTCTGATTCACTTAAATTTTCGATAGGATTTATAGCATTAAACAGGAGTGATGACAATTTATTTTGAAGTCTCACTGCGATCTTAGTTTTCAATTTGGAAAGTGGAAAGCTCACTTGCTACATTATTATTATATGCTGGTAATGTACAAGGTGGACCTAATTCGATGTTTTAGTACTGCTGCTATGTGAAATATTGTAGATAGAGAAAAATTATATCCCTCTCTCGAGCTCAATTTTCGAGAGAAGCTCATTGCTGAAAACAGGTTTTAGCTATCTTCTTTAGTTTTTGAATTCTGAATTTTTGAGGAATTCGACTCCTATCACTGTCTTGAATCCTACTGAAGTTAGATAAAAAATATTTTCACAATCCATAGGCACTTTTTCAAATATAATGCAGGGACGTATTCGAAAAATCTTTTTCAGGTTTCTGATTTATGAAGCTATATATATATATATATATATATATATATATATATATATATATATATATATATATATATATATATATATATATATATATATATATATATATATATATATATAATAATAATAATAATTTCTTTATTTCAATCACTCTACAGCATACGTATCAATAATATTCTAGTATGTTTACATAGAATATGGAACAACTAATACAATGAAACAAAGACGTAAAATTGAACTTAATATTATTCTTTATACCTAATTAAGCAATAGAAAACCATTGAAGGTAGCCCTTGTGCATGGTTTTATATGCGGTAAGTATTTAACAAAGAAGCCTTAGTAAGAGAAATACAAAAGAAAAATTCGACCAATACAGAACACGAAAAAGAAAAATAACCATTCCCAGTGAAAACAATACAATTTTTTTTGTTGGCGGTTGGTTTTGATTGATCTATCCGATTGGAGCATTTTTAATGTCGACCATAGATAACATCAATGAGCGTGGATTCGATAGTAGCCACTTTTAACTTTTTCTTGAATAAATTTATAGAGACTAAATTTCTTAACTTTAAAGGTAGCATATTAAAGCTCTGGGCGCCAGAAATGTGAAACATCTCTGACCCACTGTTTTAGCCATTCTAGGAAGCAAATAACTTCCTGTTGCATATCGGGTCCGAAAACCATGAGAAATTAAATGATCCTCACTTTTATTGCTTACAAAATACACAAGCATTCTACTACAAAAAGCTGCCTCAAATCCAGTAGCTCAGCTTCATGAAATAATTCGTCTGAGGGTAAGTAATATTTCTTCCCAATATACATTTAATGACTCTTTTATGTAATACTTCTAATTTCTTTAGGTAGCAAGTATCTACACCACCCCATACAAGGATCCCATAAACCAACAAAGACTGAACCAATGCCGAGTAGAGGACCTTCAATTGAGTCACATCACAGAATTCCCTACAGTATTTGAACAAAGGTAAGAGACCTCGTACTTTCCTTGACACTAACAATACGTGAGAGTCCCATCGAAGATGAGAATTCAACACCACCCCGAGGTACTTGACTGATCTTGTCTGTCTTATTTGAATAATATCATTCTCCACTTGAATATTTAAATGATTGTAATCTGGAAATGAGGTTATATAACTCGCAAAAGGTACATATACAGTTTTTCAGGATTATAAGTGAGACCCTTCTCCCTCAGAAAACTCAAGATCACTTCAAAATCAACCTCACACTTCTCCTTGAGAGATTTCCAAGAAATATCTTGGTAAAGAATAGCTGTATCATCAGCAAAAGATATTATTTCCCCAGAAGTATTCAAGGCAAAGAGGTCATTAACAAAAATACAAAACAATATTGGTCCTAAAACTGTCCCCTGAGGGACTCCACATTGAACTATTGTCTCAGAGCTTCTGACACCGTCTATCTCTACAACTTGCTCTATTTTACTCAAATAATTTCTCATTAACTTATGAGAGTTACCTCTAAATCCAATATTTTCTAGTGTTTTAAGCAAATCGCAATGACAGACGGTGTCAAAAGCCTTCGATAGGTCAACAAATATACATAAGACTGGGACGCCTCCATCCATTGCCTCATAAATTTTTGATAATAGGAGTGCCATTGCATCCTCGGTCGATTTTTCAATTCTGAAACCGAATTGTCTAGATGAAAGTACCCTAAATTTTTCCAAAAAACTATTAATTCGTTCCTTGAGAACTCTTTCAAAAATCTTTCCAAACATTGAGATAACCGAAAGTGGCCTGTAATTACATGGAAGCGTCCCATCACCTCCTTTCAAAATAGGTCTAACAATAGCAATCTTGAAAATCGAGGGAAAATCACCTTCGTTAATACACTTATTTAAAATAAATGCCAGAGAATGAGAAATCAATTCAGACACTTTCTTAAGAGTTTCCGCACTTATACCGTCATAACCTGGTGACTTACCAGATTTCAATCCTCTAATAACACATTGCACTTCCTCAGGAGAAGTCTTGACAAATCCAAAAGAATTGGAAGTTCGATGAGGCTCGTAAATTTTTCTTGACGGTTTGCGTATTTCTGACGCCATCCTGGTTCCAATCTCGGTAAAATATTTATTGAAGTAATTTGTAATATCTTCTCTGTTTGTTAGGTAACTGTCATTTTCTCCCCGTATGCGATCAATATTAGTCGTCTTTAGATTTTTACCCCTTATTTTGTTCACAGTCTCCCACAAAAGCTTAGAGCTACTTTTATTCTTATTTATTTGAGATTTGAAATAGTTATTTTTAGTTAATTTCATTAAATTGTTGACTCTATTCCTGTATTCCCTATATGAATTATTTATTTCAATATCACCTGGATTCAGAAGGACTTTCTCATTTTTATTATTGATGGACTTCAATAAACCATCTGTCACCCACTCTTTTCGCTTTATCTTTTTTTTTGGTAGTTTTATTCTTGCAGTACAAGCTTCCACATAGCCAATTACAGTTTTGGCGAATACCTTTGAAATCTCTTCCGTATCAGTACCACAGTATACAAAGCTCCATTTCTCCTCCTTCAGACATCCTTTCAATTTTCCGAAATCAATTATGTTTTTGAACTTTTTATTGTTTGTAGGCACCTGTGGCGCTAATACATCAGGACATCTAATACCAAGGAGAGTAGGATTGTGATCCGTTATATTGATTCTGCATACAATTGGGCAGAAGTCACTGAATGGAAATGAACTCTTTATGAAGATATGGTCAAGACATGTCCTTGTGTTGCCCTGGGATCTAGTATACGTATTTATTGCTGAAACGTAGTCCCCTCATAAAGTATATTTAGATATTCTTGTGTTACGTTATTCTCATGATCAAGGATATCTATATTGATATCCCCAGAAGAATGGACACGTCATGATTTCCCGACACTGGCTGAGAAACTGATTTAGGTTATCGACAAAGTCGGATGCTTTCAAGCAAGGTGGTCTGTAGAGAACTATTATCTGGACAATGACTTTCTTGGAAATATGGATATATAGATTTATAGCATTTATTTCAGAGATTTTTATTACTTGATGTTGCCATTTAAATTTATCTTTAATAAATATTATTGTTCCGTCGTTCCTGTTTATATCTCCTGCATTATAAACAGTGCTGAATCCCTTAAAACGATACAGATCAACATTATCGAGTTGGTGCGTTTCTGTAAGTACTATACAGTCAAATTCGGTTTTCAATCTATCCAAAGCAATACTCAACTCATCCATATTTTTAGATATACTTCTTATATTATTGTGGAAGACCCTGAAACCATTTCCGCACATCAATCCGTCGCAATCCCCCAAATCATTAATAACTTTCGTCTCTATAATAATAGGTCTAACATCCCGGACGTAGGCATCCATATTCAATATCAACAAAATACTACTTAAGTGTGGACTTTGTTACTGGGCCCTTTTTTTCCTTGTTACCTGGATGTATTAAGTTTTCACTAAAATTTTCGGTTCATCAGCGGTTTTTGTTTTTCCAATTGTTGTATAGTGATATAAATGAGATAAAAACACAAGGTTTAACTTTAATCTACACTTTATTTGAAAAAAATTCGACGACGTTTCGTGACACAGCAGCTTTATCAGAATGAAAAATAGAATGAAAAGTATGGTATTATAAATTTCGTGTTATGAATCCAACTTGTTCTACGATTTGTTTATAATACCATACTACTCTTCATTCTATTTTTCATTCTTGATAAAGCTGCTGTGTCAGCGAAACGTCGTCGAATTTTTTCAAATAAAGTGTAGATTAAAGTTAAACCTTGTGTTTTTATCTCATTTATATAATGGATCTACATCAAGTAACGGCCTCCACAATTCAAATGTATAGTGATAGTTTGTCCCTCGATTATAAGTGTTCTTCCTTGTATCTTTGCTTGTTTTCCCTGTTTCTGGCTTCATTCATATGATTTACCAACATTTTATGTTGAGCTCTTTCTTCGGGCGATAAGTCCGGTGATAAGAATGTAACGTAATTTCTTACGTATTACATAATTGCGCTTATTGGCAGCTTTTCGCCAGAGAACAGTTGGGTAGTGGGTTGTATAATTTACAAAACTCTTAGTACCAATAAAAGAATAATTAAAATGAACTGGGCGCCACTTGATTTAAGCTATGAAATATAAACTTAATATGAATCGACTGATTGAAAATCAAGAAACAATCAGTGTTACTTTTAGGTAACAGTAAATGAAGAATATGATTTTTGATGAGAATATAATATACGTAATGAAATGCAATTTATAATATACGGAAAAATAAGGGTTAGTAATCCACTTATAATATAACTCTAAAGATGATAAAAAGAAAACGGAGATGTTTGAGAAGGTAATACGATATTGAAGTTACACCAAATTCTTCTTTATTATTTAGCGTTGAAAGATGAACTGATTAATATAACAGTGTAGATTGATACTGGCCTTGATTTGAGAAGGTTCTATAGAACAACTGTACTTTGAAACAAAATGGCTTCAGCTTTTAGTGATGATGATGAGTGGCTGAATGTAGGTAAGCGTATTCGAAAATTCTGTCCTCAGAACGATAACCAAAACTCCAGTTGATCGGATTGGATTGAATTCTAGGCATTAACAGTAATGCTTTTCTTGCAGGTATGTATAAGAAAAGAAATGCTATGCCTCCGGTAGAAGAAACCCTAAAATGTTTATTTTCACGTATGAAACAATTGGAGTTAGACTCGATAAACACTCACCTTTTATCAAAAGGGTTTTGAGATTCGATAATTAATTTGATACGGAATATTCTAATTCTGAATTTTGATTCTAATATTTTCTTATCCCTTTTCAGGTCGAAAACTAGATCGATTATGGTAAATCTGTAACGAATCTTATCTACTGCGCCGATAAAACAATAATTACGAGACATACGGACAATGCTCGCCACCTGTGATCCTTATGAATAATTATTAACCTTTAATGTTGAATTAAAACTGTTTGATTTCGAATTAATTTTGATTGATACCGGAAGATGGACATAATATGAAAAGAGGAAAACTGTTAAAGTGATTTATATTAAAAGAGGAATTCTATACCGTTACACTACCCTCTCCTAAAAAGAAAAAAATTGATATAATTTTTTTTTTTTTGAAGTACATATTCAGTTCATATGGAATAGGCATATATTATTGAAGGCCTTACTAACCCCGTCATGCTGTTTCTCATCGTTTTATTCCTTACAGCTAATTTTTGTTTTGTTGCGGCCACAACCCTAAACTAACTTATCTAGTTATAATCTAACCTATCTATCTACTCATCTAACCTATTTATAACCTAAATAATAACCTATAGCTAACTATACTACACCCATAGGTCAAATCCTGATAATGTTCAGAAACTAATCGATCGGAGGAATAATGAAATGAATACTTCGACAAGGAGGTATTCAACGACAGTGAAACTTTAAAATACTTGAGCGATACAAAAAATATTATGAAACGGAAACATCAGAATTTGAGCCGAAATATGGTTTTAGGTCTTTGACATGCCATTTACCGTCCGGTGAACCGTCTAAATTTACTAAATTATAACAAAGACCAGAAACTTTTTGATAAACTCGACGCAATACATACTTTGGTGCAAGTTTTGCCGAGAATTTCTTTGAAGCATTTGAAAGGACTTTATTTCGTCGCCAAACCTTCTCTCCTACACCAAAATTGTAGTCCCGTCGACGCAAATTATAGGTTCGGGCATTTCTACTATAAGCCTTATGAAGCTTTTCCCGAATATTTCGAAAATATCAGACAACGGTGCGATATCAACTGCGTAACTATCCCTTTTTCAGGTAACAATTGTATATCGTCAGTCAACTCTATTTCCCGTAATAATCTCCACTAAGCGGAACATATCTACCGAAATTTAGAAAAGTTGGTGAAAATCCTGTTACTTCATGTTTAGCGGTATTAATAGCGAAAGCAATTTTTGTAATTCTTTATCCCATTCCGAATGATTTTGTTCTTTTATATAACAACGAATCGTAGTACCAACGGTTTGATTTGTTCGTTCAACAAAATCACACTGAGGTGAATATACCGGTGTGAACCAAATCTTCTGGACTTTATATGCTCTGGCCAGATTCCTCAAAGCGCGCCCTGCGAACTGTGTTCCATTATCAGCTATTATAAACTGTGGGATACCAAACTTTAAAAGACATCTGATTCCAAAAATTTAACGACATTTTCAGCGCTAGCCTTACGCAATGGGTGTAAATGGCATATTTCGTGAACCAATCAGATACGACCAGTAAAAACGTATTTCCATGTTTGGACCTGGGAAAAGGACCTACTAAATCTAATGCGATAATTTGCCAAGGAAAACGGACATTTTCTCTTGCCCCATTAATCCTAAACCTGGTTGGTTATAAATTTTATTAGCTCCGCAAATTTTACAATTTTTCACGAATTTAAGAATATCGGCTCTCATCTTTGGCCAGTAATAAAGTTCACTTATTCGGGAGAGTGTCTTAAAACACCCGAGATGACCGCAAGTTGGTGGGTTATGGAACGCTTCTATTATTGACTTACGTTTCTTTTCGGAACTACTACCTTCCACTCAGAAATATTTGATTGAACATGAATGTTCGACGGAACGAACTTGTAGAGCTTTTCATCTTCTACCTTCCACTGGGGATAGGAATTGCCCTTTGTTTAACTTTATTACGCATGCTAACATACCAATTGTCAAAATCATCGTCATAAAAGGATATTACATTAATCTCTTGCGATTCATGAATGCGGGATAAGAAATCGGGTACCACATTGTCTTTGCCTTTTCTATGTATAAGCTCAAAATCATATTGTCGCAGCCTAACTGCCCAACGAGAAAGTCTACCAGATGGATTTGTGAGTTTATTTAGCCATAAAAGCGAATAATGGTCAGTTATGACGGTGAATTTAACACCTTCTACATAGGCTCTGAATTTTTCCAAACAGAATATTAAGGCCAAAAGCTCGCGTTCAGTAACTGTGTAATTTCTTTCTGTTCTTGTGAGAGATCGGCTTGCATACGCAATAACTTTTCTTCGCCGTCATGACATTGTGTGAGTACGCCACCGACACCGGTTGCAGAAGCGTCGCTTTGTATGGTAAAGGGATATTGAAATTAGGGCATGTAAGTATGGGAGATGCCACTAGAGCCTCTTTTATTTTCAAAAAAGCTTCCTCAGCTTGAGGAGTCCACGTAATAGCTTGTCGTTTCTTTTTGCCTTTCAGTAAATCATTAATTGGTGAAAGTAAGGTAGAGAAGTCTTTGATAAACGCTCTATACCATGAGCACATTCCCACGAACCTCTTTATTTCTGTACTTGTATTCGGACGCGAAAAATTAACCATACAAGATACTTTCTCAGGATCGGTTCTTAAACCATTTTCATCTACAATATAGCCTAAATATTTTAATGAATTTCGAAAAATTGACATTTTTTAGATTAACAGTAATATTGGCTTGTTTTAGACGATCAATAACCTGCTTTAGAAGGTAAACGTGTTCTTCAAAAGTACCAGATATAATTATAATGTCATCGAGGTAAGCAAAATTTTATTTTCGAATTCGGGACCAAATAGACTGTCAACAAGACGCTGTTGTCTTTGCGCACTATTTCGCAATCCGAAAGGAACGACTGTAAACTGAAATAAGCCTCTTCCAGGTATACTAAAGGCGGTTTTCTCTTGATTGTGGTTCCAGCGGAATTTGCCAAAACGATTTCTTTAAATCAATAGTACTAATGAATTTTGCTCGGTAAGACTTCTTAATATGCAATCGATTCGAGGAAGAGGGTACGAATCGTGTTTAGTAACTTCGTTTAATTTACGCCCATCAAAGCAGAAACGATATTCATTATTCTTCTTCTTGACTAATATAACCGGACTAGACCAAGGTGAATTTGATGGTTCAACAACACCTAAATTCAACATGTCATCTAATTCCTCGTTAAGTATCTTCATCATATATGGAGACATCGGATATTGTTTCAGTCTAAAGGTTTTGCGTCGCCAGTATCTATAGTAAAGAGATTTTATCCGTTCGACCTAGACGATTTACACCGCTAACTTCTTCAAACGCCTGTAACAACTCATTGATAACAACCTTTTGGTTTGGGGATAAATTATTTTATGGTCCAGATTATTTTTTGAATCGACTGAAGTAACCGTTACCAAGGAAACATTATTGTGTTGTATTTCCCAATTTCCCTCAAGATAATCTATTTTAATTGCAAATTTTTGGCAAAAATCACTTCCAAAAATCAAATTATGACTCAGGCTCGGAACAACCAGAGCTTCTACAAGATGACACTCCTCGTTAATTTCAATAGGCAAATGTACAAGACCAGTTACATGTTGCCTTTTATTATCAGCAGTATGTACAAATTTCGAACTTGGACTAAAAATTTTTAAATTAAGACGTCGTATTAAATCAACGCCACCTTTACCGATAATTGTAATATTGGAACCAGAGTCCAACAAACCAACTATTTTATTGTCTAATACTTTCACCTCGATGTATGGTCTATTATCGTGTGTCATTTTAGTGAAAAGTCGTGAAGTTTGGAAATTTTCAAAATTATTTAATTCAGAAGCCCTCAAATGAAACGACTGGGACGAATCTCGGCTTTTAGTTTCGCCCCAAAAATTAGTTTTTTGACACTGTGAGCAGGTACGAACAGTAACGTTAGGTAATCCACAACGATAGCAAAATTTACTTTTCCTAGCTCTACACTCACTATAGAAATGTCCTTTCTTATGACAATTCCAGCATTCATCGGGTTAACAGGAATATTATTATCTTTTTTATCAATCGTTAATAATTTGGGTGAACGACTATAATGTTTTGAAATATTATTGTACGGGGAATCCTTTTGGATTTGAAAAATTACCTTTCGCAGTTTCAGCACGACTAGTCGAGGGCAACGAAATATTTATGTCCAAATAATCATTGTCTTCTAAACGTTTAACTAGCTTGTAAAGTTCGGAAATGGAAGAAATTTCTGTCATTGCTATCGCCTTACGATACTCAGGGATCAAATTATTTCTAATATATTTGAGTCTAGTGCTCTCCGCAGGGATTCGAGTGAGTTGATTGAACAATTCTTTCATTTTGGCAAAATAAATAACGGCCGATTCATCCTTAATTTGAGTTCTACATTTTATAGCTTCCCAAAGCTCATCATCATGATACGGTGACCTAAAATCTAATTTTAATGCCTCAACAAGAGCATCCCAATCTTTAACATTACCTATAGTCTGTCGAAACCAACATCGTGCGTTACCGACAAATAAGTCTCTAGCTGATTCGAACAATTCTGTTTTGCTTACGTGTCGTGCCTTTCTTAACTCTTCTACGTTCTCTAAAATGAAGATAAGGTGCTCTTATCGCCAGAAAATGTTTCACCCCATTTATAAACAGGTATGGATTTATAGTAAGGAGGATTTGGTAATGACTGTAATGTACCGGAGACACTGTGTATACAAGAATTCGATATACTAGATGCGTTATTGACAGTAGGTGCTTGATCAGTGATTTTATCATATAAGTCAGCTTCTAAACTGATACAAGTTGCAAAGGCTTCATTTTTAAATGACAAACGTTCTTTTTCATCATCTCCAACGATAATAGGTAAACGTGAAATTCGCTCTGAAATGTGAGATAGACGTGATTTCGCTCTTTAAAAGTCGAATCCTCTTTATTACCTTCGAACTCGATAACAAGTTGCGTTATAGACTCTAATGTGGTATTAATTTCGTTCTGTTCAGTAGTGAATGAAAATTCAGGATCGTGTAACTCTAAGTCTTTTACAGTTTTCTGACGTACTAATAATCTACGCAAGATTTTCCTCTTTTCATCTTGTCCTCTACATGATACAACGCCCTTATTCTCAATTCATAGTTGAGTTCATTAATCGACAAATGATTAGGATTAATTTCGATTTCCATTATTCACAACAAATATAAAAATTATAAATTCAACAACAACCGCAATACCTAGCACATATGTTGAGTATCAAGATAATCAATCATCACACAAATTAAAAAGAGAGAAAAGTTTGGTGCATTACAGCTATCAAGAATAAGAAAATACAAAATACACTCAAAATATCCAATCAATATAGAATACAATAACAGTAATCAATAATTCAAAAAATTTCATACAATATTGCAAAGTAATCAGAAAAAAATAGAACTACGGCCCCACGTTGGGCGCCAATTTTATGTAACGTAATTTCTTACGTATTACATAATTGCGCTTATTGGCAGCTTTTCGCCAGAGAACAGTTGGGTAGTGGGTTGTATAATTTACAAAACTCTTAGTACCAATAAAAGAATAATTAAAATGAACTGGGCGCCACTTGATTTAAGCTATGAAATATAAACTTAATATGAATCGACTGATTGAAAATCAAGAAACAATCAGTGTTACTTTTAGGTAACAGTAAATGAAGAATATGATTTTGATGAGAATATAATATACGTAATGAAATGCAATTTATAATATACGGAAAAATAAGGGTTAGTAATCCACTTATAATATAACTCTAAAGATGATAAAAAGAAAACGGAGATGTTTGAGAAGGTAATACGATATTGAAGTTACACCAAATTCTTCTTTATTATTTAGCGTTGAAAGATGAACTGATTAATATAACAGTGTAGATTGATACTGGCCTTGATTTGAGAAGGTTCTATAGAACAACTGTACTTTGAAACAAAATGGCTTCAGCTTTTAGTGATGATGATGAGTGGCTGAATGTAGGTAAGCGTATTCGAAAATTCTGTCCTCAGAACGATAACCAAAACTCCAGTTGATCGGATTGGATTGAATTCTAGGCATTAACAGTAATGCTTTTCTTGCAGGTATGTATAAGAAAAAGAAATGCTATGCCTACGGTAGAAGAAACCCTAAAATGTTTATTTTCACGTATGAAACAATTGGAGTTAGACTCGATAAACACTCACCTTTTATCAAAAGGGTTTTGAGATTCGATAATTAATTTGATACGGAATATTCTAATTCTGAATTTTGATTCTAATATTTTCTTATCCCTTTTCAGGTCGAAAACTAGATCGATTATGGTAAATCTGTAACGAATCTTATCTACTGCGCCGATAAAACAATAATTACGAGACATACGGACAATGCTCGCCACCTGTGATCCTTATGAATAATTATTAACCTTTAATGTTGAATTAAAACTGTTTGATTTCGAATTAATTTTGATTGATACCGGAAGATGGACATAATATGAAAAGAGGAAAACTGTTAAAGTGATTTATATTAAAAAGAGAATTCTATACCGTTACAAGAAGATACTGGTCTCTTTTAACTTATTCGCTCCTTTAAGTATTTGACATTTCTTTCTGTAAGATATTAATTCTACTATAACAGGTTTTTTGCCCTTTTCCAATATATATATATATATATATATATATATATATATATATATATATATATATATATATATATATATATATATATATATATATATATATATATATATATATATATATATATATATATATATATATATATATTAGTGATTCACCAGTGGCTCAGGTTGCTCTGTAGCTCAGGGTGTCCCAATCTTGGGAGGTATTTTCAGATTGGAAGACCACTTTTCTGTTGCGCCACTGATGAATCACCCAGTATATATATATATATATATATATATATATATATATATATATATATATATATATATATATATATATATATATATATATATATATATATATATATATATATATATATATATATATATATATATATATATATATATATATATGTATTGTTTATCCGGGAGTACATCCGTTCGTTAGATTGCTCTTCATTGAATGGAGTTTGGAGTTTGCTGACGTTTCGCCAAAATCTCATTTGGCATTTTCAATGCGTAGTCGTGGTAGGTTATATATATATATATATATATATATATATATATATATATATATATATATATATATATATATATATATATATATATACACAGTGTTACATAATAGTATGTCACAACTTGAGGGGTAAATCTTCGTGCAATTTAAGAAAACAAGTTCATAGGCCCGCAAAAGCCTCGTTACGGAGCTACAGGGTGTTGAAATTTTCCGGAAAAAATCGTTTTTTTCTTCAAAACTCCTGCAGGTTTTGAAATATTCAGACCAAATCTGGAATGCAAGCTATTTTCTGTAGCCTCCATCATTACACGTCCTAGATTTTAACTGAAATTCACAAGTTGAACCGGTGTCTGCTCAAATAAATTGTTTATTAAATTAACGATTACTTTTGAGACTTTTGAATTTATTGCTGTAAGAAAGAATGGCTAATCTTACTAACGCCGAATTGGCTGATATCCATTACATGTACGGTCTGGTCTGGCTGACGGATACACAAAAGAAGCTAGGCGATTATATCTGGTGCGCTTTCCAAAACGAGTAACAACAGACAGGCGAACATTTAAAATCAAATCAAATATCCACAGAAGGTTGGGAGAAACTGGTACTTTTATTGCAAATATTCATTTAAAAGGTGCACCTCAAAATATGATAACTTCAGATATTGGGTAAGCAGTTTTGAATTGAATTGATTTGAATCCTCATGTGAGTAAAAGAAAAAGTGGAAATCAGTTGAATATTTCACATGTTCGGTTGGAGATGCGAAAAAATTACAAGTATCAAAAAATTTTCTAAATTAAACGAAGATGACGAAAATTGATTGTACGCTGATCAGTGGCGTACTGCAAAAAAGTTCGAAAGAGCAAAAGAAAACACCTTGTGAATTTCAGTTAAAAGTGTAAAAATGAAAGCTGTGAGCAAAATATTTAATTCCCAATTTGGGCTGAATATCTCAGAAACTGCAGGAGTTTTGAGGTAACTAAAAATACAATTTTTCGGAAAATTTCAACACCCTGTAGCTCCGTAACTAAGCTTCTGTGGACCTAACTTTTTCTTAAAATTTCACGTTGATTTAGTCATTTAAATATTTCAAAACTGTTAAAATCCGAAGTAATTCCAATGAGGCATTATTCTTTAAGTGCTCTTTGGTTTTGTCTTTGCCTCAATCCATTATCTCATGAATTAAATGCTACTAGTTTCGGCTTCAAAATAAAGAGTTTATTAACTGAATTCAAATTAAGTCACTTAATTTATTTAGATGATATTAAATTATATGCCGGAACCAGATCTGGAATTACACGGAAAGCACCCTAAAGAATTAAAAATGATTATATTGATGAAATTGCATCGAATAAATGGTTAGTATCTGGAGAATTGTTTGCTGAAACAGAAGGCTTGGCAATTGCGATCCAGGACCAGGTTGTTTTTACAAGGAATTATAGAAAACATATCATCAAAAAAATATAGATGATTCTTGCCGTAGATGTTTCTGTTCTTCAGAAACAGTTTTTCATATATTATCATCTTGCTCAGTCCTTGCTTCAACAGATTATTTAGAAAGACATAATGCCGTCGCTAATATTATTCACTTCAATCTAGGAATTAAACATGACCTAATTCCCAAAAGAAAAAAATTTCAAAAATATGAACCTGAGATTATTTGTGAAAATGACAAATATAAACTTTATTTTGATAAAACAATTCTGTGCAACAGAGCTGTAAACACAATAGACCAGATATCGTTCTTAATGATAAACAGAATCAAATAATATATATAATTGATATTGCTATACCTGACACACATAATATACAAAATAAATACAATGAAAAATTTCTAAATATATGATGCTTGGCGACGAGATTAAAAAATGTGGAAAATGAAGAAAATATTTAATATTTTATTTATTTGTTTATATAAATGTAATATAATTAACTGACAATTTTGTCATATTTATATTCAGAGCAGTATTCTATTCGATCGTTCACCACTTCACACAAAGGAAACTATTAATGAGTTACATTCAGTGTTATACTAATATATATATATATATATATATATATATATATATATATATATATATATATATATATATATATATATATATATATATATATATATATATATATATATATATATATATATATATATATATATATATATATATATATATATATATATATATATATATATATATATATATATATATATATATATATATATATATATATATATATATATATATATATAGTTGAAGGAATATCAATTCCTTCAACTAATGCCTTTGAAAAAAATTGAAATTGATATCTATTCACCTGGAATATAGCGTATATTCGCAATTCTATAGTACAAGAGGTTCATCTGTGTGCGTCAAAGATTCCATTTATTCAATTCTATGTTCACTCTCTAGAACATCTAGAACATAGGGTTTTTTGGTTGAAAAATTTGATTTTGATTTTTTTAATTTTAGTTCATCTATGTTATTCGTTTTTTTTTTCATACAATGAATTCATCAACATGCTATCGAGGAAGAAATCTAGGGAAGTCATATCTGGGAACGGGCTGGCTTGTCAGCAGGTCCCCTTGTTCCCATTCAGTGATCACCAAAATTCCAGTCCAGCAGTTGGGATACGGTTGGTTTCTGGTGTGGCGGTACATCTTCATGCTGAAAATATATATTTCTCCTTTGCCCTAATGGCAATTCATCTAAATATCCTTCCTCTATATTCTCATCTATAATATACATTGGTAAATTTCACCATTCAGGTTGTCGTCAAAAATAGTGTATGAGTGTATGCCAATACACGATTATCTAACAAAGCGCACAACACAGTAACGCGTTGATAAAATCTCTTCTGTTTTCTGAAAGCACCAGTGACTGAAATTTAGTCGTCGTTGGTTATCACGAGGCCGGAGAAATTGCAATTTTCTCATGCTGTAGGGTCTGAATATATTCTCCTTGAGAATTCTGAGAGGCTTGACTTCGAAATGTCAGTTTCAATTGCCATTTTAGGAAAGGCTGCAACTTCTCCTAAAACATCGACGATAGCTTCGATGTGGTTTGAAAGAACCTTCAGCAATTAAATTGTCCTTCAGTGTCTTGAAAATAAACCTATACGGCTGTTTCCTCTTAGGGAATCTATTAAAATAAGATTCTTCCGCAGCATCCATCCTGTATATAGCATTCCAACATCTAATACCCTTCGTTATTTTGGAATTGAAGAGCCATAACGATTGAGTTATAAGTAGACATGTTCATAGCAGATAGAGAAGAATGACATTAACTTATGACATAAATAACTATTTTCACAGAATCAATGCTATCAATTGAATATTGCAATTGTTTCAAAGACAGAATTGAATAATTCCACATCAGTAAGATTGTATAGTTGAAATAGTGTCATAAAAGAAAGAAAATCTATGTTCTAAGAGATGAACTCTATTGTTTTTAACACAGAAATGAATGAATGGGATCTTTAATACACATAGGCAAACCTCTTCTACAGTAGAGTTGTAAAAATATGGGATATTCCGAGTGGATAGATATGAATTCTCGATTTTTGGAAAGAGAAGAATAATCCTCTCTCTTGATATCAAAATCACCTTAAATTTGTATATGAAAAAACACAAGTTTGCTCCATAACTCAGAAACCGACCGGCAAAAATTTTTTTCAAATTAGTGTCTGAAAGTGTGAAATGTGTGAAAATATATTTTGCCTAACTTCAGTTGGAATAGAGAGGGTACATGTGACACATGTCGAAATCCCGAAAAAGCCAGAATTCCGGAATAAAACAAAAACTAGAAAGATATCTGAAACACTTTCTACCAATGAGTTTTCTCAAGAATCGAGCTGGAGAAAGAGGGGATCTACGCATAGCTGTTGTACTGACACATCGAATTTTGTCCAACCTGTACACGGAAAAAGTTAGTTTAGGTGAGGGTTTCGTAATAGTATGGGTGCCCTATCGTTCGAAACAAAAATCGTTTATGAGTTCTCCCAACAAAATTCTTGAATGTAGAACTATACATTATCGTTTAAGAAGAATAGGTCCTTCCTGTTGTACCTGCAATTGTTAACGGATTCCAATTTATGCACGGCATCGCTCGCCCACATATTGCAGCGAGCGTTTCTCAGTTTCTTACAACGTCGGTATTAAATAGGTGATGTGGCCATCTCAGAGCCCCGATCTTAATCCAATTGTGCACCTTTGGGATGAACTCTAGAGAAGAGTTCGAGGACGAGGAATGCAGGACAATCTGCAAATGCTAATTCAAGCTTTGTCGGAGGAGTAAGACAATATACCCGAGGAAACTATTTAAAATTCAATAGGGAGTATGTCGGGTCGTATGCTGGCTATCATACAAGAGGAACAGAACACAAAATATTAGTTTGTAACATTTACGAGTCTGGCATTGCTGCGTTGTTTATAATTTTTTGTGACTTACGTTTGTACGTGAAATTGTACGCGAAATGGCTGTTTCCTTATAATTTCGTTACTTCAGTTACCTTCTTTTTAGGTTTGGAAATTGGGAGAAGACCATAGAATTTCCTAAGATTATTTCGAAACATCAAAAATGGATAGTTGACTTTACAGTTTGCGAGATATCACTAAATGAAAATACACCAAATTTTTAGTGAACTGCTTTCTTTGTGATTAAGCTCAAATTGTGTTGTCGATGAAGATGTTAATCTATTGGTATTACTAACCACTCAAACTCCAATCGAAGAAATTATCTATTAGTTGAAATTCGGCAAAGCTCAACAACCATCGAAAATATTTTCAAATTCAAATATCATCAGATTATATGAATGCTGTTATACTACATCCGCAATGTCCCTGCGGGATAAAACAACTCTTTTCAAATTGTCTGAAAAACAAAATATTATAAGATGTGTAAAATCTTTCAATGATATGAAATCTACTCTAGAAATTCTAATCAATAATGGAGTTATGCAATTTCTTGCATAGACAAGTTACGTCAGTTATTGTCGAACTGTTGTTAGAAGATGTATTCTTCGAATCTGGTATACTTCAGATGAAACATATCAAAGTTTCCCTAAATTTGTGGTTCAACAATGAATGCTTAGATTGGAAAGTGATCCCTAATTATATGAAAATCGAATTTTGTGTCAACAACAGAACAACTTACAAAATCAAATGGATTGCGTCGAACTGGCTAGATCAGCTGCTGGAATACCACCCATCGGACCTGAACCGTTCTGCAGTCTAAGCAAGCCGCACAGACGACTGGAGCTGGAACGATGGGAAGAATATAGCAAAAAAAAATACTGGAGGTAAACTCAAGGCCAAAGGCAAGCGAAAAAGTTCATTGACTATTCGCCAAAGAAGACAAAACAGCTGCTCGGTCTCTCTAGGGACGAGCTGAGGATTATAACAGACCTCCTTACTGGAAATTTTACTGAGATACCATCTCAGTAAAATTGGCAAATCGGAAACGGCAATATGCAGAATGTGTAAAGAAGGCGATTAAACTGCCGAATATATTATTTGCAGTTGCATCGCAACTGCCCGTCAAAGGCATATACACTTCGGTAGCGACAAGCTAGAGCCGCACGAAGTAAAAGCGAAAGCTCCCTGGGAGATTCTTAATTTGGAAGGGAACACAGATCTAAAGGGAAATGAATAAGAAGGGTTACGAACAAAAGACCAAGTTCGCAGTTCGGAAAGGCTTGCACAGCCAAACGACCCCCTCCATTGTAATGTAATGCACAAAATCAAATCCAATATCTAAAAATATTGGCTAAAAGAAGAGATCAAAATGCTCACTTTACGTAACAATATAAAACTGTACATCAAAATAATTCTAGATGAATTATTGCACATTCTACATAATATTGATTTTGACTGGCAGGAATATAAAATTAAAGTGGGGGTTAGTGATATATCCAAGAAAAACTACTATCAACTACTTCATAGGTGACATCAAAATGCATATTATGAAAAGACAATTAAAGTAAATTTTAGAATCCAGTTTTCTCCAGAATTGTTGATGTAATGAAAAAGAAAATGAGGATGATTTTTGTAGATAATTGCGTGATCTACAACTATCGTCTGGATTATTTTCATATAAAATTAACCGTTTCGGTGATATCAATAGGGACTCTTCACAATTTCTTTATAATCGTGCGTCTAACGTCCATGTAAATTTTCAGCTTGTTGGGAATTTATGCAAGGAAAAATGTCCAAATTGACGGGACTATAAGGAAATAGGATCAAATAGAACTATCTCTTCACTTAAAAAGTCAGTATTGTATATTTTCATTTGTGGCGGAAACAAAAATACTTTCAAATTCATGAGAGATTCATAGTCAATTTTTTTGTATTTGCCAGAGGCATACTGGAAAATGTTAAAATGGAAAACGCTTCGATGGTCTAATAATCTCGACCCCAAGAAGTCACCCATGTTCAAAATTCGATACAAAAATCTTAAAAACTGTAGAACTACATCAAATTTGACATTTTGGAATAACTGTACTTCTTTAGTTTTTGTTACTCTATTATTCAAATAAATAAATTTCATAAAATAATTAGTGCCAAAACTTTTAAGTAAATATAACAAAAATTGGTTCAAAATCACCCATAAATATTTATGTAGAGACTGAAGGGCATCTTTTGTATCGATTCTATTCATTTATTGATTAGTAGTGAATATTAATGGACTAACTGAAAAATCAAAAGCACTCCAGTTGAGGAATGGATTTACTTTAATTGTTTGAAATGATCTAGAAAAACATATCCCTCAATTTTTACTAGAGCTCATAAGCCATTTCAAAAGTTTATTTTTCGACATCTGAAAATTGGAGTAAATTGAGAAAGTTGCAGAATTTCTGTTTTCGATTTTCACACTACATTACCCGACATGACCATATAACACCACATTACATAAAATTGAATGTATTACAATGGAGAAACATATAACTTTTCTGTACTGCATATTCTTGTACAAGATATTGAAGTCAAAAATTTCATGTTACCTATGTCAGATTAGAAGAGATACCTTTGTGATTCCAATGCATGTAACATTTTCAATATTAAATTTGCATGAAAAAAAATTTGAAACTGAATTGAGAAAGGTTATCGATGTTTGATTCGTCACTGTTTTTCACTGATTGTTTGTTAATTTTTATATTTATTTTTCGCTATTTTGATGTCAGGCAGGATGAGTGAAAGATCAGGAAACTGAATTCGTCCATTTGTGTCCCTTCTATGTAGGTTAGTTTGTAAGTAAGTTACTGTAATAGTATATTTTGTTTGGGCACATTAAATGATATTATTTATTATCGTGGACTTGTGCACTATCTCAGATGTAAGTTGGATATAATTTACATTTCCCAGATTCAGCAATCAAAGGGAGTAGGCTCGATTACAATATACTTGATATAAATTTTCTAACTATCCTACATGTATTAAGAATTACAGCTTTTTGCATTTCTATATAGGTATTTTTATGCAATTCTAATTTCTTAAGGCTATCATACAAACTTTTGTGTATTAACCCAGTCGAAGAAATGATGACAGGAACGATATTTATTTTATCGAGGTGCCACATCGGCTTGATCTCAATAGCAAGGTCTGTGTATTTGGACTTTTTCTCCTGGAACTTGTTCAGCACGTTGTTATTATTCGGAATGGTGACATCCACCACTATTGCTGTTCTGGATCTCTTATCATACACCACTATGTCCGGCCTATTATTCGTCACCATTCTGTCAGTGATAACAGACTTATCTTAGTATAATCTGATAGAGTCATTTTCTAATACGGGCGCCAGTTAATACTTGTAATATGGCTAGAGGCATTCAGAAGTGCATGCTTGTGTGCTAGTTTCTGATGGATAATGTTGCACACTTGAATTTATCTGTGAAAATAGTCCCTATTTGCCAGTTGTTCGCAACCCGACGTTATATGCTGTATAGCCTCCGATCTTATATGGCATTTCCTGTACTTATCTGTTTGTAATGTGCCGTCCTTAATTATAAACTTTTTGTAGTTGTTTGTAACGATGACTTGGTCTTGAATGGCCATAAGGAATCATGCCGTTTCCGCGAATAGTTCTCCTTTCATCAACCATTTGTTGGAAGCTTCTTTGTCAATGTGTGGTTTGTTAATCTCATGATGATATTGTCCTTGCAATTCCTTTCTTGACCATTGCTCTTGTTTTTCAGTATCTATATTATTGCTATTATTATTATTATTATTAAAATCAATTGTCCCTGGTGCTACCTCCTCGCATTGGGATGGGTTACCACTGATTAAATCCATAATAAAGACAAAACTGAAATATGCAGTGGTAAAATAGTGTTGTATCCGTTGTTGACTACGATCTTAGTTAAGAGACTATACTAACGAAAAGATTATTGATAAACTTCGTGAATATTTGAACAACTGAAGAAAAAAACACTAGAGGAGAAGAAGACCGACGTGATACTCGTCAGCAAAACCCATCTGAAATCAACGAAGGACTTCAACATCAGGAACTACGCAATATAGATTGGAGTGACTCACAAGAAGAAAGAGACGAAAGAACAGCGATTTAGTGAAGATATGAACAAGGCACGAACGAACTCAAAGAACATCGTAGAGGCAGGAATAAAACTACAGATAACGAGAGGAAAGCTAAACATCTACGCAGTCTACAAAACACCAAATGAAGTCGTGACATCAAAACCTTATTCAGCAATACGCCAACCTGCTGGAACTGCAGAAAAACCAACAGAAGCTGAAAGATACTGACGACACTAATAAAGAGTTACATTATCGAAGCAGCGCCAAGGGAATCAACGCATCTGCACGCAACCACAAGAATCATGGTCATCGCACTCCCGAGGAACATAACATGGAAATATAAATGTAAATGGCGAAGGATCACAAACTGGACGAAATTCCAAGAAACAATGGAAACGAAGACCATTCACATAGAGACACCACAGCAACTAGAAGGAAACATAGCATACTTGGTGCCCCGGATATACAGAGCTATTGAGGAATCACCGAGAGATAGGAAATACAGAAACTCATCTACCAGCCAACATTAAAACACTACTAGAAGAAAAGACACGAGCAGAAAAGAAATATCGACGGACACTATACCTTGGAAACAAGATAGCGCTGAACGGACTAGCCAACAGAGTGAAAGAAAAACCAAAAAGTATGTACAATGAGCAGTGTGGCATCAAAATAGAGCAGCTGAGGCCAATCATTATGCAAAATGGCAGTATTGTTCACAGCAAAGACGAAGATTCTACTACAATTCAAAACGAGCAGCAGCAACGGAGAGACGGAATGCAACCAAAACGTAGAAAGAATGGAAAAAAGAATCCGGGAACCTACAGCAAAAGAGTACCGCATCTATGAGGTTACAACCACAGAAGTACAGGGTCACATAAACCGACTTGAAATAAAGAAGGAACCAGGACTAGACGGAATCTCCAACTAGGCATTGAAGAATCTACCAGATGAATGCATGAAAAAAAATGGCACGACTAATCACGAAAACGAACCACTACCTAGCTATATGAAAAACAGCAAAGACCATCTTGATACTGGAGCCACGAAAACCAAGAACGAATCCAGCAGCTACTGACTGATGAGTTCACTACAAAGAATGAGCTAGATCATCTAGAGGATCATCTACACCAGAATAAAAGCGTTCGCCCAAGAAAAGGAATACTCGCGGAGCATCAATTTCGATTCATAAGACGACATTCAACAAAACTTGCAAGAATCACGGGAGATATCAAGGACAAACAGAACAGCGACAAGATCAGTATTTTTAGACAGTGAGAAAGCATTCGACTATGTTTGGCACGAAGAACTAATTTACAAGATGCAGAACACATGATTCCCATCGAAGCTTACCAACATCACGATGTCGTACCTACAAAACAGGAGATTCTTAGCCAGGATACAGGACTAGAAGTCAACAGCAGAAAGAATAGGAGCTGGCTTACCCCAAAGGTCAGGTCTAGGACCACTACTACTTTACATATCCATCGCACACATACCACAGATGAAGCACTCCAAGATGGTGCAGTTCACAGATGATACGATTCCATTCCTATGGAACAAAGCAGCAATGAGGAAATGGCTGCAAGAGGATATCAACCGGAACATGAAGAAAAGGATAAAAACCGGGTCTTCGCCAAAATTCAAGGATCACAAAATTGATCTCCTTTTGGTTTTTGAAAATGAGGTAAAATCCGTTACATGTCAAAGATATTTTTAATCATTATATTTTGTGTGAAACTTAGGCCTAGTGTTTTTTCATCAATTGTTTAATTGTTTAGTGAAATCGATTCACCAAGTGATTAGGGAAACATTTGTATCTATTAATAAAGTTCGTATTTATATAAGTCATGGAATCGGAATATTCATGATCCATTCTACAAAAATATTCCGGAAATGAGATATAAACAATCTAAAAACAATGTTGGATATTATGTGAAACTAACAGTTAATTTTCATTAGATCAAAAGACGCAATTAGGGAAAAAAGGTTAGTCTGTTATGTTAGAACTTTGTTTTAAATTAATTAGAAGGCATATAATTTCCTTCAACCTGCCTAACCTATGAATTCATCAAGTGAAATTAAATTTCAGCCTCATTTTGGCGTGTCTCCAAGTATCCTAAATATTTCAGTCACGCTCTGAAAAGGATGGAAATAAGGAACTGAGGAACCGTAATCTCTAATTGAACTACAGTGCCCAACAGCTGAAGTGGATAATGTCTTCAACAACCGGTTAGAAATAATGAACCATTCTCGTCGTCTTTCGGCCCTAATAAACTTATTGTTAGAAAACAATTTCTGAGAAATCTTCCAGAAGAATCATACAAAGAGTCTTATTCATTCTTGAAGAGTGATAAAATGAAATATTTCTAAAGGAAGTGTCTTTCAAATTGAGTTCTTTCTTTTAAACGGCGTACTGAATAGGTCTAATATTTTGTCATTTAAGAAGTATGATATATGATATTCAAAAAAATGGCTTCATATTTGAACCTTTTTTTTTCTTTGTAATTTTTTCGTATCGGTAACTTATTTCAAGAGAGCGATTGATATCCATTATTGTTCGTAACGAGCGAGGAGGGAATATATTCCTAGTCGAATGAAAAATGCAGATCACTTTCTTGATGGTTCTGAACATTAATTGTACGAGTTAGGTAAATTTGCATCTTATGCATATTTTTCGAACAATTGGCATAAAATGTATATAACTCATAAACCTTTCTGTGAGAGATTCAATATATCTTTCATTATATCCTTTCATACAACAGTGCATACAACAGTTTATACTAAAGATGTAGTTAAAGTTTCTATGCCTTGTTCTACAGGGTGTTACATAATAGTATGTCACAACTCGAGGGGTAAAATAGCCTGCTGCGGAGAACATCTTCTGTCAAAGACCTGGCAGTAATATTTTCTAGTAAACATATTCTCGATGCCCACATCGTTTATCTAACCTTCTGCAACTAAATGTTGGGCTATATTAGTACACAAAAGTAGGCAATTTACGAATCTAAGGCTCTTTTGACCCTGCATTTACAGGGTGTTACATTATAGTATGTCACAACTTGAGAGGGTAAATCTACGTGTAACTTTAAGAAAAAAGTTCATATAAACATAGGTCCGCAAAAGCTTTGTTACGGAGCTACAGGGTGCTGAAATTTCAAGAAAAAATTGGTTTTTTCTTCAAAACTCCTGCAGTTTTTTGAGATATTCAGCCCAAATTTGGAATGCAAGCTATTTTCCATTACCTGCATCATTACACGTCCTAAATTTCAACTAGAATCTACAAAGTGTTTTCTTTTCCGGAGCCATATCTTCTTTTGTCTTTTCTTTTGTCATCGCCCATTAATTATGGGCGATGTTAAGCCACTTATGACAGAAGTTTTTAAAGCAGCAATAAATTGGTGGCAATTACTTTCCACCACCTTACGGTTTGTGTTCTCTACACCATGCTGTCTAATAATACAGAATAATTTTCTAAAGGATCCTGGTTGAAGGACTGTAATGAAAAATATTTGAACCCTTCGTATTTCGAAAAAAAGGCTTCCCGGCTTCTTTTCTTTCCTCGCCATTCACAGGGGTATTCTTCTATGGTATAGTCATTTCCAGCAGAACGCCAAAGAGGTGAACGTTGAAATTAAAAAGAAAACCAATAAGAATTGGATATAATCCAATTTAGGTACCGTAGAATCATTCAAAGCTCAAGCTGCACAAAGTAGCAGCTCAAACTTCACAAATTCAATATACTCACAATAAATTTTTAAGAGAATTACTAAACTTGATTCGAAGACACAAGCAACGGAAACATTGGAAAAAAATGATTTTGGAAGCGCAAACCGCAAAAATAAAAGGGTTTAGCGGAAAACTGAAAACATTGACATTGATTGAAGTTCGATTGACAGAGTTTGACACTTGACGTGGTTAAATTAGTGCCATCTATATGTATTATGGGGGACTAGATAGATAGGTGAGGGGTTGTGTGGGGGTGTTGAATGTTGTGGTCGGTAATTAGGCCTTCTTGATGAATCTTTTCTCTGGTACATCCACGAACGTGTCAAATAAGCCGCTCGCGCATCTCGAGGCACATACGCTAGAACAGGTTTGTACATGTTAACTGCCTTAGTTAAGTAAAAACAAAAGGACGGAATGCTGAGCTTCAGTGTTATTTAAATTTTATGGAAAGTAACATATGGCATGTACAGTCAACAACTATCTTATCTCACTGACTCAGTGTTTAATTTTTATAAATATAGATAACAGTAAACAGTCGGATAATATGTTAAATTAAAATGACAAATTTGTGACGAAACGAAACTTTCCTTCTATGTATGGTAAAACGGTAAAGAAAAGGATCAGATTATACAACGACACATATTTGAAACATGATTTATTGCACTGGATGATAAGCAACTATGTGTTTTCAAGTCCTATCTATAGAAAGTATGAAGCCTTCAAAATTACTCTGGCATTTTGAAACATGGCACCTTTATAAAGCAAGCTGTTAGAATTCTTTTAGCTTATGTCACTCGTTTTCAAAAATCAAAAAATTGCTATAAAAAATCCAGCCATAATGAGACCGCAGCACTTCAAGCATCCTGCTTAGTAACACTGCGAGTCCGAGGTAAATCTAAGCCACATTCTATTGCGTAAAAACTAATTTTACCTGCTGCCATTGATATGGTTAATATTACGATAAATCCGGAAGAAGCAAAAAAATTAAAACTATACCCTTTCAAACAATACCATATCGAGGTGCATTAATGAACTTTCTGTCCATATTCACAACCAACTAATAGAAAAATTCTGATTAAGTACATTTTTGCACTTCAGTTTGATGGGAGACATATCAAACTTGGCGAAATTTTAATGTTTTGTTCCGAATGAATGCGAAAAGTCTATCGAAGAAAATATGCTTTTTTGCAAACCAATTCCTGGTCGAGCATCAGGCGAGTACTTCTTAACGCATTTATTGAAGCAATACTTCGAAGACTTAGACTGTAATGAATGCATTGCGGTATGTACTGATGGCCTGAAAGCGATAACGAGAAAGAAGAGTGGAGTTATGGTAAAATTTGAAGATATTAAGCCGCATGTAGAATGAACGCACTGCAGCCTTCACTGATGTGACCGAACAATTCACCAAATGGTTTATCACAAGCAGTTAAAATTTTATTGAAGGCCGACCGTTACAAACTAGACTGCTTTCCACAGTCTCCGAAGGAATGGATGCCAAGAACTATTATGATGATAAAAAATTGAAACTTTGTATTATACTATCACAAGAGATTTTATTGAAAATCAGGATTGCAATTTCGGTTTTTCGACCATCTTCAACCGACAACAAGTATTGAACTAATGTTGAAAATACATACATATTGTAACGATATCCAACCGCTTTTGAAGCCGACCCTGTCACTACCCGGCGGAATGAAGAGTTGCGGGACACTTTCGGGAGAATTCCAGATTTAAAGGCTTCAGCGCGCCGTATCACGAAGAAATCAGTGTTGCCGTTTCCGGAAGGTCCTCGAACGAAGATCTGGAACAGATCCAAAGTTACGCAAATGTTCTAGAATAATTCGCACTTGTATATAAGAAGAGAGCCCGAAGCGCAAAGAATGAAGTTTGAATACAGAGCGCGCATAAGTGGACAAACGATTAGAGATAAATTAAACAGTATCGATTGTGTTATATAAATTAGTCATTTGGTTTAATGTTATGATTGTTCAGTCTACGTGTAAATAAACTATTTAGAATTTTGTAACGTTGAAGTGTTTGATTTGAACCCACAAATAATTTCAAGAACTAAGAAACGGTACAATATATAAATTGGCAGGTACAAAATTAATAAGGGTGCAAACAAGAGCCAATAAAATAATTATGATAAAAGCAGGTATTATTTAAAGATTTCAAATAGAGACGAATAAGCCGGGCCATACTGGTCGTTCAGAAGATTATCTCTATGGGGGTTTATTGCAGTTTGAAAATTTCGATTGATTCCAAGAAATCTAAGTTTCGTCCTTAAGATATTTCGTGTAAATTTCAAGTTGATCTATGGGTGGAAAATGAAGCCCATTTTCGATACAATGTGAAGCATAAGTAGATTCGTCTGTTCTCTGGTTATTGTATTCTGATTGATGCTCCTTATATCTCGTTTGGAATGAACGACCAGTTTGATCTATATAGACGCCTTCACAATCCATACAGGATATTTGAGGAATAACCATTGTTCTTAGCTATTTCTTTAATAGTTGATACTTCCCTAGACATATTTTCTTCGGATAAAGGCAGAGAGAAAGCCCTATGAAACATTGAATAAATGCAACATATTTATGAGAGTTTGGATGCGTTGAGTCATAAGGGATGCAAATATCAGTAAAGATAGGTTTTCGATATATATCAAAACTTAGTGTGTTATTTATATGAGTGATTGTTATGCCTAAAAAGTGAACCTGATGATCGACTTCTCTCTCTATTCTGAATTTAATTCTGGGATGAATGCTACACTGAGAAAAAATCGGTTGTCTGTAATGTCGGTTTACTGACAATAGTTGATCGTGACAACGTCATAGAAAATACTGATGGAATGGTTGCGTTTTTCAAAACGAAAATTTTTATTTTATTTGTTTGAGAGATATTTTTTATGGATATAGAGAAGGAGGTAAATGGAAATCACAATTGAAGTGATCAAGTTACATTTATTTCTACGCATAAATACAATTATGTCAATTTTGTTTATTTTTTACGACGTACATAGTTTTTATAAGTATGAATGTGCTTTGAGCAATTGTTTCACAACTTTTGAACATGTGTGATATTTAACTTCTTACAAAATGTGTTATACTGTTGAGAATAGGACGATGATAGGAAAAGTAGGAAATGAAAGGGAGTGTTTCAAGTGTAATGTGTCTTGAGCAGGAGCAGGAGTTCTAGATGCTGCGATACGCTGCCTGTACTCACGTTGTTTTTGTGCTTTCGATTTTGATGCGGCGATTATTGGCTGCGCGAATGGCGTTGCTGTATCACTGTTACTGATAGCTGTGCCAAATTTCATGTAAATGTCATCAACTTTCATATAGTTACGTCTAAAAAATGTCTTATCTTGTTGAATTGTTGAATTGAATACATATTATAAATACTTAACCCAGCAAAGCAAAATATAATAAATTGAAAATTATGTAATGATAAATTATTCTAAAAATTCAGAAATGTTATTGAACATTTCTGAACTAGAAACTGTTTTAAATTTTTTCGAAAACAGCACACTTCGGTGAGTTTTTATATTCTCACTGTTTGGTTTTTATATTCTCACTGTTTGTTATATATTCTGTACCCAAATACATATACGATCACCTAACAATTCTATATTTAAAGTAAAGTACTATGAAATCATTTCTGCGGCGTGTGTTGTATCCATGCCAGTACAATTCTGTGTGAGTTTCCTTTTATTTTTATAAACAGTAGTAGCCAATATGACCATAGAGGGCAGCGAATGAATTCTTAATTTTTTTAAATAACCGCGACGGGAGGTCCTCTGCATAAAACCGGAAATGCACCTGATAATTTTTTCTTGACAAAAAACAATCTATCCGCCGCAGGAGAAGTGCCCCAGAAACATATACCTTATTCCATGGTGGTCGATACCTCGGCATGATAGATAAAGAGCAGGTTCAGTGCCAACAACAGTTCTTAGATTTCTAACAAGAAAACACGCGGAACTGAGCCTTGCGCAAACATAATCACAATACTTTTTTTCAATTAAGATGTTGGTTATGGTTATTCCAAGAAATTCAACACTATTCTCTCTATTCACTTGGATACCATTGCAGGTGACATAATTATTCAGGATTTTTTTATTATAATTGTGAGAATACACATAATTATTAGTCTTTGCCATGTTACTAAATAACGAAAACTCGCTGACACCATAGCTCTAACATTAACGGCATAAAGGCCTAAATCGCCGTTTAACTCGTCACCAATATTTTTCATATACAAAATAAACAACACAGGGCCCAGAATCGAGCCCTGAGGTACCCCAACATCAACATCCACAGCATCTGAATTAAGCTCATTTGGCCCATTTTTCATTGACATAAACCGCTTTCTACCTTGTAAAAAAGTCTCTAGCCAGTATCGCCTTTTTATAAACCGAAATGATCTTGTTGAAATTAAATTGATCCAGAAAAACTCCACAATTAAAGAACTCATTAATTGCAAAGTCAATGACTCACACAATACATGCAGACCCTTTTACAGGAGAAAAGCTGGTATTGCGTCATAATCAGCAGACAATTTAAACATTTGTTTTCGTGAACCAAAGGCATTAGTTCAACTTCAGCAAACGGATGAAGAAACATGTGCTAGTGTTTCTTTCAATTTGATCATTAAGGTCAGATTTTAGAGTTTGGGTTATAATGTTTTTTGGGGCATCTATAAGGAACTGATTGAATCTATTTGCTATCAGTACCGGGTGCTCAGTTACCTTATCATCGATGATTTTACTATGGCGCAGAGCAAACTTCATAAATGGTTCATAGACTTCAAAGACATGTGCAACAGGTCAATCAAATCAAAGAATCAATACATGAAAATTCTCGATTGACAGTTAAGTCAAATCTCGTCTGTTTCCAAAAATGCTTTCTTTGGAAAAGAGGTGTCGCGTTGAAGTGTGTCACATAATACATTCTAATTATCGAGATGAGCTGAAATGCATGGTTACGGGAGATGAGACTTTGATACATGTTTTCGATCCGAAAACAACCGATCAATCAAGTAAATATTGAGCCAAAAGTGAGACGATTGCAAAAAAAATCACACCGACGTTCAAGTATAATATTTCAACATTAAGAGTCATTTTTGTGAAGCTATTTGCAAAAGGATTCCAGAATTATGATTTATGGACCGAGAATTATTTGTTTTTGAGCTACGATAATGCACCGTCTCACACTGCACTCGCTCTTCGTAACCATTCCGCCAGAAACTCAACTCATATCGTTCTACAAACATCATATTCGCCTGATTTGGCTCCAAACTAAAGAGACCACCCGGAAGACACCGTTTGGAAACAATTGAAAAAATTATTATTTGGAATGCATTGTGAATTGGAGAAAAAATGAGATGAAATAAATTTATATGAAGATATAAAGATTTTTCATTTTCAAAATTCACCTTTTTTCTGCCCACAACATGTATGTAATCGAAAGGTATATCCCCTCTAGAATAAACAAGTAGTTTTAATTTCATACAGCAATCTGGTATTATAGATAAAACATAGATTAGTTATCACGTTCCTTCGTATCAGCAGCACAACCAGAAAAGAAGAATCGTCAATTTTCCGTTCAAATTAAAAGAAATGACCTTGAAACAAATATCCGACCCATTCAGAATGACGTAAATAGTCGCAAACTAACTAATATCACGCCTAGAAAACATATATCTATCTTGAAAGGTGGGGTTAAATCAATTCCCTTCGGGCTTGAATAATTGACATGGTTCAATTCTACAAACAAACACGAAAGGTGTGTTTGTGCGTTATCACTTCACTGAGTGAATAAACGCTATTTAACGAATTGGATTTAATACGTACAGTCTGTCCCAAGAAAGATAACAGATAGAAGAGCAGACGATTCGAACACGAAAACAATTTTCGAGTTTCCAGTAAAAATTCAATAGGAGATTGAATGTGGTGTCATCTTTACCTCATTTTTAACTTTCACAGAATACAATCTTGGATCGTGAACAATATTAGAACTGTTCAAGAATATGAATTCAAAGCTCGATAATAATTTGACTGCCTCAGTCATACGATTTGAATCTGTTGAACTTTTTCGTGAAGACTTAGTCACAAAACAGTGTGTATAAAGTTGAAATACAATCTAGGATACATTGGATTGAAAGGATCGCAGGGTTTTGAGATAATTTGAGAAATAAAGGTAACTGATATGGTGGTTCAATGGAAATACATGAAGAAAGCTAGAAAATTCGTAGAGCCATTTCGAGCATCTGATTTGAATTCACTTTTGCTAAAGTTGAGTTCCTATTCATGTATTTCTCATATTTCATGTCTAATATTTCGTATTATAATTCCAATCATTAGTACAGTGGTTTCCAGATGATCCATCAGGAGTCCCCTGTAATCTAACACGAGAGTACATACAATTTATTTCGGCCAACCTACATTGATGCAACATTAAAGTATATATATATATATATATATATATATATATATATATATATATATATATATATATATATATATATATATATATATATATATATATATATATACTTATTTATTAAAAATACATTTTCTGTACATCCGTTTGTACATGCATATGCAAGTTTTGTTAAATCAATTTATCTTAGATATTCATAATACGTAGATAAGACGGATCATTTCACATGCATTTCTCAGAACTAGTTGAGTAAGATAAATCTAACATTACACACATTTTGTAGATGGAAAATCATCATTGTTCTGGATGCTAAGACTTTTCCATTGTCTACTCCTTCAATAGTCAAATGAATTTTTTTAAAAAGACTAAGGTCTTTTAGTAAAACTTAAATGGCGCAGTCGGTAGGATATTCAACACAATCAATCGACAAAAATCGTGACAAAGTAGTGTTCGTTTCAACGATCAACTGAATATCAGAAGACCAGGTGAAACCAGTGGCCATCTTCGCCAGTGAGTCAGAAAACACTCATAGTTAAGAAGATAGTTAAGAAGATCATCAGCTTTTGGGAAGAGAAATTATAAGTTAGTACGGATATTCTGCTGACGAATCTGCTACTTATAATCGCTAAATCTCCCATTGCAGAAAAAAGAGAAAAGAACACATCTGTAATGCGAGTAATATTATGAATTTTCACATCCTTTCTGTTCTAATACTTATTTCCTCTTAATAATTATAGTGGTTCATGTCTATTGATATTTATTGATATATAAACATAGCAATAATTGATTAAATAATTTTGAACTTTATTTCTAATAGTCAGAATAATATTAGAGATAGGAGTCCGATTTGAAGTGTTGTAAACATAATAGAAGAAATGGCGGTTCCACAACTTCAAAAATATCATATTGATTCAATTTCGAAATTTGACGGAAATCCCGCGATTCTTGGAATTTTCATCCAGTCTACTGAGTACTTGATCAATAGATTTTCAGACAGAAATAATCAGGCTAATCCACAAAATGAATTTTAGTTGAGGGCTATAGTTAGTAAACTTACAGGTAGAGCACTAAATATTGTAGGGGTAATTTAGGAAATGGGATAGGTATTAAAAATTTGCTTTTACAATTTTTTTTAGATTAGAGAGATGAGAATTGTTTAATAGGGGTATGTTACGCATAAGACAGGAAAAAATGAAAGTGCAGTAACATTTGGAAATAGGTGTCAAGATTTGCTTAGCCTACTTTTAACAAAAATAAATCTAACAGAAAATAATGATTAAACTAGTAGGATTAAGAGGGAAATCTATGAGAGTCAAGTTTTAAATGCTTTCCTTACTACAGTCAAATTTGCCAATTAGTTTAAGAAACTCCCGAAATTTAGAGCAAGCAATTAGTTTCGTAATAGAAGAGGAGAACTTAAAAAACAATTAAGCTCGACAAGGCTTATAAGCTTATAAACCAACAAGTAACAGACCATTAGTGAATCATTTCAATATTCCGCTAATACCTATGCCGGTTCAATACCCGGTAATTAGTAACCAAAATGCTACACCTATAAATCCAAATTCACCCCGCGAACTTTTAATTCAGTTAATCCGACGCCTGTGACCTTTCAATTCATTTTCTAATAATTTGCAACGTTTTGCACATAATAGATCTAACCATTTTAGACAGCATAGAGCAGAGCCTATGGACACGTCTTCAGGCACCAGCAAACGTTCCATTAAACCACAAACTCAAGCGCAAAATCCGAATCAACCAAAATTTATTTCAGATGAACTGTTTCAACAGGAAATCGATAATAATTTAGATCATACACCTAATCTCGGTTTTTCTTGTGAACAAAATTATTATGTGTATGAATCATCAGAATATTCAACAGAAGAAACAGGCGAACTGAATAGTTTCGGAGAAAACGAATATTTTGAGGAATATCCGGAAAATTTTCAGTTCGTATCGGAACCAGAGAACCACCCCTGATCAATTCAACCAATCTTACTAATTCCAGTTTGCCATACATAAAAATTCCCCGAGTTGAATTAAAATTTATGATAGATATAGGTAGTAATAAAAAACAAGTACTGTGTTTTAAGGAATTTTACTTAATAATTGCGATTCGTAACGCGTTTCACTACACCGTAGCTTCTTCAGACGACTGATTATGCAGAAAAATATAAATGAGAATATAACTATAAATGTTCTTGAGTAATTAAAAGCTTATTGTTTGCTTATTCTTAAGTGGTTATTTATGACAGGTATATCCAATAAAATTAAGGAATAGATTGCTCCCCGAAAAGATTCAATAGAGGTGAAGGGCTTAAATCGACTTGTTCATTGATGAGTCTACCTGAGTGTTTGTATTTATTTATTTCTAAAGTTTCCCAAAGATCTACCTTCCAATATTTATTATCTGTATGCAAAATTTCAAACTGTGGGTCGAAAGAATGATTATTTTCTAAGAGATGATTCGCGTAATTTGAATCTGATTTTTTATTTGAAAAACTGCGTTTATGTTCCGATATTCTAATATTAAAATTTCTATGTGTTCTACCAATGTAGAAATTATCACAGTCATTGCAATTCAATCTATAAACACCTGATTTATTGTTTTTACCTGGTTTGGTTTTATTATTTTTATATATTTGCCTAAATTATTATTAGTTTGGAAAGCTATGTTGAAATTATTGCTACTTAAGAATGATTTCAGTTTCTCACTTGTAATGCCAACGTAGGTTAAGGTGTTGAATTTTTGTTTCAATTTATCGACAGGGTAAACTTCATTCAATGCGATTCTACTTTGTTTTTATTTAAAATATTATTTATTAGTTTGGGATTGTAACCATTATTTTTGGCTATTTGTTTAATCAAATTTAGTTCTTTGTTGAAATTATCTGGTGATAGCGGGATGTTAATCAATCTATGAATAAAACTATTGAATGCTGACATTTTATGTTGATATGGATGACACGACGAGTTATGTATTATAATATCTGTATGTGACGGCTTATGGTAAATTGCGAAAACATGTTTTCCATTTTCATTCGAAATTGTTACGTCTAAGAAATTTATCGAATTATTGCTTTCTATTTCGGTTGTGAATGCAATTTTGGATGTAATGAATTTATATGATTTTCGAAAATTTTCAACTGTCTATCTGTTCCTGTGAAGCAAATAATGATATCGTCTACATAGCGATACCAGTATAAACAATATTTACTGAGTGGATGATTATGAATTAATTTCTCTAAGTTATTCATGAAAATTTCTGCTAACAAAGGACTTAACGGATTGCCCATAATCAAGCCGTATTCAATAGTATAATATTTGTAATTGAAATGGAAATAATTTTGATCTAAACAAATTTTGGAGGAATTCCTCCAAAAGATACGTATTACTTAGTTGAAGAATTATTAGAAAGGAATCATGTCAATACTATCATTAAATCAGATATTCTTTCATTATCAAAAATTTGTTTAGATCAAAATTATTTCCATTTCAATTACAAATATTATACTATTGAAGACGGCTTGATTATGGGCAATCCGTTAAGTCCTTTGTTAACAGAAATTTTCATGAATAACTTAGAGAAATTAATTCATAATCATCCACTCAGTAAATATTGTTTATACTGGTATCGCTATGTAGACGATATCATTATTTGCTTCACAGGAACAGATAGACAGTTGAAAATTTTCGAAAATCATATAAATTCATTACATCCAAAATTGCATTCACAACCGAAATAGAAAGCAATAATTCGATAAATTTCTTAGACGTAACAATTTCGAATGAAAATGGAAAACATGTTTTCGCAATTTACCATAAGCCGTCACATACAGATATTATAATACATAACTCGTCGGGTCATCCATATCAACATAAAATGTCAGCATTCAATAGTTTTATTCATAGATTGATTAACATCCCGCTATCACCAGAAAATTTCAACAAAGAACTAAATTTGATTAAACAAATAGCCAAAAATAATGGTTACAATCCCAAACTAATAAATAATATTTTAAATAAAAAACAAAGTAGAATCGCATTGAATGAAGTTTACCCTGTCGATAAATTGAAACAAAAATTCAACACCTTAACCTACGTTGGCATTACAAGTGAGAAACTGAAATCATTCTTAAGTAGCAATAATTTCAACATAGCTTTCCAAACTAATAATAATTTAGGCAAATATATAAAAAATAATAAAACCAAACCAGGTAAAAACAATAAATCAGGTGTTTATAGATTGAATTGCAATGACTGTGATAATTTCACATTGGTAGAACACATAGAAATTTTAATATTAGAATATCGGAACATAAACGCAGTTTTTCAAATAAAAATCAGATTCAAATTACGCGAATCATCTCTTAGAAAATAATCATTCTTTCGACCCACAGTTTGAAATTTTGCATACAGATAATAAATATTGAAGGTAGATCTTTGGGAAACTTTAGAAATAAATAAATACAAACACTCAGGTAGACTCACCAATGAACAAGTCGATTTAAGCCCTTCACCTCTATTGAATCTTTTCGGGGAGCAATCTATTCCTTAATTTTATTGGATATACCTGTCATAAATAACCACTTAAGAATAAGCAACCAATAAGCTTTTAATTACTCAAGAACATTTATAGTTATATTCTCATTTATATTTTTCTGCATAATCATTCGTCTGAAGAAGCTACGGTGTAGTGAAACGCGTTACGAATCGCAATTATTAAGTAAAATTCCTTAAAACACAGTACTTGTTTTTATTATTGATAATGGAATTTTACCAGTAAAAGCCTCCCAAATTCAAAAGATATAGGTAGTTCTAAAACATTAATAACTCCAAAAACAGTAGATAAATTTTATACAAATTTTGTTCAGTATATGCCTTTCACTATTAAAACAGCACATCAGAAAACCTATCACAAATACTTGGCTCGTATTCCTTTACCCAAAATTTTTAAAACAAACGAATATTTTGATTTCCATATATTTGAGTTTAATTCGGAATATGACGGATTAATTGGTATGGATTTATTGAAACATTTAGGCGCAAATATTGACTTGAAGAAAAACGATTATATACAACGCATGGACCAAATCCTAAATATTTTGAAAATAAAAATCGTATACTCAATCTTCCAGCAAGAAAACAAAGCGTGGTAATAAAATCTCAAAATTTACATCAAGGTATCATTGAATACACTAAGTTAGCCGACGGTATCGAAATTCCGCAGTGTGTAGTAAAAATTGAAAATCAAGAAACTTTGCTTACCATTACGAACAGTAATGAAAAAAACACTCAAGTTAGCATCGGACATCTTGACGTTATCGAAATTTATTCAGAAGATATCAACAGCGTACTAGAATCATGTTTTCAGTATATCAAAAAATTCTGCTGTTGATAATTTGTTGAAAGAAAACCTCAAAAATATTCATTTAGAACATCTCAACAAAGAAGAATACAACTCAATACGAAAATTATGTTACGAGTACAGGGACGTATTCCCAAAATACTTTCAGGTTTCACGAATATAGTTAAGCACGAAATCAAAATGACAGATGATACACCCATATTTAGGAAGGCCAACAGTATGCCTGAAGCACAATAAAGAGAAGTGGAGAATCAAGTACGTGAACTTCTAATAAACAATATAATTCTACCATCAAATGGAGTAGTCCAGTCGTCGTAGTTTCTAAGAAAATGGATGCATAATAAATAATAAAGAATAAAAGACTCCCTTTCGGACTTAGAAATGCACTTCGAATATTTGAAAGACTAATGGATAACGTACTGAGAGGCATAATGAACGAAGCTTGCGCTGACAAAGGTCTTTGATCGGCTGAGAAAATCAAATTTGAGAATCCAGATGGATAAATGTGAGTTTCTGAAGAAAGAAGTACAGTTCTTAGAACACGTCATAACAGCTGACTTAAACCTAATCCAATGAAAATTGATGCCGTGATCAATTACCCAGTTCCAAAGACAGTAACTGAACTGAAAGGATTTCTAGATTGAACGGGATATTATCGTAAATTCATTAAAGATTATGCTGCAATAACAAAATCACTGATATTATGTTTGAGGAAAGGACAAAAAATTGAACATTCTAAAGAATATCTCACTGCAGTGAATAGGTGTAAGGAAATACTCACCAACCCACCGATTCTACAATATCCAGACTTCAACCAACCATTTGTGGTGACTACAGATGCTTCCAATATTGCAATACTGTCCCAAGGGCCAATTGGATCTGACAAACCAATATGCTTTGCTTCAAGAACATTAAATCAATCAGAAGAAAGATATAGCACTATCGAAAAAGAGCTCTTAGCCATAATATGGGCTGTGAAATATTTTAGACTAAACCTATACGGTAGGAAGTTTTTCATTTATACAGATCATCGACCTTTGGTCTGCCTGTCAAAATAAAAGGAACCAAATTAAAAGTTACAGAGATGGAAAATACGTGTAGAAGAAAATGATTACGAATTGGTATACAAGAAGGGTTCAATCAATAAAAATGCGGATGCATTATCATCAAACTAAATGCTCTAGAAACGGAATCATTAGCAAACAATGTGGATGATGATGAAATCGCAAGACTGTTAGAGGACGCTACTGAATCGGAAATGTCGGAATCGGACATGGACGATTTATTAAAAACACCGGACCCCGAAAATCAAAATGAAAAAAGAAACGATTAGAAAAACGATGGGATCTGCATACTGTCAGATCAGATACAGGAAAACACCCGGTATATCAGGACAAAGGAAACTTAGAAATGGATGTAGATGAACAAACTGTACATTCGTCTAACTCAACACCTGAAGGTTCTTCCCCTATAAAAATATCGAGTGATGTAATTGATTCAAACCCAAATCAATATTTCATTTACGAAGTTTACAATAATCCAAAACCTGTAAAGAAAGAAACAATAGGGAAAATTCAAAGATTTCACGTGCAAGTTAGCAGAGATAACAATGAGAATGAAATCAAGAAGAAGTGGAAGAATACACCGTAGATAGAAGATAAACTATTTCCAATTTACATCGGAGAATTTGTTTGAAACGTTCAGTACTGTGGTAAATAGAATATTTAGCAGGAACGGACCTGAAATTATTTATTGTACCGAACGAAGAGAATTTCTTAAGGATGGAGATCTCATAAAAGAAGTTATACAAAATCAACATGAAGGAAAGACGAATCACCGAGGGGTAACAGAAACACTTCCACAACTTCAAAGAAAATATTATTTTTCACTTATGCAAGAACACGTTGCAAATTACATCCCAAATTGTGAAATATGTAAACGGAGTAAATACGAACGTAATCCACATAGGATAGATATGATGTTAACGGACACGCCCAACAAACCTTTTGAAAAAATTCATTTAGACATTTTTACCTTAGAAAATGAAAAATTTTTAACAGTTGTAGATGCTTTCACTAAATTAGGTCAGGCAATAGAAGTGAAATCAAAACATGACGTTGATATAGTCCAGGGTTTTTACAATACTTTTGTTTTTATGGAACCCCGGTTTTCATCAGTTCAGATCAAGGAATGGAATTTTTTGGCCTTGTAGTCAAAGATTTATTAGAGACACATAAAATAAAAGTACATTTCACTAAACCTCACTACCCAGATTCAAACGGAATTATCGAAAGATTTCAGTCAACGATCTCAAAACATTGTCGAATTCTACGTCGTATCAAATTCAAAGATTGAGTAAGCGTAATAATAAAATATGCAATAATAGCTTATAATAATGCCATTCGCTCCATTCGAACTAACTTTGGGTCATATAAAATTAAGGGAACCCCCTTGACAAAATGTATAGCGATTACTGACAAAAACACAAAGAACAATTAGCACTTCTTGATGATAAAGTAAACGAAAATTTAACAGCAATTAAAGATAGTGTAGTTCATAAAGTGAATCGTAACGCCAACAATCCTTTTATTGAAGGGCAGACAGTATACGAGAAAAGTTACAAATATACTCGTTATAAGACCGGTGAAAAATTCAACGGACCATTCACCATAACCAAGTTATTACCGGGAAATAAAGCACTTATTCAAAAACTAGGTGGTAACAAATCAAAACAAAATATAGGCCGAACAGTACATTTAAAAAATTTAAGACAACCCATTGTTCCAGGCCCATCATCCTCGGAATCTACGCCGCAGCCGGCTTGTTCACAAAATGTTCCGAAATAAACCTCGCGCAAATAGAAGACAATCCAGGAATGTTGCCATTAAAATTGGAAACAAACAAAAATATTATTAAGTATTGGACATTAATCCAAATATTTGATTTGACTAATGTTAGTATTGAATTTAATAAGTTAGATTCTAGTTATCATAAAGTAAATAAAATCACTTCTTTCCATAATTCAACTTACGGACGAAGTTATATGAGGGAAATTCATAACTATAAATACGTATTAGAATACAAAATTGAAGACACTATTCAAAAATTTGATCAAATAATTATTAAGACCGAATCAAGGAAGAAGAGAGGTTTGATTAACGGTTTGGGTACCATTTGGAAGTCAATCACTGGCAATCTTGACCAAAACGATGCGGACAAATACGAAGCAGCCATAGAAATGCTCAAGAACATCAACAAAAATTCATTGGCGTAGGTAACTCTCAAATAAGCTTCACAGAGAAAGCAATAAATGCATTTAACAACTCTATGAGTAAACTTCAACATAATCAAGTACTCCTAGAAAACAGAATCAACCAGATGAATTCGTAGACAAAAACATCTGAAATGGATTCATGGGATAATTTCAGTTTTACTATTTTAAATGCCGTTTTCACTCACTTGATAACAGCAGTTGATATCATAAATCGAATATTAAACAAATTCGAAATTGCAATTTATTTTGCACATTTGAGAGTCTTGCACCCCTCTATAATTTCTCACACGGAATTAAAGAATGAACTAAATAAAATTCGAACGCAATTAGTTAACTGTCGTTTCCACTCAGTAATAAAGGAATCATACAATATTATGGTAACACAAAAGTCAGGCGATATATTATTAAAAATCAAGTAAAATTCATATTAGAAATTCCAGTTGTGGACTTAAATGACTATAATTATTTAGAACTATATCCACTTCCCATTTCCATCGAGAATTCCTTCAAAGTAATCATTCCAAATGCAAGATTTCTGTCCCTAAGTGAAAACCAATATACCGTTATGGGTGAGTCGTGCAAAATGTATCCCAAATGGGTTTTCTATGTGAAGAAACAATGTTTCCAATTACGCAAGATAATCCATGTGAAGTTGATCTGGTTAGTTCCAACAACAACTAGAAGAACTGCAAATCAATAATCACCAAATTGAGGAAGCTCAAGATTCAAAAATTGGCAAGCAACTATTGGATGGTGATAGCAACAAACGCAAAAACTGCAGCCGTTAAATGTGACAAAAATGATGAAAAAATCGTATTACATGGAACGTATTTATCTCTCTGCCAGCAACCTGTGAACTGAAAGTGAAAAATTACGTGTTGAAAAATTTGTGCGATAGTGTACCGGTCATTAAATCTATCACTTTACCAAACATTAAAGTTTCAAATCAGTTTGATAACGTTCAAATCTCCAACAAAGCTATAGTCCTATTACGTTTGGACACTACAAATTTGAATAATTTGAAATCGGTAAAGTTACAATCACTCGATCACACAAGAAATGAAATTGACTCAATTGAAAACCCAAAGGTTCATTATGATAATATTAGTTTGTATACTATATTGTATTATATAATATAATTTTGCTTTCTTATCTTATGTAATTTCAAACAAATGTTTCCCATGCCTAAGAGCAAAAAATGGTGGCAATAGAGAAAATATACAAAATCCGTTAACCGAAATTCAATTAAAAATTAAGGTATAAAAACCCTAATTTTTTCTCTTAGGAAGGAAGAGTTATGTTAAATCAACTTATCTTAGATATTCATAATACGTGTCTCATTAGATAAGATGGATCATGTCACGTACATTTTTCAGAATAAGTCGAGTAAGATAAATATAACATTATGCACATTTTGAAGATGGAAAATCATTATTGTTCTGGATGTTAAGACTTTCACATTGTCTACTCCTTCAATAGTCAAATTATGTTTTTTAGAAAGACTGAGGTCTTTTAGTAAAACTTAAGCAGCATTTACTCACGTAAATAATAATTTTTGTTTTTATTTTGATAGCATTAATGATTTTAATTTTATAAAAAAAATATTCTACATATTATATACGTAGCATTATTTACAGTTTGGATAGAATGTAATCACTTTGTACAAGGGCGGTTTGATAAGTCAGTAGCTTTCTGAATTTCCCGCGCAGTTACTTCAAATGCAACAGTGCTGCCGTCAACTGTAATATATCAGCGTGCAACTTTCTAATTTTAAGCAAGCTAGGTCGTGCAGTTGGTGTTTGATAGCCGTTCAAAGCAGACTACTTCGTGAATTTTCCGAAAATGGAAAAAAGTGAATTTCGTGTGCTGATAAAGATTTTCGCGTAAAAAATCCGTCACTGAAACTAAGGAAACACGGAAACACTTGAGAAATACTACGGGCACCATCAATTTTCAATTTCAATGGTTTACAGAGTTCCGTTGTTGTCGTACCAGCACTAGTGACGCCGAACGTTCAGGTCACCGAAAGGAAGTGATCACGCCGGAAATCGTCTATAAAATCCTTGATCCTATTGGATGATCGGAGAATGAAAGTGCGTGAGTTGGCTCATGCTGTAGATATCTCAGCTGAACGAATACATAATATTCTACACGAATATTTGGACATGAAAAAGCTATCCGCGAGATGTGTGCCGCGATTGCTCACACTCGACCATAAGCGCAATCGTGTGTCCACTTCAAAAGAGTTATCGATGTTCAGCCGTAATCCGAACAAGTTTTTGCGCCGTTTTGTTACTGTGGACGAAACATGGATCCATCATAATACGCCAGAGACCAAGGAACAATCGAATCAGGACCAAAGAAGGCCAAACAGAGTCTGACAGCCAACAAGGTCATGGCCACAGTTTTTTCGAATGAACGCGGTGTCATTCATATCGACTACCTCGAGAAAGGTAAAACGATCACCGGCGAATATTATTCAAAGCTTTTGAACCGATTCGACGTTGATTCTAAGCAAAACCGCCGCATTTGTCGAAGAAAAAGTGCTGTTCCATCAAGACAATGCACGTGTGATGCTCACTTGTTTAGTCAAGATGGCCAAAATCTACGAATTGGGCTACGAACTGCTACCCCATCTAGCATATTTTCCAGATTTAGCCCCTGCGACTATTTTCTATTTCCAAACCTAGAGAAATGGCTGCGCGGTAAGAGATTTTAGTCGAATGAAGAATTCATTACCGAAACAATCGCGTATTTTGAGAGCCTCGAGAAAACCTATTATTTGGAGGGAATAAAAAATTAGAAAAACGCTAGACTAAATGTATTGAGCTAAAAGGAGATAATATAGAAGAATAAAATGTTTATTTGCCGAAAAAACTTTGTTTCATTCAAAAAGTCACAGAATTATCAAACCGCCCTCGTAATTTGTCAGATAACTTTGACATTTCAGTACTGCAGCTATGTACAATATTACGAGTGGAGGAAAATGATCTCCCTTCCCTTTGGTATTTTTGCGCGAAGAATTCATTGCCTCAAAAATATTCAAGCTAGCTTTTTCGTTTCAAGTTATGTGGAAATTTTGAGAATTTTGAAAACATATCTCGGTTGTCTTTGAAGTTAGATAAAAATGGTTTTGACATTCTCCAGGCACATTTAACTTTTTCTGGTCAGTTGGTTTTTGAGTTACATTGCAAATTTGCGATTTTTTAAATATGGACCATTGGTGAGCTTGAATTCGCTGAATGAAGTTTTCTTTTTGCTTTTCAAAAATGTAATACATGTGCACTCAATTTGTTCATCCAAGACGTGTTTTCATGAAAAACTGAAAATTGTATACATTTTCCCTAATTTTATCTAGTAACTCTAGAATAATTGAAATAGCTCAAGAATGTTGTGTGCCCTCAATATGACAATTCTAAAATTAATTTCTGCTATGACAATTCAGATAAATTTAATGTTTTGCATCAAGTTGCAACTATTGTGGAATAATAGTCATATACGTACTATTAATAGTAGGTATATGGAATATAGTATCGTTTATAATAACGAAGTGACCATGCCGTATGAAAATTTTGAAAAGATCAATGTGATTGTTATGTTCAAAATAATGTAACGATATCCAATCGTCCCTGAAGGCGACCCTGTCACTGCCCGACAGAATGACGCACTTTCGAGAGAATTCTAGAAAGATTTAAAGGTTTCAGCGCGCCGTATTACGAAGAAATCAGTGTTGGCGTTTCCGGAAGGTTCTCGAACGAAGATCTGGAACAGAGCCGAAGTTACGCAAATGTTCTAGAACAATTCGTACTTGTATATAAGAAGATAGAGCGAAGCGCAGAGAATTAAGTTCGAATACAGTGCGCGAATAAGTGAACAAAGTGTTGGAGATAAATTAAGCAGTATCGATTGTGTTATATAAATTAGTCATTTAGTTTAGTGTTATAATTGTTCAGTCTATGTGTAAATAAACTAGTTAGAGTTTTGTTACGTTGAAGTGTTTGATTTGAACCCACAAATAATTTCAAGAACTAAGAAACATTACAATTGGTGTCAGGAGTGGGGTATAAGTGAATAGAAAAAAAAAACTGTTTATGCCTGTTACCCGTTCGCAACAGAGAACTATGGAGACGGAAGCGTTGAAATTCCTTCAGCAAGCCCTGATGGACCTCAATAAAAATATGGACTAAAATTCAAGTAAGTTGTAGGAAAATTCGAAAGAATTGATGGAAAAGATGCAGGATAATTCAAATAAATTAGGAAAAATTAGATGAAAATTCAACTAGACTAGAAGAAAAAATGTTGGAAAATTTGAATAAACTGAAAGAAGATTTGAATGAGGTAAAAGGAGAAATGGATGAAAATCCAAACAAGGTTAAAGAAAAGATGGTGGAAAATTTGTACAAGGTTAGGAACGAAATGGAAGGAAATTTGAATATGGTTAAGGAAAATCTGAAGGAAATGAGAGATAGAATGCAGAAATAAATAGAAGACAAAATCAACGGAAAATTGAGTGGCTCATTCGAACATCTAGATGAAAACGAAGCAAAACTAAAAAGGTTGGAGCAATCATATAGAGTGAGAATGAATGAAGAGCCAATTTTGTCGAAAGTGGAACATGATGTTGAAGCTCCAAAAATATAAATAAAACCTCCTACTTTCGACAGAAAAATTCCTTAATCGACGTACCAGAAACAATTTGAGGCGGCAGCCACAGTCAATAGATGGAATGAGCAGGAAAAAGCAATGCCAAATAGGAGAAAGTCACGTTAGACTAAAGGTTAACTTGACATCAACGTGTGGAAGACTGCACCAGCAAGGCTAAGGCAGCGCATGCTTTCCTGTACCCTCTGACGAATAAGCGGAGCAAGCTGAGCGCAACGAAAAAGCTGATTCTCTATAAATCAATCATCAGATTAATTATAACTTACTCCTCGTTCATTTCTGAATTTCCAATAACTCCAAGTGCTACAGAACAAAACACTAAGAATGGCACTCTGGATGCCCTATGGTACGTCCTTAAGTCCCAATTGCATCGAGACCTGCAGATCACACGCATAGTCGACTTCATCTTCCAATCCGAGGTGAAATCATTCCAGAGTAGACTGCCACCCAACTCCTCATGCCCTAAGGAACTACGAAAAAGACATACTGAAGAAATACAAGAGGCCTAAGATAGTGCCTTAAGAAGACCTGGACTGATTAAGAAATACTTTATAGTATCATATACTTTAATAACATCGCCACTGGGGCAACAAAAATTGAATATACTTATACATTTCATTCAACTATCATTCATATAGTTCAAACCACGGTTCAAGTGCCAATTTTCATAACTTTTTCTATAAATCATGGTGATGTCAAGTTTAAAGATTGTAATTTAGTATTAGATAATAAAGAATGAGAGAGGAGAAAATTTATAATGAAATAGACGAATTATCAGAATGTTGCAGAATGATTTCTCAGTTTTGAAATGTGCAAATGATTTTCCATTTGAGTAACCTACAGGAAGCTGTTTTGTTATCCCACCATGAAAAGAATGTTTCGAAGTTTGACCCATCTATAGGAGAAAATGACAGTTGCGTTAAATTGACATAACGTAACGATAAAATTTTGATGCGATTCGGCTTTTTGGCGTTGTTAAGCGCGTAAAATCTCTACTTTTACACAAAACAACCTGTATATCATATGGGAGGCGCATCAGACATAAGTATCATTCCGACAAGCCACGAATGTGTTTCATCATAAGTTAAAATATCTCCTTTCCTGATGAATAATTCTTTAAAAAGCTGATCCATTCAAAAATCATCATATCTAAACATTATTATTATTTATTCGAAATTGATGTATATCACTAGTTAGTTCATCCTACAATTGGTCTTGGAATTTAGCCAGAATTATGTCGTTTCCAAACATCTTCCACTCCTGTAAAATATGATAACAAAAAATTATAACTGACCTGAAATTTCCTTTGTCATAATCGAATTACGTATAATCGGCTTGAAAAAGTGACGATGTGACGATAGCAATAATGCAGTTAATGTGTTCGTCGATCAACGACTATCAATCACGTCTTTTCAGAAAAACTGATGTGATTATAAACATATCCATCAAACCACATATTGAAATGTCAACGTTTGTCCCTCGTTTGGTTTACCCTGATATCGTGACTAGACTTTTTTGGAGGTCACTAGATCTGGGTTTTATCGATTTCTATTTACTTGTTTTAATTTTATCTTTTTTCCACTATGTGAAAATGTATTGACATACTATGAGCTAATGAAGAGATTTTATAGCAAAATATCTCAGTTCTAAAGTACATACGCCTTTAAATTTCTTTTCACTTGGAGATCAAACATGCTCTAAAATCAATAAGAGTTCCTGAAGCTGAAGGGTTCAATGATATGTCCGCCTATAAATTATTTTGCCATTTTGAATCGTTTCTTGGTCTACTAGTTATCAATATGAAATATTCTGCAGAAGAAAAACCGATCTGACCACTTGTTTTTGTACTAATGAAAACTCGAGAAATCAAGAAAGTAGCAAAAAATAGGCACTATTTTTTTAATGTGAATTATGTATTTATTTTAAAATATTTTAACCTCCTGAAAATTCATTGAAACATGCCAAATTTCATGAATTTTAAGTTTAAATATGGCGTATATATAAGGCCCGCATGAACAAGAAAAGTTTCATTACTCATCTACTTATTCCTAAGTATTTTAACAGTTTGGTGTAAGCCAGAGGAGTTGAGTTGATTAGGTATTTCCATCTATTCCTAATTTATGCCAGACCTTTGATGTGTCCTCTATACAATTTTCGTGATTCTGGACCCTGGCCTCCCAGTTGTCTATCTTGTATTCTCGTCAATATCGGTTTTATTCGAAATTTGTTCCTGAATATTGCGTTCCTTATTTTATCTCTTCCATTTATTTTCCTGAAAAATCTCATTTCTAACGCATTTATTATGTTCTCTTCCTTCTTCGTGAGTATTCAAGTTTTACTGCCATAGATTAATGTAAGAATTATCACCATCTTGATCAATTCTGTTGTTATTTCTCTTTTTTTCCAAAAAAGATGATTTCAAAAACCTACGCCCTATACATAGAGCTACAATCTCTGCAAAATAGGACTCAAAGAAGTCGTAGGAAGATCACTTCTGAAAAACAAGACCGCTTTATATGCCAAATTGCAAGAAGATACCCTAGTGCGTCGCGCCCCATACTCCAAAGGCAATTTCTGGAAGCAACAGGTATCAGTGTATCAGTCGAAACGATCCGTCAAAGACTTCGTTCAAGGGTTTTATACAGCTGAAGGCCCTCAAGAGTTCCAGAGCTAACCAGACAACAAAAAATTAACAGACTTAATTGGTGTATCGAGCACCAAAATTTGAATATTGAGAATCGGCGAAATGTTCTTTTTTCGGATGAGACCAGAATTGGTGTTAGCTCATCCGCATACCAGCAACCTCGCGCGACAATAGCTTGACATAGAGAGAATCGCTATTTTAGACTGGCCAGCTTCATCTCCAGACCTAAATCCTATTGAACATTCATGAGATAACCTAAAAAGGAAAATTAGATTGTTTCAGGATAATCCAAGAACCCCACAACAGTTCATCCAAGACGCCACAGAAGAGTGGCAGAATGTCACTCCAGAGGAGGTCGAACACCTAATCCAAAGCATGTCTAAACAAATTCAGGCTTGTATCAGGGCAAGAGGAGGTAATACAAGATACTGAGGTCGAGAAAAAACACTTACTCTGTAAGAAAACACTTTTCATTTTTACTACATGCGGAAGGAGTCTCTTGTTTTCTTCTATTTCTTTCTTTCTTAAAATAAACCTTAATTTATTTCTATTTTAAATTGAAATATCTCAAAAGGATCAATTATATATATATATATATATATATATATATATATATATATATATATATATATATATATATATATATATATATATATATATATATATATACTAATTCAACTTTCAGGAAAACCAATGAACATAAATATAATACAGACATATGCTCCCACAGCTGATAAACCCGCAGATGAGCTTGAGGCCTGGTTCACAGAGTTAGAGGAGCTAATAAAGATGACTAAGAAACAAGATCTCACAATTCTCATGGGCGACTTGCCAAAATAGGCCAAGGGCAAGTGTCGGATCTGATTGGTGAGTTTGGATTGGGCGCCAGAAACGACAGAGGCGAAAGACTTATTGAATTTTGCCAACAACACAATATGGCTGTAACAAACAACTGGTTCAAACATCACCCTCGCAGACTTTACACATGGACATCACCACAACATACAAATGCCAGAATAGTCCGAAACCAGATCGATTTTATTATGATAAACAAAAGATTCCACAACTCAGTTCGTAATGTTAAAACCTATCCAGGAGCCGACATTGGCTCAGACCATAACCCTGTTATAGCTACAATGAGACCGAGATGGAAAGTTACTAGAAAGCCAAAACCCCCAAGAAAACCAGAAGTGGGACTTTTGAGGGATGTCACAATAAAACAAACAGTAAGTCAAGAACTGAACGAGCACCTCGCAAATGTCTCTCGGGACTCTGCCCTTACCACTGATGTTGTTAGCATGTGGAAAACTATAAAAGATATCTTGAATAGAACCGTAGAAGCAAATCTAAAACCAATTCCCAAAAGAAACAGGAGAGAATGGATGACAGAGGAAATCTTAAATCTGATGGACTCACGGAGAGAATACAAAGCTGCTGGTAACCTGAATAAATACAGACATCTTAACAGAATAATCCGCAACAAAATAAAACGTGCTAAGGAGAAATGGATAGAGGATAAATGCTCGGAAATAGAGGAACTACAACGACGCCATGACCATTTCAACCTACATAAGAAGGTGAAAGAATTTACAGCGACGAACAGGAAATTTGCAGTCCACAACATATTGGGCTCGGACGGAAAATTATTGGACTCCACAGAAGAAAAACTACAAGAATGGGAAAAATACATCAAGACTCTGTTTGAGAGCGCTAGAGCAGAGCCCTACCAAACAGACATTAATGTGGAAGAACCAAGTATTCTGAAATCCGAAGTAGAATATGCGATAAAACAACTCAAGGCAAACAAAAGCCCAGGGCCAGATGAAATTTATCCCGAAATCTTGAAACTAGCAAGCAAAGAAAACACCGACCTGCTTGTCGCTCTCTATAACCGCATTTACGAAACTGGCAGAATACCTCAAGAATGGTTAGAATCGATCTTCATACCATTGTCGAAGAAAACAAATCCAAAAGATTGCGGAGACTTTCGTCTAATAAGTTTAATGAGCCACGCATTAAAGGTCCTACTTAAAATAATTCATAACCGCATTTCTATCAAGTGCGAAGCGAACATTGGAGATGACCAGTTTGGCTTCAGGAGCGGAATGGGCACGAGAGAGACTTTGTTCAGCTTACTGGTACTAGCGCAAAAATGCTATGATCAACAACGAGACATCTTCATCTGCTTTATAGACTTCGAAAAAGCATTTGATAGAGTGAGACACGATCTGCTGATGGAGTCGCTTCGCGGCGTGGGCCTAGACGGGAAGGACATTACTCTGATACAGAACCTATATTGGAACCAGAGAGCTAGAATCAGAATAGAGGGATCCATATCCGAGCAAATCGGAATCGGCAGGGGAGTCAGGCAGGGCCGCATCTTGTCCCCTTTGCTGTTCAATCTGTATTCAGAGCTAATATTTGACAGATCTTTAGCAGATATCTCAGAGAGAGTCAAAATTAACGGCGTAAACATAAACAGCATCAGTTACGCTGACGATACTGTCTTGATCGCTGACTCGGATGAGGGTCTACAGCGACTCCTCAACAGCGTTAGCAATACCTGCAATGAATTCGGTATGAAAATAAACGTGAAGAAAACCAAGGTAATGATAATCAAAAAGTCAAAGAATGTTCCACAACCAATCCAAATAAACGGAAAGATATTAGAAGAAGTGGATAGGTTTCAATACTTGGGATGCTGGATAGACAACAAACTAGATCCAGACACAGAAATAAGATCGAGGATAGAACAAGCCAGAAACTGTTTTGTACGACTCAGAAAGCTCCTCTGCGACTCACGAATCAGTCTCGACCTGCGTTCAAGACTCTCAAAATGTTATGTATGGTCTACTCTCTTGTACGGAGTCGAAACATGGACCCTAAAAACACAAACAATCAACAAACTAGAAGCTTTCGAGATGTGGACATATCGCAGAATTCTCAAAATACCATGGTAATCGCATACCACGAACGAAGAAGTCTTGCGCAGGATTGGAACAGAACGAGAACTATTCAAACTTGTAAAAGTCCGTAAAACTGCATACCTAGGTCACATCCTGAGAAACGGCAAATACCGTTACGCACAGCTCATCATCAAGGGAAAGATCGAGGGCAAACGGTGTCTAGGACGGAAAAAACTGTCATGGCTGAGGAACATACGTCAGTGGACTGGCATGAACTTCGAAGAGCTCATCAGAACCGCTGAAGACAGAGAGATTTGCCGTTGTGATATCCAACCTTCATTGATGGAGATGGCACGTCGAGAAGAAGATATATATATATATATATATATATATATATATATATATATATATATATATATATATATATATATACAGAGGGTGTCTACTATAAAAGGTGCCAATCTTCAGTTGTTGATAGTCATTTGCAAAAAATTTTCTCGAAAAGTTCTTCTATTTCTTTCTTTCTTGAAATAAACCTTAATTTATTTCTATTTTAAATTGAAATATCTCAAAAGGATCAATTATATATATATATATATATATATACAGAGGTGTCTACTATAAAAGGTGCCAAACTTCAGTTGGTGATAGTCATTTGCAAAAAATTTTCTCGAAAAGTTCTTCTATTTCTTTCTTTCTTAAAATAAACCTTAATTTATTTCTATTTTAAATTGAAATATCTCAAAAGGATCAATATATATATATATATATATATATATATATATATATATATATATATATATATATATATATATATATATATATATATATATACAGAGGGTGTCTACTATAAAAGTGCCAAACTTCAGTTGGTGATAGTCATTTAAAAAAATTTTCTCGAAAAGTTGATTACTATCGAGTTATTTAATTTTTGCTTCTCCTATAAAATCGAGAATATCTCTGTTACTCTTACAGCTAGAGCATTGAATTTGCTATAAGATAGGTAAGTACTAATGGTAAAAAACTTTGTCTACTGGGTGTGATATATATATATATATATATATATATATATATATATATATATATATATATATATATATATATATATATATATATATATATATATATATATATACATCACAGAAATCCATTATTTGGCTCTTTACAACTAATTCAAGGAATTTTTCATAGACTAGAACTGTATTTATTTGCCGAACGTCCTAACATCACTAGAATTTGGTAATTTCTTCTTCGGGAACAATTGTAGAGAGAGAACTTCCAGTTCTAAAGAAACATACCACTGGCAAATGATGTGTCTAAAAACCTATTTCAAATTACATCAAATACATCCTTTATAATTTTCGCAAACAGGCCATCTTTACCCCCACCGGTATTTTTTTAACCTTTCACCATCTTTTTCCATCTTTTTCAGTTGACAGAAAAATTCCAATGTTATAAAGAATCCCATCATCAGGAACAATTCTCACTCTATGTGTGGATAAAAATTATTGACGATTATTTAATTGACTTCTTTACCAAAAAGCTGAATGGACAATACTACCGACAGTTTCTACAAGGAATTTTACCAATAATAATACATCACTTTTGCTCATGCACGTCAGAGCACCAGGATATTTCAATCAAATCAACTAAATATAAACGCCGAACCGAACGTAATCAAATCTCGCTTTCGCGATAGGGGCAATCGCCACTATCATCGTCCTTTTGGAACCGCAACTTCTTTAAGATAATTGATGAAAATTATTTCCTCAAATAAAAAACTCATAATTATAATTAAAAGATTCAACCTACTGAAATTATGTAATGAAATGTTATCAAAATAAATTAGATGAATGGCACTTTCATTATCTTAGTACGATCCTTTCTTCCTTTGTTTCGCAAGAGATAATTGATAAATTGAGGCCAAATTGAGTGCTTTCCTTCCTGTAGATTACTATCTAATTATATACCTACACCTACTCATACAAAGTATTGATTTTGCATGGCAAGGAAGTTTTATCGGTGTTGATACGTGAAATGGAACAAAGGATTAGAAGGATAATGATACTATATTCAGAATAATTGATCATTCGCCAAGATCACGAGTTACCATTTCTATTGTTATCAAGTACAAGGGTCGTTCAATAACACGAAAACGAAGTTAAGTTATTTTCTTTTTACTTATCAACATCTTAGGATATTTCAAGCATTTCGACTACTTCAAACCTGAAAAGTAAGAGAATCGGCAAAAAATAAAAAAATAGATGTACCCCTTTCGAACTGATGACCCAGCAGATTTTAATTTATTTATTTCTGATTATTGAAGTAATGTCTTCAAGAAATAATTCCGGAACTAATAAAATCAATTGATTAATTTCATAAATTAATAAAACGCCTTTCAGTCCAATCAATCATTTTTCAGTGGATCTCAAATGTCTTTCATTACTTTGAAAATTCGTAAAAACAAACGTTTTTCGTAAATAAATAAAACCGAAACTCCTAGAAAAAAATTCTAGTTATTCAAAAGATCTATCGATCAAATATCTTTTACAAATTAACGTTTTGTAACTTGTTATTTGATGTAAATGTAGCACTGGGCCAACCCAAGTTTTTTCGAGATACATCAATTTTTCGAAGAATTGGAAAATGTAGAATGTAAAATCTGGAAACGAACTTGAACTCAAGTGTTGTATCACTGTAAAAGACAATGGTAATGATTTTTTTAATTTTGGTTGTGCGAAAATGAATTTCGCGATCTAACCATTATCTCAAACTTTTAAAAGCGGCCGCGCGACGTTACCTTCACTACGCCACCTCCTCGCGACTCGCGCGATATACTTCTATATTCCTTTAAGGCTCGGGCACACAGGGAGCGGTCCGCCGCGGCGGTCTGCGGTATAGGGGTGCCACATAGAACGCGATATCTGTGGGAGCGGTCCCGGGTCCAGTCTGAACTACTACCTTCCAGAGAGTACGTGTTGCATTTTCATATTGTTATTGAATATGAGGTCGAACGAAGAACAACTCCTTTTGCTGTTAGCATTGCATTATGCGACGAAGAAAAAGAAAAGACGATGTTGGGTACATGGAATCAATCAGAAGATACAAGAATCAGGGGAATACCACCGTTTATGCATCGAATTGGAGTCCCATGAAGATAGATTTTTTAAGTATTTTCGTATGTCGCGAGAATGCTTCGAGGAACTGCATGATTTGATGAAATGGAGGATTGAAATAAACACGAAACAAGAACTGAAAAACAATTAATTATTATAATCAAAATTTGCATACACATCTCGCATTGATTGGATTGCATTATCACTACTAGCACTGGGGGCTGATCCCCTACTATATTCCTCGATAATTTCATAGTTTGTAATTAATCCACTTGAGTTTGAACTTGAAAATGATGTCAGTGATATCTCCTATTCTTGAATCTCCAAAATTTCTTTTTCTGCGAAGAGAATGGCATGTTTTAGTTTGAGCATTATCTGAGTCTTTGGCCGGAATGTTTCAAAAGTAGCAGCGTAACTAACAAAAAAATGATCTATTCCGTCCATCTGATTTTCGTTGGGTTTTTCATTTCTTCAAAAACTTATTATTTCGTCCACTACTTCGGAGTCTTCTGAGGCACTTCGAGACTTCGATTTTTTTGCCTGTCCTGTCTCACCTTTTGAACCCTTCTTGAATTTCATATAAGAGTCACGTAGATTTTGACACTTTGTTTTCGCTGCATTAACTGAAACGAATGTTAATTATTTTTATTCTTTATATAAAAATAATACTGAAAATAATAATAATAATAATAATAATGAAGCCTCAGGGGCTCAGGAACATTGTTTCTGAGTACGGGCTTAGCGAACCCGAGGTACCTAAGCTGAACCTGGCAGTAGGTATAAAATGCAACTTATCCAATGATGTACAATCTAAGGAATAAACGGGTGAATCGACATTGTACCACCATAACCTCTTGTCGCGTTCAAGATTTAGGAAGAGGGTCTTGTTCGGAAAGTGAGTCACAGTCTCCCTCGGTTAGCGACGGAAGCAGCGTGATATCGAGTAGGGATACTGCAACACAAAACCAAGTAGGAAATAACATCAATACCTCCCAACCGACTCTTGATGTTTCAACGGTGGCACAAGCCATTATGCCTACGACCACGAGAGCCGGACTCCTAGAAACGCATGAAGTGGACCCCAGAGATGAATTCCTTCATTATGCGTTCCTATTACAAGATTACAAACTTGGAATCGGAAATGACAGCATACAGATACGCGTTACATCTTGCGTTCGTAGAAAAATATCCTGAATTACAGCACATATCCGATCAGAGAATTTCGGATCAAAGAAGAACAATCATTAACAACAGGCTACTTTCTTCAGAAACGCTGCAAAGCATACGAGAAGAGGTCATAATGGAACTTAGAAGCGAAAATGATACTCATAACGGTATACCTGCTGGAGTTAATGAAAGTGTTACAGATAACATCGAAGCCACGGAAACGAATATTAACATGGAACGCCCTCCTGAGCCGAATCAGCAGGACGAATATAGGTATTTAGCAAGATCGGAACTCAACAGAGCAATAACTGAATTCAGTGGTAGTAACCCAACTAAAAGACCTAAACTGCCCAAACTCAAGACGAACAAGAACACCAATATTATCCTAGCAAGCGTGAATTCAGTGTTTGAAGAATATACTGACCAGAACACCTTGGAGAAGATTCACACTTTGATTTACTGTGGAGCAGTAGCGGTTCTTCGACTTCACAAACAACAAATCTCCACAACTCTGATTCAAGCTGAGCCAAAAAGTGTCCGAAAACCACCATGGCAAAAACGACTGGAGAGGGATATTGATAATATTAGAGCAGAAATCGGTCGCCTCACAGAACTCCAGAGAAACAGAAAACCGTCAAGGCGCTTGAAATCACATATACGCAAAATTTATAGGAAAATTGGTACGAACACAAAACACCCTGATCACAAACAACACATCGACGTGTATATGGACACTTTGAAACAGAAACTCCAAGCAAAAGCAAAAAGGCTTTCAAGATACGTCAAGTGTACTGAAAGGAAACACCAAAACCAAAGGTTCCTCCAAAACGCAGCCAATTTTCATAAGGAAAATAACAAAAATGCGACAAACAATAACAGAGAAGTACCTGACGCACGGTGCTTGACCGACTATTGGTCATCACTATGGTCGCATCCCAAAGAACACAATAGAGATGCGGAATGGATCACGAATGAAAAAGAACGCCTCGATATCAGACATATGGACTTCGATGGAATAACAGAGGAAGAAATCACAACAGTAGTTCGAGCGACCAAAAATTGGAAGGCCACAGGTATAGATAATATCCACAACTACTGGTACAAGAAGTTTGATAAGCTCCATGGAGCCCTAGCAAAACAGCTCACATATGTTCTTCAACATCCCAAGAAAACACCCACTTTCCTAACGCAAGGCTTAACATATATGCTACCTAAGAGCGATAGAACACAGGATCCGTCTCAATATAGGCCAATCACTTGCCTGCCAACACTCTACAAAATACTCACTTCATGCATATCCAATCGAATATACCAACACCTTGACGACAACAATATATTAGCAGAGGAGCAGAAAGGATGCAGAAAGAAACACCACGGTTGCAAGGAACAACTCATCATCGATTCTGTGATAATGAAACAGGCACACGTAGGGCATCGGAATGTTCATTCAGCTTTTCTCGATTATCTGAAGGCATTCGATAGTACCGCCCATTCTTGGCTTGTTGAAGTATTGCAGATATACAAAATTCACCCAGCCCTGGTAGAGTTCTTGAAGACAACAATGACACACTGGCGCACGTCTCTGCAGGTCAACATGAACAATAAATCAATTAAAACCGACGAGATACCCATACGTCGTGGAATTTTTCAAGGAGACTCTTTGAGTCCACTATGGTTCTGTTTAGCAATGAACCCATTGTCCTCAATGCTCAATAGAACAGGATACGGATTTAGGATAAAAGCAGAAAGGAATTATCATAAAATCTCCCACCTGCTGTATATGGATGACATCAAATTATATGCTTCGAACAAGAAGCAATTGGATGATTTGCTGAAAACTGTCAGTGAGTTCTCGGCAGATGTTCATATGAAATTCGGGATTGAAAAATGTAAGACCCTGAACATTCAAAGAGGGAAAGTCATAGATGGTGAAACACAACTTCCAAACGGTGATATTATACAGTGCATGAGAGATGGCGAAACATACAAATATCTGGGATACCAACAAGCCAGATTACTTGACCAAAAACAATCAAAGGAGAAGATTCGTTCAGAATACAGTCAGCGTCTGAAGTCTGTGCTGAAATCGATGTTGAACTCGGGGAATTTAGTCAAGGCAATTAACACCTACGCCATTCCAGTGTTACTTTACTCATTTGGAATAATCAGATGGACTAAGACAGAACTGGATGATATTCAAAGGCAGACCCGAACGATGCTAACAAAGTACAACAACCATCATCCAAAATCGTCTGTGATACGAACAATTTTGAAGCGGAAAGAAGGAGGACGCGGATTGATAGATGTAGTCAATTTACACACCGAACAGATAAAAAATCTCAGAGAATTCTTCTCAGAAAAAGCTCTCACTTCTGACCTACATAGTGCGGTATCGTTGGCTGATAAGGGATATACACCTCTAAATCTTGCTACCAGAGATGACCTTCTGAATCTACCATTCCTATCAGATACTGAAAAACAAGAGCAATGGTCAAGAAAGGAATTGCATGGACGACATCACCATGAGATTAATCAACCGCACATCGACAAAGAAGCCTTCAACAAATGGTAGATGAAAGGAGAATTATTCGCGGAAACAGAGGGATTCCTTATGGCCATCCAAGACCAAGTGATCGCTACAAACAACTACAAAAAATTTATAATGAAGGACGGAACATTACAAACAGATAGGTGCAGAAAATGCCATATAAGATCGGAGACGATACAGCATATTACGTCCGGATGCGAACAACTGGCCAATACAGACTATCTTCACAGGCATAATCGAGTGTGCAACATTATCCATCAGAAACTTGCACACAAGTACGGACTTCTGAATACATTCCAGCCATATTACAAGTATCAACCGGCGCCCGTATTGGAAAATGACTCTATCAGATTATACTACGATAGGCCTATTATCACTGACAGAATGGTGACCAATAATAGGCCGGACATAGTGGTGTATGATAAGAGAGCCAAAACAGCAATGCTGGTGGATGTCGCCATACCGAATAATAACAACGTGCTGAATAAGTTCCAGGAGAAAAAGTCCAAATACACAGACCTTGCCATTGAGATCAAGCAGATGTGGCACCTCGAGAAAATAGATATTGTTCCTGTCATCGTATCCTCCACTGGGTTAATACCCAAAACTTTGCATGATAGCCTTAAGAAATTAGAATTGCATAAGAATACCTATGTAGAAATGCAAAAAGCTGTAATTCTTAATACATGTAGAATAGTTAGGAAATTTCTGTCAAGTATATTGTAATCGAGCCTATTCCCTTTGATTTCTGAATCTGGGAAAGGTAAATTATATCCAGCTAACAGCTGAGATAGTGCATAGTAATACCAACAACCTCAGGAGCTCAGGAACATTGTTTCTGAGTACGGGCTTAGCGAACCCGAGGTACCCAAGCTAAACCGGGCAGTAGGTATAAAATGCAACTTATCCAATGATGTACAATCTAAGGAATAAACGGGTGAATCGACATTGTACCACCATAACCTCTTGTCGCGTTCAAGATTTAGGAAGAGGGTCTTGTTCGGAAAGTGAGTCACAGTCTCCCTCGGTTAGCGACGGAAGCAGCGTGATATCGAGTAGGGATACTGCAACACAAAACCAAGTGGGAAATAGCGTCAACACCTCCCAACCGACTCTTGATGTTTCAACGGCGACGCAAGCCATAATGCCTACGACCACGAGAGCCGGACTCCCTAGGAAACGCATGAAGTGGACTCCAGAAATGAATACCTTCATTATGCGTTCCTATTACAAGATTACAAACTTGGAATCGGAAATGACAGCATACAGATACGCGTTACATCTTGCGTTCATAGAAAAATATCCTGAATTACAGCACATATCCGAGCAGAGAATTTCGGATCAACGAAGGACAATCGTTAAAAACAGGCTACTTTCTTCAGAAACGCTGCAAAGCATACGAGAAGAGATCATAATGGAACTCAGAAGTGAAAATGATACTCATAACGGTATACCTGCTGGAGTCAATGAAAGTGTTACAGATAACATCGAAGCCACGGAAACGAATATTAACATGGAACGCCCTCCTGAGCCAAATCAGCAGAACGAATATATGTATTTAGCAAGATCAGAACTCAACAGAGCAATAACTGAATTCAGTGGTAGTAACCCAACTAAAAGACCTAAACTGCCCAAACTCAAGATGAACAAGAACACCAATATCATCCTACCAAGCGTGAACTCAGTGTTTGAAGAATATACCGACCAGAACACCTTGGAGAAGATTCACACTTTGATTTACTGTGGAGCAGTAGCGGTTCTTCGACTTCACAAACAACAAATCTCCACAACTCTGATTCAAGCTGAGCCAAGAAGCATCAGAAAACCACCATGGCAAAAACGACTGGAGAAGGATATTGATAATATTAGAGCAGAAATCGGTCGCCTCACAGAATTCTTGAGAAACAGAAAACCCTCAAGGCGCTTGAAATCTCATATACGCATAATTTATAGGAAAATTGGTACGAATACAAAACACCCTGATCACAAACAACACATCGACGTGTATATGGACACTTTGAAACAGAAACTCCAAGCAAAAGCAAAGATGCTTTCAAGATACGTCAAGTGTACTGAAAGGAAACACCAAAACCAAAGGTTCCCCCAAAACGCAGCCAATTTTCATAAGGGAAATAACAAAACTGCGACCAACAATAACAGAGAAGTACCTGACGCACAGTGCTTGACCGACTCTTGGTCATCACTATGGTCGAACCCCAAAGAACACAATAGAGATGCGGAATGCATCACGAATGAAAAAGAACGCCTCGATATCAGACATATGGACTTCGATGGAATAACGGAGGAAGAAATCACAACAGTAGTTAGAGCGACCAACAATTGGAAGGCCACAGGTATAGATAATATCCACAACTACTGGTACAAGAAGTTTGATAAGCTCCATGGAGCCCTAGCGAAACAGCTCACGTATGTTCTTCAACATCCCAAGAAAACACCCACTTTCTTAACGCAAGGCTTAACATATATGCTACCTAAGAGCGATAGAACACAGGACTTGCCTGCCAACAATCTACAAAATACTCACCTCATGCATATCCAATCGAATATACCAACACCTTGACGACAACAATATATTAGCAGAGGAGCAAAAAGGATGCAGAAAGAAACACCACGGGTGCAAAGAACAACTCATCATCGATTCTGTGATAATGAAACAGGCTCACGTAGGGCATCGGAATGTTCATTCAGCTTTTCTCGATTATCTGATCGTCAACACCTTGACGACAACAATATATTAGCAGAGGAGCAGAAAGGATGCAGAAAGAAACACCACGGGTGCAAAGAACAACTCATCATTGATTCTGTGATAATGAAACAGGCTCACGTAGGGCATCGGAATGTTCATTCAGCTTTTCTCGATTATCTGAAGGCATTCGATAGTACCGCCCATTCTTGGCTTGTTGAAGTATTGCAGATATACAAAATTCACCCAGCCCTGGTAGAGTTCTTGAAGACAACAATGACACACTGGCGCACGTCTCTGCAGGTCAACATGAACAATAAATCAATTAAAACCGACGAGATACCCATACGTCGTGGAATTTTTCAAGGAGACTCTTTGAGTCCACTATGGTTCTGTTTGGCAATGAACCCATTGTCCTCAATGCTCAATAGAACAGGATACGGATTTAGGATAAAAGCAGAAAGGAAGTATCATACAATCTCCCACCTGCTGTATATGGATGACATCAAATTATATGCTTCGAACAAGAAGCAATTGGATGATTTGCTGAAAACTGTCAGTGAGTTCTCGGCAGATGTTCATATGAAATTCGGGATTGAAAAATGTAAGACCCTGAACATTCAAAGAGGGAAAGTCATAGACGGTGAAACACAACTTCCAAACGGTGAATACAGTCAGCGTCTAAAGTCTGTGCTGAAATCGATGTTGAACTCGGGGAATCTAGTCAAGGCAATTAACACCTACGCCATTCCAGTGTTGCTTTACTTATTCGGAATAATTAGATGGACTAAGACAGAACTGGATGATATTCAAAGGCAGACCCGAACGATGCTGACAAAGTACAACAATCATCATCCAAAATCGTCTGTGATACGAACAACTTTGAAGCGGAAAGAAGGAGGACGCGGATTAATAGATGTTGTCAATTTACACACCGAACAGATAAAAAATCTCAGAGAATTCTTCTCTGCAAAAGCTTTCACTTCTGACCTCCATAGAGTGGTATCGTTGGCTGATAGGGGATATACACCACTAAATCTTGCTACCAGAGATGACCTGCTGAATCTACCGTTCCTATCAGATACTGAAAAACAAGAGCAATGGCCAAGAAAGGAATTGCATGGACGACATCATCATGAGATTAATCAACCACACATCGACAAAAAAGCCTCCAACAAATGGTTGATGAAAGGAGAATTATTCGCAGAAACAGAGAGATTCCTTATGGCCATCCAAGACCAAGTGATCGCTACAAACAATTACAAAAAATTTATAATGAAGGACGGAACATTACAAACAGAAAATGCCATATAAGATCGGAGACTATACAGCATATTACGTCCGGATGCGAACAACTGGCCAATACGGAGTATCTTCACAGGCATAATCAAGTGTGCAACATTATCCACCAGAAACTTGCACACAAGTACGGACTTCTGAACACCTCCCAGCCATATTACAAGTATCAGCCGGCGCCCGTATTGGAAAATGACTCTATCAGATTATACTACGATAGGCCTGTTGTCACTGACAGAATGGTGACGAATAATAGGCCGGACATAGTGGTGTATGATAAGAGAGCCAGAACAGCAATGCTGGTGGATGTCGCCATACCGAATAATAACAACGTGCTGAACAAGTTCCAGGAGAAAAAGTCCAAATACACAGACCTTGCTATTGAGATCAAGCAGTTGTGGCACCTCGATAAAATAGATATTGTTCCTGTCATCGTATCCTCGACTGGTTTAATACCCAAAACTTTGCATGATAGCCTTAAGAAATTAGAATTGCTTAAGAATACCTATATAGAAATGCAAAAACTGTAATTCTTAATACATGTAGGATAGTTAGGAAATTTATGTCAAGTATATTGTAATCGAGCCTATTCCTTTTGATTGCTAAATCTGGGAAAGGTAAATTATATCCAGCTAACAGCTGAGATAGTGCATAAGTCCACGATAATAAATAATACCAACAAGATATATAATTACATTGCTCGAAATAACATACTCACTGAGGAGCAAAAAGGATGTAGAAGAAAGGCTATGGGTTGTAAAGAACAACTTATCATTGATATGATTCTTTTGGAGCAAGCGAGGCGAAAGAAGAGGAATCTTTTCTTGGCCTACATAGATTATCAAAAGGCGTTTGACTCTGTTCCTCACTCCTGGTTGTTACGAGTGCTCCAGATATACAATATCAACCCAGGCATTGCACGCTTCCTTCAACACTGCATGGGCCAATGGTCTACCAAACTGTCAATTCCAACGATCAATGGTAACACTGAATCGAGGGTGATACAAATCAAAAAGGAATCTTTCAGGGGGATTCACTAAGTGCACTATGGTTCTGCCTCGCTCTCAACCCGATCTCGAATACCCTGAAGAACACGAAATATGGTTTCACAGTTAAAACAACATCTCGCAACGAAACAATCAGTCACCTATTTTATATGGATGATCTCAAGATTTATGCCAGTACAAAAAATCAATTAGACTCACTTCTAAGATTTGTTCATAGGGCAAGTACTGATATTGGTATGACACTTGGAATTGCAAAGTGTCAAACTGTCACCATACAAAGAGGTTGCCTGAAGGAGAGTGATGGTATTCAGTTGGATGGGCACACCTGTGTGAGTAATATGAGAGACGAGCCCTATAAGTACCTAGGCATTCTTCAAACCAACAAAACAGAAGATAAGAAAGTAAAAGATTCTCACTAATCAGTTTACTGAAAGACTTCTGGCTCTGTTCAAATCTAAACTCAATTCAGGGAACCTTATGAAGGCCATCAACTCTTATGCCATTCCCAGCTTGAACTTTTCTTTTGAAGTAATTAAATGGACTGAAAATGAGCTGGACTCCATCAACCGAAAAATAACAACCTGCCTGACTGAAAATCGCATGAACCATCCAAAGGCTTCGGTAGAAAGAATAAATATACCGAGAGAACATGAGGGCAGAGGAATAATAGATGTGAAAATGGCTTGTTATCAGCAGATCATCAATCTGAGGGAATATTTAAAATCCAAACAGAATAATTTATATAAGACTCTCTATGATGCAGACATGGGTTACACACCATTAAATTTAAGCAACAGAGAGTACGAACCATTAACTCCTAGAAACGTGGAAGAACAACTCACCTCATGGGCATCCAAAGAGTTGCATGGCCGGTTTTGTAACGAGCTGCGGTGGGGGAGCGTTGACAGCGTAGCATCGAATGAATGGCTTAGATCGGGCATCCTGTATCCTGAAACAGAAGGATTTATGATAGCCATTCAAGATCATGTTATAAGTACAAGAAATCATAGGAAGTACATTCTGAAAGAACAAATACCAGACAAATGTCGCAAATGTAATGATAAACCAGAAACTATTGAACACGTACTATCTGCATGCTCTTCGCTTGCTGGAACTAAATATGTAGACCGACATAACAAGGTCGCAGCAATTGCTTACCTGGAGATTCTGAAGAAGCTCAGTATACAGTTGGATGAACCCACGCCTTACTATAAAATTAGGCCACCACCTGTAATTGAGAATGAAAATGTGAAGATCTACGACAAAGGAATTATTACTGACATCCAAATAGTACATAATAGACCAGATATTATTGTGTTGTATAAGAAAGAACAGAAAGCTCACATTATTGATATAGCGATCCCAAACAATAATAATCTAGAAGATAAATACTCAGAGAAGGTGGAAAAATATAAGAACCTCAAGAATGAAATCATGCAGATGTGGGGTTTGAAAATTGTAAAAGTTGTACCGGTTGTGATTTCATCGACGGGCATTATAACGAAAAAATTATTCTCAGCATTGAACGAATTAGACATTGATAAGAACACTTACCGTATCATGCAGAAATCTGTAATCCTCGATGTAACTCATATAGTTAGGTCCTTTCTAGAATCGTAAGCCCGGACAGTTCCTGCAATGAGCCGAACTGCGCTGACAAACCAGGTACACCTGTGAAAAAAAAATAATAATAACCTCAGGGGCTCAGGAACATTGTTTCTGAGTACGGGCTTAGCGAACCCGGGGTACCCAAACTGAACCTGGCAGTAGGTATAAAATACAACTAATCCAATGATGTACAATCTAAGGAACAAACGGGTGAATCGACATTGTACCACCATAACCTCTTGTCGCGTTCAAGATTTAGGAAGAGGGTCTTGTTCGGAAAGTGAGTCACAATCTCCCTCGGTTAGCGACGGAAGCTGCGTGATATCGAGTAGGGATACTGCAACACAAAACCAAGTGGGAAACAACATCAATACCTCCCAACCGACTCTTGATGTTTCAACGGTGGCGCAAGCCATTATGCCTACGACCACGAGAGCCGGACTCCCTAGGAAACGCATGAAGTGGATCCCAGAAATGAATGCCTTCATTATGCGTTCCTATTACAAGATTACAAACTTGGAATCGGAAATGACAGCATACAGATATGCGTTACATCTTGCGTTCGTAGAAAAATATCCGGAATTACTGCACATATCCGAACAGAGAATTTCGGATCAACGAAGAACAATCTTCAAAAACAGGCTACTTTCTTTAGAAACACTGCAAAACATGCGAGAAGAGGTCATAATGGAACTCAGAAGAGAAGATGATAGTCATAACGGTATACCTACCATCAATGAAAGTGATACAAATCACATCGAAGCCATGGAAACGAATATCAACATAGAGCGTCCCCCTGAGACGAACCATCAGAACGAATTTATGTATTTAGCACGATCAGAACTCAACAGAGCAATAACTGAACTCTGTGGTAGTAACCCAACTAAACAACCTAAACTGCCAAAACTCAAGACGAACAAGAACACCAATATCATCCTAGCAAGCATAAACTCAGTGTTTGAAGAATATACTGACCAGCACACCTTAGAGCAAATTTACACTTTGATTTACTGCGGAGCGGTAGCGGTTCTTCGACTACACAAACAACGAATCTCCACAACTCTGATTCGATCTGAGCCAAAAAGCGTCAGGAAACCACCATGGCAAAAACGACTAGAGAAGGATATTGACAATATTAGAGCTGAAATCGGTCGCCTCACAGAATTCCTAAGAAACAAAAAGCCGTCAAGGCGCTTGAAATCCCATATACGCAAAATTCATAGAAAAATTGGTACACAAAACACCCTGATCACAAACAACATATCGACGTATATATGGACACTTTGAAGCAGAAACTCCAAGCAAAAGCAAAGAGGCTGTCAAGATACATCAAGTGTACTGAAAGGAAACATCAAAACCAAAGGTTTCTCCAAAACGCGGCGAATTTTCATAAGGGAAATAACAAAACTGCGACCAACAATAACAGAGAAGTACCTGACGCACAGTGCTTAACCGATTATTGATTATCACTATGGTCGAACCCCAAAGAACACCATAAAGATGCGGAATGGATCACAAATGAAAAACAACTCCTTGATATCATACATATGGACTTCGAAGGAATAACGGAGGAAGAAATCACAACAGTAGTTAGAGCGACCAACAATTGGAAGGCCACAGGTATAGATAATATCCACAACTTTATTATTATTTTTTTTTTCACAGGTGTACCTGGTTTGTCAGCGCAGTTCGGCTTATTGCAGGAACTGTCCGGGCTTACGATTCTAGAAAGGACCTAACTATATGAGTTACATCGAGGATTACAGATTTCTGCATGAGACGGTAAGTGTTCTTATTATTATAGTATTATGTATTAGTAGTAGTAGTATTATGTCTAATTCGTTCAATGCTGAGAATAATTTTTTTGTTATAATGCCTGTCGATGAAACCACAACCGGTACAACTTTTACAATTTTCAAACCCCACATCTGCATGATTTCATTCTTGAGGTTCTTATATTTTTCCACCTTCTCTGTGTATTTATCTTCTAGATTATTATTGTTTGGGATCGATATATCAATAATGTGAGAGCTTTCTGTTCTTTCTTATACAACACAATAATATCTGGTCTATTATGTACTATTTGGATGTCAGTAATAATTCCTTTGTCCCAGTAGATCTTCACATTTTCATTCTCAATTACAGGTGGTGGTGTAATTTTATAGTAAGACGTGGGTTCATCCAACTGTATACTGAGCTTCTTCAGAATCTCCAGGTAAGCAATTGCTGCGACCTTGTTATGTCGGTCTACATATTTATTTCCAGCAAGCGAAGAACATGCAGATAGTACGTGTTCAATAGTTTCTGGTTTATCATTACATTTGCGACATTTGTCTGATATTTGTTCTTTCAGAATGTACTTTCTATGATTTCTTGTACTTATAACATGATCTTGAATGGCTATCATAAATCCTTCTGTTTCAGGATACAGGATGCCCGATCTAAGCCATTCATTCGATGCTACGCTGTCAACGCTCCCCCCTCCGTAGCTCGTTACAAAACCGGCCATGCAACTCTTTGGATGCCCATGAGGTGAGTTGTTCTTCCACGTTTCTAGGAGTTAATGGTTCGTACTCTATGTTGCTTAAATTTAATGGTGTGTAACCCATGTCTGCATCACAGAGAGTCTTGAATAAATTATTCTGTTTGGATTTTAAATATTCCCTCAGATTGATGATCTGCTGATAACAAGCCATTTTCACATATTCGTTATCGGGAAATGAAAATTGATAAATTATTCAAGAAAAAATTACCGCAAAAAGATTCAATTTTTTGTTTCTATTTAGTTAGATGTTGAGGTGTAACATGAGATCTTCGAGAACGCCGTTTAGCAATTGATTTATCTCAAAAGCTTCTCATTATTCTTTAATTTCGAAGAAACATATTTTTCTAGTTTTCCGTGGGCAACATTCCCAGCAAGTAGCAAATAACGAAACGTTAGTTTTCAAGGAATGCGACAAAGGACAACAATAGTCGACTTTAGACGGTTTTTCCTATATATCTCATAAAGTAATCAATTAGTCGATACAGAAGAACACCCAATCGATTAATCTTATTATAGCCAATAGTATTTTCCCTAGGAGCTTTGAGTTTTTTTTATTCGGGAGCAATCATCTTTTTCTGATACAAACACAACATAAACAGACAAGCTATTGCTAGTGCAATAGCGACAGGGAAACGAGTTTTTTCCTCAGGTTTTTTCAGTCGTTTATTGAATTATACCCACGATAATATGGTTCCCTGTTACATTTTCCTGAGCTCACATAAAGAATATATATATATATATATATATATATATATATATATATATATATATATATATATATATATATATATATATATATATATATATATATATATATATATATATATGCTAGTTGATTGGTCTCTTCGCGAATGTTTGAAGATGGTAGAATTTTTAATTTTTCATTAACTCGAAAATTGTTGATATTTTCCATCATAAGCTCATCTCTTTTGAATGATATCTTCTTATTTTACACTTCTGAAAGTTACCAAGCGACTCTTGAATGACCAACCTAAAAGTTTATATAGTATTGATGCGACAATTTTTGTGGGGAGTGTATATAAGGAACCTAAAACATTTTTAATTATTTTCAATCACCAAAATTGACAAAGATCTATCATAGTTATATGTTTGGTTTCATAATTGAATTAATTACCTGTTTTATTATTTTGAGGAAGTTATTCATCTTAATGATTTAATAATTATTTCCATGAAGGTAACCAGGTCTTAAAATCTGTAAACTTTTATTTCGTTAATAATAAATAGGATTAGGAATTTGAATTTAGGTATTGTTAAATTAATAGCATGTAAATGATATTCCACTAAGTACCTAACTATCAAGATAGACCAAATAATTGGGGGATACACAAATGTATAAGACCTATTTTTCCAACTGATTTTACCGCCGTCTATGGTATCTCCCTTTCTACCTGGCAGTTTGGGATGTAATAGACCAGTTCAGTTCTTAAATGGTTATCTTATATATCATTTCTATTATTGAATCTTGGAATTTTATTTTCTACATTTCTAGTGGTTGAATACTGATAATCGATATTGAACCTTAAGGATGATTGACATGGAACATTTTAGAGCTCGCGGACTCTAGTCCACTACTAAATTTGTAAGTAGGCTAGTATCTATATAAGTAGGTTCGTTCCCTGTAGTTGACCACTTGAAAATGACTCAAAACCGGTCATGTTTTCGATAATTAAATTGTGGAAAGTATATATATTTCATTCATCTTCGTTAAAGTAAATCAGAATTTTTATGTTGTTATGAAACAATTATATTATCACATATAACACTCTCCTTCTGAAATTATTCTTTTAAACTTCTTAGGATAGGTATCCCTAACACACTCAAGCAAAGCATTGAACAGCTTTATCCCTACGTAGTTGAACCTCCTTTCCGAGCGTGTCAATCTATGCTGTGGCACCACATTCTTGATAGATTTTACTCATTCCAACATTCTGATATTCTGTTTTAATATATGGCATAATTTAGTCCTTATTTGTGGAACATAAATAATGGTGTGATATTTTATTATTTCGTGAACCTGAAGAATGGGATAAATAGAGGATAATAATAATTTGTGTTGTTTTCAGCTATTAATTTGTAGATGACGTTATTGTCGTACCCGTTATTTGACTCTAATGTTTCCAAAATTCTAATTTCTTTCAGGAAGTATTTTCCTGAAAGGAGAATCTGAGTAATCAATGCACATACTTGCTATGTCAGTTGTCTAGAGAGTCTATGTTTAGTAGCATAGAAAATGTACATTCCTGGGAATCAACTTGATTATACTCAACTTAGGATGCGGCTGGATCTTCCCTTGTTGAGTGCGAGAAGGTCTTGTGCAGATCTGAGCATGCTCTATAAGTTGTTGAATGGTGAAATTATTTGTAGCGAGTTGCTCAGCCGTGTTAACTTCAATGTACCTAGACTATGTTCTCGCAACTCTTTCATTTTTATGCTGATTTGGTCCGAACGAATTATTGCAAACACTTTTTTCTTCACCGGGCATTATCTTTGATTGATAGTATCTCTTCTGATTTGCATTATTTAGGAGTTTCTTTTTTGAGTTTCAAGAAAAATGTAATAATGTTACTTAGTTAGATGGTTCATTTTGTTTGTGTCTAACTGCTTAGTTAATTTGTACCTATTTTGGGCACCTTTCTGGTGCATGTTCAATTCCGAGTTCAAAATGGGTAATAACGTTCATTAACAAGTATCGGTAAAATCATCACGGATAAACACGCTGCACTGAAGGCATTGGCATCCGACAACTGCACGTCACTTATTGTGAGGAAATGTCGTTCAACCCTCGCCAAACTGATGTGGGTCTAGGCCACTCGACCATTGAGGGCAATGAGAAGGCGGATTCATTAGCCCCTCGAGGAACAGCCTTGGGATTCTGCGGACAAGATTCTAGGCTTGAAATTCCTCTGGAAACCTCAAGAATGGAAAATAACCGATGATTGGACCTGAAACTACCGGAGCACTTTGACTTGCCATCAATGGACCTTCCACTGCGAGAGCCAAGGCTTGGCTTAAACTGTCCAGGATAAAACTGAGAGTCCTAATTGCCATATAAACGAGGCATTGTCGCCTCATAAATCACCTAAATAAATTAGGATAGATCGGGGACCCTTCATGCAGACTATGTGAGGAGCAGATAGAATCAATAGAACACGTCATATGTGGATGACAGTCAGAAACAGAAATAGGCTTGAGGAAATTGGATCTAACAAACTCGAGCTGACTGAACTTATTAAGCTCTCACCCACAAAGCTTATAGTCGCAGTGGCAGAGCTCTCAATCTGCCAACACTCAATTTTTCTATCTATCTTTAATCACTCATGGTCAATAACAAAGATCGATCGATTTGATACAGATGCAGTTATATATAATTATATATATATATATATATATATATATATATATATATATATATATATATATATATATATATATATATATATATATATATATATATATATATATATATATATATATATATAAACTCTTGAAAAAAGGACATCAAGTGGCAATTTTCATTATTCTTATTTATATTATATTATAAAAATATCAACAAATATTTATACATTGTTTTTTATCTAGGAGTTGCTTGTAATACTTTTCTAGACAATCTCATCAGCCCAGACACTGGATCTCTTCCAAAATATTTAACCTGGATTTCCTGTCCTACTGATAAGTCCAATGCAGATGGATGTGCAATCTAAAAAATAAAAACTTCCATCAATACTTCCCAAACATCTTCAAACTTCAATTATTTTACACAAAATGACAAACAAAAGAATTGATTGATTTTTTTAAATATTTGCTCATCAAGTTCTCAGGAAAATATAGTGAAACAAATTGTTTTGGATGTTTTCATTTTTCCAAGCATTTCTTTCACTTCTTCAAGTCTGACTGAGATACTGCATTGACATGAATTACTTTTGACACCCTTCAACTGAGTATAGTTTATTAAAAGTAGACATCCATTAACCTGAAAATTGTTCAGCCAATCAGAAAAAGACACATTTATCAAACATTGTTCAAGAGAGGAATAATTATCTAAATATTCCGAACAGGTGTTAAAAATGTAGGGAAATAAATGTCAAACTGATTTTAGTGTAGTGGTGATGAAATTTGTGTACTACTTAACACCAAAAATCAGAAATCCTCAACAGATTGTAAATAGAAAGTAAATTAATCTTCAATCACCTTTCTCTGATCCAATTGTGAGTTATGCAAGAGTGCTGGAGGCATTCCGGAATATAGAGTAACCATAACACCAATATCTCTCAGTTCGACAATTGTAGCTGTGTAAATTCCTCCAAACTCTAACTCGGGCTCTTTCTCAGAATGTATGAGACTGGAGATAATCTCTTTGGCCTCGTCCATTGCATGATGACTTGGTGCGAAAATTTCGAATTTGCTATCCTCTATATGATTCACCTACAAAAAAAAAGTCAAATTCACTTAAATAATCATTTTAATGATGATTGTGTTGAGTTAAATTTAGTCAGCTTCATTCAACTGTTTGCTACACCCTTATTGAAATGTATATTACAGGTATTTTTCTTGAAGTGTGGTTGTGTATTGGGCGACACAGTGTATTTTACGTAAATACGCGTACATAACAAGTAATAGTAATACATGTTTGGACTCTGTATGTGTCATCACATTTCAAGACTAATAAATCCTTTAAATTTCAATGTTTCATCTGTGATGACATCATTTTCCTTCCATTTTGTTCGAGAAAGTAATCAAGTAAACAAATAATTTCTGTTATAATTATATTAATGATATACTCGGGCGATCCACCTGCAGATGTACTGGCGCTATCGTTGGTTCGTTCGAAAGTCTTGGTTGTTTTACTTTTCCGGCTCGTTTCACTCTGTATTACGGTGGAATCGAAGGTTTGCTCTTGAGAAACCTTTTCCAACCGTATACCGCCCTTCTATTTTGGTTTGTGTTTTTGGCGACTATAGACCGAGCAAAACAACATCATAATGGCGGCGCTCTCCAAACGGTGCCTTGGTACCATTTCGAAAATTTTAGAGGTATGAAAAGCAAACATGAAGACCTGTTTAGATATAAATATAATCTAGATGATATTCTCATCCCATTTTTCTATTATAATGTCGCTGTCACAATAATACAAAAAAATAATTGAAATGCCTTATGTGGTAAAATCTAATGAAATAATAAAAATAGTTTCTTACTTGAACACCGGTTTCTACAAACAATTTTTTCAAATTCACTCCTCCAACTCCTATGAGCTTAGATCTTTTATGCGGTTCGACTTCCAGCAGCTCAGAAACTGGCCAGTTTTCTTTCTTTTCTATTCTGAAATTAAAGAAAAATAACTGCGCACAACCAGTAATTTTGAGGAATTCATTATAAGTCCATCATAAAGTTTGGAAGACCTCAAAGTTCTCAATATAAGAATATAAAAATATCAGATTTTAAAGTGACGGTGGCAGAACGCAGAGAATGTGATACCGTAACTTTTACAGATATCGAAAGTTCGGCCGTTTTTGACGCGCAGTTGGCATGAATCAATGTTTGTGTATTCTAAAAATGGAAAGTATTGAGGTTATTAAAACCTAAAGGACGTGTTGTCACAATCAAGATTTATGTAGGAAAAAACGATGGGAGTGGCAATAGCTCACGTAAAAGCTAAAACGAGTGCAACTGCATTGGTCCATTTTAATAACCCAAGCCTTTGTATAAGTCCAACCTAGGCATCTAACACTATTGCCTCAGGACATTCTGCCCGGGTTAAATTTCGTGATTCATGTTGCAATATTAACAAAAATTAACAAACACAACAAACGTTATTCGCAAAAATAGATCAATAACTGCTATGATCAATATGTGGTGGTTTCTTGCAAAATCCCAATTTATTTCTTTTCTTCATCGAATTTTGTTGGCATATGTCCGGACATATCCGAAAAAACGTGTTAATTAGTTGCCTATCGAAAAAGAAATTTAAGAAAATTAAATTGGGCGTTAGTTTCTTGGTGCAGTATATTATTAATAAATTCATTGAAACATATCAGTTATATTTTCCTTTTTTTTTACCTTGGAGTAGCCATGCAGTCAGACATTATTTGAAGAATTTTAGTTTTAGCATCTGTAGCTTTCTGTATCGATTCCATAATGATTTTCAGGGGTAGACCCGGAATTTTAATATCAGCTTGTAGAGCAGTTATGCCTTTCTTTGTTCCGGCAATTTTGAAGTCCATATCGCCCATGTAATCTTCGATACCCTGAAAAATTTACAAACCTGAAATTTCCTAAAATAGTGATTTCAGCTTATTTATTATACAAAAAATTCTAGTTAATATTCAATAATTTAAACCTCAAAAACGATGAAATTGAACCTAGAATTATCTAGTAATAGTCATCGTTATTACTTACTAATAAATCAGTCAATATTCGATAATCTTTTATATCTTTATTATCATCGTCATATCTAGTAACTAAACCTATAGCAACACCTGCCGCAGCTGCATTCACTGGAACCCCAGCATCCATTAATGCTAAGCTTCCTCCACACACACTAGCCATTGAACTAGAACCTATTTGGAAAAGATATATAGATGAAAAATTGGTGGAAATTATTATTCTCACTTCACCAGGTATTCCACTGTGAATGGCCTATTAGATCCCTATTGGAACTAATAAACCTACCGTACTGAAATTTAGCAGTACAGAAACTCTATTTCTAAAATATTTTCAGCTATATGACACATACGGTACCACCAGAAGTTCACACCAACTTCGTTATTTTGTATTGGACACCCAATATGAGAACATAGTCTGATGACTTCTCACTCCAATAAAAAAACATCAAATACATAGGTCTAAGTTATTTGTTTCATGAAGTATTCCAGTTTTTCCTAAAAAGTTTGAATTTTTGGACACTTGAAAAGAATTATATATCTCTAGAAAGTGAAAAAAATAATAAGAACAAGCCACGAGATAGAATACCACTATAAAGACACTATAGATTTAACCATTACTATTTGGTACTGATTAATATACAAACGGATTTTTTTACTATGGTTTTACTACCAACAAATAAATTAAACTTAAACAAGTTCATCATCGGACATGATGAAAACCAAGTACAAAGTGACACAAAATATATATGTATAGGTTATTTGGATTTGGAAAAACCAGATGTTAGGTATTCAGTTGACAAACCATTGAAATGGAGTTATTTGAATGCATCGAAAATTTGGGATTTACATGGATTAGTCTGGTCTGGACTTTATCAATACTAGGAAAAGAGAGGCCATTTTGGATGCAGTGGTTGGCTAATGTTGAATCTTGTTAATTTTTTATGATGTTTGATGTTCTTTATATCTCGTTTTGCAAGAACGACCAATCTGACCTATGTAGAAATTATTGAAGTCTGGGCAAGATAAATAATCAACTCCAGATTAAATTAAATTCTTTATAGGATTTTACCATTAAATAAGAGTGATGACAATTTACTTACAGGTCTAAATGCAATTTTTAGATTTGAATTTGAAAAGCTTATTTGCGACATTTTCACTTATCTGTCCAAAATATGTTAAAGGGATTAATTTTTCGGATTTATTAATACTTATCATATGGCATTAGCTTTAGCTTATAGCTATATATAATTGTTTACGTTTCACCATTTTGTCAAATAAGTCACAATCAAGAGGAAAATAAATTGAAACCATAAAATTTACAGCTCCCAACAACCGTTGGGAAATGAATAAAATTCTCTCAGCTGTGGAAAGCTACATTATATTGAGTGCCTCTCAAAAATATCGGAGATCTCTAGAAACATTCCAACAATGTAATCCAACATATCGAAATTTTTCTTATTCTATATGAACATACAAGAATATAATTGGTTTACTAGTGACAAAAAAAGTATTATAAATTCATTATGCAAGTATCAGGAGGTAATTTATCATTTTGAACGATATAAAAATGAAAACGCGTCTTAAATGATATATTACATTAAATATATACTGTTTTTCCCTATTGATGATAGGTTTTCAACAATTTTGGTGCCGGAGATTTTAGACCTGATTTCAAATATGTTTTACATGAGGATATCGAAAATGTTAAAATGTCCAATCTAGTTAAAGTCATTAATTGCCTTGCGCAGCGAAAACAAGATGATACAAAAAAATGTACTAAATGTTTATAGTACTCATCATTAGACAGGAGAAAGTTCACGAGATCATATGTACCTTACCTTAGGTGGAAGATCTAATTTCTGAAACATCTCGCCGGCACCAGCACAAATAGAAGTGCCTATCGTCAGCTTGCAGATGAGGACTGAATTATTTTCCGCGTGAATATCAGATAGGTTAACCCTTTCACTGCGGACTTAAAATATAGACCTCATATCTGTCTAGGTTCACCTACTATTCTAACATATATAATCAAAGATGCACAAAAGCGTTCGACGCACATAATGACGGAGGGAGGCCGCGCATGTGCGTCTTACGAAGTGAAAGGCATACGTCGCGCTATCCGCCGGCCATCTTTCATAGTTGCGAGTAAGCGGAGCCATATGTTTTAGCTAACATTTCAGAAATAGAGTTTCTCATGAGCTCATAAACCTCTCATTGGCCATCCACCTTAGGATACCCTTATCCTTAAGATAATGGACTAAAAGCTTTACTCTCTATATTTGATACATTTATATAATTTAATATTTGTATATTTTCAATTTGCAATATTCTTTCCTTGAAAAATACGAGGTTCGTTTTAAAAAGTCCTTGGAAATTCTGAGAATTGGCACTAATAGCATCGCAAATCGCCTGAAGAAGGCAAAAACAGTGAACTTGGTCATCAAGATTATGACCTCAGTTTTCTGGGATACACATGGAATAATCTATATTGATTACTGGAAAAAGTAAAAACAGAAGCTAGAATTAAACATCATTATTCCACTAAATGACTGAAGAAATCAAGATGAAACATCCTCATTTGAAAAACGACAATTATTTTGCATCAAGACAATATGGAAGTTCAAAACTGTAAAGCTTCAATGGCTGAAAACAAGAATAAATTTATTACTGTATCCACCACATATACACCAGATCTAACCTAACCTCCAGTGAATTCTTTTCATTCTTAGAGAATGGATCAGCAAAAAATAGTTCAAGTGAAATGAGGAGATCCTCTTCTAAACTTTAACCCGACGCCTTATTTAAGGATCTTCCACAATCTTACTTATAAAAGCCTTAAAAATTTAAAGAAATGCTTATAAAGGATGTTATAGTGAAAATAGAAAAAACTACTATTTTTCCAGGACTTATTAAACAACCCATGAATAATGAAAGGCAAAGTCACTAACCATTTGATTCTAGTACCTCAGAAGTAAGCCTTATGGTAAAAGGAAAACCATTTGGCAAAGTTGGCGATAATCCCTTCTCAGCTAGTGCCCCATGCCCCATTTCTCTTCTACCTAAAGGCCCTATCCTGCCTATCTCTTTGGTAGCAAATGGTGGAAATTCATAATGAAGAAAGAAATTCTTTTCTTTAATCCCACTATAAAAAAACCAATTTTAAAATCAAAAATTTGATAGCAATTTTGTTAGTATATATTATTCTAAATACTTACATGATCTTACCTAGTTAACATTGACAGTGTATCAAGCTTCAAAGCACTATCAGAGGAATCTAAAGTAACAGTACAAAAAACTTGAGTTTGACCTCTCTGAAACATAGCACTTCCATGTAATGGTTTGTACAAATTCACTTTGCACTCTATTTTACGTAAGTCATCCAAACTTCTTCCATCACATCTAATATCTGATTCAAAAATCAAATCACGGAAAATTTTCTTAACAATTTTATTATTGTAAACTTCGTTTATTAAATTTGAATCAACGTCAGGGAAACTGACTTTTATTTTTTCAAAAACATCAGATCTTATTTCTGATAAAGCATTATCTCTTCCTAATTTGTCTAATGAGTAGTTTCGTAATACTTCTCTAATTCTCATCTCAGATAGTAATCGCAAAGCTTCAATGATTTCCTCAGATAACTCTACATTTGGTACTAGTTCTCGCTTTGGTTTACCATATAATTTTTGCAATTTTTCAATAGAATTCACCACTTGTTGTGCTTCTTTGGCTCCTGTTTTTATTGCTTTAAGTAAATCAGGCATTAATATATTATTAGCATTCCCCTCCAACATTACCACCATATTCCTCTTAGTTGAAGAAACAATTAGATTCAGAACTGATTTTTGCAATTCTTTCCTTGTAGGATTTATTAGAACTTCATTATCAATAAACCCTAATCTAACAGCTCCTATAGGTCCATTCCAAGGAATATCACTAATGGCTAATGCTGCAGATGCCCCATTAATTGCCACTACATCAGGATTATTCTCACTATCAATTGCCAACATATTACAAACGATTTGTGTTTCATAATTGAAATTATCAGGAAATAATGGTCTCAAACTCCTATCTATTAATCTAGATGTTAATATTTCCCGTTCAGATGGGCCTAATTCCCTTCGAAAAAAATTTGTAGGTATTCTTCCAGCTGCTGCTGATTTTTGTCGATAGTCTACTACAAGAGGTAAAAAATTACTTGCAGATGGTTTGGTTTTTGAAACAGCAGTAACCATCACAGATGTATCACCAAGAGTTGCAACAGAACATCCGTCAGCTAATCTAGCATATTGTCCTGTTGATATTCGAATATTTCGTCTAAATTGAAGAAAAAAAGTCAAAATTTGGGGATATAAAATTGAGGAAGAATACAAACCCATTGGAAAAGACAGCATCCACTTCTGTTGTCTTTAATTCATTTGAAAGACATCGCATACAATTGTAAAGATGCTTTGTTGTTTTCACAAGATGTTTTCTTTTATATTTGAGAGGAAACATGTTTATATATAGATGAAAAGAATTTATTTGAATATTTTCAAATAATTATAGGTGAAAATATAACCTAACCTAAGAAGTGGATTGTCAGAGAATTGTAAGTACTTAGTTCTCTGATTCTTCTCTTAATCTTTTTTTAGTGTTGTTAACGGAATGAATGCGTCCCCTCATAAGATTTTCCACTAAGCTATTCTACTGAACTTCACTTAGTAAACTCGAAAGAAAAGCGTAAATTATTCCACCCACGCAAAATTAACTAATTGAATTCAATAAAAGACTGAAACCTGAGAACTCCATGGTATAATAAATTATTTAAAAATGAAACCATGCCATGTTGAGAAAACGAGCTTAAAAAATCGCTTGGGTAGTGCCTAAACTATCGATAGAAACGACGAATAGAAGTGCCTAACTTTCGAACAAAATGTGCACTATGCTTTATAGCGCAAATGAAAATTAATCTTATTTCTTTCCTATAATATGCAAGAAAGAAGTTTTTACAGATTAGCAATCAATTTCTTTGATGCAAATCTAATACAAATTTTTGTATTTCAATTACATTCAATGCATTTACTCAAAATTTATGTTTATTGTCACTTATTATACCGATAGTAAAGAGGGTCTACATAATTTTTAATTTAATGATTTCTGTAGAGTCTACTCTAAAATACACCTTTTAAAGGTGCAAATAAAAGTCACAGATTACAGTGGCATAACTTCCCATCTATTACACTAATAAAACGTATGGCACAACTGGATATCCCCAAACTCTGAAATTACATTTATTTTTGAAAAACATCATACAATAAATATGCATTTTATTGGATTTTGATTCAAGAACATTAGAGGAATTTAATACAAATCAATATATCACTATTTGTTAAAATTAGTTCAAGTTGAATTCAAAACGTTTCGTTCAATCCTTATAAACTTACGGAACTTTCGGGCAGTAAGTGCCTCTGCAACCTGTTTTATCTTATCTTGTTTTCAAAATCTAATAATTAAAATTAATCTTATATACTTAGATTTTTATCTTCCACTAAATAGCTTGATGTCAAGGACATAATTTCACTTGAAGTAGTATTTTGAGAAATAATAAGTATATTCTTCTTCAATAGTATTCAAGAATGGCCCAAAGTCACCCACTCATTCTTAAGTTACTTGCCTCTTCTGTTACGGCAGCAGGAAGAGCAGGGAAAATTATTAGAGATATTATGAGTAGAGGTGAGCTTGGAATAGTAGAGAAGGTGAGAATATAAGATATCAAAAACTAAATTACCTACAAATTGCTTTCACTACATGTCGATTCCTATTTCTAGGGTAAGAATGATTTACAAACTGAAGCTGATCGTTCAGCTCAAAGGTGTATAATTGCATCTTTGTCTCAGCAGTTTCCTAATCTCACCATTATTGGAGAAGAAGAACCAAGTCATTGTGAGGTATTTTAATTGATTTTTGAAAAATTAAATAAGTTTTACATATCTCATTTTGGTTTTAGGTACCAAGTGATTGGCTAGTAACAGATTGTGACCAAGACATTTTATCCAAACAGTGTCCAGAAGAACTACTTGATGTTTCAGATAAAGACATTGTTGTTTGGGTTGATCCATTGGATGGAACTTCAGAATATACTCAAGTATGTTTTGAAATCCATACTTTCAATTTTCTTCTCAATGTTCAATTTATTTTAAGGGGTTATTAGACCATGTTACTGTATTAATTGGTGTCAGTGTTAAGGGAAAAGCAGTTGGTGGTGTTATTCATCAACCATATCATAATTACAAGCAAGAAAAGGATACAAATGGACGAACTATATGGGGACTAATAGGTTTAGGAGTTGGAGGTTTTACACCTATGAGTCCACCATCTGGTAAATTTATTGTAACTACCACCAGGTCTCATTCAGATGGTGTGGTCTTGAAAGCTTTAGAAGTTTTCAATCCAGATGAGGTGTTAAGGGTTGGAGGAGCAGGGCATAAGGTAAGAAGCTGTTTGTCATTTAGTACTCCCTAGAAAAATATAATTTTGGAATTTTTATTGGAGATATTAATTATTGTGGCTATCACAATGATTAAGAGCTACTTAGAATAATATCGTAGTAAAATTTATTCTTCAATATGGAATAAAAGCTATTTCATGTACTATAATAGTTAATTAATTAAGTAATTAATTATGTGTAATACCTTGAAAACCTCTGAGTCAAAGAATTTCTTTTTCCACTTCACTGAAGTTAACTCAGAGTGCCTTTAGAATGTCAAACTCATTTTTATCTTATTTTGCCGAGATATCCGCAAAAGGTGATTTCCCAAAATTTTGAGAAATTTGCGTGAACTTGAGAAGAGACAGAGTTATTAGAAAAATTTTTCCTTCGCTAATCTGGCCTCTGAACAAGAGAACGAGAGAGGGGAGATCATTTTTCTCTAGTTATAATATTTCACCTAGCTGCCATACTATAACATCGAACTTTGCCCACCCTGTATATAGTCGAATAAGTCACGAACACTCTTTAGGTAAAACATTAACTTATTCGAGGAACTATAAAAAGAACATTAAAATTAAACAAATTTAACAACTACAGGCAAAAAACTTTTGTCTTTTAACTGGGAAAGACTACAAACAGGTTGCTCTCTAGTTAGAAAAACCATGTGAACAATGTAATCTATCCAATCAGGGTATCCACAATCTGGAAAGTCAACAAAATCAAGGTGCCAGCTGGAAAATCAGAGAAAAATGTATGACACTCAACTGTAATAACTTGGATCCCATTCAAACAAATAAGAAATATTCACAATGTATTACAGAAAGAGGTATATTTGAATTATTAAACCTTTAATAATTGAATACCATTTTTCATTATTGTAGATAGAAACAACTTATATGTTTTCTGCAAACAGCGGAAACTCAATTAGTAGCCCCAACGGAGATCTCTGTGGAACCCCAGACAGAACAAAGTTTTCAACATGTTTTATTTTTAGGTGATGTTACTCATTGAAGGAAAAGCTCACGCATATATATTTGCTAGTAAAGGTTGCAAAAAATGGGATACTTGTGCCCCAGAAGCCATATTGTCAGCTTGCGGGGGAAAACTGACAAACATTCACGGGGAGTCGTATAACTACGGTAAAGACGCAGAATTTCCGAATTTGAGGGGCGTCTTTGCAACTGCTAAAGATGTAGATCACAAGAGTCTAGTTAAGAAGATACCACAAGATGTTCTTGATGCCTTACCTTAATTGAAAGTAGAATAGAAAAATTCATTTCATAAGTATAAGAAACAAAATTATTTTCATTTTCAAAGATATTAACTGCAGTAGAAACAAATTTTTTTATGAAAATATTACGCAATTCTGACTGTCAGCCTGTTTGGTCTTTCAACTAATATTAAAGGTTTCAATTATATCCATTGAAATATACTTTCCACATACAGTTATTTCGTAAGAAATCCTCATGTCAGTTCAGGTAATTATGAACTGAGTATCAGTGTCTCCTAAAATACTTAGCATCTAACCTAACCTAACCCCAAAGTATGAAAATCCCCAACAGAAAGAAAATATATGTACTTTTACTGATCTGTCAAATCAAATTTAAAGTAATATTTTGACTAATTTTTTATCAATTATTGTTGTATCAAACTTACCTGAAACATGTTCCTTTGAAGGTTAAATTGAATGGACACGAGGGCTATGATAGCCTTGTTGCAATGAATATTAATATGCTACAAAAGTTGCCTTTCGAATTTGTCCTTTAAATTTACAAAGTACTACTGAGCAATAGTTGTTCTTTCAATTTTAGAACTGAAATCATTTTTCTAATATATGAAAGGCATTTTCTTTCAAATGATTTTCGCGGTTTTCTTGAATGATTTATCCTGTAGTTCTTCAAATTTGATGCGAGTATATTATAAATTTTTGTTTCCATGAAGGAATCCTGGGTTTTTGTAATTTATGTTTTGGTAGCATATGATCATCCTGGGATCTTATGAAGTGAGAGTGGAATGTCTCATTTGATTGTACTTCTGCAGGTGAAAGTGGGTTTATTCTATTGAATAACTGGAGGAAGGCGGGATTCCAATTTTTTTTCTACTTCCTCTCTACATCTTATCGTCTGACTCTAATCACACCCAAGCACATCCCCAGAAAACTCTCAATATGACACCAAATTTACCACACTATGCATGTGGGCATCATATGTCATAATCGCCTTTTGTTTTCTTATGATTGAAACTATCATTCTAATAGTAAATTATGCAGTTGCCAGTTTTTGGAATAGTGAATTCTGTTGCCCTGACAGATGTATTCAGCAAAATTCAATTGGCCTCGGTGATCTACTTCATATCTGTAATTATGCAGACATTGCAAGCTTCTATGTTTTACCCATATTCAGATTAAGGTTATTAATCTCAAACCACTTCTTTGCTGTTATTATAGCATTTTTTGACATTAACATTGCTTATTTTCCGCTTTTAACCTTATCGGTTTCATAATCGAACCCTGGTGGACTTTATCAACACAGTTCTACCATTTGATGACTTCTTCTCAATGATCAGCCATTAAGAGTCCTACCCTTACTCCATCACAATTATCTTCTAAATTTTTCTGAGATGTGCTGTAAGACTAATTCATAACAGGTCTACTGGTAGAATTTACGTTGGGATAAATCCACTTCATACTTAGAAGTGCATATTTTTTTATTTGTCCCTTAATTGATTCTATAGCTTTTTCAAAATATTCTAAGTTACATTCAAAATACATTCCTTAAACATACACTTAACGCAAATAAAAAAAACTGTTGGGTTTATTTACACTAGTTATAGTTCATGCAGTATTAATGTTTTCATCCTGCAAAAATGTTATATTGGTAGAGTGATTGGGGACTGTTGAATTAAGAAAGAATAAGTGCAGTTCGAAATTAAAATTATTCAAAAACAATAAGTTGATTTTATATACTGTAAGTGTACAACTTTGTTACATGTCTATAGACAAATTTCAATTAATCGATTTTTCCACAAAGGTGGCCAATATTTTGGTTATTAATGCTTCATTATAAACAAACAGACTCATTTTTCTTGGATGCCTGATATATAATTTCTCTATAAAATTAATTGCATTTATTGTATATAGTTGGTTTTCTTTTACTTATTAAATACTAAGAATTATAAATAGGTTATGTGATACTTCTTGAGAGAACTATATATAAAAATGAATGTATTATCCTCAATGAAACACGCACAAGTTAAAGATAATCAATGTAAGGAAATATATGTATGTTGATTATAATATATGTATATTCATGTTTTTTCTTTTTATTCATTAAAAAATTACTGCTATTAGGTTATGTTGAATTTACGAATGGCGCCTACCAAGAAAACATAAGACAGCCTGTAACGCAAGTGACTGAAACGAAATAAGGGACCAGACAGGAGACTTTAATATCAAGATTTGGACTTGGGATAATGCGAGTAAAAACTACCCAAGAAGGGGGATTTGTTTCACATTTTTCAGTTTAAGCTTATATCTCGGAAACTATGACTCATACAGAGGAAATAGAAATATATTCATCAACATTACATGACACGTTAAAAAGATAAAATTAAAATCACGCCAAATAGAAGAAATGAGTTATTTCAATAAAAAGGCAATATTTTTATGAAATTTCGCAAGAGATGTCAATTTTTGTTGATAAAAAGGGTAGAAATAACCCCCAACTTTTTTTCAAATCGTATATGTCATGTTACACCTCGTTGGCAAAGTCCCTCGAGACAGATGTAATGGACTATTAATTTTTAACATTGTCTTACAACTTCATATTATTATTCCAAATAAATAAACATTTATTAAATAAAAATTAACGCTGAAAATGTTCATATTGAACTTCATTTATTTCTTAGCTTAATTTCCTGTTTTATTCTTCCTCTTCAGAAAGTTTAATGATGTAAGATCCGGTAATTTGAACGATCACTCAATTGGTCAATTTTTTCCAATTCACTTGTTAGGAAAATTATATTTCAGGCATCGGCGCACATTTAAGGCAAAGATAGGTAGATAATATATTTGATCCATAAAACCGTCACAGGTATGAAACGCATCAAACAAAAATACAAGTTATTAAATTACTACAGAAAACTCCCCCATTGCCGAACTATCAAGTAGAAAATCCTACAAATACAAGTAAACGATGATTTCTACTAAAATATATTATTAAATGCTCGACGCGTTTCGATACACAGTACCTTTGTCAAGAGCAAATGAATACTACAAATATATCTTACTAACATATACTTAAAAGGCAATCCACTCAGAGCTATCTGTATTTGAACTAGTGTTTAGGAAACAAGTTTAATAAGGGTGAGTTATTTATGTCTAACTGATCATCAAGAATTTCCGGTGAATGCCTGTACTTCCAGAAGGTTTAGTTTTATACCTCTATTCTCAGAATGTAAGATTTTGAATTCTGAATTAAAAGAATGACTATTTTCCCTAAGATGATTTGAATAATTTGAATCGGTTTTTCCATTGATGAAACTGCCTTTATGTTCTGAGATTCTAACATCAAAATTTCTTCCTGTTCTACCTATATAAAAATAATTGCAATCTGCACTATCCAATCTATAAACACCTGATTTATTTTCTTTATTAATTGGAGACTTATAATTTCTGATGAATGAACCTAAATTTGTTGATGTTTTGAAATTTGAATTTTAAGGAAGGGATTTCACATTATTGCTAATATTGCCTATATATGTTAAGGTATTGAATTTCTTGTCTTAGTGTTCACCGATTGGATACATATGTTGTAAAGCCAATTTTTGTTTTTCTTAAATAATATGCTGCTAACTAAATTTGCATCATAACCATTATTTATTGCGATCTGTTTTTATGTTGTGAAAATGCATTTATATCGTGTAAAAGCCTCGTCAATTGAATTTTTGAAGAAAATCCTACACCTTGTAATAGGCTTTCTTTAAAAGAAAATTCCTTAATTTAACTTTTGATGTCCTTATTGGGAGTTTCCTACATTGTTCTGAAAATTTGTGGAATAGATTATTTGCTGAAAAATGTACGTTTTTTCGAAGATAAGTATAATTGAATCTGTATGCTGGGATTCATACCTTGTATTATGTACATAATCCTCACTGCTATGAAGTGTCCTTTCGAAAAAATTGAACATCACAAATGTTCAGACCAGGTAAAGTGAAAATGTTCCTGGTGACGAAGGTCAACCTGCAGCTTTCCCGGTAGTTCAAATCTAATATCAATCTGATACATCTCTTCTGCAAAAAGAAAATCCTCTCCACTTCCTGCGAATTTCCCCAAAAATTGATTCCATACCTCAATCTTGATTCAACCAATTCTGAATAGGCCAGCAAGACTGTTCCAATATTTAGAAGAGAAGAAATGGCCTTTATACAGTATTTACCAATAGAAACTGCAACATATTCGATATGCCTCGACCAATTGAACCTGTTCCCATAAAAGACTACATAATTTTCCGTCAATCATATATCCATTTGAAAATTCAAAGATACTGTCAGACTTACGATATTTGAAATACAGACATTGAGTTTTAGCAGAATTGCCATAGGCAACGACTTATTAAAGTCGTTGTAATTACCCTACTGTATATAGCTTTGATTTTAGTTCTCTTCAGATATTCTGGAAAAATACGCGAGATCAGACTTATAATTTGATTCAATGGTTCCGCAATGATGCTATTCATAAATTTGATGACCTGAATAAGAATTTCATCCGTGCTACAGACTTCTTGTTTTTTGATTATCAATGATATTTGAAACTTCGCATTAATTCGTGAGCTCCATAAATATAGAATTGGTAGACATGTTTAAACATTGATAAGACATATTCTTACCAATGGAACCCTGTCCCCTTTGTTTTCACAAACGTTGATGAAAAATTTATTTATATTGTTCACAAGGTCTTTTGGTGAGACTTCTCCATGAAGGTTCAATAATCCTATTTCATTTTGGTTGTCTTTTGTCTGTTGGTGTAGTTGTTAATCACTTCCCACATGCATCATTTTATTCGACTGAGCTCAGCTACCTTTATAACTTTTTTCAGTATGCTTACACATTTGTTATAGTAACTTTCAGTAAGTTACTAAGATTCTTTCAATATAAAGTTCATGTTTGTTTTTGCTAGATGTTCTTATTCCAATCTCTTTATAGTTTTGATAGGGAATACAATATCAAAATCTTGCTTCATCTTATCCAAAAGCATTTTGTAAGCCTGATTTGCATCAGTTTAAGTATATATTTTATCACAACTCTCGTTTATTAAAGTTATTACAAAATGGTCCATTATTACCTGTGAAAATACCCTGTTGGCGTACTTCAATGGTTTTTCTTTGGTAACCTTTCGATGTAAGTAATAATCTGACAAAGCAAAGATCATGACCTGCCAGAAACATCCTCAAAGCCGTTAATGAAAATATTATCTATCATGTTTGTTGAGTAAGATGTTACTCTGGTTGGCTCAAACATTGTTTGTACAAAACTTAATGAGCTTAATATATCCATGAAGTCTTTTATTTATTTACCTTTTTTCAAAAAGTTCATGTTGAAATCGCCACACAATATTATCCTTTGTTTCTTATACTTATTTGTACATTGACTGAGTAGTTGGTTCAAAGAGTTGAAAAATATATTCAAGTCACTATTTGGTGTTCTATAAACAACTATTACTTATACGTTTTGAGACGTACAAAAGGTGTATGATTATTCGAATTCACTTTCAATACTATCAACTGAAACAACCCATACCCCGGACTACATAACACGATGCAAAATACATTGCTTTTATGTAAATTGCAATATCTGAATTATCTTATTGTCTTCCCCATACTAATTACACCTGAGACCGAATGATATCAGTCAAATGGAAAGCCATGTGATCGTCTAGTACCTGAAGTTGCCTTGAAGTTCATTTTTATAAAAAAGGATCTTCTGTTGTGTTGTGTATTTACGATAACCTATTCAAGTTCTTTTATGTAAAGTTTGATGTGATACGACCAATTCTTCGTCTCTTAAACCATAGGCAAGGAAATTAGAAAATCAAAAGCAGATTCGGTAACTTTACCTTTGCAACATTCATATTGAATTCTTTTTTTTTGCAATCTTTGGTGTCTTCAGATCAATTTACAGGGCCATTAAATCACTTAGATAGGCCTGATTGACCCTCACCCATATTATGAGTAGAAGTTGGGTTAGAGAGATTAGATCATTCAGAGAAAGGCCTAATTGGCCCTCACCCATATTGAGAGTGGAAGTTAGGATATTAGATTATTATAGACAGGCCTAATTGACCCTCACCCATATTATGAGTAGTAGCTGACCCTCTGAGGGTTTTGATAATTTGATATTGTTTTATGAATGGGTCATTGCCCTGATACTAAAAACTCGGACATTTAATCTTGAAATTCTAAAAAACACGTCCCAGGTTGACAACTTGCGAGTCTTAGTTCGCTCGCGTATTTTCAATCGAATTCAATAAATCGTACAGTGTTAATATGTTTTATGGGCCGTACGTGCCCCTTTTCCTCAACTGAGCGCCAACTTGCCATAATATGTCATTGACTCCTAATCGTACTGTATTCCCATATTCGCGAATTGGTCATCCAAGAAAACATGTCCTCTGATCATACACCTGTATGTACCACAAACACATACATGCCACCAACTAAGATATTCATCGTAACCTTCATACGGACTGAACATACAAGAATTAATATCTGTAGGTTCATACCTACATGCGTATCGTCCCTAAATCAATTTCTTTATACTAATGAGTCGGGTTATAATTCAGAGACGATAGACTTCAGTCTATCTCTGTTGCAAATGCCATTATATTTAAGTAAAACGACTCATTTTGCCTTTCAGTATTGTATTACTCTTGATAATAGGCTAATATTCAGAAACTTGGTGCGGTTTGGCCTTATCGTGCATAAACAAAAAGTTTTCACTCCTGTTTGCCGCAAATGGTATAACATGTTCTTCTAAAATGTCTGTAACGTACCTCTGATCATTCAGGATTCCATTATTTACGATGACCAGATCACTGCGGGCGTTCAAAGAAATTCCTCCCTACACCATTATTGAAACTTCACCAAAACCACAGACAGATAAAAACTTGCACTGGGCATCTTTCATTTCGACATCTGTGCATTAGAGAACTTCGATCGCGATGAGAAAGAAAAAATCTCGACTCATCTGCAAACAAAACTGTCTCCCAGTCAGCTCCGAAGTAATTGACATTTTCAAGAACAAACCTTACTCGCCAAAATTGATCAACAACTACCGTCATTAATGTTATTTTATTTTTGATGAAAGGAACATGTGCGCCAACAAAAATCATCGAATTTTGGTATATGTCCGGACATATCCGAAAAGAAACATGTGTTAATAATTGTCTACCAAAAAAGAAATTTGAAATTGTGCATTAATTTCTTGGAGCAGTGTATTCCAGACGCTGAAATATGCATTTCGACTTAGCATCTAAACTTATGAAGCTTACAGTTCATAAACTGAAAAGTCCAAGACAAAAATACATTGAACTTTTTATATAGAGAATTTCATCAGCTTCATTATTTATATCAAGTATATTTCTGTAGAAGTCACAAACTAAGATATAATTGAAAAACTGAAGGACCTTCATCGAACTTTCCCTATTTACACATTAACCCGTGTTGAGAGATTTAAAATTTAATATCATTTCCAGAACTCCAGAATTTTCTTCAACGGATTTGTTCAATCTGACTGGTTTATAACGAATTATACATTTTATATTATAAGGTTCTTCAAAAGAAAAATATCATGTTAGACTCAATTTCTTGTTTATTTGACAACAATAATCAAATATATACAGACAACTTCCACAACTTAGAAAAAATTACAATAATATGTGATGATAATCACAATGTAAATATAAGTGAGAAAATTCACTATGCTTCAGAACTATATAAATTCATACACATTTGGTCCAAAAGTGATAAAACACAGTGAATTAATCTTTCATGAGTAAAATTGAAAATAAAACTTATTCAGCTTATGAACAATTAAAAATCCCCAAGTCATTAATTAAACAGCTGGAAAAAAACTCCGCCAAACAATGTAACAGTTTATTTTGCATAATTCATTTAAAAACCTAACTAACTAATTGTTCGCTACATAAAATCATTGTAATCATCGTATTCGTTCACATATGCAGATAAAGGCTGAAAAAAATATCAATTAATCATAGTAAAAAAATAAGCTCTATAGTTATGGAAGGTGAATTTTAGTTTTATTTAATTCTTCAAATTTAAGGAATAATGAATAAAAAAATACTTACATTAGCGTCATCGACCTTAAGTTTGACCTTGCCCTTTCCTTTGTTCTTTTTCGATTTGTCTCCCTTTTCAATTTTCTGTTTCTCCAAGTACATATTGTCTATGCTATTTTTATTTTTCTAATATCATGGGAAGGCACTGGAATAAAAAAAATCATTTTAACTTTCAAAGAGTTGTTGAATAGACAACAGAAGCATAGAAAAATAGTTTGGAATGTCAAAATAAAACTTAAACTTTTTGAATGGATATGATTACAAATATTTGTGTTCAGTTGAAGTTATCATAGTGTATTTGTATATTTATCATATAGTGATCAAATTCAAAAACTCCTTTACAGGCATGAAACAATTCAAAGTAACTTTACAAAAGGTCACTCGATCTATTTTTCTTATTCAAATATTAAGGTTGCCCTAATTGTTTATGTGATAGATAACCTAAAAAGTTTCTGTATTTTGCTCAGAAATTAATAGCCTTGCAATTATTGAGTCCGTTTCATTTTTCTCTGTCGTACCAGGTTTATAAGAACAAAGAGACCTTTCGAATAAAGACATCAACAACCTTTTTTCGACACCATAAATGACCTACTCACAATTGATAAAATTCATCCTTTGATAAAATTTCCTCAATGAAGAATAGCGCAACAAAGAAATTTCATCAATAATATAGCTTCCCCAAACAGGAAAAATGTAAGTGGATATAATGATAAATGAAAATAACTACAAAAAGTCTTGCTAAATCCCAGTATCCTAAGAAATATAATCTGTTAAATTAACTCATCTACTGAATGCTAATACTAGAAAATATCAAACAAAATTGACATGAATTTAATACAAGGTTTGTTAACAAGTCTCTAGAGAATCCAAAAGATAGCGTTTGTAGCACTGCAAATGGATTGTGTAGACCTATGGTTGTTAAAAGGCAAAGCAAAGACCAAAATCAAGGTAAGGTACTTCAAAGATATGATGATGAAAGAAATAAACTACCTAGTGGGGAGCTTAGAGACTAAGAAAATAGCTATTTATTTATTCCTCACTTAACTTTAGATTCTTTTAGTTAACCTATATGATGGATTAAATCAGAATCCCTTAAAGTCACAGGTCATAGTATTCAGTACTAAACAATCTGAGAATATGGATAGTATTTATGTGAAAGTTGGACATGTTGAGGTGCAAAGGGAAAATACAGTTAAAAGTCTTGGGTTACATGTGGATAATAAATCAAGATTGACAGATCATGATAGCTACCATAGCAAAAAGACATTTATGAACTTGAAAATGATATATGATTAAATTGATTTGTATAAAAGCTAAATATTGTCCCAATTCAACTCCATGGACACACTCATAATTACTGTGATCAACCATGATAGAACAATTGCGTTCTATGGGCGTTACATCTTGATGGAAAACTGAGCGAGTTAGGTTATGTTGGTTGTCTATGGAGATCGCCAGATATCTGCTCTGTTCAGAAGAAACAAGAAATATCAATGTAATCACTATACCCAAGCACTACTTTCTTCAAATTGTCATTCCCTGACAAGGAAGCAAAATCTATGACAGGAATAATAATTGGAAATTTTGTTTTTGTTCTTTTTCTTTCTATTAATCGTTACAGTTGAGTCAATCTTCAATTTAATGGACCGATAACATGATGGTTGATTACACATATGATGCTATTTGATTTTATTGTGAGATGTTATTGATACTGAAGATGGATAGGTTTGTGCCATAAAGCGATCACAGGTGTAAAAACGTCAAACAGAAATATAATTCACTCGTTAAAAAAACTACAGAAAATCCCGCACTACCAAACTATCAATTAGAAAATCCTGCACCTTATAATAGTCTTTCTTTAAAAGAAAATTTCTCAATTTAACTTTAAATATCCTCATTGGGAGATTCCAAAATGCTCCAGAAAACCTGTTGCAAACATTTATTACTGAAGAATCTGTATGTTTTAAGCTGGGGTTTATATCTTGTGTTATGTATATGATCATCACTGCTAAGCATTATCACTATGTGTCCTCTTGAGAAAATTGAGCATTCATAAATGTACAGACTAGGCAAAGTGAAAAGGTCCCTGCTCACGAAATTCACCAAACAATAATGTCTTAATCTCGAGTCAACCAATGCTGTGTAAGCCAGAAAGACTATTTCAATTTCAATTTATGTATCTCCTTCAAACATTTTACAAGGGATGTCATTATGGTGAATAAATAACAATAATAATAGTTGATATGCTTAACTATACAGAATATCGGAAAAAGGACAATTTACAAAATTTACGTTCATCAATCAGTTTGCGTTCAATTTTACGGCTCAAACTTATGAGCAGCATTCTTTTGAAGATGTTTCTAAAACTATGATCTCCCAGTTTCCTTAAGCTAATTGCGAGTTTGTTGTATGCCTAGATCTCGAGGTATTGGTGCGTGTTGCGTAATTTTCAGAGGGTGTTTGGGTACTACAAAGTTCTCATGACCCCTTGTTTTATATTCATGCTGTTCTGAGTATTTACAATGGCTATTTTGGTTTTTATGGATCTAAGTGTTCGTTCGGCCCCCCTGGATGCTCCCCACGCCAAAGTGCTATATGTCATTCGTCTATGAAAGTCAGTAACGCTTCAGTAACCCAAGAAGTGTTTTATCCTCCTGACAGAGAAGGTGGCAGCTAATAAAAACAGGACATGTTGCTCTCGATAGTTAGACCGAGCACCGTTACCTCTCTTCCTCCAAATGACCTCTTCATACTGACTAGGATTTCCTGTGTCTTGTTTCTGTTTAAGGAAAGATTGTTAGCCTCAAACCATCGCTGTGGGTCATCAGTAGATTTTCCGGACTTAGAACGAAGCTTCTCCTCGCAGGCACCCTTATTCTATAGGGTTGTGTCGTCAGCAAATATGACAGTTTTGTCGGATTGTACACTATACATAAGGTCGTCAATGGAACTAGTCCCAAAATCGATCCATACGGTACTGTATTCCACATGCGATCAACTACCTAGTATCTTTGCTCTACGTATGATTTGAAGCGATTTATCGAGCTTTATGAGGGGTTTCTCATGATCAACGCAGTCGGAGGCCTTACTTAGATCGAAGCATGCTATAATGGTGTCTTCTATGATCTTAATTAAAGCTAATGTGGTGGACTTATGTTTCCGGAATCCATACTGATCGTTGTGAAGAAGCGAATATGACTCGAGAAACTATTGTCTTCACGAGGGTGTCAAAAATTTTAGAAATGGCTGTAAGGATAGAGATTGATCTATAGTTTCCGCATATATTTGGATCATATTTTTTGTATAGAGGAACAACTTTGGCCACTTTCAGTACTTCGGGAAAGTAGCCACATCCAAAGAGGAATTAACTAGGCGGGATAACGGCTCAGCCAAGTACTCAGTCGCTCGTTTTAATAATTTCACGTTCCAGCTGTAGATGTCTTGGGATACCTTTGTTTTCATCATCGAGACTACCGGAATAATTTCTTGAGGAGTCGTTGGAGTCAGAAACATGGAGTTGGGTGTTTTTATCCGCTTCCTCTTCAGCAATTAAAGAAATTGGTCATCAGTTACATCCACATCACGTGAGAGATTATTTCTTATTCTTGCGAAGAAAGTATTTAAGTCATCAGCAGTCAGTCTGCATTCATCGTTTTCAAGTATATCACTTTCCAAATCGCTCTACTTCTATTCTCAGATTATATATTAATATCATCTCTCATTTGCATGGATTCATCCTCCTTACACACCTTGGCGATGGTATGTGCTGCCTCCACTTGATCTCTCTCAACATTTGTTTTTTCTCTTGGAATTTACTTTTATCATTTTTTTCGGGAAAGTATTTATTGAAAATGTTCATCAATTTTGCGGGAAATCGACTGTAGGATGAATGAACCAGTAATCTCTGGCCAATCTTTTTCTGCAAGTTCCTGCAGGAAATGGCAAGTACCTCTATCATTTATGGTTCTAATATTGATGTAGATTTTCTTTTGAAAAGTGGTTTTGCATGGGAGTTTCAATATTTGCGCTTTGTGATCCGGGAGATACGGGTTTTTGTAGACTTTTTGAGAGGTGAGTATGTTATCGATGGACGTACTGGAACCTACTACAACGCGAGAAGGCTCCTCGAGTACCTTCTACAATGCAAAAGATGCAAACAAATTCTTCTTCTTACATCTGCTTGAGGTTTGTGACGAAAAACCGACATCAAAATATCCACATACTAGTGTTACAGCCATATTCAAGCTCGATGGAATCAAGAACAGTTTCCATTTGCGTTATGAATTTGTCTAATCCCCTGCGGGCGACCTGTAGATGCAAATAAAATTTGTTTAGACAGCGTATTTACATATACGCATATGCATTTAAACTTCTCCCTTACGATGATCATAGATCCTTCGCGTTTAAAATTTGCATGACAAAAACTTCTGGCGACGTTGAAACCGGGAAGAGCAAATACTCCCAGTTTTTCTTTCTGGAGCCAATGTTCTGTGAGGCAGATTATATAACATTTTTCGCTGTCCCAGTCATCCTTCAAAGAGTCTTTTTTATTTGCTATGCTTTGTACATTCATATTCATCAGTTTGATAAAATAACAGATCTCTGAAATTTTCTTCCCACCTTTATGGATATTCTTAGGGGGGACTGGAGAATCTTCCACAGGGCTATTATTTCTAATTGCTGTTTTGGCCTTCATGAAAATTTTATTTAGGCGCCAAAAATTTTCTTACAGCTATATGCTCTGGTCAGAAAGCGCCATTAAGATTTGTATAGCAGCTCACAGGAACGTTTATCTTGAAACTTTTGTACTGCTTAGATTTAACATTCATTTCGACACATTCAATATTTACATTTGGAAGCTTCCTTTTCAAGAACTCCACATCGTCTTCCATTCTGTATATTCACAAGCGGCAGATATGCTTTAAATCATTCACACCCTTTCGAACTCCATAAATAGCAGTTTTTCTGTTGTGGTTCCTTTTTGAAAATAATTTGTTATAAGGCTGCTTTACTATTTCATTTGCTTCTTCCTGTCCATGCCTGGTTACAGTTAAGTTTGGTGGATTCCTTTCTTTTGTTGTGAACAACCAGTTGCTGAATGATTGATTTGCCTGGTTGCCCTCGGTAGAGACGGTTTTAGAAGTCTTGATACTGCCATAGTTTGGAGTGATATTCTCTGTTTGTCTCCTAGATGCTGCCTCGGCATATGTTCCCCCACCAACAAAACTCACTGGTAGCTTGCTCACACATTTATCAAAGGCTACCTCATTGTTCTTTGCTGTGCTTTGGATCTTCTTTTCTGCTGCTATTGAATTCATTCTGTCATTTACAATTTCCGAGAGTAGGTCTTCTTTGAGTTTTTTATAGATCAAAAAGTTTGTGTTCCAGGTCCTGTTCTCTCTGCACTTTATTCGCTTCGACACTCTCAAGCTCTATGGCATCCAGATTCTCAGGTTCTAAGCCCTTGATTCCATCCACTTCGACCATTTCTTTACTTTGCCTCACCTCTTTAGTTTTTCTCTATTCATCCTCATACTTCTCAGCCTGTGCGTGGAGAAAGTTATTCTCCGCAGTTAGTACTTCAATTGAAGTAAGCAATTCTCGCCTCATTTGCTTTGAATCCATTTCCGATTTTAGTGTCCCGACTCTACTCTGCAACTTATTGTGCTTCTTGTATTTCTAGTAATTTCTGCTGGAGATGACGTTCTCGTTCTTCTGTCTTTTCCAATTTGTCTGAAACGATCTGGTTGTTTTCCTGTGGCTATTTGCACGTTGTTGAGCTTAAACTGATCAGGTCTTGTTTGAGTTCTTGTAGTTCATTTTTCAATTTCTAGATATTCCAGTTCTAGCTTCTCCGACTTCGTCTTTCTAAACTCCATCTGTATATGCATTGCTTGGATCTGGTTGGTCTGATTAAGTATTTGATACCTGAGGTCATCTTCTCGGTTGTAATTTTGTTGTATTCTTCATCAACACTAAACTCAATCAATGTTTTGATGAAACAAATTTCTTTTTCGAGGTTAAAATTGTCCTCTATAAGATTTTCGTAGATGCTAGTTCTTCTGCAGTTTTGTCATCCTTCGATTCATCAGATAACATATTGCATATCATTACTGTTGGGATGCAATCAAGAAGATATAGACAGATTGCAGATTTTGCAAAACAGAGCAATGAGGGTTTTATTAGGGTGCAATAAGTACACGAGGATAGACTACATGCTGAGTTCTTTGAAATTCATTAAAATCCAAAATATGATAGAGGAAGCTAGTTTAGTTTTCATTTACAAAATAATTAATAATTTGGCAGCACCATGTCTTTCTCATTTTCTTATAAAAAGATCAACCATGATATCGTATGACCGGGGTAGATTATAATATCGGTAAATTCAAGACTAAGTGTTTAAAGAAGTCTCTGTTCAACCATAGCTTGAAAATTTTCAATGGATTGAGTTTGCTTGTAAGGACTTCTCCTTCTTTAAGGACATTTAAGTCAAGACTTAGAGAGTTCTATTCAGTTGATTAGTTGGAAGGGTTAGATTAAATATACTTTCATTCATTCAATTAATTAAATATACATTAATTCATTCAATTAATTAAATATACATTCATTCATTCAATTAATTAAATATACATTCATTCATTCATTCAGATGTTCCGTTGTCTTTGGATTCCTTTTCTGCAAGAAGTTGCTGAATAGTTTTCTTCAGAATTTGATTCTCCTTCAACAATTTGTATTTATTTTGCTCCGAATTGCAGCACTCAATTTTGTATCATCTTACAACAATCTTTCTATCGGGAAAATCCCTTTAGAGACAGCTGTTGTGGTAAACACCAAAACAGTTTATGCATATCCAATTGGTGACTGCCTGTTTTTTGTGGCACACAAAGTTTTCATCACTCATTTCTATATTCTACCTATTATGATTCAATTTCAACTTCAACTTTCAAAGTCCGACCCTGTGCATTGTTCAATCAATTTTAGGTGCACATGTACCGGTTTTTATTCACATCATCGTTGCAATATCACTCAACACCTGTTACATTTTTTTGCGTCACTTTAACGGAAAACTTAATTCGACGCGATGCCGAAGTTTTCTCTTATTCTCGCGTTTTCCTACTCAGATCTCGTTTCTGAAAAAGTTCATTATGAAGACAATCACTTCACCCATACATTGAACTAATGTTCACCTTTTTCCATAAGGGATTCATACATCAAATTTCCGCAGAATACAGAGCGCACAACTTCACGTGTATATCACAGACAATTCTACAATCCATTTCAATGTCAAGAAGAGAAGAAAGGACTTCAAAGCCATAACAGTATTTATCAACAGAACCTGCAAGATATTCGATATGCATTGTCCAATCGACCCTGACCCCAAGAAAGACTATTTCATCGTTTTCTTTCACTTTTTATCTCCATATGGAAATTCAAGGATACTGTCATAATTTTAGTTTTAAATTGTTCAATACGAAAATCGGTAAAAGTCATATTTCTTAAACCATGAACATAGTATACACAATATGTCGGAAGTTCCCGAACTTTTGAAATAAAATATCGAAAATCACTTCTAACGAAATTTATTCCAATTAACTTTCAACATAGTCCCCTCCCCTAGATATACTTTGAGCTCTCCACAAGTGATTCGAAGGCTCTATGAAACTCCTTAAAGTTATCGCTTTGAGACGCTCGGTGCAAGCCACTTAAATGCTCGGTACATCTTCAAAAAATCGTCCTTTCAGGTGCATTTTTAGCTTGAGAAATAGGAAAAAGTCTGCTGAAGCCAGATCTGGCGAGTATGGGGCGTGGTTAATCTGATTTTCGGCGAGAAAACGATTCACAATGTTCGACGAATGAGCAGGCAGATTGTCATCCAGCAAACTCCACGATCACGGATCCTTGTACTAGGGCCTGACGCGATTAATCCGGCGCTTCAGACGTTTCAACACTTCTACGTAATACGCAGCATTTACGGTGATGCTTAGGGGCACAAATTCTTGGTGGATCAGACCTTTGGAGTCGAAGAAAGCGATGAGCTTCACCTGTGATTTTTGTTGGCGCACTTTTTAAGGCCTCGCACGGCCCGGACAACTGCCGCTTCGTGAAAGGATCGTATTGAAAACACCAAGACTCGTCACCAGTCACATGAGGTTAGAAAGTCTGGAGTGGTCTCGCAAGTCTCGATAAAATCTTGACAACATTCGACGCGAATCTGCTTCTGGTCGTGTGTGAGGAAGTGCGGAACAAATCGAGAACAGACCTTCCTACCGTTCATTTTTTCTTTCAAAATCAAAGCTACGCTACTCTTACTCATGTTCAGTTCGTCTGCTAACATTCTGAGACAGGTGGCAATCCTGATTCAGTAGCGCGCGCACACGAGCCTGGTTTTCGTCGGTAACAGCTGTTGACTGCCGGCCGCTTCTCTCGTCGTCTTCTGAGGATTCTCTATCCTTCTTAAACCGATTGAATCACGTATAAACTGTTGTACGCGACACTATACCTTCACTGTAAGCCAAATCGATCATTTTTTCGTTTCCGTGAACGTTTTTTCAAGTTTATAACAAAATTTAATGGCCGCACGGTGTTCAAATTTCTCATCCATCGCGAAGCTTGTACCGGGGTACCAAACACACGTTCACGCAAACACATCTATCTCGAGAACTAATGAATCGATACTGGGGAAAAAATTCTCTGACACTCGTGAAGGATGTAGCAACATGGTACTGGTGTCGTTCAACAGATCGCGCCACTTGTATGGGCATTAAAAAATTATTTCGGGAACTTTTTCGACATACTGCGTATACATTGCTTCAACATCTATCTAGAGTGGAAGGCAGCTCTAACAATAGGAAAGTTAGATTCATAATGTGTGATAATTTCCTATGTGCGCGGAAGGAAGCAATATGACAAACTCTGCACTCTTCCCATACCAATATGTCAGGATTAGTTGTAGGTCTTATCTTCAACTGAATAACAGGAACCCATCACGCAAATCTCATTATTCTAATCAATGTCACATGTTTAGAAGGACGTGACGTCATGCATCGGGATATTTATATTATATTGAAGTTAATATAATTAATTCATAGTGTGATTTTCAAAAGACATAATATAATACAGCAATGTATACTATGAGAAAAAAGAAATGTGTATTTCTTTTTGTTTACTTTCATCAGAAAGAAATATAATTCAATGATATGATGGAAAGTCTTCTGATGGTAAAGACAAGTGGAACATACGTCGAGATTTTTAATAAATTTTTTGACATAATAGGGACAACAATTATTTACTGAAATCGAACAGATGTTAAATCTAGAGCATAAAATGCCAAAAATATACTCACATGCAGCACACAAATTTCGGATAAGGTTTTCAGCCAAATTCAGGAATTCGTCACTTTTCGACAGCATCAATAGCTTCTTAGTGAGATTATCCCCAAATTCCTGAAATTCATCTTTACTAGTTGGGAGATCACCTAAGGACTCGCCTGTAGCAAAAGTGGTTTCCAGGGCTAGCTTCAGATCAGATTCCTGCTGTCTTCGCAACCTCTCTTCGGGAGTTAATTCATCTTCCTCATCCAGCTCCTTGAGCCGTCTTTCTTCTTCCCTTTTCAAGCGCTGAAAGGATTATTCAATTGTAATTGTCATTAAATATTGGATTCAAAAGTTTCTGTAGTACCTCTTTTTCGGCTATCTTTTCACTTAGGATCTTCTTCTTAGACTTCTTAGTTACTTCAGTAGCCTTCTGGTCTTTTTCTTCTTCTTTTTTCTCATCATCATCGTCTTCCCAGTTATCCTTGACAATTAAAAGAAATATCAATATTGCCAATAATTCAAATAATTACAACTATAGATGATACACTTGAAAAACACAATTTTCTCAACATGAATAATCCAACACAAACGATTCCCAAAAATTTTGAAGAAAATAAGAAAGCTTTCAAAATTTATAGTATCACATATGGATACTCTAAATGAGGTTAATTTATACCAAGATTGCAGAAAATTGGAAAAAGGTTACATTAAAATTTTAAACTCACTTTAACATCATCTTCCTCATCTTCGCCTTCCCATTTATTCAATACAGGGGCTGCTGGGGGTTCAAAATTATCATCATCTGTGAAAAATTAAATTGTCATCAAATACGTTATCTTTAAGAAATATGTTCCAATACTCACCCCAAGATTCCATACTTGGAATATATGGAATCAAATATCACCAAATTAATCAAAATCGAAATTCACGTGTATATAACGATGGCGAACTTAAGAATTCTCCACTAGAGGACAGGACACACCTGTGCAATTACTCCTGTCTCGATGACTCACCCAGATAAATTTCAACAAAAATTATTGGTAAAATTTAGGGGGTATCAAACAACACGTTTGATTTTTCTAGATTTTTGATACGAACTTCCGAAAAAAGCTAAATCCTCCAATTTTTCTCTAATTAAGCTCGCTTCTAGTTTTCCCATGTCTATTTCACCTTGACAATCTGCAAAATTTAGAATTAGAAAGACCGAACTTCTATGACCTACCAAACTATACATTTTCTTTTTCAGCAACTATTATGACATTTATTTCTTCTTATCGGTCTATCTTCATTTTTTAACTAGTAAAACATATCGGGCGCATCGAACCATTTTGAATACAGACTACAAATTATTTGGATTATGTAGTCATAAATAATAGCATAATTCACACACTTTTGAAAAATTAGAGAGATCAACAATTTTTAGTTTCCTGTTTATTAGCAAATTTCCATTTTTCTATAGACAACAATGATAATACTGAATTTTTGATGACTGAATTTGCCCATTCAGTATCCTTAGTACTCCATTAACTTGATTCTTTTGCATTTCAGCGAGTTCTCGGTGCACAGTTCTGCTCCGGAAGTTGCGGAGTCCAACCACCTTGCGTCCTCCTTGTAGGCTCCATTATAGAGCTCTCTAACGACGTTATTTTCATTCCGGAGAATATGTTCAATCCAGCTGTATTTTCGTTGCTTAATAATTACTACTATAAGAACTTGATAGCATGTATTTAATAGTTTTTCATTTGAAATAATATTAGTCGAAATCAGTTTAGGATGTTTCCAAGACAACGATTGATAAAGGGGAGTAGTTTGTCAGTGGTTAACTGTGAGACTTTCCAAGTTTCACATCTGTACAGAAAAAAACACTCTTTTTTTTGTTCTGAAATTTGTTGATATTTAATACTACTTAGAAATTAGAGCAAATTGATAATTGAATCATAAGCAAGCTCAAATTTCTTTATTCATTCAATTCTTTAGATATCAAGACTTGAAAACTTTACTTGTGTCTGGCGAATGGAACAAAAGTGGAGAATTGAATGAACATTTAAAGTACACTTTTCTGTGGTTATAATGTCAATGTCAATAAATGACATAGTTCCGCTGCGATGGCGTGTTCTGTTACTTCACTTTCTTGTTTGTTATGTACTTGTAGCGTATAGTAAACGATTCAAGAACGTTAATATACTTATGGTAGTAGTTAGATAACTCGGTTATCTCTCAGTAAATTGTTTCAAAGTAATGTGTCCAATTACAAAACCACAGGGGAAGTCCTACATAAAAAGTATAGTGAAAGTAAATCGATAGATCCTCCAAACCAATTCATCGGGGAGCAAGGGAGGCTTGCTGAAATCTTACAGTCTTTCTGCCGAAATACGCATTCGAAAATGGCTGTAGGAAGTACTAAGGTAATTCAGGTCACCAACATTGCTCCCCAGGCAACTAAAGATCAGATGCAAACACTATTTGGATACTTAGGTAAAATCGAAGACATAAGATTATATCCTACTATAAGAGATGTGTCTTGCCCAGTTCAATCTAGAATATGCTATATTAAATTTGTGGAGACCAGTACCGTAGGAATTGCTCAACATATGACGAACACAGTATTCATTGATAGAGCATTGATCGTTATTCCAGTGCAGAATGGTGAGATTCCGGATGAGTATTATGCATTAGAGATGACACGGAATGGTACTATAGTGCCTGGACTTCATGTAAATGAACCAAAACTACCAAGCCATGTTGTGAACTCCGTTATAGGAACAGGAAATGAGCAAGTAATTGTTACTACTGATCCTCAATTGGAAGCAAATAATTTACCTCCATATCCACCACTACCTGTTAATTATGATAGTACAAAAATCGAAGAGACTAGAAGAACTATCTGTGTGCTGAATATTAATTCATCTCCCAATCCTCAAGATGTAATGAACTTTTTCTCAACAGCAGGGGAGATTAAATATTTACGAACAGCAACAAGATCCTCTGATGATTCTCCGTTATATTTGATTGAGTTTTCTGATCAGCCTAGTGTTCTAAATGCTTTGAAGATGAGCGGTATGGATTTTAATGGAAATATTGTAGATGTCCAGCATTCTACCCAAGCTATTGTTAAGCCCCAAGCAAAAAGTAACGAAGCTGCGCAAAAAGAAATAGAAGAAGCAATGATGAGATTTAAAGAAGCTCAAAATATGATTAGTGCTTCCATAGAACCTGTTATTGGAATGCTTACAAAAGATAAGAGGAGTTCTAGAAGATCCAGATCCAGAGGAAGAAGACGTAGATCTAGGTCAAGATCATCTAGGAGATCAAGATCACGCCGTAGAAGATCAGGCTCAAGGTCTCGTAGATCAAAATCCAGAGATAGAAAGAGACGATCCAGGTCTCGTAAGCGCAGTCCATCAAGATCTAGAAGATCAAGATCCAGATCATCATCTAGAATTTCTAAATCTAGAAGGTCAAGGTCAAAATCTTCATCTTGGAGAAGGAAATCTAGAGATAGGGATTCTTATTCTCGAGCAAGATCAAAAGATAGAAGGTCTAGAGATCGATCAAAGGATAGAAAGCGTTCAAAAGATAGAAAATCAAAAGATAAAGATCGAGAAAAGTCGAGAGGTAGAGATAAATCTAAAGACAGAGATAAGTCTAAGGAAAAAGACAGAGCAAGATCTAAAGAGAAATCGAAAGATATTGACAGTGAAAAGTCCTCTAAAGATAGAGATAAGTCCAGAGAACGTGAAAAATCAAAGGAAAGAGAATCGAAATCAAGAGAATCTAAAGAAAAAAAATCAGATAAAGAAAGTAGCGTTGATACAGTTGAGAAAAAGAGATCCCGGTCCAGAAGCAAGTACCGTTCTAGGTCTAGAGATCGAAAAAAGAGAGACAGGAGACGTTCTTCTTCAAGAATAAGTAGGAGACGATCTCCATCGCCTAGAAGGCGAAAGAGGAGTCGAAGTCGTAGCACAGATAGACGACGAGATAAATATGACAAGAAAGAAAGTAGGAAAGATAGAGATCGCGATAGAAGATATAGATCAAGGTCTCGTTCGAAAATACCAAGAAATTATGACGAAGAAGAAAAAGGGTTTGAAAAAATTGATAAGGACAAATATGCCACAGAGTCTGAAACAGCAAATGAGAAGGAATCTTCAGAGAAATCTGACAATATGGATATTTCTAACTCACCGTAACTTAGGAAATTGTATCTTAAGGCTAATCATTTCAATGTTGATATTTCAGAATACCTTAGGTATTTAGATTTTTCTTGTGAATTATCTATGTGGTAATAAATATTTTGTCAGTAGTTTTTCCTCAGGCTTGTATTTTTGATTGAAATAAGTGAAAGTCACAGGCAACTAAAGTCTTGCTACAGTTGAGGTCTATAAGCGATTAGATATTGGTTGTTCCAATGCCTGAGTTGTTTTTATGAAATTGGGCATTCTTGAAACGTGATTTTTGTCCTCATTGCTGAAACGTGATTTTTGTCTTCATTGCCATTTATCTATATATCGGAAAGAGATCAAATAAGTTGAACCAGTTTTCAAAGTAATTGAAAATCCAGAGACTCTATTGTATTCTATTCAACAATTGGGTAACTGGATATTTTTATATCCGTTCGAGAGGGCAGAAATATATCAATATATCGGCAAACTGATATTCAAAACTGCGCCTGCTTACGATGCAATAATGCATAAAATGTTACACAAAATCAAATAATTGAACCCCTTACTACTAAATCAAAATTTTAAGTCAGTCGGGATTTTGTTCTTGTTTTGAGATGAACAAAATCAAACCACTATATACAGAATGGAATGAAATTATAATTTTTTCCACCTCAGTTTTTCGGAAAAAATGCTTGCACTGATCAATTTTTATATTTAGACAGAAATTTTTTGCTAAAGTAAAGAGCCTATCCTTCTGAATTCAGCGCTGTCTTATCGATCATTTTAATACCTACATCCTTATAATCTAAGATTTTCCTCTACAAACGTAGTTTCTTTTTTTGCGAAAAACCGTGATTTTACAATTTTCTTGGTATTATGAAGGGCATTAGATATCTATTCAAAGAAAAAAACTCTGTCTAATCCCAGAATTTTTCCGAATCTATGATAATATTCTGTTTTTGTTAAGAATTTTTGAGACTTTATACACTTGATTGGGTTATTATGTACTATTCTGTAGTAATTAGTTGGAGTAATATAACAGTCACTTAATAAAATTGGCAACAATATACACTATAGAACGTAGTAAGAATATAATAATTATAAACTTCGCCCATAAATCTCTATAAAAATAATTTTTCTATTTTTAACTTTTATAGAATATCTAATCGAGTTAATAATTATTTGAAATATTCGTAAGACAAAGTTTGCATATAATTTTTAAATTTAAAGAAATCGGTTTGTTGTAAATATCTTAAAGCAGTTGATATTGTTGAAGTTTAAATTTTTTTAAGGGTGGTTATACAATTTTCTATTATTTTTGTGAGAACCTTGTTGTTATCATGCTCCATCATATAGCACAGGTAACTTTCAATGTTTCTTTACTATAAAAAGTGATGACTATAGACTAAATAAGTGAATATCCATAGAATATGTGCAACTGAACAAGTGCTAAATAAAGTACTCGCAACTGCAAAAATTTCAACACAACTTTTCTGTGAGGTGAGACAAGTCTAAACATTCTGTATTGGGTTGATTTTCCTAAAATCAATTGTTTCGAGCTTTGGCTGATCAAATAATGCTACTACACTCTTTTATAGCCTGTAATATTTTGGTCAAATGTGTAATCAGACTTATTGGTCTGTAATTTACATCAGCTTTGTTTTCTTTATGCACACTTATATGTATTTTTAAAGTATGAAATAAAATTCATAATTGCTTTCACTTCAGTTTTCGGACAAAATGCTCAAACAGGCCTATTTCTGAATTTAGCTAGAAAATCAAGTAAGAATAATGTTTTCACCTTTTTTTCAAGACATGTCGTCATATACCATTTTCTCAAGTTAGAACCTCTCTTTTTTATGTAAAGAGCCTATTAATCGGAGTTCTGCAATGCTCCGGTCTCCGAAGAATAGTTCACGACATCCAGGTTGTTTCATCCGGCAAAACTTATTTGATATTTCTCATGATAGACTCAACAATTTTCAATGCTTGGTCACGTAAAGTTTTGTTTCGAAAATAACCCTTTTGTTGTTAATTCATTTGAAGGAAATCATCCTCTCGTCCTTTAACATAATATTTTTGATAGTGACAAAAGTTGAGTGACATGTCATCTGAAAGGCATTGTGATTCCATTAAAGAAAAACGTTTTTCCTGTTTCGTTATACAGCTTGTTCGGACATAATTTCAGTGCTCCGACACAGAAAACAGGTACATTATAGTATTCAAAATAAAAAGAAATTCTGAAATATTTTTGTCAGCCATAATATTGGTCCTCCATTGCTATCAGTGGTCCCCGTTGGAGTGAACTGCCTTCACTGGCAGTTACCCATACTGATTCTGAAAATAGAAAAACGCAGTAATAACTGTCTCAAGAAGTTTTCATTTGAAAGAATTTGACATCACTCAAAATTGTTGAATATGGTAAAAATAGGCAATGTCATTACTAATCTTGGAAACTAGGGTTGCATTAATATTCCTGATGTGTTCAATTGATAGGTTCATAGTAAAATATAAACCAAACAAATAAGGTTTCGCCCGCAGAACCTTATGTGTAAGCAGGTGTAAAAGCCCATTGTCACGAAAAAAAACAATATATACTCTGAGTAAAAAGAACTCAGAAAATTGAATTAATAATAACAATGAGTATATCACAAAATAAACATGAATTATAGATAACAAAGGAATGTAGGGTGTAAAGGACCCAAAATTCAATTATTTGGTCACATCAATTTATTTCCCCATTTGTGTAAAAAGTGTATGGAGGAAAATAAATAATATCACAGACTAGAAAACATGTTTGTAAATTATAAAAGGGTATAAAAGCCCAGACAAAACAACATGTATAGTACCACCAACTGTATAAGATCGATGGTAAATAAATAACACGCACATAGTAGGATGAGGATAACCCGCTCTTTAAAATCACAATAAGCACCTATAATTGAACCAATCAAAGATTGCTGTCCTACTTGCTTCTGAACTTTTGGATTTGCTTTCAGTCCCAGAAGTAACAATTTCCTTCTTTTATCCTAATGAATTTAAAATTAGAAGAAGAGTAGCCCTTTCAAGAATTTCATCTTTCACCGAATGTAATGAACAAAATTGAATTTAGAAACATGAGACTTGTAAATAGCTTTGAATCTGAAAGCAAGATTTTCCTGCTGCCATTGACTATTCAGGAAAAAGTAAGGTTTATTGACAAATTCGAAAGTTGAGAACCTCAAGAAAATTTATATAATTCAAATTAACTTATCTTTTCAGAGCTCGAAAAAGGCTTCCTCGTCTACTTTCATTTCCTCGCCATTCACAGGGGTCCTCTTGTATGGTATACTCCTTTCCCGCCGCACGCCAAAGGATGAACCTTAAAATTAAGAAGAAAACCGATGAGAATTGGATATAATCCAATTTAGGTACCGTAGAATCAAACAAAGCTCAAGTTGCACAAAATATCGGCTAAAACTTCAAAAATTCATTTTACTTACCATCAATTTTCAAGAGGTCTGTTCTGTGCAGGTAAGTATGGAACTAAGAAATAATCTGAAATGATGCCATTGGGTACCTACCTGAAAAATGATGACTCTGAATCCTTTAAAGAAATTTGTTTTCGGAGAACTTTTCTTAAGTAAAAAAAAACAAAGTAACCAAACTGAAACGAAGGAATGTGTTTGCAGTTGAATATTCAATATTTTCTAATTTCAAATGTTGTAAATCAATGCCTTCAACAGCTTGACAAGTAGCCAGCCGATCTTCGAATACTTTGATAAATTTATGGATACTTTTTGAGATGATGGCCTTGTTGTTATCCTCAAATGTAGGAGATTATTAATTTTATATTCGTAATCTTATTTTTCAGGAATCTTTATGAAAAGTAATCGCAGGGATTCAAATATGTAAAGCGCGCAGGCCATTCGACGGCTCCTCGTCTGAATCTCCAAAGATTTTCGAAAACCTCATTCAAAAAGTTCCACACTGACAAATCATAGTGCGGAGAAGCCCCATTGTGGTAAAACCATATTGATTCATGAGAATGTCAGGATTAGGAGCAGAGCCAAAGAGAGAATGACATCGCCCCTCAAAAAGTTCAAATATATTTCTCCCGTTAACTTACCGTAAAAAATACCCTAACACTATTTTGCACTATGCAGGCGAACATATTGAGTTTTTGTGGTTACTGTGAATGATATTTGTTGAGCATTCAATGCGGCTTTTCTTTAAACCAAAACCTTTAATTTTGGTTCACATATCCTTTCAGGGTGAACATTGCTTCATCAAATAAACAGTTCTGAAAAGTAAAATTTTATTCTGATGACACAATTCCATCACTGAATCGCTGAATTCCACCGTGCGATCAGGATCATCTTTCTTTACTTCATTTATCCAAATTCAAATATTGACTCACTTCATGGTCCAAAGATTATCTTGTTGGGTAATAGGAATGCTTGTAAGCTTAAGATCATGTTCATCCTTGCAGTATTCCTGATAGAACCTACTTCCCAAAATTTGTTTTCAAGTTTACTAACTGTGAGTTGATTCATTTGAGGCCCAATTAGGTCTTTGTTGCTAAACCAAACGCAGACTTCTTCTTGACTACGATGTATATCACCACAACAGTGGAATATCGAAATCTCAATACGTTCTTTTTCGGTTTAATGAGGCATTATTGTAATTTAAGATATTCACACAATGAAAAGTGATCAACTTATTTGATGAAAACCATTGACTGGTTCGAAATGGACAACAATTAAATCTGCAAGCTCTCGAATTGAGTATCATGTACAATAATAACAATATAAGATGAAAACACCTGTCTTCATTCTTCTCAATTAATACTTTTTTTATCGATATACAATACCTCTCGAATGAGGTGCCACTCAATCATTTTTCCCTATCGAAATATTTGTGTATTAAGGGGTGCTCAGTGTGGGGGATGCTTTCTTTCACACTGAATTGACAGCAGAAAGGTATTTTTTCCGAAACGAATATTTACTTGACCAAGAACTGCAATTTTTTTATAATCTATTATGAAAAATATAAAATTATTTTTTTCTTGGATGAAGCACCCACTATACATCGCAGACCTTATAAAGTATAGCAGAACTCAGAAAATAGGTGCATTATGATAAAAAAATTGGGTTCCAATAGGAAATAATGCTCTATGACGACATATATTGCAAAAAGAGTGAAAACATTTTTTACTTGATTAAAAAAATTCTAGCTTGTTCGAACATTTTCCCTTGAACTGAAGTGAAAGCAATTATGATTTTTATTCCATAATTTACACTCGGACTGTATAAAGGAAATAAAGATGATGTAAACTACAGACCAATAAGTCTGATTACAAATTTTGCTAAAGTATAAGAGGCCATAAAAGAGAGTATTGTAGTATTTCTTGATCACTTGAAGCTGTTTTGGAAGAGAAAAAGAGAGTTTAGGAAAGCAAGCTAAGAAAGGATGTTTTGACTTATCTCACAGAAAGGTTGTATTAGGCCTTAGAGGAATCGGCTCCCTGTCTGTGTATTTTTGTCGATCTTACACAAGCATTCGACACGTTGTCATGAATTGTTGCTGGAGCAGCCCTCCAGATACGGTTTAAGCTCAATAAAATATCTGAAGGTTATTTTAGATAAGCATTTACGTTGGGATATTCCCATTTCACTTACTGTGAGAAAAGTACAGGGTTTGCTTCAGTTCAGATATTTATCCAGCTTCTTGAAGTTTCCACTGTTGCGAGTTCTTCATTTTCCATTGGTACAGTCGCATATATCATATGGATATTATCATAGATGATCACTCATATAGAGTATAGTCTAAACATCAGTTTGTCTAATAGTGAAACAATGAAAGTGGTATATTTCTATTCGATTCTAACCATTTTAGCAATTAAAACAGCAATTTTTTTTATTGTTTGTATTTCACCTAGAGATCGGGGATGGCAGGAGGGGGTATAGGAAGTTAACTGAAGTAAGGATGGTTTAAAATAATTAAGAAGAATACTATCACTCTTTTATTTAAATTAAAACGAGATGCCGAGCCTTCTTGGTTGTGAATTTTCTTAGGGCTATCTTTTCAAAGTTAACACTGTTCTTTATCATTTTCCTGTGAATGGATAATAAAGCTCATCTGTTGAGTCGGTTGTGCACATTAGCCATGTTTTTAACCAGCTCATAATGCTGAAAGTCCGTTCGATTGTGGCTGTTGTAAATGGCAGCGCGAGTTACATCAGTATATCCTGACGCACGCCCGGAAAAAATGCTGTATGCTGTAATGCAGTCACAAAGTCGACTTCGACAACTTCCTACCAGCCCAATATCGCATCCACAACTCCGGTGTACTTTGAAATGTCTTGATTTCATAAAATTTCCCTACTTTATCAGTGCATCGCTGGATGTTGTTCCTTTTCGTGATGTTTTGGGATGGAGCCTTTCGAGAGCGAATGGCAACTGTTGCTGGTCAGAAAACCTCGCCGAAAGTGACTGTAGCAACGAGTCTATGTACGGAATGAAGACGGCCACTCTGAAGTAATCTGCTGTTGAAGTTGTGGGTGGGTTGGCCCGAAGAGTTTGTTTCCCGACTATTCTCGTTTGAATTATTTCGACCGTAATCTCTTCAACAAGTTGTTGCATTTCATTGTAGATGGTCTCCGCTGTTTCATTCGTCTTGTGTCGGTGGTCATAAAACATGTCCATAATAATCTGTATTTGAGTATTGACGGGCGAATCAATGTACACCCCCTGCAATACATTAACAACCGGCTCCAAATAAGATGAATGCTTTGAAATAAGGCAAATGTAGTACATGAAAGTACTCCTAGCTGCCTGCAGCTGATAGGTTTGTTTTCGACTAGGTACGTTGCCCTCCGCTGAAATCGCTAGCAGCCCTAATGCTTTTATTTTTTTTTGTGACCATCGTGTTTCACATAGAAAAGGCAAAGAAGGAGCATATGTTGATGGTTGTATAAACCTAGCTTAAGATTATGTACCAAGGTGGCATATAGTGTAAACTTACCTTCAGCACCACACGGTACAATTGTCATAGAATATGATCAAAATGTAGAAGTAAATCGAAAATAGGAAATAGATCACTTTCCAACCAGAACCCGTTGTATCAATAACCCTTCCAATCTACTCCCTATTATAAATCCAATAGCATGCACTCTCCTTAGATGTGATTCACGGAATTGTAGAATGTCCTTGATGATTCCAATTGTATTTCTCACTTCAGGAACGTTGGTATGGTCATTAACAACTAGGTTGAGCTTGTGACGAACACAACGGAAAAACAACGCTCTCGGAAAAAATTCTCATAGACGTTTCTGTACCCCATTTTTTTTCCTTCCATTGTCGAGCAGGCATCGTAGCCCTAGCCTACACATTTCTGAGGATCAACTTCAAGACTTTTCAGCTCAATTGCTGAAGCAATAATCAACGCGTCCATTTTTTTTATTTCGACGATCTCCAAAAACTCCTTCTAATTCGGTTACTGGTTTCGTCAAAGAATTTCACACCAATTAATAACATTCCAGGATCTATCTCAGCTCTCATCTGATAGAATACAATAAGCACGTGCCTTTTTGAGATCGTCGAGGATCATGTCTCGTGCAAGTTCGCCGCATGTTTCTATTACTTCATTTTGAATCTGTGGCAATAAATACGATGCATTTTTCGCACATTTTCCTAACTTCATTTTCAATGGGGCGTCCCCAGAATCAATTTTCAGCTGAGTCAAATCTCAGAAAACACCCTCGTCCAAGGATTTTCCTCTCAGTAGTAAGCCATGAGTTGCACAAAATAGTATTGCATTTTGTATAAAGCCGATGATCTTTATATTTTCGGCAGCAATCTGCTGATGGGCCGATTCGAGTTGATCAATAACCGCAGGATTTTCCAAGGAGATATGAGCAGCTTCAGGCCTGATCATGAAAGAGCCCTTTACCCCCTCGCACTATAGGAGGCGAAAATAGCACGTAGTATATGCACAGAGGTCCTTTAACTTTAGCAGAATATTTCATTCACGACGAATAGTCTTTAAGCCACTTCTGATTAAATTTTCGTTTGAGGTTCTTCGTAACTTTCGGGCGTTTTCCAGGAGTTTCTAAGCATTTCTGCCCTTTCTACCGGCTTCATAGGGCTACTTCAGACCAGCCAGTTTCCTATATCGTTTTTGCCACCAAACCTGGTTCATTTGGTGTATCCGACTCCTTTTCAGATTCCTAGTCGCTAGATCCAACTCTTTTCCGCTCTTGCTGACTTTGACGTTCAGAGTTCACAAAGCTTTTGAGCCTTCAACGGGATTGCTAGTGCTATACTGAGAAGGCTTTGCAGTTAATTCCCATTTTTCAATGATTCATTGGCTTTATCCAAGTGCTGTTGTTGTAAGTGTGATTTGGCAGATCTTGTTAATTTTCCTAAAAAATAATGACGATTGAGGATATAATTTCATTCAACGGCCAAAAATAAGAAAATTGGTGTGTGAAAGTACTGAAATATTTCTTGATGTTCATCTCACAGATGTTCTTTCGATCTGTAGGTGAAATATTGGTATTGCTTTCAATAAAAACGTGAACACACACACAAATATGAGTAACTCAGCACTTTAATATAAACTCAATTGTAATACGTTGTACAAACGCACTCGCGATACAGTTATTTCTCAAAATAAAACTGGACTGCAGTGCTGAAACTGCACGGGTATAAATAGCCCGGTAGAATATACTAGAAAGAAACGCATCTCGAAGGTTCAAGGCGATGCCAGCTGCGTATTGTGTACGCGCGCGATTCCAAGAAAACGCGTATTGTTCATCTGCGACTAGGCATTATTTATGTCGGCTTTGGTGAATGGTTTCCTTTTTTTGTCATATTTCAGGATTATTCTAGGAAGTTTTGAACAATAACTCTAAAATAGTTCAAACTTTTCATTTTTCAATAATCACTAAAAAATCATGCAAATGTTCATTGTTCAATATCAAATATCTTCCAACCAATATAATAAAGCACGTATGTGGCGTCAGAAGCTGGGTCGATCAGAAAGGGGCAAGTTCCTCCTGCGAGTATTTGAATCTAAATCTCATCACACCATAATTTATATTTTCATAAATATTTTCGTAAAAATTTAAATTTCTTGATATTTTTTTTGCACGAACTTCTTTATATGATATTACCTATGCACCTAACCTTGTACTTAATTTTGACCAAAATTCCATTCTATCTAGTGCTTGTTGCTCATGGGCAGCTCCCACAGATGTGGATGTAGGAAGAGCACGATGTCATGGAAGATGAGATGTCTTTTGTGAAATTAGAAAACAGTTGTAATTTAAAACAGTATGAAGTAAATTAGCTGAAAATCATGTGTGATTTCAAGAAAAGTTTGAATTCAGTTGGGTATTGGATCATCCAGGTTCCATTGTTAGATGGGCCCAATTATCATTGAGACTGAAGCACGTGTAGATTGGCAAGGTTCCCGAGCACATTGAGAAAGGATAGACAGACAGACAGCCAGCAGGTTATATTTTATATATAGGTTATTTCTCTGTTAGGGAGCCAATCTCTCAACTGACTTACCCATGGAGGCGACCAAAAACAGAAACTTCATTATTGAAGCATGAAAATAACACAAGGTTACCACAAAAAATGATTAAGTCACTTTCAATAAAAAAAATCAAAACTTCAACAGAATCGACTACTTAAAAATTATTAAAATATTTACAACAAACCGATTCCTCTATTTTCATATGAACTTTTTGTCTTAAAATTCAAGGACATATCACCTACAATCATATTTCAAATAATTTTTTGACTCAATTCAATTTCCCCGAAAAAGTGAAAAATAGAAGACATTATTGTTATCAAGATCTAAGGGCGAATTTTATAATTATTATATTATTACTTCATTCTTTAGCAATGTATTGCTACTAATTTTATTAATTTATTGTTACTTTAAACCAGGTAACTACTATAGAATAGCACATAATAGATAAATCAATAGATGTGAGATGTCCCAAACATTCTTAACAAAAACACAGAATATGGTCACATAGACGAAAAAATTGTAAGAGTAGACAATGCTTTTTTTCAGTAGATTTCTGAGTCTAAGTAAACAAACTGAAAAAATTAAAAGGAATTGAAATTGAAAAACTGGGGTTTCACTAAGAAAGGAGAGAAAAAGCTCTTAGGAAGACATGCCAAATTATAAAGTTGTAGGTATTGAAATAATCTATCGATTAATTTTTTTATATTATATCAGTCGGTGCAGTACTTCCCGAGATAAATCCCAAATCGACTTTTTATTGTTTTCAGCGTATTTCTTGCAAATTGGCAATTAGTATAGCTGATATATCTGGACAGATAGTCCTGAAGAAACAAGTTTAGACTCGTTTTCTCTAAAAGAATTGCACTCTCGCGGTAAAAAAGAATTGTTTAAATTTCATTGATTTTAAGTATTCGAAAATGACTGAAATAATTGTTTTTTTTTCGGGTATGTTTTCCTTGAATTTTTCTTCCCATTTTCGGACTTCGATGATGGCTGTTACGAAAATCAAATAAAAAATATTTTTTATTTTCGGAGGAATCGTTCACAAAATTTTTGAGTAGTAGATGGCATGTTCGGTGTCAGTTCCTGTTTGGCGTCTACCATATCGTATAAACGTTTGTATAGTCAACATCATGGTCTTCTAACAGTTGGGTAGTAAAAATAGTTTTATATTTTTCATCAACATCATAAAAATTGTCCATGTGCAATTCCTTCTTTACGGAGAAAAATGTTGAAAATAAAATCTCAATAGACTTTTCACGTCAGTGATACAAGCATATACCACCACAGAACAGTCCTTATTGTTTGTTCTACAGAACAGCTACAGTTTAAAGTGGATTCCGAACCACTCACCTAGACCGTGCAATAATAACTGCCACTTTTCAAGATTACAATTTATCTGTTATCTGGCCTTAGGTGGTTATGGACTCCACCTATCGGTTACGTATCTAGACTCTCTAATGTATATATATATATATATATATATATATATATATATATATATATATATATATATATATATATATATATATATATATATATATATTTTTTCATACATACATACATTTCATACTATATCCATATCTTACACGAGATTCGAACCCGGGCCCTCGGCGTGGGAGTACCTCTACTGACTTACCTACAGAGTGAGATAGGACAGTCCTTAAATCCTCAGAGAACCACATTGTTATGTGTTTTCAAAGCGTCAGGAGTAGTCTTGTGTAATTCGCGAACGACCTAGGACGTAAGATCGCTCCTTCAAAAAAACTATGGTAACTAAATCCTAGATCCTTCGCTCTTTACTTCAATAGTTCGTTCTATAAGACTTATAGGAGCGGTGGGCAGCACCCGAGTGAGTCATATAACAATTATCGTTCATTCTTCACTCACCACATGCGCTTCTCATCGTTCGGAATATGTTCGGTTTTTCAGTCTGTATGTTATGTTATCCAAGTAAGCGGCGGCAAAACTATGAAGGTATAACACGATACAAGAAAGTTTCCAAATTAATATTTTTACGTTGTAATTGTAAATTTTTTGTAATAATCTATTTCATAGTTAGAAAACTGTTTGATTTATAATTAGTAATATGTAATAATAAAAATATGCTTTTTCATACTACGCACAACAGAGTGGATGTTTGTTCTTCTATAGTTAATTTTTGATCTTATTAGATTTTCTTAATATTATAACATATAAAACTTATTTGGTATTAAAATTAATAGAACTTTTGTTTATTGCTTCTAAAATTCTTAGAAAAATAATAAGTTGAGAATTTTTGTTTTGTCTCGTCATGTGACACGTAGAATCATTTTCGGTTGAATATTTTCAGAACTTGAAAATTTGTTTATTTACGGAAAGGCATTTTCATATGCCAAAATAAAACTGGAATTAAAAAACAACAAAAAAACTACCTCAACAAAAGACCAAGTGCAAGAACGGTAGCATATAGCTAGCGAATTATCTGTCTTTCTCTTGTTGTAGACAGAAGCCAACGAACTAAAACAGCGATCCCGTTTAGGAGCTGCGAACTAACCTGAGCGATTCTGGTCGCGAACTACTATGTACTAGACTAGTCAGGAGGCCAAATTTGCGGGAAAAGAGCTCTTTTTTCATCATAGCAATGCGCCATCTGACACTACTGGATTTTCGAGATTTTTTCAAGACAAAGCCCATTCATGTAGTACAGAAACCTAATATTATCTTGATTTGGCTCCGCCTGACTTTTGTCTGTTCCCCAGATGGAACAGAGTACTTTCAACATATAATCAAGTATAACAAAAGTTTTGAATGTAATCGAAAGTGTGAAATTATTCTTCAGTATTTTGTTATCAAACTATATATTTTCCATTTGTAATTTACAAATATTATGATTTACTTTTATTTCTATCACCATAAATAACTTTATTCTTGAACTTTTTCGGATTTAGTCCATAAGCTGCAAGCCTAGCGTCTGACAATTCAATTTCAGGCTTTCCTTTGACATTTTTGTTTTTCTTGAATTTCTTCGCTGGAATTTGGCCATCTACTTGAGAGTGCTTTCTCTTTTGACCAGAATTTTCATGTGATGCATCATTTTGTGTGGTAGATTTCTTTTTCTTCCGTTTTTTATTTTTTCCCTTAGTTGGGGAGTTATTTTGAGTTTTTTCATCTTTTACTTCTTTCGAATCCACTTTCACATGCTTTTTTTGATCAGAAACAGTTTGGTCTTTTTCGTTCTTTACATCTTCATCTTTTTCAAGGTTTGAAGCTTGTTTTTCCTCTTCGTTTTTCTTCTTTTTCTTCTTCTTCTTCTTGGGAATATCATTTGCATTGTCATTTTCACTTATATTTTTTTCTATAACTTCATACTTCCTCTCATTTTCATTCTTCGGAGAAACTTTTGATTTTTCATTCAAAATTTGATCATCACCATTTTCTACTTGTTCCTCATCTTCTTCTTGGGAAATGTATAAACTTGGCAAAATTTTCTTCTTCAATTGTTCATTCTGTCCTTTTCTGGAAAATGCAATTTGATCATACTTTTCCACATGATCAGGTCTAATCTGGACAGCTTTTTTCAAGGAACACCACTTGTTTAATTCTCTATCCTTGGCTAGCAAAATCTGAGAAAAATTAGAGACTATAGTTTTCTAATAATTTCATGCACTTCTAAAATATGTGTATGTATATATACAGGTTGTGGCTGCAAACAAGACACAGACTGAATAATTACAAAACTATGCAAATCTGGACAAACTTTGCAATTAAAATTAACATTAATTTTCACACAAATCTGAAAACTTCTCTTACCTCCTCAATTGTCAATCCGAAGCTGTTAGGGGCTACTTTCCTATACTTGAATCTACAAGGAATATTATCAATTATATCTTCACAGTCAAGTTTATAGTATTCATCGATATAATTCTCGTAAGTTTCGTCAGTTGGATCGAACTTTGGACGTTCTTTTGCAAGCATTTCAACAAATTTAGATTTCCTTCTACGTTTTTTTCGGCCCTTTGAGTTTTCTATGAGTTCCTTTTGAGTGGCTGCTTGGGGATCATAATCAGCATCCATCTGAAAAGAAGATTTATTTTGTCAGGGTATGATTTATTTCAAACTAGTTTGTGTTTCTGAATGTTATTAAGGGATTACACCACCTTGACGTTTGAAACCTTGTAAAAAAGTTATAAAACTAATTTTTTTTTGGACTCGGCCATTGAAAATATAAATTGTTCTTTATACTGTTTGCATAGAATGAAATTATAAACAATTTCCAATATAAAAAAAGTAAAATAACCATAAAATTGGGGGATTCAGCGGGATACTCTTTCCGAAATCCTTGCTGATGGTACATGATTCCTCCATCCAGCATTGTTTGAAAAATTTGAAGATATAGGATTATTCAGAAGAGTAATACCTAGGATGTGACGTAGGGAACAAATTGAAAGAATATTTTTGGAAAATGCGAGCTATTTGATAAGAAAATTAGAATTTCTATCAAAATGTTGAATTTAAAAATGTATAATGTTTTTATAGGGAACCCTATTAACAAAACATACATCACATGTTAGATAATATTATAAAAATAAGTGCTGCAAATTTCAGCTGAATCGGTAGAGCAGATTTTGAGATAACATGCACACCAGTTTGAGAAAAGTACTTACAAAAAAAGTGAAAGAATTGTAAACCAACCTTGGATTTCATAACAATGAATTTACCAAATAACTGTTATTCAATCTTTCCAAAGAAATTATATCATTTTCAAAAATAAATATGTAAATACATAACATCCAAACACTATCGGAGTTAGGGGTAGACACATGCCCTCACTTCTAATCGCTATAACTTCAGTATTATTTTGAATTTTAGAATGTTTAAACACTCTATATATTCTAAAAAGATTAAACAATTCATTTAACCAAAGGAAAAGAAGATTTCCTGAAAATTTCATGGTAGTGTAACCCTTTCATCATTGAATGACTAGAAAATGTAGGATGTTATTTGTTTTATAAAATTTTTGTTTTCCAAACTTTACAAAAATATATAATTTTCAACAAGCTCTTTTGGAGAAAGAAATTACAATTACGTTCGTAGTATAACATTTTCAAACATGTATTATTCCTCTCATAAATCAATAACTTGTATCTACTTACAACAAAATCTTCATCTTCACAATGGGGTTCATAATCTTTTGCATTCCTGTATCTCCTGTATTTCCCGTCCAATTATCAAAATTTTCTGTAAAATAATATTATATTATTGACTCAAGGATACACAGTGATCAAGGATAAATAGGTACCGTGAGATATTACTGTTGTTTCTAATTAAATAAGTTTTTGTTTTCGCATCTTTTACCTTCGATATTTTTATGTCATGATTTCAAAATTAAATCAAATTTCAAGTTTTTATTCCTAAATGAACTCTATTTCAATATAGCTTTCTGAATAAATAATTATTTGGGCAAATATATCAAGAATAATAAAAATAGTAAGTAAGGTGTTAACATGTTGAATTGACAGTGATTGCAATATTTTTTATACAGGTAGAGCCCACAAAAGTTTCAATATAAGAATAGCAGAACATACACGAAATTTTTAAAAACAGAAATGAGTCATATTACGCAAATCATCATCATCAATATAATCACTTTAGAACTACAATCCTAAATTTTACCCACATATAGTGGTTGTTAGATATTAATAGACAAAAATACTCAGATTATCCCAACAACAAACAAATATACTTAAATTTTTTCCCCCTTTGAATGTCTTCAAGCAACAATTTGTACATTGAACTTTATGGATTTGCCAAAGAATTTATAGTTACTCATTAAATTGGAAATAAAAAAACACGTTGAGGCGTTATAAGGGATTAATCTCTATCGTTCAAACTGAACTTTGTTCATATGGCATGTTTAATGGAGATTCCGTTATTCATCCTAGTTACGCTCGTATCAACTGCGTGAATATTACTTATACATTAATGCCAAGTGCATAGGCTTCCGCGCTTTGGTAATTTTCATTGGAGAATGCCTCATTGGATATTGCTATCAGTTATGCCATTGGAGTAAAACCTATATACGGAAGCAAATTTAATTATTCTATACAGTGCGTTCCCAAAATAATGCAATTGAATTTCCCGCGCTGTTCGTATTGGACGGAGTGGGATCGGACCACTTGGAGTAGGTGGAGGGACCCTAAGCTGCCGCAAAACCGGTCTGGAAGCGGCAAGACGTCAATTATTGTGAACATTTGCGCGCCAAACGCTTGACAGACAAAAATTATGGAACTTACACAATTCAGCTTTGTGCTAAACTGAAAAATGCCTTAAGGAGACTTCAAAATGATTGCTGATGCTTACGGGTGCTCTGCTCTTTTGCTAGATTTTAATGAGTGCTATGAAAAGATTCACGACAAACAACCATGGCCAGCAAATAGACAACAATGTGGCTTGTGACAATTTTGTACTCTAAATATCAAGATGATTGCCAAAATAACGGATCTCGTCATCTACTGATATTTTTCGCATTGCTACTGAAGATTTAGCGATGAGGAAAGTGTGTGCTAAACTCGTGCCCCAGGTATTGTCAGAGGTCCGATCGAGCGGTAATTTCAAGTGACATTTTACAACATAATGAAATTAAACTAAATTTTTTTGACAACGCCATCACAGGTGCTGAATCTGACCCAGAAACAAAACGCCAAAGCTTCTGGTGTCATATTGACCTGTCCCTCAAGCCCACAAAGGTAGGAATAAGCAAATCGAGAGTGAAAGCAATGCTCATGGGCAAAAAAATAGGGGTCCCTGAAGAGTTTGTTCTTTGAAGACAGACAGTCACCGCTGCCTATTACGTGAATGTGCTGGAAAAACTCTGGAAAAGGGCAGGACACGAAAATACAGCTCCACTACTTGGCAAACTCAAGGTACCAATGCTGCTCCACTCCTCCTATTGACTGTGTGGAGGTCCAAGAACAATACTTTGAAGAATTTAAAGTATTTGTGCAAATTTGTTCAATAATTTATATTGAAAAAAATAATTACATTATTTTCAGACCTTGTACACTGAAAGTCATTTGTGGTGAAAAAAAAAGTAGAATATGCATGTAATATATACTTGGATGAAAGATAGACACATTCAGCTTATATGCCTTCAGAACTGGTGGGACAGATATGTTTTTAGAGCCATCTAGAAGTAACACATTGCCATACAGTCCAATATATATATATTACCTATCTCCAAATCAAGTCCATCTTCATCATCCAAATCAAATTTAGGTTTTTGCTCTTCTTCAGGGCCTTGGTAGTAATCATCACTAAACAGGGCTTGCATTCTTCTATCATGAGCTTCTGGATCAAAATCACCATCGATATCTTCATCCTGAAGACAAATTAACCATTTTTCATATGTAGCCATTTGGCATTCATTTTGCAAGAACTGATAAAAACTTTATAAAAATAGATATTGAATTACCACCTTATTTTCTACACTTGAAAATTAAATTTATTAGGACAAACTCTTGATTATATATTCTTTGATAAATATCAATCAGAACTCACATTGAAAGCCATTTCCTTATTTCCTGTGATCTCCTTTAATTTTTCAATCTTTTCTTCTATTTCTTTCCGTTTAAAATCTCGAAGTTTCTTAAGGTCTTCCATTTTCTCAACTTTTTCTCTTGCTTTTCTCTCCTTAACTTCTACTCTCTTCAACTTTCTTTTATTGTCCTCTTTTCTAAGGGAATGCTCCATGGTTCTGGGATATCTTTTATCTAAAATATTCATATCTCTTTTGTAAAAATTAAGAAATTAAAAGGGTTTTTAAGATAACAAATGATACAAACTTCGATTCTTACTTACAAATTCTTGGTCTGGTTCTTGAATCTGAAATTATATTTATGTTCAAATTCTTCTTGCTTCTCAATTGCATTTTCATCTTCTGAAAAATTCTCATCAGAGTCATGAACAACTTCATCATATGTAGGTACATAGTCATCATTTTCATTCTCTAAATATCTGCAAGAACAAAACCTTTCCTAATTATTTTGCATATCATAAAAATTAATATTTAAATTACCTTTTATTGAGAATGTAATCTCTTAAAAATTTTTCTCCATCTTCAAGGTTTGGATCACCCCAATAGTCTTTCAGAGATTTCAAAGACTTAGCAGTTTCTTTATCCTCTAATTTCTTTTTTTGACCAGCTAGCCAAGCTCTATAATCCGCTTCTTTCTTCTCATTTTGTTCTCTGTTGGCTTGTCTAATTTGGAACATTCCACCCCATTCATCATTATCACTATCTTCTTCTTGAGCTACTTTTTGTAAACTTTCTTTTATTTTTTTCTGTTCCTCCACATATGTTGGATCCCTGAAAATTTAAATTTGAATCATCATTCACATTCAATTGTTTGAAGATTCTTCACCTTTTCTTTTCCTTTATCTCATCATCATCACTTTCACTAGCAATGCCTCCTTTTTCTAATAGTAATTTTCTTTCATAATCTTTCAAATACATACTGTCACTTTCATCTGCTTTTCTTTTTGGCTTTCCAACTACTTCCGATTTATCAAAGAAAACGGCATTATCATCATAGATTTTAGGATCCTTTCTCTTCAACAAAGCTAAAGTTTTGTAGAATTCCTTTTCCACCTCTTCAGTGAGTTCAACTCCAACTTCATCATCTTCAGAACTTGAAGAGTCATCATCATTATCAAGTTGTATTTCAGTTTCTCCATATTTAGTTTTCACTGGAATATGGAAAAAAATTATAAAACGATTCAATTAATATGGAAAGCATAACTCATTAATATTAATTGCCAAGGGCTCACATTTGTTAAATTCTTCCTTTTTCTCCATGTATCATAATTTTTTGCATAATCGTTATCTATTTTCAGATTAACCTCCGTATCTGAATCTTCAAATAGTTGGGACATATCTTTAGGATTTCAACTTATTATATTCTCCTAAACTTCAATTAAATCAAATAATTTAAAAGAAAGATTAACATTTAACTGCAAGCATGCTGAAAAATATATATTGCTGTTTTTACATAACCTAACAGTTACCTCCTATTTTGCCAAACCAGCGATGCATTAGAACTATTATACGATGCGTGGAACTATTATTAATAAAATCCCTTAAGTACGGAATATTGATGCGTTTTAGTGTTTCGAAAGGTCATAGACCAAGTATAGAAGTATAGAGTATATAAATCATCTTTGGAAAGGTCTAAATTTTTCATATTGAAGTACAAAACGCCTATTATTAGGTATTTTGCAATGAAACAATAATCTACTACCTATAATTAGTTCTATTGTATACTTACGAATAAATAAAAATATTTTTCAATAGAGGGATGAAATATTATTCCATCTACAAAAATTAAAGTTAAACTGATGCAGGCACGAGCTGAAAAACTCAGAAGTCCAATTAAGATGACAGAGGAACTGTCGGGGGTCACTTATGTGATCATTATTGGTCTAGGTGCCCTGACTTTTATTCTACTATTTCTTTTTGCAAAAAGACAAATCATGAGATTTGCTCTTAGGTCAAGGAGGTCTCCGCATGTTCCTATAGGATATGGAGGGCCTAAGGTTGTAGAATTGGATACAAGTGAATGTGTTTGTATAAATGTATGTATATTGTAGGCACTAAAATTAGAAATTGAACGAAGAATAGCTGCTATACCTAAAATAGTTTCCGAGCCTAAACTTATAACTAAGGAAGACCCGAGATATATAGTCACTCCAGGTCAACAAATACCAGTCCATTATTATAGACTTAAGGCTGTAGATGATGTAAAAAATTTAGGTAAGTTCATTAATTCTAAGTGTGTGTTAGTACTCATATAAATTTTAGAGGAAGCAATAAATTCAAAACGACATCCAAGTGAGAATTTAAGGGCTTATTTGCTCACCACATTAGCGGCCCCTTTAAATGGAAGTGGTCAAAGGTTGATTCATCAATTTTGTGATTTATATGAACATGCTCGACATGATCCCAATCATTTCGGAGATGAGGAATATCAACAGTATAATAGATTACTAATGAAACTCATTGATGCGTAGGTCTAATTTTGAATATTTGAATTGATGTTTTTTACTGAATCCTCAAAAATAATCATTAATTTCCAGTGCCAAACTGATCAAATTTAACAGTACAAAGTCATCACCAAGTCGCACACCAAAGAAACATAAACATCAAGAGAAAAATCGTAATCTTTTGGATCCAACAAGGTTACATCCATTGCCTCCAAACTTCGTCAATTCTGAAGATGAAGTGGTTAGCACTGACTCAAGACCAACCACCTTGGATGTTCCAATTTTAACATCAGATAATGAGACTTCAGTTTAGTATATTCAATTTTTCATGTATTATTAATTAAAGTAAGTGACATTCTTATTCTCTCCATTTGTTGATATATTTACTCCAAGTATTTTTTGAGAAGAGCAAATTTTTTTAGGAAAAGTGTACATAATATTCTTCTGCTCTTTGGTCAATGAGCGTGTAGCATCTTTGGCCATTTACTCAGTCAATCATTCAATTTGTCCGGGCCCATCTATCAGGATAAGTCTTGAAATTTCCAATACACAAATACTTGTTTATTTCTTGTTATTGTACTACTATTTATTACTAGGATTAGTTTTATTAGACTTTATTGTGATTTATAGGTTCATTATTCCATCAAGGTATAAATGTTTTGGGGACTTTTTGAAAATATGAACTGAAACGAACACAAATAGGAATTAGCATATGATTATTAGTTGGTTATCAACAGATAACCTTGTTGGAATTATTTTATATCTAAAATTATAATTTGATAGATGATAGAGAGAGGACGTGGATTATAATTTTAATGATTTTTAATCAGGAATGAAAATTATATTATATATATTTATTGGAAGATGAGATTTTAAGACTTTGGAAATATCTTCTAAGAACTTTTTACAATTTTGGCTATTATTACAACAACCTAAGAAAATGTGGTTCAAATCACTTGTAGTTCCACGTCACAGAATTCTGAATTTCTTATTTTTATTTTAAATAGGTGACTTGGGGTTAGACAATGTAAGGATCATATTCTACTTATCGTAGTTATGTAATTTCTTGTTAACTCAATATTATGAAACCATAGGGCCTGATGCAGAAGACCATTTCTCTTCATATGAAAGCATGGTCTCCCATTTGTTTGACCTATTTGAGACCAATCTTCTTTCCATTTCTCTCACAGATATTTTTAAAACTTTGGCCAAAATTCCTTGAAATTACCTTTAATATTTGATTCTAATCTGAGGGACGACCTCTTTTAGGCTAGAGAGTCCGCTTGATCGTTACTCGATATACTCGTATGACTTGGTATCCAGGCCAGCGCTATATTTAATCAACAAGAGAACAGATATTCTAATTGAGATCTGATGGAAATACCAATGTGATCACTGTCTGCTTGAATTTTCCAGTTAGTAATTTTTTATATACTTCCATAATCAAAAAAAGATTTGATTATTCTTCTGCATAAGGATAATAGAATTGATGGGTGAGAACCCCACTGAGTTCTGCTCTGGGACTTTATTATGTTGATTCCTTCAAAGACAACATAGAGCTTGCGATTTATTCGGAGCTATGTCGAAGCCCTTAACTAAGGAAAATATAAAACAAATAACAACCACAGAAATGAAATATATCATAAAAATACATGAAATGCAATAAATGAGAAATGAGACAAATACACCTAAAATCACAAAAATTAAATATATTATAAAAGTACAATAAAATGCAAGATACACTGAACAGCACAAACTAAAGCTCATCCTGTAAGTATTCCAGGTATGAGTAGTAACACCTCTCAATCAATAGCTGCTTAATCTGCCTCCTGAAGTCCCTCGAACTTCCAGTTTTATAGTGGTCCGGGAGCTTATTATATGTTCTTATAGCTAAGTAATGGGGACTTTTTTCGTACAATGATAATCGATGTCTCGGGACCTCAAGAAGCAGAGCATTCCTCGTATTATAGTTGTGGTAGTCACCTACACCAGCAAACAAGGAAGGATTCGACCTAGCAAACAAGAGCAGCTCGAAAATGAACTGGGACGGTAGAGTGATTATATTTAAGTTTTTGAAATGCGGTTTACAGCTCACCATCGGTCCAACTCCAACCATAAATCGAACTGCCCTCTTCTGCAAACGAAAACCCCATCCAGGTCGCTGGATGAACCCCAGGCAACGATGCCATAGGAAGCAAGGGAATGAAAACAAGAAAAATAATAGGTGCGCAGAATGGACGAGCTGACACTGCTCCTCAACATCCTCAATGAAAAACAAACAGGAGTCAGTCTTCTACACAAGGCGTCAACATGCGATCCCCACCTTAAACCACTCTCCACCAACAATCCCAGAAACCTAGCGGTGCTCACTTCAACAAGGGAGGATTGTAAGGACCTGACCAACACACTATACTCCTTCTGACGATTGGATATATTCATCCGAAGGAATACAGACTTCGCACTGTTGACCACCAAATCATGAGCCGCAAAATAATCTTCCACCCCGGAAACGCAGGAAGTTGCTTTTCTGATAATGCTGCCACATTCAACGCATGAACCAGCAGAGAAGTGTCATCTGCATACAGCACCAGGTCGCCAAATCTGGGACTATTCACGTAAATGATGAACAACAGAGGCCCAAGGACAGACCCTGTGGAACACCCCGAGTGCAAGAAACCGGTTGAGATCTAACACCATCCACTTCAACGAATTGTGTCCTCAAGTTGAGATAACTGCTAAACCAGCTCAAAGCAACCCTCTCACTCCTCCATCAAACAGTATATCGAGGAGAATATTATGGTTCACTAGATCGAAGGCTTTACATAAGTCAAGAAATACAGCCACGCACACACCTCCCCGTCGAGCTTTTCATATAAAGCATCCAGAAAAGCAATAATAGCGGAAGAAGTAGATCGACCCCTCCTGAAACCGAACTGCGCAGGGTTAAACAGATTAAATTCCTCGTAAAATCGTATTACCTTCATTGCAACCACCTTTTCTAATATCTTCGAAAAGACACTCAATAGGGATATAGGTCTATAGTTTTCAACCAAAAGATCGGATCCTTCTTTTTGAAAACAGGAACGACCTTAGCAATCTTCAGTGATTCCGGAAAGACACCCTCCTCAAAGAAACATTCACAATATATGTCAATGGATTCACAAACAAGCTGATATACCTCTTCACAAAATTTATATTGAATCCGTCTGGACCAGCAGATGATGAGGAACTCATACCTCCAACAATGTCGATGATATCAGCTTCAGTAATAGGAGTGAAAAAGATAGAAGAAGAGCATTTTATATTATTTTTTCTGGTTTGATCCCACCATTCTTTTTGTGACCAGTAGTTCACTAACTGTACTAAAAATTTGCTGAAGTGATCACTGAGAGCCACAGGATCAGTCGACTCAACGTCATCAATACTCAAAGAAACTGCCTTCTTCTCCTCCTGGAACCCTTTATAATACTCCAGGCCATCTTAGACGGATTTTCAGAATTCCTCATCAGAGAATCATTGTACATTCTCTTTGCAGCATCAACCACCTTTCGGTAAACTCCTTTGTACTTCTTATAGTAATTTTTCTGTTCATAATCTGCATTCACAGACAACAGGTAGAGAGATTTGAGCCTAGCTGAGGAAATTCGAATACCAGTAGTAATCCATTTATTGTTGTGATAATCTGATGAACTCCGTTTTTTTGTTTTCAAAGGAAAAGAACCGTCAAAATGGCTACGCAGGACCTCGGAGAACCCTTGGAACATCTTATTGACATCGTCAGACTCATATACTCTACGCCAGTCCTCACTTTGGAGCAACTCGACAAACCGCTGAATATTCGCTTCCTTGTCTATCTGTCTATATTGAACGAAGCCATCGAATTCTGATTTAGGTGCAGCATTCTCGAGCCTAATAATCTGTGCACTATGATCTGCGATACCATTAGACAACACTGCACTAGCAAATTGTGTGATATTCTCGCTGACAAAAATGTTATCCAAGCAGTTTTGGCCCGTGTAGGCTCATGTATGGTAGCACAAAATCCATATGAACTCATCAAATCAACAAGATCCCTCAAATGAGTCGAGTCGACCAAAAAATTGACATTGAAATCTCCCAGCAGGACAATCCTATGTCGAGTAAATCTACCCAGAGCGTCCAGAACCCTTGAAAACGCCTCAAGGAAAGTCGAAAATTCACCACTGGTGCTTCTATACACAGTAACCACCACAAGATTCACACGACTAGTGGACTTAGACCTTACCAACACTGCGCAACACTCACACTGCTTCTCTACAGACAACTCCCCAATCAAAGAAAGAACATCACAAACACACTCCTTTCGAGCAAATATCGCAACACCACCACCTGGATGATTCACGCGCGAAAAACTATCCACCAAACAAAAATCATCGAAGGAAATCAAATCAATTTCATTCTCACGATACCAATGCTCACTTATACACAATACATCAATACATTCGAGGTAGCCCATTGTTCAAATTAAATTCAGAGATTGCTGTATTTTTTAAGTGCAATTCTGAATGTGAGACCGGAGGCTATTAAAGTTGTATCATCTGCATATTGAAGTATATTAACATCCCGTATATTTACTTTATTGTTGATGTCTTTGATAAAAATGTTGAATAAAATTGGACTCAACGGCGAGCCTTGGCTAATCCGAGATTTGCTTGACTTGGACCGAGGGTTTCTTTTGTGCATGGGTCAATTATGTACAAATTTCTTTCTAGGATTAGGTTTCTAATCACCCGAATGGATTCTGGAGCTGAATTGATGTTTCTAAGGACTAATTCAAGAAGAAAGAATCTGACTATTTCTATAGAACGCTAGCGAGTTTGAAGAACTTAAGTACGATATTGCATCCATGACAGATTTCCCTTTACAAAATCCGAATTATAAGTTGTTTCTTTCAATTTAGTTTTCGAAAATTTTCTCTAATCTAGTGGCAACTTTCTGGATTATTTGGGGATTTGCCAGGTTTGCATATAGGGATGATCAGGGTTCTTTTTATGGATTTGCCAGGTTTGCATATAGGGATGATCAGGGTTCTTTTTATGGATTGTGGAATATGTTTTGATATCAGTATAGCATTGTAAATGTTCATAAGTTCCTGTTTCGCTTTGATCGACAAATTTTTCATGATTGAGTATGTTACGCAGTCCATTCCTGGGGATGAATCTTTCTTCTGAAGTAGATTTTGGGAAAATTCAGCAAAAGTCATAGGGGGAAAGGGTATTGGGTTGAATAGGTGATATTCGATTTCTTTGAAATAATCACTGGACATAAGCGATTCAAAATCTTATTCCCTCATTGGATGGTACATTTGAAAGGAGGAGGATTGAATTAACAATTTTTGAACTTTTTGATGTCTTTCCACATTTGTCTCAGATTTTTAATTGAAATGTTTTCACAGAATGATCTGAAAGATTTTTTTTTATTTTATATTTCGTGAGAGCTTGAATTTTTCGTGCTTCTATAAAATTTTCAACTGAGGGATTTCTTAGGAAATTAAAAAAAAACATGTTCTATTTTTTATCATTTCCTCATTAGACTCTAGGTTATCATAAGATTTAGATGGCCCAGGTCCCTCATTTGATATTTTTGATGTTGTAGGTCTCTCTTATAACTCATTGATTTTTCCTACCAGACTCTTAACATTGAAATTAAGATTTTTGGAGTGTTTCTTGGGAGATACTTTCAATCTCCGACTGAGTACGTTTTTTATTATTCAGAAGGATTTTTGAAGGACCATAAGTTGAACTAGACCAATTTATTAATTGGGCTCTGTGTCCTTCCTTATCATATCCCTCTTCATGGGACTGGGAAACTTCACATTTTTTTTAACACCGACACGGCTTGATTTATTTTTCGGTTGTTGATCTATTAAGAGGGGACGATTATCAACATTAATTAAATTTGGTTGAGAATTAGTTTTGTTACTGAAATGATTAATCCTTGGAAAACTTCGCGGTTGGGATTGTGGCCCCATATATTCCCTTCTAACAAGTTTGAATGCCTCAAAGTAGGAGATATTTTCTATGGTAATAATATTATTTATCTGTTTTTAATTTTCGTATTCTAGACAAACTATCTGTGGCTGCATATTCACCAGCACAGTCAATACTTAGGTTTCAATTTGGATTTATCATTAAATGTTACCACCCACGATTTAGACGGTTTTCCTTTTTTTCTGAAATTTTAACGCCTGGCGCCAATTATTTTTATTTAAAATTCCGCACTCTTTACCGTCATTCATATTCATCTTAAGATAAACAAAAACTTTTGAAAAATTTGTTTGCGCACGCCGCAGTGTTAAATTCTAATGATAATCTTTGTTCCCTTTTCTTGAAATGTTTTTGAATCCGGAAAAACAAGAGACAATAACATCTTTCCCAAATTCATAGGATGAAGATTTCCAATGTTCCCCATCTTACTCTCATTTAATATTGGGTATGGGTCCATATTAGTGATGGGGTAAGTATGATCGATTTTTTCTTTTTTCGAATTCTGTGAGTTTATATTTGAAGAATTAATTGAATCGGTTATTACAGAAACGATACATGTGACATTTTTACTATTTTGATAAAAACACAAAAAACCGTGGAAATTTGAAAACTTCAAAGTTAGAAATTCCCAAAAATTTGGCGATGTGAAACATGTTTAAAACACATGGCCCCGTTTTCGTAGTAAAAATCTCAATAGAATGCCAAATACGAAATTTTATAAATTTTTCACATGTTCTATTTCTGCAGTAAAAACTGCTTTCTCCTGTTTTTTCACATTTCTGAATTTGTAATTGCACAGGAAATGATTAGAAAAGTAGTTTATTTTGCAGGTAGGTCCAAAATACTTCATTACTAATAATATAACTTCTGAAAATATTCTGAAATTAAGTTCTTTTGGTTAAAGAAAGTGATTAGGTAAGTCCGATTATTCAGTTTCTGAATCAACTAGAGCCGCTGCTGCTGCACTTCTGTCTGTTGGCCAGTAAAGGATTTTGTTGTAGAAGGGTTCATAGCCCACAATATAGCTCATGAGCTTCTTCTGCTTGTCGTTTATTGGCACGTTCCCTAGTGGGTAACCGTCGTAGTTGGCAGACCTAGATCTCTCTCTCTCTCTCCGTTGATAGTATTGATGATTCATTTATTTTATGTAAATTCATTTTTGTTCTGCCCAGGAGCTCCGTCACTGAACAGTAGAAGTTTGGTTACTGTTGGAGGTAATGCTTCCATTTAGTCCTTCAGAAAACTGCATACCTCATCAGGGGATTTTTTTTCGCGCTGCCCTCATGGTATAGTTACAGCTTAGCTTTGTTAGTTTTGACGTCGTAGATGCAGAAAATATTGACCCACAGATGCCGTAAATATAACACCTATTGCACAGGAATCATAGGCAAAGGTTGGTTTTTGCATGTAATCGAAAGCTATTGCTACAGTGTCGCCATCCTTGTTGTTGGCAGCTTCTTTCAAAGCTGCATAAAATTTCTTAGCTCGCCTTTTGTGAATCATAAGCTCTGCGGCTATATTTCTTTTTGCATTGTCACTCAGTTCGGGATCTCTCAGTTTTGCATTTTGAACAGACGTCTACTTGGGGCCGCCCGAAATAATAATCAATGTTTTCCTGGAAGTATTTGTGAAAAAACTGTACTTCAAAATACTTCTGCATGTTCTTTCAGAAAGGGCTGTTGCATAAGGGTCACATTAAGACGAGCATCCAAGTACTTTTTGGGCTGTCCACCATAATTTTTTACCTCATACTTCAAAATATGGCGATGAATTTTTGAGCAAACTTCGCCACTAATGGCGTTCTCACTTCTGTTCAAACCCCGGAAATTCTTAGATGTCTTTCGTGCAGTCAGTAGTTTACATAACCGAAGAACTCGAGCCAAAGTAACGCCATGAAAGTTCTTGAAAGTATTTTTGCAAACTGCGACAATTTTCCCATTAACCTTTATGTTGTAGTTAAAAAAGTTTTGCTTGAGTTTTGTGCTCTGACTATCACTACTTAGACACACTTTACGCTTTCGCTTCACTCCACGCATTTCAATAAGACTTTGCAGGTATACATCTCGTGTGTTTTTACTCTCCAATGAGTAAAAATTACGGCACAAACTTCCCTGTTTTCAGCAGAGACATGAGAATAACATTCGTCTGTACATCTACAAAGGAATGTTTGTTGTTTGGCTGCAACGTCTTCATCTGCATAAGTCTTGTAATAAGTTCCTTCAATTCGACTTTGGCGAATAATATATCGTTGGTATTTGCCTCATTCCTCACATCTTTCTTTCTCTTAGCCTAGCCGGAACACTGTCATCTGATTCACTACACGACATCACACACCGAAAGAACGCAATGCTTAGAAATAAAATGTCACTACAAACAGAGGAAATCAAAGCTAAAACGTGCTTCAATATTATAGCAAGGCACCAAACTAATAATGTGAACCACACGATTAGATTCCATAACATAATTTGATAAGGTTTTCATCAAATCAACAATCTTGACAACATCACAACAAAATACGTTTTTTTCTGCAGAAACAGCACAAGTGATTCATTTGTGTCGTTTCTGCCCTGAACGAAATCTTTCAACTTTAAAGGTGCATTTTCATTGCTGCGTTTTGACGCAAATTCGAATGGTCACGTGATTTTCAGCGTTGACGTTACAAAGTTGGGAGATTCCCAACTTTCTAGCGCCAGACGCTCAAATTGACAAGTGACATTTCTGTTCTAAATATTTTTTATTGTTAGTAAATAATGATGAATTATCCATATTTCCGTTATAAATCTGCAGCTTAAAAAATTAATCTACCTCAGAGTGGACTCTAGAGATTAATTAACAAACCTCAGAGTCAAAATTAATCGTTCTTCGGGTTTTATTTATAACATCTCATAGGACATAATGTTTTGTAATGTGTGGAACAACCGAACACAAAAGTTCTTCGAATTGTCAAGTGCTCATTCTACTATAATTCCTGAATCGCAGGTCATCTAATTGTAATGTAGGAAGAACATTCAAATAGAACACATGCCTGATTCGTTCTTTAAATAAATCTGCAATCCAATACCGCTTTCGTTTATATTTTCGGTTTTCGAGGACAGCCAATAAAAAACCCAAGCCAGCTATTTGTTGTCGTCAAGTTATTACGCTATATAAGCTTTCGATACTGGAACAACATATTTACTTTTTTGGTTTTGAAAAAAATATTCGCAATATAAAAGAAATGATACCAACAAAGAATAGGTTTTATATTTATCCATCAACTAGTTTAACATTTAAAAAATTACAAATGACATATTTTGACGCTGAAACCCCCTTTTCATGAAAGCGTCAACATTTCATAGAAAAATAGGTCACATGACCACTTTGACGCTCAAAACGAGCGTCAAAACGCTCCAATGAAAAGGCACCTTAATAAATATTAGAAAGGTTCATGGAACATGTGATGTTCCTGCACTAGAACATGCGTCAAGGATTTCTGTATCAAAATCTACCATTAACTCAAAACCGCCAAAAATATCACATGTGTCGTTTCTGTAATAAACAATTCAATTGACGTCGGTTTATTACTTGGACTATGATTTTTGATCAGATTTGAAATTGTTAAAGAAACTTGTTCTACTTCAAGACTCAAACTTTCGTCTGATGGAAATTGAGATTTTATCAGGTCCACTTCTCTTGCGAGAAATAGTGTATCTGCTTGCGAAAAAATAGACGAATTGTCAAGAATGTTGTTATTATATGTATTTTGCCTTTTGGCGTCAATTTATCATATATCGCAGAAGACGAGGGAGGGAAAATCCACCTCCAGGATTATCATCATCGGAGCTCATGGCTCCTTTAAAAAAATTATCTACTAAAACAATATGTACAAAATTTATTTAACTAACAAGTTTTCAATAATTTAGGCATTAGGGAATTGCACTTACACAGCACACGCTACACAATTTGGATTATAAATTTGAATTGAATTGTAAATTTATAACTGGAAATTAGGAAAAATTTAAGAGGAATACAATTCCATCTTTATCATTCGACTGTTAACCACTGAATCATCTGTACAATGATATAATTCTGAAATATTCTATAGAAGTACCATGCTTTCTAGATTATGGTCTTCTATAATAAAAAATTGTAACCAATATACTTGAATTTACAAGATTGGTAGAAAAGTTTGTTGAAATGAAAAAACAAGTTTATAGTCATAAAATGACTATTCTTCACTATAATCTCCATGAAGCTCAATACACTTTCTTCAATTCATGTATTGCATCCCTGAAGTGCAATTCCAGAAAGCCTTCAACATACCTGTCAGTGGTTGCAATAACTTCTACATTTGATAAGAAACACTGTCTACTTAGAAATTTTTTAAGGTTTGTTAGATTGCACTGTCCTGGTGATAGATGATATTTTCCTTTTGCAAAGCAAGCCTTTTGTTGTGAATTTTTTTATCCAACCGGCCCAAAAGGCTTTTATATTATTCTCCTGTTATTGTTTTTTGTAATTGTAATTAATTAACAAAATTCCTTTCGCATCCCAAAAAAAACTGATGCCATAACCTTCTTTGACGATTTTAATCCCTTCATTTTATTTGGGACTTAACAACCAGGTCCAGTCCATTCTGCAGTTTGTTGTTGCAGCTCAGGATCGTAGTCGTAAGCTCAAGCCTCAAGCTTTCAAACCTCTTCTCACAAAGAATTTTATTACTGCATGACGCTCAATTTTATCCATTTTAACAAACACCATGATACGTCTACTTTTAACAGCTTATAAACAGGGAAATTTACTGTGCGTTCATAGGAAAGATGAATCCGTTTACTATGGAATGAAAATTTTTTTTTAGTGCTAGAGTATAGGTGTCGCTCCGCGAACTGTTTAACCAACCTGATAATCATAGGTAGCTTTGTAAGGATGCTATATGATTATTCACTTAGTCCTATATAAATGTGATAAAAAAGATAGTGGTGAGCAAATTTAAATTTGCTCTTTTCAGGAGATTGATATATTTTCAAGATATTACATGTGTTTCCTGTCATTCGAATGAGAATAACTCATTAGTTCTATTGAATTATACAAAGAAAGTTATGAATGTATGAATGATTCCAATACAATTTTGATAGAATGTACAGAGAGTTGTTCCTCATAAAATGCAAATTAGTTGTTTCTTTTCTTTCCTAGTGCTTCATGGGTCTTAAACGATACTTTTGTAGTAAGAAACTAAAACTATTCAATGCCAAGATTATGTATTAAGATGTAATTTTTTGTGAACTATTTCTGGAATCAACTATCAAGTATATAAATTAAATATGACTAAAACATGTAATCAAAATACATTTTTCTCTTATACCTCTCCAGTAAGATAATATTGGGAATCCCAAACAATGGCATGATCATAGTTTGATTGAAGGGACCTTAGTAGGAATTATGATAGTGTCAACTGTAAGGTTCAAATTTTGTACAGGATTGAGGGCAGAGACAGGCCAGAAAAGCAGATTGAATCAATTGGATTTGTCGTTGTGACATCATGTCTTGACACGAAGGTGCGAGATTTTCTGTTATTCTGACGACACACGGATTAGCTGACAGGATTTTTGTGAAATCGACTACTCCTGACACGTAAAGCCTGCTGTTTTCGGAGAATTAACTTGTCCCGGCATGAATCTCTTTATCATCGTTGTAGGCTCTTCGTTTCGAGACAAGTCCGTATGATGTCACAATTACAAAATCTCGCATCTTCGAGTCGAGACATGACAAACTCGTATCCCCCTCATTTTATGACGAAAAGTTTCTATAAACATATGTTTGCAAACGCTTCATTACCGACCTACAGGATGTTAACATTTTTACGTTTTTTCTTCGTGGATCCAACAGTTCTCGAGGTATTCTGTTTAAATTTGGAACATGAGTGCCTCTTTAGGATCCACATTTTTTTCTGGGGAACACGTATTTTTCAGCTCCCTAACTTTTTTCAGTACGCCACTGGTAATGAAAAAATTGACAGTAATCTTTCATCAATTTGGTACCCATTTTGTTTCTTGCTATTTTTTCGTATCTGCCGTGTAAAAGAATAATTAATATCAAGTGTGCTGCGGAAATAATAGGTAATGGTATTGTAATTTATTTATCTAGTAGGCAGCTGTCATATTGTTGTGTTGTTCCCAACATAATTATTGTCAATTTGCACACGTTGATTTTTGTTGAAACACACCGATAGTTGAGACATTTTTTGCGCATTGTCATTAAGATGAATGTTTTAAAAAGTACAGAAATGACCAACATGCATCATATTTCTTTTGTATAGTATCATCAACGGGTACAAGAATCTGGTAATTTCAAGATGAGCAAACATGATTGTGGTCGCCACCTTGATATTTGAACACCAGTATTAGAAGAAGCAGTACTTCCTTTAATCGACATATAACTCGATTTCAGTATTAGAAAAATTGCTTTGCAGTTGTTAGGTATACGATGCCATCTTATAGGAACAGCTCGTATATCTATATCGTATACAAAACACCAGGCTCCTTTACCTCGTGATTTTTCTAACCGTCTCGCATTTTTGTTTTGATTGCTAGATATGACAAGACAACGTCTTCAATTTCTGGAGTACATTTTATTCATAGGAAAATTTTTGTTCAAACGTGTACGTAGGAATTATGGCGGGTCACTTACAAACACACAGTTTTTAAGCAAATAATTACTAGTTTTACTTGATCATTTTGCTTTACGTGTCAGAGTGGCAATGGCTTATGCACGATGGGGCACCTGCCCATTTAGTATAAGATGATTATTTCACCAAATATATCCAGATCGCCAGATACGCCGAGGTGGATCTCAATTTTGGCTTATTCACCAGATTTAAGTCTAATTTTTCCACTTATGGATATTTAAAATCTTTGGTTTATAAAACCGGATTATTACTTCTTGTGGAGTTATTCAAGATTTTTCTGAGAATTTTAAATGGATACTTAGTGCAATGCGCTGACATGGCCTGGTAATTTTAATCACAAGGGAAGTACTCAAAAAAAAAGTTGACCAATAGATTTTCATAACCGTTGAATGGTCTAATGATTTGGATCTTTGAGCGGCATCCATGTTCAAAATTTTAACTGAATATCTCAGAAACTGTAGTAACCAGCAAGAAAAAAATAAAAATCTAAAGATTTTAACATCCTCTATATCGGTAATGAACCGTTTATGGACCTATGTTTATAGGAACTTCTCGTCCTCTCCAGTACTGTATAATGAATCATACAAATAAGATAAAGTAATTTTTTCTTTTTTCAGTTTTGAATTTCTTGAAACAAACCAGATTAACTGAAGCTTAAATGCAGCCACTGAAGAAAAATTTATCAATTGCTCTATCTACAGATCAGTTTGTCTACAAACTAGTGAATTGCCATCCTTCTTACATACTTTTGCAAAATTGCCGTAACTAAATCTTCCTAACGGTCATATATTTAAATATGGAAATGTACTTAATACACAAAAATGAAGAACAGAGTCCATTTCTTCGATGAATATTTATTCAAAAATTTCCTAGAAAAACTCTCAATCATAAATTAGTACCCAAAATTATACTACAATTTAAATACTTCATCCATTTGTTATTTTTCTTGAACTCAGGATGATGCCTTAATGCTTGCAAAGTTTGCCCAAAAATTTTCTGATAAAACTGAGGTAATAATTCTTTAGTGCTATTCAAATGATAAAAACATTCCATGACCTGAAAAAATAACCACAAATTTGTTACATTCAAAACACAATTTCAATTGCTGTAAAGAAGTTACTGACTTGCAAGAATTTTGAATTTTTCGAACAGCTGCACTGTCAATCCAACTAGTATGCATGTACCAACCAAATTTAAATTGAAACAATTTATAAAGCCACAAAAGATATGTAAAAAGATACCTTTTCACTAATGTTGCACCAATCTTTCGAGTCCAGTAATACAGCAGTTGCTTGCGGTAATAACATTATATATTCTTCGAACTCAAAACTGGATTTTATGAACATATGGAATCCAGAAAACCCTACTAAAGACATCGCAAGTATATCTATGAGAAAGAGAAGATGTTCTCCAGTACAATGATTCCCAATTGCTGCCTCAATCCTTCCTAACAAATCGTATATCCATTGGGCACATTCTGTGTGATTTTTTTGTTTTTCATACACGTCGAAACGGCTCTTCAGGTAATAATTAATTCTGTGAAAATATTTGAAATAACAAGAAAGAGTAAACCATTTTTCAAACGATCTCATTTGAAACCTTTTCTGAGAAGAAAATTGTTATTTTGAATGGAGGTGGGCAATTTGATTTCCCTCTCAAATGATAAGTTACTTTTATTACTTTAATAAAAAAGTAGCGAGATACTTACTGTGGTTCAACCATGTCAAAATCGAACAAATCGTTCAGCCACTTCAAAGATCCATTAGGCTTCAAAGCAAGAGAGCATCTAATTTTCATTGATTTTTCAATATGATACAAAGTCATTTGGTCTGATGGAACGAGTGCTAATGTATTTTGCAATAAGTTTGGAGGATAATACAATACACATTCCAAGAGAATATTAAACATCTGAAAAGAATAACATTTGAAGAACTGAAAGACATGAAGAACTATGCTGAAATTAGGAATTCTATTTGAGTTGGTTATATCACAATTACATCTCATCAAATTGCTTTGCTCTCTACATCTGATACATCGAAACAATAATTTTTCTTTAAGAACTGATTATCGAAAAGTTAATACTAAAGGTAAGCTACTGGAACAGATTGTATATATCAACACGTTGTTGACAAAAATCCAGCAACAGGTGATGAGGTAAACTCTTATAATAAAATTGGAGTTCGCCAAGAATCAGTCTTGGGGCCAGTGATTGTTGCGTCCATTCCGAACATCTTGTGTAGTAACCTGTCATTCTCTAGACCGAGTTCGATGGATGCTCTAGTGAGCTCAACTCTAAATGCACCCACCACGTCGAGCAAACATGATCTCAAAGTAAGTAAAAATAAAACGGAACTGTTGCAGTACAGGAGTTTCCTGTCACTATATATATATTTGGAGTTGAGCTCACTAGAGCATCCTGGTATGGGGATTCTCAATTGAATTAAGCTACAAGAGTTATAAGTGGTACTATTAGCTCATTCACAATTTCCTAACTTCATGTCCTTTGAAATATCATCCTTCCACATCTACGCAGACAATCTGCTTTGAAAAGGAGTTGGGATAAGTATCACCCTCTTCCGGAACTTTTCCTAATAATTTTCGAACTTCGGAGTCTCTTTTGAGATTAAAATCTCGGAAACCGATTTGATCGCTTGATTTTCTTATTTAGATGCGTTAGTCCGTTGGAAAAGCGAATAGAAATGAGTTGTTGTTTTCAATAAGTTTCTCATACAAGATCCTACTCAGAATACTCCTGGTTTTGGTCTCAGTAAAAAGATTTGGTTACGTTATACGAGGCATATTTTTACATGAAGTCTGTACCTTAATCTACTTTTTGACATAATTTCCTTCAACATTGAGGCACTTGTCATAACGTTGTACCAGATTTTGAATACCTTCCACAAAGAAGTCTGCCGCCTGACTTCTTAACCACTGCATCACAACTGTTTTTACTTCGTCATCGCCTTGAAGACGCTGACCGCCCACGTGTTTCTTCAACTGCAGAAACAGATGGTAGTCACTGGATGCCAGATCAGAGATGTACGGAGGACACCAAACTTTCACTAACGACCGAAGGACGCCCACTCCGTTGTTCATCATTTGTGCCGCTTTCTTTAAATGCTCTCACCGACTTTCTTACCATTTCATCAACTCATAATGTTTTGTCCACAAACTGCAGATGTCTCACCATGAATATATATCGGTTTTAGGCCTTTAGCAATAAGAAATCTTATAACAACCTCTACTGCACAGTCGGCGGGACTCAGGATTATCGGAAGCGTCTTAAACACTCAGTAAACAACGTGAACAAGAAAGAATCAGGGTGCAATGGCGTCAGTGCGTAGGCAGGAGGTATGCAGGCGCAGAACACCGACTGCAGCGATGCGGCCGCGGTGTGGCAAAACGTTACTTAATTAAAAAACAAGCCACCTATCATTCAAGAACAGGCCGTTTTAAATAGTTTTTCAAGAGGAATTCTGTAAAGAGTTCAAATTGCGAGTGAGAAAACTAAAAGGTTTTCCATTAAGAACGATATAATTAGAAAAAATAATAGACCTTCTTTGAGACGCTAGTTATGGCACCTGACATCATCGTAATATGCAAGGTAAGACAATTTATCATGGCAAGATACATGATCCAACATCGATTAGTTTTTATTCAAATTTTATAATCCGCACAATCGGCGTTCCTTTCAAGCTATATGACGAATAGTTGAAAAATTGAAGAGAGATTTTACTCTCCACAATAAGATAACTTTAACGAGACAACAAAATATGAGGAGTGAATAAAATATTCAAGCTGTGAGAGCAAGTGTTGCGAAAGATTCAAATCTTTCAATTCCTCGTCGTTCCCAATAACTTGGACTTTCGCAGACCTCAACGTTGCGAATTTTGCGGAAACACTTAGGTTTTCATATAAAATAGTGCTAGCCAAGAATCGAAGCCTACCGACAATCGTTGTCGTAGTGAGATGCTGATTCGATGCTGGGAATGCTTCAGAATGACCCTCAATTTGGTGAGAAAATCATTTTTTCTGACGAAGCACATTTTCATTTCGATGGCTTCGTCAATAAGCACAACTATAGATTTTGGTCGGTAAACAATCCGCCGGAGATTCTAGAGAAGCCATTACACTAGCAGTGTTTTTCCTTCCTCTTCTCCCAAATCATATAAAATTACGTTTCTTCTCACTTTCCGCAGATTACACTTTAGGGGCGATCGTGGGAGGCTTAGTGTGTTTTGAATGTTCCTTCTGTTTTCAGCTTCATCACGTTTGTGTTCTGATTCATATCAAAATTTGACATTAATCGATACGGATTATTATTTTTTTCATAGAATTCTCTCTCGAATAAATATTTGTTATTTCATTATATATATTATATAATGAGGAACAATTTATGATGGTTAGGTTATTATCATGAAACATTCTATTCGAAATCAAATACATAGCAAGTATAAATAATATCAATTAAATAGGGAACAAAATTAATTTTTTGCAGCTTAATTTTACGAATTCAATCTAGAAACACATAATTATGAAGTAAAAATATTTTTTTAATTCAGTAAAACAATGATATTCAAATTTTCACTATATTGATAAATTTATGACGCGTTTCTCCACACCGTGGCTTCTTCAGATAAGTAAAAGAAAACCTCACTTTATAAGCAGCTATTTTATGTTGATGAATAGCGGTCAATAATAGTTATAATCCTAGCATGATTGACAGTATGCTTTCTCGTAAACAATTTCAACATGCAATCCATGAGATTGTTCCTAGTGTTAATAGTCGATCATAAATTCGTCACCATAACTCGATCCTCTCAGATCTTAGAAGAAGCAACCCTGTTTGAATTTTCCTCCCATTGCATTAAGTACCTCCTTTTGCCAATGTAATATATAAGGCATATCATTCTTTTAAATGTTCTAATCATCTGAAGAAGTCACAGTGTGGTGGAACCTCAATGCTTTGTCAATATAATGAACATTTGAAAATCGTTGTTTTATTTAATTATAAAATGTATATCAATTTTCATCAATCAAACTACTAAAAATTCACGTTTTCAATAATCCAAAGTAAAGTTGACAAAAATCTATCATTATCCCAGATTTTAACGAACAGATTTTTGTCTGTAATCTTATATTGTTAAAGAGACCTAGTTAATTGATTTATTGGCAGTTGACAACGAAAATGGTTGTAGAAAAAGCTTATATGGTTCATGAACCATTAATCAGTTGAGAAAAAATCATTCTTATTGTGCTGAATATTAAACTTGGACTTGAAAACCGTTTTCGAAAGCTTTATATAGAAATACATGATTCACAAATATATTTGTCAGTCATTTCGTGACCTCATAATAGATGAGTTCAGAGCAAGTATTTTTGATTGGTCACACATCCGTACTCTTATAAACTATGATATAATTATTCACCTCGTCGGAATCGTCGGGCGCCTCCATTTTTCCATTAATAACCGCCACTATTCCCTTCTTGTTTACTTCTTGAATGGTTTGATCTACCATAACATCTCTTAAGGAACTCACTATCGACGTTAGGAATTCTTTATTTCGTTGTTCTTTCAGCAATTGTTTACCATAATTTAAAGTGTTATTGAAAAACGGTTGTAGAAGAACTGGCTGAATGCTGTTCGCTATAAATTTCAAGTTTTTATAGATCAACAGCACTCCTTCCTCCTAGAAATCAAAAGTTTATATGTTAGAATTAACTCATTGCAGCCTATTGGCAACATGAGTTGCTATGTACGTCAACCTCCTTAGATAGCCGCCAATATTTCTTAGGGAGAGGGATGTGTATTATTTTGATAATCGTATATTCAAACAGTCAGAAATAAACTATCGTATGCTGTGTATTATTAATTGTGAAGCACTGGCGTTGGAATGGCAGTCGATACCAAAAAGCAAGTAAACTAATTTTCTAACAAATTTGAATTTATTGATAGGTAGGTTATCTATTTTAAGACCTTAAAGTTCTATTTAGCATATAATTTAAAATTCCAAAGTATTAATTTTTTTATAGCAATGGCGCAAATATCGCCTGCAATTATAGTTGCCACTAGGAAGAAATGAGTGTTTTTAGTGCGATTTGTATTTCAGGTATATAAATAATTCCAGATAGTATTAGCATATATACTCCAGAAGAACTTGCGAGTGCAGATACAGATCAGGACTTAGACGATTTTTCTGATGAAGAAATATCAGGAAATGTTTATTACTTACCTGCTTTGTTGTATGTATTGTATGACAATTTGCCTTCTGATAATGGAAGTGAATCTATTCCTTATCTCTATTGTTCAAAATTACCAAAGAAAAAAAGAAAATGTCTTTTATTACAAAACTGGCAAGCAAATCGAAATGAACTAACCAGTAAATTGCCCGAGCCTGATCTCAACTTAGGATCAAATACCTTCGATATCTTCAAAGAGAATGTTAAAAGCTTTATTGACTTCATTGAAAGCAGGAGCCTGACGTTCAATGTGACTTGGATTCTAATGCAATTCGAAGAAAGGGTTTTGTGTTTTTGATATACATAATTCGGCCTTCAAACAAGGTCAAGACAATACTGTCAGTATTGATGAAAGTATGATCCCTTTTTATGGGAAACAAGGCATAAAATAATTTTTTTGGGGGTTTCGGGGATGGTAAACACATCAGATTTGGATTCAAGCTCTGGATTGCTGCTGATTTCTTTTGGTTATATCCACTATGCTGAACCATTCCGTGGCGCATCAACATGAATTCCTGCAACTGATTTGCGTTGAAGAGCTGATGTCGTCCTTGATCTTGTTAATTATATACAACAGAAAAAAGGAGTAAGTCTCTAATTTAATAATTTATTCACGTCAGTTGGCTTATTTCAATTGCTTACTGCTAGATGGCCCGAAGGTCCAGAATCAGTAATTTCATGGAAAAATACCGTTTAGGAAATTATGGACTTTGATGGGTTAATGTTACTCAAACGCTTTTCTATTCAATTTCAGTTTTAAGTAAAAATACCATATTTTTACCTATTATTGATCTGAACACTGTTAAATGCTTTGTATGTAATGAAATGGTCAAGGTTTTTCCAATGCAGGAAACCTGCAAAACATGTCACTTACATTCTTAAAATTGTCGGTCAATTCAGTAATGTAGTTTTCCATGAAGCGTCTAGCAGTTCCTGAGATCATTACTTGATGGGATGCCAAATTGATACAATAAGTTTGTAGTTTTGGTTCTTCCATTAGTTTTTGTAAAAAATTCCAATTATATGGTGGCAAGGGTCTGCTATACTTTTGACTCAGTATTCTCATACATTCCATATAGACTGGCATATGATCATTCCATTTTCGTACCTGTACATTGAAAGAACTTCATTTAATATAAGGAATTATTTTGCATCTAAACAGAATAAAATTAATGATGCTTTTTCTAATTTTTCTGAATTTCGAAATTTTTCTTCCTTAGGCTCCCGAGTAACATCAATATGAGGATATGGATGTTGCATTGGCAATATTTCTTTCAGAATTTTTACAAAAAGATGCATGTGAAGGAATTTGTTCTAACTAGAACATCTCGCCTAGCTGCAGTACTAAAACTACGAAATTTGCCCAGCCTATACAAAAATTCAGCTTGCTCCAGCAAGCAAAATTAATCATTTTCCAAAGTAATGCAAATTCTGCATTCTTTTTATGTTTAATTTGTCTGTACTATTATGAATAAAGATATGAGAATTCAATTATAGTTAACTCTTTCACAGAAAAAAAATCGTAAACCAATATTTTCATTAATATATCGATATTTTTAGTATCTAGTACCTCTTTCATTGATGACAGTTTGGCAAAGTCTCGGTATATTCGAGATTAAATTATCGATGACTTTTGGTTTGACTCATTCCAAACTTCTTGGACTACGAAGCGAAGCCGCTGTTCATGTTGGAAGAAGTGTTGCCTCTGAAGATTTCTTTTCAGGGTGCCCAGATGCTCAGGAGGGTTAGGAAAGAACACTGATATTATTTTCTTCCAACACGTTTCCGACTGCTGTTGGTGAGGGTAACATTATATTGTTGATGAAGTGAATTCGGTCTAACTGTTGGAAGATAAGTTTTCAAACTGGTAGAATTTTCTCATACCTGTATAAATTTCTAGTCATGTTGTTCTGTAATTATGAGGTTGGTTCTTCTAACAAGAAGTATGCCTCCTCTACATATAAGACTGATCCGCGTCCTTGTCTATCAATTTCTCAAGCATGTTGGGGACGTTTTGAGTGTCCAGGTTCATTCCATATTCAAATCCGTCTCAATTCTGGATAGAAACTGAATCATGAATCATCACTAAAAAGATCTATGACTCGTCTTTCTTGATGCAAATTTGCACCAAACTGACAACGCGCCACAAGGGCCTAGTGTCTACGTAAGAATATTAGTGCCAGTCTACTGTTACAGTTGATCTTGAACCTTTTTTCTTTGCAGTTTCGTATAATAAATGTTATAGAACAAAGAGAAGACAAACATTGGCTATAATAAAACAATTCCCGAACATCATATAGAGCTATGATATTTATTACTGTCTCTTACGTGAATCCTGCAGTGCTCACCAATTCCTCTAACTATGCTATGGATAGGAAGATATGAATAACTTATAGGTTCCTTGAGAGAGGTTACTTGGTACGTTGATTTCAAATACTCATCAATCTCTTTGCTCATTAATTTGATCAAAAAATCTCCGCCGGCAATTAGATCGGACTGATTCTTTAAGAAAGTAATCCAGCAACTACCTGAAATGTGATAATTGAATGTATATGTATAGATGTCCAATTACACAGGTCTGCAACAAAAATGCTGTCTGGATATTTTCAACTGATTTCTATGTATTTAGGTGTTCTGAAAACGAAAAACATACTCAAAAAATTCCAGAACGTAAGGTTATTTTACGAAACGCAAAATTTTATTACAAAAAACGGATTTTTTGGGCTAAAAAGGGATTAACTTGTAGTATAAATGATAGGTATAATTTTATTTTGATTACTGTTTTAAAATGTTTACAGAACACAAACGATGTGTTGCGATTCCTATGGTATGGCGCGAGCAAAAGAACCATAGTGATGATTGTTACTTTTGTTCGTGTAATGTGAAAGGGTATAATTCAAAACGGAAGTAGTCAATTTTATACCCTAATCTGCAATCAGCTATTCGTCCCATCCCTCATGGGACCGAAATACCAGTACCCAAGGTCCCTGCTACCTTGGAAGAAGTTCCAAGTTCTGACGAAGATGGTGCTGTACCTACACCCGATGACCAGTCAACTTTTGAATTTGAAGATGACAGAAGTCCGAAATTGTTTTCCCAAGGCGAGCTGATTTGGTAAGAGACTTGAATCTTCCCAAAAACGCTGCTGAGATGCTTGGATCAAGGCTCAAAAGCAGGAACTTACTTTTGCCGGGAGTGTCTTCCTCCTGGTTTAGATATCGTGAAAAGCAGTTTACTTCCTACTTTGCCCAAGAGGACGAGTTATTTTATTGCACTAATATTGAAGGTTTGATGAATACATTTAAAATCTCATACGACCCAGAAAGCGTATGTTTATAGATTCTTCAAAAAGAAGCCTTAAAGCAGTTTTGCTTCACAACGGCGGTTTCTATGCTTCCATTCCTGTCGGCCATTCCGTACACCTCAAAGAAACCTACCTGTAAATTAAAATATAAAGACCACGGTTGGCAAGTGTGCGGTGATTTCAAAATCTTGGGCATGGCGCTCTGACAGCAATCTGGGTTTACCAAATTCCCTTGCTTTTTGTGTCTATGGGATAGTAGAGACCGAACAAATCACTGGACCAAAAAGTGTTGGCCTGCGAGGGAGCTTAAAGTTGGCGAAAAAAATGTCATGCATAAAACTTTGGTGCCTCCTCATAAAGTTCTTCTACCACCGCTTCACATAAAGCTGGGATTGATGAAGCAATTTGTAAAGTCACTTCCAAGAGATGGAAATTGCTTCAAATACTTATTATCAAAGTTTCTTGGCCTCTCGGAGGCAAAGTTGAAGGAAGGTGTTTTCGTTGAACCAGATATTAGACGGCTTATGGCTGATCCACTATTCGTCACAACCATGACGGATCCTCAAAGAGAGGGGTGGATTGCCTTTAAGGAAGTTATAACAACATTTTTAGGCAATAACAAAGACCCCAACTACAAACAAATCGTCAAAAGAATGTTAAAAGCATTTCAAGCTTTAGGTTGCTTAATGAGTTTAAATGTCCATTTTCTTCATTCCCACCTCGATTATTTTCCAGAAAATTTAGGAGACGTGAGTGAAGAGCAAGGTGAACGATTTCACCAAGATATTAAGGAGATGGAAAAAAGATACCAGGGAAGATGAAGCGTCTCAATGATGGCAGACGTTGGACGCTTAAAAGAGACCTTCCAGATGCTTCCCACAAGCGAAAATGTACCAAAAGGAGCCTCACTGGGAAAAAGAAATGTGTTTAGTGCTCACTAATTAATGTATTTTAGATAAGAAAATAAGTTTTGATACGCAATTATAAACTACTTCATTAAAAAAAAAATTATGTTTTATTTTAAGGTAATAAGTTGTTTAGCATAGACACCTACATTGTCAGAAAACGTGACGTGCTAGGACAAAATGAAAGTCATTTTCGAATTCAGCACATCCAAAAACATAAGAATTACACAAAAAAACCAAAAAAGCTCTCAACTTTTTTTTTTGCAGACTTGTGTTATCATATATTTGAAATTTTACCTGGAATTAACGGAGGTTTACCATTCAACTCAAAATCAGATGTTTCGTTGAGATATTCGTCTGGAAAATGGGGAGATATTCTTTCCAAACCGAATTCCGCCAAAGCGTTCAAAGCTGCCTCGTTTATCCCTTCATTTTCTAAAACATAGCTCCACATTTTGCCTATTACCTCTGCTTCTAAGTTTGCGTGCTTTTCAGGTAGTAGCAAATCTGGCATACTAGCTGCCAAGCCACATAAACTGAAAGAGAATTAATTAAAAACAACTTGATTTTCAAAAGTTTCTAACCAAAAAGTATGCCTTCAAATTTGTGATACTAACAATATCGGGTGTTCCGTGAAAAACGCCCCAAGCTGTAGCATCTACTTGAAAGTCTTTTGATCATTATTTCAGTTCGGGTAAGTAAAATTATTTCGTATTTCATAGATTTATGATGAATATAATTTTCTATCAACGAAAATTATGACTATCTACTTTCCCATTATTGTTGTTGTTTTGTAACGAGTTTATCCCACTGAAGAATTATTAAGTATGGAAGACGAAAACCAGAGAATACACACATGATACAATCCTATTTTTATTCTAACAGAAATAGAGCTCGAGCATTTCGACGCTAGCAGCACGATTTCGCGATAGTTATGGACCAGAGCGCCGCAAATTCTCCAGAATCGAAAAAACTTTAGGAAGTGAAAAACAGCAAAGTGAAAATACCCAATTTGGATTGATTAATTTCTCCTAAAAATTGTTGAAAATACCACACATGCTGTTGAATACATAACTGGCATCTCTTTCATAATAATAATATTTATTTCAACTAATGTACATTAAATAGTTGTTATACTTCAAACACTAGCAAAAATATTGTACTTTTATTGATAATATACTTAAGTTTCTATGCTCATTACAATATCGGTAACATTTTTATAAACTATAAGGCTCACAGATAACAATGAAAGAAAATACATTAACTTTGAACACGTAGCTTCTTGGCAAGGAGTTTAACAGCCTCATACCCATATATTCAACATTTTTCTCAATGAATGGTGTAGAGGTATGGGTGAAGATGCCTTGAATAATTTTTGTTTTTGAATTTCAAAAAATAGATCGATATATAGAAATCTCTGATGTTATTCAATATGAAAACCCCTTTGCAAGACCCTTGATGTTTTGAGCCAAAGGTTGACCTCCTTTTAGTGTTTTGCGCAACAAATAGTTTTTCCAAATTAGAAGATCAGATGATAATTCCATAACTATGGAGTGGAACTTTGAACAGTAAATCACCCTTAGCACAAATATATCTAGCAGCGACTTCAGAACTCTCTGTGTATTGACTGTGTATAATTTACTGTTTGAAATCGATATGCACGTGCCATTTGAGTAGATAGTCTAAAAAATTCCAAGAAATTGTGTGTTTCCTCCTTCTAATGCCACTGGACTACTTGAAATCAGCGTCGACGGAGCACCGATGGGATCCCGATTTCACCTGCAGTAGCAAACTTGTTTACGACAAGATTCGAAACAAAAGAGCTGGAACCAGCAGAACATAAACCGAAGATCTGGCTGAGATATGTGGACGACATTTTTATAGTCTGGCAACACGGAGAAGAAAAATTAGAGAACTTCGTACAACAAATGAACAAACGACACGATAAAATCAAGTTCACCCTCGAACTGGAGTCCCACGTCCAAATACCATTCCTAGAAGTTCTAGTACAAAAAATAGACAAAGGCAATGTAAACTTCGATGTACACAGAAAACCAATATACACCAACCGATACCTGAATGGAAACTCACATCACCATCCAGCTCAACTTAATTCAGTTATAAAGACACTCGTCACCGATCAAAAAGTATTTGCTCACCTAACAACATCATCAAAGAACTGACAAAGCTCAAGAACATCCTTCAACAAAATTGACACAAGGGAAGAGCAATACACAAAGCCATCTAGTACAAGAAACCTCACGACAAAGAAACAGAAGAGGATACAAAACCGAGAGGCTTAGCCTTCCTGCCATTCATAAGAGGTGGAACTGACAAGATTGGTAGGATCCTACAGAAACATAAAATTAAATCGATATACAAACCTCACAACAAGGTACGTAAAAATCCACCAACGGACCGGATAACACTTGAAAACCAAGGAGTCTACAAAATTCCATGTACAGACTGTGGGCTTGTCTATATTGGGGAAACAAACAGAAGAATGGAGGTTCGGATTCAAGACCACAACATCTGCTATCTTCCAACACTCACACAAAACAGGCCACAAACTCGAATACGACAACACGACACAGCTAGCCAACATAGAACAACTCCGGAAAAGAAAAATCAGAGAAGCCATCGAGATAGAGCAAAACACGAATGAACAAAAGAGATGAGGCGCTAAACATACCTACCATTTGGAAACTTTGTTGAAACTTATAAAGCATACACCAGACACCTAAGCACTAACAGAGAACCACCTAGGACAGAGTCAAACAACGCCCACGGGCCAGGCCACCGGCCAATAGTAACTCGGCAACACCACTACGCTACGACCTGAGATCTCGCAAGAATATAAATTCAGCAAACAGCGGCAGATGAAGCAGTAGAATTATACTCTGACTTGAGAATAGCTGGTGCGATCCAGCCGAAACTTCGTTAGAAAGAATTAACGAATGGTCATTACCAAGATCCACGGATGAGAAACCGGAAGAAAGATTTTCGTCCGTTGATCCTGGTAATGACCATTCGTTAATTGTTTCGGCTGGAGTCTCACTATGGGCTCCAGCTCTTGGTCCACGTAATTTCTAGCCGTTACAATCGCTGGGAACGAAATCAAATCTGTTTTGCCTCCCAGCACAATGCCACCCCAAAACATCACACTGCCCCCTTGATATTCTGGAATTTGTCTTGCTGCTCGGAGTCTAGATTGTGTTCCACGACCTCTTGAAACCCGAATACGGCGGTCATTTGATCGAACACCAATTCTGATCTCATCCGAAAAAGTAACATTTCGCCAATTCTCAATATTCCAATTTGGTACTCGATACACTAATTAAGTATGTTAATTTTTTGTTGTGTGGTTAGCTTTGGAACTCTTAAGGGCCTTTTGCAGTATAAACCCCTTGAATGCAGTCTTTGACGTATCGTTTCGACTGATACACTGACGCCTGTTGTTTCCAGAAATTGCCTTTAGAGTATGGGGTCCGACGCACTAGGGACTCTTCTTGAAATTTGGCACAAAAAGCGGTCTTGTTCTTCAGAAGTGATCTTCCTACGACTTCTTCTAGTCCTATTTTTCAGAAATTGTAGCTCCACGTATTGGGCGTAGGTTTTTGAAATCACAACTTGATACCCCCATTGCAGCCGCTATATCCCTCTGTGTCACCCCTTCTTCAACGAGAGTCCCCTCTGCACATCGGAAAATCCAACGTAAGGCATTTTCAATTATGATTATAGGCTTTGTAAAATTTTGAAATTCAGTTTCAACTCTCAGTAACGACTGAGTACAATATCCTGAACATGTGGTGATAATTCAACATTTCTTATCATACTATCCAGTTTTTTTACAACAAAAAACTTCATTCTTCACAAGTAGTCAAAGATCCATGGTTACAAACAATCAAAGATGTGAAATACCGGGTGATTCCATATAAATTTGGTTGAGTGTATGTTCATTGGGATTCCATCCAAACCATAAGATTTTTTTATTCTAGTTAAATTAATAATTTCATTTTCCGAAACATATAAAACGATTTTTTTTCTCGTAGACACATACATCGTTTCGAGTGATACTCTTTCCGTAGAAGGTTCTTTAAATTGAATGAGTAATAGAAATAAAACTTGGAAATATGGGGATTCAGAACTACGGAAATATTTCAGACTGTTAGAATATTATTTAAGATGCAATTAAGTTTTTGTTTCATTGAAATCGATTAACAATTTTAGGACCTATAGTTTGGAGCATTTTTCACGGAACACCCGATATAACGAATACAAAACTAGTTATATTTTATGTATATATGTTTTATTCTGTATTTAACGACACAGTACAATTATTAATTCATTTCCGAGGAAGATTCTAAGTATAGTTTTATTAGCGAACTAATCGTCGATTTCGCAATATCATTTGAAAATTCTTGAATAATAAAATATCACATAATGCTCATATTTCGAACGATACTGAAATTGGGAAGAAACGATATGTCAAGTTTTTGTGAAAAGAGATATTGGTAAGATTAAGTAGTTGTTCAATGAACCTTCCAGAGAGAAAACTCGTAAGTGAAAAGAAAAATATTTGTCACGAGTTATTAAAAAATTACATGTGCTGAGAAAGAAATATCGATGTCAAAGGTGTTCCCCCACACCCTCCACACGACTTTTTGTTATCAAGTTGAAGAATGTTTTTTCATATCATTGATTACATTATATCAAACAAAGCAAATATTTTTAATATGCATTATTAAGTGAAGGGCAATATGTCCTTACCTCTTTAAAGTTTTTATTCTCCTATCTTGGGAGAATTTTGGTGCTAAAGTCGTCCATGTGGTTTCAATATCTGTTATTTCTTCCCTACACAAAACTGTAATAGCATCAAGCGATACTGAAGACGCCAAATCGCCTTCAAGACTAGAACATTTGCTCAGAATTCTTGATAAGTGAGCCACCATTTCTTTACCATATACTGTAGCACTGAAAATAAACTGCGTAGTATATCATTAAAATAACAGATCATTTTTTATTGAATTGAATCGGGCAATGTAAAACGATGTTTGTGGCAGTGTGGTAGAAGGTAACTCAAAGTGTCCCTAACGGCAAACATGATTTTTCTATTTTTCATAAGCCATCGCATACAGATATTACTATTCACAGCTCATCTACACATCCTTATCCACATAAATTAGCTGCTTACAATAGTATCGCACATAGACTCATTAATATCCCAACGTCACAAAATATAATTAAACAAATAGCAGTCAATAATGGTTACAGTCCTTATGGTATAATTGAAAACATGATTTCACGCAAAAAATTTCAAAAAGCAATCCAGGAAGTATTTCCAAGTATAAAAAGTTCTAACACGAATTACAACAGCTTAACTTATATTGGTAATCCTAGTCTGAAATTAAAATCATTCCTCTCGCATTATAATTTTAATATAACGTTCCGAACTGATAATTCTTTAGGCCGACATATCAAAAACTGCAAATCTAAAATTGATAAAGGTAATAAATCAGGTGTTTATAAACTGTCTTGCGGGGGTTGTAATAAAATTTATATTGGTAGAAGTTCAAAGTTAGATTATCCAAGCACAAACGTGGTTTTAATTATCATAAATCAGATTCCCACACTAATCACTTACTCGAAGAAAACCATAACCATAATTATAATTTCAAAATTTTACACAATGAAAATAATAGACAAAAACTCAATCTATGGGAAATTTTAGAGATTAACAAAGAAAAGAATTCAGGTAGGTTACTTAAGAGTCAATTAGATCTAAATCCTTCTCCTTTACTCAATCTTTTCAATTCATAAAGTAAGCAACTCCGATGGGTTTTCCAACATACCCCTTGTACTTGTAACTAATGTAATATTAAGTAGGAAATAAGAATAATATATAAGGAATAACTCTGTTTATTAGTTTGTATCTATCTGATGAAGCCACAGTGGGGTGAAAGCGGTCATAGTTTTGTTAATATAGTGAAAATATAAATACTTTAGTTTTATTTCATTGAAAATATGTATATCGATTTTCATCAAGTAACGACCTCCTCAATCAAATTATCCAAGTGTCTTATTTGAAAACTCTGTTGATCAAAAAACCGCAGTTTTTTCACTTTTTAACCAATGACTTGAGAACGATGCAAACTACAAAAAATTTCACTATTACCTACATCAAACAGCAAGAAATCTATCATCGAATGATTCCACCAAACAACAAAATCGATGCAGTCGTTCAAACGAAATCGATAGTTCGGAAATTTTCACCAACTTGACTAGTGAGTCCTGCTCGAATTTCACAGTCTGTTTCTAAGAAACTGCTTATAAAAAAAAGTTACGAAATAAAAGTGGAAGAATATCAAATTGAAATTTCAGAAACCTCTTACAAAGAAATTTGTTTTACCCTAGCGCTGACATACCAAAAAAAAATAGGAAGAAGTCGTACCACGTAATTACTGACATTTTTCTCCCCAAATCAAGCTACCTTTGAAGCTAACATCATTCACTTCTGTTACAAACACTCACTTTTCATCATATTTATGTGTATTATTCGTAATATGAATCTCCGGCTGTGAGGGAGCTATTATAAATCATAATATCTATATGGATAGTCTATGAAAAGATGAAAACTTAAGTTTACTTTTTCGTTTTATGAAAGTTAAACAGAATTACACAATCCTTTTAAACTGCGAACTGTATATGAGCATTAAATGAAAAGGTATAAAAAATCTGAATATTTTCATCGTTAAACAAAATGAATTTTTTTTAGAGAAAGCAAAATGTTGATATTATCATATGGTTAATGCGGGTGTTATAGAATGTATCCTTAGAAAAAGACACTCACACAGAACAATTAATTGCCGGAATGTTTACTATTTGCCAAATAGTGAATTTCAATGCAAATTCAAAGAACGGTATCTTAAAAGAAATCTTTGACAGATGAGAACAAACTAAAAGAAATTAAAACGTTGGAGAAAAAGGATTTTTCGAGATTTTTCACAAAGGAACAATATATGAAGAACCACCAATGATTCACTGTTTTTCTTGAATTGAAAAAAAACTCGTTTCAAATCACTCAAAATTGATGTAATGACTTCTAGAAGTCTGTTAATGATGTCCTGAATGACCGATTGAGGGATATTGGGCCACTCCTCCACGACAGTGGCCATCAGTACCTTAATGTAGGAGACACAGGACCTTTCAAGGTTTTCACAAATGTATTCAATGGGATTACGACACTGTATGGATTTAGACGTTACTATTTTGTAGTTGAGCATGCTTAAAACATTAGATTGTTCATATATCTTTTCATTAAATCGAAGATACATAAGCTACATGCGCAACTTCAGAAGAATCATGAGTTTGCACTATATCAAAGGGTAAACATGTGATTGCTCTAAAATATCAGACGCTAAGTTAATACTTTCATTTCTCTGAATATTTAAAAACACGTTATCTACATCTAAGTTTAGGAAGTACGAATTATTCGGTGAAGTGAAATTCTCTAATTCTTGGGTTAATACAATTGAATTTTTGATTGTATGTGTGGGAGTGAAGTTTGTCATTCTTTTGCATATCATATATAATTATTTTTCTAGCTTGTGATTTTTTTAGGACAATCACATGTTAACATACATTGCCAATTCAAAATTCTTTTGGAGTTATGTATACAGCTCAATTATCTTTAATTTCATGGAAAGATATAGGAACAACAAAGTGGTCCTGTGATGAGATCACCACTAAGCCCCCTTCTAGCAGATACATTCATGTGTAGTATAGAAAGAAAATGACTAAATTCTAACGAATAATTTTTTGAGTAGATAAGTCGACGCCTGAACGCACACCTAGACAATCTGATCATTTTCTCAATTTCATAAACAATTTCTATCCGAAAATAAAATTTAAATTAAAACCATCAAATATCATTTTTAGATGTTACAATTTTCCACTCAAGCAAAATTAACTAAAACATCTTTAGAAATGCAGTAGCACATTCATATGCATTCCCAAGGATTCCATAAAATTTCGGCTTGCAATTCAATGATTCACAGAGCATTTTCGTTATCTTTATACAAACAAAATTTCGATAAATTGGGACCATTTAAACTATAACTCACGACAATGGTTTTGATCGTGACTTCGTTGACAAAACAGTGAAATGAAAACAATAACATAGGTATTAGCCGAATATATCCAATTAATTATAAGTATTGGCAAATCCTTTACCATATTTTGGACAGATGAGTTAAAATGTCACGAATAACTCTTCCAAATAGAAATCTAAAATCGTTATCGAACATCGCCGGTAACCCACTGTGTCGGCTATAGCGCAGGGAGAAAACCTCTGATTTTGACCCTGTACGTAGGCGGCCATCTCAAAGTTATTCTGTTCTCGTCTGAGAACAGAATATTCTTCCATTGCTCCACAGTCCAGTTAAAATATTGCCGCGCAAACCCAAGTCTGGCTCTATAATGTTCTGGAAGAAGTTGAGGGGCGTCATCTGGACAAGAAGCTTTTAGATGCCTTTCTGTCAACCTTCTCTTATCGCACGAACACTCAAACTAACATTTCTGGCCTCAAAAAGAAGAGTACGAACTTCAGTAGCAGTACAAAAACGATACAGTATTCTGTCTTGACCAGGCCTCCATGTATATGAGTTTGTGTCCCGAAATCCTTCTGGTAGTATCCTTTACTGTGTGTTCGAGGTATACTGAGTGTCTGAGCGATTCGTCGTTGACTCTTATTACATGAGTGAAAGCGACAGGTTTAGTTGCACCAGTATCATCCAACGGCATTTTTATTATTTCGATCACTACGAGATATCTTGAGGACACTAATTGAAAAATATATACCAACACTAGGTTTAAAGAGAACCTAGTCCTACCACAACTGTAATAACATGACGGAACAATTAATTGTTACAAGTACTTCGGCAACATAATTTAGAGAACTTACTGGATAAAAAATTAGGGCTGCGATAAGACATACTCAACAAAACCAATCAGGTGACAAAAGACACAGGTGGGCGGTTAATTGTGCCCGAGTGTAGTATAAAGAATTATCTTGGGTAATTTTTTTAACATAATCTCCTTTAAAATCCATACATTCTTTATGAAAATTGAGATTGAGGGAGGTGCTGTAGGCGTCTATTTGGGCAATGACTTCCTCGTTAGACTACAGCTGTTAACCCATTTTTTCGAGTTCAGGAATAGAAATAAATTACTGGGCGTTAGATTTAGTTTCCGCCATGAGTGCGAAAAGAAGTTGATTTTTAATTTTGAGATTTTAGCCTCTGGTATGCACTAGTTACATTGTTTCTCAACCATTTTTATATCGCCAGCCATAAAAAGCCAAAATGTTAAGAATATTATTGGATAACTTTGTGGCAATAAATTGGTAGAAAAAATTAACAGGTATTCAATGAACACGTTTTTTGTGTTTTATACAATATGTAAAACTTAGTTCTGCTCTCAAAGGACATGTTTAATCACAACTCAAATCCCATTTTAATCTTAGTGTCCACTTATATCGTGAGAAATGATAATGAATTACAAACTATTTGCTATTCTTTAAGTTTTGAACTAACCTAACCTAACCTCGCCGGCTCGGTGGCGTAGAGGATAAGATGATCGTCTCCTGCGCAGAGTTACCCGGGTTCAATCCCCTCCAAGTCGATGCGATTTTTCGGATTCTGGGAATCACTTGAGTATCCATCTTTCGGAGGAGATGTAAAGCCGTCGGTCATGTCAAACAGAGATGTGTTTTATTAATTAAGATTAAAGATCCCTTCCCTCGACACGAGAGGGGTTCAGCCAAATTCCCGGGTTAGTGAGATGACAGAATTCCCCGGCGTGTCATTGGCCAAAAGGCGGAAATGGAGCACGTTGAAGGAATAACAAATAACAAACTACTTCTTTCATTTCAGACAACCATATCAGAATGTTTTTGTACTTACTTATTTTGACACAGTTGCTTAATTATATGCGCTTTATTTATATAATAATGTTGATAAATACTTCCATCTTCTTCACTCGTCAACATATCTTCCAGATACGGATATGCCTTCTTATCAATCTTCCACAAATCATACATAATACTCATTGATAATGTTTTTAAAGCTGGATCAGAACCACTGAACAACACTTTTACAGTAGTTATCACTTTCAGATAATTTTCATTAACGGTAGCCAATTTCGGTAAATACTTCAATAACTTAAAATGGACATTAGAGTCTTTGGAATTAGACAATTTATATAATATCAGGGTAAGTACTAAGTGACTGAATTTCTTAAAATGTTCAATGTATACACAAATCGTTTCAAAAGCTGCTAAAGTTATTCGTGTATCATCTAAACTGCAAACGAATAATCCAAAAACTAAGTGAATAACTCGTCGGATGAAATTTACACTCGAATTTTTTAGTTGGCCCAAAAATTTCAAGATGGCATCTCCATTTCTCCAGGATTCACAGAGTGCTGTCAATTCACAGGCAATACATATTTCTCCATTAGAAGTTATTAAATCTGAGTATTTTTTATGCAGCATATAGAATTCATTGTGGGTTTCCTTTTGTTCCCCAAGCTGGGTTTGAAGAAAAGCATAAATTTTCCCAGCTTTGGAAATTATGTCGGAACACAGAGCTGAAGGGTTTCCTATCCAATGAAGTATAGATACTTTAACACATTCCAGAATAAAAAAATTTGCATTTGATTGCCGAATGAGAAGTTCACCTAAAATAATTGAATGCAATATTAATAATAATAATAATGTTTATTGGGAGAAAGGATTTGAGCATACTATTTTCAGATATTCTCAACTTATCAACTTACTAGACATTTAAACCAAAATCAAAGTAATGTGAAATCAGTCGTTCGTAAGATGTTTCTAAAGGGTGTAATTCAACAGCAAAAATAAAACATTAATCTGCACTTATAACAATTTTTCTTTTTTTTTCATTTTTATATCACAGATCAAGTTCAGCTTTAACCAATAATTACACTGCGCCAAAAAATAAACGCACAATTTCAATATTTCGAATTTATTTTTTGGTAGGCAACTAATTATTATGTCCAGACATATGCCAACAAAATTCGATATTTTTTCTTAGCACACATATTCCTCTCATGAGAAATAAAATGAAAGAAATAAATTAAGGTTTTGCAAGAAACCACCACATATTGGTAATAGCAGTTCTTGATCAATTGTCACGTTCGTGACGTTTGTTCTTTTTGAAAATTTTAATTTTCGGTAATAATGTAAAGCGTTCGATATGACTGAGATATGGGCCGCAGAACAAGCTATGAACAACAGCAGAATTGATTCCAGGTATAGACAACTGATCCACAACATCTATCAACAATCCTCAATGATAGTAAGACTAGAAAACGAGACCAAACCTATAAAATCCATAGAGGTGTGAAACAGGGAGACGTTATATCGCCGAAGTTATTCACCTTAGCATTAGAAGATGTATTTAAATCATTGAGTTGTGAAGCAAAGAGGAAAAACATAAACGGAAAAACACTGAATCATCTTAGGTACGCCGATGATATTATCCTGATTTCCACCACTCTCTAAGAGTTGCAAGAAATTACTACAGAATTAGCTGAGAATCGCAAAAAATTGGTTTGAAAATGAAAATGCAGAAGACGAAAACCATGACTAACACAGAAAATAACAGAAGGATTACAGATGGCGTACACTCTCTGGACATGGTGGATGAATATGTTTACCAAGGTCAAATACTCAAACTCAATAGAGATAATCAAACAATAGAAATTACGAGAAGAGTTCGGCTTGCTTGGGCTGGATTGGGAAAATTAAAATCCTTCAAAGTCGTAAGATACCACAATACCTTAGAACTAAAGTCTACAATCAGTGTATTTTGCCTGTAATCACTTACGGATGCCAAACTTGGACACTAACTAGAGCCATTATGTCCAAAATGTGCAAAACACAAAGAGCAAAGGAACGCAGGATGCTCGGAATAATACTAACAGACAGGAAAACAAACACATAGATAAGGAAAGTCACTAAAGTTCGCGATGTCAGAGAAGAAATTGCCAGGCTCAAATGGGGCTTCGCGGGTCATAATGCAAAACAAGGATATGGCAGATGGAATGCCGAAATACAGAAATGGAGACCATATTTGGGCAAAAGAGGAAGAGGTCGCCCTACAATGAGATGGGGAGATGACCTGAAATGCATTGGAGGGATCAAATGGGATCAGGTAGCATGTTGGAGATAACTGGGGGAGGCCTATGTCTAGAGTTGGATAACAGATGGCTGAAGAAGAATAAGAATGCAACGCGAATCATGAAATTTGACCGCCGCACGATGTGTTGAAGCAGTGGTGACCTAAGTTGAACTTTAAAGGAGTACATCAAAGGCTTGGGGTGTTCCGTTCAACTGTTTCCAGAATGATCCGTAGGCACAGGGAGACTGGTAGTAATGGAAGGGCAAGAACGACCTCGAGCAACAACTGCGATCCATGACCGTTATTGAAGAATTTCCTCGTTGGGACAACGGTTCGCTATAACTAGGCACCTTCAAATACAGCTTCGACAGAACAATGGAGTGCAAATTAGCACTGAAACGATACGACGACGTCTCAGGGAATTTGGCCTCGTGTCGCAGTACAACGCCCTGCTCTAACCGCACCACATCACCTGCTATTAGAACAGGTAGGAACAAATGGACGGAAAAAATGAATGCATACTTGGTTCGAAGCTACCTGAAAATTACAAAATTAGAAGCGAAGAAAATACCATACAGTAAGGAATTGCACGAAAACGTCATTGATTAATTCCCTTCAATGAGTCATAAAACAGCACAAAATATATTAGATTTCGCTCACTATTCATCAACAACCGAATGCCGGCCGAAAATTTAACCAGAATGAAAAAGGAGGTAGCAACAGAATTAGGGATAGTGTTAGAAATAGATGATGATGAACCTACTGTGGCACCCCAAACAGATACAACACCAAGACAAAGAGAAAATCAATTTGAGAAGAATTACTTCAAATACAGCGGATTAGAACACACAACCAAATCACAACTACCAAAGCTCATATTTAGAACAACGACTCACAAAATTATCAATTAAATTAACATTATAATAGCACCAAAAGTGAATGAAGTAATAACAATGGAAGATCTACATGCCTTAATATATGCAGGGGCCTGCACGGTTTCAACACAGAATGGACAGAAAATATCGCAAGAAAATAAAAAACTAAAGCAAGCTAACAATTGCCATAATATGACTCCGAATAACAGGAAAAATTCGAAAAACTGCGACATGACATAGGGGTACTAACACAGGGTCAGAGGAGCCAAGCTAGTAACAAAATGAAGAAAAAAGCCGTTGTTATCCTAAACAAACACGGGTCACCAACAAATAAAGCAATAATGAATAATAAAATAAAACAAGTTACTATGTTTTAACTATCACACATTTATTGATGTAAAGAATGACAAAATTTTACATTGGTTGGACCGGTTTCGGACATACGTCCATTATCAACAACAAGCTAATGAAAACTGAATACTCATGTACAATACAGGAATTACCATCAATAAAATGCTAGTAGAGATCACAGTAACTTGAATAATGGTGATTGGTAGGTAATTAAGTCTACCTGGTCGTTAAGGAGCTTAACCTTTTCTACCCTAGATGCCTTGAAAATTTCCATCGATTCAAAGAAACTGAGTTTATAAGATTTATCACAGGAATGAAGAATTTTTAGCTGTTGAAGTTCTGGAAATGACGACGTTCATTCAGACAATGTGCAGCTAAAGCTGAATCATATTTCTGATGTAGGAATGACCGGTAATGTTCTTTGTATCTAGCCTTGAAAGAGCGTCCTGTTTGACCTATATAAAAGGAACATGTTAATTTGTATACTTCTGATTTTTCGAATTTATCGGTTTTATCTTTTGTGTTGAAAAGCAGGCCTGACAATTTGCTAACTGGTTTGAATGCAAAATGAGCTTTTTTACTATCTGACAAAACTCTAGCAACCTGTTCTGACGTCTTCCCAAAATATGTAAGAGACATAAATTTTTCGGGCTTTTCTCTCTTGGATTGGGGATATATCATGTTGAATGTGTTGTTGCGTATTTTTCGATTAATTAAACTCTCTATTGCTTTTATATTGAAGCCGTTGTTATCTGCTATTAACATAATGGTGTTAAATTCTGATTTTCGGTCCATTTATCGGAATAAAGGCAAAGAAATCGCTCTAAGAATCATGGATTTGAAGGCTGCTATTTTTTGAGAATACGGGTGAAATGAATCTATGGGTATGACATTATCCGTGTACGATGGTTTTCTGAAGATATTAATTGATAAACGGTTATTATTCTCCCGGGTAATTGTTAGATCTAAGAAATTGATTTTACTATCGACTTCTGTTTCTACTTTGAACTTAATTTTAGGATGAAAGTTATTAATGGAATTCAGGAAGATTTCTAGTTGTCTATTCGTTCCAATGAAACAGGCTAAAATGTCATCAACATATCGGTACTAAAATAGAATATGCCTTTTCGTCAAAAGAGACGTCATAATTTTAGTGTTCTCCAAATTAGACATGAAAATTTCAGATAGAAGAGGACTGAGGGGTGAACCCATAGCTAAACCATTATTTTGTGAATATATCTTATTATTGAACTAAAAATAATTTTGGGTCAAGCATAAATCAAACAGAGAAATTAACTCATCTTTACAGACCACGTTGAGATTTCTTGCCTCTAGAATACTTGATATTAAGGGGACACATTCTGTTGCAGGTATATTCGAAAACATATTATCTATATCTAATGATATTAATTTTGCGGTTGGTGGCAACTAGAAATCTTCCTGAATTCATCCTAAAATTAAGTTCAAAGTAGAAACAGAAGTCGATAGTAAAATCAATTTCTTAGATCTAACAATTACTCGGGAGAATAATAACCGTTTATCAATTAATATCTTCAGAAAACCATCGTACACGGATAATGTCATACCCATAGATTCATTTCACCCGTATTCTCAAAAAATAGCAGCCTTCAAATCCATGATTCACAGAGCGATTTCTTTGCCTTTATCGGACATGGACCGAAAATAAGAATTTAACATCATTATGTTAATAGCAGAGAACAACGGCTTCGATATAAAAGCAATACAGAGTTTAAGTAATCGAAAAGTACGCAACAACACATTCAACATGATATATCCCCAATCCAAGAGAGAAAAGCCCGAAAAATGTATGTCTCTAACATATTTTGGGAAGACATCAGAACAGGTTGCTAGAGTTTTGTCAGATTGTAAAAAAGTTCATATTGCATTCAAACCAGTAAGCAAATTGTCAGGCATGCTTTTCAACACAAAAGATAAAACCGATAAATTCGAAAAATCAAGAGTATACCAATTAACATGTTCTGAGTGCAATTCCTTTTATATAGGTCAAGCAGGACGTTCTTTCAAGGCTAGATACAAAGAACATTTCCGGTCATTCCTACATCAGAAATATGATTCAGCTTTAGCTGCACATTGTCTGAATGAATGTCATCCTTTTCCAGAACTTCAACAGCTAAAAATTCTTAACTCCTGTGATAAATCTTATAAACTCAGTTTCTTTGAATCGATGGAAATTTTCAAGGCATCTAGGGTAGAAACGGTTAAGCTCCTTAACGACCAGGTAGACTTAATTACCTACCAATCACCATTATTCAAGTTACTGTGATCTCTACTAGCATTTTATTGATGGTAATTCCTGTATTGTACATGAGTATTCCGTTTTCATTAGCTTGTTGAAATTTTGTCATTCTCTACATCAATAAATTAGTGATAGTTAAAACATAGTAATTTGTTTTATTTTATTCATTATGAATATCAACTATCACGTAGTTCAGGCTTCATCGATCAATTATTTGAAATAAAACAATCACAGAAATATTAGATCTGATTAAACAAAAACTAGCAGCATTATTAAAAGGATTGAACAGATATAGATTGAGCAATAAAAGACAGACAAAACAATCAATTCAGGAATAATCAAAAATGCTTTTAAAACCATAGAAATACCAATTGAAGAGAACCGAACATCACCAAACATAAAAGTACCAATGACAGAAGATATAAGAACCTTTTGGAATGGAATATGGGGTAACCCCTGTGGCAAAAGAACTGAATGGCTATACGAAGAGAAAAGGGGAACCAACAACTTACCGACTATGATAGACTGGAGAGTAGAACCGAAAGAAGTCCAAGCAGTTATTCGTAATATGCACAACTGGAAAGCCCCAGGCCAGGATAAGCTTCAAAACTACTGATACAAAGCCTTTCACGCCATATACAAACAACTGGCAAAAATTTACACCAACATTTTCGGGAGTCTGAGCGAATGTCCAAATTTATGGTCAAGGGAGTGACATACTTACTGCCCAAATCTGAAACTTACTCTGATGACCCGGCAAAATATAGACTGATAGCATGCCTACCGACGATTTATAGGATACTAACGGCTATATTGACAAACAAAATATACAAACATTTAGAACAAAACAACTTAGATGAGGAACAAAAAGGATGTCGAAAAGGCTCGCAGGGATGCAAAGAACAACTCATTATTAACTCCATAATCATAAACAATACCATTACTAGAAAAGAGTCACTACATTTGGCTTTTATAGATTACCACAAGCATACGACAGCATTCCTCACACATGGCTAGTAGAAACACTAGAATTGTATAGAATTGAGACACACATAATAGAGTTCCTAAAGCACGCAATGTCACAATGGTGCACAACCTTATATCTGAATACTCCAGAGGCTGTGGGGCAATTTATCTCAGACATCAAGATGAAGTTTGGTTTAGACAAGTGCAGAACTGCGGCTGTAGAGAGGGGTAAATGGGTGGAAAGTTCTGGATTTGAGGTAAATGTAGACGAAGGAAAAATAAGTGGAATGGAAGAAAATGAGAAATATAAGTACTTGGCATACCTACAAGCAAGAGGCATGCCAAAAACACTATATCCGAAACGTATTTTTACCAACTAAGATTGATACTGAAATCCAAATTAGATGCGAAAAATATTGCTATAGCTATGAACACCTACGCAACTTCCATACTCACATACAGCTTTGGTATCATAAAGTGGACCAACCCTGTACTAGCAGAAATGAATACAAAAACCAAAAAGGAATTCAGAAAGTTTGGTGCACATCACCCAAAATCATCAGTAGAGCGATTTCACTTACCGAGAAAGCAAGGTGGAAGGAGAATACCTAATATGGAGAGACATCACAACCTAGTTTCAAATTTAAGAAAGTACTTCCAAGAAAAATCCGATAAGAGCTCCCTGCACGCTGCAGTTATAAAATAGACCTAAAATTAACACCATTGAACTAGCAGACAATAACTACAACCCCCTTGAAGATATAAGCACGACGGAGGAAATAAAAGCGCAATAGAGAAGCAAACCACTACATGGTCGATACATCGCAAATAAAGAAAATGTAGCAATCGATATTGAAGCATCCCCGATGTACCTGAGAAAAAGTGATCTATTTGTTGAGACCGAACATTTCGTTTCAGCCATTCAAGACCAGGTCATGCCTATCAAATATTATAGGAGAACGATCCTCAAGAAAAATAATATCCGCTGCTCAAACAGGCATAATAAGGTTACAAAACTGATACACCATGCTTTACGAACGAAACACATGAACCTTGGGAAAACCGTACTATATCACACGTACGTACGTACCACCTGCTGTGTGCAGAAATGGCAACCTAAAGATATACTGGGACAGACAAATAACAACAGACACAACCATTCCGAACAACATATATCTGGTATGTTGTTCGTGTTTGTGAAGAAACAAGCAAAAACCACATATATAGTCGATATTGCAGTAACTCTACCAACGAATATCAAGAAGACACATGCAGATAAAATTAACAAATACCTACCATTGGCGGATGAAACTGAGAAAATGTGAAAGATGGATAAGGTTATAATGGTTCCTATTATAGGCAGTGTCTTAGGTGAAATTCTTAAGAAACTTCATAAAGCTACAGATTTTGGAACTGGAGAATGGGCTTTATATACTTATGCAAAAGTCCGTACTGCTAGACGCCTGCATTACAGCCCGAAGGGTACTAGGAGATATTGATTTAGATATTATACCAACTACTAACTATTAAAAAATCAAAACGAAGAACATCAGTAATCGTTTCGAACATCAGAGTTTAATCCCTTGGTAAGATCACTCAGGATAAGTGAATTTTTCCAGCTTCAGCTCTGAGAAGTGCGAAAACTGTGAAATGATAATAACCTTGGGTGGTTCGTTGACTCCCTTACCCGGCGCCTTTCCACGTGGCGGATAGGGGACCGCTTGTTTGATATGACAGGTACCGAGGGAAACCCTGAGGCAGGCTAAAAGTTATTCCCACAATATGGGAGAAATCCATGGTAATGGAATCATAGGAATTGTGTTATAGAGTTGCTGCCTGGGGATCGCCAGTTCATATCTGGAGCCGGCACTGGACATGACAGCACGCGGGACGTCGGTGGCAGGGTGCCGAGGAGGCGGGACCCTGTCGCACAAACAGCTACAGTTTCCCAACAAACTCAACAACGGAGCCAAACAAGAACCAGGACTCAGCCAGCGCTCACCCAGGCGGAATTACCAAGACAGCACATTAATGCGCATTATGTACAAAGTGACCCGACTTGGACAGGAAATGGTTGGCTACCGGCAACAACTTCACGCAGAATTTAGTAAAATGTATCCCAACCTACAAATATCCGAACAGAGAATAGCCGACAGGTATCGAGTAATACTGAGAAATAATTTAATTCCAGAAAGAAGGCTCAATAATATCAAACAGGAATTGGAAGGAGAAATTTCGCAGGCGAATTCCGAGACCAGTGATCAGATAAATGACACTCCGCAACCAGGTCCATCTACTGAAGCACAAATGCAAGATGTACAGAACGAGCAAAACCAAGAACACAATGCAGAACTAAGAGACCATCGAATTAGAGAATTGGGACGAGCTTTATTAGAGTACGACGGCACTGACCCACTTTGCAGACCCCAGCTGCCAAAAATGAACTCCGAGACCAATGATCAGATAAATGACACTCCGCAACCAGGTCCATCTACTGAAGCACAAATGCAAGATGTACAGAACAAGCAAAACCAAGAACACAATGCAGAACTAAGAGACCATCCAATTAGAGAATTGAGACGAGCTTTATTAGGGTACGACGGCACTGACCCACTTTGCAGACCCCAGCTGCCAAAAATGAACTCCTCTAAGAAATTAGCAGTCGCACTTCATACCTTAAACACCGAAACATTGCCCGATACTCGCACATTGGACTCCTTGCACAGGTTAATTTACTGCAGCGCATTGGCAGCAGATACAGTGACAGGTGCGAAAATACATACGAGACGTGACATAAGCTGTACGAGAAGGTAACCGAATGCACCACAATGGGAAAGACGACCGACTAAGAAGATCGAGGCTCTCCGACGTGACATAGGACAACTGACGGAGTATCTTAGAGATCCAAAAAGTGCAAGAGTGGGAAGATCAGCACAATTGACAATAAGCCGGGTCCAACTACATTCACAATAAGATCCCAGCAATATCACACCAGACCAGTGTCTGCTTCTATTAAACAAAAAATATCCGTGTTTTCAGGGCGCCTAAGAAGATACAAAACTAGCAATAGCCAAAAAAATAGATACCGCAACGTTTGAAAAATCAGAAAAGACATTCCACTGAAGGCTTAGCAACATAGAAACTGCTAATAACAATGGTTGTCCCACCAAGCAACAAATTGAAGGATTCTGGACAGGACAGTTATCTACTCCAAATACAAAGGCTAGCTGGATTGACGAAGAAGGCGAAATATGTCAGGACTACACGAACAGATATATATATATATATATATATATATATATATATATATATATATATATATATATATATATATATATATATATATATATATATATATACACGGAAAGTGTTTGAACAATAGGTTGTAATCATATGCAGTAAAGATATATTATTATTATTATATATACACCCTGAAGTACTGAAGAAGTTACTAACATCATTAGGAAATTTCACAATTGGAAAGCACCGGGCCTCGACCACGTACAGAACTTCTGGTTGAAGAAACTTTGGTGCACACATGACGACTCGCTGTCTTGATTAATGAAGCCCTACTTAGTCCAGAAAAAATGCCACTGTCCTCTACCCAAGGGTCAACTTACTTACTGCCAAAAGATATCCAGAACACCCAGGATTCATCCAAATACCGTCTAATAACTTGTCTACCGACACTATACAAAGTGTATAGTGCATGCATTTCCCAACGAATATACGAACATTGCCAGAACAACAACTTTATCGTACCACAACAGAAAGGTTGTAAAAAGAATGCCATTCGATACAAAGAATGACCAAGCTTATTCCTACAAGCGAAATCTCTTCACGGCTTACGTAGACTACTAGAAAGCTTATGATTCCGTGCCGCATGAGTGGATAATAAAAATGCTAAAAAAAATAGAGCGTAATCTAGTGTCATTTTTATAATACTCCATGTCATTATGGCGAACCAAGATCCGGTTTTACGCGGCCACTGTGTCAATTTGGAAACAACTATCATCATAAAAAGAGGAATGTTTCAAGGAGACACCTTGAGTCCACTATGGTTCTGTATTGCTATGAATCCACTGTCGCACCGTTTGAACTCGACAAGATACGGATTCAGTGAAAAGAAGAACAACGCAGAAATGATGACAGTGAACCACCTTCTCTACATGGACGACTTAAAATTGATGGCTGTCACCAGGGTGTCCCAATTTTCTATAAAAAATCTTGGGTGGTTTTTTCAGATTGGAAGACCACTTTTTTGTTCAAAATTCAGAAGCGGCCTAAACTCTACTATAATGTCTTTAAGTAATAAGCTTTTTATGGTGAGTAGCTTCGTCACAATATTTTTTTTTCCGTAAAAATTCATGAAAATAGGCTTTCACATCATCGCATACTCCTTCGGCCAGAGAGGAAGAATACTTTCTTCCTTTCGTTTTCTTATTGCCCAAGGATAGCTTTATTGATGAATTGAAATAGATTATCCTTATTTTATCAGGAGTGACTCAAAAAAATTATTGAATATTGTAATTTTAAAAATATTATATCTTGATTTTTTTAAATGGAACACCCTGTATTTCATTATTCATGTCAACGTATAAAATATTGTGCCATATTTTTGCAGAAGTAATCTTATCTTTATCTTCGATCATTTTCGAAATATTCGATTATTTATGAAAATTTTTGATGAAAATTCTACAAACCGTATCAAACTCATCAACATGCATCATTATTCGCACAGAAGTTTTTCTTCTGTAATGATTCAAGTAGTAAAAAATGAAACCAAAATAAGATAATTCTTTTAACGAATGATAAAATCAAGATGATTAAAACGTTAATCGAGGTATGTGTTGACATTTTTTTTAATTGTGCCTTCTGTCAGGTGTCTGGACATATCATATTCTGCATTTTACATGGTGAACTTATCAGTGTTTCGTTATTAAACATTGTTGAAGTAAGCTTTGAACCCAATTTTCTCAATTGACTGCCATGAAGTTCTCCAAAGAAGAAATATGATGATATGATTTTTATTCTGGGTGAGTGTGATGGAAATTCTTTGTTGGCAAGTAGAGTTTATGCACAAAGGTTTCCTGATAAGAGGCATCCTGATGCAAGATACTTTGAAAAACTACTAATTAGATTTATCGAAACGGGTGATATCGCTTACAAAAAATATGAAAAACCAAAACTTGCTACAGCTGAAGACAACCAGTTATCAGGTTTGTTGACAGTGGCAGAGGACCCATATAAAAGCCGAAGGGAGATTTCTCAGTTAACAGATATAAGTCAAACTTCCGCCCAGAGAATCTTGAAAGTGAATTAATTTCATGCATATCATGTACAGCTGCACCAGGAACTGAACAATCAAGACTATGAAAATCGAATCAATTTTTGCAATTGGGCAAGTGACAAAGTAGCGGAAAATCCAAATACGTTTAGCAGAGTTCTTTTCTCGAACGAGGCAACTTTCCATAAGAATGGGCTTGTTAACAGGCACAACTTTCACTACTACGCCACGGAAAATCCACACCTCATGAGACAAATAGATCACCAGCATCGTTGGTCCTTGAATGTATGGGCCGCTATAGTAGATGGATATCTAATTGGGCCGCACTTTTTCGACGGGCACCTCAATAGTGAAATGTATTTAGATTTTCTTTAAAATCATCTACCAATGTTACTTGCCGATATACCAGAGCATATAAGACAAGATTTGTGGTTTCAACAGGTTGAAGCACCGGCTCATTACTCACATCAGGTTAGGGAGCATTTGAATTATGTATTTCCAAACAAATGGATAAGACGTGGTGGTCCTGTTAGATGGCCAGCTAGGTCTCCGCACCTTACAAGTCTAGATTTTTTTCTTGTGGGGTTATATTAAAGGCATCGTTTACCAGATTCCTTCTACTACACGGTTAGTTGGATATGAGACAGAGAATAGTCGACGCCTTTCAGTCAGTTAATCCGCAACTGTTGTCGAGAGTTCAACGGTCTTTCCTCAGAAGGATTGAGTTGTGTCTTCAAAGAAACGGACAATATTTCGAACACTTATTGAAATAGTTCAACACCTTGTAGATCATCTCACCAAAAACCAATCTATTACGTATTTCATACACGACTACCTTAAAATATCTCCATTTCTCTGATCAAGTATGATGATATGTTCTAATAAACTCTTCTTTCGGAACCTCTGATTTTATCATTTCAGTTTATTTTTTTTAATTCGAAAATGGTCGAAGATAAAGATAAGGTTACTTCTGCAAAAATATGGCACAATATTTTATGCGTTGACATGAATATAAAATACAGGATGTTCCATTTGAAAAAATCAAGATATGATATATTTAAAATTACAATATTCAATAATTTGTTTGAGTCACTCCTGTATAAAATGAGGATAATCTATTTCAATCTATCAATAAAGCTATCCTTGGGCAATAAGAAAACGAAAGGAAAAAAGTATTCATCCTCTCTCGCCGAAGGAGGATGAGATGATGTGAGAGCCTTATTACTTAAAGTCATTATAGCAGAGTTTAGGACGCTCTTGAATCTTCAACAAAAAATTTCTCTTCCAATCTGAAAAAAAACCTCCCAAGATTTTTATGGAAAATTGGGGCACCCAGTTTACTTCAAAATAAATTGCTGAAGTAGATTTTCACTTTCTAAATACAATACCGTTCAAACAAAAATGAAATCTTCAAGAGTGTACGCTACATAGCACCGCGCCACCCAGTATATATATATATATATATATATATATATATATATATATATATATATATATATATATATATATATATATATATATATATATATATATATATATATATATATATATATATATATATATATATATATTGATGAAAAGAGATTGAACACACATCATCCTTGATCCATCCAAGTAACAATAAGTTTTGCCATCTCTCTGTACAATTAACTACGGTTCGTTAAGTAGCTTTGAATAAGTTTAAGTTGTTCATTTTTACTCCACAATTTTCAAGTTTCCATAAAAGTAAATTGTGAATCTCAGTAGCTTTTGAAAGATCTGAAAAAAAAACCCAAAGGAATTTCATCATTTTCTAATTACAGTTGCAGTTCTCTTTCCCCTGACAAACCCATGTTCGATCTCGGTTAAAATATTGAATTTCAGAATTTAACAATCTATCAAAAATGTTTGCAAACGATGACAACAAACTTATCGGACTGTAATTCCGATAAGTGGTCTGAACACGGTTATTTTAAGTTCATCTAGAAACACCCCTGAAACAAGAATCCTATTCATCACATAACATGTGGTTTTACAATGTGTTTCATTAATTTCTGTACTATGCTCTTTGGGATTCCATCAAAACCATAAATTTTTTTATTTTCTTAACTAGATTAAAAACATTACAAATGGGGTCTCGTTCAATTTCAACTGTCTGTAAAGTAGCTTTTCATTAGATCGTATGCAACCTCTCTCCATCCTCATTCTTTTAGCCTTTTCAGTAGCTGCAGATGGTCTACCGTGTCAAATGCTTCAGCTAGGTCAACGAAGATAGACAGTGCTAGATATTTTTGTCAATTGCCTCTATTATTAAAGTAACAAGTTCCGCAATTACATCTAGCTTTGATCTGACTCTCGGAGACTCAGACTTTCGTTCGACAGTAGTTTGTACATCAGTATGAAAACTTTCAATTATTTTTGCCATGTATTTGTCATAAGCTGTCTGCTTTAAGGAGCTATAATTTTGTTTATTAAATATGAAAGAAATTTTAAAATTTGGTTTTAGAGTTTCTGCTTTTATTTATGCATGCTGCTTTCATTATTTTAACTACATTCATTATTCCCTTGACTTCAGTTTCGTCACTTTTGAAAATATTATCGTATTTGGATTTATGTATGTTTTGGGCACCACTCTTTATTTTACCTGTGTTGCTATACTTTCCAGTCAATTTTTTCTATTCACTATTTGTCAGTTAAGCATGATTCAAACACGAATTAAATTTTCACTGTTTTTTCTACGAACAATTTGAATTAATAGATCACTGTTACCACGGTCGTTCATCATCGGATTGTATGAAACAAAGTATTAAGTGGCGTAGTATTTCTAAATAGATCCTTATTTTGATTTCAAAAAACCAGATATTAGGTATACAGTTTACAAAGTGAGCGTTCTACTTTTTGGGACAATGTGTAGAAGTTTCAAATTGTCAGTACCAGAAAATGAGTTGAATCTTGTTTATATTTAATGAATTAATTTTGATGTTCTTTATATCTAATTTCGAAGGAACGACCAGTTTGACCTATATGTAGGATTTACTGTAATCTGGAGACGATAACTTTTAAAAACTCCTGATTTATTTAAATTCTCTATAGGATTTTTATCGTTGAATAAGAGTGATAACTATTAATTTTGAGGTCTGAATGCAGTTAAGGATTTCAATTTGGAAAGGTTGTTTGCTACATTTTACTCATTTGTCCAAAATATTAGAAGAGATCAATTTTTCGAATTTGTTGGTACTTATAATTGGATATATTTGGCTAATAGCAATATGTAATTGCTTTCGATTCACTATTTTGTCAATTTAGTCACGATCAAAGCCGTTGTTGTGAGCTATAGTTTTAATGGTTTCAATTTTTGATAATAAAGCAAATGATAATGCCCTGTGAATCATTGAAGTGTATGCCGAAATTTTATGTGAATGTAGGTTGTTCTTAGGGATGCATATATTCGTGCTAGTAGTTTTTAAAGATATTAAAGTTAATTTTACCATTTAAGTAGGAAATTAAAACACCCAAAAATGATATTTGATGGTTTTCCATGTTTTCGAATTTAAAATTAAAATAAAATTTTATTTCCTATAATATAAGATAAATATATCCGCAAGAAAAGGACTTACTGATGATCGCATAGCAAGACCACTAGATTTTGAATTTTAGCTGTGGATTCATATATAGCTATTAACCTAACATATTCAATTAAATATCGTGGCTTAATTGACAAAATAGTGAAACAAAACAATTACATATATAGCCAAATATATCAATATATATTGTTTCAGCAAATCCGAAAAATTTATCCTTTACTATATCTTGGACAGATAAGTGGAAATGTCTCAAATATTTTTCCAAATTGAAATCCAAAATTGCATTAATTTCTGTCCAAACTGCAATAATTTCTACATAGGTCAAACTGGTCATTCAAAATTAGATAGAAAGAATATCAAACTTCATTCATAATAAAAAATAAACAGGCTTCGACATTAGCCAACCACTGCATCCAAAATGGTCACTTCCTAGTATCGATAATTTGCAAATTCTACACTTTGTCCCAAATAAATAGAAAACTCAATTACTTAGAATCAGTTGAAATTTTCGAATCATTTCAATGACAAGTTACAGATAATGAACGATCAGACTGATTTATGTAAATCCCAAATTTTTGATATGTTCGAATAATACCTCCCTTTCAGTAGTTTATGAAATGTATACCTACCATCTGGTTTTTCCAAATCCAGATTAAGTACTTATTTATAAATACCACGGCACTTTATACTTAGTTTCATACTGTTCTATGATGAACGAGAATTTCAAACCGTGGTAACAGTGTGATTAATCTAATTCATTTGTTGATAGTAAAAACATAATAAAACTTCCATTCGTTTTTTAATCATGATTAATTACCAAATAGTAACAGCTAAATCCATACACAAATTTTTATTCTATTTGAAAACTTTTTAGTCTCCTGCATTATTTTCACGAAAACATTAAATCTCATAGCTTCAACAGCAACCTCATTAAAGAAATATAGCGGTATTGGACTAAATATTTTCACGATCAAAGAGCACCCCTCATAATGCGACTATCGTGAGGAACTAGTTGAAAGCACGATCTCGTTTGTCGTGTGGCTCTTGTGTGTTCATTTAACATCATTACTCATTACATTGGGATATTCTCCCGATTCCTGTTTTCTTCAGGATGTTTGTCGATATCGCTTACAGAAAAATGTGCATCTATTTTGTTTTAGCCTTTATGTGCTTCGAAAAAATGATGGAGATTTGTAATGAAATCCACACAAGGGGAGTTGATATTTTTTCCTGCAGTGGAAATGTTGACTCAACATCTTGATCGTTGCTAACTGTAATTTTTTTTTCAATAGTAAACTTGAAATTTCTTTTTAATGTGATTTTCCACCCCGTAACTTTGATTTAGTTTGATGTTATTTTACAAAGCTGTATATCCTTACGCTTTTTGTGTTTGTGTGAAACTTGGTGTAGAGATACATATATAGACTTCATGAAGTTTTATAATTTCTCTATTGTCTCAAATTTCTGTCCATCCAATTTGTAGGGCGGTGGTGTCAGAGTTTGGTGTTGGAATACAATCAACGTCCAACCATTTGACATAAAAGAGTTTTGTATTGAGAAGCAGTTCGAGATTTGTGGTGTATATTTCAAAAATGATAAAATACGAACAAAAGTTCTTAGTGTTTATAGATATTTTATTGGCACATCCTTTGTGAGCGGTTGATCCATACTCTAGAATATATGTACACTCCAAACGTGGATATAATTTTGTGCGGTGACTTTAATGTCGATCCAGACTCAATAAAGTATAAATATCTCTGTAATATTTTACTAAGTTTTAATTAAGTCAATACGATTCATGAAGGGAATCGACTGAGCAACTTCAGATTTCATATTTACAAATCTACATCACTCTAGAGCTGATGTTGTGGACACTCATCTGTCTGATCACAGAATGCTTCTGTTAGCTCTGAAACCACATTAACATCGTAGCAGCCTGCTTTAGTATAAAAAAGATTTCTTTCCTCAGAGCACTGGATCGAATGGGAGGTCCAGTTTTCATAAACTGGAATATGCAGACGAGGCTTTCAACGCTTTTTGCAATATTTTGATGCGTCGTTTTTATTCTCACTTTCCTCTAAAAAAGTTCTATAAAAGTGAGAATGGTCTTTGGGTGAATGATATCGTCAGAAGGTCCAGTGAGGAGCTCAGACACTTGTACATTTTGTCAAAGCAATCATCTGAGCTCAGGGAATTTCATCTTACCTCTAAGAGACAACACTCACTCCTGATTGAATCTTCCAAGAGAGTATTATCAAAATATAATTGCTTCATCAGGGAATCAGAGTAGAGCACCTTGGAGTGTAAAATAATGTAAAGGAGTTGAGTACCAAAAATTGTAAACAGTATAATTTCCCATGCCCCGGATGTGCCACAAAAGTTCAATGAATTTTTCATAGAAGCGCCAAGGGCCTTGTAAAGCCAAATTTGTTCAGAGGTATATCAATAATATTAAGATCAGAAATAACACTATATTTCTACAGCCATTTGTTTAAGAAGAATTGTTTTCATTAAAAGATAGAAAATTAAAACCTTCAAATGCTAGTAGCTAATAAGGGGTTGAAGGTATGATTCTAAGTGGTTAGCCAGTTACTTGGCAAAACGACAACAACTCGTATCTATCAACTAGTGTGTAACAGTAGTGAAGCATTTGTGGAGTACAAATGTGTTTCTTTGTCTCTCTTTGTTGACAAACTATCAAGTTATCGGTTGCAATTCTTTTATAATTCTGGACTTCTGTAAGTAGTGTTGCTGCACATATCTTCGTTTTACTAACTTTTGCCGCCATCACGAGTTATAATGAACTTCGGTCCATTGTGTGAAATTGGAACATTTACGGGAGGTCTATGTCTATTATCAAAACCAAAGTGTGGTTGGAACGAGGGTGAATTTGTGTTGTGCAGAGAAGATAGTCCTGCTTCACCTTTCAAAGAGAGTGCTGAGTTTGTTAACCTTTCTCAGGTCTGTGAAATTGGGAATAGCCGTAATGTTTACTTAGATTTGGTTTTTGCCCATGATGAAACTATTCACGTCCGACGCGCTATTGATTCATTTAAGGAAGATAGTATCCATCACCCGGCTCTCGAATTTTGCGTAGCTGTGGATAAACCTACGGAGTCTGCACTATCATTGCGAGGAATCATTTGACTTCCGTAAGGATGATTATGTTGGACTTAATGAGTATTTGTCTGGGTGCGATTGGTCTTTTGACGCTACTAACCTTAATTCTTCCGTTTCTAATTTTACAGCTGAATGTTTTTTGGCTTTAATAGATTTGTACCTAAGGTTGTAAAGAAAAATAGGAAATATCCAATATGATTTTTCTGAAGATCTCATTAAGTTAATTATTTTTAAGAAAAAGGCTCATTCAGGTTCAAGAAATCTGGTAGCACCGCAGACTAGGATTATTTTAAAGATCTGCGGTCTGATTGCAAGTTACTATCGGACCGACTGTACGCTGACCATCTGTACAATATTGAGAACACGATTCATTCTAACCCCCAGGCCTTCTGGAGATTTTTTTTCGGAGGTATACAGCAAAGATGTTGTTCCAAATAAAATTGAATATGATAGCTGTTTAAACATTGAAAGCTGCCTATTCTCACCTACAGAGGTTCTTGAGGTTGTAAAAAACCTAAAACCAGGGCTTTCTACTGGCTGCGATGGAATACCATCCATAGTTCTAAAGAATTGTGCTTTTGTTCTGGCAACTCCAATTAGTAATTTGTTTGATATTTATTTGGGTTGTGGCAAATTTCCCGCAATAAGGAAACAGAGTCCCATTATTCCCTTGTTTAAAAACGATTGAAGATCGCTAATAACAAATTACAGAAGGTATATGTTTACAATCTGCCTTACATAAATTACTTGATTGCATGGTCTGTAATTACCTATCTTGGTGCTGCTCTGTTATCATAAATGAGCAACACGGTTTTCGTACAGGCCGTTCTACTATAACTAATCTTGCACTCTACGTGAAAGATATAATTGACTGCTTTGAGGCGGGTTTCCAGTTAGACTCTGTGTACATTGATTTTTCTAAGGCTTTTAATACGGTTAATCATAATATTTTGTTGAGTGAACTTGAAGCTCTTACCATAAGAGGTTCCCTGCTCTCGTGGCTGGCAGATTTTTTATCTGGTAGAACGCAGATTATTAAATATAGAAACTTTTACTCTAGAAATTTTTGTAACTTCTGGCGTGCCCCAGGGTTCTCATCTGGGTCCACTGCTATTTAACAATTTCGTTAATGGTATAAGGAATTTTATTTCAATTAAGTTTCTTATGTTTACAGATGATTTGAAAATGTATTCAGTTGTAAAGAACTCGCAGGACTCAATGTTTCTGCAATCTCAGATTGATGCTTTTTCCACTGGGTTGACATTAATTGTCTTAAATTGAATTTTGATAAATATAAGATTATATCGTTTCATAGATCTGTTCAGATTAGTCGGTTCAACTACAGTTTTGATCAAGAGGATATTGGTCGTGTGAAGAGTATTGGAGTAATACTGGATACTCATTTGAATTTTAAGGAAGATATATCAGCTGTTTGTTCAAAATCATTCAAGATGCTTGGTTTTGTATTGAGAAATTCAAAAGAATTCTCTCGGCCCACTATCAGGTTATTGTATTGTTCTCTCGTTACATCCAATCTGGAATACGGTTCTATTATTTGGTCCCCATTCTTTATTGGTGATATCGATTTTTTGAATAAAGTACAAAGGAGGTTCTTACGTCATCTGGCATTCCGGCCGCATTTACCAAGTGAAATTGACTTACAAATTGTGATGAACACTTTCGGGTTGGATTCTCTGGAGAACCGGCGGAAGGTATCTGATTTATGTTTTTTGCAAAGTATATTGAATGGTTCTATTGATTGTATTGATTTGTTAGCTATGGTTGATATTAACTGGCCACTTAGGCGAACTCGACACACGCCTCTATTTAGTATCAAGATGCATAGATTTAATTACATTTGTAACTTCTTTATCTACCGTACTGTTACCTTGGCGAACAAAGTGCCATGGCTCCATTTCTTTTCTGTTGCTCTTAGAGTCTTCAAATCGAAAGCTTTTCATGCGTTAAGGTCGCTTTAAAATTAAAATTTTTTTCTTTATGCTTCACTACTGGGCACTATGTTTAATGCTCACTAAATTGTTTGTATTAATTAGTTCCTACTTTTTTATATTAAAGGTGGTTTCCCGTTTGTCCATACTATTTTTTTTTTGTAACTGAATGTTACTTTTTTTTGTATGATCAAAAAATGAATAAATAAACTATATAGAAGAGCACATAAGGAAAACATCGAATACGGATTTGTTGAGCTCAGATATAGGCGTGCCTCAGGGTTCAATATTGGGGCACGTGTTGTTTCCGTGGTATATAAATGATATTGAAAATTAACTCAGTTGCAAGATTTTTCTCTCTGCAGCGCTTGTTGCCTATAATGACGATGCTATGACATAGGCAAGAGTTTGTTTGAATATTAACCTATGATAACAATGGTTCTGCAGGAACAAACTACAAATCAATGCTCTGAAGACAACATATTTAGTGTTTCACTATCAAAACAAAATAATTGATGTGAATGTAGCAATAAACAATACTAAGCTGGTCAGGATCAGAATAAGTTCTGCCAAATTCCTTCTTCATATATATGAGAACCTAAATTGCTTGTGTACCATCTAAGCCTCACTCTTTATACTATCTCATGAGAAACCTGAGGAAAATCTTAATAGTAAATTAAGTAAAGTCTGTTTATCAAACTCAGGTTGCGGTATGGGGCGTTATTCTGGGGGGGCTCTGATGGAGCTCTTGAAGTGTTTCGTACTCAAAAGAAGACATTGTTATGCGTTTCACAGACAACTAGTGTTTAGTACTCATTAAATTTTTGAAAGTCCTCAGTTCATCATCAATCTGTATACTAGAAATGGCAACAGTGGTATTTAATAATCGTAATGAAATGATGTGTAATGGTGACTAATAATTAAAATTATATGAATATATAACACACGGAACGGGCACAACTTTGTCCCGTCTAATTTCAGACAGAGAGTTGGCAGACAGTCGTCTTTGTATTTAGGAGTTAAAATATTTAAGGCTTAACGATGAAATTAAGCAGTTGTGCCGTGTTTAGAAAAAGACTGACTGATTTTTTACTAGATTGTAGTTTTTATAGTGTAAAGGCATTTTTTAATGTAGTTTTGTTGTCCTAAAACTTTGTATGATAGTTTTAGTTTTATTTTATATTTTAGGAAGACTTATAATTCTTGACCTTTTTCACAATGTCTTGTAACATTTTGAAGGAAATAAAGTGAGTATTTTTATATTATCCCTCTATGTTAAGTAGGCTCAGATCGTGTATTGTCCATGTATCTGATAAGACAATGCAATCAAAGGGAAAACCTATGAGAGTGTATTACTTTCCTTGCTGTGGAAATATTGACTGTAATATCAATTGTATCATTTCATGGGTAAACTTCAAATTATATTTCATGTAAATTACCAACACATCAATCAATCATTTTGATTTACAAAGCTTTGCATCCCCCTATGTTAAGTAGACTCCGATCCTAGATTGTCCATATTTCTTATAAGACAATACAATTAATGAGAAATCCTACATGGGCTAGATTTGCTTTGAATTCATCCAAATTCTCAGCCACACTTTTTATATAGACATGTAAGACATTGAATGTCTTACCTTCCCTATTCTTATTCAAAAACTGATCAAGATCTGTGACATTTTCAATTATTACACAATGCATACAATTTAAAATGTTACATTACTGGCTAGTGAGTTGAGTGATTACTAAAAGTAGAAATAACTACTATAATTTCAATAAATTAGCTCTCCCAAACATTAAATTTTGTTTAAAAACAGAGTAAACTTACAGATCTGTAGAATCTCCAAGACATAGACCGAGGAACACCTTATGATAGTTTTAACTAAAATTAATAAAATTGGATTGGTGAAATCAATTATTGGCATCTTGCTCATCATAAGTTCAATGTTTTCCAAAGTATTCCTTGGATCATATCCTTTTGATACCAAATGGTACAGTACGCTAACTTGCAACATCAATAAAATTTGGATATCTATTTTATCCCCATTTCTCCAACAATATATTGATAACTCGTTTATTAACTCAGAAGTTACGGATATGGAACCCGTACAATCAAACTAAAAATAAATTTAAAGTCCAAGACAGTATAAGTGAAGAAGAAATGTACTTAAAAAATCTGAAATATAATTAAGAAATAATAATCTTCACTGTATTAGACTAGAATAGAAATTTGAAACCTACTTATTACATTTATATGAGTCAGAATGTATAAAATACTTACTAACATCCAAGAAACTAATTTAGTTATCAGTTCAATATTTTTACTCGTTTCTAAGAGATTCAACCATAATTTCATTTTATAAAAACTAGGCTTTTTATTTGTGGGATTGCAGATACAAAACTGGTAAAAAGAGTAGTTCAAATAATTCCAGGATGAGCTAAAAAATTTGAATAAAAATGAAGCAACACTTTCATTAGTTTCATAATCTTGTTGAATGCAACTTACCTCCAATCTTTTGCTCTATGAAAATATCTTATTTCATTGTAAATATATGGAAGGCAGTCAGGATCTCTCATTAACAGAGTAATAAATGGATGCTGAGGCAGGACAATATTGAAAATAATATTATCTTTTTTGCTATTATGTGCGAATTGATAACAAAGAACAGCATTAATTGCTTTAACAATGCCACGGGTTATTCTACAAAATTTAGTATTACGTTATATTCAAACAATTTTCAAAAAAATTACTTGCTACTAGGGATTAACGTAATAAATTCTTCTAAAAGTTTGTCAGGACTAATGATTCCTTGTTCCAAGAGTTTTATTATTCCCAAGCTAGCAACCTCATTAGTTTGTGGATCAGTATTTACACATTTGATTATGAGAAAAGATGGTTCGAGAAGGTCTTTTTTTCCTTGCACATGCTCTTCTTCAATATGCTGAACTATTTTTGAGATCACTAGGGCTATTACAGAGGAGTCTTTTGAAAGCAACTTGCTGTTGAGTTCTTCCATATTAAGAAGTTTGAATAATAGTAGCTAGAAACTTTGACCTACATATATCAAGTTTTTTCATCTATTCTGAAAGAAAGATATAATGCAACTTTGTTTAGAAATAGTACACGATAGCATATTTCAAGAAATGTCCGAATATCTTCAATTTATTTCGAAAATAAATATTTATGATATATATGAACGAAATGTGCTCGACTAGACACTTCGCTTGGTTGAAATAAAATTCAAATGATTGACAATTTAAATTTCAAAATTTGACAGAGGTTGAACATGAGCATCTCGTGAGGCTGTACGCTTAGTAAACAATCAACCATAGAAAATATATCAATTTTTTTTCGTTATTGGTTTCATCTAAGAATTCAAAAGGTTCATTTCGAATTAGTTGTTTGAACAATTTGTTTAAGTACTTGCTTGTGAATTTCGATTTTCGAGAATAAAGTAGAATGTCTTAATGAAGTCCAGTAGAGTTCGTTTCAATCCTTTAATTTTACATATATTTGACAGAGTTATATTAAATAATAATAACTTAATCATGCTTTAGTTTTCGATTTTCACTTCAAAGAGAAAATATGGACATCTTAAGCTTTCAACAAAATAAAATAAAAATTGGACATTAGTAGACGTTACGATTAGATGCAATTCCATTTCATTCACTGCCCCAATTGATTAAAACGATTCAATCAACTTCTTAGATTTATCTATTAGTAAATTAAATAATGAACATGTTTTCCCCTTTTTTCATAAACCATGACATACGCAATACGGACAGTGTAATTCATTATACGTCGTTCAACAAAGAAGGCAGCTTTCCACAGCATGATTCACAGATTATTAAATGTGAATGGTTACAATACAGATATTACCACTGAATTGCGTAATATACAGCGAAAGTACAAAACAATAGTTGGAAAAGCTGGCTGAAAATCAAAACATCCTTGCCAAAGTTCTAATCACTCATGTTATTGCGAACTAATAATAATCTATCCAAACACTTTAAAAATAATGAAAGTAAATAGATAAATGAAATAAATCTGGTCTATACAAAGTTAACTGCGATAGTAGCAATAAGATGTATATTGGTAGAATTACTATCATCTTTAAAAAGAACACTAATTCTAGTTACGCGAATCATTCAATTAAAGAACAACATAATTTCGACTAAAATTTAAAAATTTTACAAAATGCAAAACTTTATATTAAATTTTAGGAATCCTTGAAATCAACAAAAACTTTACAACATATTATCAAACGAACTAATAAATATTGACACTAATTCCACTTTACTTAATTTGTTTCCTGTTAAGTAATTTGGATAATGTTTCTTTGAATTTGTCTTGGGAAGTTTTTCTCTCTTTGAAATCGATTGTGTAGATCGTATATAAATTGTTGTACCTCAGTTTAATTTTTGTTTTGTATCTGCCTGATGGAGGTATAGTGCCGTCAACACGCGTTACAAATGTAGTAAGAATTGTAAACCAAATTTTCTCTTATGTATCAATATTGATGTTCACGTTAAGTTAATACTTTAGCCCGACATATAAGCAGATTAAGAGGTTTATTCTTCTAAAATTTAGAGGCCGCTAAAAATGACATGTTTGAAGGCCCTTTAAAAATTCAATGTCTAGGTGCTATTATGTAAGCAATAGTTTTAGGGGACCTTTAAAATGAAGAATTTTTAAAGGCTCTTTAAAAATTGGTTTGTTACCATTTGGCAACATTCCAGTTCGACCATTTTCAGGAACAGAATATGCAATTCTATCCACTATCCATAATTCTAACATAAAGTTTTGTTCTCTGATTATAACCCAACAGTCTGTTGAATAGTTGAATAATCACAAAGATAATTTATATACTTAGTCAATGATAATTAATAATGGTTTTTATTATTTTCAAATAGGTACTATTTTTACTACAACAGCCACTTCATCAATACATCGAATCATGCTTGATTGGCTTAAGGCAAAATGATATCCTTGACCAGTACTTCGCTGATACCTTCCTGTTCCATAAAAGTGAAGAGTACTTAGAATTTATTATGAACTGGGATTGATACATCTCTTCACCCATGACCATATAAGGCTCAATAAGATTAATTATTATTTTGGTAACATCTTTATTGAAACGGATTAGTTTTTTAAATTATGCATCTGACAGTAAGAATGGGTATGTTTCATCCCTCTATTGTCATTGAGTCAGTTTTAGTCGACGCCTGAGAAAAAATACAGAATGGAACATTTGAATATTTCTTCATTCTCAACCATCTCTTGAACAAAATTTTCTCCTCTAATATCCATTTTAAGTCAAAACTTGACACCTATAAGTAACTGCTGATTATTAGAAAGAGCATTTAACCTCCCTCTGAAATTATTCATTTTAAAGGACAAGTTTGAAAGACTTCTCTAAAATTTTAACAGAAACGACCTTAGTGAATACCGATTTGGAGGGCGTTAATATTTTAGTGGTCTTTAAAGTTTAACAAATAATTTACAGAATAGACCTCTAGGGATATTTTATTTTAAGCTAATCAACATAATAATGTCCTGACATTATTACTTTCGTAAAGAAAAAAAGAAGATATAGATAAAAATTGGCATGATTTCAGGAACAAAGAAAGTCTTGAAATGTTTAGTGAAATAGGTGTGGATTCTGTTGTGGCTTCCATGATTGGACGCAATAAGATCATGAAATCCAGTGCAAAAATTAATTATTAAGTAAAAAACAGTCTTAAAATATTTCATGAAAATCATTTTCAATTAAAGAAGATAGCACCTTTCTGACATATATGAAATTGACAATTATTATGTCTAATTCGATCCACAGTTAAGCTCTTCTTTAAATTATGTGGTCAAAGTTAACAATTTTTTTTCAAAATCACTAAAGCTGGTATAACAAATTGTTATATTTTAACTTTCGCCTATGATGAACAGTTGCTAGTAAATAAATACACTGCTGTTCTGTGACACACAGGGAGCGGATCCGAACATCGAACATTATATTACACTTTGGCACAGTATTACTGTAATACTGCAACCTTGTCAACTTTGAATTTATATAGCACTGTGCTGTCTTTGCATGAATTAAATTCTTATAATTCGTGATTTTTTTTCAATACAAGAAAAGGAAATTTAAAGTTCATAATGCAACTACCCGGAATCTTAAGGTCAATAGGCAAAAAACAAATAGAGCAAGGAACACAATGGTAATTTCATCATATCTTCTTCGGGTTTTTCAAGTCTAAACTTATATAACTTTTTTCAGGGTATCTTCTGCTGCTCTCTTTGGAGCTACCGCAGGGCTTGGAGTAGTTTACGTCACCGACTGGAAATTGATTTTACAATACTTGCCATATTATAATGGAAAATTCCCTAAAGAGTAAAATCGAAATTGGTTATTATACTGTGTAGTTTAGAATAAAAATATTTAAATTATCAATTTTGTTAATTTCCACACCCTTATTACTTCTGCTCTGAAAAATAGTTACAATCGATTGTTTGGTCTGTTTTTTCATTAAATTTCAAGATATAATGACAATTTCAATGGGATGGGAAATATGGTTTGACATATAACCTCAATTCACTTTCTTTGAAATTGTGATTACTGTTATGAATCAGTAACTAGTTGAATAAAAATCTATGTGGCGATTGAAAAGATGCAATGTGCACATATAAATATACGAAAAGCTATATTTATCCTTCTTTCAGTTCTTATAAATTATGTGAACCATATCCAAATGGGTTTGTATTAATTATTTTGATGCCAGTAATTTTATTCATTTAATTTTTTGCAGCTGAAAATTATATGGATACCCACTCTAAAGATCAACAACCTAAAAATAATACTCTAAAGGAAGAAGAAATATTTATTCCAAAAGTAATGCAGGTAATATATTAAGCTAAGCAAATTACATAGATCTCATTCGTTTGAAGTAGTACAATGTATTCTTTAATAATTTTTCAGGAAGATGTTGTACTGTACTGCCCTTCTGATATTTCCTGTAAAGACCTTGAGGCATCTTGTTTAGATTGTCAACTAAATTTCAACTGTCGATATGGTGAAACAATTAATACAACATGTTCTCCTAAACCTGTAGTGCAATGTGAGGTGAGTTCAGCAATGGTGAAATTATTTATTAGTAAAATTAATCCATTGTTTTTTTAGGGTGAGAGGGTATTCCAAAAATCTTATATCTGTAGATACTGTTACCAAACAGAACATTGGGAGCATTCTTGTGAATTGAAAGCAAATTGTAATTCTGTAGCTTCCCCAAGAGTATACTATACTACGAATTGTACTGTTGATAATAATATTATTTGTTTAGGTAAGTTAAATAACTGAATGGAAATCTTATTAATTTCATCATCAGTTTCAAGAGGCATGTTGTTCATGCAGTGCATCATTATTGCAGGTTTCTGGGGTCTTTTGACCTGTTTGCTGTGTAATGCTTGGTATTATTAGTCTTGTAGAAACTTTAAAGTGAAGTTTGCGACACTGTTGTTGGGGGCCTCCTGGCTCATACAGGCACTAGGTGTTTCAGTATCTAATGTCTTCAGTCTGGTTGTTTTATGAGCGGAAACACAAAGTTTATATCTTCTGCTGTTTCATCATTTTATAGGTAACCATGGTATTGTGTGGTCTCCGACAGTATCATGATGTGTACATGTTTACTGAGTTGGTATCCTGTCAGTAGGCCAACTGCCCAGCTAGGAAATGAAGACAACCTTAATCTCTTTCCAGGGTCTGGGATTTGTCCAAGTGGTGTGCAGGATCTCTTGATGCTTTATAGGGATAAAAGATAGTTACTGTCCATTGCGCCTTTTCCATTGTTCAGTTATTGAAGCTGTGTTCCAGTTTGTTCATTTGATGTTTGAATTGCTGTATCGCCAATGAGAAAACCTAGGAAGTGTGTTTTTACTTCTTCCAGTGTTGCTTGGATGTTGATCGGTCCTGCTATTGAGAAGATCCCCGAAGAGGGTTTGCCTCTGGTACACCCAATTTTTCTCTTAGCTGTGAGATTTCCAAGCTTCTTTTTTTGATCAATTCCTCTTTGTAGTTGTTAGCATCACATAGGGTTTTCTTTCTCTTTGTTGTATTGTACATGGCAGATGTTATCCAAGATGAATTTGTCTTATATAATTATTTTAAAACAACATTAGTATATCTTATTAAGTTTTTTAAAATCTAAGCAAGTAATGACATTTACCAGACCAGACTTCATTTTTGAACTGAAGAATCAATTTTTTTTCAGGGAATAGAGTGTTTAACAAAAAACTTCCATGTAATTGGACTGGTGGGTATCGTTGGTTCACAGCTTTAGCTCTAAGTATAACTCTTGGAGGATTTGGTGCTGATCGTTTTTACTTAGGACATTGGCAAGAGGGAATAGGAAAATTATTTAGTTTTGGGGGACTCGGAGTATGGACTTTGATTGATGTTATACTTATATCTTTACATTATTTAGGTCCTGCTGATGGTTCTTTATTTATTTAAAGAAATTTTACTTTTAGTGACGTGTATATATTTGTTTTATATTAAAACAATGTAACTTAATTAAATAAATACTTTACATTTTTTTTGAATTCTTGAAAAATCAATTTTCTTCCTTTGGTTGAAAAATATTTTCATCTCCATCCTGTATATCGGAGCTTTCTAAAGGATTATTTTGTGAATAGGCTTCAGCATATGCATCAGGATATTGTACTGAAATCTTAGTCTTTATAGCTCGAATCTTTTTAAAGATGTAATCAAGATCTTTTTTCATTTCTAAAAACATTTGACTGTGCTTTTTGAATTCTGGAGCTACTGATTTCAGTCTAGAAGCGCTGAGGGCATTACAGTTTGTTAACATTTCGTTTGTCTTCTCAAATCTTTGTAACCTAGAAAGGAAACATCATGTAATCAGTTGATATCATGTCTATACATACATTTGTTTTTGGGCTACAATCATAGACTTAACATCCTGCTGATCAATAATACCAGCTAATCCTTGAATGAATACTTCAGGGGCTGTATAGTTCTGAAAGCATTCTATACTAAAATCACTTTCTGGAGTTCCTTTACTGTCCATGTTTCAGTTTGTATAACTACTAGTTTAAATCAAAGAGAAAATTTCGAGGTTTCATTATCTCCTTGTGAAATATTTTGATTGATTCTATAGCTTTATTTTCAACCTATTTAAAGTTAACTGAATCATTTCAAAATATTAAAATTTTTATTTCGAATTTCATTGATTCAAATCTGAAGTAATGTTTTGTGGTGTTTGCTTTGAAGTTTGGAGAAATGTGTTCGATCAAACATAATCTTTTACACGAGTAGTGTATACCATTATTATTCCATTCACGGAAACGTGGCCTCAACATACGCAGTAATATAACCAGTATCAAATAGTTTGTTTCCTGTTGGTAAATCACTTTCTATTTTCATATTCTCTCAATCATATTTGATTTAAATACCAGAAATAAGATGAGAAAATAAATCTGTAATTACTGAATTATAGATAATACATGAAAACAAGAAATAGCTCAAGGTCCAAACTTTGAATTATAAAAATTTTTACTTGTTGCTCTTACAATTCCGTAGGTGTAGGTGTACTAATCATCAAGTAATTTGATTTTGAAATCAGTATAACATCTAATTCTTTGGCAGGTATATATATATATATATATATATATATATATATATATATATATATATATATATATATATATATATATATATATATATATATATATATATATATAATAATAATAATAATAACTGTTCTTTATTGATAATAATATCAAGAGGCCATCGACCAAAGTCCTTCAGCCCAAATGGGTTTGAAATACATTTCTAAAATATTAATAATTACAAAAAAAAAAAAAAAAAAAAAAATCTCTAATAATTAGTACTTTAGGAATTTTGGTAACTTTTTAGCTTCTGAAGTAATGTACAGGTTGGAAATTTTCTGAGTGGGTTTTCTGCTGGTTCGTCGTGCAGGAGATCTCTTATGTCATCCAATTCACTCAGTCTCTGTATAAATTTGGTATTCAGTTTCTTGATGCGCTCTCTTATGGGTTCTAGCTTGGTTCTCTGGTACAAAAGGTGATTTGGGGGATTGTGTAATGGGTTGTTTGGATGCCTCATTTTGGTTATTGCTCTCAGGGATGTTGTTTCAGCAACCTCCAGAATTTTGATCACTGACTCTCTACAATTCGCATATAGGGGATGTCCATACTCTATTATTGGTCGACATATGGATTTGTAAATGACCGTTGCTGTTTTCATGTCAATTCCTTGATTATTGTATGTCAAACATCTAAAGTGTTTAGCTCTAGCGATCATTTTCTTTTTATGGTGTTTGCATGAAGTTTCAGGCTGGCTTTGCTGTCAATTTGAATTCCTAGGTATTTTATTGATGGTGTTGGTTTCACTGTTTTCTTGTTTATTGAAATAACTGGGGAATGGTGATTTATGTTGTGATTGAATATAATGAGCTGTGATTTTTCTGGGTTGGCCTTCAATCTCCACTTTGCGAACCATGATGTGATGTTGTTAATGTGCTTTTGAAGTTTTTCCATACATTCTTTTAATGTTTTCCCGTGTGAGATTGCTACAGTGTCATCTGCGTATTGTAGTATATATTGATCTTTATTATGAATTGTGGGCATGTCACTGCAATATATGTTGTATAGAAGAGGAGAGAGTGGTGATCCTTGAGGTGTACCTTGCATGGAAGTGAAGAAGTCAGATTCTGAGTCGCCAATTTTGTTTTCAATCTTCTATTCTCAAGATATGATCTTATTATCTGGATAAGATATGATGGAGTGTCTCTTTTGAACATTTTGTAAAGTAAACCTTTTATCCACATACTATCAAATGCTTTATTAGTGTCCATACATACTGCTGCTGTTTTCCTTTTGTTCAATTGTGCATTTTGAAGGTTAGAGATGAAAATTGTGAGAGGGTGAACTGTAGCTTTTTTTCTGCGGAAACCAAATTGGTATTTGGGAATAGAATAATGGAAGTGTTCCTCAAGTTTTACTTTAATTATTTTTTCTAGTAGCTTTCCTAGTACTGGCAAGAGTGTTATAGGCCTATAGTTTTCAACTTTTTTGTGATCTTTATTAGTTTTTGCTATTAGAATGATGGTACCAGTTTTCCATATTTTTGGGAAGGTTTGATTATTCAGACACCATTCGTACATCTTCATTATGTGTTCGTGAATTTGTTGGTTCAATTGTTTGACTATACTCCATGGAACGTTATCTGTCCCTGGAGCACTGTTTTTAGTATTATGCAGAATCTCATAATACGTGTCTTCCTCAATTTGCACTGATTCTTTTTCCTTCTGGACATCGGTGAAGCAATCAGCATACCAAGATTCTACCGTTGTTTCTGTTTCAGTATCATAGTTTCTGTCCTTGTCATATTGGTATCCCTGTTTGAAGTGTTCTGCAAATATGTTCGCCTTTTCTTCATCAGAATTGTATTCTCTATTATTGGCTAGAATAGTGGGTATCTTGTGAAATTTTTTGTACTTGGAGAGTTTGTTTATTTGCCGATAGAAATTTCTCCCTTTGGCTTCTCTGATTGCTTTACACGCTTCCGTCCATCTATGAAGTCTGTACTGCCTGATCATATTGTGAATACTAGTATTGTATTCATTTAGTTTGGTTTTAAAATTAGGATTTGGGCAGCGCCTGTATTCTCTGTACATTTTTCGTTTTTGCTTGATCATATTAACAATGAAAGGTGGTAAATCGTGGAGAAATGGATGGTGTTTTGCTGTGGGTGTATATTTTAGAATGGATTTGGAGAGTTTGTTATTGAATAATGTGATGTAATCTTCGTTCATATTTGTATGTTTGTGGGAATTTATAAAGTTAGTGATCTCTTCATTTATTTTATTAATCTTGCATTTATTAAATTGTAAGGTTTTTCTCAATACGGTCTCTTCAGTTTGAGTATCCAAGTCCAATGTGATCAGCATCGCCAAGTGATCCGAACCCAGATCTGGCACAAGTTGTAAATCTTTGATGTTATTTTTAGATTTGTGGAGTAGAGTAATAAATCTGGGGTACTGTCCGGGTTGTTGTCCATTAAAAACGTTGGTGGTGTAATGTATTTTTGAAGGTACCATTTTGGAGAAACTTATTTATTTGTTTATTTTTCATTTGGTTGGGGTTGAAGTCTCCAATTATTATAGAGTATTTGTACAGAGCTGCTTTAGTGAATATAGTTTCCTCAATTTTTGAATATGGATGAATATATATTAAAAATATGTGCAGTTTATCTTCCATTCTTAAACTTATATATATATATATATATATATATATATATATATATATATATATATATATATATATATATATATATATATATATATATATATATATATATATATATATATATATATATATATATATATATATATATATATATATATATATATATATATATATATATATATATATATATATATATATATATATATATATATATATATATATATATATATATATATCATTCACGGAGAATAAGTCATAAATATTCCGTGTATGACAATTCTCTTTTTCTGTGATCAATATGGAAAAAAAAACAAAAATGACATATAGCGTGGGCCGCCATTTTATGAGCGTTGTAATTTTTGGAGTTGTTTGTTGAAAATGAAAGTGCAATTGTTTGAAATTGTGATATAGTTGATATAATTTCAACTACGATCGAGGTAATATCATATTCTACCTGAATTTGTGATGTGTTATATTTTCTAGCCCAATATTAGTAGGTCAGCTTTTGCCGCTAATTATTTGTAAACAAATAGAGACCGATTATTTATGGTATATACATTTTTGAGAGGTTTCGCGTTATTTTGAAAGCTTTTCCAACTTCAGCGAAGCTCGATTGCTAGATTGAATGTTATGTTGGACGCTGCGTGTTCAGCACCAATAACTCAATGGGAAAACTATTACTCAGATTTTTGCTTCATTAATTAATTAATGCTAGTTGCATTTTTCTCATATCAAAATGTTTTATTTTAATCGTTTTGCATTTGGGTACAAATTTTGATTAGGCAGCAATTATTATGTTATATTTACCGATATTTAATTTTTTTGTTTCATTTCTACCCCTTTTACAGGCATGAAGGAATTTCAAAATGTGGCTAAGGAGTGAAAAAAAGAACCGTAAACTCAGATTGTTCTCACCCTGTCTGAGTAAATTGACGAAAGTTCGCAAAGTAATCAGAAAAAATAGTTGGGTAGATCAATCACATAATTATTTTTACAATGGTAAGAAAAGAAAGAATACCCAGCCTCAGAAATCTCTTAAATTAAGCATACATTCAGAAACATCAGAGAGCAAAGAAAATTTGCTAGAACAAATCGTACCAGAGCTATGTACTCCAGATTGTTCCCAAATAAATGATCAAAATACTGAAAATCTTGAGAATCTCCAGCTTTCTATGAATAATAACACAACAGAGGTGGTTTCAGATGTGAAATTCTTCAACTACTGCTATGAAAATTCAAATACAGAAGTTATAAATACGAACTTACCCAAAGACATTGAATATTCCACTATTAATCTTGGTAACAATTTGGAAATAGCTTGTGAGGAAACTCTTGAATGTTCCGAAGTTGCTATGACAGACCGGAATAATTTTGATAAATATGGATTTCCCGAATTTTCTGAGAAATTATGTGAAAGCATGTATTATGATTGTGGTGAAATGAGGCAAGATATGACGGATTTGACCAATGTATCAACGCAAGATTTTTCTAATTTACTTGATGAAGAGTTAACGAAGAATATAATGGTCAGTACTGTATACGATTACTCAAATATGTATGCTGGTAGGTATACAAACGAAATTATATCTAGTGTTGTGCCAGCTTGTGAAGAGAGACTGGATTGTCAACCCGAACATGTTGAGATTGAAGATTCTTGGGAAGCCTTTGATCCCTATGTTTTCATTAAACAGTTGCCTCCATTAACTTTTGAGATGAGATCCAAGTGTCCTGCGTTGCCGTTAAAGACAAGATCGAGCCCTGAATTCAGTTTGGTATGTATATTTCAATGTTGTGAAATTCTCTAATGGGAGCAGTGAATTTTTTATTATGTTATGGGTAATATAGGGTAAATTATAAGTGTCATGAACGATGAATTGCCTGGGAGATGAACAACGGTGTGCTTAAGTAGGTTAGGTTAAGAGGTTGAAAATTTTATCCCTCTTGATACGTTAATTAAATATGGAATCGAAAATTGTTAATTGAGCACTGAAAACGAATTGGAATATAATAATTCAAAATAAAATAAAATCAATGTATTTCACTAAAATATTCTACAAAGTGTAATTTTCACTAAACACACTTCCATAATACCCAATCTAGTTTCATAATAATAATAATAATAATAATAGTTTATAAATAGTTTATTGAAATAGGATACATCCTAATATTACATACTGAAATAAACATTAAAAAAAAATAAATTAATTAATACACCCATAAATGTTCTCGATCCGAGTTATTAAAAAGATATAGTCTAATTCAGGCAGAGGGTGATAAAAAATAATAAAACCCTAAATTATTCTGTGATATATGAAGCTTTTATAGAAGCAATCACACCCCTCTTGAATATTTTTAAGGACTCGGTCCTTGTAATTTCAGTCTTAGTGACTTATTAAAGTCACTAAGACCTCTGCTGAATAATGACTTCATTCTGCTGTAAAGATTACATCTTCGCAAATAATAGAGATCATTTCCTATTGTAAAATAATTGTGATTATCATAATGAAAAGAAAGGAAATCTGCAAAATAGGCCGGCAAAATCTTATGAACAATCTTGAAAATAAAAACCACAACACTCAAGTAAAATCTCCTTTGTGGTCAGCCAACTGAGACTATCGAGCATCAGTGATACTTGTGTATCTATTACATTGAAGTATAACACGCATCCCATGATTCTGTAATTTCTGTAAAGCAGAAACTTCACTCAAAGTGAATGAATAGAGCAAGCTCGCTCAATAGTCGAAGTGTGGCTGTATTATTGTGTTATAGACAGTGATTCTAGAGTCAATTGAGAGGCCAGTTGCAACACGACTGAAAAAGTATAATTTTTTACATATCTTTCGATAGACATAAGAAAAATGGCTGTTAAATATTAACAAACTATCCAACATGAAACCCAGGTACTTAGATTCTGAAACAAATTCTATTTTTGAGTTATCAATGCTCAATGTATGAACAGACAAATCAAGGTTTCAAAACTTATTAGGAGTAGTTAGAACCATTCATTATATAATAAATATTTAAAAATATACCTGACATTCAACAGTATATAACGAGATATTAACACCAGATGCTTTGTTCCGATACTGGAATGTTTTGGAATTGAAATATCAATCAATGAGGCCCCGAATATCAGATTAATCTAGGACATGCTTTGATTATATTATTTCAAATATTGAATTGCAGCATTGTAGTATTTTTCAATGATATATGAGAGATATGATCAAATGAGACAGATCAATGATACAGATAGCTTCTTGAAAGACTTGGATAAACAGAATTGGAATGAATTATATAAAATGTGTCCAAATGAAATCAATAATATGTGTGAGTGTTGATTTCATCAGCATATAAATGGAGTGATGCTTTCCTGACAGATCAAAAGTATATGGTAAACAGTAATCTAACCTAATCTAACCTAACCATTTAAACATCATGAGACTGTCGGAGACACAATGTCGTAGTTGCCTATGAAAACAATGGACCATATACTTTTGGAATGTCCCGCTCATAAAGTTACCAGATACAAACACACAGGCCTGCACCCCTCGTGTTTCTGACCAATAGATATGGTGAATAATTATGATATCTGTTTTGAAAGATATAAAACAATCAAATTGAGTTTGTTCGTTGTTAATTTTTAAAATTATTAGAAAAATGAGAGATAATAAATTACTACCTGAATTGACATGGAATAAACAACTTTTGTTTTGAATGAAACAAAAATATGTTTTTCTTTAATTATTAGGAATTATTTTTAATTTTAATATCATTTAATTTTTTCAAGTGGCAATAAACTAGTTGTGGTGCATTGTGGTAATCCTGTGTTTTGAGTATCCTATAAACATTAGTTTGTCTGATGACAGTTCCATTGGCAAATATTTTACTATTTATTTGTTGATTTTTTACTAACGACAGTATAAAACAAAACTGATCCTCATTATTGTTTGTGACTCCCACTCATTAGGCTTATTCTGACTTAGCAACACTGCCTGTATTTTCAAAAGTTTCAAACGATTCTATTTGGAGTTGATCGTGGCAAGGTATTTCTAGAAGCTGAGAAGCAATTTTCCAAGTACCCTTTAAAAGGAGAATAAGGGTTTACCTAAGAAAAATAGAGGAAATCTTTCAAGTAACAGTAAAATATCAATGAATAGTCACAATACAATTCTATTCTCTTTTCTTCCTGATCGCTACAAGCTCGATTAAAGTGTTTCAATTTCAAAAATGACAATATTGCATCAAATTAAATCATTACAAAATGAAAACCATTGTATTCAAGTGTAGGAAATCATAATACTGTTTAAGAAAATAATTTGTGGTAACTCAAGTTAGTAAATCATTTAATTGTAGTTTATCAATTACATAGAATTCACATAAAGTTGGTGACCGCAGAATATCGATAAAGACTTATTTTGCAATATGAATCGATTACAAAAATTAAAAAATACTACTGCGAACTACGATAGAAATTGGAAATGGATTCAACTCTCAGGTTTGGTTAATACAAGAGATGATGGACTTTATTTGATCCGTTGGTACATGGCGCCATATCGTTCATCAGATAATAAACTTACTCTCTTAATATTCATGTTGATATTGATTGCTCTTAACAATTTTTCCATAAAGATTGATTTTTATATTGTATATATTAGGTGCTCGATTTGGATGAAACTCTGGTACACTGCAGCTTACAAGAACTTTCAGACGCCAGTTTCAATTTTCCGGTACTCTTCCAGGACTGTTCTTATACAGTCTACGTAAGAACAAGACCTTATTTTCGAGAATTTATGGAAAAAGTGTCGCAAATGTTCGAGGTCATCTTGTTCACGGCCTCTAAGAGAATCTACGCAGATAAACTACTCAACCTGCTGGATCCCGAGAGAAAATGGATCAAGTATAGGCTGTTCAGGGAGCACTGTGTATGTGTTAATGGCAACTACATTAAAGATCTGACTATATTGGGGAGAGATTTGTCGAAAACTATCATCATTGACAATTCGCCACAAGCTTTTGGTTACCATGTGAGTATATAACTGAATTAAACTAAAGTTATCATTACTAGGGAATTTTTAAAGAATAAAATATAGATGGCGCACTGAATTGTTCTGTTACTTTGGCATTTAAGAAATGTAAGATACGAAATTATTATAAAAATGGCTACTTAGTATCACAACACAACAGCGTTCGACTTGTTAAATTATTTTATGAAAATCGGCGTTCTGTCAAATGTTTTTAGACATACCTTCGTGATGAAAACAGTCATACATTAAACGTATTAGTCTTTGACATCCATACACCAACACTTCCTTCAATTTTCGTTTTTTATACTTGATTTTGGGATGGCCTTGCGCTATCAATGTCGCTCATGTATCTTCTCATTCACTCAAAACGCTGACCAAAGTATTTTTGAATCTTGGGACTAACCAGAAGTCTGAAGGAGCGAAATTAACTGAGAAGGCTGGTTCAAGGAATGTGATAGATGTACAGTGGCGCCGGACATCCACCCAATCTCTGGAGAATTTTCGGTCAAAATAGGGACAGCTCCACTGTCTAGAATTTGTTGTGCTTACTTGGAGAGCCTGAGCATTGTGTTGTTTTTGATGTACTTTGAAACTGTATATCTTAAAAAGATCTATAGAAAAGTTGGATGATAAATGCTATATTTCCCAAGGATAACCTACCTTAACCATTGAAGAATACTAGATTATTTACAGAGCAATTTCAAACAATACAATATTAATTCTGATCCAATCAAATACAGGACATACATGGATTAATGAAGATCCAAATTGTCCTTTACAGGAAATCATTAAAATGAGTATCTCAGAATTCATGATTATTACACATCTCAAAATCGCTGACAGTGAAACGGGCTGCTGGAACGCCTCCATACACTGTTAAGCCAGATAGCTACTTAATAATTGAATTTATTTCTCAGAAAATTTTCAATAGTATTTGCGTAATGTACCAGTTATCTTATTTTTTATTTTAACGGTCGCATTTTTCCAGTTGAACAATGGAATTCCTATTGAGAGCTGGTTTGTCGACCAAAGCGATTCGGAATTGATTAAACTCATACCTTTCCTGGAGAAATTGGTTAAAAATGTAAGTATTCCTTTTTTTCTTCAATAATAATATACGAGATTCGTTTAGTCTGTCGTTGAAAAATATTGTAAAACCACAGCCATGTTGTTGAGGAGGAACTAGATATTTATGTGATAAAGAAAAGCAGTCTGAATTGAAATTCCATGTGTTTTTATAGGGTAAAACCAGCTAGCTTTGGCGGGGTTATGCTAATGAAATAAAACAATCTGAGGTGCCTGCTAACTCTGAACGCTATATAAATTAGTGAACGACACTACTAAAAAGATTATACGTATAATTATTCAATCCAAATATTGCAAAGTATCAAACAAAAAAACACTAACGCATTGCGTTTTATTTAATCTCTTCAGCGCCGTTTCATTCCCTTGTACTGTGACACCACGTAACTACATTTGAATTCAGTATGGGCCTGTTATATCACGACGGCAGTGAGTAAAACAAACTATTATGGCAGTTGGAATAAAATACTTCATAGTTCTCATCAATATATTGAATTAGCATGACGAGTTTCAGCGCGCTGTGGCTTCTTCATGGTTTGGAGTAATTTGTACAAGATGAAAATTTGGTTATGAATATAAATACTTGCACAAGAGGAATTAATATTTGATACAAGGATGAAAAATATTGAAATGAATAAGGGTTTAGCAAAATCCACACCTGAATCATATATACAAGTTATTCTAAGAATAAATTCAAGTTCAATGAATTTTGTTGAATCTAATAGTTTTTCGTTTTATCTATATAAACAGATTTGCTCAAAATTGTAGCTGTAGTGTCTTTATTGTCTTCGATATAATTAATTGGTTTTCTAAGTTTTTCTTTTTAATTTGAAAAATGATCTTCATTTCGTTATCATTACTTTCAAGATGAAATGTTCAGGAATGTTTTTGTAAAGGTTGATTTTCTATAATTCTGTGGTTCTAATGGATTGATTGTGTTACGGGCTAATTAATTTTTGTGCTAGGGCAATATTTTTAACCTTTCTCTAATGATTTTAGTTTTGATTTTCCAAATTTTGTGTCTTCAAGATTTAGTAATCTATTATGGAATTTCAAATTATGTTCACTCTATCAATAACAAACAGAACTTGCCTATTACTTTCTGCTGAATAAGATGTCTGGAGAAAACCCAAAATATATGCCAAATATATTTTTATTCATTATATTTTGTGAAACTAGCGTAGTGTTTTTTCTCTAATTATTTGGTGAAATTATTTCACCGAAAGAGTAGCGAGACTTTTATATGTATTGTAAAAAAATTACTAGCATTACAAAAAATACTTTGAAGTTTAATATCTCATTAAGATAATATGTATTTTTCAGCTAAGGCTCTTTCTAACAATTATAAAATATGAATATTCAATATTACTTTCCCTTGCAGAATGAAGATGTAAGACCGCACATCCGCAATAAGTTCAAGCTGTTTAGCTACCTACCACCTGATTAGACCTAATCGAATATTATTCCCATCAACTCATTCAACGTCCCATTATCTCCAGTAAAGTACTGACTGACAGGTTAGTAGTTTACTCGAATTAAAAAAAACAACAATGTGCCTTTTTGAAATTTGTTGAATTACATGTGAACAAATAAGAAAATTGGTATCCCATTAACGGTTAATTTGGACATTGTTGCTGAACATTTTTCTTGCTAAATCAATAATCATAATCCATAAATGATGGACCAATAGTCAGTTATTCATGATGGAAAAGCGACAAACTGAATTTTAATTTAGAAAATAGAATACGAATTGAAAGTACTTAAAACACGAAGTCATATTTTCTTTAACCTTATTCTCTCAGATATTATAGGGTATATGGTCAGATCGTACTATTATGAAACGAATACTTGTTATAGTTTATGTTGTAGTGGAAAGTTTTGGAATGGGTTCCTTAATTTGAATTATTCAATTTTTAAAATTATTCGCCTCGCATTTCAAAGAACTTCAAGATACTTTCAGGAAAGTGTTTAGTTCAAACATGTGTATTAAAATAGATTTTTATCATGGTTCGTGATATTGTTACTAGATCTTTGTTTGACCAGCTGCAGTTCATTCAATTGATAAGGTGATCAAAATGATGTGAAATTTTCTGGGATTGCAGATCCTCTATCTTACTGACTCAAGAGTATTTTCATCTAAAAATTCTTTCATTTTTCGACTTTCAATAAAGCTCTGGATGGTATCAGATAGAGAATTTAGTTTTGAATGGAAAAAGTGGAAAGCTTTACGTTCATATATATTGAGTACGTTACTGGGACTTTAGTGAACATTGTGAGGCGGATTAAGTCGAAACATGTCGCAATAGACCACGGAGTTGTAGTGGTAGAGCTACTACGCACTAACTGTCCTATTAAATAATAAAATATAAATATGGAAGAAGTTATGCGAAATGATAGAGGTGTTCTGGGTATAGAGGTTAAAGGAGAGAAAAAACATGGCATTTTCAAATTTTGCTTCTGTGAGTTTTTGAGGTTAGGTTAGTTCTTCAACTTAAGGTTGAAAAAGGACTTGGAGGTTATAATTTTGTACAGCCATCACAAGGCTACTTGGAGACTATAGAGAATTTTATATTTCCCTCCAAGGTTAATTTGAAACTTAATCTTAAGGAAGGACTTTGGTTAGTTTCAGAGATTATTCCAAGATTAATTTAATCTTAAAAAGTGCCTTGGAAACTTATGCCAGTTTTATAATGTCATTATCGTTCTCTAGGATTGTATCTGTGGTGTTTTGAAAGTATATTTACCTGGTTATTTGCCATTCATTGGTTTTTCTTTTCTAATGATAGAGATTATTTTATTTTAGTGATTCAGTACACTTCAAGAGCGGGTAGCAAAAATCGTCTGGGGGTTCTATGACCCGATTTATGAGAACGACGAAATAGTGATCTCTTTCACCTTTTTTGAAACATCAATAGAAACTTTTCAAAAATATATGTTTCTATATGTCAAATGATCGGTATTTTAAATATGGACAATTTTTTTCTCATAGTTTAAATCAAGGACATCAAACACAGGAACTCAAACTAAGCCCAAAATATGGTCATGGGAAAACTGGAAAATTTGTTATATTTGGCACCTGAGCGCGTATCTCAAATGATTATTTGTTAATCGTAAACTATGCCATTGGTGCAGCTGCCGTCTCTTCTACCAAGCAATGTATTACACTAACTTCATTAGTTGAAGGAATTTTATAGAAGCGCAGAGGCACTTGTCGTTTCTCTGAGGCATTTTCAGTCAAAAATTAGGACATTCCCAATTCGTAAATTTCGGTTTAGTTAGGTATAGTGCGCTTCGTCTGAATATACCTAATTTGTTAGCATAGAAACAATTTTCTATGGCGATCAACTGATATTGCTAAATCTGTGGATATCTTTGAATGAAGAGATTACAGTAGCAAAATGCAAAATATTCTGCAAAAAATTCGAAACAAGTTATAAGGAATTTTCCTAAATTCTCTGCGAATATTCTACATCTTCTGACAGAATTTTCAACAGTTTCTTTAAATTCCTTATTTAATTGTTTTCTCATATTATTTATCTCACGGTTTCTTGCAACATCTATAAGTGATAAAGTTATATTCCAAACTTTTGAAAATTTGAATCAAGCTGTTGCGTTCCGAGTATCGCTTTTCTAGATGAAGATTTCTAGCAACTTTCAATATAGCGTCCACTTTCAGTGGAACAAGAAACCATTACATATTTCTCATCGTTCTCATACTTCATTTCTAAATTTCTTCTGAAAGCTCTATAACAATACGAGAATTTAACGAAGATGCATATAGTAAATATTTTGACAGCAATTAAACATCCTCATCTTTCCCCACAGTAGAATATATAATATAATATATAAAGTAGGAAAATGGTTATAATTCAAACACGAGTCGTTAAACATACAGAAACATATATTCTATGGAAACTGAGATGACATCTTTTCAAAATCAAATTATCTCATTTGAAATAAGAAATTTGTATGCAATATTTCGAGAATTTTTCGGGTTGAAAGTTTTTCTATGAATGTCTATTCGTCTTGTAAAAGTGCCTATAGAAAGTTTCTATTGTTTCGCAAATTATTCAAAAACAAAAGAGTTATGAAAATTTTTCGAAATCTGTCAATTTCTGTCGGTATAGCAAAAACGGTAAGATACGGATGAGTGGTTTTCACTATTCTGCGTTAGTTAAAAATCGAGCCTTGATTTCCTCAGACCCTTATCTCCTCTAGAAACGGATGAAATCCTTAAAATCAAGCAATTTATTGTATAAGGCAGAACCATATTGAGTTAATATCTCCGTTTGGGAACCAATAGTTCGGCGGTTTTGTCTTCATAGGAAGTAATCTGTATCAATTTTAAGTACACCAAGAAAGTACAGAAATTCGATTCATACAGATTCCATAGTTTTTCAGTAACCAGAATAGTCACCCATTTATCCCCACTAATACCATCCACAATTTTCTGATTAAAAGCAGAGCATCTGTATTTTAGATGTTTGCAATACTGCTAATGGTTTAAAATTGAATTTATTTAACTTTATTGTATCGCCTTCAAAGTAGACTTCTTCTGACTCACTTCATCATCAAATTAACATTTTTAAACACATTCATCGATTCAACTTCTCTTAATGTCTCCTCAAATTCTCTGGCGCGCTAACAAACTAAATGTCGCGTAAGTAAACAGGACAGTTGTGCCAATTTAGCGACAAAAAGAATTCCTCTTACGCGGGCTTTTTAAATTTCAATTTCCAGTACTTTCTTGACAGTGCGTATGTCTTGAAGCTACTAAAATTTTGTAAGGAAATATATACAAAGCATATTTATATTCTTTCTTAGTAATTTCATTGAAATATGAGGTGAATATTTTTTAACTAAAATTATAATATCATTTTTTAATTTAATTTTGAATTTTTGTTTTGCTAGTATTAAGAAAAATCGTTTTTTTCTGTTGTTTCGAATCTCTCGTTCATGAAAATCTTGTGCAATAATTCAAATCGTTAATTTTTCCAGATGATTTACTTTTTGAAACTTTCCTAATGTTTAAAATATTTTTATCAATTGATTTACATCGTTGGTCAGTATTTTTATCTTTGAAGCATTGTATAAATTGTAAACAAATCTCATAATTGAATATAAACTAAGCATTTCTAGGTCTTGCCACGAAAATTAGAACACTCCGAGCATGATACCTCCTTTGAGTTAATAAATAATATAGATTGTAAATAAATTCTTGAATGAGCTAATGTTTATAATTGTATTGAATTTTGTGTTTTTTCTGTAATGTTTCTCTTGAAAGAAGTTTTTATTAGGTGAATAACATTGTGTTGTACATGCTGTAGATAGCTTTAAATGTTAATAGAGTTAAATTAGGACCCCAAGGAATCGATACTCATAGGTTAGATTTTAAATATTTCTTCACTAGTTTCCTAAGAAATTGCAAAGGAATTAACTCAAGCACCTTTGGAAGCATTACAAATACTCAATAACACATAGGACTTTTACAAACACCACTAGAATTCTGTTAGAATAATGTACATATTAACGGTTTAAAAATATAATCAATGTAGCGAAGAATATATATTGTTGAAAAACAAGGAGAGTATTCATGCTCTTGTGTAAAAATACCATAAAATAAAAATAACCTGAGAAGTTTTTCTCTTCCTTCAATTTAAGATAAAATTTTCAAACAAAATCATTTCTCAGGTTATTACAATTTATGGTAATACAAAGTATTTGCAATATTAAAATAAAAAAGTATTTTGTTGTTATATTTTGAAATTTTCACACCCACCTAACGATAAGTGTTGTATGTTTTATATTTTATTACTGAAATTGTTTAAATATTAAAATGTTAGTTAGAGTTACATATATTTAAATAAAATTTTAATTTGTTCGATCCTTTTCAAGCTAATTTGTAATGTAATATGAAGATATATTGGTTGCCATTAAATCGAAAAATGATGACATATATTTGTTTCTTTCTCCTTTTCATATATAAGCACCTCAAAAAGTCTAGGAACACTTACCAATATCTTTAAAATATGAATTTGATGATTCGAATTTATAGAAATCTTTCGGTTTTTGTTAGGATGTATTGTATATAATGTATTCTCTAGAAAACAAAATAATATTTGACTTCTCCAAAGCACCTATTATAAAAAAAATTTGAAATTTGAAAATGACGAAATCTGGTAAACACACAAAAAAAATCCTGAACTAATATTTTCGAAACGATATGGAAGCACTTATATTTTTCAGTACCCGGAAGGTCCACCTCTGTTATTAATGACACTTTGGCATCGTCGCGGTATGCTCAATATTAAATAGTCTATTACATTTTGGCCTAAGTCATTCCAAGCCCCCTGAACTGCTAATCGAAGCTCCTGTTCATGATGGAAGACGTTTTCAAGACAACTCTTGCACGATGAGGAGGGGCATTATCTTGTTGGAAGAGTGGATTTTGACCCATTGTTTGGAGATACGGTACCACTACAGGTAAAACTATCTCATTTGCGTAAGAATTTCCCGTGAGGTTGTTCTGTATGAAAACGAGGTCAGTTCTTCCACCAAGGCGTATACCTCCCCAAAACATCACTGATCCGCCTCCCTGTCTAACAACTTCTCGAGCATGCTGGAGACGGTTTTGCTTTCCAGGTTCCCTCCATATTCGAATTCTTCCCGAATCGGGATAATAACTAAATTTAGATTCATCACTCTCTTGATCTCTTGATCCCAGTTTACGTGTTCATGGCACCAAGCTAAACGAGCAGCGCGATTTCCATGGGTCAATTGTGGAACGCTTAAAGGACGTCTGGAGTGAAGTTGACCTTCGTGCAGTCGATTTCTCACAGTTTGGTCGGAAATTTGTACATTATGAACTCGTGATAGCTTCTGGCTTGTAAAACCAAAAATCGGTCTTGGGCTAGTGTAGTAATCCTGAAATGACCTGTATGGCGTTCTTCTACGCTACCTGTTTCATTGAAACGCGACCATAAACGGTTTATGACACTTTTGCTACTTCCCAGAACCCTGGATACTTCCCGTTATGAGTTCCCAGCTTGGTGCATGCCAACGGCTCGTAACATTTCTTCTCTAGTCAAATGTCGTCTTTTCATGGTCGAATCACAAAACTTGAATCTTTTATTTTTTTAGTTTTTTATAAAAAAAAAACTGAAATCTGTTGCGGCACTACATAATTTGGTGAGAAATTGATGCATGTGTTCATTTCTTAAAAAAATCCTCCATATTGATCGTTCTGGATACGATATATCGATATTCAGAAGTGTTCCCTAGACTTTTTTGAGGTGTTTAAGTTATAATTACATACTTTCAAGACACTGTGTGGATTCAAAAGTTACTATTTGTTAGTTAAGCATCATCAAAGCACAAATAGAATTCTTGCAATGTTCTCAGTTTCAACAAATACAATAATATCGCGATTTGAACTCTGCTGTGGTCATAAAATTATTTATTATTTAAACATCGAAAATATGGCATTAGCATATATCAGTCTGATGGTGCTTTATCTGTTAGTTGCTGTTAAGAATTGATTTAAAATTTCAACTGATTCAAGGTAATTGATTAATCACTTTTTGGGGTGATTTTCAGGTTTTCCACATTATTATGCACTAAGAAAAGAAAGTGGTTGGCTAATATTGAATCATAGGTAATTGAGTTTTCTACCCTTTGGGGTATTGTGTAAAACTTTCAATTTGTCAGTACTAGGAAAAGAGTGGCCATTGTGGATGAAGTTGTTAGCTCATGTTGTTTTTTCAATGAATGAGGTTTTATGTTCTTCATATCCAAATTTAAAGGAACGACCAGTTTGACCTGTGTAGAAATTATTGCAGTCTGGACAAGATAACTTATAAACTCTTGATTTATTCATGTTCTCTACGATTTTCAGCATTAAACGAGGCTTAGGACAATTCATTTTGAGGTCTGAATGCAATTTAATTTCAATTTGGAAATGTTATTTGTGATATTTCCGTTGTTGTGAGATATAGTTTTAAAGGTTTCAATTTCTTTTTCAAGATTTTCTAATAATTGAAGTAACAGATGCTCTATGGATCATTGGATTGTATGCCGAAATTTGATGTGAATTTGGGTGTTTGGGATCCTTGGAAATACATATATCTGTGCTTGTAAGTTTCTAAAAATGTTTCTGTTAATTTTGTTATTTGAGTGGGACTCTGAGATATCTAAAAATGATATTTTATGGTTTACCTTGTTTACGAATTTATATTTAATTTTCGGGCGGATACTGTTTATGAATTGGAGAAAACTGATCAAGTTGAATGTTATTGAATATGACATCCAAAAGTATGACGAACTACACCTCTAAACATAAAAAACCGAATTTATTTAACCCAAAAATTAGAGAACTTCACTTTGCCGATCAAATCGTACCTCTTAAGCTTAGATGTAGACATGTTTCCCAACATTCCGAGAAATGTATTAACTTAACATTTTTTTTAACTTAACAATTACATGATAACTCTTTGATATATTTTGAATTTATGATTCTTTGGAGTTTGGCATATAGTTCAATTATCTTCAATTTAATGAAAAGATCAACGAACATCCTAACGGTCTTGCGATGGGATTACCCTTCTAACGGATATATTCATGTATAGCATAGAAAACAAAGTAATAAATTTTATCTTGCCTGTTAAAATTCATTTTTCGCATAGATACGTCGAACATGAAACTTTATTCATAAAAAATAACCAAAGGTCATCATTAGTTAACCAATGCATCCAAAATAGCCACTCTTTTCCTAATATTGATAAATTGAAAGTTTTCCCCAAAACGATAGAAAACTCAATTACTTAGAATCATTTGAAATTCTTTAATCACGTTTTCATGACAACTTTCAGATAATGAACGAAGCAGTAGATCTATGTAAATCCGAAATTTGTTCACATCTCTCTCGTTTTATACCTCACATTGGCAATTTCCAAGTATGTATATTGTTGATTTGTTTCGAGGTAAACTTATCAGTAACACAGACACCGTTAGATATTTTTAATAGATGAATGTTTTCTTTATCGATTAGTTTTCAATTCTTAGTTGCAGTATGAACGTTCGATGCTGATGGTAGGTCTTCTACATTTGAGAAAGTGAAGTATTCTTCAAATTCGACAGTGGCTCATCACTGGAAGATGGAGTATAAACATAATCATAATAAGTTTTACGGGGTTCGGAAATTATACTAGCAATATAACACCACATTCTTGATTATCTTATCTGTCCATTTCAATAGCACAGTGAACAGGTTGGTATACTTTTGGATTGAAATAAGCACAAAAACCTATTAAACAAGAACACTCAGTTCTCTGTAATGAAATTTACGAGGAACATCTGTGAGGAACTAGTGCATTTGCATAACTCCCTGGGGAGAAGTAATATAGCAATAAAGTATAATCGTATGCTTGACTCTTTCAGAGTGAAGAAAAAGGTTACTGCATCAGAAATATTATTTAGGAACTTTCTTATCTGCAACATATTTCAGGAAGTCACCTATTCTATCAACAGCTCCCTTACCATGATGGGCATCAAAAAAGTTCTAGGTGACGCGGTCAAATTAATATTCTTCAAATATTTTTGTACAAATAAAATAAAAATTAATCTTTAGTCGGTATTGTGTGCCAGGTCCATCAAACAAGGAGTTTGACGTATGGGTAATTAGTTTCGATTCTTTGATGATTTGATGAAGGTGGGCCTGAATAGATACTAGGTGGGGTGAAACGTAACCTCCTTGACCGCCAGAATGCGCTGCAAATGCAAAAAAAGTTATGGTGCCTTGTAGTCCGTTCATTTATAGGCAGATATACCAAATTTCAGTGCGATACTGGCCTTAGTTTTGTTTTGACAGCTGATTGTTGTTGAAGTGTTTCCCATCATGTTGAATGTGGACAAAAACGATTTTCGTTCTCTAATAAAACATGAGCAAGGATTCCTATACGAAATATTTCCTGCAACTTTCTGTGAATGGAAGCCGCAGCATGCCACGAATACAGCTCTTCTACAACGGCAGTATCCTATCTACCTCTGACGAATTCCCCCACAACACCATTCCATATCGGAGCCTATTGTGCACATAAGCATGATAAGCAATGAATGCTGCTCCCTGGCTCACAGTATCTGCTAAAGCTCTCAGCGCATATAAGTATCTTGCCATACTCCCAGCCACCTTATCTATGTGATCTCTGCAGCTCAGTCTGTAGTCGACATGGACTCCCAAAAACATACCCTTTTTGATGTTTGGTATGCTTCTGATTCTCTGGTGTATGTTGTATTCAGGAAATCTGTACTGTACCCGAACTCAATGAGCTGCGTTTTTTCAATATTCATTTTGAGTTTATTTTCGTCGAACCACTGGTGGAACTCAGATACAGCATCGAATATCATGTCTTCCATGCCTCTGTCGTTGCCAGACAACACAACTGACGTATTATCCGCAAACTGAGCAACCCTCTTAGGCAGTACCTCAGGAAAGTCGTTAGTGTATATGATATGAAGAAGCGGCCCAACTACACACCCCTGAGGCACCCCCTTTGTGACCGACAATTCATCTGACTCGATAAACATACCCGTAACTGGATCCCATTCAACTACAATTTGGGATCTTCCAGTAAGATAGGACCTAATGAGTTCCAGGGGCAAGCCTTTTATTCTTATTCCAAAGGCCTTAGATAAATCAGCACACATCAAGACTGTACGTTTCTCATCATTGAGAGAATCGATTATTCTGGTCAAAGTCTGGTAGACAGCCCGCGTTGGATACATTCCTCTTCTAAAACAATTTTGATATTCAGTCAGAATCTTATGTGCCTCGAGAAAATCAACGACTCTTCGATTGAGTGCCTTCTCAGATATTTTCCAACATTCGACAGCAGTGTCGGGTCGGTAGTTATTAATATCATCCTGGTGGCCTTTCTTGTGGATTGCTTTAATGTGTGCTTTCTTTAGTTGAGTAGGGAAAACTGCAGTATCGAAAGACAAATTTATTATTAAAGACAGAGGTTCGGCAATTTCATGAGAAACATGCTTCAGAAACCACACCGGCACCCCATCGCTACCTACGGAGTTCGTATCTCTCAATGAATGAACAATGTTCACCACCTCCATCGCATCAACCGAATGTAGCGCCATACTGTTGGGAACGAAGGCAGCACTGAAACGACACTCCTGATTTTGTACGTTCACACAGTCAAACGGTCCATGGTTCACAAAAAAGTCATTGGCAATATCCAGGGTTTTTTAAGAATCAATCTGGTTAATCAATCCCTCAAGAACTGTGATTCATTCAGTACTTATCTCTCCTCTAGTTTTCAAATGATGAAGAAACAACTTTCTTCTTGAGGAGGTCCTGATTCCTGTTGTCATCCACGACTTAACACTTCCTCTCTGCTGAACTCTTTCGAAAGGAAAAGTCCGATCTATCATGGACTTGAGAGTAGCTAAGAAAATATTACACGCTCTTTCTGAATCCGTGCAGCGCGATATCACCGACCAGTCCATATTACCTAGTTCATCTTTCAGGCTTTCCAAACCACTCACTGTAAATAACCTTTTTTTATAGAATTTGTATTTAATTTTTCTGTTTTTTGGTTGCTATAACCTTTAATCACTGTGCATTATGATGGGAGAATGCACTGGAAAGAACTTCTCCTGTATAAGAGTCAGGGAAGTTCACAAAGATATTATCAAGCTTACTTCGATAGCTCTTCACTATGTATGTGTAGTCGTGGATCTTTGGAGACAAATTAAATGACATCATCATATCCAGCCACCTACTGCGCTGAGTGATTATAAATTTATGAATCTGGGATCACTAGATTCCTAAGAGTACACAGTTTTGAGTGAGCAATTCTTTATTGTGAATGGATTTTTAAAAAATCGGTTTTTGGTCAGTTTCACTTCTTGGGAATTGTCAGACAAATACACCAACAAAGGAGATAATCAACACCTGCAAATACAAAAACCAGATAGTTTATTTTATCTCTGGTATTTTCACATAACTATTGATTAAATTGTAAAACAGAATCGGACTTAGGCACATGGTGCCCTTGTTGCCTTCTCAGGAAGACTTTGGACTTCATTGATCGGAGTGCTAGTAGATACAGGTCCGTACTTGGAAGAAAATTCTTCTCTTGTTGGTAATCAATCACGGAATCTCTTTTGGGATGTTGCAACAAAACGAAGAGCACTAGAAATTATTTTTGCATACGATGTTTCGGTTTATTTCACAAGTCATGCCAAGACAGGATAAAAAGCACAGTCATCATAGAGGGTCATAAAATCATATGCTCTGATGAGTGTGCTCATGAATTGACATTAAGAGAACTCGAACACAAAGACGTCAAGGAGCAGTTAGAAAAGGAAATACAAGACTTACAGGGAAAAATGGGGTCTAGCAAAACTTATTGAAACTTTGGAAAAGAATGATTCAACATTTGAAAATGAGGGTTTTGAAATGGAGCGAAGACATGAAGATGTAATTGATAAATATAAACATCAGGTTGAAGAGTTGAAAATATTAATCAAGATTAGAGAAAATGAATCTACTAATATGAAGTCGAATCACGACCGGGAAAATTCACATAATGAGATAAATAATGCTGACAAAAATTCAGGAAAAACATTCAGAAAAACCGTCTGCCGACACTTCGGATGAAGGTATATTAGTATTAGAGGAAAAAATTGAAATGTTAAAGGCAGAAGACGAATTGACCAAGAGAAATTATGAGGAATCTGAAAATGAAAAAGTAAAGATGAACTTTCAGATAGAATAACTTGGTAATAAAAAAAACGACTCATAAATATGCTGAAAATCCTCACAGTTACAGAAGAAGAATTCGAGGAACTGAAAAATGAGCAGCCGGAGGTAAAATTGAAGCTTGACGATCTCAAAGCTCAAATTGCAATCTTTCAAATGAAATAAAATTGTAGCAAAAAATGGATGGAACACATGAAAAAAATCACATCTCTACTGACGCTGGAGGGAACAATGAACAGGAGAGAAAGGAGGACAATCCAAAATCAAATAATAGAAGACATAAGAAGAAAAAGAGTGCAAAAGTACGAAATTCAGTAAATCGCAAAGCAAGTGGATATTCAGATGTCAGCAAATCGAGTAATGAGAGGAAGAATACTTATTCCAATAACATCTCAAACGTTAAAAAAATACAGATTGTTGGGTGGTGGATAAATGTTGCTTGGATCTTTCAAAAAAGAATTTGAAGAGTTCACAGGAGGAAATCATGAATACACAAAAATTAATAAAGGAAGACTACATAAACAGCAATGGCGTAGAAAGAAAAAAACAATAATAGGTGATGAAAGTGCTAGAGACATACGATCAATGTTGAGAACCTTATTGAATGAGACACAATTCGAAATTAGAGCCTTGCTGAAGAATATTTGATTTAATTTCTGAAAGCAGAAATCGCGGACACCATGATAACATGATTTTAATATTCAATACTAACAATATAAGTAATGGTAAAAACCTTAATGTTTGCCTACGAAAGGTCCTTCCAGTAAATTCACAAACCTAATAACACTAGTACATCAAAAGGTATTTGAGGATTATCGAATAATAAACTCCATACAAAGAGGGATTGATCAATTTTCGAAAAAAATCATCATCATCATCAGCCATAATTCCTTTATTGGCCTGGGAAATACAATGGATGACACTATCAGAGGAATACAAAATTTGTGTTCCAATAGTACATGTGTAAAAAAATCTTTATTATTGAAAACGCTGAAAACAAATGAAGGATCGAACCCCTTCCAATCAATACATTGGGCAAACATACTTTTAGGACATCAGATTCTACCAACAAAGAAGAAAAAATAATCCAGATTTCGAAAAATAAAGGCCACAATGGCGGGAATTTATTGAAGTGCAACTACTCGAAAGAAAACTTTTCAAATATAGACAGATTTGTGATGGAAGGTATACTGAAGAGAACAAACTTGCACATATAAATTTATTTCACCTAAACATGCAATCATTGAAAAATAAAAATAAGATACTGGACCTTCAGGTCTATCTAGATAACCTAAGTGAGTCTCCGCAAATAATCTGCCTTACAGAGAATTGGTTTCCTGAGGATATCCTACAGGGAGTACACATGACAGGATATGAGCTTGTATCACATTCTTTTAGGTCAGTTCCGTATGGCGAATCATGCATTTTGCTGCTTTTAGCTGCGCAATGGACGAAGAATCTGAAATTAAAGATTTGAGTCAGAATAATCTCATTGAAATCTCAGCAGGAGTAAGTAGAAAACTCAAAATAATTGCTGTTAGCATATATAGGCTACCTTCTGGTGATAAGGGGATCTTACTGGACACCATAGATCGACTTCTTGGTAAGTTAAACAGGGGATACAGGGTTGCATTGAGTGGTGATTTCAATGTTCACTTTGACAGGGACTATGCTTTTTGAAACAAATTTATTGATGTCTTGAACTCATATGGCCTGACACAGACAATTAGTGATCCAACATATAGGGTGAGGGATTATAGCTCCTTGATTGATAATATTTTCGTAAATTATTCTGAAGTCTGCCGTGGATTGGTTGTCCATTGCGATCTATCTCCACATGATGCTCAAACTGCTAAAGTGCCGGTGGAGTCCTCAGCAAGCTTGAATGATGTTGATTCCAAAAAGATTAGAATTTATTCTCAGGCGAAACTGATTGGCCTAAAATCAGAATTGTAAAAAGAGGATTGGTCTAGAATTACTGCCATTTCAGATCCGAAGGAAACTTACAATGGCTTCTTTGGAATTTTTCATTCAGCCAGCAAACGCATTTTCATGCAGAACACGAAAAATTCGACCAACAAACGTAAACAGTGGATCACATTGGGTATTCGCAGCTCCGCCAAACGCAAGATGCATCTTTACCAAATGAAGGCAAAGGCTGATTTCTGATTAATACTATAGAAGATGCGATATAATTCTCAAAAAGGTGGTGCGTAGAGCGTAAATTCTGCACAATGGGACCTATATAATTAACTCAAAAAACAAAAGTTCTGCAACTTTTTTAATTAAATCATACACGAAGAATTACAAAAGGGTGGTCTCTGTGCTGGATAACTTACAGGACGGAGGTTTATTGAACCTCCCCCATCATCGGTTACTGTTACTTGTGAAGAAAATGAACCTGAAAGAAGAAATTGTGGTATGCATAATCTTTGTAATAGTCTGGGGCTAGGAACAAGTTGAGGCAGATGAAATTGCTAGTGTCATTAGGACTTTGAAGAATACAAAATCAGTCGGCATGGATGGGATCCCTTAGAAGATTGTTGTTGCTAAAGTTGCTACGGTTATGGCACACATTGTTATTCTCGTATTTTACAGTGGGTTTAATCCTGAGGCGCTAAAGATATCCAAAATAAGACCCATATTCAAGAAAGGGACTAAAAACCTATTTGAGAACTATAAGCCCATAGCTGTCTTAAGCAATATTGATAACATACTTGAAAAGATTATCTATAACAGAGTTATTGGTTTTTTTGAAACTTATAGGATGCTTGCTGAAATCCAAAATGAATTTTGAAAAGGAAAATCCACACTAAGAGCCATATATCAAGCATTAACTCATATATAGACAGTTTGAATAAGGGTAAAGTTACAGCACTCATGACTCAGGATATCAGTCAGGCCTTCGATAGTGTTAGTCATTACCTGCTACTTGAGAAATTATATTGGCTGGGAGTTAGAGGCACTCCTTCAAATCTAATTAAATCTTCTCTGACCGTACTCAGTGTGTTGTAGAGTACCATCCCAAAACTGGTGATACTATTACGTCAAAAACACTTCCTATCCATAAGGGAGCGTCACAGGGATCCTGGGACCACTGCTATATATTGTCTGTGCTAATGACTTACCTAAAGTCGTCTCGGAGGCGGTGGTTCAGTTTGCCGATGACACCTCAGTGAAACTGTCAGATCCTGAATCAATAGATCCAAAGATGAGAAATGTGATGTCCGACCCACCATGGATGGTTTTCTTGGAATAGCCTCAAAGTAAACATGGAAAACACACAAAAAGTAAAATTTGGTTATGTCAGAGAAATGGAAAAGGTAACGTATACTTACTATAATGGGGCAGTTACCACCTAAGTGCACCTTCGATTCTTTGGCGATAAAGTAGATCACCGTTCAACTTGGAGTGAGCATATAGATTATCTGGCGACATACTTGGCGAGGTTCATATACGCTCTACGTTTTATATCAGCGCATATAAATGAGAAAAGTGCTATTTTAGCTTACAGAGCATATGTAGAAAGTCGGTTGAGCTATGGTGTTTTCTTTTGGGGTAGCTCGTCGTGTGTTTCGAGACTCTTGGTTCTTCAGAAAAAGATGCTTGAGAGCAATTTTCAATCTGACCAACATGGATGGAGGTCGCATTTCAAAGAAAGATTACTTCCAACTATCACAAACCTCTACATACACTCGGAGGCAAAATTAGCGGAACACTCGAAAATTTAACCAAATTCGAAGTTCGATATTTTTCCTAATTCTCAACCGATTTAGATGATTTTTTCGGCAAGTTATAGATCAACTCTTCTGCTTTGTAGAAATTATAAGAGAAAACAAAAAAATTTGAAAAAATTTTATACGGGGGCAAAACTAAAAGTGTTTTTTTTGTCAAAAATTCGTAACACCCTGTGGAATTTCGTGGTTCGAGTTGAAACGTACAATATCATGGTCTGTCAAGACACATCTTCCTACAGTAACGCCCTTCTTGTTTTATGCATTTATCTCTATTTTTACAAGAGATATCAAATTTGAAGCGAAAAGTCAAAAATTTATTTTTAATCTTGCGTAGGTGCATAACATCGGAGGTTAGCCAAAAAATAAAATCAAAATTAGAGAAGCGGAAATCTAACGAATTGAAAATTTTTGAAATTCACTGGCCAATTTTACGCTCCGGGAGAACTCGAAGTACACTGAAAAAATCTTTGATTTTGCACATTTATTTTTGAATTTTTTTGTGTGACAGTCTATAATAATTATCATTCCTGTCCAAAATTGAGAGCAGGTGTGTATCCTGGCGATACACTCGTGAAATGAAATGAACATGTTGAGAAAAATGTTCATGATGACCCACAAAAAAAAAACATTTGATTTTAGTAGCGAGTATGACCCCCCGAGCTCTTATTACAGCGCGCATACGATTTCGCATACTCACAATGATGTTGTCTATCATCTGTTGAGGTATGTTGTCCCATTCTTCCACCAAAGCCAATGTCAGCTCTTCAACGTTGCCTGAATTCCGTTGTCGAACCCTTCTTCCAAGAATGTCCCAAACGTGCTCGATCGGGTTTAAATCCGGTGACCGCGACGGCCAGTCCATTCGTGTGATCCCAACTTCATTGAGATATTCTATCACTATACGCGCAGTATGAGAGCGCGCGTTATCGTGCATAAAAAGGAAATTTTACCCTATGTAAGGAGCAAAAGGCACAACATGGGGCTCCAAGATTTCTGTTATATACCGATGGGCATTAAGTGATCCATTGCCAATAATCTCCAGTTCTGTTCGTACTCCCAAGCATATGCCACGCCATATCATAACTGACCCTCCACCGTATTGCTCAGTTCCTGCGAAGTTCGCTTGATTGTACCGTTCCCCTCGATGCCTCCATATTCTATCTCTACCATCCACGAAATTCACACAATATCGGCTCTCATCACTAAATAAAACTCGTCTCCACTGATTGATTGTCCGTGCTACATGCTCCCTAGCAAACGTCAATCTTGCTACCCGATGGGCTCTATCGAGTCTTGGTGCTCTTGCTTGCGCGTATGATCTCGGACCAACTTCATTTAATCGTCTTCTGACTGTCCTCACACTGACGTTAATGTTATCCACTGCTTGTAAAAGGTTACGTGCCTGAACAGCAGTAAGACGAGGATTTCTTATGGTTTGATTGACGATGAAACGATCATGTATAGTGCGGGTTGCCCGATTTCTTCCTTGTCCTCGCCTCCTCACGTACAATCCAGTTTCCCTGTAACGTCGGTAGATTCGATGGATAACCGACGTCGAGACACCCAACATGGTACCGACTGAGCGGTAGGTGCGCCCTTCCTCGATCAATGTAACTGCCCTTGCTACTGAGGTTGGTGGTAAATCTCTCATTCTGAATGAAAAATACCGTTTCGAATCGTAAACAGTAAAAGAATCACAAAACACCGCAACCGATCGAATTTGTATCAAATCAAAGAATGGAAAACTCTCATTCTTTAAACAAGTGCAAATGTGGGCATATACAAAAAAACGTGTGTTGTATTTCATATTTGATAAAAAAAGGTGTGCAAATGTGTAGATGAAAAGTTTTATCAATGGTCCCAGAATTAGGTTGTGTATTTTAATACCTACCGACTGTTATCTCCTATGAATTCCTAATTTTCACCAAATTAACCAAATTGTCATCAATAACTAATACAATTCGAACATAAAAATCGCAAACAACAATTTCGACACGCCTGAGTGATAATAAGAAAATTCCAAATTGATAGACGAATTTTAATGACAATTTCTTGATTCAATGGAATTTCTCCAAAATGGTGATTTTCCACTTGAAATTAAATATATTTTGCACAAATAGAGATAAACGCATGAAACAAGAAGGGCGTTACTGTAGGAAGATGTGTCTTGACAGACCATGATATTGTACGTTTCAACTCGGACAACGAAATTCCACAGGGTGTTACGAATTTTTGACAAAAGAAACACTTTTAGTTTTGCCCCCGTATAAAATTTTTTTCAAATTTTTTTTGTTTTCTCTTATAATTTCTACAAAGCAGAAGAGTTGATCTATAACTTGCCGAACAAATCATCTAAATCGGTTGAGAATTAGGAAAAATATCGAACTTTGAATTTGGTTAAATTTTCGAGTGTTCCGCTAATTTTGCCTCCGAGTGTATATGTGTCAGTAAAGTTTGTAGTAAGAGATGGAGATCTCTTTCAACAGGGTTCCCATGAATATAAAACAAGAGGGCAATGTGATCTCAGGCTACCTCGCACTGGTCTGGGCTACATACAAAATGCTGCGCCCTACATGGTAGTAAGAGTAAGCAAATAAACTGAATAAGAAATATCTGTATTTGAGAGATAATATATTTTATACCCTTAAAAAGAGTTTCTCTAGTCAATTGTGGATTGCTTTCTTCAGTTCTCCAGCATTTCTCCCATATAGAAAAAGTGTTTAGATTGTGCACTTCTAGAGACACTAGAGAGGGTAACTTTTTTCGCACCTATAAATATACAGACATCGGCATTCTTTGTTCACTAATAAGCCCCCATATACCACATTGATCAATTGACCTCCATTAGTATAAATATTCAATCAAAAATGATTCGTATATGTCTCCTGCGACGTTGCCAAATACTTGAAAGCGAGTTTGCGTCAGCTTTCATTTCAACAGATGTGGAAACATCTCTTTTTCTAGGTTTTTGTACGTGTGATTTCGATTGAAGTTAATTCCAGGACTTAGCTACACATTTTTCGATGTGTGATATGACAAATGAATTTCATTCACAAAATCATACATCTTGGGAGAAAACCTTGAAAAGTTTGAAAAATGTTATATTTAGTAATTCTTTCGTCCATTTTTCGAGCATTGAGGTAATTTTTTTCTACAATTATGGACTACTTTGTCGAGGTTTAAGAAGTTCCAGTGCTACACATATTTTGATTCCGCGTATTACAATCAGAAAAATTCTGTAATTCAACAATTTTGGGAGTAACGAAAAGTAGGCAAAAATTGGTTTATGCGTAGAAGATGTAAATCAGGAAAACTATGAAAAAGTATCCCTCAGTTTGGCGTGGGTTACTTTAGCAAATAAAAATGATTATCCATCTCTATCCAGCAGCAATTTCTAGAATTAGTCATATGTTCTCGACTGTCCACTAAAACTGTTTTTGTCGGAATACTTCATATATCATGGAAAACAATCAAGAATCATTCTGAACATATATTTGCTTACCTAAATTCAAAGAATTAAATTTGTGAAAACAAATTCAAACCTCCAAGAATATTTCTGATATTGGCCCTACTCATGATTTCGGATATTATCAGTTTCTTTTTCAAAATCGGATGGGACAATGATCTGGGTTTCTTTTACGTATCTCTAACAATCGAAAATTAAAAGAAAGAATTCCTCGAAATCTGGATATCTAAAATTATAGAAATATGCGCAATGTTCATTAAAGAAAATGTTTACTAAAACATTTCGTTCACGTATTGATTCGCATCATTATGACAACCCAAGACAAAAATTGGAGAAAAAGCAAGTACGAAAAAGTTATGTTTAGAATACGCCCTTCGCCAAAAAACATGCCTGAGTAGTTTAGGGAACTGAAAGATAACATTTTCGATTTTCCTATAAAATAAATTAAGTAAAATGAAATATATAAAATTTCATAATATATATATATATATATATATATATATATATATATATATATATATATATATATATATATATATATATATATATATATATATATATATATATATATATATATTCTTTTGAAAAGAGCGGATTTACAAAATTTGAATAATTGTATTTACAATAAATGCTTATATCTATAATATTGGTGTGTGTCAGAAAAGACCACAAGTGTTAGCTCAGGAAATGTAACAGGGGAACCATACTATCTAAAAACCTGAGAAAAAAACTCGTTCCCCTGTCGCTATTGCACTAGTAATAGCTTGTCTGTTTATGATGTGTTAGTGTCGTGTGTACATAAAGAGTACCAAAGATTTTTCTGCTTAGCCGCTTCATTCTCTCTTGCATTCCATGATTTCCAAACGAACACAAGGGTGAAAGGAAGGGAGTTTGGAACAGGAATCTGTAACATTGGAAAAAGAAAACCTGCAGAAAAATATTTCAACAATCAAACTTCTTATATGCCTAAACAAATCTAAGATTTCAAGCAAGCAAGGTCATGAAAGGGACTAAGGAGATAATAAAAAAATACATAACCTGCGATATTTCCACAAATTCCTTCTCTGTTTGACCGAGAGGGCCCCGATGGCCAGGTTCAGTCTTCCAAGTGATGCCGATTATGATCTATAGATGTTTTAGATTCTTTATGGACCCAATAATCGGGGTTGACATCGCCCATTTATTATTTCTTCGTGAAACTTGTTTTTTTTTCAAATAGTTTCACGTCACATCCCGCTCACCCTACAGAAAAATATTCACAAATTTGCCCATTTCCTACCTCCGGCGTAATATTACGATAAGAATTGATTTTGGAAATCATTTTCTTGATAATTGTAAATGAAAATTCACCAATCAAAATTTTTTTCTACCATACATAATGATGGCAGATCGCCAATGCATATTGCACACCTCATATGTACAGAAATTATTTTCAAAAAATACAATGCCTCCTAAAGTACTAAAACGAAGAACAAGGAAAATTATTCCTCAATTTCAATTTCAATTTATTTAATCATCCTGAAGAGAACCTGAATTTGTTTTCCACCTTTAATCCTCAAGGTCATTCATTTTGGTGTTAGTTTGACGTGAATCATTCTCTAGATAATTTCGAGAGACACAATTCTCCATTCAAAAGTTTTCCTTGACAACCCAATAGAATGATTGCAAATCGACAATAATAGGAGACTATACAGGTTGTTACATAATAGTATGTCACAACTTGAGGGGGTAAATCTACGTGCAATTTTAAGAAAAAAAGTTCATATAAACATAGGTCCGCAAAAGCGTCGTTACGGAGCTACAGGGTGTCCGGAAAAAATTGTTTTTTCCTCAAAACTCCTGCAGTTTTTGAGATATTCAGTCCAAATTTGGAATACAAAATATTATTTATAGCATCCACCATTACACTTCCTAAATTTTAATTAGAATCTACAAGGTGTTTTCTTTTCCGGAGCCATGTCTTCTTTTGCCCTTTAAAACTTTTTTGCAGTCCGCCACTGATTAGCGTACAATCAGTTTTCGTCATATTTGTTCAATTTTAAAACTTTTTTGACACTTGTAATTTTTTCGTATCTCCAACCGTTCTCGAGCAAAAAATTATTAAACGATTGTAGGCATTCGCTGAATTGAAAGCACTTCTGATTAAAAAAATTACTAGGAGGTTTTGATTTTTTCATTTATTTATTTATTTTGACAGTTGCTAAAGTTGAACCAGTGTCTGTTCGAATTGTTTATTAAATTAACGATTAGTTTTAAGACTTTTGAAGTTATTGCTCTAAGAAAAAATGGCTAATTTTACTAACGCCGAATTGGCTGATATCCATTACATGTACGGTCTGGCTGACGGAAACACAACAGAAGCTAGGCGATTATATCAGGTGCGCTTTCCAAATCGAGTAACACCAGACAGGCGAACATTTTCAATTATCCACAGAAGGTTGAGGGAAACTGGTACTTTTACTGCAAATAATCATTTAAAAGGTGCAACTCAAACTATTAGAATTCCAGATATTGAGGAAGCAGTTCTGAATTGTATTGATTTGAATCCTCATGTGAGTACAAGAAAAATTGGAAACCAGTTAAATATTTCACATGTTCTAGTTTGAAGGATTCTCCACGACTTTTTATTGTACTCGTTTCATATTCAACGCGTCCCAACTTAACTTCCTCGAGATTTTCCTTCAAGACTGAATTTCTGCCAATGGTTCTTAGATGAAATTAGAGAAAAGACATTTTGATAGTGTAATAATGTTCACAGACAAAGCAAACTTTTCGAGAACTGCTATCACAAATTTTCACAATAATCATTATTGGGCTGAGGAAAACCCCCATTTAATTGAAGAATCTCATCATAGAGAACAATTCTCACTAAATGTCTGGGTCGGAATAATTGTAAATTATTTGATTGAGTCATTTTCTTTGCCTAACAGACTAAACGGTCCCGCTTAACCGCAATTTCTTGAGGAGTTACCTTCATTGCTCGAGGATGTGCCACTTCTGGTGAGAAACATTATGTGGTTCATGCATCACGTGGCACCATCACATTTTAGTGGAGAAGCTAGAGAGTTCTTGAAAAATACATTCAACAACCGATGGATAGATCGGAGTGGGCCAGAACCATGGCCTTCTAGGTCACCAGACTTAAATAGACTTTTTCTTATGGGGATATCTCAAAAGTTTAGTTTATACCACTCCAGTGAACACTGTAGAAGAATTGAGAAATCGAATAATAACCTCTTGTGACACGATAAGAAATACCCCAGGAATATTTCAAAGAGTGCGTCATAATATGCGAATGACATAGGCCTGTATTCTTGCAGGTGGAGGACACTTCTCGCAATTTATTTAGTTCTTAATTGTTCTTTTTTTTTCAGTTTGATATTGAATAAGTATAAGTTGAGTCTCAGAAGACGAGCTATCAAAATAAAACCAAATTTTGAGCATACCTATCGAGTATTTCTATTATTTTTTTTTATTTAGCGAATAACATACAATTCGAATAATTCAAATTCAATAATTTTTCGCTCGAAAACGGGTGTAGACGAAAAAATTACAAGTGTCAAAAAAGTTTCTAAATTGAACGAATATGACGAAAATTGATTGTGCTCTGATCAGTGGCGTACTGCAGAAAGTTTGAAAGAGCAAAAGGAGACATGGCCTCGGAAAAGAAACACCTTGTGAATTTCAGTTAAAATCTAGGACGTGTAATGATGGAGGCAGTAAAAATAGCTTGCCTTCCAAATTTGGGCTGAATATCTCAAAAACTGCAGGAGGTTGGAAGAAAAACCATTTTTTTCCGGAAATTATAACACCCCGTAGCTCTGTAACGAAGCCTTTGCGGATCTATGTTTATATAAACTTTTTTTCTTAAAATTACACGTAGATCTACCCCCTCCAGTTGTGACATACTATTATGTATCACCCTGTATATATGAGTCAATATTCTCTCATACAATTTGATATTAACTATAGCCAATAGCCTCTAAACAGTGTTGCCAAATTGCAGACGCAAAAAATTAAGAAACAAGTATGGAGGCCAATAGTACGATATTCATATTTTGCTGTATATGAGTATATGACGGTGGCGTCCCTATCCAAAGTTCGCTGAACACCATATCTGAAGATGTGTGGCGAACCAAAATGCCTCCAACCTAAAACTTGACCCTAGCAATGTATTGAGCTCGACCGTGATGATATACATGGGGATACCATTTGGTTTCCAGATTTTCGCATTCGCCTCCGATTTTTGAGGAGAGTTGGTTAGTAATGCTATGCAAGTTGGAGGTGTCTTAAATCCGTTACATCCATTTTGGACTGTAGCTGCCTTGCCATATGATTTCTTGAATAGGCCAGCCATTAGAAACTGTATAACGACACGTCCTGCATGTTGTTTTAGCCATTTGGCTCTCTTGGTTGAAATGAGTCTTTAAGGGTGCGAAAAATGAGACATCTAGAGGCTGCGTACGATGCGTGCAATGTGAAGGTAGATCAAGCATAATATGACGTTTTGTTTCGCATATTCTAATGATTCAATCCCTTTGTGACGTATGTCCATCGATTACAAATATAACTTTATGGTCGATGGGTGATTTAACAAAACTTTGAAGGTGCTTAAGACATCTCAGAAATAAATCTGTTGTTATCCATCCTGATGGTTGAGCAACACCTAAAGTGCCAGGATGAGTTTCATCGACTAGTTCTTTTTTCATATTTTTTCTCGAAAAAATCAGGATCGGCGGAACAAACTTACCAATAGCATTAACACAACAAACAACAGTGCAGTTGATTACACGTTTTGCGCTAGTTATTACGCCAACTTGCTTCCCGCTACCAGCAGCCAATATCTTTGAGGGTTTTTGTACAGTAGACAGGCTCGATTCGTCAGCATACGGTGCGAACCAACGATCTCAGATTCCACAAGATTTCTGTACTTCTCAAAAAACTTGAGGCCGATTAAAAGACGGAGCACAAGCGACTGACGAAGCTTCTAGTTAGCGAAGAGGAATATTTTTATTTTGTCTGAAAAATCTTTCTAACCATTCTTGTCCAACGGAGTAGTCAGGTGATATAGTTGTTTACGGTGGGCAAAAAGCGACAGAATTTGAAGAATGATGCCTGTGTCATTTTGTCCGTGTATATCATTTAGTACATACTTCCCCTAAGTTTTCGAACAAATCAGACTTTGTTTTATATATTAAGATTAAAAGCTTTAAAAAGGTTGGATATAGGTTCACTATGTCTTCGAAATGATAAGTCACTTTTTAAGCTATTTTTATTCTGTGCTTAACATTATAGAACATAGAAACAATTCAATCTGTACAATTCCTAAGGTAATTATTGTCTTTACACAACATCTTTTGAATATTAACCAATCTTAAACATTGAAATAAAGAATATTTTTATACAAAAACAAGTCATCTACATGTTTTATAGAAGCTTTTACATAAGCATGAATCATTGAGACACCATGATTGTTTTTACGCTAACCATACGTGCATCAATGGTACAAATCGAAGTAACAAAGAAAATATTGACCGTAAGTAGGAAGATATTAAAGAAGAATTATATATATATATATATACAGTTCGTAGAATACAATAGAGAAAATTTTGTGATATGATCATTCTAAATATCTACTGAGAGAATAGACCGAAATGTAGGAAGAAAGTGGAAGAAATATAGAGGGGTAGGTAATTAGGTGCATTTTTGCATTGAGACATTACGTTATTTATATTCTGACATCTAAAGCAACAAATTAATTATATTTTCATTTCAATGAAAGCTTCACATTTATTAATCTTTTGGGTATATTTCAAAATAATGTAAATATATAATATTTGTTGCATTGATACTTTCAAATTTAATATTTCTGTCTTCGCATATACAGGCTGTTTCCTGAGTACCATACCAAAACGGAAAATTATGAAGTTAGGTAGTAGGAATACACCCAGAAAAGGGCCTAACATAGTGGCTACTTGTTTGAATTTGTAAAATACGAATTGTTTATCGATCATTTTTATACCTTACTTAACTTTCAAGGCAAATCTTTGTAATGAACTGAGACGGGAACGATCTTGTAATTTTTCCAGATGGAAACCAGAAACCAGAAATTTTCTGAAGCAACAAATTTTATCTGGTTTTAGTGTTACCGTTAAGCATCTCTGTGCATTTAAAATTATATTTTCTAATCACAAAATCGTTCGGTTTTCATTATTTGATAAAAATAAATATATTTATATTCCTTAAAAGAGAAAGCGTTATTTCATCAGAGACTCGAGTTATATACATTCGTACCTTAAATATTATACAGTTACAGTTAGAGTTCTAATTTTGGGATCATTTTACACATATATTCTGATATATTCAGAGCATCAATTTTCTGTACAAATATTTGGAAGACATGATTTCGTGTTCTTTGCAGAAAAAATAGTACAAATGTACAAAATGTTCATCTTATGCTAATATACATACACAGCACATAGAATACACAGCATGAACAATTTATATTTTAGAATATTTCACTTTTAAAACACTAACATTTTATGTTTTATGCTTTTAGCTTTTTTTGAAAAATACTGTACTATAATATAAAATCATTAACAAATGCAGAATTTAATTCCTTTTCATTCTAAAATCTAAATAATATATTTGGAAATACTAACAATTTGTCATTTAACTAATTATTCAATTGTATTAAAATATTCAATATTTTTTATTTGTGTGCGCTTATTTCAATTTAGTGGGTTGGAATCATGCGGTAACTATAGTAATATTATTTCGTTTTTAGTACAATGAACAATGGAAATTATTCTTCGAATTTTTTTATACGTCGAAGTTTTTAGATTTTTTAGTAATGTTGCGTCATCGACTATTCCTTTGAAGTCATTTCACAATGTATGCTCAGTCGCGCTTAGCTCCTGTTCTGTCGGTATAAAGTTCAAGTCAAAAAGTAATGTTAAATGGACAGTGTTGTGATAAAGTGTTTTGAAACAGGTACCAATGCTCACCAAGAGTTGATTTTTTTGTTCCATCTAATGTATAAGTTGGAAAAAATTACTGCAAATCATGAACTGGGTTCATCAAGTTTTTGATAAAAGTATGTATATTTGAAAAAGTCCAAGTATTGGGTTGTCTTTTCATCATTCATTTTGTTTTGTTTTTTAGGTTTATATTAGGATATTGCGTTGCCTCATAAACTAATAAGATAAAAATTCAAACAATACTAAGACGGTTGTAATATTTTATACTGGAAAATTGTAATAAATCGTAGAGTTACAGGTTGAGTCTCAAACCGGGCTACCAAAGGCCTATCAGAAGTTTATGGCAAACTACATTTTGAAAATATTTTCATCTTTCGCAATTTCCGGTTAGACTGGAAGTTGACATACACTTTCTTATTTTAAATAATTGAATTGTCCTCTTAATACCGATTTCAAAATAAATCATTTCATAGGAATGAATTCTACAGTTTTGAAAATATTTCACTCTCAACTCGAAAATAACACAAGATGAAGAAAAATTTCGGAAACTTTCAGAGAGACGAGGTATCATCGTTACAAATGGACATAGATGAACCCCTAAAACACGAAATATAGAATACACAAATGAAAATATTATTAATATTTTTGTGATATATGGCCAGTGTCATAATAATATTAGTCGGAGCCGGCACTCTGGCTTTCTGGGAATTCGGCAAAATTTCCGGGTTAGTGAGGTGACAGAATTCCCCGGCATGTCATTGGCCGAAAGGCGGAAATAGAGCACGTTAAAGGAATAACAAACAAACAACAATATTAGTCGGACCTGCAGAACATTCAATGAAAGAAACCAAGGCATAAGTCCGTTGAATAACAAAAATTCCGGTGACTAGAAAGAAACTTCATAATGTTGGCCTTTTTTGAAATGACGGTTATTTTTGAAACCCGTGAGGGCAGAAGACAACATAATTAATGTTCTAACTTATTCGGAGGCTCATCCACAATACTCGATCAGTTGCGCTGAAGGAGAATTGGGAATATCAATACAGAGGATTCTCAGTGAATTTAAGATGTCTACAAATTCATTAAAGTCCAATCATTGCTTCAAGAAGATCTTCCGAGGAGAATCGATTTTTGTGAAACAATATTTGTTAGTTTGCAAGAGGATGCACAATTTTTGAGAAGAATAAGATGGACCAATGAGTCGACAATTTCAAGAAAGTGGATCAATAATTGGAAAAACAAACATTTTTGAGCTACCCAGAATCTGAATATGACTTGGGAAACCGAATATGAGAACCGATTCAGCTTTAATGTATTTGCTCTAATTATTAATAATTAGATACGATTTGTCATATACAAGGAAAAGTTGACATTGGAGAGATATTTGAATATTTTCTATGCTATGCAGCAAAATCGTTGGTTCCAACTTGGCGGTGCTCCTGCGTATTCAGGTAGACAAATTGCTGATTTTCGAAGACCTTGAAATATTCCTTCGAGGTTCCCCTACTTGATTTTCCTAGATTTTTATTTATGACCAAAAGTTGAAGAGATGGTTTATAAAAACCTCTGTGAATACTAGTGAGGAGTTGGAGAATCTCGTTACAGAAGCATTTGCCAACCTCAAGCCTAACATAATAAGAACAAGCTGCACAACTGCTGTTGAACGCTGAATTTCGAGGTGATTGGAAGCAAGCGGCCAGCAGCTTGATTATTTGCTTTGATAAAATTGGTGATAATAATATTCGATTTTATCAATCTTTACCGTACACTCTATTTAGGAGAATTTCATCGAACTAGTTTCACTGGCCATGAGAAAAATAAATTTTTTTTTTCAGTTGATTGCAAGACTATTTTTCAAGAGGAATCCACTTCAAACATAAAAAACTTTGTAATTTGAAAAAACAGGGTTTTTCCATATTTTCAGGATCGAACTTCTCAATTGATTTTGGCACACCTTGTACATTTCCAAGATTTTTTCGTGAATGTATTTATAAAGTCCATATTTTTCTCTCAGAAAGTGTCCGAACTTTTTCGTGTAATTTTCGAGTTATAATACTTTATCAGCCTCACGTCAAAATAAAATTTTTTCATGAAAAGTGAAATATTTTTGAAACCTTATTATTTATTCCTATGAAGTGGTACTAATATTTTTGAGAGTAGTTTGTCAAAACCAAATCTAACTGTGAAAATTCCAGGAAAATATCTTAAGTTTATCTCAAAATTTGAATAAATATAGTAAATATTCTATATAATACTTAATGATTATATTATTTCCCATAAATACTTTACTTACGTTATTGTGGCCGAACATAGCAACGAATGAAACCGGTATGTTGTAAAATCACGTAACGCGAGCATCGTATGACCTCGTGACAATTGAAAAATGTGGACCATAAAATTATCGTAACTTGGGAACTACAAGCAAGCTTTTAAGAAACAAAAACAGCTATATCCCTAGAAATTAAGGTTACACATTCATGTTTGAAAGTAATCTAATAATCCTAGTAACATTCTACATTCAAAAGATTGGTTGGAATAAGAAAGGAATTACTAGTAGACACTTTGAACTTAACAGAAATGTACACAGGTGATACGAGTCGAACACCAATCAATCTAATACTTGTTGTAATATCGACTTTGGTAACGGCACTTTCATATTTGGAAGAATTGAAAATGTCTGAATCTGTCAGCTTGAAATTCTCAGAAAAAAAGTTTTAATATAAGAGGAGTTTTTTCATTTTATGTAAAAATTCTCATTGAATATTGAGTTAACTAGTCGGACCAATCAACAACCAACAGAACGACCTTGGATCTGGAACAATAGGGAAGTTTTGTACGGAATAATTAGATAAGATTATTTTCTTCTTGGACGAAGTCTATGTCTTCCTGAAAGGGCAGGTTGATGAGTTTCTGGAGCAGTGCGTTGTGTTGAATTTAACTCCATGACCAACTCCAATATATGACTTCATATCGCACAGGTAGAAGTTATTTGGAAGTGCTTTTATCAGACTTGAAATAGCAAGCCTATGAAGTCAGGTACCTTTTATGATATGTACCCTTTTCGTTCTACGTGTGTTATGTCTATCAAAATGAAAGCAGTAATCTATTATAATTAATTCTGTAGATGGATTTCATCCAATCACTTTCTATCATACAACAATCTGATTAAGAAGAAGGCCGAATATTCTGTCTTACATGGCATTTAATAATTTCGACAGAACTGATTTTCTGTGACTTTATGTATCTCAGAAAATAACCCATTCTCAACCAGTGTGTTATAAATCTACTATCTTGCATTTTTGACATGAACAATCCAATCGAAGATATAGAAATTAATTCATGAATTCCTTAATGGGGCAATTTTACAATCAATGAGGATATGTGGAGTGAATATCGATTATAGTCAGCATATATGATCTTATGGAAATACACATATCAGAAGACTTTGAGGGTCAAGCAGACATATTCACTTACACATTATGAGCCCATATCGTATTGAAAATCATTATTTGTTGTCTTTTAACATGAAAATAAGCAATATGCTTTACCATCATTAGGGCATATATCTTCATATCATTTGTTATTTGACCTGTGTAGTTGAATATTATTGAATTTATCGAGAAGTTTGTTTTTTCGTTATTGGAAATAAGCCATCTTGAAAGAGATATACAATTACTAGCAATTGGTATACTCGAAGCTGGTTCGTCAGAAATAGTTGTCGAAGAGCTTATAGTCTAATCAGTACGTAACCGTTGTGAGCTATAGCGAACTAATTTTTGAACTATATGCATTTCCATATGCAGCTACTGTAGCCAGGGACTACAGAGAATGCTATATCCGATCTAAATCCTATCGAACACTTGTGGGACCTGCTAGGTGGAAGAATTTCATCACAACACGTTCTCTTTCAAATAAGAAATCGTAGGCTGTGACACAAAACTGTGAACAAAAAACAATTGACGATTCTATTCTCTGTATGCCCAATGGATGTGAATTCGTTTTAAATATTTTGTTCTTAACTTTGAAGAAACAACATCTCTTAGTTTATACAGCTGAACCTTAAGATTTTTGATTTATTTAAAGTAAATTTATTCGTCTTCAAGGTTTTACAAGACATGTCAACAATATAAGAGAAATAAAATTCCGAAAACCATTAAAGCTTTCCTGGATTATGGCCAAGGCTTTATCAAGTATCATACATACCAATACAATTAAATAAGACGAAATAAAACAAAAAAATATGTGATGATGTTATGATGATATGTTAAAGATTGTTAATATCAAAGTATTTCCTGATTGAATAAATTACCCATTTTTAAGTTTTGCCTTGTTCTTGGCCATATATATTTTTGAACTATTAGTGTTCTTTATACAATCTGGCAGGTTATTATATACATCTTTACGTCCAGATGCACATAGCTTGTTTGCGTTCGGCTTACCTTTGTCCTGGGGAATCAGGGTCACAAACAGGCAAGTACGTGAGTCGCCACCACAGCCAGTATTCTTAAGTTCTGGAACAGAGGCGACTGTTGCTCGTATGGCCATTTTTTGTTGCAAAAAGATGCGTGATAACTCGGGAGAGGCCTCCCAGAGTAGGATTCCATAAGTCGCATGGCTGTTGAAATGTGCATAGTTACTTATTCTTCTGATTGAATATATGGCAGAAGATAGTTTTGCGCACGCGCTCTCTACATGATTCATCCAATTTAGAGTGCTATGTAGATGGAATTCTGATAATTTGACTGATGCTTCGCCATCGGAGTTTCTCAGTAAAACATGTTTATCTGAGTCTTTTCTGGATTGAGCCTCATACCATTAATCTTAAACCCTCTTGCAACTTTATGCAATGTATCCTCAGCAGTTCTATTTTTTCTACGATTGCCTGTGTGGAGAACCCTAGTATCGTCTTTATACATTGTTCCTCTGTAAGGTTTCATATATCCTGCAAGGTTATTGATATATAGGCAGAACAGTAGCGGTCACAGTATGAATCCCTGCGATACTTCAATTTTTAGGCTATTTCCCCCTGATGTATATCCTCGCGAGGCAACAACTTGTGAAGGATTCTCAAGGTAAGAACGCAGAAGTAGTGGTGGTGGTTCACCCTTTGATCCCCTAAAAACATAGTTTGTCTAAGAACACACCATGGTTCACACAGTCAGAGAATTTGCTCGTATCCAAGCATTTCAGCAAAGTTTCGTCTCTATTAGTATTCATTTATTCATTAATTTCACTATCTTTGGAGAATTTTATTCTATCATTATTTCGTGCGTTAGGTATGGAAAAAAACAAGAAAATTTCGGATTGATCTCCTCGATTCTTTGGATGTGTGTTCTTCTGAAGATTCTCAACTTTTGCACGCCGCAATTTGAAATATGGTTCAGCCATATTTGTTGACTCCATTAATATAACTAAACTGATGAAAATAATAATTTTTTTTTGTCAATAACCTTTGTTATAAATGAAAATGAATTCGTGCTAACTAAACCGGTCATTGAGCATTTGTTATTATTTTAATTTAAAACAGATCCATTTGGAACAAACTGGATTTGATCTTTGTCATCCCTGTGATGGAGAACCTATTGTTTCAATTTGAAGAAAAAAAGTGGATTGCTGAACTATAGATAATTAAGGTCAAAAACGTAGTTTAATATCAATTTCAGATTTTATATTTTGGGATTTGCAATAGCAAAATTATTGAAAAAGGGAACTATACGAGGACTATCCCAAAACTATCCGACCTATCTTCATTTTTTCGTACTTGAACGTCCTAGTGACTACTGTGGGTCATGACATAACCAGTGAATCTTCAATAACTCTTAGAAGGCGACTGCTAACGGCGGAATAATTTGTGAACGATGTGCGATTGTTTATAGTATCTTTTTTTTGCGAAGAATGACGGAAATATCGGAATAATTAATTTCACGTTGAACTCGAGAAAAATTGTGTGGAAACTATCGAAATAATGAAGAAAACACTTGTGAACGAGTATTAAGGCAAAACTAGAATGAAAGAATGATGAAGGATGAAACGGTTCAAAGATGGTCGCTTATATGTTGATAGCAACCCACTCTCGATGCGACTCCTGACATAAAAAATAGACAAATCATTGAATATGTACGACTAACATTCAATGAAGATCTTCGATTACTAGTGCAAGAACTAGAATGTAATTTTGGAATATTGAAAAGTAGTGCTTGAAGAACTTTAAATGAAAGAAACTGTATCATTGAAACACCTTAGGACAAAGAAACTATAGAAATGAATGCGAAGGACGCTTACCGAAAAACGAGTACTCGGACTACTTTCAGAACTGGAGCGTGCTGTTAAATTCAATTGGGACTACTTTGAACGATGCCACGAGGAGCCAAAGGACGTAGAGAATATCTTAGATAGGTTTGATACTTTTGGGACAACTGAAAAAACTAGAATTCAAAGGAAACTTCGTTCTTGAGATGGAAATTCAAAATCACTTTTGAGAATTGCAAAACCAGATAAGAAAGGTTCATCAATCTACTGGTGTACTGCAGTTCTCTTTTCCTCGACTCGTCAGTTCAATTAACTCTATAGTAGGATTCTCAAATAATTCTTCATTCAACCATCATTTGGTCCTGAACGGGACTCATGAGATGAGAGTAGCACCATTTAACGACATGATATTTCCACTTTTTTGAAGGATAAATTCAATTCATTTTTTTTGCACGAAATTTTAAAGCCTCATCTTTTCTTAACAACCTTTTTTTTCAATCACGTTGATATCTGAATTGTTTAAGGAAATACACTTTCAAGACAAGTAAGCAGTTCATAATAATGACTTAAATTAAGGATAATTAAAAAACAAGTTGGGTTTGTCTTTCTAATATGATAAGATTAGCTGTTTCCATTGTTTACCAAACAGCTTCTTGTTAAAAAATCACAAATTTATTTGCTATTCTTACAGCGTCGGTTGAGTTGGTTGTGTGTCGGAACAGTTCCGTAGAGGATCAGTGTTTTTTATTAAATTAAAAGATGAGACCAGAAGAATTAGCGAAGGCCATTTCTTTATTGTGAAACGGGGGAGATCGTTCGCTTTGGTATATCGCATACCGACTTTGTCATGCGACCACGCAGTACACTAGTCGATGTGTTATGAAGATTTACACCGGTTCTTACCTGAGAAAACCATAGCAGGGAAGACGAAAACCCACTAACGGCTATTTAACCCGTTTTGGCAAAAGATTGGCTGATGCTTATGGTAACTTCATTTCATCTGACTGAGAGAACAAAGTCGATCGCCTAGAATTTTGTCGACTTTAATTCAATTCACGCCTGCAAGAAGGGAGCTGTTATTCAAGCATGGAGAGGGAATACTCGACTTTGATGTAACATTTGAATACCTCTATTGCCGATAAAATGTTTTGTTGTTGTTGAAAAAGACATAGCATACTTTTCTTTGAAAATTTGTATTCCTTGTGGAATACAGGAACAAGTTGTTGAGAAGATGGGGCTTGAAAATTTCGTGCAAAAAAACATCATCTAGTTTTTCCCTGACATGGGTGTTTAGAAATTTGAGGCAAAGTGCAACTTTCGCTTCTATTCCGTATATCATCATATCCACTCAACCTTTTGGTAGAGTCCATGGCAGACAGGGAAGAAGAAGGAAGAACCTGCAATTAGACGAATGATGATTCAAATTGATGCAAAATCTTAACAATTATTTATTATTGAATTTGAACGAAATTGATGCTGACAATATTAAATATTCTATGTTCTCAGTGACTTATTTTTTACCCAAAATTTTCGGTTCAATATTTGTTAATTAAATATGGGAGATGGTATTTTGGGGCTCTTAATTCTTCAGTTTAACGTAATTATCATCATTTGAAAGATCGGGTCTAGTTTTTTGATCCTCTCAATCGAAAATATAGGAAATTGTGTAGATGATCTTGATTATTGTAGATATTTTCGAGGAAAAACAGGATTCTGTTCTGTATTAAACCTATAATATACACAAGCTGCAGGCGGGGATCAGCATCGTGATTGATTGATTATTTTGTTAGTTCTGAGTATTATCTTGCTTCATACATTGAGCATTCTTCTTATGTTCGGTTGGAACGGAATGATATCTATTATTGACACCATTTTTTCTGCTGTTTTCCATTCTTATTTTTCAGATTGTGGCCATCGCACAACCAATCGGAGATCTGGTTAAAACAAATAATTAAGCCAAAACACAATAATTCTGATTACACTTTTGATCAGAATTCACTATTTAATTAGCTGTTACTGATGTATCAGTGACAGGAGTCAGCGTTGCTCCTCTCTGTTCTCTTGAATTTACTTACTTATGGTTCACTCGTTTCTTCTCATTGTCCTGAGGTAACTTTGGGGGGGCTTGGGAATGTTTATTCATTCTACATAAAATGTTTTTCTTTTATTATGTTTTATTTAACTCACATCAAAATTTAACATTATGTGGTCCTCCAATTTTTTGTTACTCTTTCCTTCATTCCTTAGAATAAATAAATAAATAACGACAAAAGTGTATCTTGATATTTGAAATATTTATTCGTGTAAACATTCTTGAAAGTCTTACAATATAAATTATTTCAAACGTGGCAAAATCTTGATCAGGAAAGGTAAATACATCAAGTTAATATCGCAAATGCAATGAAAATCACTGAGAGTGTTATCTTCGGCTTCTGGAATCGTACGTAAGAAAGGCATTTCGGTTGGCAAAGGGCGATACCTCTTCGTATGGATCGATATGTGCCATCAAAATTCGAACAAATGATACTGTTACTTAACTTTAATCAATCAATCATCTGCGCTAACCTCGTAAAGCCAAAATTTTCAGATTGTTTTGAGAGGAGGTAAGACAAGTTTTAGAGGTTTCAGACATTGAATTGGGGGAACCACGCCGCTCGATTAGCATCATCTCAAGAATATGTTCTCTGGAAACGAAATCAATAGAAGATCCTTAATCGATGAATCTTTGGTGTGTAAAGAGCGTGTTTGGAAATCACCACAAAAAATCGAATCCAGTGTGCTCAGGAGGTTCTCTTGTTTGGCCGCACTACTGAGCCCCTTTTGATGAATGCAAATTTGTTAAAAATGTTCTAGAATCCGTAGTTATTCCATACGCAAAATTTCTGGCGCTCTCCATACAAGATAATACTACTTCACATACAGGAAAAGTTGCAAGATTTCCTGAAAGAACTGAATATCAATATTTTGAACTGGTCCGTTGAATCTCCTGATCTCATTCAGCATGTTGAGAGCATGATTCAGCAAAGAGTTCTTCAGTACCACGATCATCAGTATCGAAACCATATATCTCTTAAACACTGTTGCATCGCAATCGAAAATTACAAAAACAAATTAGTTTAATAGTAAAATTCTGCCATCTGCTATCCCTACATTTTGAGCATGTGAGCATTCGTTTAAATGTTAAAAAGTAATGGCATTTCGTTACGATAGCCAGTGTAGTTCTTCGACAAATTCTACGATTGTGTTGTTCCAAAATTCATTTTGTTAAACCCAATCTGAACCCAAATGAGTTTTTTAGTCTGTTATGAAAGAATTACGAAATGAAATTGAATATTTTAGTTTTGTGTCACTCTAAAAATTTTTTTGTTTATTTTCATCATTTCGTTGTTGTTATTTGTCTGTATTTGATATTGTTTTTTGTATAATAGTTATTTCATTTAATTCACAATTTCTTTTATGATTTTCAAAGAACGACATTGAATATTCTAAAATATAGTATTACATTTCTTAAATTCCTACAAAATTAAAATAAATTCAATAGAAAAATTTAATCGAAAGCTTTGCTACATCACAAAAATCTATCATCTTATTGCACATTGAAGCAAATTTTTGTTCGTAAAATAGTTACTCACATTTCTATTCATTCAAATAAATGTATTCATTCTTATATAAGAATTCTGAATTAAAAATGGAAACATTAAAAACATTGCGATTATGATAAATATTATGAAAACACAAGAAAAAGTTTCAACTTAATTTCATTTATTATATCTAACTCCAATATAGACTAAACTAAAAATAGAATCAATGCATCACTTTCATATTAAAAATCAAAGAAATATGATATCTTTCAATTAATTAAATATATCTTCTAAAACTATTCTTACAGATTCCATTTAACGTCATGGTTTTCGAAATTCCTCCATCAATTAAGCGTGACCATAACAGGTTTATCACAATTACATGCAGAACCTCCTTCCCCTACAGAACATTTATCAACACACCAAGTGGTCCAGTATGGGTCTAAAGAAGCTGATAATACCATGTTAGTTGTTGGTATAGCTTTCGAACCATTCGAAGTTGAGGTTAGAAGAACTGGAACGAAAGCTTCCTGCGATAATTTCTTGTATATGTCGCATGACTGACAGCCGAACAGTTGGTAATCATAGTCAATGCAGAAAAAAGCACAGATCTGCACATAATCCACTTCGGTGTTCTGGTTAATTGTATTCTGACAGTTGCACAGAGGATATCCTAGATTGTTGGCACATAGAACTGGGCACGAGTCATTCCGCGGTGTTGCGATCGTTGACGTGCTTGTTTTGTTCCGTGTTTCGTTGCCCGTAGAATAAGACTGAATTGGCACAGTGAGGGGCGAAAGATCCACGCAGTCCTCGCCGCAGGGTTCTCCACCCAGGCCCGACATACATAGCTCGACGCATATTCTTCGCTGGTTGGATCGGCTCATTATTGGCTGGAAGTCTGAGACGTTTCCATGGAGACGCCAGGGGAAATTCCAGGCGACGCCTACCAGTAGGAAAAGCGGAAATATTGACATCGGCATCCTGCGTGGAAATTACGAAAATCAAATTGAGTTACGGAGGCAATATGGCGGAATGGACGGAGGGTGGGGTAAAGGGTGTTATGTAATGATGATGGGTGGATTTTTTTTCAATTTTGTGGGCTTCTGTAGCGGAAAGTTTTCGGTTGAGTAATGAAGATCGTGAATCAAACTAAATGAGCAACAGGGTAATTTTGTTACTAGCAAGAAGTAATTTTCAATCCATAAATTATGAAGGGATGAAAATTAATTTTTTAGGAAAGAAAAACGAATCTTTTTAACATTTTAACTCGCAACGTGATAAAAGAACAAAATAATGCAATTTATTTAATGATAATTTGTGAAAAGATATCTGCAAAATAAAGCTAGTTAGGTGAAATCAGCCCAAGTTATAGAAAATAATTTATTTACACAAAGTTGGAACTAAACAGATGAATAATATCTAGTAAAGTATTCACTAGATAATGAAGAATATAATACGTATCAATGAAATATTCAAAAATATATCCAAAAATAATAAAAGAAAAATTATTCAAAATACAAAAGAAAACGAAATATGAGACAATTCATACAATTGCACTACCCATGCGTACTTCGCCGGGCATAACACCCTAGACGGACCTGCTCACTAAGTGATATTTTGCGACGAAGCCGACCCCATCCAGAGTGCCACCGAAACACACCCAGCACACCTATGCTCTACAAAAAAATAATATCTAAATCTAACCTAACCTAACTCAAAAATGTCTTCTAGGGTGTGTCCAAATAGATCTTCTTAAGAGTTTTCTTTAGACTAATTCTAGCTTCAAAAAATATGTCTATCTGGTTCACCTCATTGGTGATGTCTGAATCACTTTGCAGAAAGGGGAATTCTGGCAGCTGTTGGTGTTCTTTAAAGGAATACAGAATATACCTCCGCAGAACATCATTACACTGTAAATTGTCGCCTAAGATCATGTGCAACAAAATGTGCTGTTAATATTTCTTCGCTTTTCAAGCGATCCCAACCCTAAGTATCTCAGCCGGCTCAGATGGTTTTCATCCGAGTCATCCACCACAACAAAGTTGAATCTATAATTTAAAAATTTAACAAATTTTTTCTGTCTTTCTAAACGAGATATTATATTGACATCAGATCACAGACGTAAAGTTTAATCGACTGAATATACAGGGTGTTACATAATAGTATGCCACAACTTGAAAGGGTAAATCTACGTGCAATTTCGAGAAAAAAGTTCATGAAAACATAAGTCCACAAAAGCTTCGTTACGGAGCTACAGGGTGTTGATATTTCCGGAAAAAATTGTTTTTTTCTTCAAAACTCCTGCTGTTTTTAGATATTCAGCCCAAATTTGGAATGCCTCCATCATAACACGTCCTAAATTTCAACTAGAATCTACAAGGTGTTTTCTTGTCCGGAGCCTTGTCTCCTTTTGCCCTTTCAAACTTCTTTGCAGTACGCCACTGATCAGCGTGCAATCAATTTTCGTCATTTTCTTTCAATTTAGAAACTTTTTTGACACTCTTTTCGTACCTCCGACCGTTCTCGAGCAAAAACTTATTAAACGATTGTATGCATTCGCTGAATTGAAAGCACTTCTAATTAAAAAAATGACTAGTAGGCTTTGATTTTTTTCATTTATTTATTTATTTTTACAGTTGCTAAAGTTGAACCAGTATCTGCTCGAATTGTTTATTAAATTAACGATTAGTTTTAAGACTTTTGAAATTATTGCTGTAAGAAAAAATGATTAATTTTACTAACGCTGAATTGGCTTATGTCCATTACATGTGCGGTCTGGCTGACGGAAACACAACAGAAGCTAGGTTAAATCAGGCACACTTTCCAAATCGAGTAACACCAGACAGGCGAACATTTTCAAATATCCACAGAAGGTTGAGGGAAACTGGTACTTTTACTGCAAATAATCATTTAAAAGGTGCAACTCAAACTATGAGAACTCCAGATATTGAGGAAGCAGTTTTGAATTGTATTGATTTTCCTTCAAGACTGATTTTCTCCCGATGGTTCTTACATAAAATAAGAGAAAATGCTCATTTTGATAGTGAAATAATGTTCGCAGACGAAGCTAACTATTCGAGAACTTCTATCACAAATTTTCACTATAATCGCAGGTTGTGTACTTTTGATTATTTCCTTAGTCATTTGAATTGTGGAGGCCGTTACTTGATGTAGATCCATGATATAAATTTATTTAAATAAAGTGTAGATTAAATTTAAACCTTGTGTTTTTATCTCATTTATTTCCTTAGTCCTTTTTATGACCTTCGTTGCTATGTAAAATGTTTTCTTATGTTTGTTTAGACATATAAGAGGTACGATTGTTGAAATATTTTTCTGCTGGTTTTCTTTTCCCATTGTTACAGATTCCTGTCCCAAACCCACTTCCTTTCACCCTTGTCTTCGTTTGGAAATCATGGAATGCAAAAGAGAATGAAGCGGCTAAGCAGAAAAGTCTTTGGTACTCTTTATGTACACACGACACTAACACAACATAAACAGACAAGCGATTTCTAGTGCAATAGCGACAGGGAAACGAGTTTTCTCCTCAGGTTTTTTCATTCGTTTATTGAATCATATGCAAGATAATATGTGCTCACACTTGTGTTTTTTCTGACACACACCAAACTTATAGATATAAGCATTTATTGTAAATAAAATTTTTGTAAATGCTCTCTTTTCGAAAGAATATATATATATATATATATATATATATATATATATATATATATATATATATATATATATATATATATATATATATATATATATATATATATACAATAATCATTATTGGGCTGAGGAAAACCCCATTTGATTGAAGAATCTCATCATCAAGAACAATTCTTGAAAAATACATTCAACAACCGATGGACAGGTCGAGGTGGGCCCCTAGGTCTCCAGACTTAAATAGTTTAAACTTTTTCTTATGGCGATATCTCAAAAGTTCAGTTTATACCCCTCCAGTGAACACTGTAGAAGAATTGAAATCGAATAATAACGTCTTGTGACACGATGAGATATACCCCAGGAATATTTCAAAGAGTACGTCATAATATGCGAATGACATAGGCCTGTATTCTTGCAGGTGGAGGACACTTCTCGCCATTTATTTAGTTTTTAATCGTTCTTTTTTTTAGTTTGATATTGAATAAGTATAAGTTGAGTGTCAGAAGACGAGCTATCAAAATGAATGCAAATTTTGGGCATACCTATCGAGTATTTATATTATGTTTTTATTTAGCGAATAACATACAATTCAAATAATTCAAATTCAATAATTTCACTCGAAAACGGTTGGAGATAAGAAAAACTTACAAGTGTCAAATAAATTTCTAAATTGAACGAAGATGACGAAAATTGATTGCACGCTGATCAGTGGCATACTCCAAAAAAGTTTGAAAGGACAAAAGGAGACATGGCCTCGGAAAAGAAAACACCTTGTGAATTTCAGGTAAAATCTAGGACGTTTAATGATGGAGGCTGTAAAGAATAGCTTGCATTCCAAATTTGTGCTGAATATCTCAAAAACTGCGGGAGTTTTGAAGAAAAAACCAATTTTTTCCGCAAATATTTTACCTTGTACCTCCGTAATGAAGCTTTTATGGACTTATGTTTATATGAACTTTTTTTCTCAAAAGTGCACGTAGATTTACCCCCTCAAGCTGTGACATACCATTATGTAACACCCTGTATACCATTTACTATTATAAATAAAATCATTAGACGCAAAGAACAAAATCGAACATCACAATTATTATTTTGCATTCGAGAAAACCGGAAGAAAGGCTAGTTTGAATTATATCAGCCCACTTTTTTCATAAAATAAAATATTATTTTTCAAAATTCAATATAACCATTTCATTCTCAAGCGGTCTGAATCTCAGCAAATTACTCTTTTATGTAAAACAGAAAACAAATAAACTCAAACAATCTAGTATTCACAAAATCGAATGTAACGAATGCCCGTCAGCTTATGTAGGCCAAAAAGGTAGAAATTTTGAATGCAGGTTCAAAGGACATATATCTTCAGACATGAAATTCTCAATATTTGAGTACATTCGGTCAACAATCCGCACAACAGTTTCAGAAAATCTCAAAGTCCCCCCCAAATGCAATAAAGGAAGTAGAATGAATGAATCTGTTGGAAAGTTGGGAAATTAATAAACTCAGGAAAACCCCATATATACTACACTCAACAGCCAACTTGAAATCAATAACTTCCTCCTACTTAATATTCAAGGAAAAAATATATCTTGTAATCATTTCCCTACCTCAATTAGTATTCAGCACTTGAAAATGGCCGAAGGATCCAAAACGTTCGTGTGATCACTAATAATCGGGAAAAACTGACGAAAGTGTTTTTCTCTTTCAGATTTTAAACTTGTACATCATTATCTAAGTCACGATATTCAGAATGAATTGATCTCATCGATGTCGAACACCTGAGAAATGATTGGTATGATAAAAGAGGCAAAATATTATTCTTTTTTTCTCAACTCTACTAGAGATTGAAGAGAGTTGAATAAAGGAATCAACTGGAACTATAGAGAAGAACTTTATCGTAATTCTTGCTGTCACTGAAACGATTGGAGGATATTGGACTAATGCTGGGAGAACTAGAAAAAAAATGACTCAGATATTCAGAACTGTATTGGCATAAATAGTGGAGTCAAAAGTCGAAAATTAAATATGAATCTCAGGGCATTTTTCACACCTTGTGGCTGTCATAGTTGCAATATATTGTTGGTTGATTCAGCTTATACTTCGGTGGAAGCAGAAACAGTTTTTGGTTTTACTCAGAAGTTTTTTCTGCTATGTTCAGGTTCCAGAAAACGCTGGAAAATAATGAATGATAAATTAAAATTTACTATGACGCCTATGTAGACATAAGGTGAGAAAGCAAAATCAATTTGATGATGTTAAATGCATAGGAAACTTAAAATACCCAACGGAATACTCGGACGTACTCAGCGATTGCGATTTTGTTTTAAACGAAATGTTCAGTTCAGAATTCATCATATCATTACATATATGGCATGAGCTATTATTGCGTGTCATAATAAGCAAATTATGGCAATGTGCACACGTCCATTTCAATGGAATATTTGCGTCATTTTGGGAATGGATCTAGAAATATCGACAAACTGGATCAACCTACACAGAGATCATCCTATACAGTCTGCTAAAAGCCGATATGAAACAGATTTTTTCAATACCATGATTGATTTTGTGAAAAGCAATATGGATTCGAGATTTATGTATTTAGATCAACATTTTGAAAATTTTGGTTGCCTCTATGACTTAATCAAGTTAATTCGCTACTGCTTCAGCTGAAAGGACCTTTTCAAAATTAGAACTAATTAAAAATTATTCGAAACTTTCAGTTTTAGCAGTTTTATCAATAGAATCAGATATAGCATCTAAGATAAATCACGTACCAATCATTTAGGAATTCAGTAAATCCAAAAGTAAAAAATTCATTTTTCTTCAATTTTTCTTTTTTTCCATTTTTTTCTAAAGTTGAAATTTAGGTTTGTTTATTAATGAATAAAAAACTGTTTTATTTCGAGTTTTGATTATTTCATAAATCCTTCTTTTTGTACCGTCAGAGGGACTTGCGAAATGTACCTTATCCGCATTAAGTTTAGGTCTTGCACCCCCTCCTGAATTCAACATTCTTAAGGTAGTGCGATATCTTGAAAATAACCAGTCCAATTCTACATTGGGGTTGGAACGAAATATTAAAATTCAAATGAATTTCATGAGCGAAAAAAAATTCCTTAAAACTCGATTATATTGTAGTCCTTTTCAGTAACGAAACTTTTCCCATTTAAGTATGCAGCGAAGCTCTTAAACCTAGAATTCTTGGAAAGTTTCCAAGAGTGCTTCCGAGCCCCTTCAGACTCAAAAACCAACATCACGATTATCTGATACGAATAAAAAGAGTAATCCCCCTGATTCCATAGGTCTGCTGATTGTGTAACCATGTAGAAAATAGCAGCAAGCCTGGCGATGACATCTGATGCGCGTTTGTTTGACTAGGGGTGTGGGGACGGGCTGCTGCGACTGACTCCGATTTATGACATCTAAAGGGGGTCGTGATATATTTGTACGGATGATGACACTTATTAAATCGTTTGCTCGACTAATATTCCAGATGAACGTCGCTTCAGGCGATTAACTTTTGCTATATTGGAACACGGGCAGCTGAAAATTGTTTCTGAAAGTTATTTGTAAGGAATTCCGCAACAATTTTAATTTCGGCTGTGGAAGGGTCAGGCGGAAAGTTATGCTAGCTGATCCAAAGTTTTGCTGCTTCCATTTTGAATAACTGAACAATTTTCAATAGATGCAAATAGAATGAAATAGATAGGAATACATTCTTTCAACAGCTCACTAAAGTATTTCTCAGGGGCTGGCTACCTGGTGAAAAAATTGAGACCTGGTAAATGAAATTGGATTGATATCGATAATTCAATAAATTCTTATCTCATTTTGTTTTGTTTTGCTAAAGAAGAGATTTGAGATCACAAAGTGTTCATAGACTTCTCGAAATAAGACGAAAAAAAAACAACTATTTTGTCATCAAAAGAAATTTTTCTATTTGTCTGTTATTTAAGATTTAAGACTCTGTACACATATCTGCGGTTGGATATGTAACATGCTGTCCAATAAATTTATTCTCGAAGTTTTAGTACGGTAAATATGTGAACTACTGTAAATAGTGAAAAATCTCAGTCCTCGATTTTCCAGTTATACCGGAATTCTCGATTTTCTCGTTCGGGAACAGAATACAGGAAAGAATTCGATTTCTTTTTATTAAATGGTTTTGAATTAAACAAATAAATAAACTTGTATTTTTAGATGTAATCCATAAATGAATTCGGATGAAATGGGAAGAGTATTTTTCCAAATGTATATAATAAGCCTGACAAATTTCCTCAAAATGTCAATTTTTCCAGAAATAAAATTCATGAATATTCTGTGATTTCATTTAGCATGCTGGTGAGAATTTACACAAAATATTCCAAATATTTTCTATTCTATTCTCACAACAATGAAGCCTACTTATAATAAGAGTAAGGAAATATCAAATAATGGTAACAAAACACTTATAAGAAGAATCTTAAATACTGAAAAGTATTTCCATTATTCAAAACTCCAGAAATACTTTTGCATACACTTTGAATTTTAATATTGGTAATTGAAGCTAAAAAATTTCTAAAATTTTGTTTCAATTTTTCTATATCATTTTTTGTTCATATAATAAATTTTTGACTTAGCCCCAGAAAAAATTTTACCGAGTTAAATCTAGAGAACAGGGTGATCATCTCCCTGATTCACTCGTTCCCATCCCGTTAATACCGAAAGCCTGGTTTGAAAGTTCTGAGACACTTGTTTTCTGTTGTATGGACGCATTTTCTCTCAACCAAGGGAATTTCATTCAAAAAACCCTTGACTATATTTTTGATTTGTTTTATTATATCATAATGAAGTTCCCCTAGATTTTCGTTAAAAACGACGTATGCCAAAATACGGTGGTTCATTAAAGAGCACCAAACACTGAAACCTAATCACCCTTGGCGTTGAAAATTCACTTCCTGATTCGGATCAGGTTCATTATTGTAATTGAATAATCCGTCACCGGTCATCCTTACTCCATCAGTCCATATGGCATACCAGTAGAATTAAGAATTTTTGCTGATAAGGGATATATACTTCTGAATCTTGCTACCATTGATGACTTGCTGAATCTACCGTTCCTATCAGATACTGAAAAACAAGAGCAATGGTCAAGGAAGGAATTGCATGGACGATATCACCATGAGATTAATCAACCACACATCGACAAAGAAGCTTCCAACAAATGGTTGATGAAAGGGGAACTATTCGCTGAAACAGAAGGATTTTTTACGGTCATTCAAGACCAAGTCATCGCTACAAACAATAACAAAAAATTTATAAATAAGGATGGAACATTTTAAACAGATAAGTGCAGAAAATACCATACAAGATCGGAGACTATACAGCATATTACGTCCAGCTGCGAACAACTGGCCAATACAGACTATCTTCACAGGCATAATCAAGTGTGCAACATTATCCATCAGAAACTTGCACACAAGTACGGACTTTTGAATGCCTTCCAGCTATATTACAAGTATCAACCGGCGCCCGTATTGCAAAATGACTCTATCAGATTATACTACGATAGGCCTGTTATCACTGACAGAATGGTGACGAATAATAGGCCGGACATAGTGGTGTATGATAAGAGAGCCAGAACAGCAATGCTGGTGGATGTCGCCATACCGAATAATAACAACGTGCTAAACAAGTTTCAGGGGAAAAAGTCCAAATACACAGACCTTGATTGATTGAGATCAAGCAGATGTGGCATCTGGATAAAATAGATATCGTTCCTGTCATCATTTCTTCGACTGGGTTAATACCCAAAAGTTTGCATGATAGCCTTAAGAAATTAGAATTGCATAAGAATTTCTATATAGAAATGGAAAAAGCTGTAATTCTCAATACATGTGGGGTAGCAAAAAAATTTATGTCAAGTATATTGTAATCGAGCCTATTCCCTTTGATTGCTGAATCTGGGAAGGGTAAATTATATCCAGCTGACAGCTGAGATAGTGCACAAGTCCACGAGAATAACTTTATTTTCTTCAGAATCTTAACACATCATGGAAAACGTCAAAAATAAATGAGTGTCACAAAAATTGTACGTATATTCTTGATACATGATATTCTAATTACAATAGAAGAAGTTCATCAATGCTGTGAAAGCAGTAGTCTATCGAATAATTTGTTAATTTCCCCTTGAAAAGGGGGAGAGAAAATATGAAAGGATCCTGAGAATTTTGTCATCACTCATCATTTCTACTGGATTTTCAAATTTCGGCTTTGCCATTTCAAGAATACCAATAGGTGGTAGGGTGAAAATTTTCAGTAATTTAAAAACTTCACGACATGAAGTAATCTGTGACTCATTATACAGCGGATTACCTTCTTTCGGTTGAAAAATACTTCACCCCAGTCCATGCTCCCCAAAACACGACTCCATATCTTTCTTAGTTTTGATGCCACTTGTCTATATTTAGGGATTCACGGCTTGACTTGAAATTTAAATCAAAAAGAATAAGAATAAGTGAATTTACATTCCTACTTCATTAGACAGTTGATAGTTCGCTGTTTTTAAACCAAGACTTGAGACGCGTCCACGTCCTAACTGATTTGAGACTCATTCTGTTTCGAGTCTTTGTTATAGTTAATGCAGCTCTTGAGAACTGCTTCTCTTTAGGAGCTGAACTTGCAGCAATGCCCGAAAAATCTCTTGCCATTATCGCCAAATTTGGAAATATAACTTCGTTCCTTTTCCACCACTCTAAAATGTGTTCCGAATATCTATTTCATATCGCCACATATCATCATTCGGTGCGGGCACAGACTTATATAGACCTAGTAGGTCTATCTCGAATTGATTCGACTTCAAGTCACTACATTCATTCCGCTTCGATGCAGACGTTCTAGGTGAAAGATGGTTGGCTTGGGTTGGTCCTAAAATATTTTGTATTATAAATTTTCTTGACTTTAGAAATTGCTTCAAGCAGCAATTCTTTTCCCAACTACAATTTAGAAAAATTTTCACCTTATATTCATCCATTTGCTCATTCTATAATGTTCAACGATTTGGTCCCTTGCCTCCTATATGGTGCGTATAAATCTTTCGTTATTTCATCTCTTACGGGTTGATTGTCAAGCTCGATATCCCAGTTTTCTAATTTATCTAGGAGCATGTTGATGCCAATAACTACAATAGTACGTGAACAATGGGTTTTTTTTATGCGCGCTTCCCAGGAATAGGCGAACCTGTTACACCACATGAGTGGGAAGAATTGAGGTGCCTGTTTATTCGCTTCTTTAAGAGGGCCGAATTGTAGGATGTTGGGAAGATGTTGGACGGAAACGAATTCCACAGCTCACGTAGGAATTCTTATAGAGAGGGGTTCGAGGGGTCGTTAAATGTACCGCCATATAATGGCAACGCCACGTTCTTCTCTCTATGAAAATTCTTCTCTTCACAGAGCTAGTGTGCTGTGGAACTCGCTTCCATCGAAAATCTTTCCGATAACTTACAATTGGGCCTTCTTCAAAAAGTCAGTGACCACACACATTAAAACACCTTCGGTGGCCACGGTTCTGGCATAACCGGAATCGCCACCTCCCAGAAATTTTTTTGAAAAAAGTCGTACTTTCATTCCACGAATTGGGAAGGAGGAATTGAAAATTTTCAAATCGTCATATCTCCGGTTGTAACTAAGATACATCCATGCAGTTTTCATATTATCCTCAGGCATCTTATTATCAAAGATTTTTTTCTTTCAATGAGAACTTGAATCGACCTTTAACTTCCGAAATTTTTAAATCGCCATATCTTATTGGCACTGTAACCGTGCTAATTAGGATGAGCTGCGTGAATTCTTTTCGTGCTTCCCATTCAGTGATGTTTGCCTTTCAGATCCAGAGATCAATGTGTGCACTGAATCTGGTCTATGGCGAAGACTGTCAGTGCCAATTTATGCAAATCTGCGTTTCCGCCTCTTGTTAGAGAAGACGGAAGTATAGCATCATCTCCGAAAGAGAAAGTCGATCTCTTTGCTCTCTTGTTCTCAAAGAATTCTGTGCTAGATTCATCTAGCACATCTAATCTAATCTAACCTAACGCAATACCATCAAACATTCCACCTACAAATTCTTCTATGGCAGAAATCAAGTTCAGAGTCCGCACTTTGAGACGGGCTCTCGAGCAGCTGAACTGCAAGAAGACGAAATACCGCCAATCGTCCTGGGAAAGTGTGCTCCCGAACTGGCACCCATTCTTTACCGTCTGTTTCAGATTTCTTATGAAAGCCAGACTTTTCCGAGCATCTGGAAAATAGCGAGAATTCAACCAATTCCAAAGAAAGGAAATAAGTCTTTACCCTAAAACTACCGCCCTGTTGCACTTCTTCCCATTATGTCCAAAATGATGGAGAGAGTAACAAATGATGAACTCATCAAATATCTTGAGTGCAGGGAATTATTAACGACCGTCAGTATGGTTGTCGCAGGCAAAGATCGACAGGAGATCTGCTCTCCTACGTCACTCATGTTTGTACATCAACAATAGAAAAGCATGGGGAATCTAGAGCAATAGCCCTCGACATCTCTAAAGCCTTCGATAGGGTTTGACATGCAGCTTTGTTGAATAAACTTGCTGCATATGGGCTTCCCGAAAAATTGCGGGGTTGGATAAGTAGCTTTCTTTTAAATAGATCAATACAAGTTGTGATCGATGGTATAGCATCTGATTTTTTCCAGTTGCAAGCGGGAGTACCCCAGAGATTCATTCTTTCGCTAACCTTGTTTCTGTTGCAGATAAACGATCTTGTGTCATCTACAGAGAACAAGATCTTCAGTTTGCAGACGATTGTACACTGGTTTTGTCTTTTAGTAGTCTGCGGAATCTCAGCGTCAGAGTTGTCAATTAACAACTTAAACTCTGACTTACAGAGGATATCTGATTGGAGTCAGTTGAACCTAGTGAGCTTCATCGCGAGCAAGACGCAAGCAACTACGTTTTCTAGAAAGGTCCCCGTTGGAGAACCTCCTCTAATGATGCAAGGCCAATAAATTGTATCCAAAGATTCGATGCACCTTCTCTGAATAACGGCCAAATCCGGGTTTTGTTGGCATGAACATGTATCAGGAATTGCTAAGTCGGCATCAGCAAAACTCAATTTTCTTTCCAGAGTCACGTCATCTCAGCTTCGTTGCGGATGTTGGATAGTGTGTGGAAACGGGCTGTGCGCCTCATCGACCACCCGGAGATCTCCCGCGATCTCCAACCGCAGGCTCTCAGAAAACAAGTTGCTGACCTTTCTCTGTTTTACAGATACTTCCACTGAAGATGCTCCAAGGAGCTGAAAGACCTTTCTACGGGAAACTCATTTTTGTCGCAATACTAGGCTGGCAAAGAGTTCTCATTATATGGCGGTACATTTAACGACCCCTCGAACCTCTATCTATAAGAATTCCTTCGTTCACAGGGCCGGGGAGCTGTGGAACTCGCTTCGTCCAACATCTTCCCAACATCCTACAATTTGGCCCTCTTCAAGAAGCGAGTAAACAGACACCTCAATTCTTCCCAGGGAAGCGCGCATATAAAAAAAAATTTCGGTAATAAGCAACATAAACTTCTGAAGGTTTCATATTTTCCTTTGGCATGTTGTGGTCAAAAACTTCAGTTTGAAAATTTTTTTAATACAAGCCTTAACTTCTGAATCGGGACGGAGGGTTTGAAAATTTGGAAATCGCCATATTTCCGGTGATAGCCGAGATAAACGTTGGCGGATATTCATTTTATCCGTAGGAATATTATTATGAGGGACCTCTGTTTGTACCATTTTCTTTCCATCTTTTCAAGATCCCAAAAGTTGGATAATTTAAAACATCTATATAGTTTTGCTAAACTGATTCCCTAAACTGAAAAACGAAATCTACCTTTTACTGTAAGCTTTGCCGAATCGTTCTGTTTCTTGATTTATAGTAATATAGCTTTAAAGAGAGAGAACATAAAATGTAGTTTATATTTCTTTCTTCTTCATTACTTCTCAACATGAATGGCATGATATCGAAATAAATATATATTTCATTGAAATTCTTTAATGATTCCGATTCAGAGTTCCTTGAAATTTCACAGATGCTTAGATAAGTTTTTTTCTTAAGGAAATTTGCATTTTTCAAGTAAACAAAAAAGTTTTCTAATGAAAGGGAGCTGGAGAAAACATTCATGCCATAGTCAAATTATACTTTCCAAGAATGATCCAATAAAAAAAGAGAACAGGTTGCAGATTTCACCCATTTCCAGAAGAGATGAATTAAGAAATACTGACATATAAGCCCTTACTAATATGAGAATTTCTGCAGAATTTCGAGATGATTGCTTTTTATTTTCGCGAAGAAAAAATTCAGAACCACATTGACCGGTTATATTTCGAAATAAAAGGGCTCCAGGGACGAAAAAGGTAATTGACAAATCTTAACCAGCACCCTATGTATGGATCTTGATTTCTTTGAAGTAGTTGTAAATAAACGTTTCGAATGGGGAGGTTCTAGTAGTATCTAGAAGATTATTCAATGAAACTCAATATTCTGAATTTCAACCCATCATCATCAAATTCAAAAAGTTTTTTTTTTACTTACTTCGTACCGAAAATGATGTATGTAGTGTTACTGATATATTCATTCACTATATATCTATCAGATATAAGAGATTATCAACTCTTTATAAAGCTTCGGATACATCTGCCCGTATCTGATAATATTAATTAATATTGAGTTGCTAAACATACGTTCAATAAATTGGATGAAAGGATAAATATTTCATAAAATGATATCATTCTACTTAAAATTATTTCTGCTCAATGCCACAGTTATTTACGGGGTATCTTCGTTAAAGAACGAAACTGATCGGCTTATATTTATGGTTATTCGGTTTTAAGAATCTTCATTTGTGCATACAGGACTTCGATCAGAAAACTCTATGTCATGACTCTGAAGAAAATCGAGACTGTTTGTGAACAAGATAGTGAATATATAGGACCTATATAGTCCTACGTTGATATAGAAATGCCAATTATCCTATTCAAGGAAAAACTCTTCCGTTTGTTTCATTCTGGGTAATATTATGGAAAACATCGAACCTGAATTTACGCGCTACTGCGTATGCTAAGACTATGTTCTTTGCCATATCATCTCAATTGTATCCTAGCAGAGTCTTCATTCATCCCCATCAGCTGGGTTGATTATATGCATGTGTGCCTGCAATCTGCAGTGACCTGTAAGGTACCGACAAAATGTTCCAGTTTAGCTTTCCTTAATCCTAGTAAGAATATGTTGAAGGTCGTGGCGTTCCAACCAAAATCAACTTAGTTTAACATGAATTCTTTCGGTTAGTATCCGCCTAGCAGATTGAAGTAGGATACTAAAACAAAGTCCTGGTCCCATAAGAGGAAGTGAAAACTCGATTTGTGCTAATCCTTTTGCCTCTTCGCTTCTCGAGTAGCCCGAATAACTCGGTATCCAGACGTGGGTCAGTCTGCTGTTCTCTTCAAGTTTAGAGTAATTCGACAGTTCTATACCCAAAAAGACTAAGACTAGAGACCAGGAGGGCAAACTGCTTTGATGGGAGATAGGTTTCTGCGGGACGAAATTCTGCCGCTCTTCGGCACCTTACTTTTACTTGCCTCGACTCTACACATCGCGAACTGAAAGAAAATTTTTGTTCTATCAGCAATGACAAGTCTCAGAACTGCAGGTCGACCTGGTATTGAAAGCGTTGTACCACACTTCACATTCAGGAAACGCTTGCAGAAGTTATGAAAAGAGTGTGCGTGAATACATATCACAAGTGGGAACAGAAGTTGGTGAAGATAACAGCAGACTGCACTATTTCGTCATATACTCACCAATACAGGTAGCCTTTCTGGACTCTAACCTTCTTGTTCATAACGTTTTCGAATTACAACAATGGAAATAGAGAGCTCTGTTTGACTGTCATTAGATATCTTAATGGTATTGGCTGCCATTCTTGTAGCAGATGCGCCGTGATTTTGAATATGGTCGTATAAACACCAAGGCTCAACGATGTGCTGACTTCGAATTGCTACGATATATTCCTGCTCCTGTGTCTTCAGCAGTTTTTCGATCATCAGTAAATAGGTTCAAGTCGGCCATCAGGAAGGCACTAGCTCACTAGGCCAAATCCTCTTTTTTGGAGATCGATTCTCCAAAGTACCGATCTCGGTCCGTTAGATTAGGCCTAATGTTTGATGTTATGGCCAAAATGTTGCGTGACAGTACTTTAGTCAGACGTGCTGAACCTCTCATCATCCTTCGGTAAGTTTATAGCCGTTGGGTTTAATATGTAAGCAGTCTTGTCGCCTCTTTCTCTAATGAGATGAATAGAAGAGTGGAAGGACAATGAGGACTTAGAGTAATAGCTATACAAGCCTGTATATTTGTTGGCGTGTGGGTTTCAGTTGACCAATCGCCTGCTCACTCTTTCTCCACCAGACTATGGGGTCATGCGTTTTGATGAACATAGTGTATAGCCAGTGCAACCCATGTGTTCCCGCAGAAATGAGCCTTCTAGCTAAGTATCTTATTCGGGATTACCCTAGATATTTAGATTCGTTTGATAGCTCGATAGTTTCATCTTGGTTAGGTTAGGTTAGTGATTTCAATCCGTACAATTTCCCTTTCCTGATGAAATATACTAAAAACACTTTTTGACGGGGAGATACGTTTTTTTCTCTGACGCGCCGCTTGTCTATAGTGCTCAGTACTTTCAGTTGGACGTTTGACATTATTGCCTCTGATTTTCTTTTAACAGTTATAACTAGATGATCCGCAAAGGCTTGAACCTTAACGCTCCACTGTGAGATGATTGACAGATAGGGAGATAGAATGCCCCCCTGCGGACATCTGCCGCCGCGATGAATGTTATATAAACACCTCAAAAAAGTCTAGGGAACACTTCTGAATATGGATATATCGTATCCAGAACGATCAATATGGATGATTTTTTTTTGAGAAATGAATACCTGCATCAATTTCTCACCAAATTATGTAGAGTGCCGCAACAGATTTCAGTCTTTTTTTTATTTAAAACTAAAAATGCAGCAGATGCGACGCTGCTTTATAATCATTTCATGTATTGAGTGTTTGAAATCAGTTAGTTGGCACTTTGTTTCTGTTGTAAGCACAAATAAAAGATTCAAGTTTTGTGATTCGACCATGGAAAGACGACATTTGACTAGAAAAGAGATGTTACGAGCCGTTGGCATGCTCCAAGCTGGGAGCTCACAACGGGAAGTATCCAGAGTTCTGGGAAGTAGGCCAAGTGTCATAAACCGTTTATGGTCGCGTTTCAATGAAACAGGTAGCGTAGAAGAACGTCATACAGGTCGTTTCAGGATTACTACAGTCGCCCAAGACCGATTTTTGGTTTTACAAGCCAGAAGCTATCACGAGTTCATAATTTACAAATTTCCGACCAAACTGTGAGAAATCGACTGCACGAAGGTCAACTCCACTCCAGACGTCCTTTAAGAGTAATTAATAACTGAGGTGGACCTTCTAGGTACTGAAAAATATAAGTGCTTCCATATCGTCTCGAAAATATTAGTTCAGGATTTTTTTTTGTGTTTTACCAAATTTCGTCATTTTCAAATTTCAATTTTTTTCTTATGATAGGTGCTTTGGAGAAGTCAAATATTATTTTGTTTTCTTGAGAATACATTATATACAATACATCCTAACAAAACCGAAAGATTTCTATAAATTTGAATCATCAAATTCATATTTTAAAGATATTGGTAAGTGTTCCTAGACTTTTTGAGGTTTTTATGTTGTTATAAGGAATATACCCAGTTTGAATTAGAACGGTCCATAAACAAAGCTTAAGTTAAACAGATTATTTTATTGTGATTTTATGCTTAAGTAATGAAGAATATAGTCCATTATTTCGCCTACACAGTCAATTTACGATAATTATTTCATTTAATACAGTAAAAGTTTAAAATAGTTAAGATGGTATACTCTCCTGGCCTGCCTTATTACTTGTTTTTATAATTTTTATGGCATATTTTTGAACGGTTACGGAATTGGTCATTGTTTTAACATAATCATATATCTCAATCAACAACGAAACATATTTCATCCAAGTATAAAAATTTTTATTAATACTGAAACAAAAAGTATCAGTTCACGTGCCATAACAATACCATCGCCATCACCCGAGTTGTGAAAGAGCAAAAATTCAATTCCAAATATTAAAGTTCTAAAGTATGCTTCTGATCATGAAATACGCACGTAATACAAAGTGAAGCGGAAACCATTTTACGGCGGTCAGCGTAAATCAGATATTACTTCATCTGTTTATCATACTCTGTTGAAAATTGTGATTGTGCCAGTCGTTGCAGTATTTTCCCTGGTAAGTATATATCTTATCGTTACGTTAATTGTTAAGTTATTGTAAATGTATACAACTTAATGCTCATTGAGTGTAGATGTCAAGTATAATGTTGAATACTGATCAGAGGAACGAATGTCTAGCTTTCGTGAATTTTATCATTTTGTCACTTCTCTGGCACCTTTTAGGACAGGGGAAATATACAATCTCCAGGAGAGTAAAAAACTTTGGATTCATTAGAAGTGACTATTATAACGCTCCTTGTCATTTATTATTCCTTCCTTGTTCATGCTCAAATATCATGGCGAACGAAGAAAAAGCAAACAAGGCAAGAGAGGCTAGAAAAAAAGTGTCAAGCAGAAAGATTACGCTACCAAAGAATTAAAAACGATCTGATTAAAAACGCGGAATTGAAAGAAAAAGAAAAGGCAAAGAAAATAAGGCGATAAAAATGTGGAGAGAAAACCAGAAGGCATAGTGATCAACTCAAGTTGCAATCTATTAGAGATTATCCGGTAACACCATCTGTCTCTGATAATAAAGATCACCCTCCTTATCGACGAAATAATGTCGTGTGGAATACCACAATCAATGGTGAAAAAATATGGATATGCTGGTGTATGTTCATCTGATTTTGATGATGAAGAAGAAGAGAGATCAGTGTTACTTTTATTGAGATCGCTGGTGAAAAAGTAACTCTTTTTTAAATAGATGATGAGTCTGACGTGTGTCTGATGTTAAATGGAAGAAATCTGGAACAATTATCAGTGCTAAATATAATTATGAAGGGTAACAGAGTATTCTACAAGTTGATGTATTCGAAAAATGTTTATTCCTCAGTATATAAGAGATTTTATTTAGTTTTACTGAACCGGGTAGCCCAAGTTCTTTCTTTCGTAGTTTTTATAATATGTATAGGGTGCACCAGAGAAAACCGGACGTTTTTTTCCGTTATAACTTTCGCAATTTCAGAGCTGGATCATTCGTTCTTGCTTCATTGGAAAACCAAAGCGCTAGGTTTTCAGAAATTGTATCGAAATTTCAATTCCGGTGAAATCCAATATGGCTGACTCATTCGAAAATGAGCAATATTTCAAGATCGCTGGAACGTTTTTCTTCACTTAAAATTCGAATGGGACATTCAGTCGATAATTCTGTCTTTTCTGAACAATTTGACATATTGACCTTAAAAATATTCCAAGAATTGGTAAAAAAAGTAGAGTGCAGAATTTTTCATTCTGATTCTCAGCTGAAATCGAAATATTTTTTTCACCTCATAGCGTTGGCACTCCTAAAGTTGTTGTGTTCTTCATGGATGTTCTAAGAAGACAAAGAACCATATTTCAATATAACCAACCTAAAATTTGATTTCTGTTCGAATTCAAAATGGCCGACTTCACTAAATATTAACAATTTTCCCGCGCATTGAAAATTTTTCGCGGTCGTAATGAATCAACTGCGTCATTCAATCATAGATTGAACCTTTCCTATCATTTTGAGGGGTTGAACTCGAATATTGATTCAGAATTGTGCCAATTGTCGTCAATAATGTTTCTCTTCTTCACCATCATATGTACCTCCCGTTGTGAACATAGACTTCATGCATTAATAATAAACAAAAAATAATGATGTGTCATCAAGTTTTAGACGACATCAGTTTGAACTCAATCTTGGTGTTGCTTGTTTTTGACGTTTGAAATTGTTAACATTGGTTCTAACAAATGGGGATAAGCGTTTCATTGAATGTTTATTTGTGCGTAGCTATACTGCTAGGCAAATATTTCCAGCCCCTAATTACAAGTACAATCTATGATCTTCAGGAAAATTTCGGACAACAGGGTCATTAGGAAGAAGACCAGGTACTGGTGAAGCTAGAATTATTAGAACACAGGTACTCGCCTTTTTCATAATCTGTTTCAAGCATCAATTCTACATTTTTTGTATTACAAACTCAATTGACAATTTCAGGATAACATTCAGCGAATTTCTGATTTAGCAGTCAGCCCCATCAGAACTCCAGGAACCAGCTTGACTGTTTCCCAAATGTCCAAGAGATGCCAAATCTCAAAAACCTCTATGAGAAGAACTAGCACAATTCTGAATCAATATTCGAGTTCGACCCCTCAAAATCTAGTGATTGAATTACGCAGTTGATCCATTACACCGCGAAAAATTTTTTAATGAGCGGCGAAAATTGTTAATATTTGAGGAAGTCGGCCATTTTGAATGCGAACGGATATCAAATTTTAGGTAGGTTTTAGTAAAATATGTTTCTTTGTCTTCTTAGAACATCCATGAAAAACACAACAACTTCAGGAGTGCCAACGCCAAGAGGTGAAAAAAATATTTCGATTTCAGCTGAAAATAAGAATGAAAAAAATTCTTCACTCTCCTTTTTACCAATTATTGCAATATTTTTGAAATCAATATGTCAAATTGCTCAGAAAATACTGAATTATCGACTGAATGCTCCATTCGAATTTTTTAGTGGAAAAAACGTTCCAGCGAGCTTGAAATATTGCTCATTTTTGAATGAGTAAGCCATTTTGGATTTCACCTGAAGTCAAATTTCGATACAATTTCTGAAAAACCTAGTCCTCTGGCTTTTCAGTGAAACAAGAATGAATGATCTAGCTCTGAAATTGCGAAAGTTATAACGGAAAAAAAGTCCGGTTTTTTATGGTGCACCCCCAAATATATTTTGCTTTTTTTTAAAAAAATTGAGATTTCAATATGTTATACTATAATGATTTTAAGGTTATTTGTTCTATCAATCATCGATTGCAACTTTAATTTTTTGCGAATAATGTGTTTTATTTTTGTTTGTATTCATTTTGGAAACTATAAAAACTGACCATTATTTTCATTGAAAATTATTCAAAAATTAGTTTTTTTCAATATTAATCTACTTTCTTATCTATGAATTAATAGCATGTCACTTCTCTTTCTCAATTTGCCACTATGTTACCAATAGTGGCACTCTTATGGTAACCAATAGTGTCACTCCTCTGGTAACACAGTTACCTTACTAACTACAACTAACCCTTGAGCCTTTAAGATTTAAAAAGATTGAAAAATTGTCTGGTCCTTATCATTATAATCACAAAAATAATGTTGAGTAGTGAATTTATTGATATAAGATTAAACAGATTATGTGACCACTGAAGAGGACAAAAAAAAGGTATATAGCTTATATTCACCTATAATCCTATTCCTCATGGTTGTTTGAATCCAGCTAAAAACCTTTGACTCGACTTCTCTCGTGAAGGTTCATGTAGTGCATTTGCAGCTAGTTATTGAATGGTCCTTTACTATTCCCAGCGATATCTTTCAATATCAAGACATTGATTTCTGCTGCGAACTATATTGTTCGAGATCAGCTGATATGCCAGTTTGATAGTATTGACGAAGGGTAAGGAGGTCGCTGGTAACTAAGTGCAATTCATTTTAATTCAACAACGAATCATGTCATAAATTGAAACTATATTCTCGAGTCGCACAAAAATTGGTGTTACCAATTGGTAACTTCATCTTCAATGAAAAATTTACTTGTTTTGCAATCTTAATTTTCATGGAAGCATACGAAGGAGATTTCTTGTCAATTTTTCAATTTTCCTTATTTCAGTACACATATTTTCGAACTTTATTCTGATTCGACTTTTTGGCGTGAAACTGGATAATCTTCTAATAGGTTATGGATCGTTGCAAATACAAGTAAACGATGATTTCTACTAAAATATATTATTAAATGCTCGACGCGTTTCGATACACATTTATATAAATACTAAAGAGGCAACCCCCTCAGAGCTATCCGTACTTGAACTAATGTTTAGGAAATAGATTTAATAAGGGTGAGTTATTTATGTCTACCTGATCATTAAGACTTCTTAAATCTGTTAATTTCAAGTGTTTCCAGAAGGTTGAGTTTTATACCTCTCTTCTCAGAATGTAGGATTTTAAATTTTGAATTGAAAGAGTGACCATTTTCCCTAAGATGATTTGAATAATTTGAATCGGTTTTTCCATTGATGAAAGTGCGTTTATGTTAGGAGATTCTAACATCAAAATATCTTCCTGTTCTACCTATATAAAAACAATTGCAATCTGCACCATCCAATCTATAAACACCTGATTTATTTTCTTTATTAATTGGAGATTTATAATTCCTGATAAATCAACCTTAATTTGTTGATGTTTTGAACGCTTTATTTAAATTTGAATTTTTAGAAGGATTTCACATTATTGCTAATATTGCCTATATATGTTAAACTATTGCATTTCTTGTCTTGGTGTTCACCGATTGGATATATATGTTGTTAAGCTGATTTTTTCTTATGTAGTATGCTGCTAACTGAATTTGCATCATAACCATTATTTATTGCGATTTGTTTTATCAAATTCAATTCTTTGAAATAATTATCATTAGACATCGGTGTGTTCAAGAGTCTATGTATATAGCTATTTAATGCTGCAACTTCATGTTGGTAAGGATGTGCCGATGTATAATGAATTGTGATATCTGTATGAAAAGGCTTATGATAAATTGAAAACTGGTGTTTATTATTTGATCTTGTTCTTGCTAGGTCTAGGAAATTGATCGAATTGTTCTGTTCTATTTCAGAAGCGAATTTCATTTTTGGGTGCAGGTTGTTGATTAAATTTTCGAATACAGTGGACTGTCTGTTCGTTCCTGTGAAACACACAATAATGTCATCGACATATCGATATCAATATAGGAAATGTTTACTAAGCGGGTGTTTATGAATAGTTTCTTCTATGTTATCCATGAAGATTTCTGCTAAAAGAGGGCTTAAGGGGTTTCCCATTATAAGTCCCTCATCACTTTGATAAAAACAATCGTTAAATAAAAAATAATTTTGAGATATGCAAACATCTAATAAAGCCATAATGTCGTATTTACTTCGTGGATTCGTCATATTTTGTGTTAACGAATTATTGATTATATTATAGGGATCTTTCATCGTTTACTTGTATTTGTGAAAATGTATTTCTATCACGTAAAAGCGTCGTCAATTGAATTATGGATCGTTGCTATGGAGTCGCAATATTCTCTAAATCTAGGTTAACCATTTTTAATTTACACCTAGAGCATCTCGGTCCTGAACATTTTTAACTATTTTAATTATAATTCTTCATTTCATTATTTTTTAATTAATTTACATCATGTAATAGTAATCTTTCAAACAAATTCTGCTTTAGCGAAATGTTATCAAACACAAATCGTCTAAAATTATTAGAAGAGTGATTTCGTTGTTTTTTTTATTCAACTTGAAATGTATTTAACCAAGTATGTACCTCACCCAAAAACATGATTTTGAATATGTATATTTGAAATAGTTTTACCCCGAAGAGATGAATCTATTTCATGTAATAAATCTTGACCATATCGGTTTCTTTTATGGCTAACAAAAACCCACGAAGAGGTTTAGGAAATACAAATTTTCCGGTAGAAAACTGAAGCATTTTAGAATTTTATGTAATAATACCTGGAATGCATCCAACTCTTTATCATATGATGTTTTGCAATAACATCGACGTGAAAAAGGAATATTTCACCAATGGCGGCAGTGATAACCTTTGCGCATGTTATTCCACATTCTACAACAACCCACCAGGAATCAATATTCAAAATTTGTTTTTGAATGTTTGTCCCTGCTAAATGTATTCTGTGAGATATTGCAACGGGAATATTCATATTTTTTCAACAAAATCTAGAACATTTTTACGATATAAGAAATCTCAAAATGGAGTAAGAATCCTCGTCCGATTATTCTTTAACTTTGTTTCGTAAATTTTCATTGGAAATGTGATTACTCAAATTGGTTTTGATAAAAAATATAAGTGCGTTTATTGGTGCCACTGCTAGATAATGATTTATACCTACAAAATATTTCGCAATGATCATTCATAATATATAAAAATATATTAGCCTATCAGAACTGTTGTAAACCATGAAATTATCAGCTAATCACATCAGTATACCAAGGAGTAAAGTCAGAGACCTTCGTCCAGGTGAAACACATTGTACCGATTGATGTGACATACACACAACCAAATTTAAATGTAATCACCCGATATTTTGAATATTACCTCAGGCATTTCGGAAATTTCGAAGGATTGTAAGAATTGATCGTTTTTGAGATATTTCAACTGAAAAAAGAAATAAATTAAGGTTTATTTTGAGAAAGAAACAAATAAAAGAAGATAAAAGACTCTTTCTGCAGGTAGTAGAAAAAATTGAAAATTGTTATTATCTCTTCTGGCCCTGATACAAGCCTGAATCCGTTTAGGCATGCTTTGGATTAGGTTTTCGACCTCCTTTAGGGTGATATTCTGCCACTCTTCTGTGGCGACTTGGACGAGCTGTTGTGCGGTTCTTGGATTATCCTGGCGCGATCTAATTTTCCTTTTGAGATTATTCCATAAATGTTCAATAGGACTTAGGTCCGGAGAGAAAGCTGGCCAGTCCGAAATAGCGATCCCCTCTGTTTCAAGATAATGTCGCGCGAGGTTTCTGGTGTGCGGAGGAGCATTATCTTACATAAAAGCGAAATTCTCACCGTGGGCACCTCGCCAGAGTCTCACTATGGGCTCCAGCACTAGGTCCACGTAATTTCTAGCCGTTACACTCTCAGGAAACGAAATCAAATCTGTTCTGCCTCCCAGCATAATGCCACCTCAAAATATCACACTGCGCCCTTGGTATTTCGGAATTTGGCTTGCTGCTCGGAATCTAGCTTGTCTTCCACGACCTCTTAAAACCCCAATCTGGCGGACATCTGATCGAACGCCAATTCTGGTCCCATCCGAAGAAAGAACATTTCACCAATTTTCAATATTCTAATTTTGGTGCTCGATTCACCAATTAAGTATGTTATTTTTTTTAATATTTTGTTATTGTAATGTTTCCTATGAATCTATCAATCTGTCAATAAATTAATTTTTTGTTGTCTAGTTAGCTCTGGAATTCTAAAGGACCTTCTGCTGTATAAACCCCTTCTGTTGCTTCCAGAAATTGCCTTGGAGTATGGGGTACGCCGCGTTAGGGTCTCTTCTTGCAATTTGGCACGAAAAGCGGTCTTGTTATTCAGAAGTGATCGTCCTACGGCTTCTTTTAGGCCTATTTTGCAGAGATTATAGCTTCACGTATCGGGCGTAGGTTTTTGAAATCACACCTTGTGATACCCCCATTGTGGCCGCTTTATCCCTCTGTGTCACCCCATCTTCAACGAGAGCAATTATTCGACCCCTCTGCACATCGGACAATCCAACGTAAGGCATTTTCAAATATGATTTTATGCTTTTTTAAATTTTGAAATTCACAGTTTCAAATCTCAGTGACGACTGAGTACAATATCCCGAACATGTTGTTATAATTGGACATTTCTTATCATACTATCCAGTTTTTTTACAACAAAAAACTGCATTCTTCACAAGTACTCAAAGATTCATGGTTAAAAACAAACAATAATGTGAAATACCAAGTGATTCCATATAAATTCGGTTGAGTGTATATGAGGATGACATAATCTGTTGTTTTACAGGTATAAATAGACAATAAGAATCCTTCAGTGCCTTTATAAATTCAACTCACCGTATAATAAGGTTCACTTTGGAAGTGGAAAATGAGAATTCCATTAAGTTTTCAGATTTAACTTCAACCAAAATTGACCACAGACATAAACTATTCCATACAGACAATACCATTAACAATTCTTCCCACGTCAACATAATTTTTCTGTATTTTATTCAGGAAGTTTTAAGTACATAACTTCTCTTGTGACGTTGTCACAAGAGAAGTCTAAACGGTTTTTAAAGGACCAAAGACGGACACATCCAGAGGTGGCATTCTGTGGCTTGTGTGGGGCGCTACATGTATATGATTATCCATATGAAGTAAAAACGGGCTTCCGATGACTTCACATGTACAATGAAATGATTTAATAATTTCACAAAATTTTGAGCACTCCTCCAACCTGATTCATGACCAACTGTAGCTGACCCTGCTGGCGCACCATCCAAATATGCAGGCTGCATTCTTACTTTCGTGAATATAAAGATATATTGATCTGCTATACTCAGGTAACAAACAACAGTAATATCTCGTTCTGTTGATGATATTTTAGTTACCCTTCTAGTGACCTTAGGACTTGAAACAGATGGTGTCTTGGTACGAACAGTAGAGCAGCCAATTTCGTCCATGTTAAAAATTTTTTTGTATATGACAAAAAAATATCAACTTTTTTTTTGTTTAAACGCCATTAATCTACCGGTTGAGGTTTCTTCAGGTTCACTCAGGGAGTAATTATGTTTTGGCAATAAAAGCTGATATATAACGCTGCCAACTTCTTTGTTCGGTTAAAACGATGACCAATTTTTTCACACTCTGTGTAAAGTGATGAACGACTTTTGCTAGTAAAATCTATTTAGTTAGACATTATTCTCAAATTTTTTATGTACCTTCACAGAGCCGGGCCTGGGATTTTGGATTTTATTTTTTTGCAGCAACATTAGTGATAGATTTTTTCTCCGAACTTCGTTTATTGCCTCTATAATTGCGTCTCTGGAGGATTCTTGTTGATTTGTCTTTTTTAAATATATTTTTTAATCATATCTTCAATAAAAATACCTTTGTTGCGGGAAAGATGACGGATTCGTCAAATTATCCGCAACTGAATTCATCATCTTTCTCCAACTTGCCAGTTTAACCCTTAACCGACATGGTGCCAATATTTTGCGTTAAATACGTTGTAGGTCCCTGGGACCCCAACTTGTTCAAATGCTAAAATTTTTGTTTTTGTTTAGTTTTGTGTGATTCTTTTTATTGCGATTCAAAGAAAACATGACAAGGTAGTAGAAATTTATTCAATAGTTTCAACCACTGTAACAAATCAACAACAAAAAAATTAAAAATAAAATATTCGAAATGAGAAAATATGTCCCAAAATTGTGGGAATATTGAAAATAATGAAGAGAAAAATTAACGAAAAAATGACATAAATTGAAATTCTAAACTAAAACGTATTCTATGAAATGAATTTTCAAAGTGCAGGTACTTTCCCAAAAATTTCTGCAATACCTAAACATGAAATACAGTCAGTAGGTCATTCTAGCTTGTTCACGCAAGTTACACATATTTTTGGACTACACTGTAAGCAAATGGCTCTTCTGCATATTTTGCCCAGGTAACTTGTCTTTTTTTTCAGTTTTGGATCACATTGTTAACACACTTCCCTTGCATTTCTAGGCAGCGTATCGGAATCATTTGGAATATCTGGAACTTTAGTACCTAATACTCTTTGAACGCTCTAAGTCCTCTTGGGAGGCGAATGTTATTTGCCCTTTCTTTCAGAAGAGGTTCATAGAGTTGCTTCGCCAAAAGTTTCAGAAATTGCAATCTTGTATACTGCGTTCTTGAAACGTTTTGGTGGATTATATAAGCGTTCAGGCCACTCATGTCGATAATATGGAAAAATAAGGTCATCGGCGAACGTCTTGTTTTCCTGCTACAAGAATATTTCGAGCATTTTCGTCAACTGAGTCCACACCTCCCTTTGTTCTATTGTAATATCAATTGATTTACGGCAACCCAATCTCAACATCATCTTCTTTGCTATGGTGCATTGATGAAATCAAAACAGCATTATTCGGCACCTGAGATATGAGGGTTTTATCATTTGTAAACCCATACAATGTCAATCCAACAGCTATAGATTTAGAAGGCAGAAACTCCCGAGGAATTTCTCTTTTATTTTTCTTCATAGTTCCTACATATGTTAGTTTATTCTTCAGCAAAATGTCTACAAGTTCAAAAGATGAATACCGGTTATCACCAGCAATATTTCTGTTGCTTCCAAATATTGGCTTGCGTAAGCGAAGAACTGCTTGGGTGGGTATTGCAAACTTTTTTCCTCATATGTTACATCTTCCAGAGCTTTCGTTCCCTCTCCACAGTAAATATACGTATTGTAAACGTAGTGCGTTCTTGCATCTGCCAGGCATTCAACTTTTATACCGTATTTTTCTGGTTTTGAAGGAATATACATCTTGAACTTACATCGTCCCTGAAACACACAAGCATTTCATCGACTGTGCAATTTTTTCAGAATATGTGACACTGCTGCAGCTGGATTGTCTTGAACTAATTCCTGTCTTTCTTCTCGAGTATCAAATCGTAGACACATCAAAAGTACGGAAAAACGGCGCGCGGAAGAAACCAATCTGAATACTTCCCTGCCAGTACCATCTGTGGCAAAAATAGCTTGGATATCTTCATTATTTGATTTGAACACAGACGTCAACAAAAGGAGACCCAAAAATCCATTGATTTCCGTTTCGTCCGTATCTCTGAATTCAGTCCGATTATCGTTACCTTCTATGTCACGTTACTTCCGTAGTTTATGTTTGTGAAATGTACAACTATTTTCATAATCTCCTGAGCAAAAATTTTCTCTTACGATTCTAATGGTTCCAAACCTTGAGCATTTCCTCTTGGACATGAAACTTTTATTATATTATGTGCAGGTGTTCTGGTGTTGAGTGATGGTTCCAGTTGATGACCATTTGTATCTATTCTTTCCATACAAATATCTCTGATTCGTTTCGTTTTCATCAGAATCTTCATCTATGTTCGAATTCTCGCCCTCACTTTCATTATTGATTTCGTCATCACCCGACAATTCTGAATTACTGCTATGATTCTTCTTCATTTGGTACTACTTGTCTTCCATCTTGGTCAGAACAGTCACTTTCACATTCCCTACACCATTCATGGAGTGTTTTCTCGAAATCTGGATCAGTGGGCTTCACTGATCGTTTTGAACTTTTTGTCGCCATGGAAGTTAAAAAAATTATACAAACTACGTTGGACAGGGGTTAGACAGGGACAGGGACACTCAACCTCCACATTCGAACACTTTCGATGCACTGAACCACAGAACAGACCCTAATGAGAAGAATAAACTCAGTGCTCCGACATAGGAAACTATATGGCCGTCTCTGCATAGAAACTAGCGCTACACGTGCCATTATGGGAAACTAAACCGAAAGGCGCCGTTTTTGAATTCTAGATTTCCCACGATCAAATTTAACTTGACTGAAATGGGGTATATGAACTAGTCTAATCGATGCAGATCATTTCTGCCTCAATTAGACTGTTCAAAAATTGAGAAAATAATGAGTATTTTTTCACAATAACACTTTTATTTTAAAATAACAAAAATCTCTTAAACTATATATACAGAAAACATTTCCAAAAATAAAATAAATTCTTAATACATGTAAATCAAAAATATATATCACATATCACAGAAAACAGGTACATTCTAATATTCAAAATAAAAAAGAAATTCTGAAATATTTTTGTCAGCCATAATATTGGTCCTTCATTGCTACCAGTGGTTCCCCGTTTGGGAGTAAACTGCCTTCACTGGCATCTTCATGGCAGTTACCCCATACTGCTTCTGAAAATAGAAAAAAAACGCTGTAATAACTGTCTAAAGAAGTTTTCATTTAAAAGAATTTGACATCACTCAAAATTGTTGAACATGGTAAAAATAGGCAATTTCATTACTAATCTTGGAAACTAGGGTTGCATTAATATTCCTGATGTGTTCAATGGATAATTTCATAGTAAAAATATAAACCAAATATATAAGGTTTCGTCCGCAGAACCTTATGTGTACGCGGGGTGTGAAAAGCCCATTGTAACAAAAAAAAACAATATATACTCAGAGTAAAAAGAACTCAGAAAATTGAATTAATAATAACAATGTATATATCACAAAATAAATATGAATTATAGATAACAAAGGGAATGTAGGGTGTAAAGGACCCAAAAAATTCAATTATTTGGTCACAGATCAATTTCTTTCCCCATTAGTGTAAAAGGTGCATGGAGGAAAATAAATAATATCACAGACTAGAAAACATGTTTGTAAATTATAAAAGGGTATAAAAGCCCAGACAAAACAACATGTATAGTACCACCAACTGTATAAGATCGATGGTAAATAAATAACACGCACATAGTAGGGTGAGGATAACCCGCTCTTTAAAATCACAATAAACACCTATAATTGAACCAATCAAAGATTGCTGTCCTACTTGCTTCTGAACTTTTTGGATTTGCTTTCAGTCCCAGAAGTAACAGTTTCCTTCTTTTTATCCTTAATGAATTTAAAAATTAGAAGAAGAGTAGCCGTTTCAAAAATTTCATCTTTCACCGAATGTAATTGACAAAAATTGAATTTAGAAACATGAGACTTGTAAATAGCTTTGAATCTGAAAGCAAGATTTTCCTGATGCCCCTGACTATTCAGAAAAAAGTAAAGTTTATTGTGAATGTCTTCTAAGAATTGAGAAACTTTTACTGAAGGATACGTTAACTTAGACTTATTATCACAAAATTCCTTGAATGTTATAAAAGTGTGTTGTTGTTGGGGCACCTCACCCCCTAACGAAGTCATCCTGACAAATTCGAAAGTTGAGAACCTCAAGAAAATTTATATAATTCAAATTAACTTATCTTTTCAGAGCTCGAAAAAAGGCTTCATCGGCTACTTTTATTTCCTCGCCATTCACAGGGGTCCTCTTGTATGGTATACTCCTTTCCCGCCGCACGCCAAAGGGGTGAACCTCAAAATTAAGAAGAAAACCGATAAGAATTGGATATAATCCAATTTAGGTACCGTAGAATCAAACAAAGCTCAAGTTGCACAAAATATCGGTTAAAACTTCACAAATTCAATTTACTTACCATCAATTTTCAAGAGAATTACTAAACTTGAGTCCAAGACACCAGCAACGGAAACACCTGAAAAGAAAATGATTTTGGGAGCCCAACCGCAAAAATAAAAGGGTTTAGAGGGAAACTGAAAATTTTGACATTGACAGACATTTGACAATTTATTTATTGGCGATTGAAGTTTGATCGACAGAGTTTGACACTTGACGTGGTTAAATTAGTACCATCTATATCTATTATGGGAGTACTAGATAGATAGGTGACGGGTCATGAGGGGCTGTTGAATGTTTTGGTCGGTGAGTCTACTTTCTTATTAGGGTCTGTTCTGTGCACTGAACGCCCTGCTTCGCTAGTATGTCGAATAGACTTGCACCATATGAAGGTGCTGAGCGCCACCAGTTGATGAAGTCTATAATTACAAAAATATTCACCTTTGTTTCCTACAGGGTGTCCCAACGTCAGTTGAGGGTTAACATAAACTGTTCGCTACGAAAATTGAGTGAATAAAAACTAATTAAACCTCTAACCCTTATATTTTACAGTATATAACGTTACCCCCAGGGTAAATGAATTTTAAAATTATTTATATCTAATAGGATGAAACCTTATTTTCCAACGGCAAATTACAATAACAGAACACCGCGTTTATGTATTTCCTCCTCTAACACATGAACAATACTCGGCTGGTCTCTGCCAGTACTCGACATAAACACCTCAAAAAAGTCTAGGGAACATTTCTGAATATCGATATATCGTATCCAGAACGATCAATATGGATGAGTTTTTTTAAGAAATGAACACCTGCATCAATTTCCAACCAAATTATGAAGAGTGCCGCAACAGATTTCAGTTTTTTTCTATAAATCATTATCATTATATCATTTCATGTATTCACTGTTTGAAATCAGTTAGTTGGCACTTTGTTTCTGTTGTAAGCACAAATAAAAGGTTCAAGTTTCGTGATTCGACCATGGAAAGACGACATTTGACTAGAGAAGAGATGTTACGAGCCGGTGGCATGCTCCAAGCTGGGAGCTCACAACGAGAAGTATCCAGGGTTCTGGGAAGTAGCCCAAGTGTCATAAACCGTTTATGGTCGCGTTTCAATGACAAAGGTAGCGTAGAAGAATGCCATACAGGTCGTTTCAGGACTACTACAGTCGCCCAAGACCGATTTTTGGTTTTACAAGCCAGAAGAGATCGTACTACCACAGCATCTCAATTAGCTCAAGAGCTATCACAAGTTCATAATGTACAAATTTCCAACCAAACTGTGAGAAATCGACTGCACGAAGGTTAACTCATCTCCAGACGTCCTTCAAGAGTTCCACAACTGACCCATGGGAATCGCGCTGCTCGTTTAGCTTGGTGCCAAGAACACGTAAACTTGGATCAAGAGAGGTGGGCCACAGTTCTCTTCAGTGATGAATCTAGATTTAGTTATTATCCCGATTCAGGAAGAATTCGAATATGGAGGAACCTGGAAAGCAAAACCGCCTCCAGCATGCTCGAGAAGTTGTTAGACAGGGAGGCGGATCAGTGATGTTTTTGGGAGGTATACGCCTTGGTGGCGTTTATATAGAACAACCTCACGGGAAATTCTTACGCAAATGAGATAGTTTTACCTGTAGTGGTACCGTATCTCCAAACAATGGGTCAAAATCCACTCTGCCAACAAGATAATGCCCCTCCTCATCGTGCAAGAGTTGCCTTGAACGTTCTTGAAGAAAATGATATCGATCTTCAACCGTGGCCATCCTGCTCCCCAGATCTGAATCCCATCGAGCATTTGTGGGACACCCTAAACAGAAATCTCCTGCGTCAAAACGTCTTCCATCATGGACCGAAGCTTCGATTAGCAGTTCAGGGGGCTTGGAATGACTTAGGCCAAAATGTAATAGACAATTTAATATTGAGCATGCCGCGACGATGCCAAAGTATCATTAATAACAGAGTGTGGACCTTCTGGGTACTGAAAAATATACGTGCTTTCATATCGTTTCGAAAATATTAGTTCAGGATTTTTTTTGTGTTTTACCAAACTTCGTCATTTTCAAATTTCAATTTTTTTTTTATAATAGGTGCTTTGGAGAAGTCAAATATTATTTTGTTTTCTTGAGAATACATTATTTACAATACATCCTAACAAAAACCGAAAGATTTCTATAAATTCCAATCATCAAATTCATATTTCAAAGATATTGGTAAGTGTTCCCTAGACTTTTTTGAGGTTATTACTAGCGCTACGAGAAATTGAAATTGATATCGCTTTGGATATTGCTCCCATTTTACGGATGGAAGCGATAACAGAAATTCATCTTACCTGGTTTTTTCATATACTGGATGGAGTCACTGACAGTGACAATTTTCTATATTTGTCCGTAATTGTTTCCCACTTTCATGTTTACGATTTATTTTCTTTGCCTTGTATAATGGGCGTTGTAAGTAGGAATTAGTTTTAATATCTCGGCACGGAAGTACTGAATTGGATAATGCAGCATGGAAAATCAGCAATAACCTATTTCGAGAAGAGTCTAAATTAAACCGCCTGTATCTCGAAACCCAATCCAACTATGCACATTTTTTAATGTGGATTTGAGATGGGTAGACCTAGGTTTACTTTTCACCAGAATTTGGTGAATGTTGATTGGAAGCTATTTTAAGTGTACTCTCGTAAGTAATACCACAAGATCTCAGATGTGACCGGATATTTTTCTATGCTCATTTTCGAATACTTACGTGCAGGCAATTCAACAAGAACTGGGCGACTGAATCACGAGAGCGTAGCTCGAGTGATTTTGTCGAGCAGGTCGAGTTGAATTACCGAAAAGTAAGTATAAGAAAATGAGCTTAGAAAAATATCCGGTCACATTTGAGCTCGAGTTGTATTTGCTGAGAAAATTCCGGGAATGACAAAACGTATAAAATGAACTTTATTGAGAAGTGAACACAAACTCACCGAGAAAATCATAAAGCATTCATTACAAACATGTTTAGTTATTATTGGAATCAGCAGTTATTGAAAATGCAATTACTATATACAATTTTTTCACTCCGAGTCGATTCTAAATGGGACGATGCCTGAGGAATTATGGAAGATTCAGCATTCGCAGAAGTTTTTCGAAGATTTGAAACAAGATTTAAATGATGCTCATTGTTCAGTTGCAGGTAGGGCTTAATAGAGCTTGCCGTAGAGTGTCCGGTTAGTTTGATCAATTCTTGTTCACTGACATCTGCCTCATATAGGTTCGAAACAGCACTGGATCTATGGGAATGATTTATGATCTTTTTATTTTTCTTATCCAGTTCAACTTTCTCTGCTGAAATTTTTGTCCATTTGGATATTATTCATTTATTCCCAAAGGCATATTTTTGCACCAACCCTTAGAAGTACTGTTTTTCCAAAATTGATTGGGAGCCAGAAATAATCTATCACTTGTAATATGTTCGGGCCTTTTCGACAATATCTTATGAAACAACCTCACAGGACATAAATCTGGGTTTCCTTATTTTTTACTAGCCATTTATTATCACAGCATTCTTTTGAGCCGCCTTGGCAAGCTTTCGAGAATACTGGGTTATATTCAATACGACCAGTCACATCTCCGTTATAAAATTTTTCCTCTTTGAAATAGTGTACCTTGCAAGTTGCTGCTTCACTGCCACGCCATGCTAATTCATAAGCAACAATATGCTTTCAATTTCAGTTCTTGTTAATGCAACGGAACTTTCTTTGCGCTTTTCCACATCTCCTTGTAACATCTTCCTTTTAGAATTACGAGCTTCACGAGCCTTTCTAAATGCTGAATCGGTAAAGGGGTTGAAACTCATGTTGAATTTTGCGAAATACATATTCTGCATCATTTTTGCAGTTGTGTTCCACACTGTTTAGACAACGTATTCTTTGTAAGCTTGTCCATCCATTTCTCTCATATTGAAACCCCAATCTATAAGAATTTCTGCAATATCTTCAATAGAATGCTGTATATCCAAATGGAATGTTCGTTCCTTGCAGAATATACTGAATTGATTCCAAATCGAGCTGTTTCTTCCAAAACGACTGGTGAAATTTTAATTTATATCGGCAGAAACTTCACAACAAGTACTAAAATGGCTGTTCTTCACAGCTTTAAAACCGTGCTATTTGTTGTGAATGTTGCGTTGCTATGGAAACGCAAGGATTCTCTATGGGCAAATTTATCCACTTATATCATACCTTCTATCCTATTTCTATGCAATTTATCCGATATCAAACTCGAATTTCTGTGTTCTTAAACGTGCATTTTGACACATGAGTGGAATTGTCATTTATATTTATATTCTTTGTATGAAATTTACCCATGTCCCCAATTTTCTTGGAGCAGTTCATTTCAAAACATGACATATATTGATTACTTTAACGAATATATTCGATAAATTTCAACAAATTATGTAATATTGAATAACTATAAGCCGTAGATATCCAGAGACGAGAATAAAGGAATCTACGTGCTTTGATATTACTGCCAACTCGACTCCCACAATAAAGGACTGCTGCCCATTTAAACTTACAAATATTCCGTCAAAATAACATTATACACCATTCAAAGCACGTGTAGCCGATATAAAATCGACTAAAACAACCCTACGTTTAACATTCCAGCGTGGGTGCTTCCCAAAATAAAGGCTTGTTGAAATCCACATTCGCCTGGAAAATCCATACTGGCAACCCTCTCGGTTGCTCCACCCCCGCTTGGACGGCCTCCGATGTGCTGACGTCACAGGAGGTGCGCCGCGCATTGCCTGGCAACTGGGTCATCGTCAATGTGACCTTTTAGATGTAGACCCAGAATCCTGATTCAGAAGAGGCAGAAGTGGCAGTCCTGCAGAACCTTCCGCCATGGCTTCCAGCAACAGCAGCAACTATAAACTCAACGCGGCCATAGAAAAGCTGAAAGTCACAGGTGAGTGCGATTTTGGTCGTTCTGTGATTTGGATTTGGTTATAAATTGTTTGGCCAGTTGCCAGTATATAACTTGGCCAGATTTTGGTTTTATTGACTTCAAATAGTTCTTAGTTTTCCCATAACATTTTCAGGGTTTCATACTAATATTTAATAACGATTTAAATGTGAAAAACCAGAAAACTTCAGAAATATACCTAGGAAATTTGAACAATGTAGGAAGAATTTGGAGTATTGATTGCCACCATTTTGATTTTCTAAGACAAAGAGGTCATGTGCGAAGGACTTTTCAAGGGTATAATACATGAATGAGCGATTGACAACTTAGAAATGTGACATATTTTATTTTTTATAAATTATTCTGTTTTCAATAAGAATACTTAATGTACTTCTTGTATACCAGCATTTTCATCAATAAATTCAAGAGGACACACTACATCTAAAGAACATTGAGATGGATCCATAAGACGTTCAAAAACCTTTGGTGTCGCCATCTTGGAAATTTATAAGATGCTATTGATTTATGATTAGCGAAGATTTACTTCAAGAGGTGGAACTATCAAAGTTGAAAATCTTTGAACACCAAAATTAGTAATTAAGCGCGTTAAAATTACCGTAATGATTTTAAGTTTGAGACTAGGACTTGAATATTCAAGTGAAACGTCAGGCAATATTTTTTGTGATATTTCATAACACAATTCTCTTCAAGAATTTATCTTACAACTTCGCCTAATAATTCCAAGAAATGTAAATTTTAAAAATGAATGAAAATCAACGCATTGTTAGCTCTGAGATTACTTGGAGTGTACTAGTCGAAAAGAAACATTTTATCGTCTACAGTGAAAATTTTGCATTTGAACGAACTTCTTTGTTTTATTACTTCTATCAATATGTTACATTTTAGGTACGATCATAGGAGGCTTCGTTTATTCTGCCTCTTTGCTCATTCTATTATACTTAATGCACTTTTTACCGATCATATTTTGATTCACATCAAAATTAAGTATTTTGGCGTATTCAATGTAGTCCTCCAACTCTCTAGTCATCCGAATATGTGGAACCTCTTTTTGTTATAGGTGAAAGCCTAGTATCATTTATTTTGTATCACTCATTGAATTTCCGAATAAAACTGAAATTTGATGATCGGTTATTGCGGTAAAATCAGAATTCAAGCTGCGATTGTTTAGTTATTCCGACAAATGTATCGAGCTTTAAATTCAAGTATCCTAGGTACTATAAGCAAAAGTGGGTCACATTATCGGAATTAGGACATGTGAGGCATGCACCTAGATGAAAACGATCCTTTGTTCACCACGATATTAAAATGATTACTCCGGTGGCCATTTAAGAAAATTCAATATCTACTTTCTCACAAATTGTGTTCATAATATTTGCGATGAAACGGTATTGCCAAAATATTTGGTGAATACATGATGAGTTTCATCAATCAAAATAACATTAGCTTGAAATGGACACTTTTTTCGGATGAAACTATGGTTACATACAAATGTTGAGGTCAATTGTCAAAAAGGTCGATATTTTCTGAAGAAAATCCATCCCTCTTTGGTTTTTGAGCCATCCGTGTACCCTCTCCCTACCAAAAGAATTCTTCCTTTTCTCCCATTCTTGCCTGAATGGGATTTTCATCTCGATCATATTCATGAAATGGAACTTCGGCGTGGCTTTATCCGAGTTCATTCAAAGGAGGTGTTCGTTGTTAAAAACTTCAAGAAACAAGATATGTCTCGCCCCGACTTAGGCTATAAGCAGCCGAAAACTGCTCATGATTGATAGGTTCCTAACAATATACTTAGTGCTGCAGTAGAGGTGTTTGTTTTTTTGAGCACACCACACTTCCCACCATCATTGTTCTGAAGCTCTCAAAAGTTAGCTTTGACGTCTGTTTTTTCCACTCGTCCATCAGATCAGCAGGGCCTTGGTTTTAGAGAACTAAATCAGAATGTTTGACTTCAAGCACCATGAGTTGTTAAGTTTCCTCCTACATGTAATGAGAGCAGAAGAAAATTGGCCAGCCAGCAGCTTAAGATGCTGGGCTCAGCTAAGCTTCCTCTCCAGTACTTACCCAAGTTCTCAACTGATTCTTTTATGTCAAGACTAAATCCTAAATAAAAGAAAATGGGCCTCGAACACCATGGTATCCATCCATGGACGTATACCAGCGTTTCACTCCTTTCAAAGTAATCTGCAGTGTATTCATACATGTCTGTAGATTCTTTCTTTTGCTGAGAATGATTCCCTGTCCTATCGTCAATTCTCGATTAAGTGCCAGACAGACGGTGACGCCACACCCCCCTGCGGACAGCCTCGTCTCATCATTCCTGTGATGGTATAATTTCCGTTCGTCGTGATGATTCTCTTACTCTTCAAAAGCTTCATGAGCAATTCTGTAGGAGGAGTAGGCATATTGAACTCCCCCATCTCTCTCTGAATCAGGTTCGGTGGTGTGTTGTTGAAAGCTCTTCCGACAACCCGAATCGTCGCCACACAAAATCCCCCTTATCCAATTGCTTCTCGATAATTCGAACAGACGAGCGCAATGCTGTATTTGTAGATAGTCCAGCAGTGTTCGCGTGTTTTAAAGATACAAAGATGTGATAAACACCTTATCCTGAAGAAACCTATCAAGCAAACTCCCAAGAGGTTCGAGAAAGCATGTCGTTTGCCTAAAGTCCTCTACCGAAGCATTGTTTTGTCACTCCGTTTTCGACGTATACTCTACCCTTGCCATTTTACAGCAACATACTGAAATACCTCTGAATAAGGACTGTTGAATGTCGTCCGTTCCTGGTGATTTTATGGCAGGAAAGCATTATCAGCTCACTTGACCCCGGTGGGTGAGTCTGTCAGGGTCGCCAGGTTCCAGTTGGCTCTACCTAATCTCGATGTCGTGGTCCACAATTCTTCTCCTCGATTCTCCTCTTAAGTTGTGCTGCAGAAGGAGATCCAGGCATCGGATATTTCAGTGTTGATGCGATTGCTGTACTGCCTTTGCAACTTTGCAACAGTATGTAACTTTGATAATAACCGAAGCATTCGCGAATGACGATTGTCCAAAAATTTAAAATTGAATAATGCGAATGGATTATAGAAACTCTTACTTAATATCCAGGAAAAGTTATCGTGTGGACAGGCAAAATCGGTAACCATGTTGTTGGTGCAAAAGTCTTCCATGGCAAAATTTAGATGGAGTATTCGGGTTTCGCCCGTATTTCCACTTTATCGATCATAGAAAAGATGAATGTCAGCCAATTCTTGAGAGGTGTACTCCATTCTTAGTTACCTGCATGTTACTATGGATATCAGTAAGGTTAGGTTTTACTTAAAAGTACGCCTGATATGATGGACCAAAATGTTAAAGGTAATTCGAATTTCTACTGAATGAAATGAACACTCTGATATTCAAACTCAAACACTACTTCAAAAAGCTATTTTCCTAGTTTTTCTGAAAATTATGAGTACAGTTCCAAACACTGATTCGAATTACGAATTATCGATCCCCACTTCAGTTCATTTAAAAAAAGGGCGTGCCCAAAATACCAGTGGTGTACAACACTATGAATTTAATGGGGTCAAAGGCAGCAGACCATGAAACATTATCACCCTGTATATTTTGGCATGTACTGGTCAAATTGTTTATAATGAGTAAGAAATTTCTCTATCTGTAAACCGAAGCTAGATCTCTTGAAAACTAACAGAAACCTTAAAAAAAATCTGAACTTCAACACCCAGTATCTAGAGAACGGAGGACTTTCGGACAAATGTTTATCGGATTTTTTTCACGTTTTTTGATGAGGAGTCTAGTGTGGAAATTAATGACCGCATACCTGAAACAACCTGTATAATTGCTAAGAATATATAGATACGTAAGGTCCGAACGCCGCCTGAGTTTCCGATAAGCTCTCTGATTCAAAACTAATTGTTACATCTTCAGTAATAATTTGATTTTCAGAATATTTCAACACTCAAAATATCCCTGAAAGTACTCAATTTATTTTACCGGGAAAAATTTCAAGGTGGTGTAACCCATTAAGGAAATTTATATTTTAAAAACGTGAATCTCAGCGCCAAAGACGCGAAACATTGAATTAATAACTCTTTTATATTTTGCATAAAATTGTTTCTATACTGAAATCCAAATAATTCCGGCGCGTTAAACTGAATGATGTCATTTTATGAACAAATAACTTCTACCCTTCCCAATGAAAACAAAGCGAATCTGAAAGCATAATCCCTACCAAATTACTTAATCCAATTGCTTTCTATTCAGAGGGTGCTCAGGTGCGGCAAGTACAGATTTTATACCCTAATTGTTATTTGAGGTTCTAATTTATCATTCATGTACCCCAAGGGCCGATATATAATAACGAATTATAATGCGACTAGTTTGGCCGGAGATATTAGAATTATAGATGGCGCCTTTTAACGATTAATAGCGTATTAGATTTATAGTTTATTCAGACAAGATGTAGAGTAATAAAAGCTCATTAAATATGCAAATCTCCTGGTCATGCCGTACGCGGGCACATCTTAAAATCCCAGAAGTTCTGTTATTTTACATAGGTATAATTGTAATTACGGTCGACCAAAAAAAGTTCCTCGTTTAACTCCACGTTATGAGCGACTACCTGTAAAATCTGTTTATCTTATCGATATCTGATATACTTCTCCTCGTCTATATAAATTAACAATTCTCCTTAGTTCTTCGAAACCTCAAGTCTGTGGCGTAGATAATGTGAATTATAGGGTTCATTTATCAAAACCGGGTTGTCGAAATGTAAGGGTCACAACAATGGAAATTAAAGTATACATAATTTATAATCGATGTCCTTACAAAACTATGGCTCTTTCTAATCACCCTTCCAGTAATCTTCATCCTCTGATGACGAATCTTCCGCATCTATCTCCGTTATAACAAGGTCTATTGTTGCGTCATGAGATGGTCCAGTTCCCATATTTCATTTTCTTCCTTAATCATGTGGGCTAGTTGTCACGTTTATTATTGCGTTATTTAAAATCACTTTAAGATCCTTCCAGCCTCAACTCTATTATTTCTGGTTCATAGTTTACTGGTGCCCAAATCAGCTTAATCGGGTTCAATTCACAATGGTAAGGGGAGGACTGAGAATAGTAACTTACAGATGCTTTACCATTTTGTCAATCTTTTAAAGAACTGCTAAGTTTAGCGATTGAAAGGTGTTATTTTTAAACATATTTTCCTCATATTGAATATTTTTTTTCTGTTAACCATCTGATGATGTATGGTGTCATTTTCTCTTGCCGCGAATGGTAACTGGCGTTTTTCATCACTATAACCGATCTTGTTAGAAATAAATCTAACAATTATTTAAGATATTCTTCAAAAACATCGGCATTCATGTCTTCTCGATAGTCATCAGTGCGTTTGCTTTCTAACATAAATCCCTATCTATCTAATTATTACCATCATCTATGTGGGTTATTATTATTCGTCATCCTTTTCCCGATGGTGCATGAAAACCGTTTGATAATCCTTGTAGGAATGCTTGTCGGAAATCTTATATGTTTTCATCAACCCAGACTTTCTGAACCGAATATCCTTCATCAACTCAACTCTCGTCGAAATAAAAAATATTCCTGTTCAGCACGATAATTTCTGATTGACCTGGAATATTTTCGTCTCCAACATACAATTTCTTCCCAGTTTATAAGAACTGCTTTCTTGTTTTGTTTTCCCACCAGAAATTCAGTTCGTAGAGAGCTTGCCAAATTTTGGTTTCGGATAATAGATAGATGTATATTTCCTTCAATAATTACAAGTACTGTCAAAAGAATATCAAAATACAAAATTCAAAATATAAAACGAAAAACACCAAAACATACAAAATATTCATGAAGACCAACAAGTTTTTCATCTTAGAGAAATCTTAAGTTCATAAACTCCTCTGTGCTATAGAAAACGTTTTCTAGAAGCAGCTTCCTGATAGCTTTCTTGAACGATGGGTTACTGAGAGAATTTACTTGAGGTGGGAGCACGTTGTACATTTTTGTACTTATGAAGACGTAAGATTTTAGTGTTCGTTGAAGGTGTCTTTTTGGTAGTACATAGTTTTCTTTCGCTCTAGTTGAATATTCATGCTGAGTGCGTTTGACGATTTTCTTTATTTTTATGGAAATGTGTCAGGCATGCTTCAATGTAACAGCAAGGTATTGTAAGTATACGGAAGGATTTGAATGATTCAAGGCAACAGTCTGTTCGTAGGAAATTTGCAATAACTCTCACAGCATTTTTCTGTTTCTGGAACACCCGTATAGCCTCAGACTGAACACCCCACAGAATAATGCCGTATGTCTCAATGCTGTGAAAATATACATGATATGCGATCAGTGTCTCCTGTTCTCCCACCACAGTTTTCATTCTACGAATTGAAAATAAGGCTGCTGACAATTTTTTACACACTGAGCACTTATTCGAAAGGTATGATGACAACAGCGAATGGGTTGGTCCTCTTATACCGCAATGATGATATAACTTTGACAGAGGGCGCTTGTGGTCCACACAATCAAAAGCTTTACTAAGATCTAAGCAGATAAGCATCGCTTCCTCCACATCATCGAGAACTTCAAACACAAAGTCAATAACTTCAATAATGGCTGTTATAGTCGATCGATTCTTTCTGAAGCCATGCTGATTTCCACTGATCAGATGATTCGACTCCAGATAACTAATTAATCTGGATTTTATCAACGCCTCGAAAATTTTCGAAATAGTCGGCAAGATCGAGGTTGGCCATAGTTTCCACATTCACTTGTCTCTCCATTCTTATGTACTGGGACGACTCGAGCGATCTTGATCTCTTCAGGAAAATATCCATCTTTGAAGCAACTGTTAATGACATGGCAAAGCGGCCCTGACAACACCTTTATCGTCCTCTTCAAAAGTCTCACCGAGAAGCCATAAATGTCACGGGAGTCTCTATTCTTAAGCTTAAATACTTCTTCCTGAACCTCTTGCGGTGTCGCAGGCGAAAGGAATATCGAGTTCGGGCCAGCATCCGATTTGGCCACTATTTTAGTGTTCTGATATTTGATATTGAAGTCGCTGCGCCAATGCTAGCAAAAGAAGAGCTGAACTCCTCAGAGGTAAGGGTACTTTCCCTTTTTAGATTTTGATTCAGAGTTTATAATAGAACAAATTGCCTTGATTTTGTTTTCAGCCGCCGTTATTATTTCCTTGTTATTGCTTCGGATTTGGCTTATGATGGCTTTATGGTATACATCTCTAAGATGTTGATACAATAACTTAGAATTTTCGTCCGCTTCTACCCTAGCTATCCTGTGAGCTGCTTCCATCTGATTTTTCAACATTAAGATTTGGGGATCATTAAATCAATTTGACTTTTCTTTCTGGGAAACATTTATTGAACGTATTTATAAGTAAGACGTGAAAACGAGAGTATGTATATTTCAGTTTATGTAACCGAGTTTATCAATGAATCCAATGGTGTTAGCTTCATTAATTGTTAGAGTGTATTTGTACACTATTTCTCTAGTATCATGGTTTCACCTGATCGCCAGTTTCTGGGCTAGATTATCGGACAATTGAAGATCCATTGTGCATTTTTTGTAATCTACCGAATCCAAATTTGTAAACATATTTTCAATGCAAGTACTAGATCTAGTTGTTATGCGGGATGGTTCCAAGAATACTCTGAATAAGCCAAGTGATTCGAACATTTCCTCAAGTTGCCTTTTTTCTGCGCTGGACTTCAAAAAATTGATATTAAAATCTCCCGCAACCACCACAGTGGACAAAGTTGTACTCTGTAGAGTGTGCAAGGCGGTATCAATCTGTGCAATGAATTGTTGTACGTTACCCAGTGGGGACCTGTAAACGCAATGAAAAACAATATTGGTATCCAAGTCAAACATGGCTGATATTTCCACATGTCTATCTAGAGAAAGGTTATTGATGTGTTTCCGGCATTTATAATTTACGTTATTCTTTGAGAGGCAAGTCTTGTCCCTTGAGAGCATTGTGTATTTCAACAATAGTAGGAATTGCCTTCGGGAAATAATAACTATGCACTGTTCTTTGAATGCTTATTTTGATGACCTCAGTAAATACAGTTCGGGATCAGGAGATACCTTTGAAGGTTTCACTAGACCATTTTCAGATTTTCGCTTCATAAGAAGTTTGTGTATGGTAGATATTCTGGTTCCCGAAATGCACATTTTTATCGACTGTTGAACCACTTTGATGTCCCAAAGCATCATGAGTATCCAATTTAATCTCCTCACTTTGTGACAGAGGGGACTTTGTGATCCGTTTAACTGGAGTAAAATTCAAGAAGCTTTCCATTGTTTTTAAAATTAACAATACTCACACAAACAATATCACTGGGACTAACTAATACTTCAGTGATTACGATCCTTCGGCGGTGATGAAAATCACTTTGGCCATTTTCAATACCTAAGTAATCTAAGTACATCTCTTCTTGTTCTTTGGTATATTATGGAAACGAATAATTCGTTGGCAAATGTGCTCGTGAATATATTATCATTCATACTTTGAATTTACCAGTTAAGATATGGGAGTTTAGTATTCTTTCTCAATTATATCTTTCTAATATATTTCCTAGTAATATAAGTAGTTCGGACAAGAATTATATTTTAAACATGTCTTAAGTAGGTAGTAGTTTAACAAGAAATGATAGGTACACTCATGTGATCGAATAGAATATTACATTGCTCTAGTGACCTCCAAGAAAATATTGCATTTGATTCGTCTTGATTACATCTACAGAATAAGTACAAACAGGATAAATTTCTAAGGATCGTATCCAGCAATCGATTATTTCTTGTTCACATAAGGGTACATCGTAATTATTTCGGTGCCTGCACAATTGAAACAACACAATATTCGTTTATAAACCAAAACCCGAGCAATAGCGCACGCCAATGATCTCCCCGTCGCCTAGTGATTTATTACTCTACACCTTTTTACAATGGACTATAGGTTTCAGCGATTTATATCTGCAGAACTGATCTCCAGGAAAAAAATGTTATTCTAATGAAGTAGTCATTGTTCGAAACTAAAAGGTATTCTGAGGTCAAAATAGATTTTATACGAAAAAGGCATCGAAATGTTGAAGTTTTCAAATTAAAATTAGCATAAATTGTTTCAAACTCATCTCATTATGGTTGATGGGGTAACCATATCCTCAATTTCATTTCCTTCCATATCATTTTTACGAATAATTTGTCATCACAATATAAATCACTGGTTTTTTCCTCTTTAATTTCCATTGAATTTCAAGAAATCTCACTTGCGTTAACAAAACAATACACACGTCTGAGATTAAACAAACCTACCGGACCGGAACTGATTTTTTCCATTGAAATATTACTCCCAGGGGCTAGATTAAAAGGAGTTCATTAAGGAAACGAGGACGGCATGAATTGAAAGAGAGATGTACATTTTTCTTCGTAAATTTTCAGGAGGGAGACAGGCAAACAAGGTGGCACAAAATGATGACATGCAAATTGAGAACCATTTTTCGTTTAAAAGCTGGGCATACGTAGATAAGACTAGCTAATTTAAATTTGTTTGAACGTATAGAATTAACCATAGTGGAGCTGATAAGATCGCGTTGTTGGAATGCTTTCAGCTTATTTTTTTAAAATTAAATGCTTGAAGTGGTCAAGGTATGTATGAAAATTTTTCATGGCAGAAGGCCAACTGTCATAATATTAATACATTTATTATAACGAGCTTCGAGAACAAATACTTTTCGCACATATATATCGCGCCAAGAAATTAATGCTCAAAATCGGAAATTCAAATTTATTTAGAAGAAGTTTAGATAAGTTGCACTAATGAATGCTTGAGAACAATCGGAATGGAAATTGTACTCATAAAAATTGGCATAAAAGTAATAATCAAAAATGAAATTTTTGGAAAAATGAATCCCCAAAAATTTGTTAGTACCGTATATTTTCCCCTGGCGAGAATTACTGCATGATACACAAAATCAGTGACTTTATAGCATTCTGATCCCTCTCGTTTCCAATTTCAAGCAGTCTGTTCCGAACCTTATTCACGGAAGCTAGTTGATTTTGCTGGCTCTAAATCTTCTATTGAGAAAGTCCCAGACATGTTCGATGGGATTGAGGTCTGAACTTCTTGCAGACCACTCCATTGGTATTAATTCGTGATCTTGAACCTAACCTAATAATATGAGTTTGTTGATGTCTGGCGTTCTCATTAAAAAAAAAGACATTTCAACTATGTTTGCCGAAATTTATCCTCACAACATTATTAAACCTCCACCAAATCTATATCTCATTTCGACGTTTATGCACTAGAGAACGTCCATCGTAATGCAAAAGACAAAATCTCGACTCATCTATAAACAAAACTCTCTCCCAGCCAGTTTCTAACCAATTGACATATTCCCTGGCTCTTCGGTGTGCTGCGGTCAGAGCTGGAACTAGAGCTGCGACACGAGGCCTCTAACCAGATTCCCTGAGAAGTTGTCGTGTCGTTTCTGTGCTAATTTGCACTCCACTGTATTGTCAAAGCTACATTTGAAGGTGTCTAGCAGTCACCTTTAGGTCAGGGGTCTCAAAACTACGGCCCGCGGGCCAAATCCGGCCCACCAGTGCCATTAATCCGGCCCGCCACAGCTTAAGACTAGTATCATCAATCAGGCCCACGACAGCCAATGTTTTACTGTTATTACTATTGCTGTGATAAGTTGAATGGAAGAAAATGAAAACACAGAATGCTAATTACTCGGTTTTATTTACTTGCAAGGTAAAACTTATTATTATTATCACGCAGAAACCTAAGCTTAAGTATCTTAGCTCAAGCATATTCTAACAAATAATATGAAATCAATCACACTAATAAAAAAACACTAATGAGATTTATGTAATTGTGATTTTCCAGCTACAATTTTTTGTAGCTGGACTAATTTTACTTGTACCAATTATTAGAAGAGATTCAAGATGCTCATCAGTTGATTTAGATCTGTAAACGTTCTTTGTGTACTTCATCTTGGAAAACGTTTTCTCACACAAGTACGTAGTACCATATACAGAAAACAACCCACGGGCAAAATTATGCAAATTATTAAATGGTACCAGTGGAAGACTCTTGTAAAATTCCAAGAAAGATGAATTTGGATATTTGTTCTTGAACATGTTGTTGCAATGTAAGTCAATAACTTCCATTTGGACTTACGGAACCTGAACCAGGGTCTCAACGTCAGAATCAAAAGGATTTTGAAAAAGCCGAATTTCATTCGCAATCACATCAGTCTGAGAAACGAGGATCGAAATGTATCTTTAAAGCCTTCAAAGTTTCGACTGCAAAATCGACGGGAAATTCAGTCTCTAGTGTGGCTAAATATTTCACATGCTTTGAAATGTGTGAAACATATTTTACGTAATTGCAATTGAAATAGTAGTATTTTCTGCATGAACGTTTTGATATTGGTTATAAATCAGGGAGATGCTGATTTTCTCCTTGCAATCTCAAATTTAGTTCGCTCATGTGATTTGTCAAATCAACATAGAATGCTAATTTTCACAGCCATTCACTGTTTCCTAAATCGCCACAAGGGCGATGCTTCAAAAAAATTTCGATTTCCGCTCGAAGTTCAAAAAAACGCTCAAGGACTTTTCAGCAACTAAACCAGCGTACGGCAGTATGATACGGCAAGTCATTTTCTCCAATCTCTTCAATAAACTCGCGGAATTGTCGGTGATTCAGTCCTGTGGATTTCATGAAGTTAACAACTTATATGACTAGTTTTAGACCTTCAGACAAACCCAAACATTTTCCACACAAGGACTGTTGATGCATGATACAAAGTAAGACTAATGGTTTTGAACCACCATCATTTTCTATAGCCTTTGACACAAGTGCAACCACTCCTTTATTTTCTCCACACATATTTTTGCCTCCATCGGTGGTGATACATTTTAAGTTTTTCCATCGAAGGTTCTCTTTATTAATGGCATTTACAACTCCCTTAAAAATATCTGCCCCAGTTGTCGTGCCGTGAATACTATCAATATCAAGCAGTTCTTCATACACGTCATAGCTTTTATCTACTCCACGAATAAAAATCAACACCTGAGTAGTTTTTGACACATCCGTTGACTCATCCAAGGCTAGAGAAAACCACTCAAGATGTCTATTTTGTCAGACAGTTGAGATGATATATTTTCGGCGTTGTCTTGCACCCTCCGAGTCACGGTGTTTGCTGACAAACTAACACCTTTCGATAAATTTACCTTGTCGGGGCATATTTCTTCCACTACTGCAATCAAGCAGTCTTTTATCATTTCTCATCGGTGAATGGTTTTCCATGTTTTGTAATTTCAAGAGCCACACGAAAGCTGGCGCGAGTTGCTGACTCTTGCTCAGCTTTTGCTTTGGTAAACAAAGATTGCTGCGATTTCAGTCCGCGCTTTAAAGTATCAAATTTTTCCGTCCGCAAACTTCCTGTATATTTAGAGTAATTTTGAAGATGCTCCGATTCATAGTGACGTTCAATGTTATATTTATATATATATATATATATATATATATATATATATATATATATATATATATATATATATATATATATATATATATATATATCTATATTATATATGCACGGGTGTTACTTTACTTCACAATAGGCAGTTTCGCTTCCTTCGCTTTTCCTATGCAAACTGACTCACAATGGCGCCGCTAGTCTTTTTATACCTATGCAATTACTACCATCTAGAAGTGATCGAAATAACTAGTTAGAACCAGAACTTTCTGGCACCAGTTCGAAAATTCTCAAACATGCCACCTGTTAGTAGTTAGTGGGTAGCCGAAATAGATAGTACCTACATCACAGACCTGCATAGTATTACTACTCGCCACTAGATGTCCCTACTTGTCACAATATATTGAATACACAATTAATAGTAATTGAAATGCAAAACCCTGCTCTAGGTCATCCTTGCCCAGGTCTCCTTTCATGACTAATAGTCTTCCTGAATTGCGGATCATTCTAAAGAAAGTTGAATGGAACATCCCAATCCTTCTACATATTCTTGTATAAATCCAGTCTAGGCCTTCTAACACCACAGCTTCAGCACATTCTACAGAGATCGAATTCGTGATTCACGTTGCATCAATGTCGAAGATAATTTTCGAGAAAAAATTGACCAACAACTGCCGCTTTCAATATCAGGTGGTTTCTTGTAAAATTTATTTCTTCCATTTCAAGAAAAAACATGGAATTTAGTTGGCATTGCATATCCGAAAAAGAAACATGTATTGATCATTAGTTATCAACCAAAAATGAAACTTCAAATATCGAAATTGAGCGTAAATTTCTTGGCACAGTGTAAATGTAACCCTCTATCTTACAGTGAGCATGACTGGTTCAGATGGTGGCATTACATACTTTTAGTATTGGCATTTGGAAGATAATGTTCCTTTGACATCCTGCGAAAATTTCATAACAATAGTGTTGAAGGTTCGGGAAAAAAGTGAATTTTAAATAACTTTCTTCAATTATTAAGAAATTGCTCTCAAATTTGAAACTTTGATTACCTTTTATAGTGTATATGCCTGAGTATTCTGAATTTTTCTGTTCGTGTAAAGAGAGGACAGATTTGGACGTCTTAATACTTCAGCTATGTGAAATATGCTGAATAGAGAAAAATGATCTGAGAAATTCACAACGCAAACAGATTCAAGCAGTTTTCTTTGTTTTTTTTTATATTAGGGATACTCGCCTAAGAAAACTGAATCCTATTATGTCTCGATGACACCGCGAGTACCTGAAAAGGAGAGACGGTTAATATTTCGCTTGAAGGCTAGCAGATTGTAGTCATGGGGAAATACGTTACGTGGAAGAGAGTTCCAAAGTTGCGCTGTTTTGTTGAAAAAGGCCTTCTGGTATAAAGACGTTCTAGGTGTTTTAATTTCAAACACCTAAGGATGGTGGGCATTAGTTTGGCTAGTTGGCCTTGAAACAGATACGAGCTGAGGAACAAGCGTAGAAATCTCCATGAAAATACCTGTGAAAAAGAGAGAGCTCACTCACTTTTCTGCGTGTTCCAGTGGAGGGATGAAATCGGTAAGAGCACAGGACAGGAGTTTCAAAGTGCGTTTAGGGGCAGAACCCCACACGTGGGAACCATACTCTAAAACGGAACGAATTTGAGATTTATAGAGAGTTAGGAGTTGAGTCGGAGTGAAGTATCTTCTGGCACGATACAGAAAACCCAGTTTTTGAGATGCTGACTCAGAGGTGTAAGAGCTATTTGGAAATTTTGAAAGTTTTTGGAATTGATACAGTGTCAATACCTTCGTTTTCGAAGTTATGCAAAAAATGTTGTGACATTCTACGTGCACTCTTTTACGTTGGAACGAACTACGTGCGAAAATTTATTTGTAAACTGTTTCTGAGTTACAATTCAAACTTGCTGTTTCTCAAATATGAACCATAAGTGACTTTGATTTCGTTGAGCCCCTTTCAAAAATTTACCACTTGTGCACTCAATTTTATCATCCGGGATGAGTTTTTATGAAAATCAGAAAATTGATAAGGAAGTGACTATGCCTTATGAAAATTTTGAAAAATTCAGTATGGTTAAATGTTATATTCAAAATAATTATGATGCGGATGAAGTAGAAGCTGCTTATTTGGATCGTTTCCCTGAGAGGCGACAACCTCATAAAAGTGTATTCAATGTATTGAGAGAAAACATCATGAACGATGGTACACTCAACGTTCCAAAGCAGAAGAATATGAAGTCGTTCATGGATAAGATAGATAGAGAATCCCAGTTTCTGTTGCAAGAAAATTTCCAACGTCGACTCGATTTTTGCAATTGGTTTCCGCAGAAATCTGAAGAAAATTCGCAGTTTTTCCGAAGAATACTCTGGACTGATGAAGTTCATATCAGAAGTGATGAAATATTCAATCGTCAAACTGAACGTTGCTGGCCAGATGTGAACTCACATCGCTAAATTAATATTCAACGACAAGGCCGATATCAGTTCAATGTATGGTGGGCATAGAAAATTGAATTGAATTGAAAAATGAGAACCTGATTGGCGAATTATATCATAAAATTATAAATAACAACATTATCGATGGAACTGTACCTTGCTGAAAGAAGAAATATCCATTTCAATAAGATTGAGCTCCTTCTCATCAAAGTATGACGGTTGATAATTCACTTCACTTAAATTCTGGCAATAATTGGAATGGAACTAGGGGGCTAGTATATGGCCGGCCCGTTCCCCAGATTTGTCTTCACTAGATTTTCCGCTTGGGGATATATAATAGATCAGTTTTATAGCAGAGCTAGTCGAAATATTGAAGAGTTCAAGCAAAATTTCACATATTGTTTTGTTTATCTTTTTTTGTATCCCCAGGCTTTGTGAATTATGTATACAGAATAATGCCAATACATTTGAATACATACATTAATTCTTTTCATTGAATTTCATTGAATATAACAGAATATCTCGTTAGTTTTCTGTTTTGAAATAAAGATTGCATATTACTTTTCAAAATTATCTTACGTCTGGGTGGCTTCGTTACTACAAACGACTCTATTTTCACATTAAGTTTGTAAATTGATAGAAAAAACATTAGATAATTTAGCTGAATTGCAAAAATTAATTTTCATGATGAGAGCTCAGAACATACTTTGTTGGAAGAAAAATTCAGCACAGAGTTCGATATGATGTAAAAAAGGCTTGTTGATATCGAAACAAATATTGGCGCTGAACTGATTAAAAAAAAAAACGAGAACAGAAAGAAGCTACCTGAATCTGTTGTAGCATTTGTAAATTCAATTTATCAATAATTGAATATTAAATTCAAACAAATTATCATAGTGTGCTCTTAATAATCCTACCTTCATAATTCAACTCATTTAATTTTCATTCTCACCTAACGGGGCTAATGAAAAATAATTCAACTGGATACAGCATAAGTATAGAAATCATCATCCATCAGCAATCATTACAGAAATTCATTTATTCCTTAAAACTCAGTTTCCTATAATATAATATATAACATTCATGAATTCATGAATTATCATTCCTAGTTTATAATTATAGATATATATATATATATATATATATATATATATATATATATATATATATATATATATATATATATATATATATATATATATATATATATATATATATATTCTTTTGAAAAAGGAGGATTTACAAAAATTCGAATAATTGTATTTATATCCATAATTTTGGTGTGTGTCAGAAAAACACAAGTGTGATATCAGGAAATGTAACAGGAGAACCATACTATCTTGTGTATGATTCAATAAACGAATGAAAAAATCTGAGGAAAAAACTCGTTTCCCTGTCGCTATTGCACTAGCAATAGCTTGTCTGTTTATGTTGTGTTAGTGTCGTGTGTACATAAAGAGTAACAAAGATTTTTCTGCTTAGCAGCTTCATTATCTCATTCTCATCTTGCACTCTATGATTCCCAGACGAAGACAAGGTTGAAAGGAAGGGGGTGTGGGACAGGAATCTGTAACAATGGAAAAAGAAAATCAGCAGAAAAATATTTCAACAATCATACCTGACTCTTATATGTTTAAACTCACTGTAATCTAAGAAAAGATTTTACATAGCAAGCAAGGCCATAAAAAGGACTAAGGAGATAATCAAAAAGTACATAACCTGCGATATTTCCTCTTTTGCGGAGATGTTCTTTCGTCGCAGTGTGAGTCTCCTGAAACATAATCATTTCCTTGTTCTTGCATGCGAATTTTGAAGTATAATCGCTATAAACCCTTCAATATTCAAACTGATCAAAACAATTGCCTCTCTGTCTAACCGAGAGAGCCCCGATGGCCAGGTTCGGTCTTTTAAGTGATGCCGATTATGATCTATAGATGTTCAGAATCATTATGAACCTAATAATTTGGGTCGACATCTCCCATATATTATTTCTTCGTGTATCTTGTTTAATTTGAAGAAAAAATTTGCGAAAAAAAGTTCGACCTTCATAAGGTCGTAATAAGACCTTCATAAGTCTTGGTGGTGGGGTTTTCAGCGCATCTCGCCGCGTCTGAATTTTGAGGATTGTGAAAAGTGGTTTCCTTCGCTGATCATTATCTCTGCAAATAATTATTATAAAATATCGGTTATCTAGTTTTCTTGCCGTCATCGATTTTGCAACAAATTGCTGACTCGTACCGTTGGCATATTTTCTTATCAACCTACCTTTCTTCTGTTCTCCATTTTGACCAGTGCTGTGACGTAAAGTACCTACCTACCCTCAAATTGTGAGGGTTCAAAGTTCACTTCGAAGTTACATTCAGAGTTGACTTCAAAGATACGTTCGAGGTTCAGTTCCTATATATTCACGTTCAAAGGTCAGTTCAAGGTTCAGTTTAAGGCTGAGTTCGAGGCCTACTTGAAGACTTTGTTCGTTCGAGTTCTAGCTATTGAGAATTCAACTACTACTTCGGAAATCCAGAGCCTAAAGCCTTTTCAGCAGACTCACGTTTAATGTCTGAATTTCTGATTGAAAGAGATAGTGTGGATCTATGCTTCAAATATGGTATGTTTCTGTACCACAATTTTCGTAAATTGACGAACTCCCTCTTATCGACGCATGGTAAAATTCATGTGCGAATTGTGATTGACTAAAAACAAATCGATTCTTTTAAAACATTTACTAAAAAGTGTATAAGTGTATAAACTTTGTGGACGTCGTGGTTTCTTGGTTTTATTCAAACATTTCGATCGTAATATTACTTTCAGGACATTCATAGTCGATAAGTAGTATTAAGTGGTTGTACAAAACTGAACATTCTCGTTATTATTTTTCTACAAGAACTGTAAATATTAGTTGTAAGGACCTAGTTTAAGGTTGGGGATTTTATCAAAACTGAAGTGTTAGATTATCAATATAAATTACTGATTGGTTTCTACTCATTACCATTTCTATTTAAATGCGACGATATTTTCAAGTGGTTCTATATTAAATATTCTTGAATACACTCATTGACTTTCTCTGATACCAACAAGTTCACACCTGTATATATATTTTCATTTTCTAATTTTAACTTTTATCACTTCATCATTTCTAAATTTAAGGTGAGGTGTTACTTCAATCTTTTTTTAAATCGAGTGGCGCTCATATAAAAAAAATTAGCACTAGTACAAAAAAAATAGACTCACAACCCAGCTCACCTCTCAAAACACGAGTGGCCGTTAGCACAGTAATCCTCAATTTATTTTGAATAATTTAAGGTTACACTGTTTGCGCCAATGAATTCCTCACGCAGAAAGAATGCGGAGAAGGGAGGTCATTTTCATATAGATAGATAGTTAGATCTTTATTGGATGCGTTATACATAAAGAAACATAAGTGTATGCACAGGTCAGTAGTATCACAGTAAAATATACCCAATAATGAGGGGTATAAATGGACTAGGTAAACTACGAAATACATTATTCTTGCAGAAATAAGGAAATTTAAAATTAGAAAATCCTTAGTATCATACAGAACATTATCAATTAAAAAGGTTTTCATTTTATTTTTAAATTCTGCCAATGGGAGTGTTCGTACATTTACAGGCAGTTCATTATAAAATTTGAAGGACAGAAAGTTGGGACCATTCCATGATTTATGTAATCTAGAAAAGGCACTGGAGAATGAACAGATTTGGTAATGTAATGGAAAAGCTTCCTTGCAGCAGTCTTTGTACTTGAGACCGGTAACAATTTGTATAGCTCTTCGCTGGAGTCTAAAAACTCTGTCGCACATAGATGCAGTTCTAAAACGTCTAAATCTGTCCACCTTGTACACAGGCCCGCCGTAAGCGGGCGTGCAAGGCGTGCTATGCACGCGGGCGGCGCATTCAGGGGGGCAGCAAAACAGACAATCATCGACTAAAATTCAGACATTGTTACCTCACAATACTAAAAAGATTATTAATTATTAATATTTCTTTTATATCGTAGCATTACATAGCGCCATCTATTGAAATTCATGAGAACAAAGTTAATCCGTATCGTGCTCTATGCGAAATAAGGGAATTTTAAAATTAGAAAATCCTTAGTATCATACAGAACATTATCAATTAAAAAGGTTTTCATTTTATTTTTAAATTCTGCCAATGGGAGTGTTCGTACATTTACAGGCAGTTCATTATAAAATTTGAAGGACAGAAAGTTGGACCATTCCGTGATTTATGTAATCTAGAAAAAGGTATTCGCAAGTTTTCTTTATTGCGTGTATTGTAGGAGTGTATATCACTATGTTACTCTAATCTGCAATATTTTTGTGAGCAAACACAAGGCACTGGAGAATGAACAGATTTGGTAATGTAATGGAAAAGCTTCCTTGCAGCAGTCTTTGTACTTGAGACCGGTAACAATTTGTATAGCTCTTCGCTGGAGTCTAAAAACTCTGTCGCACATAGATGCAGTTCTAAAACGTCTAAATCTGTCCACCTTGTACTTGTACACATATTAGTCGAAAAGGTTCAATAAATTATTATTATTATTATTTGATTCGTCATAACACATGATCTCAAAAATAGCATATGCATTAATAATAAAAATGTGAATTTCATATTCAACTGACAACACTGAGGTTCATTACTCTAAACAGATATCTCAACTTTCATCTCATTAGATTCTTTCTCAAGCAGGATTATTTGATAATTTAGGAATTATTTCATAATCCTCTCCAATAAAGTTTGCATCCATCTTCACTTTAAAACGAAACGGAAAATCGGAAATGGGGAAAATGGCGGGTTACGAAAACGTGGTGGGAGAAACACTTCCGTTATATAATCAATAGCAGAATCTGGGCCATGATGGAGCTGGTTCACGCTTGAATAATTTTGAATGTTCGTGAACGAGAAATTGAAAATTGGCGAACTGAGGCGATCACAAAACATTTTATGTAGTTTAACGTCGGATTTTCGGTTATAATTGTTGGATTAATGGTCGTTTAGATATGGCTTAACGTCTGTTTTTGTGGTATCATCAGTGATTATGGACTTTTATATTATTTGGCTTGTTGCCGATTATTTCGCCAGACTCGTAGATAGTGGGCATCGTTCCAAATATGTTTTGCTTTTCATCAATAATTATATGAATGGAAGCGTACAATTCTTGTTGCTCTGCTGTGAACGAAGCGTTAAATTGGTATGGAATTCAAAGAATTCAATAGCCTCCTCAGATATGAATCGCATCGTTTATGTTTGGGCTGAGATTTCGAGTGAATATATAATTCATCGAAACCCTCCAGCAAAGCTCGAAGCAGCCCTTCCACACATATTCTCAAAAATATTATGGACAATTTGAATTGTTGGATTTCAGGACGAGGTATACGTCTTTACGTACACTGGATATTAGAACTTCAAAGAAGTGAAAGAGATGAAAAAGATTCTCTTAATTAAATAACACTATGTTGTTCAAATTTTCACTTTATTGGCAAATTTATGACGCGTTTCACCACATTGTGCCTCCTCCAGATAAGTAATGCATTTAAGGAGATGATGTGTCTTATATATTGGATTGGCAAAATCAGGTACTTAAATAAATAAATAGGAGGAAAATCCCAACAGGGTTGCCTCATTTTAAAACTGAAAAGGTTAAGTAATTGTGAATTACTAAGATCTAATCGATTATAAAGTAAATTTCTGGAACTTTCCTGTTAATTGATTTCCAATGTTTTCATAGATTCTCTTTAAATCTATTATTTTCTTTATGTAAAATAACAAAATTTTTAGTAAAAGTATGGTTTTCTTGTAAGAGACGATTTGCATAGTGAGAACCTTATTTCTATTCGTCTAAACTGCGTATATACTCCGATATCCTAATATTCGAATTTCTAAAAACTCTACCGCTATAAATTTCATCACAACTTCCATAAGATAGTTTATAAGCACCTGATTCGTTTCTTTTATGAATTTTAGGTTTACAGATTTTACTATATCAGCCTATAGAGTTATCCGTTCTGAAAGCAATGTTCAAATTATAAGATGAGAAGAATGACTTCAAATTCAGACTGGGTTTCCAATATATGTTAATATAATATGTCTTAGATTAGTCCTTTTCGAGTAGGAAAAATATCATGGATTGTATGTTGCGGAGAGTGTATGTTTCATACTGTTATAAGCAGCTATTTAAGGTTGATTTGGATGTGCGGAAGAATTGTGAATGGTAATATCTGTGTGAGATAGTTTATGGAAAATAGAAAAATCATGTCTGTGATCAGTTATAGTTATGGTTAACCCTAAAATGGTGATAGAATTCTTAAGTTTCCTTTTCCAAACTGAACTTTTTATTAGGGTGACTTGAGATTATCCAATCCATTACGTTCGAACCGGATAAATAAATTTGATACTATAACTATAAATCCATTGAATAGAAGTGTGAATCAGACAACATAATATATACTGCGACAGAAAGAGGCCATACTGTTACTTAATTGAAAAAGGTGGATTATCCGTTTAAAACAAAAAATTTTATTGATTCTGGAAATTTTTGAAAATTCAAGAAAGATCCTACTAATGAATTTCAATCCAATATTAGACACGCCCTAGAGAATGTTGAATTTTTAATACCGAACAATCAAAGATATAAACTTTCAGTGGATAATATACATTCACCAAAACTTTATTGTCTCGTCAAACCCCATAAAAGAGTATAGTCCATCAGACCAGTTGTCTGATGGAATAAACAGCTCCAGCAGCTAAACTTTCACGTTTTCTTATAAACATTACTGAACATTCATGCTATCTCAGCCCAAAATTTTCTATTAACAATTCTTCAAATCTAATAGGAAAAATTCAATATGCTGTACTACCAACTTTTGCTGAACTCATGTCCTGGGATGTAGTTGATTTCTACCCTAATATTCCATACCACGTTGAAATTGATCAACCAAGCTCTGCAGAATAAAAATGTATCACACATTATACAATCAGAACATAAGAATCTTTCAGGAGTATGTTTAAAACAAAATCATTTTAACTTCAATCGTGAAATTTACATAAGCAGCAATGGCTTATTAATGGGTAATTCTCTCAGTCCTTTACTAGCAGAAATTTTCATGGATGCATTGAGAAAATAATTCATAATCATCCGCTGTCGAAACAGTGCACTTATTGTTTTATATATGAGGATGACATAATCTGTTGTTTTACAGGTATAAATAGACAATAAGTATTTTTAGTACCTTCATAAATTCAATTCACCGTATAATAAAGTTCACTTTGGAAGTGGAAACTGAGAATTCCATTAAGTTTTCAGATTTAACTTCAACCAAAATTGACCACAGACATGATTTATCTATTTTCCATAAAATGTCCCATACAGACAATACCATTAACAATTCTTCCCACGTCAACATGAAATAGCTGCTCATAAGAGTATAGGATAAAATGTATGAAAATATTTTCTGGAAAGAGATCAATATTATGAATTACAATTCAAGTGTTATTGACAGTATGCTTTCTCGTGAACAAATTCAACATCCAATCCGTAAAATTTTTCCTTGTGTTAAAGAGACTAATCAAGAATATAATATATTAACTTATATGGTGAATTCAGTTTAAATGCAGAGTCATTCTTCTCATCTCAGTGTTTGAATATAGTTTTCAGAACGAATAACTCTTTTGACAGATATATTGAAAACTGTAAACCTAAATTACATAAAGGAACAAATCAGATGTTTATAAACGTGGAAATTATGTGAAATTTATATCGGTAGAAATTTTAGAAATTTCAATATTAGTATATCGCAGATTTGGCAAACCAAAAATCAGATTCTCACTATGTAAATAATCTATCAGACGAAAACCAAACTTTTAATAAAAATTTTGATATAACAATGAAAATAACAGATTGAAACAACCTATGGAAGCAAATTTGAGAAATTTACTTAATAGTTAATCAGATCCAAATTCGTCATTACTTAATCATCTCAATTGTTAAATGCAGCAACGTTGTTTGAATTTTCTTCCTATTTAACTAAGTACCATTTTCACACATCATCCTTTTAATGTAAAACTTATCTGAAGAAGCACAGTGTTATGAAATGCGTAAAAAGTTTGTGAATATAGTGAAATTTTGCACATATTTTTATTTACTTAAAAAATGTAAATCAATTCAGTTAAGTAACTACAACTTCAATCAAAAGATTTTGTCGTTCTGTTTTTAAAATATTTGCATTTTCTCTCATTTTACATTTTATCACTTTTATGTTTCAAATAAATCGCAACATCAGTGAAAATATTTCATTAATCTATTAACACACAAAAATAATATATTGTATATAGAACGAAATTCAAAATTTTTTCTACTTCAGTTTCTGGGGAAAATACTTGGACGGATCAATTTTAAATTCAAGAAAAATATTTTCTCGAATTCGAAACTCATTTTTTTTCCAATTTAATGGCTTTTTTCTTGGTTCTGCACTGTCATTTAGTCGAGCTCTACAATGAATGCTTCTCGAGATACAATGTGTTTCTCTAAGAACAAGTTAATTTAGTATTTTCATGATAGATTAAAAATTTGAAACCCTTGTTCTCGTAAACTTTTGTCTCTTGAATATCCTTTCTGCTGTAAATTCGGTGTGCATTCCTTCACATGAGAACTTTGATAAGGAACAAAGGCAGAGTGACACCTCATTTGAACAGTGAATAAATTGATGAAATCAACGAAAAAATCGAAGGATTTTACTCAAAATTGAAAAACAAACTGAAACTAAACCAAAGTAATGTGTATGCAGTTGAATGTCCCATAATTTTTCACATTAGATGTTCGAAATGAGCGTCTTCAACAGCTTGACAAAAAGCCAACCGATCTTTGAATTCGTTTATAACTTTGTTGATAGTTTCTGGGATGATTGAATCAATTTTGTGTCTTATTCTTATCCTCATCGTCGAAACTATCAACTTTAAGTTAGTGGACCTTACTTTTCGAGTATTCCCATGAAAATTAATCGCAGGGATTCAATTCTGGGTAGCGTACAAGCCATTCCTCGGCACCCCTTCTGCCAACACAACGATTCCAGAAAACCTCCTTCATAAAGTTGTGCATTGGAAAATAATAGTACGCAGAAGCCCCATCTTGGTGAAACCATATCGATGAAGTATGTCAGGTCAGTATCATTGGGGTAGAGCACAGCCAGAGCGGAATTGAGATCTTCAAAAATTCAAAACCTTTCTTCCGTTAAAAAAAATCTTACCTAATCTAACCTAACCTAAAAACTAAGCTCTAAACATTCTATTTTCCACTATACAGGGAAAGTTCAGGGGGTAAGGGGTAGATTTCCTTCATTCCAAAATTACAGCAGAAAGGGTATTTAGTAAAAGAAATCTACGTGGTCAAGCAGTGTAACTTTTGAAACTATCTAGAAAATTATCAAATTGATTTTTTCACAGATGAAACACCTGGCATTTCGAGAACTGTTCATCACAGACATCCAGTATGGGACTATGTAAATCTCTTAAACGCAGGCTCTTTATGATAGAAATAAATAAAATTGGGGTTTTAATTTGAAGAAAAAAACTATGAATTTTATTCCATACTTTACTCACTTTATGCATAGCTTAAAGATAGAATTAATCCGAAAAATTGTTGAGGACTTTATTTGAATATTCTGCATGAAATTCTCTTAATATTAAGAGCAGTAGAGAAAATCTATGCAACAATTGAATTTCAGCTTGTTTTAAAGCATGATGTTACAAGTTGTTCCCCCGTAAGGACTCTCTCAATTTTAAAATTCCAGAAGAGCACAAGTGCATACTGTTGGATGGTATGATAATAAATAGCTCAAAAAGGGCCCACGGGACGTTTAATTAAACCTAACCTTCCCTTCGTGGTTAGAATTTCCATTACGTCGGGGAATGATCCAGCGGCGTTGCAAAGTAGAGGCGGATCGCAAATATATTAGGTACGCTTTGTAAGTCACAAGTGAAACGAGTTGAGATAAGTATACCACCAATCAATCAGCACTTAAGCCAGACCTAATTATCGAAACGTTCAATCGGTAGAATCAATAGAATTGTTCTTTATTTTTAATTGTATGCCTTCTCCATGAGATTTCTTCAGGTGATCAAATGGAAGAAAAAATTCAAGAGAATCAAATCAGGCTTTTTCAGAAGTTGTTGGATAACCTACAATTTTGGACATGGATCCGCATGTCGATGAGATGGTGCGGACTGTTTCCCTTAAATGATGACGAAAAATCTTTATTGATTGACTGACGTTTTGATACAAATTTATGATACTCTCACAAACATATTTGAACTCCATGAATATGGTGAATCCTCATTTTCGATTGAAAACGACGTGCGTCTTCGATTGACTAATTCGCTGTATATTATTGGATAAGGACCAGATAACATTTTCAACTATTCCATCCAATGCAACAGGATGTGAAGTGGAAACTAATATTACTTTTCTGTGTTTATCATCTTACACATATAATTAACGCTTCATTGTTCACAAGGATGGTACCTAATGTATGGAAGATGGCCATTATTAAGTCAATTCCCAAAGCAGCTAATCCAAATGGATCAGTTGATCTGCATCCAATTAGTATCTCGCCAGTTGCATCTAAGGTGTTTGAAAAAGTTCATGAACAATGCTAGAACATATTAATAAATATGTGCATCCCCCTGCTCAGTTCAAGGTTGATGTTTTTGATCATTTGAAACAATGAATCATTAGCTTGCTGTTGCCAAAGTGCGATGCTTTCCCTTCACCCTTTGGTTGCTGAATGGTTTCTCAATCATTTGTCTGAAAGGGGCAGTTTGTAGCGGTCGTCAATCCGTCATCTATCCAGGGGACTGCCTCAAGGTAGTATATTGGGTTCCTTGTTGTCCTCAATATTTGCTGCTAATATAGTAGACGTTATTAGGCACACCACAACGCATCAATACGCTGATGATGTACAAATTTATAAAGATGTTTTCCCTCTGAGATCAATACTGCAATTGGTCTCATAAACTCGGTCCTATCTTTGATTGAGTTCTGATCTCGTCCAAATGATCAAATGGTTAATCCCACCAAAAGTGTGTATTGGTAAAAGAAATTTGAGAACAAAACCGTTAAGTCTTAGGAATTGTAACATTCAGTTTATGGAAATTCATTTCCTCAATGTTTATTTTTAATACACATGACCAGTTTCGATATTTACGTCATTTTCAAGTGTCTAGAGCTAACACTTATGAGAAAATATGTGCTAATTTTACCTGATTTTAATGTCGAGTAGAGGGGCGTGATTTAATTAAGATGACTATTGGGAATGGTGAGTTTTGGGTTCTTACAAAGTTTGTTAATTTTCAAACTTTGCAACAGCTTAATTGTCATCCCTTTATTGTATTTGTGGAGAATTTTTAAATTACCAAGCGTTATTAATTGAGTTGTTGACTTAATATATTCAAGAACTGCAGATTTGTTTTCTGAGGAGAGATGTTCTTTGCGTCTAGATTCAAAATATCGACTTGTATTCAATTCTTTAAATATATTCCAAAACGTTTGAATGCAAAAGGTTTTCGTTTGGCATTAAATAGCTGTTTGCTTATGTTGGGACAATTGGAAAATCAAGTTATTAAATTAAATTTAGGAAGATAATTGTTGATTGTATTAGAACGTTAGATTTGTGTATATATTTTCTGGTTTTTCTATAATTGAATATAGTAATCGAGAACTCTATTTTGGTTCTTTGTGTTCAAATATACTGCTGGTGTGGGATAGTGGAATATTATTATTTGAGGCAATTTTCTTAATGATATTGATTTCTGTATTATAGTCTGTTATGTATATGAGAATGGAAAAGGCTCTATGAATCATTTAAATATAAACGGCTAATTTATATTCAATGTGGTTGAAAGAATCCATGACTGTTTGTTCTTCAAATAAAACTCGAAACTTACCATGGCATTCCCACTTAGTCCTTTATCAGTAGATATTTTCATGAACATAATGAAATAATCTTTAAACCTTCATTGCTGAAATTGAATGCAATAATTCAATAAATTTCCTAGACATAACCATCACTAAACTCAATGATAATCTCACCTACAATATATAGAAAAAAATAATTGCAGACTGAATAATCCCAATGGATTATCTGCCATTTCTATTCTCCTATTCATGATAGACTTTAATACGAAAATTAATATCATAAAGAATTATCAAATAATGATATTCCTCTCGTCCACATAAACTGTAATATTGAACCCAAACAACAAAATTACATTCCTCAACCTCTATCTGCCATTTTAATAAGCATGTCTAACTTACATTGCCCCCTCTCTCATAACATCAACAGTTTCTCGCAATTCAATTTAAGAACCTCCTTTTCCAGTGGTCCCGAGATAAGCAAATTACTATTCAATGCCAAACAAAAGAGTAATATATAAAAACAATCTGGAATATACAGAATTGAATGCAATGACTGCCTAACAGCTTACAAAGGACAAACAGGTTGAAAGTTTGAATTTAGATCCAAGGAACATCTCGCCTCAGGCAATAAATCCGCAGTTTTTGAATATATTAAATCAGCAAATCACGTAAATACATTGGACAATTTAAAAATTGTCTACAATTTCAATGAAAGGATGATAACGAATGTATTGAAATATTCGAAATTAATAAGCTATGTAAGAACCTAAAACTCCACCATTCTCAATAGTCAACTAGAATTAAAACACTCCCCACTGCTCAACATTCAAAATAGTTCTAATTAGCACATACTTTTTCATAAATGTTAGATCTAGACTCTTGAAAATGGCGTAACTTTCGAAACCGAAACAGAGAAAGTGTTTCATTTTATTTAATTTTTTTTCCTTGTGCGAAATCTAACCTTACCTAACCTAACTCATATGAGAACTTGCTATTCACTAAATTATTGGCATCCTTATGCCTTAATAATATTTTTGTTCTTCTTATTTCTGTGAAGTTCTTTCTATTGAGCATTTAGAAGAGTCAAGATTTCGAGATACATCATACAAATTTAATAACCAAAGTCAAAATGTTTCATCGTATCTTCAGATATTACCAAGGACAGAATGTGTCCGGACAAACTACACCACTGCTCTTCGCGATTTTTGCAATATTCTCACCCCTCGTTCTGTACAAGCTGTGCCCATCCGTGGAGCAGATGTTGCTCCACAACCCCTGTCAGTCAGGCCGATGGAACGGGCCGAAATGGGTCCGATTGAAAATTATTCACTGCCTCTGATCCGTAATTGAAATACCTCTCGTGTCTGTTTTCATTGTTTTGTGATTTATTTGTAGAAGAGCAGGACAAGTTTTTCTACGATTTATCTCAAGGGGATATAATACTTGGTAGCCCTTTTCTTTTTAATGATTGTTAAGATTTGGGAATGCATTACCTCTTTACAAATCGAAGACTTTCATTCAGGGAGCAATATTCAACCTTCCGTAGAATAATAAAAACAAGTAATGTGTTTTTTGGAATTTTACTTAATAATTATGATTCGTAACGCGTTTCACTACACCGTAGCTTCTTCAGACGAACGATTCCGTAGAATAATAAATATCCTCCTTAAAGGAGCTGATTTTCCGATTTACTCTTAATAATCATCGCCAACCAAAGCCACATAATAGTAATGCATATGTCGACCTCGTCAATATAATATATATATATATATATAGTATATATATCATTATATATATATATATATATATATATATATATATATATATATATATATATATATATATATATATATATATATATATATATATATATATATATATATATATATATATATATATATATATATATATATATATATATATATATATATATATATATATATATATATATATATATATATATATATATATATATAGTGATTCACCAGTGGCGTGGTGCTCTGTAGCTCATACACTCTTGAAGATTTCATTTTCGTTCGAACGGTATTGCATTTAAAAGTAAAAATCTACTTCAGCAATTTATGTTCAAGTAAACAGGGTGTCCCAATTTTCTATAAAAATCTTGGGCGGTTTTTTCAGATTGGAAGACCACTTTTTTGTTGAAGATTCAAGAGCGTCCTAAACTCTGCTATAATATCTTTGAGTTTTTTTAGTGAGTAGTTTCGTCCCAATATTTTTTTTTCCGTAGAAATTCATGCCAGAGAGGATGAATACTTTTTGCTTTCGTTTTCTTATTGCCCAATGATAGCTCTATTCATGAATTGAAATGAATTTCCTCATTTTATACAGGAGTAACCCAAAGAATTATTGAATATTGTGATTTTAAAAATATCATATCTTGATTTTTTCAAATAGAACACCCTGTATTTTATTATTCATGTCAACGCACAAAATATTGTGCTATATTTTGCAGAAGTAACCTTATCTTTATTTTCTATCATTTTCGGAATATTCGATTATTTGTAAACATTTTTGATGAAAATTCTACAAACCGTATCAAACTCATCAACTTGCATCATTATTCGCGCAGAATTTTTTTTGTAATGATTCAAGTAGTGAAAAATGAAACCTAAACAAGATAATTCTTTCAACGAATGATAAAATCAAGATGATTGAAACGTAAATCGAGGTATGCATTGAAATTTTTTTTATTAGTGCCTTCTGTCAGGTATCCGGACATATCATATTCTGCATTTTACATGATGAACTTATCAGTGTTTCGTTATTAAACATTGTTGAAGTGAGTTTTGAACCCAATTTTCTCAATTGACTGCCATGAAGTTCTCCAAAGAAGAAATGGTTGATGAGATTTTTATTCTGAGTGAGTGTGATAGAAATTCTTTGTTGACAAGTAAAGTTTATGCACAAAGGTTTCCTGATAAGAGGCATCCAGATGCAAGATGCTTTGAAAAACTTCTAATTAGATTTATCGAAACGGGTAATATCGCCAAAAATACTAAAAACTGCTCCAGCTGAAGACAACCAGTTATCAGTTTTGTTGACAATGACAGAGGACCCATATAAAAGCCAAAGAGAAATTTCTCAGTCAACAGATATAAGTTAAACTTCCGTCCAGAGAATTTTGAAAGTGAATAAAATTCACGCATATCATGTACAGTTGCACCAGAAATTGAACAATCAAGACTATGAAAATCCAAATATGTTTAGCAGAGTTCCAAATAGATCACCATCGTCGTTGGTCCTTGAATGTATGTGCCGCTATAGTAGATGGATATCTAATTGGGCCGTACTTTTTCGACGGGCACCTCAACAGTGATATGTATTTAGATTTTCTGCAAAATCATCTAGCAATGTTACTTGTCGATGTACCAGAGCATATAAGACAAGATTTGTGGTTTCAACAGGATGAAGCACCGGTACATTACTCATATCAGGTTAGGGGGCATTTGAATCATGTATTTCCAAACAAATTGATAGGACGTGGTGGTCCTGTTAGATGGCCAGCGAGGTCTCCGGACCTTAAAAGTCTAGATTTTTTCTTGTGGAGTTATATTAAGGGCATCGTTTACCAGATTCCTTCTACAACACAGTTGTATATGAGACAGAGAATAGTCGCAGCCTTTCAGTCATTTAATCCGCAACTGTTGTCGAGAGTTCAACGGTCTTTCCTCAGAAGGATTGAGTTCTACTAAGAAACGGGCAACATTACGAACACTTATCAAAATAGTTCAACACCTAACCAAAAACCAATCTATTACGTATTTCATACACGACAACCTTAAAATATGTTCATTTCACTGATCAAGTATAATGATATTTATATACTAATGAACTCTTCTTTCGCAACCTCCGATTTTATTATTTCAGTTTATTGTTTTTTATTTCGAACATGGTCGAAGATGAAGATAAGGTTACTTCTGCAAAAATATGGCACAATATTTTATGCGTTGACATGAATAATGAAATACAGGATGTTCCATCTGAAAAAATCAAGATATATTTTTAAAATTATAATATTCAATAATTTTTGAGTCACTCCTGCATGAAATGAGGTTAATCTATTTCAATTCATCAATAAAGCTATCCTTGGGCAATAAGAAAACGAAAGGAAAAAGTATTCATCCTCTCTGGCCGAAGGAGCATGCGATCATGCGAAAGCCTATTTTCATGAATTTTTACTGAAAAAAATATCATGACCAAACTACTCACCAAAAAAACTTATTACTTAAAGATATTATAGCAGAGTTCAGGACGCTCTTTAATCTTCGACAAAAAGTTATCTTCCAATCTGAAAAATCTTCTCAAGATATTTTTATAGAAAATTGGAACACAATATATATATATATATATATATATATATATATATATATATATATATATATATATATATATATATATATATATGAACTTATATGAAGGAAGGAATGACCGATTGGAGATTGGAGTAATTTTTGTTGTTGTCTTGAATGTTATTCGAACTAAGTTCCGAAAACATTTTCAATGCTGTGATACTTCCGGTTATACCGGAAGTTGACACCATATTTGTTACTTCAAATGGCATAATATTTGTTTTATTGTAGAAAATTGAATTCTGAACAATTTTTCCTCATATGATTGCCACCTGAAATCAACCGAAAGATATGAATTTTTCTATCGCAATTTTGCGATTATTGGTTGTCTGGTTGTCTCTTAGATAAAAATACTAACGATCATTCAATATCGATTTTTTCTAGCTCGTTTGGAGTAATATGGTTCATTCAGTAGAATTCAATGTATTTAGAGGCTTCACGGTCAACAGGGTGTTTCTAAAGCATGTGGCAAATCGTAGTACATTCAAAGGTACAAAAGTCTGTTTTTTCAAATTAGACTACCCATTTTTGCACACATCATTTAACTCGTAATATTAATAGGCATCGATCTGTTATAGGTTTCTCTATACCTAAATTGCATCGTTTCCGAGTTATTCGTGATTTCATCCCAAAAATAACGATTTTTCGCGAGGATCCTGAAATTCGCAGATTATATGATCGGAAATCAATAATGCATTTCGATCTCTCATTACGAGACCCATCTCAAAATCTTCATAAAAGTAATTCTGGTCAGAATTCCTAGACAAAAAGTTCGAAATCAATTACTATTCAAGTGGATTGAATCTGACTTCTCGTTTTTCTTCTTTTCTAGTAGGTATTCTCGATTACATCAGTTACTTGTCAGGAAAGTCATCTTCGAATTACCAGATATACCTCGCTGAATGAAGCTGCCGATTTTTCTATGATTAGATGTAGGTACGTTTCAAAATATTGCCAACCATGAACGTATTCCTTCAATTATGCTGAAAAATATAGGAGTTTTAACTTGCGAAATAATATTTGAATTAGTCTGTTTCAGGACAATTTGTGGATTTCAAAACGTCTAGATCTGAAATCAATAATAATCCAGTCTAATAATTTTGGAATACGAGAGCAATCATTTCAAGGGAAACTGAAAGGCGACAATTTTCAACCTGCATGTTGCTGCATCTGGTTCTCACATTTTCGTGGAATCATTTTTCCACCAGATATCTATTTATCATTAATATAATTTTATTCTCATATTGGAATTTTAATGTTTCAATGATCGTTACAACCGACTTTCTTGAAAGTATTGCAGTGAAGAGTGTGAAAATTTTCCGGAATGGATTAAAATCTTGCAAACTCTCATGAAGAAATCATGAATTGGTTCATTATTCATGGTGTATGTCAAGAATTAGTCGAACTTGCAGAGCATTCAATGAGAAATATCCGAATTCACCACCAATGACCATGAACAAATTCAGACGAATAAAAAGAAATTTCATGAATCATGGAAGTCAGAACATGAATTATGGAACCAGAACTAAACCCACGGTAAGCAATGAGGATAATGTTATCAGCGGTTTGGCATATTTTTATACTCATCCAAGTTCGTCAATACGTAGAGATTTGGAAATATTATCGTCGGTCAACAACATTCTGACGGAAAACAAATTTCATCCGTACAAGTTTTCATTAACTTGTGCAATGAATCCTGAAGATGCAGTCAGTAGAAATCCTGTTGATTCGAATTCAAGAAGACGAAAATTTCTTGGGTAATATGATTTGGACGGACGAATCGAAATTTTCGGGAGAAGGAATTGTCAACCGAAAAAATGCCCATTATTGGAAAATTTTCAGCAAAAGTTCATTTTCAATGTTTTTTGTTTGTTGTATAACGACCAATTTCGTTAAATGATATACGATGAACATTTAAGTGGGGCGAAATATCTGGAAACTTTGCAAATGTTCGTCACCGAATTTCTTGACGTATTGCCTCTAAGAGCATATCAATCTGGACTGGCGAAGTTTCACGTCAACTAATTAACATGTTCGAGGACAACAAGATCTCCAGGACCTGACACTGCTGGATTATTTTTTGACAAAAATTATTTCCGTAACACCAGTAAATTCGAGAGAGGAGTTGGAATGTAGAGTTCATCAAGCTTTTGGCAGACTTTATCGAAACGAGATTAGAAGAGCAACCGGACCGGTGTTCTTCATCGGTTGGAAAGATGTTTGCAACAAGATGCAGGAAGAGTAGAACATCTTATTTAAAAGGTACTCGCGTATTCCAAGATGATTGGATCTTATAGTTATTGACGTTAGATCTACACTTTTGAAATTCGAATTTTTTCACCGTTGCGAATATTTTGTAAGTACATCTAACCTAACGATGCATTTTAGGAATAGGGAAAGCTATAACAGATCAATGCCTATTAATATTACGAGTTAAATGGTGTGTGCAAAAATAAGTAGTCTAATTTGTACCTTTGAATGTACTACGATTTGCCACATGCTTTGGAAACAGCCTGTATACCGTGAAGCCTTTAAATGCATTGAATTCTGCTGCACTAGCCTCTTTACTTACAACGAGCTAGAAATAATACATATTGAATGATCTTTAGTATTTTCATGATGCCTTCTAAGAGACAACTAAAAATCGTAAAATTCCGATTGAAAAATTCATATCTTCTTTTCGGTTAACTTCAGGTGGCAATGATAATGAAAATAATTGTTCAGAATTTAATTTTCTACAATAAAAAAAAAATAGAAACGTACATTATGCAATTTGAAATAACAAAGAAGGTGTCAACTTCCGGTATAACCGGAAGTGCCACAGCATTGAAAACATTTCCAGAACTTAGTTCGAATAACAATCAAGACAACAAAAATTAATTAATGTTCCATCTCGCGTGGACACCCTGTATATGTGCGTTCCAATGAAAACGAACCCCCCTGAATAAATCTGATGGTCTGATTTTTCTGTAAATTTCCTGAAACTAGTCGATTTTTGATGAGATGGAGACATTTTTTGTTAAATGCTTCGTTCTTTTCCTATCAACTCCTTCGACAGGCAGCTTCTACCCCAAACTTTTGAACGGAGATAAGGGGTCGTGTGATACTTTTTTAAACAGGTGATTATATTCTCTATACATTCACGTAACTATTCAATTTCTAAAATAACATGTGACGAATTGAAATCGAGATTGGTTGGAAAAATTCTAGGTTTTCATAAATCTATTCGATATCCGTTCACATTCGATATAAATCGATTTGGAAATTTCAGAATTGCCAGTAGGTATAACAAAAGATTTTATTTATGGAAAAAATTAAGTGGTAAGCAAGTGATGGATACGAACAGAAAGTTATTAAATAGACATCCACTCAGAAGAGAGTGTTACCTCTTCGAACTCTTGACTTGAATGCGTCTTGGCATACCCTCGATAAGGTTACGGATGTACTCTTGGTCTATTCTTGCCCACTCTTCTTGCACAGTCTGAAAACGAACCTGACTTATTACCACTACTATTCACAACCTGCAGAGCTGGGACGCGCTTTTTATCCTACTACCCATCGTGTCCCACACACGCATAATCATATTGAGATCAGGACTCCTTGTCGGCTAATCTATTCCCAATATTTCAGGTCCATCAAGGTGATCACTCACTACTCTTGACTACTCTTGAGGTATCAGGTATGGCATTATCATGCATCAGTATGAAGTTTACGTCCATATTAGGAGTGAATTGGACAACTTGAGGGTCTAAAATTTTCCGCATGTATTTCTCTGCAGTCATGGATCCCCTATCAATTGTTATTATTTCTAGTTTGCCTTCCATACTCGCCATCCCAAACCATTGAACCACAACGAACCCGTCTCCATGGCAGATTCTTGTAGCAAAATTGTCTGGATTGAAATGCTCACCAGTTCGCCGATAAATTCTGAGACACCCATCAGGAGATTAAGACAAAACCTTGATTTGTCAGAGAATAGAACGTTTCCTTATTCTTCATTGCTCAATTGCTGGTGATCTCTGGCGAATTGAAGAAGCGCTGTGCGGTGTATTCTATTCAATTCTAGACCAGTCATGGGTCTTCTGGCACGAAGGTCAATTTCTCTCATACGTCTCCTTACTGTGGACTTACTTCAAATCAACCTATTTCTTTTCTGTACAGCGGTAGTAGATCTGCCTCTCAAAACACCTACCTTAAAAAGCGATAATCGAGAGCAGTTTTTCTTCTTCTTCTTCCCGATTTCCTTCGAATTGTAAATTCACTAGTCTCTTGAAAACGACCATGCTCCTTGTACGCTTCTTCTTGAAGCACCAATTCGTCTAGTGGTATAATTTTATCTTCCATTGATTATCAATTGTATTGCTGGAGAAGTATCAACTGCTGAAAGTTGTTTGAAAATCTTCAACAATTCATTTCAATATTTATTAATTGGTTCAAATGTACCAGTCGTCAAAATGACATTAAAGTTGTTTCTATATCGAAGCGCATTTTCCGTAGCATCATCAATTGACAAATAATGTCATAAATAAACGGCTACGTTATTGAGAATGAATGTAGCCTTGTAATGAAGTGTATCCTCATGACAAAATTTAGCTCAGAACTTCTATAGGGCGACTCGAAATTTGTGAAAAAAGGCATTTTTGGTTTACCCTATATCACTTTTAAAATGCATTTTTCCATATTAACTATATCAATTATTATTCTGCATTGAATAATCTTTACTATATCCAAAATCTACAACTGCTTTATAGTAACTTGCCTGATCTAATAAATATGTCCCGACTAAAACCGGAGACAAACACTTTCCACATATTTTCTCATGTAAAACCATAAGAATTGTCAAAGAGAAGCAAAAGTTTCACAAAATTTGGAAAATTAGCAACGACATTAATGACTTTGAAATTTTCAACAACTTCGTTCTCACTCTAGGTGACTCATAGCGTTAGACTACAATATATATCCAAATAATGTTGAACGTGAGCTTCCCTCAAATTGTAAACCTTTCTGGAAGTTTGCATCTCTGAAAAATAAATCTTCTAGCACACCAACTGAAATGAAGTAGGGAGACTCTTCTGGTGGAAGGGAGATATGCGATTTGTTTGATTATTTCAAGAGTGTCTACATTCCGAAAAATAAACCAAAAAATCAGGACCACGTTTTAATTAATAATGAGAATAACAATATACTGAATTGAATGGTGGTGTGTGAGTCTGAGATCATTGAGGCCCTCAACTCGTTCGATATCTCAAAAGGCGCCGGTGGAATATTTCTTGGTCTCATATTCAACCAGTCACTAGAAACCGGAGCATTTCCCAGTTTGTGGAATACGTCGACTGTGGTTCCGATCTTTAAGACTGGAAACAAGTCCGATGTCTCCAATTATAGATCGATTAGTAAGCTATGGATAATGGCTAAAGTCTTCGAGAGAATCTATATTTGCATGTTAAGAACTTCATAATTCCGCAGCAGCACGTCTTCTGGAAGGGTCGAACATTAGAAACGAACTTGTTATGCTGACTGTGTATGCACTGTTTTTTGGAAAGCGTTCGATAAAATTTGTACATCTAATTTGATATATAAACTTGTAGAAGCTGGAGTTGGTGGAGTATTTCTGAGTTGGACACAATCATACTCGTTGATAGAAGTCAGTACGTTATTATCGGTACATTTAGATCTTACCTGTTTGAATCAACATCAGGTGTCCCGCAAGGAACACATTTCGGGCCCTTACTATTCGTCCTCTACATTAATGATATCGAATCCTGCTTTCAGAACTCAAAGTTTCTTCTTTACGCTGACGATTTAAAAATTTTCAGACGAGCACGGTCTTTCGATGACTACATCGAAATGCAGAATGATATCACAAATCTCTCTCGCTATTTTACTCGGAATTATCTCCTTTTAAATCTCAAAAAAATGCTCTGCAATAACTTTCATCTGATACTCGAAAGTACTAACTTTCAATTATGATATGGGTGGAAATTCTTTGAATCAGGTTTTCAGCATTAAGGACTTCGGCGTCACTTTCGATTCCAAATTGCTATTTGATCTGCATGTTGATCGCATTGTCTCTGTTTCACATAGGATGCTGGGGTGCATATTCCGGAAAGGTTGTGAAGAAGTGTTAAATATTTTAATATATGTTAGTAGTAGAATACTTTTCGCCTGTATAACATGGAACTCGCAATATCATTGTTATGTTCAGCATATTGAGGCTATTCAGAACCGGTTTATCAGATTTATATGTGGAAAATTTATATGCAAATTGTGAATCACGGTTATACTCCTGCTAGAACATACCTTAATTTAATTCCTTTCAAAAATCGTCGTACTATGGCAGATATCATGTTTCTTTTCAAAATACTCAATAACTATCTCCAAGTTCCTGATGCTCTCTTCATGATTGATTTCAATATTCCTACCAGATCTCTCCGTAAATTCGATCTATTTCATATAAGTTTCAGAAGAACAAATTGTTCGCAGAACTCTCCTGTGTTGAGGATATGTCGTGCTTGCAACGAGCATCCAGAGATAGATGTTTTCTTAGCGAAGACTGCGACTTCGTTGAAGAGGACTCTACATCAGATATTCTCTTGAACTTTCATCTCAGCTAGATTCTAAATTTCCTATTGTAATTCTTTTTTCCTATTGTAATCCCATTTAGAAATATTTGTTCCTTTTTAACATAGGTTGTAACATTTAATTGAGTGTATGCCATTTGAGGAAACTCGTAGGCATTCCATATTGATGAATAAATAAATAAATGAATGAATACATAAATAAATAAATTAATGAATAAATAAATAAATAAATGAATAAATAAATACATAAATGAATAAATAAATAAATAAATTAATGATTAAATAAATTAATGAATAAATAAATGCCATAAATAAACGGCTACATTATCGAGAATGAATGTGCTTTGTAATGAAGTGTATCCCCATGACAAAATTTAGCTTAGAACTTCTGTAGGGCGGGTCGAAATTTGTGACAAATGCATTTTTGGTTTACCCAATATCACCTTTCAAAATGCATTTTTCCATATCGCCTATATCAATTATTATTCTGGATTTAATAATCTGTACTATATTCAAAACTTAAGGATATCGAAAGATAAATCAGAGAGTTATGGGAATAATTTCCGCTTGATCGAAATTATTTCCGTTGAATGTATGTTTCTACTCGATTGAAAGAATTGTCATTCCAATGGTATATTTATAAAAATAGAATTTAAAATATGAATCACAAGTTCGCGATCCTTGTGTATTATGAATACAATAAACGTAATCTTAACGTAAATTCTGTTTTACTCATCTCTCTCATTCAAAAAAAGTTCAAAGTTATTAATGATTCTCCAAAACCCAAATGATTTATATTTCCCATTCCATAACTGCAGATAACATAATAATTCCGAAGTATCAAAAAACTGAAGCTTTAGCGAAAATATATCCTCCCTCATTCCTGCACCTCTCTAGAGTATTCCATCGTTCCCAGTAGACTTTCCTTGTGGCGGATTTAGTCTTTTACAGCCCCTCTTAATAGCCCATCCGTCAACTGCTCAATCCAGGGATTAATCGCACCTCTTATTTATCGATGCTGCTTCATATTGAAAAATAGCGCCCCGAATCTAAGGGCTCCGTTCTGAATGGAGATCATATTTTTTACGGGACTGATATGATAGAGGAACGGAATGCGTTATAGAAAGACGATAGAAGTTGGAAAATGTACAGGATGGTTATATTGGGATGATGTAGTTAACTGACTTAAGTTCAATCTCCTTTTTGATTCTCAAAAAACAGGTTTTGTTCAGCTTTCTGGTATATTTTTTTATACAAAGTGTCTGTGCTAGAGAGTCCATTAGAAGTATCTGGGAAGCGGTATATTGATCAATGTCAAACTTTGGGATTGGAGTGAATGGATACTGATTTACAGTTTGCAATTGTTTCAGAGCGGTACCGCTTCCGGTTGTACCGGCATCGACTGAAACTATGCTATTTGAAATGGCGTGGTGTACTTTTTAATTTTTTTTATCAAAAGCATCCTTCTTCAAGTATCTTTCGTTCCTATGTAAAACTAACCACTATTGAGCTACGATTTTTTTCTATCAAAATTTTCGAAATTGTAGTGTCACCTACTTTGACCAAAAAAATTGACTGCTATTTTATATAGAGAATGCTCAAAAATTACTTGTCAACTCAATGCAACTAAATTTTCAATAAAAAGTTTTCTTCGAATACGATTATTTATTTTTTTTTACTTTATACTTTATTAGAACCGTATTTTAAATTAGTATTGATTGGTATTAGGTTTCCTCATATCTAAAATGGCTCATTTTCATTTTATTCGCGATTTTACAAAAACTAGTAGTTCCTTCGGAAAATTAAATCATTAGGCCGTCTAACATAGAAACAGACAGAGTGGATACAATTCCGATGCCAAAACAAACCAAATTTATATGGAATCACCCGATATTTTGAATATTACAGTGACTTTGGAAATCTAGAAGGATTGTTAAAATTGATCCTTTCTGAAATATTTCAATTGAAAAAGAAATAAATTAAGGTTTATTTTAAGGAAGAAACAAATAAAAGAAAATAAGAGACTCTTTCCGCATGTAGTAAAAAAATTGAAAATTGTTTTTTCACGGAGTAGGTGTTTTTTCTCGACCTCAGTAGCTTGTGTTACCTCCTATTGCTCTGTTACAAGCCTGAATACATCTAGGCATGCTTTGGATTAGGTTTTCGACCTCCTTTGGGGTGATATTCTGACACTCTTCTGTGGCGGCTTGGATGAGCTGTTGTGGGGTTCTTGGATCTAACTTTCCTTTTGAGATTATCCCATAAATGTTCAATAGGATTTAGGTCTGGAGAGCAAGCCAACCAGTCCAAAATAGCGATACCCTCTGTTTTAAGATAATGTCCGCTTGGTTGCTGGTATGCGGAGGAGCATTATCATGGATAAAAATAAAATTCTCATTGTGGACACCTCGCCAGAGTCTTGCTATGGGCTCCAGCACTAGGTCCACGTAATTTTTGCCGTTATACTCGCAGGAAACGAAATCAAATCTGTTTTGCTTCCCAGCATAATGCCACCCCAAAATCACACTGCTTCATTGGTATTTAGGAATTTGTCTGCTGTTCTGAGTCTAGCTTGTCTTCTACGACCCCTTAAAACCCGAAACCAGTGGTCATCTGCTCAAACACCAATTCTGATCTCATCCGTAAAAAGAACATTTCACCAATTCTCAATATTTCAATTTTGGTGCTGTCTGGTGTTGCCTGGTTAGCTCTGGAAGTCTGAAGGGCCCCCTGCTGTAGGAACTCCTTGAACGAAGTGTCTGACGTATCCTTTCGACTGATACACTGATGCCTGTTGCTTCCAGAAATTGCATTCGGAGTATGGAGTGCGACGCACCCCATACTCTATATACCCTATAGGCTTTTGAAATCACCCCCGTGATATCCCCATTGTGGCCGCTATATCCCTCTGTGTCACCCCATCTTCAACGAGAGAAATTATTCGACCCCTCTGCACAACGTGAGGAATTTTCAATTATGATTATATGCTTCTTTAAATTTTGAAATTCACAGTTTCACATCTCAGTGACGACTGAGTACAATATCCCGAACATGTGGTGATAATTCAACATTGTTATATGCTGGTTGTTGGGATTCATTATAACGTCGGATCGTCCATTATTATTGTATATATTCACTAGTCACTACATGTATTTGTACATACCACTATCCACTATATTGATTATTCCTATGCTACTACGCTACATGCTACCTACCATAATACCTCTATCTAACTTATATGATACTCACTGCATTCACTCACACATTCGTACGCATGCTCGATGACCTACTTAATTAACTTACGTTAGAATTATATCTAAAGCCAACATTACACTAATTCTACCTAATTTTCATTTCCAAAGAAGTGAAAATTTTTTTTTTTTCAAAACTGCGAGATGTACTCGGATTATTATCATTACAAATGGTCTACTAACTGTTAGTGTAACATAATCTTATAAAACTCAATAACTTCATGGATTATTTCGAGCTCGCACTCATTATCATAACTGACATTGTCAACACACTCCGAGTTAAACTATTTCTTTACTTGTGATCGCGTCAGTTGAATAATGTTTAGTTCTATTTTTATGAATCACTTCGTGCTTTCCGTCTTTTACTATTGTTACGTGCGGATTATTTTCACTTAAGACTTTATAAGGACCATCATACACTGCACTAAGCTTATTTCCTACTTCCCGTTTGATTAACACTAATTATCCTTGTTTAAAGGTCACGGGGATGACATTTTTATCATAAACATTTTTTCGTTTTGTTTTACTTGACATTATTTTGTTTCTGGCATCTTCGTGTGCTTTTAGAAATCGGTACTTAATTTCTAATGGATAATTATTAAAATTATATAGTGGTTCCATGCTTATACATAAATTACTTGGTATTTTGCAAACATTTCCGAATACTAACTCATATGGAGAGTATTTTGTTTCAGTATGGACAGTAGTATTGTAGGCAAAACACCAGTAGGGAACCCAAGAACTTCAAGAACAACCATGATTTTCATTTTGAATTCGTTAAAATGCTCCTAAAGATTTATGAGAATTTTCTAGCGCACCAATGCGTTCATGATGATATGCTGTGGAGTTACATTTCTTAATTTTCAGAAGAGAGCATACTTCGGTCATGGTTTGTGTCGTGAATTCAGTACTTTGATCCAATTTCTTTTGGAATACCATAACGAAGTATGAAATTTTCTACAAAACTTCTCGCTACAGTGACAGCATCTTTGAACTTCATTGGATATGCTTCTACAAGTTTCGTCAATTCACATTGTAGTGTGTCAAAATGTATGAAAAGTCATTAGTATCCGTCTCTAAAGGACCTAAAACATCGAGAAAAATTTTCTCAAATGATAAAGTTGCAGTGGAAGTTATTGTCAAAGGTTGTTTCGATCGTATAGAATGCGTTTGTTTTTGACATGGTTCACAATTTTCTGTAACGCCACGAATCATTCCTGGCCAAAAGTAATGTTTCTTTATATTGTTTGTCATTCTGTTGATACATGCGTGTCCACTTGTCGGTAATAAATGAAAGTCATTTAAAATCATTCGTTGTGTATCTTTATTTTCTATTCGTTGAACACCTTTAATTGTACAAATACGGGGACCGGTCCAATTTTTATCATTATTTATAATATTAGCTAGATTCTGGATAAACTTTAAATTATCCTCATTTTGTAAGATTATTACTTCTGTGATATTACACTTCGTTGCAAGTGACTCCAAATCTCACGACAGTACGTCTGGCGTGAATGTCGATCGAGCTTTTGGCCTGACAAAAATAGTGTGAAGTGTTGGAACATAACAAAGCATAACGAGTTCTGATATGATTATTTCTGAATCGTTTGCAATTTTATTTCTATCATTTTTAATAGAGAATACTAATTCGATACTGTTGGAAGGCTTTTTCAAAATTTCAACCATGTTGTTGACCCAATAATGCTGAAATCTTGTGTATTATTCTATCCTGCTCTATTGCTTTCTTTTGTGCTCTAGTCAGAGCAGAAATTATATTCGCATTCATAACTTTTCAATTCTTTCGATGTCACAATCACTCGTGATAATGCGTCTGCAGCTGCATTATCTCCTCCTTTCACATACTCTACATCAGAATGATTGAATAAAAATACTAACGGTTTATGATCTGTTTGTACTCTGAATCGTCGTCCAAAAAGATACGGATGGAAATGCCTTACACCCCAACATATTGCACATAACTCACTTTCGATAGTTGAATAATTCAACTCTGCTTTATTCAAACCTCGACTTGCGTATGCAACTGGTTGGCCATTTTTATTTTGTAAATTAGCTCCAATAGTAATCCCTGGTGCATCTGTTTGTAATGTGAATTTATTATCTTCTAAAAAATCAGGATAATCGAGAACTGGTGCTTGCATTAATGAATTCTTTAGACTTTCAAAAGATTTTTGGCACTCTGAAAACCAAATAAATGGAACGTTTTTTCTACATAATTTATTTAAAGGTGCAGCCATTTGAGCTAAATAAGGAATCTGTTTTCTATAATAATTTGCAAAAGCTACACATTGCCTTGTTTCGTCAGCGTTTGTAGGAACAGGGTATTTTTCTAGAACTTCAATTTTTTCAAGATCTGGTAGAATTCCGTCAGATGAGATTAAATGCCGGAGATATGAAATTTATTTCTTCAAAAAATTGCATTTCGAAGGGTTCAACTTAAAGTTGACCTTTCGCAGTCTCCTAAAAACTTTTAACAAATTTTTGTTATGGTCTGCCAAGTTTCTTCCAAACACAATTATATCATCAAGGTATATGAAACATTGATCGTAAAGTAAACCTGACATTGCGACTGTCATAAGTCTAGAAAATGAGCTCGTACTCAGCTTGAGGCCCATTGGAAGCCTTTTCATCTGATATTGACCATCATTAGTGGTGAAAGCTGTAACTGGCTTACTTTCAGGAGTTATTTCTACTTGGAAATACCCTTGGCTTAAGTCTAAATGCGAAAAATACATTTATCCTCATCATCATTCTATCAGCATATTATCATACTATCCAGGTTTTTTACAACAAAAAACTTCATTCTTCACAAGTAGTCAAAGATCAATGGTTAAAAACAATCAATAATGTGAAACACCGAGTGATTCCACATAAATTTGATTGTGTGTATTGGCGATGATCTGTTCGCTTAGCAAATTTTTTTGCACGGCGAACAAGGTTGGCTTGTGCTTCCAAATCATTATCATCACTCAAAGATAACAAGCTGGACGTATACATTTTCCGAAAATTAAATCTGGATTAAATGAACTATATCTTCATTACGGAATGCCTGGATTTAAGCCACGTTGGGTTCTACTTATTAAGAAGAACGCTTTGCACCATATACATATATTGAACTCACTACACTAATATGATGATATATGTACATGTAACTAGAATTGCTGTTGTATGCTTGGTTATTGGATAGTACGTTATTATGCTATTAGTTGGATGAGATGTTACTGCGCTGAGTGTTAAAGAAATAATGTTACTGTACTGAGTGATGAAGGATGATGATACTTTTCTCGGTTATTCTGTCCGAAATAGAGTTTTATGATCTGTCCACATCTGGTTAGGGCATAATAACCCAGCCCAGATACGAACCAGGGGAAACCCCGAGTTTTGTGGTAACAATATTATTTATAAATCACAAACGATTTAATTGAATAATTTCAAAATACTTAATTGAATTATCTGTAATTGATTGATTATCTTAATAAATATGAATAATATGTAATTTACATTGATATTTGATGCTATAAGATAATCAAAGAATATTGACCAATTAGCTGAGAAACTGTTAACATAGACTTAACAATAAATTAACAACTAGTTAAGTTTTATGAAACCCAAATACCGAGCTTCGCACATTACTAGCTGATTTATTGTTACTTCTTGTTAAGTGTTTTATGCAACCTAAATATGAACTTACCATAGAGTTGATTGTCAGTCTTAATAATTTGGCAAGTTCCTCTACACAACAGGCCCAATAGATTATAGGCTCTAAAGATCCAAATTACATTTCTTTCAGATATCTTGCCGTACAAGTTAGAAAACACCGAGGCGACATGCGATTTTCTGAGGAAGGTGGTGGAAGTTCTGTTGGACTTTGTGAGAGCGTCCAACAATCGCAACGAGAAAATTCTGGATTTCCATCATCCAGAAGAAATGCAAAAACTACTGGACTTGCATATACCTGAGAAAGGCCTGACATTGCAACAACTGATTCACGACTGCGCGACCACTCTGAAGTATCAAGTGAAGACAGGTTAGTGAAAACAAACTATTGAAACACGTCAATTATCGGCCAACATTGTTTTAAACAGAAAATCGGAAATTTCGATGAAAAATTTTCGGCAATTTATTCACAGCTTATGCGGTAAAGCACACAAAAAACAGACGAATCTGGTAGCTTTTCGATCGTATTTATTACGCTTCTTGTTGAAGAGCTTTGTTAGGAATTTTGTATTCATGAACTCCTTCTATTGCATCAAATAACTGAGACTTCTTTATTTCAATTAATTAAAATAATGATGTTCAAATTTTCACTATATTCAAAAACTTATATACAAACTTAGTAGGACATTCAAAAGTATGATGTACCTTACGGATGATAAGGACGATGATCGTAATATATTACAATGGTGAAAGCAGGGTCTTAGCTCAATAGGAGGAAAATCCCAACAAGGTTGCTGCTTTTGAGAATTGAAAGATTAGATAATCGTGACGATTTAGGTCTGTTTTTCGATTCATTGATATCCAATGGTACAGTTTCAATCTATTATTTTCATTATGTAAAATATCAAAATTGTCATTCAACATAGTAGATCATTTGCATGGTGAGAATCTGATTCTGTTCGTCAAAACTGCGTTTGGGCTCGGTTAACCTTATATTGAAATTTCTTAAAGTTCTACCGATATAACAACTTCCACTGGATAATTTATAAACATCTGATTAATTTCCTTGTGAATTTATTGGTTTAGATATGTGGATGACATAATATGTTGTTTTACAGGTACAAATAGATAATTTAATTCCTTTGGTATCTTCATAAATTCAATTCAACCTGATATGAAGCTCATTTTGGAAATTGAAACTCAGAATTCGACTTTTCAGATTTAACTATCACCAAAATTGACCACAAACATGATATTTGTATTTTGCATAAACCATACCATACATTCAGAGTTGTTATGCACATCTACATCTGCATAAAATCGCTGCTTATAACAGTATGAGACATTCACTCACCAGGATACCTGGAAACAATATAGATAATAATGCCTTGAAAGAGCTCAATATTATAAAACAAAAATCGGTGAATAATGGTTATAGTTCTAATATGATTGACAGTATGCTTTCTCGTGAACAATTTCAACATGCAATCCATGAAGGTTTACTTGAATCAAAAACCAATACAAAATTCAATTTATTAAATTATATTGCCAAAACCAGTCTAAATTTAAAGTCATTTTTCTCATTACATAATTTGAATATAGGTTCTAGAACGGATAATTTTCTAAACAAATATATTAAAAACTGTGAACCTTAAATTCATGAAGGAAACAAGTTAGGTGGAAATTGTGATAAAATTTATATCGGTAGAACTTTAGAAAGTTTCAATATTAGAGCCAAACGCAGTTTCGTGAAATAGAGTCAGATTTTCACTTCATACTTTTGAATGTACTACTTATCTGACGAAGCCACAGTGTGATGAAACGCGTCATAAGTTTGTTAATATAGTGAAACTTTGAACATAATTGTTTTAATTGATTGAAAAATATTCACCAATTTTTATTAAGAATTCTCTCAAAGTTTGAGTGTAATTAGCAAATATTTGTGAACATAACACCGACAAAATTGTTTTATGCAGGAATATTCCCGAAAATCTTGCCAACTTCGATGTAGCTCTTGTCTGTCCGTATTCTTGAGTCTAGGCTGCCTTTGGTCAATACCATTAGACCCCATTCGCCGCCAGCGTCACTGTATCTCACGGGGTTTATATTTCACATAAAATGGTTCTCTACAATAAAAAAAACTGGAAAAGTGTATCATGCTAGTTGAAATAACAGCATTTGGTTTAGTTTCCGGTGTAACTAGAATAAGTAAAACACTGAAAATATTCTGAACTCTGAATCCAAAATTTGGTGATAATCGATTCATACCTCCTAATGTCTTACATTCCACAGCCCCTGCAAATTTGTTAATAATACAGTATGGCGAATGCGCCGGGCTCAGCAAATGTAATTAGCAAAAAAAGCCATCAACAAGCATCTCAAGCAGAGATTTAAGCGTAATATTGTATAGCCTATTTCATTTTTCGATAAACGTCTATTTAAAGTGAAAATTTCTCCAGATGAACCTGAAACTTCCATAAATCAGCGCATTCAAATAAACTGCTCATATTTATTTCATAAGTATAAACTAATTCACTCGTTGGACTAGCTTTGTATACTCAAACGCATAATATATTGAACGCTTTTTATACTGAACTCCAAATATACAGAAACTTTACCCTTTACGCTGAATAACTATCTCATTATCTTATATATTTTCAATCAATTTCATACTGAAAGCTTACGAATTACGAATTTGAAGTACCAATATGAGGTGGATAGATTTTTCTGTGAATTTTCGATCGGAAGTCAAGTCCTTATTTCTGAACAACACTTTACATTTGAGTAAATTCTGAGTGTACGGACTGTTTAATATTTAGATTTGTGCCCAAGTTTTTCTTTTGGAAGATGGCTCCATGTTTCTATGAAAACGAACAAAAACAAAAAGTTCTGTTGGCAGCGAAAGCGACAGATGATAGTGATCAGACTGAAAGCAAGTCCAAATAAGTAACGAAGCACTGTTAGGTGAAGAAGAAGGGGTTTAGGAAGATAATGATGCGGAGATGATCCAGAAAAAATAGGATGAAATAAGTTGGGTTAACGTGAACCCAGGTAATGATGAAATTCAGGTATATAATTCAAAGGAAAGGATGGCACAAAATGCTTGAAAAATTGATCTAATTCTGAAATCCGAACAAGGGCTGAAAATAATATGAAACATTTTCCTGGAGTCAAGCGAAGTGCACGCAATTCTAAAACCTCTTTTGATTGCTGTTTATTGTTTATTTATGACCAGATTGTATCAGATGTTACAAAATATATATCACAATAAGATTTAGAGAAAAACAGTAAAGCAAAATACTTTTATGGGGTTGAAATAAAATCGTGTTTGATTTAATTTATATTGCTGGTTAGTTTAGGGCAACCCAGAGAAATTTAGAACATTGTTGTGAATATGTTGAAGAGGGAATGCCAATTTTTTCAGTAACAATTTCCGACAAAAAAATTATGTTTGAGGTTGAATAATATTGAAAATAGGATAGAAAGAAGAAAGATCAACAAAATTGTCCCCATAAGAGAGGTTTTTGTCAATGATTGTCTACCTTTTTACACCGCTAGTGAGTTTATAATTTTAGACAAAAAGTTGAGATTATTTCGAGGCTTTGTATTTCGACAGTACATTCCGAATAAGCCAGCAAAATACGGTATGAAAATAAAGGCTTCGGTTGACTCTAAAACTTTTTATACAATAAACATGGAAGTGTACGCAGGAAAGCAGCCAGAAGGATAAATTGAACAATACTGGTAGAGACCTAGCTCTCCGAATGGCTGAACCAATTTCAGGAACCCATTGAACTATAACGTTTGATAATTGGTACACCAGTTATAAACTCGTTAAAGAACTCTTCGAAAAGCACAAACTTCAGTAGGTGCTCTCCGAAAAAATGAAAAGCAAATTTCACCTGAGCTGCTTTCAATTAAAGGTTGTACGGAAAAATCAAGCCTCTTTGGTTTACAAAAAACATAACCATTGTGTCGTACATTGCTGAAAAGAACAAAAACGTCTTAATTCTTTCATCATCTTTCTTCTTAACAATTTCATCGAGAATACTGACGACAAGAAGCTTCCCGAAATTATTAACTTTTATAATTCAACTAAGACAGAAGTCGATCTAACAAATGAATTAATAGCTTCTTATAATGTTGCTCGAAACAGAGGACGATGACTTCAGTTTGTTTTGTCTTTTGAATACAGCAAGTATCAACTCACAAGTTGTTTGTAAGTATAATGTGGGTAATTATAAAATAAAAAGGCAGGGCTATTTGAAAAATTTGGGACTAGCATTAATTGGCAGCAAATGCTGTCTCGTAAAAAATTATCCCAGCATCAAGCAATTTTTCTGCGAAAAAATTAAAAACTCAACTGGTGAACACTCTGAAGAAAAACCTAAAAAAACAGACTACAGTTCGCTGTCGCTATAGTTTTTGCCCTAGAAAAGTTGACAGCAAAACAAAATATACCAACGAAGTATCAATTAACAATAATATGAATTTCATTTTTCAAAAATCAAAATAAAAATGCCGACAAACCTACAACTAAGACTAATCTGCATGTTATTTGGTTGGGGTCTTTCAGACCCCACTTAACACAAAATGTAGCTCTACATCAGCTATCCGTTGCCGGGTTTAAAAGGCGCTGGATCAGTAATGGTTGTGTTAAAAAAAATAGCCAATATTTTCAATCAACGCCGTGACGATGACTGCAAGTACGTCTTGGACTTGCTTTGAAGACTAAATCTCGAGAAACTAGATCTCTATAAATCTTCATTTCAATACCCTTCGGTAGATGTAGATTTACCATGTGATCGAATTAAAGAATTATACCGAAATGAAGACAACTTTTTTGGGGGACTATAATTTGTCTTTGCTATTGAAAGATCTGAGGGATAAGCACCGCTTCATAGAAGAACTAGTAAAACGAATGAATGAAGAATTATTTTATTTTCAAATGAAACTTGACATGTATATTTGGTTTATATTATTGAAATTTAAATAGATTTTAAGTTGTTTTCGTTTTTTTCGTGGTTCATACTGCTTCTTGCAAAAATGTGATCAAATTAAAAATTTCAAAGCCAGTAGTGTAAACACTTGAGAACACTGATAGTATTGATGATCTATCTATTTATTCATCTTCAAAGTAAAACTAAATAACACACTTTTGTCTATTTTTCACAATGTATTTAATAATCACGACCGGTTTCGACCCTACGGACATTTTCAAGTGAATAACAATATAACAGATGAGGAGGTAAGTACAAGTGCAGAGTGAAAGTCATCCTAACTATTGAGTAGTGGGGATGCATTAAGCTCTAGTTGGCTGTTGAAGATAGTAAATTGTGGGTTTTTACATAGATTGTTGATCTCCAAACGTTCCAACAAATTCATCTCTCTCCCGTTGTAACATTTATGAAGGATTTTGAGGTTGTTTAATGACATCGAGTGGTTGGTTGAATTTATGTGTTCAAATATTGGCGACATTTTATCTGAGGAAATATTTTTCTTGGCTCTAGTTTCAAAACTTCTACCTGTTTGTCCAAAATAGACTACATGACATTCATTGAATTTGATTTGAGAAATTCATGATTGCTTAAATTTATCGTTCTTTTGTTTGGCATTGAATAATAATCTGCTTATGTTGGGGCCGCTTGAGAATGAAGTAGTTATGTTGAATTTGGAAAAGTAATTACTGATTTTGTTAGAGAGTCCGTAGGTGAATCTGAGACTAGTGCATCTTTTTTCCGGGGTCTCTACGATGGTATTTGGTAGTTGAGAGGTAATACGTTGCGTTTGATAATTGTATTTAGAAATTGTTGTGGTATATTGTTATTTGAGGCAATTTTTTTGACGATGTTAAGTTCAGTTTAGAAATTTTTAGTCGAAAGGAGAACAGAGTAAGCTCTATGAATCATGGAGAATCATTGGAATCGATGCGTCTGTGAATGTTTCTATTCTGTAAATTTATAAGTGAGATGGTAATATGAATTTATGATGGTTAAGTCTAGGAAATTAATTGAATTATTACTTCGTATTTCAGCAGTGAAGCTGATGCGGCAATGTATTTTATTCAGGAAATTTAAAAATTGCTGCATTTTGTCTGTTTGAACCTCGAAAACCAACTAAAATGTCATCTACATATCTGTACCAGAAAAAAATGTGTTTTTTAGCGATATCTGTGCCGGAGTGCAAGCAGAGCTGGTCATCCAGAAACATTCAGATATCATCACCAACCAAAGCCGCCATAAAAACAAACTCACAGAAATTATCAGAAAATCTGACATAAAAACTCACAATCAGAATCAGTTGAAAATAATGAAGTCCATATCAAATAAAATCCTAGCCGAAGATCTCATACTGACTAAAGCTGACAAAGGCAATAGTATAGTATATTATATGAGGAAGAGATGCAGGATGTACTGAAAACAATCACGAAATACCAAAAGATTTAACCAAACTTTTCACAAAAGAAATCAATGAAGAGTTAAGTTTGTCAGAACACCTAGCACACACAGAATGGGAAAAGAGGAAACTGATTTCAATGAAAGTTCAAGCTCCAAAAATTGGATTGATTAAACTACATAAGGAAGAGAATTCTGCAAGACCTGTAGTGTAATATATAAATATACCATCAGGTAAACTAGCGGAATTCTTGAATCAAAAATTTCTAGACCTCACTAATTTTCACGCATAGTACATCTCTAATTCTGTAGATCTCACACACAAACTTTCAAATCTACCAAGATATTAAGTTAATCTCTTTCGATGTCAAAAATATGTACCCAAACATTCCAACGGATGAGTGTCTTCCCCTTGTTACAGATATCTTATCCGAGTCTAACACACCGCCATATATCACTAATGAACTTAGCAATCTTCTTCAAATATGCCTATCTCAAAGTTACTTTCAATTTCAATCTAAATTCTATAAACAATATTCAGGTCTTCCAATGGAACCTAACCTAACCTGACCCCTTAGCCATGGATAATTTAGAGAAAAACTCAATATTAAACACAGATTTTCCTAAAACACATTATTTTTTGGTACAGATATATAGATGATATTTTAGTTGGTTTTCGTGGCTCAAACAAACAAATTCAGTAATTTTCAATTTCCTGAATAACATATACATTGCCGCATCAGCTTCACGGCTGAAATAGAAAGTAATAACTCAATAAATTTCCTAGACATAACCATCATAAACTCAAATAACTATTTCACTTATGAAATTTACAGAAAGGAAACATTCATAGACGCATCGATCCCAATGGACTCGTTCGGTCATTTGAGCCACAAACTAGCTGCATATAACTCCATGATCCATAGAGAATACGCTGTTCCCTTTCGACAGAAAATTTTCAAACTGAACTTAATATCATCAGAAAAATTGCCTCAAGTAACAATATACCACAACATTTTCTAAATACAATTATTGAACGCAAAGAACAATGTATTACCTCTCAACTACTATATACCATCGTAGAAACCCCGGAAAAAAGATACACTAGTCTCAGATTCACCTACGGACTCTCTAACAAAATCAGTAATTACTTTTCCAAATTCAACATAACTACGTGATTCTCAAGCGGCCCCAACTTAAGCAGAATATTATTCAATGCCAAACAAAAGAACGATAAATTCAAGCCATCAGGAATTTATCAAATCAAATGCAATGAATGTCAGGTAGCCTATGTCGGATAAACAGGGAGAAGTTTTGAAGCTAGCTTCAAGGAACATATTTTCACAGATAAAAATTCGCCAATATTTGAACACATAAATTCAACCAACCACTCGATGTCATTAAACAACCTCAAAATCCTTCATAAATGTTACAACGGGAGAGAGATCAATTTGTTGGAAAGTTTGAAGATTAACAAACTAGGTAAAAACCACAATTGACTACCTCAACAGCCAACTAGAGCTTAATGCATCCCCACTACTCAATATCTAGGATAACTTCCATTCTGTACTTGTACTTACATACTCATCTGTTAAATTGTTGTTCACTTGAAAATGACCGTAAGGTGGAAACCGGTCGAGATTATTAAATAAATTGTGGAAAATTGACAAAAGTGTCTTATTTCGTTTCACTTTGTAGTTGAGAACACCTTCTTCAAAGATTTAACTCAATCCTCCGCAATTTAAAGAACCTAGAATGTTGCATTTATGATTTAAAGGATGATGTTTAGATAGCGAACGATTATATATAAATATTCTCTTTCGAACTATTTTCGATTTTCATTACAAACTGAAAAACGTTTAAATTTGTATTTTTATGAGTTTGTAGTTGAAGAAGCAACATTTCTTCACAGACATATAGCAATTTAAAGCAGTTTTTCTCTAAGATGACATTCGATCAATTTTTACTATTCAAATAATGGAGAGGTGAATAAACATCCTGCTATAAGGGTTAATATTTTAAATGAGCTTCTCAAGGTAAAATAATGAAATCCAAACAAAAATCGATCGATTTTGCTCTTTGTAGAGATAGTTTTGCAGTTATTGCGTCCATTTTGTTTTCAAATGATGAATGAAAAATTTTAATTTACATATACTAAGATAAATTTGTTACGCATTTCAACGACACTGAGACTTCATCAGAGATATAGTAAATGAAAACTAAACTAAGGTACAACAATCTATAGGGATCTACACAATCGGATTGAAAGTAAGTAGAACTACACTCCCCAAGAAATTAACGTACAAAATATAAAATTTAAATTTATTCAGAAGCAGTTCAGATATGTTGAGGGATTATTTATCCAGTAATCCACCAGAATTGAGGAATGCTTGACAACAATCGAACTGAAAATAGTACTCATCGAAATTGAAATAAACTTATAATGAAAAATGTTAAACTTTCAAAAATAATCAAAGTCCCCAAAAACCTGTTTATACTGAATATTCGACCTCTGGCGAGAATTAATCCATGCTATATACGATTCATACTCAAAATCAATGGCCTTATAGAATTCTGATCCATTCCAATCTAAATTTCGATCAGACTTTTCCAAACCTCATTCATGGTAGCTGACTGAATTTTCTAGTTTCTTAATCTTCTATTCAAAATGTCCCAGACATAATCGATGGGATTGAAGTATGAACTTCGTGCAGGCCATTCCATTGAAGTGATTTCGTGATCTTGAAGGTAGTTCCTAACGATAGGAGCATGGGGAGGTCTGGCGTTATTTTGCTAAAAAAGAAGTTTTCACCACTGTTTGCCGCAAATGGTACAACATATTCTTTTAAAATGTCTGTAACGTACCTCTGAGTACCATTATTTGATGACCAGATCAGTGCGGGCGTTCAAATAAATTCCCCCCCGCAAACAAATCTTGTTTATTGTAACTTTTCTTTAAGTGCTTTGAACGAACCGGTGTTTATGAGGTTCTTTATCAATCTTTGGAGAAAAGTCTTGGAATGGTGCTTTGGCAGGAAAACAAATCGAATAGCATTTTGAAATAGATTAAGAACCATACCCATTCTGAATTTAGTATTCTAACATGTTGAATTTTTCAAATTCTTCAAAATTCACGAACATTTTTCAATCAGAAAGTTTTCAACTGATTACTTTTGAATCAAAATATGTATTGAATAATGGATTAATTTTGATAATTATTGTGTTGTTATACGGTGTTACACCAAACAATGTTCAAAGAAATTTTATGGAATAATTTACAATTTTGAGATAATTTGTCATGTTATACGGGTGTTACACCCCGTATAACTTGTCACAAGGGGTAAATCTACGTGCAATTTTAAGAAAAGAAGTTCATATAAAATAGGTCCCCAAAAGCTTCGTTACGGAGCTACAGGATGGTTTTTTCTTCAAAACTCCTGCTGTTTTGAGATATTCAGCCCAAATTTGGAATGTGAGCTATTTTTTACAGCCTCCATCATTACACGTCCTAAATTTCAACTAGAATCTACAAGGTGTTTTCTTTACCGGAGCCATTTTTTCTTTTGCCCTTCAAACTTTTTTTGCAGTACACCACTGATCAGCGTGCAATCAATTTTCGTCATTTTAGTTCAATTTAGAAACTTTTTTGACACTTTTTTCTGTATTTCCGACCGTTCTCGAGCAAAAAATTATTAAACGATTGTATGTATTCGCTGAATTGAAAGCACTTCTAATTAAAAAAATGACTAGTAGGCTTTGATTTTTTCATTTATTTATTTATTTATTTTGACAGTAGCTAAAGTTGAACCAGTATCTGCTCGAATTGTTTATTAAATTAACGATTAGTTTTTAGACTTTTGAAATTATTGCTGTAAGAAAAAATGGCTAATTTTACTAACGCCGAATTGACTGATATCCATTACATGTTCTGTCTGGCTAACGGAAACACAACAGAAGCTAGGCGATTATATCAGGTGTGATTTCCAAATCGAGTAACACCAGACAAGCGAACAATTTCAAATATCCACAGAAGGTTGAGGGCAACTGGTAGTTTTACTGCAAATAATAATTTAAAAGGTGCAACTCAAACTATGAGACTCCAGATATTGGGGAAGCAGTTCTGAATTGTATTGATTCGAATCCTCAGTTGAGTGCAAGAGGTATTGAAAACCAGATGAATATTTCATATGTTCTAGTTTGGAGGATTCTCTATGACTTTTTATTGTACCCGTTTCATATTGAACGCGTCCAAACTCTACTTCCTCGAGATTTTCCTTCAAGTCTGAATTTCTGCCCATGGTTCTTAGTTAAAATCAGAAAAATGCTCATTTTGATAGTTAAATAATGTTCACAGACGAAGCTAACATTTCGAGAACTGCTATCACAAATTGTCACAATAATCATTATTGGGCTGCGGAAAACCCCCATTTGATTGAAGAATCTCATCATCAAGAACAATTCTCACTAAATGTCTGTGTCGGAATAATTGGAAATCATTTGATTGGGCCATTTTATTTGCCTAACAGATTAAACGGTCCCGCATATCGGCAATTTCTTAAGGAGGAGTTACCTTTATTGTTCGAGGATGTGCCACTTTTGGTGAGAAACAGAATGTGGTTCATGCATGACAGGGCACCAGCACATTTTGAAGGAGAAGCTAGGGAATTCTTGAATAATACATTCAACAAACGATGGAGAGGTCGTGGTGGGACAGAACCATGGTCTCCTAGGTCATCAGACTTACATAGTTTAGACTTTTTCTTATGGGGATATCTCAAAAGTTTATTTTATACCACTCCAGTGAACACTTTAGAAGAATTGAGAACTCGAATGATAACCTTTTGTGACACGACAAGAAATACCCCAGGAATATTTCAAAGAGTGCGTGATAATATGCGAAGAAGGACAGAGGCCTGTATTCTTGCAGGTGGAGGACACTTCCAGCAATTTATTTAGTTTTCGAATGTTCTTTTTTTTAGTTTGATATTGAATGAGTATGAGTTGAGTCTCACAAGACGAGCTATCAAAATAAAAGCAAATTTTGGTCATACCTTTTGAGTATTATTTTTCATTCAATTTCAATTAAATTCATACAATTCAAATAATTCAAATTCAATAATTTTTTACTCGAAAACGGTTGGAGACAATTGTCAAAAAAGTTTCTTAATTGAACGAAGATGACGAAAATTGATTGTACGCTGATCAGTAGCGTACTGCAAAAAAGTTTGAAATGGCAAAAGGAGACATGGCCTCGGAAAAGAAAACACCTTGTGAATTTCAATTGAAATCTAGGAGGTGTAATGATGGAGACTGTAAGAAATAGCTTGCATTCAAAATTGGGCTGCATATCTGAATATCTCAAAAACTGCAGGAGTTTCACACCCTGTAGCTCCGTAACGAAACTTTTGCGGACCTATGTTTATATAAACTTTTTTTTTTAAATTGCACGTAGATTTACCCCTTCAAGTTGCGACATACTATTATGTAACACCCTGTATATATTTCAAGAGATGAAAAAATACTCTTTCTAATTTATTCAACATCATCCAAGATTTACATTTAAAAAACACAAGTTTATATATAATTCAAAAACCATCAACAAAAGAGAAATTTTTAATACGTCCCTGTATTCTACACAAAAAGAATGTCAAAATATTTTTCACCTAAGTTTGATAGCATACGATATATTGGCATATGCCGAATTTCTGGAAAATCGAAAAATATGGAATCAGTAAAAAGCAAAAAAATCTGTTTTCACCATTGAATTTTCCTCGAGGACGGAGATGAGGAAGACATTTTTGTCTATTTGTAGTTATTTTACATAGCTGCCGTATTAAAAGATTGAAAATGGGACATTGTGTACATTAGTTTCGTATTTATTTTGGATCTGTCGGATGAACGCGTAGTGTCTTCGAAATGCGTTACTAGGGCTAAATTTATGTTTTGTTTTTGTTTCCGTATTTTGTGTTATACATAAGGTAGAAGTCAGTTTAGATGTAGATCAGCGTTATTTGATAGGTTCGACATTTGTCGAATAATTTTCCATAACACTGTGTGTACGTACAGGTACATTATTAATCAATTCTTCAATTTGTACTCATAATTTTACGGATATTCCTGAAAACAAATCTCAATATTACCAATTCAGAGGTTCCCTTACCTTCTTCAAGTGAAATTGTAGAAGTTTCTCTGGAAGTTTCCAATTTCGACGGTCTTAAAGTCCCAGCATACTCTTCGCTTTTCAACTTTCCGGAATATTTAGATATTGTCACACTATCCAACATTGAAGGGACCGTTATTGATTCCTCACACCAGATATTCTGGTATGAAGAGACTGAATTATCCACGAATAGATACAGCAAAATGTGGGGGTGATAATGTCGATCCTTGGGGATGTCTAAGCAACGCGTGGCCCTGATGGAATCTTTGTTTGCCTAAATGTCTCTGAAAAGCTTGTAATTCAATGATAATATGTTATCTACCCTCGAACAGATTGTGGCTGCAATAATAATCAACCGGATATGCCGAGGGGGATACAATTTATGCAACGCGGAGTTTTCCTCAATTTCCATATCGTTTTTCAATTAACTTTGCTTTCGGTCACCGCAGGATTTACATGAGTTATATACAGGATGTTTCCAAAGTAACCTGAAATATTATTGTGTCATTCAATTTTGAAGCGAAAGGTGGCTATGAATATTGTAAATGAAATAATGGGTGACTTCCTAGTGATGCTACATCTACTCAGAAAGAATTTGTTTATTCAGTTTTTCTGTTATGTACACGGTGTCCCAGTTCCTATGTTTTAGTGCGGCAGCTACGTGAAATACTGCAAATAGGGAAAAATGACTCTCATCTTCGATCTCGAACCGTAGTTTTCTTCTTTTGTTTTCGAAATATTTCTCGACTTTCCGGGACTTTGTTTTCAAAGTTAGGATAGAAATACTTGGACATTTTAGGAACACTTTTTGTAGGAGTGCTTTCAAAATATATTATAAATTTGCTTTTTCTTCAAGTATAATTCACAAAAGAATTTGGGTAAATAGAAAAAGAATGTTTTCTTAGTAAAATTCATAATTCATCGATTGTCTGCTTTGGCAAAAACGCTTGCACAGGTCGGCTTTTGATTCTTAATACCTAACTTTTTATGATGAATTGAGAAGTTTACCTCAACCCCCAACTCACATCCACCATTACTTTTCGCTTTCAAATGGCAACTTCTACCTTGTGATTGCTCTTTTTGAAGCTCCATAAAGGTTCTAGATAATTGTGTAAAAATTTCCATGAAAAATAATTGCTCTTTTCAAGGGTGTTAAAATACCCATTATTATAACACCGCCTCATTATTTCCTTACAAAATTGGTTTTGGGTCAGAGGGTTGGAAACTCAGCTCGTGATTAATTTGAAACATGATTGCGAATGGTAAAACATCTGCACAAGACCTTTTTCCTAATAACATACTGATCAATATTGTGCATGAATTTTGATATTTTAACATTTTGCATCTAAGAGAGCAACTGGTTTTTCCTGGAATTTTTTGCACAGTGATCTAAAAACTTCATAGAACTTTAAAAAGGGCAATCACCGGATGGTGGTTCCCATTTGAAAATAAAAAGTGAGGGTTACGGGGTTGAGGGTAAACTCCTCAATTCATCTTAAGAACTTCGGTATTAAGAATCAAAAATCGACCTGTGCGAACGTTGCTGAAAACCGACAATCAATGAGTTATGAATTTTATTGAGGACTTATGCGCAACCCAGTATATAACATGCCTGACAAATTTCCTCAAAAATGTGATTTTTGCAAAAATAAAATTTTTTTTGAACATTCTGTGATTTCATCTAGGTGCTGCGGATTTACCCAAATATCCAAAACAGTTTCAATACATGCTCACAATAATAAATATCAGAATGATTCCATTATTCAACTTACATTGTTGATTTAGAAAAATTAGTTGAAATTTTTTTCTTGAAAAACGTTAGTGAATTTTGAAAACATTCAAAAACGTAGGTATGATCAGAGTATAATTCTGATGCAGCTTCAGAAAATTATTCATTTTCCTGACAGGTGATATCCTAACAGGTATATATTGTTTGTTATTCCTTTAACGTGTTCTATTTCCGCCTTTCGGTCAATGACACGCAGGTTTATATTTGAAAGATTGAAACAGAAACTCATAAACCAGATAAAGGATGGATGTTTTGGGAGCACTTACTGCAAATCACTCAATTTAATATAGGTTACTTGAAGCAGTGATTGCGATACCAAGATCTAGGGTTCCGAGAATTCTCAGAAATGTAATCTTTTAAGCTGAGAAAATCTCAGTTCATACAATTAAAGCATTATGAGTGACGGCTAGAATTTTGTAAACGGTATCAGAAAAGGTCAAGAGAAAATCCCGAATTCTACCAGTATACCGTATGTACCGATGAAGTGGGAACGACCAGTGACGGATTATTCAATCGCAACTTTAGAAACTAACTTCAGTGATCAGTATCCAAATTCAAAATATATGCAAAAGTGCTTTTGGAAGCCTCAATGTTTGCATTTTGTTTAATGGAAACACTTTTGAGTATTCAAAATTTTAGTTTGTTTTCATGTTTCTAATTATTTTTTAAATTTCCTATTGATGAATAATTTATTTATTTAGTTATTTAACCTCTTTGCAAACACCAATAGTTTGATTATTACATGCAAGGAGGAAGAGAAAAAGTTTACAAACTACACAATACTAATACTAACCTAAACCCCCCTCATATTAAAACAATTAAAAAATTATAATACTATAAAAACGCCCTCAGCTTCCCTACGCCAATACAAAAGAGATCAAAGTCGAATCTTTCGCTCATTTCATTGCACAGCCTCATCATACAGTTAATTGGAGAAACACTGCTTGAGTTTACATCAAATACATCATTCTTATTCAGTATCCTTAAATTGGTTTTGGGAGCTTTGAAATGTAAGATACTTTATGTACTTGAGATTGTTTACTATGTTATATAAAAATATCACAGCTTGCCTATTGCGTCTATCTATTAGTGTTTCAAAATTGAAAGTGACCAACATGGACATATATGAAATCCTAAAGGGGTATAGTCCATTCTTTCTTATATGTAAATACCTAAGAAATCTTTACTGGACTCTCTCCACTAAGTCTACATTGCACTAGGTAGAAGGCATCCATATTTGGGTCGCATATTCTAAATGAGGTCTAACCAAAGAGTTGTACAGTCTCAGAACTGAATTTCGAATGACAAAACCTAGTGCTTTGAATGATTTTTTGATAATATAGCTGTAAAGATTATTGAACTTGACATTTGCCTGAAAGCACACACAGAGGTCCCGAGTTTCAGTCTTACGCTCTAGTATATTCCGTTCTATATAATAATCATTTTCGATATGTTTTTATTACGAGTGTACGTCGCAACTTAGCATTTAGGAATATTGAGAAACATTTTATTTTCCCGAAACCTTCACGACCCTATCCAAATCAGCTTGTAGCTCGAAAGTATCTTCTAGACTCGATATAATTCTGAACAGCTTGAAGTCATCAGCAAATAAAAGACAGGCTGAGGTGTTTATGCAGTCGGGTAGTGAATTTATGGATATAATAAAAAGAAGCGGGCCCAAGATGCTACCTTGTGGAACGCCAGTGTTATAGTTATTTCCTCAGAGAGACATTCACCCACCTTAAAGACCTGTTTCCTATTTGTTAGGTAAGATCTAATAAATTCGAAAGTCCCCTTTGAAGAACCAGCTTCACTGAGCTTACTTAGTTGTTTATTGTGATCCACCTTCCTTTCTCACCATCAGTATAGAGGGCATCTAGCTGCTTTTTGTTTCAAATGCCCTAGCCACATATTCAGAAAAAATGCATAAGTTTGTAGTGGTTGACTTATCACTGATAAACCAATGTTGAAAAGCAGATATTCTAAATTCAAATGCGCTGTATATACTCTCATGCAAAACGATCTCGAAAATTTTTGCCATAATATTTATCAGACTCATCGGTCTATAATTCGAAATTTCCTTTTTCGTTCCCTTTTTTCATTTATTCCAATTATAAGTAGGCTCCAATGTTATGAGCATAGAATTGAAAACATATGCGATGTTTTGTGTAAATTCAAACATACTACAGATGAAACTACACAATAATCCAGAGTTTTTCTTTTCTTGAAAAATTCACATTCGTCAAGCATTATATATAGGGTGCGCCAGAGAAAACCGGACGCTTTTTTCCGTTATAACATTATGGACATTATGTCAATAGCAGAGAACAACGGCTTCGATATAAAAGCAATAGAGAGTTTAATTAATCGAAAAATACGCAACAACACATTTAAATGATATACCTATCCCCAATCCAAGAGAGAAAAGCCCGAAAAATTGATGTTTCTAACATATTTTGGGAAGACGTTAGAACAGATTACTAGAGTTTTATCTGATAGTAAAAAAGTTCATATTGCATTCAAACTAGTTAGCAGATTGTCAGGCCTCCTTTTCAACACAAAAGATAAAACCGATAAATTTGAAAAGTCTGGAGTTACCAATTAACATGTTCTGTGTGCAATTCCTTTTCTATAAGTCGAACAGGACGCTCTTTCAAGGCTAGATATAAGGAACATTTCCGGTCATTCCTGCATCAGAAATATGAGTCAACTTCAGCTGCACATTGTCTAAATGAATGTCATCCTTTTCCAGAACTTCAACAGCTAAAAATTCTACATTCTTGTGATAAATCTAATAAAATCAATTTCTTTGAATCGATGGAAATTTTCAAAGCATCTAGGGTAGAAAAGGATAAGCTCCTTAACGACCAGGTAGACTTAATCACCTACCAATCACCATTATTTAAGTTGCTGTGACCGCTACTATCATTATCTTGATGTTAGTTCCTTTATTCTACATGAGTATTCAGTTTTAATTAGGTTGTTATTGATAATGGACGTATGTCCGAAACCAGTCCAACCAATGTAGTTTTTATTCTTCACATCAGTAAATTAGTGATAGTTAAAACATAGCAACTTGTTTTATTTCATTATTCATTATGAATCTACTTTTGCTTCACATTGTATCTAAAATGGCCATCATTTGCCACCCATAGATCAACTTAAAATTATTCACAGAATACCTAAAGGATGAAAGTTAGATCTCTTGGAATCAATCGAAATTTTCAAACTGCAACAAACCCCATAGAGATAATCTTCTGAACGACCAGTATGGCCCAGCTTATTCGTCTCTATTTGAAATCTTCAAATAACACCTGCTTTTATCATAATCATTTTATTGCCTCTTGTTTGCAACCTTATTAATTTTGTACCTACCGATTTATATATGTAGGTATTTTCAACTTCAGTTCAATACTTGTTGTCAGCTGAAGATGGTCGAGATACCGAAATTGCAACCCTGATTTTCAATAAAATCTGTTGTGATAGTATAATACATAGTTTTAATTTATCATCATCATGATTAACTATCACGTAGTAACGGCGGAATCAATTAACTATTCGATACTGAAAGATTTTTTCGGCTAAACGAGGAATTCATTTATTTTCGATCAGGACCTGTATGTTTGAAAATTAGTGACGTAAATATACTCGTCCTATCTAAATTGCATCAGACATACGTCATAACTCAGTTGACATTGCAAAACGTCCGGAAAGTAGATAATAATTGAATCAGTGGCAGAATTTGCGGTCTGGGCCTGTTAACAAGCTATTCACAGGGTAGCAGGGTGTCGCGCCCCCTTCGAACTCGAGTCAGAGATACATTTTCGCCTGGGGTTATTTCCTGCAAGAGCAACGCTGATAAATTCTGGGATAGTTCCGTTTGCAAACAAGATAGAGTGTATAAAGTTTGGATCGAGTTAGGGAAATGGAAAATATTGAAAAATAAAACCGGTTATCGGCTGCTGCCGAGACCTATTCTATGCGGAAGAATCCGCTAAAATTAATGGGCATTTAGTTCCAAATGGCAATTAAGTAATTAATCGGCGTAGTACAGTATGATCGAATATACCCAAAGAAATTGCTATTCAAATTTCCTGGGAAAAGAATCATGAAATATCAATAATTTGGTAGTACGGCTTTCTATTCTAAAATTGATATCGTTATGTCGACGAGTTTGTGCACACCACCTATGTTAGTTAGAAAACCACAGTGGTGAAATTTCAATGAGACTTCGTGTTCGCAACTGTTTTTGATATTAAGAATTGCTAACGGCATTTAGTTCCATCAAAAACATAAGCTACTAGTTATATTGAAAGTCCCATTTTCGATGTATTAGTTCGGCAGTTATGTAAATAGAAAAAAATGACTCCCTGCCTCCGTCCTCGTCCTCCGTCCGTCGAGGAAAATTTATTAGAGGAAACAGATCGCAGCTATCTTCTTTTGATTTCGAGTTATTTCGAATTTCTTGATATTTCGGAATTAAGGCATATAATGGTTGCTATTGAAGTTATGTGAAGACTATTATGACAGCTTACGGGCATCTTTCTGAAAACGAACTTACTGTTCGTGAAATAGGAAGATAATTGTTTTCTCTCTTCAAGTATATATAACACGCCTGACAAATTCCTCCAAAACGTGAATTTTTCCACTAAAAACAATTCTGTTCTGTGCGAATTTACTCACAAAAATAATTATCAGAATGTAATCTATTATTCTATTCACATTTTTGTTATACAAATAATTAGCAGAAAACTTTTGGATTAAAAAATGTAAGTGAATTTCTCGAGCAACTTCAGAAAATTATTCTGTTCATTCTCCTGACAGGTGACATCCTTAGAAGTCTATTGAAGATTGAAACAGAATCTCACAAATACTGGTTCTTTCAAAATATACAAATCTATTTGATTATAGATAAAGAAGTGACGCTAATCACTGGGTGAAAAATTTTTACTCAATAATTAAACAATTTTATAGAAAATACGAGATTATAGAAATAAATGAGAGAAGTGGGGACAAACGGAAATCAAGTTAGTGGTTAGTTATTGGCAGATTATGTTCATGAACTGATGAAATTTCTATGAGTTCTAATAGATCTAATCTCTTGATTTTGTTACCTGAATGTATAATTTGGGTTTCTGTGAAATTCGAAGATATTCGAATTGGCTATGAAAGAGAGGTTACACAACTTTTGTGAGCAGTTCAATATCTTGGCAAGCAACAATACGGCATTTTGAGAAAATCAATAACAACAGCATCGATTCACGTACTTAACAACATAGCGGAGAGTTTTGATGATGGAAAAAAATGCAAGCTTTCAGCCTGTAACCTCAGCTAAGCCTTCGACAGCATCGTCCATCAAATTTTGCTTGGGAAGCTGAACTTCTATGGTGTAAGATGCGTGGCACAAAAACTTATGAAAAGTTATTGAAGTAATCGATCCCAACAAGTATGATTTCTGAGGGAGCTCACGGTGGCAGCCGTTTAGCCATGATGTAACTCAAGGGTCTATTTCAGATCCGTTACTCCTGCTCTATGTAAAAATGATCTACCAGATAATGTGACATCATATGGATCAGTTTTATTATGGGTTTGACGATACCAGCTTTCTGAACGTCGGTGCAGACGTTGAGGAGTTAAACCATATGTTTTCAAATAGATCGAGGAAGCCAAGTTCTGGTTTGACTCAAAAAAACTGAAGATGAATCAAATTGAAACTCTTCAACTGATATTTTAAACCAAACCACGAACGAATACTATCCTCAAGTTTCTAGGAATCACCTTGGAGTCGGAGCTGAAATTTGAACATCATGTCCAAAACTTGGTGCGTAGGCTGTCCATTGCCATCTCTACCATACGTAGAATAAAACAGATTTCTGGAGAATTACAAGCACTAGAGGCATACTCTGGGTACTTTCACAGTTGGATCATCTATGGTAAGAGTAAAAAAATTTTCTTGTGTCAAAAATATGCTGAAAAAACTGTCTGCAACGCTAAAAGAAGAGTTAGATTCAGAAATCTGTTCAAACATGAATGCATATTTTCCCTTGCATCATTCTTTTTTTTTTCTTGAGCCATAACTACGAGCCCGAATTGTCAAGAAACTTCAACCATAATTTCTCTACTCTAAATGCCGACAAATTCATAATACCTCACCACCGAATAAACGCCTCTCGTCTGAACATCAGTCACACCGCAAGCTATATAATAGGCTCCCAGAGGAATACAAGAAAATGAAGATACAGATTTATTAGAATTGGAAGAAATTCCATCAGGTCACGAACATAATCTACCAGTAACTAACTACTAGCTTGATTCTCGTTTGTCCTCAGTTCTCTCATCTATTCAATAGGTATAAATGACATTGTAACGTTTTGATTTCTTCTTAATTTTTGAAAATGGAATAAATCCAAAACTTATTTTGATTCATTATATTTTGCGAAATTTAAGCCTAGTATTATTTCTCATCATCATCAATTTTACTTAGAAACAAATCTACGAACAAAATTACAATCTTCTGTAGAAATTCGTATAAATGTTTCTCAAGCCAAAAGTTTGAATATTTTTTGAGACTTTCAGGAATAACACCAGTTTTAGAAATAAATACTTTTTCAACCATTACATTCATTTAATTTCTTATGTGATAGTCTGATGCAAATGAAAAAATCCCTTTCATACAACATGTTTATCAGGTACATTAACAATTTATGCTGCTTGTATTCATGGTGAGACAACTGTGTTGCACAAAATTATTCTGCAGAAATTTTCAAGAATCATAATAGGTGCATAGTTGTTATATTTCTATTTTTGAAAATCTTTCAAATAGAACCAAATTCAAACGAATAGTATTTTATATATATATATATATATATATATATATATATATATATATATATATATATATATATATATATATATATATATATATATATATCCAGGTCTCTTAAGTTCTGATTTTAATTAATTTTATTTTCTTTCACACTAAACTTTTATTGATCTTTTTTCGATACAACTTCTACGGTTTTTTTTCTGTCACTGTGTCGCTCAACTGAATCTTTCTACCCTTCACATTGTCTTGGATCCTTTGACATAGGGTCGTGTGCGGAAATTGCTACTTGATGTTTATCCCAATTGAAGGATTAACCATAATCCAATGGGTCACGTGCCGGCGGAAGGAGGGAGATCAAGGGCTCTGTAGGTAATGTCTTTGTTTCAAGTCTACTGACATTCAATTATTTTGAGCAATAGCCCGAAATAATGGCAGATTGATGTGAAGGATATCGAACTACTTCAGAGGGGAGTTTTTCGCAGTACAGAGATAGAGGTTCATTGAGAACTAAAAAATCTAGGTTATTTTAAGCACTTCATCAAGGGAAATTATTTAACAAAAACGAAGAAAATGTCTTATTTCATTGGGTTTTTTATGGGGTGACAAGTGCTCTGGAAAAAATTCCGAACAATGAAAAAAGAAATCGAAGAATATCGAACTGAAAAAATTCTTATATTTGCAAGCAGTCCTGATTATAACTGACGATAAAGACGATTTTTTCATTTGTCTGCTGTGATTTTTACTTTTATTAGAAAATTATTTAAAGCTGAGGATAAGACCCAATGGTATTCTAAAAATAAGATATATAATTCGAATGAGCATATATCAAAAATTATAGAATATTATCGAATAAAAATATCAACATCGTTTCTAAACCAATCACTGTATTACCTAGTCTTCTTTTCAACGCCAAAGATGAAAATCATCGACAAATTAGAAAAATCAGACATGTGCTAACTAACTTGTTCTGGGCGTAGTTCTTTTTTTGAAAGACAAATTGGCCGTTCTTTCAACACTACAGAAAAAGATAGAAAAATCATTTATCTTTCATGCATTAAGGAGAAGATTCTGCAACTGTGATAGGTTGTCGTCGAAAACAACCTCCTTTTCCTGAAATTTAGGATGAGAAAATATTTTGATTATGTATAAATCATTCAAATCTAATTTCTCAGAGTTAATGAGAATTTCAATCACACCTAGAGTTGAAATATAGTGAGCTCCTCAACGATCAGGTAGTTCTAGTGACATACCAATCACTTTTGTTCAAGTTATTGTAGTTCCCTATTATTCAATTCATTTTGAGTGGTAATTTTCTATTATAAGAATTTAGAGTTTAGTAATCCACTTTTCATTGCTAAATGTGGACGAATGTAGTCCAAAATTGGTCTAATCGATGAAATAATATGAAATCAACATTGATTGTTGAAAAATAGTTTCTGAATGATCACATAGTGAAGGCAACGTCAATCAATAATTCAAGAGCTGTTGTTGCATACTGTCTCTGTATGTTGAGCTATGCGGTCTGGAGGTATGATGCAGTTAAAGTCAATGGATTACCCTTCCGAGAAATGCTAACTACTCAAGTTAGACCTATTATTGACTTAAATGAAATGAAACGCTTTTGTCTGATTTATTCATTTTTGATACACACCACCGGTTTCGAAAGTGACCTGTTATTAACCGATAGTTATTTTAAAGTGTTTAGAGCTTACAGTTATGAAAAAGAATGTTCTAAATATACCTTTTTAAATGTTGAGTAGAGGGAGTTATTTAATTCTAGTTGACTATTGGGAGTGGTGAATTTTGGGTTTTACAAAGTTTTTGAATTCCCAAGCTTTCTAACAGATTCATTGTTATCCCATTATTGCATTCGTGGAGAATTTTTGAATTATCTATTGTACTTACCAGGTTGTTCAACAAGTTTTGTCGTTCGAGAAGAGAGGCCGTTGCTACTAGACCAAATTTGTTTTTGTTTTGTTGGTACACTCTTCATATGAACGTATGTGGAGGTTCATTTTAATCTGTCAATTCATTCTTTGCTCACAAGCCATGTAGGGTCGCCGTGTCACAGTATTTTTGTACAATGGAAAAAATTGAATATCGTGGGGTGATAAAATTCTTATCTTTGGAAGATGTAGCACCAAAAGAAATTCACGAGCGAATGTTAAGAGTGTATAATGATTGTTCACCTACAATTAGAACAGTAGAAAGATGGGTTTCTGAATTTAAACGTGGTCGTACAAGCCTTGAAGACGATCCACGGAAGGACGTCCAAAAAGCGCATCAACACAAGAAATCATAGCCAAAGTACAGGATATTGTTTTGGAAGATCGTCGATTGACTGAGAGGGATTTAGTGGAGGTTCTACACATCTCATTAGGCAGTGTAAGCCATATTTTAAGTGAAATTTTGGGTTTTAGAAAGCTGTGTTCATCACTACGGATGAGACTTGGGTCTATCACCATGATCCTAAATCAAAACAAGAGGCTAAAGAGTAGTGTGAACCTGGTTATTCGGCTTCGAAACGAGTTCCTGTCCGGAAATCGGCCGAGAAGGTTATGGAATCAGTTCTTTGGAATGCGAAAGGAATTTTGTTTGTGGATTACTTGCAAACTGGTAAAACAATTAATTCTGAACATCATTGCAACCTTATGGACCAGTTGAAGGAAGAAATTTGTGAAAAAGACCCGGTTTGCAGAAGCAAAAATCCTTTTTCATCAGGACAATGCACCGTGTCACAAGAGCATTTTGACAATGGCTAAAATCCATGAATGAAAGTTCGAATTGTTAGAGCATCCACCGTATTCACCAAATTTGGCCCCCAGCGACTTCCATTTGTTCCCCGATCTCAAAAAATGTATGCGTGGCTAGCGTTTTTCATCAAATGAAGAGGTCATAACGGCTGTTGAAGCGTATTTTGCAGACCTTCCGGATTCTCACTTCAGGAATGGGATCCACTGATTGGAGGATCGTTGGAGCAAGTGTATTAATGTTTGGGAGATTATACTGAATAGTAAAGTGTATTTTGAACAATAACATTGTGTTTTTCTTATCGAACGACAAAACTTATTGAACAACCTGGTATGTGATTTGTAGATTTAATATGTTCAAAATGCAGATTTGTTATCGGAGGAGAGAATTAAATGCGGCTAATCTATGTGTAATGTCGATGAAAGAATCCTTCGGGATTGTTGAGTCTATAAATGTTTCTTTTCTTTATACACCCTCCATTCCAAAAGTAACCGAACTGTTTTAAAAACAGTACTACTAGTGCCATCTGTTATAATATTGTACCCGTCGATAACTAAGTACTTCATTGACCACTGTTAAAAATTTCATGACATTTGTATGTATACAACTTGAGTTATTAAGTCATGTTTGTTAGTACGAACAGTATATCGGTCGCAAAATGAGTTCTAAGCAAAGAGCTGCAATTGAGATTTGTGTTAGGCTTTTACCGAAATGCACCAAATGCTACAGACTGTTTATGGTAATGATTGTCTTTCCGTACGGGTACGAGTGGTGCAAGCGATTCGAATCGGGTATAAATACCCTACTCAGGGGTGCTCAAACGGTGCTCAAACGCGATCGACCGTTTCGATGAAGAACATATTCAAAATATACACGAAGTCTTCAAACGTTTGAGAAAGGCAGGTTTAATAATAAATAAAGACAAATATGCCTTCTGTGCAACCGAATTGAGGTTCCTGGGTCATATTATAAATCAGGAAGGAGTAAAAACCGATGACGAAAAAGTCAAAGCGATATTGGATATTCAAACACAGAAAAACGTAAAGGATTTACGTAGATTCCTAGGCGTAGCCTCATGGTACAGCCGTTATATAGAGAAATTTTCAACGATCACCGCTCCCACTCAATAAATTGCTACGGAAAAATCATAGATGGAAATGGCTGGAAATACACACAGAAGCTCAAGAAATTATTATCCCAAGCGCCAGTCCTCGTTTGTCCAGATTTTTCGAAAAAATTCTTTCTTCAAACGGATGCATCAAGCTTCGGTCTAGGGGTAGCTCTGCTCCAGAAAGATGAGAACGGTCAAGAAAGAGTGGTAGCTTATGGGTCAAGAATTCTGAATAAAGCCGAGCAGAACTATTCAGTGTCGAAAAAGAGTGCCTCGCCATTGTATGAGGTATATAGAAGATGCGACCCTACCTTGAGGGGTACAAATTCTCAGTAATAACTGATCATCAGAGTCTAAAATACCTTAACTCTATTACTGATATGACAGGGAGGCTAGGGCGATGGGCTATAATATTACAACAGTATGACTTCGACGTTATATATAGAAAGGGAAGTTTTAATCATTTGGCGGATGCGCTGCCACGAGGAACCACTGAAAATTTAAAATGAAGATTGCATTAACGTGGTGTGCGGAAAGAACGACTAGTGTACAAATAAGATAGCTTCGGTGGAGGAGTGCCCGAAAAATCACCTAGACTACTGTATTCAAAAGAATAAGTTGTAGCTTCATCTATGGGACAAATACGATTTTGAAGAGCCAGACTTATCGCAAACGTGGAAATTGTGTTACCACAGATCTTGTACAACATATAATACAAGAAAATCACTAAGAACTAAGAGCTGAACACTTAGGAATCTCGAAAACCATTTCAAGAATTGCCAGAGAATATTTTTGGATGGGATTATACAGGGATATCCACCGGGACCGTCCGTTAAAAACTTTTTGAGTTCCAATTACAATATCAAGCTGAAATTTTATACGCGGCCATAACTAGCGATTTCCAATTGAAGTGAAATATTTTCGAAGTGATACCATTTCCGGTTATAACGGAAGTTGGTCATCACTTTGTTATTTCAAGTGGCAATCTACCTTTTTTATTATACATCTAGAACATACATTTGAGGAAGGCATAAAATACCCAAGTTGTTGGCACTTATCAGTCAGAACTTTTAACAGATTTAATTATTTTTGATATAAACTCAATTTTTGAGGAACATTTAAAAAAATTGTAGCTCGTAGATCTTTTGCACAGACACAATTTTTGCTTGGGTGGATAGAAGAAGGATCAGGGAATTTTTTCAACAGTCTACACATGTCAAATGTTTATTACGTTGTTTTGTATGATTTTCTCAATTTGGCCTCTTTCAAACAGCAATAACTCAAACTTTTCAAATGGCTCGTGCCAATTTTTATATCGCCATCCGATGAAGCTTCAAATTTCAGATGGAATTGTATCAGCATGTACTATACCCATTTCTTATAGTTCCGAAATAATTTGGGAATATATTGAATTTTGATGATTTTGCAAGAACTAACAGAAAATGCTTTGAAATATTTGAATCAAGTTGCTGAACTGGCTACGCTCACCTAACAGGTGTATAAAATTAATGTACTTGTCACTTCGTTCATTCGAATTTGATATTTCAACAAGAATTGTTGGTAATTTGAAGTGAAAATTTTGAAAAACACCAGATTGATAATAAAATGGCTGATTATTCAAACTTATGAGTAAAACAAAATTTCGGGATATGTTTAATCTAGAAGAAAACCAATTCTCGAGGACGACGACAATCAAATTAATACGCTAGCGTATTTTAATCCACATGGCGATTAAGTGTCAAGAAGTGGTGGATAGAACTTACAGGCTTTTATCCGACTACAAAATTCATTTCAGCGGCAATTTTTATTCATCCGAATTGTAGAAAATTGCTTCTAATGCTTCGAAATTTCATTTTACTCATAGACGGTAAATTTGGAAATTGGTTATTGAATTACCTGCAATTTCTACCTACTACTTTTGACATTCTAAAATGAAATGAAAAAAGATCAAATATATTTTCGTTTGAATAACCAGTGGTTTTATTCCAAATGTGTTGTATTTTTGGATATTTTCAATCTGAAATAACGACAATAATTGTTGAAATATCAAATTCGAATGAACGAAGTGACAAGTACATTAATTTTAGGCACCTGTCAGGTGAGCGTAGCCAGTTCAGCTACTTGATTCAAATATTTCGAAGCATTTCCTGTTAGTTCTTGCAAAATCATCAAAATTCAATATATTCCCAAATTATTTCGGAACTATAAGTAGTGCATGGTTATACAATTCCATCTGAAATTTGACGCTTCATCTGATGGCGATATAAAAATTGGCACGTGCAATTTGAAAAAATTGAGTTATTGCTGTTTGAAAATGCCAAATTAAAAAATCATACAAAACAACGCAATAAATATTTAACATGTGTAGATTGCTTAAAAAATTCCTTGATCCTTCTTCTATCCACCCAAGCAAAAATTGTGTCTGTAGTACAAAAGCCTTAAAACTCAAAATGTCTGACGTAACTAACAAAGTATATTTTGCCAAGATAATTGAAAATTTTAATGATTTATAATTGCAGAATTTAAGTCCTTGATACAATGAAAATTGGAATCATTTTTCTTTAAATTTTCTGTGTTATTTATCTTCAAAGAACAAATATTTTTTGAAAACTGCTTTATTCGTTATTGGTTAATTATTCAGCTTTGCGATAATTTCACCCCTTCTAAAATCAGAAGTTACTACCTGTTAGGGGTAAGTTATTTCTAGCGCAAATATTGTTGAATTCCATTTTTTAACGAGTTCTTTCAGATTCCAAGAGACTTATACTGGATATATTCTTGAACGTCGAATCAATTCCAAAATTTTTTGTTTGTGCGATCGATAAATACCATCATCCCTAGTAGTATTTCCGGAAATAATTCCAGACGCATTACGAACGCATATTCGCGATTTCATCTGTCGGAGGAATGTCTGGGGCCTGTTATTTTCCGAGCCGATGGACATAATTCCTGCATCATTCAGACACAGATTAGCGCTGCAGGAGAGCGCGATTCCTGCCACTCAAATCGCCCCTCTGCAAATATTCCGGGTCCTCGTGTATCCTCACATTTATTCCCGCATCCATTCCCGGGTCCTTTCAGGAGTTTATGTCTATTCGAAACAAATCATCTCCAGCTGTGTACGACGCTAGACAGATTCGACAATGAATGCGCATTTTTTTAGTAGGACCTTTCCTGCTTTTTTATTTTTTATGTTTAACAAAACTGTGCTGGATATGTATTTATTCACTATCTGACCCGGCGAATTTTATGATAGTAATACAATGAATAATAATAATAATAATAATAATTTATTGATCCCTTAAGACATCACAAGTATGTATAGGACAGGTCAATAGAAAAGACATTTAGACATTATCTAAATCAACAGATAAAAACTCATTCACAGTATAAAAACATTTTGCTAAAAGTTAATTCTTAACTGCTACCTTAAATCTATTTACAGTTAGACCCTGTACATGCCGTGGAAGATGATTGAACAATCTGATACCCTGGTACAGGGGCGACATTTCAAATCTAGAAGTTCTGTGTTTAGGGATACATAATGTTTCCTTATTTCTAGTATTGTGGGAATGAAAGTTAGAAAGTTTAGTCATGTTACTTTCATTCTCTTTAATATAAACGAGGCATCTCAAAATGAAAATAGACGCCAATGTGAGGATACCATTCTTCAGGAACAACGGTCTACATGAAGATTGTGGAGCTGTACCGAACATCATTCGCAGAATTCTTTTCTGGATGATGAAAACTCTACCTAGGTCTGAGGAATTTCCCCACAGTAAGATATTATAGGACAGGTGACTATATACCAAACTGTAATGAACGTTCACAAGGGAACTTAGAGGTAGTGAACTCTTGATTCTATTTAGGGCATAATAGGAACTATTCAGCCTCTTACAAATCGCATCGATATGTGCACTCTACTTCAGATTTCTGTCGATGTGAACGCCGAGGAATTTAGTGGTGTCCTTCGAAGAGATGACTGTATCTAAATACCTTATTGTTATGCTACCCTGATCACAAGACGACAGAGTGAAGTGAATGCATTCCGTCTTGTTGACATTGATCATAATAGCATTAAAATGGCACCATTCTACGAAACTCTCCACCACCAGCTCGCATAACTTTTGAAGCTCCTCAAGAGTCTCAGCAGTAATAGCTATGGAAGAGTCATCAGCGATCAGTATCAACCAGATTATTTTTGATAATAAATTGCGAATATTAGATTTTCTGTAGAATATTTTTTTCAAATTTGGTGGCAGATCGTTGATGAATAACAGAAATAGAAGTGGCCCCAAGACAGAACCCTGGGGTACTCTTAATTTACAGTACTGTTCATTTGAGAACGAGTCGTGAACCCTGATTGAGGCAGTTCTGTCCTCCAGATAACTACGAATCCAGTTCAAGAACACGCCTCTGAATCCAAGATTATAACATTTATCCAATATAAACTGGATAGCAAGACTATCAAACGCTTTAGACAAGTCAAAGAACAATCCAGCAACATATTGACCATTATCAAGGCAACGATAGACGAACTCCACGAACTGCAATGCTCCAGTTTGAGTCGAGCGGCCGGTTCTGAAACCATGTTGTGCAGTATCAAGTATTTGAAATTTATCTAGGTACTTCATCATTCTATCAAACACTATTCTTTCAAAAACCTTGGAAAAGACACTTAAGATAGATATAGGTCTATAGTTCATGATATCGTGTACATCATCCTTTTATGAATAGGAATGACGATTGCTTTTTTCAGAATACGAGGAAATACGCCTGTGCTAATTGACAGGTTAATAACATGAGCGAAATGTCGGCTGATATCGGTACCTATCATCTTCAGAATTCGTGCTGAGATGAAATCATCACTAGAACCTTTGTTGTTTTTGAGTGATCTTATAACATCATGGATTTCATGATCCAGGACTGGGTGGAAGAAAAGGTTGTGTCTAACATACGTGACGTCGTACATGAGGATGACATTGAGTCTTTATAATAACTGTTGAGGAAGATTCGGCAACTGTAGTGAAATGATTATCGAAAATCTCAGCCAAATCCTTGGGATCGTTATGCGTAACATTATCAATAACCAGTGCAATAGAATTTTGTTCCATACGTTTTCGACCAGTCATAGTATTTACTAGATTCCACACAGTTCTATTTTCATTTACAGATTTATCAATAAGTTCAATGTGAAAATTGTATTTGGTTCTTAGGATTAAGGATTTATAATAGGATTTGGCTTTCTTATATAAATCATTAGAGGATTGAGTTTTTATATTAGAATGTAACCAATGAAGATTTTGTAGGTCACATTTGGCCAAAACAATTTCTGGAGTAATCCAGTTTTTCCTGTTATGAGTATAATTGGTACTACGCATAAGAGGGCAACAAATTTCAAAGATATGTTGAATGGTATCTACAAATGCCCCAAAACATTCATCAACATCAGAATCTATGTATAAGTCCTGAAAATTACATTGAGAAATACTCGATGCAAACTTATTAAGATTTTGAACGTTTAAATTTCTGACCATTCTCGATACAGTTTCGGCTTTTTATGGAAGTACAAAATAAATATTCAGCTCAGGTACTTTATTACGATAAAAATCCACAAAGAAATAAAAAGTACAAAAATAAAGTACTTCAATCGCGTGTCAGATAGACATGATTGAATTGAACTACAGGGTACATGGAGGACGGATCTCGACGTTTTAGTACTGCAGCTATGTGAAATATTCAGAATAGACGAAAATGGTTTTCTTTTCCTCGAGTTCTTTTTGCGTGAGGAATTCATTGCCGCTAACATATTCAAGCTTGCTTTTTCGTTCTAGAGTTATTTGGAAATTATGAAAATTTTCGAGATCAGTAATGTCCCAATATCTCGATTGTTCTTGAAGTTACGTAAACATGTAAATATTATGTGTAGTTTTTCAACTATTAATTTGTCTATGATGTTATTTTCGTACATAATATTTGACGCTAATGTTTTCAAAATTCTAATTTCTTTTTCGAAGTTTCTTCCCGAATTTCTTTCTTTTGAAAAGAAATTAAATACCTCACCCTTCAGGTCTCGAAACAATAAAATATCACAGTATGAATTACGTCCCACGAATAAGTAACAAATTATGCCATATTATATTAAAACAGAATAAAATCAATACAATATGTATGAATAACAAAAATCTATGTTAACTTTTCTTAATTTTAGAGTAGACGAGCATAACATATTAATAATTCAGAAAATTAACAACTGGTTCTTCAGAACATTGTATAAATAAAAGCATTTCTCGGATTTCACGAAAAACTAAATTTTATACAATATGTGAGATTAACAAATCTATATGTTGTATCAATTTTCCTTTAATTTTAGAGTAGACGAGCATAACATACTTATTCATTCATTTCCCAGAAATTACACCATGAATTATTACAGAAAAACGCTATGCACAGCGCTGTAATCCTGCAGAGATAAACAAGGTTATCTGTTGCAACTAACTTATCAAATGATATTGCACATTTTGCAATTATAGGTCATATTGATAAAATTTCAGTAAAATTCCCAGTTAACTTTTTCGTTTCAATTAATTATATAAAATATATTATGTTTTATCCAACTTTTCATTTTTTTGTTGGCATTTTCGTAATATCCAACACCTTTACATTTGGAATATTGAATACTTTTATTGCCTCAATATAGTTGTTTTTGTCGTTAACTACTTTGGTAGATCTCGGTAAAATATTACTTTTATTTCTAGTTCTACTTGTTGAATCCCTTTATTGCTCCTTACGTTCCGAATAGTAGTAGTTCAAACAATCGTATGCAAATAATTGTTTCAAATTGAGGTTATTATATATATATATATATATATATATATATATATATATATATATATATATATATATATATATATATATTATGGAATAACAATCTTGGAAAATAAATAAATAATGAAAACAAATTTGAGCAAAATAACCCCTCAATTTGAAAAATTATTTGCATATGAAATATATATATATATATATATATATATATATATATATATATATATATATATATATATATATATAATATATTCTGGGTATTCACCAGTGGCGCCGTGCTCTGTAGCTATACAGTATGTAGATTTCATTTTTGTTCGAACGGTATTGTATTTAGAATGTAAGAATCTACTTCTGTATTTATTTTGCATCTTTGGATTTTTCAAATTGGAAGACTGATTTTTATTCAAGATTCAGGAGCAGCCTAAACTTAGTCAAACAATCTTGGAAAATACAAAGGAATAATAAATAATGAAAACAAATTTATAGCAAAATAACCCCTCAATTTGATAAAAATTATATATATATATATATAATATATATATATATATATATATATATATATATATATATATATATATATATATATATATATATATATATATATATATATATATATCTGGGTGATTCACCAGTGGCGCGGTGCTCTGTAGCTCGTACAGTCTTGTAGATTTCATTTTTGTTCGAACGGTATTGTATTTAGAATGTAAGAATCTACTTCTGTAATTTATTTTGCATCTTTGGAGGTTTTTTCAAATTGGAAGACTGATTTTTGTTCAAGATTCAGGAGCGGCGTAAACTCTGCTATAATGTCCTTAAGTAATAAGTATTGTTGGTGAGTAGTTTCGTCAAAATATTTTTTTTTCGTTAAAATTCATGAAAATAGGCTCTCACATCATCGCACGCTCCTTCGGCCAGAGAGGATGAATACTTTTTCCTTTCGTTTGCTCAAGGATAGTTTCATTGATGAATTGTAATAGATTATCCTCATTTTTTACAGGAGTGACTCAAAAAAAAATTATTGAATATTTTAATTCTAAAAATATCATATCTTGATTTTTTCAAATGGAACACCCTGTATTTCATTATTCATGTCAACGCATAAAATATTGTGCTATATTTTTGGAGAAGTAACCTTATCTTTATCTTCGATCATTTTCGAAATATTATTTATTTGTAAAAATTTTGATGAAAATTCTATAAACCGTATCAAGCTCATCAACATGCATCATTATTCGCACAAAAGTTTTTTTTCTGTAATGATTCAAGTAGTCAAAAATGAAACCTAAACCTAAATACCTAGTTCTTTTAACGAATGATAAAAACATAAATCGAGGTATGTGTTGACATTTTTTTTATTTGTGCCTTCTGTCAGGTGTCCGGACATATCATATTCTGCATTTTAAATGGTGAACTTATCAGTGTTTCGTTATAAAACATTGTTTAAGTGAGGTTCGAACCCAATTTTCTCAATTGACTGCCATGAAGTTCTCCAAAGAAGAAATGGTTGATATGATTTTTATTCTGGGTGAGTGTGATGGAAATTCTTCATTGGAAAGTAGAGTTTATGCACAAAAGTTTCCTGATAAGAGGCATCCTGATGCAAGATGCTTTGAAAAACTTGTAATTAGATTTATCGAAACGGGTAATATCGCTTACAACAAACATGAAAAACCAAAAACTGCTACAGCCGAAGACAACCAGTTATCAGTTTTGTTGACAGTGACAGAGCACCCATATAAAAGCCAAAGAGAGATTTCTCAGTTAACAGATTAAAAATCAAACTTCCGTCCAGAGAATCTTGAAAGTGAATAAAATTCATGCATATCATGTACAGCTGCACCAGGAACTGAACAATCAAGACTATGAAAATCGAATGAATTTTTGCAATTGGGCAAGTGACGAAGTAGCGAAAAATCCAAATATGTTTAGCAGAGTTATTTTCCCGGACGAGGCAACTTTCCACAAGAATGGTGTTGTTAACAGGCACAACTTTCATTATAACGCCACGGAAAATCCACACCGCTATAGTAGATGGAAATCTACTCAATAGTGAAATCTATTTAGATTTTCTGCAAAATCATCTACCAATGTTACTTACTGATGTACCAGTGCATATATAAAACAAGATTTGTGGTTTCAACAGGATGGAGCACCGTCCTGTTAGATGGCCAGCTAAGTCTCCGGACCTTACAAGTTCAGATTTTATGTTATGGGGTTTTATTAAGAGCATCGCTTACCAGATTCCTTTTACAACACAGTTGGATATGAGAAAGAGAATAGTCGACACCTATCAGTCAGTTAATCCGCAAATGTTATCGAGAGTACAACGTTCTTTCCTCAGAAGGATTGAGTTTTGTCTACAAAGAAACGGGCTACATTTCGAACACTTGTTGAAATATTTCAACACCTTGTAGATTATATCATCAAAAACCAATCTATTACATATTTCATACACGACTACCTTAAAATATCTCCATTCCTCTGATCAAGTATAATGATATGTAATAATAAACTCTTTTTCGCAACCTCTGATTTTATTATTTTAGTAAATTGTTTTTCATTTCGAAAATGGTCGAAGATAAAGATAAAGTTACATCTGCGAAAATATGGCACAATATTTTATGTGTTGACATGAACAATAAAATACAGGATGTTCCATTTGAAAAAATCAAGATATGATATTTTTTAAAATTACAATATTCAATAATTTTTTTGGACACTCCTGTATAAAATGGGGATAATCTATTTCAATTCATCAATGAAGCTATCCTTGGGAAATAAGAAAACGAAAGGAAAAAAGTATTCATCCTCTCTGGCTGAATGAGCATGACATGATGTGAGAGCATATTTCCATGAATTTTAACGAAAAAAAAATATTGTGACGAAACTACTCACCAGAAAAACTTATTACTTATAGACATTATAGCAGAGTTTAGGCTGCTCCTGAATCTTGAACAAAAAACTGGGTTTCCAATCTGTATAAACCTCCCAAGATTTTTTTATAGAAAATTGTGACACCCTGTTTACTTCAAAATAAATTGCTGAAGTAGATTTTTACTTCTTAAATACAATACCGTTTGAACAAAAATGAAATCTTCAATATTGTACGAGCTACAGAGCACCGGGCCACTGGTGAATCATTCAATATATATTGTCTTCTGCATGATATTTTCAAATTGCTCATCCATCTTAGAGTATTATCAAAATAACCCCCAAATATTTACGTGATTCTACCTACCCTCTTTAATGCTATTCCTTTATATCTACTTGTATATTATTAGGTACAATATTACAGTAGTTACCAAAAGTTATATGTACTGTTTTTCTTTTATATTCAACAGTCTATTTAAGTCCAACCACAATGATACTTCAGATATTTCATTTAAGTATATATTCATTTTATTTTTTTACCACGATGTTTCAGTTGCTATAACAGTCATATCATCAGCATAAGAAATGATATGATCACAATTATTGGTCAGCAGATTATTTACCAAGGACCAAGATTAGTATCTTGCGGCACACCTGTGTTAACATTTGAATAATCACTTTTATACTTATTGCTTCTCACCGTCTGTTTTCTTCCAACTTTATAGTTTTTATTAAACTATATGCATAACCCTTTATTCCATAGATGTACAGATTATCCAATAAAATTTTATGGTTAACCTTATCAAATGCTTTTGCCAGATCCTAAAATGCAACAGCGGTAGGTTCATTTTTGTCAAGATTATCAAACATTTCTCTAGTTATGTTATGGTATTGTTATTCAGGGGTGGTAATTGAATTAGTGGATTTTGTGGAGGGAGTATTAATTCTACTCCTTGACAAGGTGCCTACTTGGCAAAAATGTATATTCCTATAATTTGTAATTTAATTTGGGTCCTCAATAGTTATGTTATCATCTGTTATTAATTGTTTAATCACATTGTTACCTTTTCTGGTATCTGTACATATTTCAGCATTAATATCTTTCCCAAAGTTTCGTCGAGTCATTAATATTTTTTTAATTTGTTCTTTTTCATATTTGATTTTAGCACCCTTAATAATTTCATCTAACTGCTTGGTATAGTTTCTATATTAATTTTTATACTCTACATTGTTAGGCATAGATCTCATCATATTATATAATTATCTTTTCTCATACACGAAACTACGATTGCACTAGTAATCCATTGTTTTCCGGGTAATTACTAGGAATGTTTTGGATTCAGTAAATACACTCCCCATTAAAATTGTCGCATCATCCTACTTTTACTCTTACAATACTATAAAGACTATTAGGTTGGTCATTCAAGAGTCGCTTGGTAACTTTCAGAAGTGTGAAATAAGAAGATATCATTCAAAAGAGATGAGTTTATGATGGAAAATATCAACAATTTTCGAGTTAATGAAAAATTAAACAATTCTACTATCTTCAAACATTCGCGAAGAGACCAATCAACTAGCATCAAATGGTTACTAATCATTTTCAAAATCGAGTGTTTCCTTCCCGGGCCGTAATTACTGCCAGTATACGTCTCGGAATCCCCTCAAAAAAATTTTGGATGTACTCTTGAGTCACTGAGTTCCAAATTTCAGGAAGCAGATTTTCTAGTTGTTGGAGTGTTCTACAAGGCATCCTACGTTGCTGACTTTGCCACCCCATATTGTCCCAAACATGTTCTATGGGATTCAAGTCAAGACTTCTGGCTGGCCATCTTAAAGTATCAATTTCGGCATTTTGCAGAAATTCTGTAATTACTCTAGCTGCATGAGGCCGAACATTATCATGCATATAAATGAAGTTTTCGCCAATCAATGGGCCAAAGGGTACAATATGGGGTGCAAAGATATCTGCGATGTACCTGGCCGCTGTCATTCTTCCATTATTCACAAGGACTAACTCAGTTCGACCATGGAAATAAATGCCTCCCCACACTATTACTCAGCATCCTCCGAAGTTTTCGGTTTGCCGGATATTGCATTTCTGATACCGTTCCCCAGGTCGTCTGTATACAGGCATGCGTCTATTATTTGATACCAGACAGAATCTGGACTCGTCGGAAAAGAGAACATTCGACCATTCTGGAATACCCCAATTTGGATTATCCTTCGCAAACTGAAGTCTTGCAACTCGATGCTCTCTCGTGAGACGCGGGCCGGTAGTAGCCACCCTTGGTCTGATATCGTCTTCTCTGAGCCTAATCCTAACAGTTTGCAATGAAATATGCATATTTCTGGAAAGTGCAAGTTCATTTTGTAGCATTCTAGCCGTACAGTGCTGAACTCTTAGTGCAGTTAAACGAAGCCAACGATCATCAACTGGTGTTGTTATCCGATTTCTTCCCTGTCCGGCCCTGCTTCCATATTCCCCTGTTTCGTGGTACCGATTAATTTCTCTTGAAATAGTCCTTTGGTTAACATTGAACAAGTTAGCGTAACGTTGGCTTCGCCCCTCCTCTCGAAGTGTTACAATTCTTACCACTTCATGATCACTCAAATAGGGTCCAGGACGTTCAGCAGCCATTACAATAAATTCAAAGATTCCAAAATCAACAAGAGACACCAAAAACTTGCATTAATTTAGCGTGAAAATTGAAGAGAAATTGAATGAATACTGATAGTCAAATAAACTCATTCTTGTTTCAGACGTGTTTGAGATCATATGGAAACAAATGTTACTACATAGATAAGATTTCTTCCCCTCATATGTCCAGAAACATATGTTGACAAAGAAACTGCGATCGAGCTGCTTAATCGATTGTGGAATTCAAAATACCAGGTGATGCGACAATTTTTGTGGTGTGTGTATTGAGATTTATTCTTACAATCACGAATTTCCCGCATAAGAAATTTCAAAGCATCATTTGGATCACTGTCCCAACCATAAACCAGTTTTTTTGACTAGCCACTTGTGCAAGTTTTCTTTAATTATAGCAATATATTAATTAACGTAAGGCCTAACTTTAAGACTCCTAACAAAAACTTCAAGCTTAGCATAATTAGCATTTAAACTTCTGATATTTACATACAGTATCAGACTGTCTTTTCTTCTTAGATTACTATTTATATTCCCAAGATCAGGAAACACTTTCTCCTCTCCCACAGCAAATCCTTGTACAACTTCAAGTAGATCAATGTGTTGCAATTATTGCATTTAATTTCATCACTACGACAAATACTAGTTAGATGGTTAGCTGCACATTTTTGGCCAATACTGTCATTTCTGCATTTTGCTCCACGATGGGCATTATTGAAAGCGTTTGACGATTATGTCCAGGTAAAGTATAGAGAAACAGGAAGTGTAACGGAACGAGATACGTTGCATAAAGACTTTATTCAATTCAAAAGACCGAGGAGGTGACAACCTCTAACAAAGGAAATCGCGCAGCCCCATTATAACGTGCGCAAAATCATGTGGAATCGGGATCTGAAGTCCAATGTCTCATCATCGCTGTCATCAACTGTCCTACCGTATGTACTTCATGTTGAATAAGAAATAACACTTAAAAATCTAGGTTCCATATTTAGTTGAAAACTTGAGTAAACTTGGGATTTATTTGAATTGTGGAGGCCGTTACTTGATGCAGATCCATGATATAAATGAGATGAAAAACACAAGGTTTAACTTTAATCTACACTTTATTTGAAAAAATTCGTTGAATGAGCAGGTAGATGTGAATTATTCACCCCTACTTAACTTGTTTAATTAGTTTTTATTACCTTTCATACTAACTGTACAATGGCTCGGTGTGGATTTTCCTGTTATTCATCCAACTACGATTTGTTTATAATACCATACTCTTCATTCTGTTTGTCATTCTTGATAAAGCTGCTGTGTCAGCGAAACGTCGTCGAATTTTTTCAAATAAAGTGTAGATTAAAGTTAAACCTTGTGTTTTTATCTCATTGGGATTTATTATTCAAATAATTGAAAATAACTCAACCTTCAATTCACAAGAATATTGATTAAAGCGTAGAATAAAACACCGTATAAAACCAGCATCCATTCCTTCGTATCAAGCAAAGAATTTTTCATTACGTTTACGTAGACATAAAAATCCTTAAATCCTCTGTAATGCACTATTCAAAACGGAATTGATAAGCCTTAAAAGTTTCTAACAGTCCTCCAAACCTGGGGAGAGAAATAAACGTGGAATAAGATAAATCTGAATTTACATTGTGGCTGTAAACGTCGAATGGTATAAAGTGTGGTATAAATTAGTCCTCATATAGTGTAGCCTGCAGGAGGCTGACAACATAAGCCCGTAATCCCTAGCTTGAGCATCCCCGACTGCGCGGAAAAAATATTTCACTTTCGTTGGACTAGACATTCATTCTTTTCGAGATGATTGGGATTTAATTGAGTGAAATAATGGTTAGATGATGTGTTTGCAGTAAAAATTGATAAATTTTGGTTCGAATAGTTGAACGTAAGTTTATACAAAGAGTTCGGGACTAATTTTTTAGACGAAATAATGAACTACTTTCGAGAATTGTTTTTGATACTTCCTTGTATCTTCAGGAACTACCTGAAGAACGCCCCTCTGGAATATTGATCATTCACACCTAATACAGTTTATGATAAGTCAAAAGGAGAAAGCAAAAGTACCCAATAATAGAATTATAACATTGGTGACAAATATAAAAAGATTAACTGAATAAGCAACGTTCAGTTCATGTATCCTTTAGGCCGCCAGGAATATCTACCAACCAAAACTTATCAACCCTGTTGATGTTGGCAAATAAAACTTTGAATTTTCAGGATTTTCACTAAAACATGAAATAATAGTGACGCGTCTCACTACACAATAGTATCATCAGACTATTGAGATGCAACAATGATTGTAAGATATTTATAGGTTAGGTAAGACAGGAAATATACTGGGTTATTCACCAGTGGCGCGGTGCTCTGTAGCTCGTACACTCTTGAAGATTTCATTTTTGTTCGAACAGTATTGTATTTAGAAAGTAAAATCTACTTCAGCAGTTTATTCTGAAGTAAACAGGGTGTCCCAATTTTCTATAAAAAAATCTTGGGAGGTTTTTTCAGATTGGAAGACCACTTTTTTGTTGAAGATTCAAAAGCGTCCTAAACTCTGCTATAACGTCTATCAGTAATAAGTTTTTTTGGTGAGTACTTTCGTCACAATATTTTTGTTTCCGTAAAAATTCATGAAAATATGCACTCAAATCATGGTATGCTCCTTCGGCAAGAGATGATGAATACCTTTTTCCTTATTGTCCAAGGATAGCTTCATTGATGAATTGAAATAGATTATCCTCATTTTATACAAGAGTCACTCAAAATAATTATTGAATATTGTAATTTTAAAAATATCATATCTTGATTTTTCAAATGGAACATCCTATATTCTATTATTCATGTCAAGTAACCTTATCTTTATCTTCCACCGTTTTCGAAATATTCTATTATTTGTAAAAGTTTTTGATGAAAATTCTACAAACCGTATCAAAATCATAAACATGCATCATTATTCGCACAGAAATTTTTTTCTGTAATGAAACCTGAACCTAAAACCTAAAACCTAAACAAGATAATTCTCTTAACGAATGATAAAATCAAGATAAAAATAAACTAAAATAAAAAATCGGATGTTGCGAAAGAAGAGTTTATTAGTACATATCATTATACTTGATCAGAGAAATGGAGATATTTCAAGGCAGTCGTGTATGATATACGTAATAGATTGGTTTTTGGTGAGATGATCTACAAGGTGTTGAACTATTTCAATAGGTGTTCGAAATGTTCCCGTTTCTTTGTAGACACAACTCAATCCTTCTGAGGAAAGACCGTTGAACTCTCGACAACATTTGCGGATCAATTGACTGAAAGGCGTCTACTATTCTCTGTCTCATATCCGACTGTGTTGTAAAAGGGATCTGGTAAACGATGCCCTAGAAAAAATCTTGACTTGTAAGGTCCGGAGACCTAGCTGGCCAACTAACAGGAACATCAAGTCCTATCCATTTGTTTGGAAATACATGATTCAAATGCTCCCCAACCTATTGTGAGTAATGTGCCGGTGCTCCATCCTGTTGAAATCACAAATCTTGTCTTATATGCTCTGGTACATCAGTAAGTAACATTGGTAGATGATTTTGCAGAAAATCTAAATTCATTTCACTATTGAGGTGCCCGTCGAAAAAGCGGCCTAATTAGATATCCATCTACTATAGCGGCCCATACATTCAAGGACCAACGATGCTGGTGATCTATTTGTCTCATGAGGTGTGGATTTTCCGTGGCGTAATAATGAAAGTTGTGCCTGTTAACAAGCCCATCCTGTGAAAAGTTGCCTCGTCCGAGAAAAGAACTCTGCTAAACATATTTTTTTTATTCTCTGGATGGAAGTTTGACTTATATCTGTTAATGAGAAATCTCTCTTTGGCTTTTATATGGGTCTTCTGTCACTGTCAACAAAACTGATAACTGGTTGTCTTCAGCTGTAGCAGTTTTTGGATTTTCATTTTTTTTGTAAGCGATATTACCCGTTTCGATAAATATAATTAGAAGTTTTTGAAGCATCTTGCATCAGGATGCCTCTTATCAGGAAACCTTTGTGCCTCTTATCAAGAATCCGGTGTTTATAAACTCTCTTGTGGAAATTATGTAAAATTTATATTGGTAAAACTTTCAGAAACTTTAAAGTTAGTTTATCTGAGCACAAACGTAGTTTTAATTATCATAAATCAGATTCCCATTATTCTAATCACTTACTCGAAGAAAACCATAACTTCAATGATAATTTCAAAATTTTACACAATGAAAATAATAGACATAAACTCAATCTATAGTTAATATTTTAGAAATTAACAAAGAAAAGGATTCAGGTAGGTTACTTAATAGTCAATTAGATCTAAATCCTTCTCCTTTACTCAATCTTTTCAATTCATAAAGTAAGCAACTCCGATGGGTTTTCTAACATACCCTTTTACTTGTACCTATTTTAATATTAAATAGGAAATAAGAATAATATATAAGGCATAACTCTTTTCCTTAGTTTGTATCTATCTGATGAAGCCACACTGTGGTGAAACCGGACATAGTTTTGTTAATATTGTGAAAATCTAAATACCACAGTTTTATTTCATTGAAAATATAATAACTAAACACACCAATCATTAAATTGGAAATAGTTATATCTTAAAAGTTAATTGAACTATTATTTTTTATCTTCATGGTGAATTTGGTATATGGATTTGATGAATCTTTTATACTTTCTCCTCTTAGTCGAAAGAATGCTTTCGTGAACACTATGTCATTTTTGGCGGATTTACTTTGGATTGACTAATTTTAAATTCATCGGCATCAATTCCGAAATTATTCTCATAAACTCGATTAATCATATTTTATTGAAACATGAAAGTTCAAAATTATCAAATGAGATTTTTCAAAAATGGCGTCATTCCCAAATTCTGAATATAAAACTATTATCTCAAAGCAAAATCCTCCGAAAAGGATAAAGTGTATACGAAACCAGATGAAGCAAACACGGTTATTACCATAAAAAAAGCTGATTAAACTTCTGAAACAAATGAATTTTTAGACTCCGGAAACTACAATATATTAGTTTGAGATCCAACTCCTAAATTTAATGAAGAATTAAAAACTTCAGTAATTGGAGAGAAGGAAAAATGCGAACTTATTTCCTCTTATCCGCAACCTCCTGAATTATAATCTTCAATCGAAATCCACAAACAAAATTACCCGAACTGTAGTAAGGTATGCAGTATGTTTTTATTCCTTTAAATTTTCAGAATTTAAAAAAAAAACATTGCAATTTGAAGCGAAGATTTTCGATCAAAAATACATATAAACTAATCGATTAAATTGAAGAAATTAGTATACCCAATAATGCGAAATTTGCTTTTTTGGATGTTAAGAACTTGTATCCCAGTACACCTCCGAAGGATTATTTTGATTCAGTAGAGAAATTAATAATAATTAGATTTCAATCCGCTTATTGAATCGGAAATTCTTTCGTTGATCCAAAATTTGGCTAAATCAAAACTATTTTCATTTCAATAGCAAGTATTTCAAAAGTGGGGACTACTTAATTATGGGTAATCTCTTAGGAGCACTATTAGCCGAAATATATATGAACAACATAGAAAATAAAAAACATAATCCTTCATTCAGTAAATATACGTACCACATGTACTGGTACCGCTACGTGGACGAATTTGTTTCATAGTGCCGGATAGATTTATTATACACATTTATGTTTTTCGAACACTTAGAATTCTTTCTAAAAACAATCTTTATTCTAACTATGAGGTACAAGGGTTATAGCTTTATGCTCTAACTATTACTTAATGTTACATTTACAAAGGATACGCGTCTATTTATACGTTCGTATCTTCGTGGGTCCGATTTCTGTCTTGTCAGCATTTCTTCAGAATGGTGATTGTTCTGGAACTCGTATTTTGGATATTACCTCAGGGATTTTGGAAATTTCGAAGGATAGAATTGATTCTTTTTGAGATATTTCAATAGAAAAGAGAAATAAATGAATGCTTATTTTGAGAAAGAAACAAATAAAAGAAAATAAGAGACTCTTTCCGCATGTAGTAAAAAAAGTGAAAATTGTTTTCTCACGTAGTAGGTGTTTTTTTCTCGACCTCAGTAGCATGTATTACCTCCTCTTGCCCTGATACAAGCCAGAATCCGTCTAGGCATGCTTTGGATTAGGTTTTCGACCTCCTCTGGGGTGATATTCTGCCACTCTTCTGTGGCGGCTTGGATGAGCTGTTGTGGGGTTCTTGGATTATCCTGGAGCAATGTAATTTTCTTTTTGAGATTACTCTATAAATGTTCGATAGGATTTAGGTTAGATATATATATATATATATATATATATATATATATATATATATATATATATATATATATATATATATATATACATAAAATGAAATTCTAGCCGTTACACTCGCAGGAAACGAAATCAAATCTGTTTTGCATCCCAGCATAATGCCACCCCAAAACATAACACTGCCCCCTTGGTATTTCGGAGTTTGTCTTACTGCTCGGAGTCTGGCTTGTCTTCCCCTTAAAACCCGAATCCGGCGGTCATTTGATCGAATACCTATTCTGGTCTCATCCTAGAAAAGAATATTTCGCCAATTCTCAATATTCCAATTTTGGTGCTCGATTCACCAATGAAGTCTGTTGATTTTTGTTGCCTGGTTAGCTTAGGAACTCTTAAGGGCCTTCGGCTGTATAAACCCGTTGAACGATGTCTTACACTGATGCCTGTTGCTTTCAGAAATTGCCTTTTGAGTTGACATAAAAAGCGGTCTTGTTCTTCAGAAGTGATCTTGCTACAACTTCTTCTAAGCCTATTTTGCAGAGATTGTAACTCCACGTATCGGGCGTAGGTGTTTGAAATCACCCCCTGTGAAACCCCAATTGTTCCGCTATACCTTTCTGTGTCACCCCTTCTTCAACGAGAGCAATTATTCGACCCCTCTGCACATCGGACAATCCAACGTAAGGCATTTTCAATTATGATTATAGGTTTTTTTAAATTTTGAAACTCACAGTTTCAAATCTCAGTGACGACTAAGTACAATATCCCGAACATGTGGTGATGAATCAACATTCCTTATAATACTATCCAGTTTTTTTTACAACAAAAAACTTGATTCTTCACAAGTAGTCGAAAATCCATGGTTAAAAACAATCAATAATGTGAGATGCCGAGTGATTCCATATAAATTTGGTTGTGGGTGGACTACAAGCCCAGGCAAAAGACCAGGGGGTGGTGTTAAACAGCACAAATCACATAAAGTTGTGTAGTATCTGATGAGAAACAAACTTTAGGCACTGTGCCGTCAATTCTAGTGGTACAGGTGAGAGCACAGGTGAGTTGAATGTCTTTCTGAAAGAGGTATTTTTTTATGAAATTATTTACGACAGCACTATTGTCGATAATGAAAAAAAAAGGTTTAAAACCTAGTCCCGTCAATAAATAATGGTTCTGGAATTCAGGAAAAATTTTGTATTTGCTACATTTCCTGCACAGTAATAGCAGATTATTTTTGAAATATTATTGTCGATAGTACTTGCATAAACTTTGAAAAATATAGAAAAATAATCCGTCAATATTTCTTTGTTAGATTTGCAACTTTTGATATTAAATCTTTCAATACTCTTGACTTACATTACCTACTATTTTGGTCTTTAATTACTAGACGGCATTAACAAGATAATAATAATGATATTAAATAATAATTAAATATTATGGTGACTTCAACAATAAACGGAAATTTTTATAATATGAGAATTTTAAAGGATAATCTTGAAAATTTTGGTTTTCGGTCCTAAAATAAAAGTTCCAATAGATATTTTCATGGACAGATATGTAATGTGTCATCAAGTCATAAGTGATTTACCGATATTTTTCATTAAATGAATGTTAAAGGAATTAAATAAAATATTGTGGAACATTATAAACCACGTAACTTTTATTAGCTTTCATAAAGTTTGAAACGCATTAATGTTTTTGTATTTTTTATCTCATTATGTTTTATTTTATTATCTATATTTTGTTGAAATTTATAAAATGATAGATGAAAACTAAATTCACTACTGCACAAGTACGGAGATTAAAATATGTTTACAAATTTAAATATTTCAAAAGTTTTATCATTCTTCGTCAGAATTCTAGGTATCAATTTCAGCATTGGTTTCAGAAACCGTTTCATCATCAGAAGTAGGCTCTTCCTCGACATTTATAAAATATTAATATATTATATCATTAGGAAAATATTAATTGATATTACTCGAATCAAATTTCTGTAAGAAATCTGTGTGTTATCTGTATCATCATCTTCTGCCTCAGATTGTTCGTCCTGTACAACAATGTCCTGCCGATTTGATCTAACCCCATTGAACCAGTTAAAACCATATTTGTTATCATTCTATTTTCAACCAAAGTTGAATGGAGTTAATGACATGGGATTACATTCCTAGTTCGAGTCAAATGAACTTTAATATAGAATAGTCGAAAATTATTTTCCGAAATAAGAAAATTCACTTTTCCTTATAAAATTGACGGCATAGTAAAATATGTCATTTTCGAAGCAAATAGCATTGAATTAGCTAAACTTTAGGTTGTATAAAATAATCACCACTGCGAGGGGTAAAAACGCGATTTCTGACCCCATGTTACATCCCATTCTGACGGCGTAATTATTTTATGAGTCTTCAATAAAAACTAAAACTAATCTAATCAACGACGCCAAGTATTCGATTAACTGAAAGGGGGTGAGGTTAAATTTGGCTAATCTAAAAATTTTTCCTGACTTCCGGTACCCTTATTTATTAACGGGGTACTAAAGCATTCTTCTTCCATTTTCTCTCAAACGACAATAGTGGCATCAAATATAATTTTATAAAAAATACCCCTTTTGAAAACACAGTTCAACGACCTGTGCTTTCACCTGCACTGTGGAGAATTGACCGCATAATACCTAAAGTTTGTTTTTTCAACTGATACTACACGACTATATGTAATTTGTGCTGATTAAAATCACCCTCTGATTTTTTGCCTGGGCTCGTAGTCTAAAACTGTCTATCCGTCCCTGTGAACCAAATGCGTCCTCATAGCAGTACCAGTACATGTGGTACTGAATGGATGATTATGAAATATGATTATATTTTCTGTTGTTCATAAATATTTCGGCTAATAATGGTCTTAACAGATTACCCATAATTAGGCAGTCCTCACTCGTTATTGAAATGAAAATACTTTTGCTTTGAGCTGATTTGTAACAACGAAAGGATGTCTTATTTGAAAAGCAGATTGATATGATTGAAATATAATAATTTTTCTACAAGTCCTTCAAAAGAGTACTAGGATAGTTCTTAACATGAAAAGGAGCAAATTTCATATTATCAGGTATACTGATTTTTTCAACTTTATCGATTATATAAAAATATTTCTGATCGGAAATTTTAGTTTGAATTTGTAATGTTCATTCAATAAGTCATTGAGAAATTCTGAAAGTTTGAAGGAAGGTGCTGTCACATTCGATACTACAGGTCTAAAAGGATAATTTTGTTTGTGATGTTCGATTAAAGTTCATAATTGAGGAGGTTGTGCATAAGAAGAAACAAGTTTGTATTCTTTCTTCTCTCTAATTACTGAACTAGTTGAAGTTTTCATTTCTTTATGAAATTTAGGGTTGCATCCTTAGTTGTTATATTACAGATTCCGGAGTTCAATTATTAATTGTAATTTTCTAGAGATAAATGTGTATTTACCAATCAGGGATAAAACTATCAAACGCTAAAATTTTGTGTTGATAAGGATGAAATGATAAGTTAAGTACTCATATATCTGTGTGGGAAGGGTTGCGGTAAAGGTTAAAACATATGTACTAATTTCCTTTGAAATTGTTATAACTTAAAAGGTAATTGAACAATTATTTTGAATAACTGTGGTTTCATGTTTGAATATAATGAAAGGATAAATAGAGTTTAATAGAGTACGGCTTTCCCAAATTCTGAATATTAAATTATTAAGTCAATCCAAAGTAAATCTGCCGAAAATGATAAATTGTTCACGAAAGCTGATGAAACGCAGTTATTGCCGTAAAAAAGCTGATTATATTTCAATAACAGATAAATTTTTAGTTTTATCCATGATTACCTTTCAATAATAGTTACAATCCTCCATTAGTGAATAATCTTTTGAAGAAAAAGCAGACTAGAGCAGCTTTGGATGAGATTTATCCTACAGGAAAATCGAAAAAATATCTCGATATGTTAACGTAGTTTGGCAGTGCAAGCGAGAAACTTGAGTCTTTCATGAATAAAAATGATTTCAATATAGCTTCCCGAACCAATAATAATTCACCTAACAAAAATAATAAATCTGGAATTTACAAGTTGAACTGCAGTGACTGCAATAAATGTAAGTTTGGTAGAACCCTTAGAAATTTTAAGACTGGAATAGCAGAACACAAACGAAGTTTCTTAAATTAGAAATCAAATGTAATCACTCTTTTAACCTGCATTCTAGATCTGACACACATATAGTAGTAATTGGAAAATAGATCTTTGGGAAATTTAGAGATTAACAAACACATACAAAGAGAAATATTATCAATTTGCAAATAGATTTAAATTCGTCACCCTATTGAATCTTTTAAAGAAGCGACCCTTATAAAAGACTTTATGGATTTTCCTAAAGATTAAGTCAATAATGTATTTGGTTATTTCTTTTATATTTTCTTTGCACATATAAATAACTTACTACCATTCTTGCGCCTCTATCGTATGATGAAGCTACTGTATAGTGAAACGTATCACGATTATTTTATATTTTAGTAAAAATCCTGAATATTCTATTCTTTTTTAATTACAGGTTTTCATCATTAAAAGCCTCCCGAGTTCAAATCTTGATGTTGGTAACTGCCTGTACAAATGCCGTTGTATATTGAATTATTGATTCAGCTAGCTTATTTCGTTGGAAAATCATGATATATTTCTTGCTCTTTCATCATGATTTTCAGTATGAGTGAATTTAGTCTACCAAAATCGCATATCCAGTATCTATGAGATGAGATATATTCAAGGTGAACCCATTATTCTGTTTTAGATGAATGATGGTTCACAATGATCCAAGTTGGTACTGTTCTCTTCTGCAATTTGAATTTTTTTTCTGAACAACAGCAGCTGTCACACAAAATAACTCCTTATGAGATGATGGAATGAAAGAGTGCAAAATATATGAATCGGTTCCTCTCAAAATCATGTTTGAAGAACTACATCTTTCTAAGAAGAAAGATGAGAGAAGAAAGTTTACTAGCTATCGCATTGGTATGTGGTTCCCAAATAAGAGAATTGTCCATGATGATTGCCAAAAGATTAACGGTTCGACGGATGAATAGCCCTTCACCGGCTATTTCACCATTTGGTGGAATAATGATAGATTGAGTTTTGGATTCATTCAGCAGTTCATTCGTTTCGAACCATATCTCGGCTTTCAGAGTTGCGTCTTTTTTAAGTTTGACACTGACTCTATATCGACCCATTAAACAGGTCCGAGATGAAGTGCAAGATCGTCTATATAAATAAGAAACTATAAGGACTTCAAAACTGGTCCCTGAGGTCAATAGTTCACAGGCATGAAATCAAAGATGGCACCACGAACTAAAACACAATGAGGGCGACTGGACAAGAGTGAAGAAACTTCAGAAATAATCATCTGATGCCAAATCCATATAGGGCAATCCTCATATGTATAATATTACTTGATGCGTCTTTTCTGGAATCGTTACTGTGTTCCGATGTAATTGACTAGGATGCTAAAAAGCGATATGCGATACTGATGATTTCCTAATAAAGATGCAGATTCAATATGCCGTTTTGTTTTTCGGTAACCTGTTTGATTGTATTATCGTGGCTCTTGATGGCGACGAGCATGGTGGGAAGATTTGAGGACAATTCTTGTCTGGGGGAGGATTTTTCATTAATCAATGGATTGTTGTATCATAATTCTTTTTTTGAAGCAACTGCAGTGGCCACCTATATATGAAAAAGTTTACTTCCATCAGAAAATTATCTCTTGTGTTTAGTATATCAGCTTAACAGTGTGCAGGATTATAAAACATCATCAATTATACTCTTATAAAAAGAAACTAGTTCATGAAATAATCGAAGACGATCAGAATTGTGAAATTTTGAGTGAAAAATATATGTTTTTCTGATGAGAGTATCTTTACTCTCAATAGTGAAGTGAAAAGACACAATTGTCAGTATTAGAATACCTAGAATTATGAGTGGTTCCCACAGGCATGCACAAAAACGACTCCGAAATTGAATGTTTTGGCTGGAATTTATGGAAACCATATAATAGGACCTCTCTTCAACGAACGTAATCTCGATGGAGACACTTATTTGCAGCTTTTGAAAAAATTAATGAATCCTCAGAAATTTTAGAAAATGATTAAACTCTTCCAGAGAATGAGATATATTTCTTGCTTCTGCACATTTCGATGTTCGTGTGCGAGAACGTATGGATGCAATTTTCCCAGGTCGGTGGAATGGCAGAAGAAGAACTGTTGAGTGGCCAGCTAGGTCGCCTGATTGGGATCATTTAAATTTCTTCTTATGGGGTTATCTTGAATCGAGAGTTTATGCTCACAACCTTAAAACTTGGAAGAGCTGCGGTGTAGAATCATAATCGAATGCAGACCTTTGATAATACAAGTTCTTCAAAATGTTAGAAGAGAATTCGAGAATCGTATACATCATTGTATGAAGGTAGAAGGAGGTCATTTTAAGAATATAATTTGATCTTTCACATTTTCAAATTTTTGTTTATATACAAGCTTTCGTTGTGTTTGAACTGTCTGTATGATATTAAATATTCATATGGATATTATATGTTCAATTTCGACTTAGGTGCTCTTGTGAGTAGGGGGTTGATTTCACATGTCCGAACCAACTCAGAAATTGGTTTCCCTCCAATCAAAAACTAACGTGTTTCAGCTCTTTTCGCTACACTCAGTATTTCTTGACATAGAGAGGGTGTTAATTTTTTTGTTCGAATACAAACTTTCGTTATTTCTGTGTGATATTTCAATTCATTTTAGTTTTAATTTTAATTTGAAGTCTTTCATACTCATAAATTTATACCCTGTAAATGTACATTAATGAAATATTGTTTGAAAACATTAAAATTTGAAACCTTCGAAATATTTCATGTTTTATTTCCGATTATTCGGATTATTTAAGAGATCTTATAGCTCTCCCCAAGTGTGTATCCCCCTGTTCGTCAAAGTGCTGTAATTAAGGGTACTCAAAGCCTCCCCCGTTTAATCCTGCCTCAGTCACTGTCCCGCACAGGATTAAAATTCACCCTTAGCCCGCAGCTATTCGGAATATACTGTGGAATCCAGTTGGAATTCGGGCTATTCGATTAGCTGTGCTTCTCTCCCAAGAACGTACAAACGATTGCATAGCAAACTCCATAACAATAAACAGAAGAAAACACGACTACCCTATGAGTGGATTTCATATAAATTATTATGCACAATCAAAAGCATTGTTGCAGGAAATTCATTTCAATATTGAATTCTTTATGTAAGCTGGCTCAACGCGATTCGTAGGTAGCATTTGCGAGTAGAATATGACTCTCTATACTTGCAATGTTGACTTTTTCGTTAGCACGAACTCTTTGTCGTGGAACACAAATCGACATCGATCGATGAACGCCGCAGAACGCAAATGTTAAGGTGCGAAACCATCTCTACTCGCAACCTACACGGGTTTTAACGCCGCAACTGTAGAGCACCTATAAGAATCATTCTTAAATGCTAAGAATTCATTTTGTAAAAAGGAGTACAGATCCATTATGCGTTGTAATTGTATGGGATGGTTCATGAAAGTTCAGGAACTCTAATATTTCCTAATTAGAATTTAGTAGAAAAGAAATGAAACATCATTAACAATAATAAATGAAAAGTAACTTTTATATTGAAATATGATTACAGAGAGAGTTTTTTTGGTTACAGGTCATCCCCATTTCTTCAATCAATTGTCATGCGGTTTGGATATCATCTCCATGGCTGGTGAATGGCTGACTGCCACTGCGAACACAAATATGTTCACTTATGAGATTGCACCAGTATTTATCCTGATGGAGAACGTGGTCATGACCCATATGAGAGAAATCATTGGTCCGAACTGGAAAAATGGAGATTCCATTTTAGCCCCAGGTAAGCAATTCCTAAATATTGATTACCAGCTCTGCTGGCTCGCAACAGAGAAAAACGACTGACGAATAGCGTATGCTTGTACGGCCAAGGGGATCAAAAGCCAAACGTAGTGTCAAGGCGCTTAATGGAGCGTTTCAAATACTTAACGATGTTGAGAATTTTTCTGATTAATGAAAATTAAATTAGATGTGAGTGATATCAATTATATATAAATCAAAAAAAAATTCGAGAGTACTACAAACATCACAATAATGTAATCCAATGTATCAGAATATCAACACATCGTTTCATACAAAAAAGTTCGCAGATAACCAATTTTAAGTTGTTAAATACATTGCGCCAAGAATTTAACGCCCAAATTCAATATTTTTGATAGGCAATTAACTGTTCACATAATTTTTTCGGATATTTCCGGACATATGCCAACAAAATTGGTTGTTTTTTTGGCGCACATGTTTCTCACATAAGAAATAAAATGAAAGAAATGAATTGAGATTTTGCAAGAAGCCAAAACATATCAAAAACAACAGTTGTTGATCAATTTCATTTTCGGTAATAATGTAATGCGAGTCACGAAATTTGACGCCGTCTTGTGTTCCAGAGGTGTTGAATGATCTAGGGTTGACTTATACGAGGATAGGCCAAAGGCTTGAGTTGTCCCACTCAACTGTTTCCAGAATGATCCGCATGTTGTACAGGGGACTGCTAGCCGATAAAGGAGACCTAGGCAATGAAAACCAGTAGCAACAACGGTGATCCATGACCGTTATTTAAAAATTTCCTCGTTGAGACAACGGTTCGCTAGACCTATCCATCTTCAAATGTAGCTTCGACAGAACAGTGGAGTGTAATTTAGCATTTCAACGATACGACAACGTCTCAAGGAATTTTTGGTTTGAGGTCTCGTATCTCATCTGGAGGCCTTGCTCTAATGGAAGAATATCGAATTTTGTTATGGAACATGTCAATTGTTTAGAAGATGACTGGGAGAGAGTTCTGCTCACAGATGAGTTGAGATTTTATTTCTTTCTTTGAGATCGACGTTCTCTACTGTACAGATGTCAAAATGAGAGATAGTTCTTTGGATTAAATCCCCACAAAGTCGGTCCTACTTTTCGGATTCTGGGAATCGCATAAGCGCTCATCCTTTGGAGGAGATGTAAAGCCGTCGGTCATGCCTAACAGAGATAACGCATCTCTGATGCCTCAAAATATTTGATCTTCAACCTTTCAATATTAGACGGCTTCGAGGTGATCTTATTATTGTCTACAGGGCCTTGAATAACAGGTTCGGTGCATATTTGTCTCCACTTTTTATGATCAATCACAACAGACGTCTGCGAGGCCACAGACTGAAATTATATCGATAAAACTCATGGATATTATCTGAAGCAGGCAACTGAAGATTTCTAAGTACCTACAACAAGTTTTTGTTAAGCAATTATTGTATTTCATTTAGTTTTCTGTGGGTAGGTTAAATGATTGATCTATTTGCTTTTGAGCCTATTTTTAAGTCATTTTGTATTACTTTGTTTTCACTGCTCTGCAAACTCTTAGACATAACGTATATTATGATTTTTGAGTTGTATAGGCATCATGCCTCAACTCTAATTTATATTAAATTATAATAATAATAATAATTTCTTATCGTGTCACAAGAGGTTATTATTCGATTTCTCGATTCTTCTACAGTGTTTATTGGAGAAGTATAAACTAATCTTTTGAGATATTCCCATGAGAAAAAGTCTAAACTATTTAAGTCTGGGGACCTAGGAGGCCATAGTCTGGCTCACCCCCCACCTATCCATCGGTTGTTGAATGTATTATTCAATACTTCCCTAGCTTCTTCACTAAAATGTGCTGGTGCCACGTCATGCATGAACCACATTATGTTTCTCACCAAAAGTGGCACATCCTCGAGCAATAAAGGTAACTCCTCCTCAAGAAATTGCCGATAAGCAGAACCGATTAGTCTGTTAGACAAAAAAAATGGCCCAATCAAATAATTTCTAATTATTCCGACCCAGACATTTAGTGAGAATTGTGCGTGATGATGAGATTCTTCAATCAAATGGGGTGTTTCTCCAGCCCAATAATGATTATTGTGAAAATTTGTGATAGCAGTTCTCGAAAAGTTAGCTTCGTCTGTGAACATTATTTCACTATCAAAATGAGCATTTTTCTAATTTTATCTAAGAACCATCGGCAGAAATTCAGTCTTGAAGGAAAATCTCGAGGAAGTAGAGTTTGGACGCGTTGAATATTAAACGGGTACAATAAAAAGTCATAGAGAATCCTCCAAACTAGAACATGTGAAATATTCAACTGATTTTCAATACCTCTTGTACTCACATGAGGATTCAATTCAATACAATTCTAAAGTGCTTCCTCAATAACTGGAGTTCTCATAGTTTGAGTTGCACCTTTTAAATGATTATTTGCAGTGAAAGTACCAGTTTCCCTCAACCTTCTATGGATATTTGAAAATGTTCGCCTGTCTGGTGTTCGCCTAGCTTCTGTTGTGTTTCCGTCAGCCAGACCGTACATGTAATGGATATCAGCCAATTCGGCGTTAGTGAAATTAGCCATTTTTTCTTACAGCAATAACTTCAAAAGTCTTACTAAACAATTCGAGCAGACACTGTTTCAACTTTAGCAATTGTAAAAATAAATAAATAAATGAAAAAAATCAAAGCCTACAAGTCATTTTTTTAATTAGATGTGCTTTCAATTCAGCAAATACATATAATCGTTTAATAATTTTTTGCTCGAGAACCGTAGGAGATACGAAAAACTTACAATATCTCAAAAGTTTAGTTTATACCACTGCAGTGAACACTAGAAGAATTGAGAAATCGAATAATAACTCCTTGTGGAATATTTCAAAGAGTGCGTGATAATATGTGAAGAAGGAAGAGGCCTATATTCTTGCAGGTGGAGGACAATTCTAGCAATTCATTTAGTTTTTAATTGTTCTTTTTTAGTTTGATATTGAGTAAGTATAAGTTGAGTCTCTGAAAACGAGCTATTACAATAAAAGCAAATTTTGGGCATACCTATCGAGTATTTCTATTAGTTTTTTTATTGAGCGAATAACATACAATTAAAAAAATTCAAATTCAATAATTTTTCACTCGAAAACGGTTGGAGACACGAAAAACTTACAAGTGTCAAAAAATTTCTATATTGAACGAAAATGATGAAAATTGATTGTACGCTGATCAGTGGTGTACTGCAAAAGTTTGAAAGGGTAAAAGAAGACATGGCTCCGGAAAAGAAAACACCTTGTTGAAATTTAGAACGTGTAATGATGAAGGCTGTAATAAATAGCTCGCATTCCAAATTTGGGCTGAATATCTTAAAAACTGCAGGAGTTTTGAAGAAATCGGAAATTTCAATACCTTGTAGCTCCGTAATGAAGCTTTTGCGGACCTATGTTTATATGAACTTTTTTTCTCAAGATTGCACGTAGATTTACCCCCTCAAGTTGTGACATACTATTATGTAACACCCTGTATATCACATAGCTGTAGTACTAAAACGTCGAAATCTGTCCACCTTGTACAACGTTTTTAGTGTGACAAAGGTTCCAGTTGGCAACTTGTTAGAAGATTTCAGAAATTAAAAATCGGTACATTCTTTGTTTGTTCTTGTTTTGTTCGTTTATCATTGATAACTCAGTTGACAAAAATCTATTGCAATTTAGTCGAGCCTCTGTCAGGTCAGCTACTCTGAACAAAATGAAAATATACTTCTCAAACAAGACAATGTTTTTTGAATGTTAATTCAAAAAATGCAGCGGTCGTTGATCAAATGTTTCCAGTTGTTTAAATTTGCATATGCTGATGAGAGAGGATATCAACAGTTAACACAGCCAAAACGTGTTGATCCCCTAATTCCAATGTCAATAAGTGAGAGAGATCTGCAATGCAAATTGAAAAGGGTGAACCTGGCCATCAATCTGTTCTTTCTCATGAAATTCGGGCGTAAAGGGATCGATTTTTAATTCATGCCACAGCTGTGAGGCGAAATTTTCAATCAAGGACGGAACGGCAGTTTTTGCGTTCATTAAAATCATTTCAATTGTGATATTTCAATGCGAGATACAGACAGCGATGGAATATCAACGATGAAGGAAGTAATATCAAATATTTTTATTACAGGAGGATCGATTTCCAATTTGTATGCTTTCTTGGCTGCTAGGCATAAGATGTTCCCGAATTATAAGGAGAAGGGAATTGCAACGATTCAAGGACAACTTGTTATGTTCACGTCAGATCAGGTGAGTTTTCTAGAAGTAGGCAATAGCATATTTCGCAATATATGCAAACTGTAACATTTAAGCCAAGTCAATCTTTCTCCCCGGTAAAATTCAGTGTACGGCCATAAGTGGAGCACTTCATTTGAATTCCTTTCTAATGAAATGGATGGAAATGTATATTAATATGAAGAAAGCATATCGCATATCTTTGAAAATTTTGAAACAAGGAATCTAGCCTATGTTTGAAGATTTAATTTGATTTGATTGACGAGGTCGTTACTTAATGAAAATCGATATACATATTTTCAAGGAAATAAAACTATTGAACTATTGTATTTAGATTTTCACTATATTAACAAAACTATGACCGGTTTCACCATACTGTGGCTTCATCAGATAGATACAAACTAATGAACAGAGTTATTCTTTATATATTAGTCTTATTTCCTAGTTAATATTACAATATGTACAAGAGGTATGTTGGAAAACCCATCGGAGTTGCTTACTTTATGAATTGAAAAGATTGAGTAAAGGTGAAGGATTCAGATATAATTGACTATTAAGTAACTCACCTGAATTCTTTTATTTTGTAATTTATAAAATTTCCCATAGATTGAGTTTTTGTCTATCATTTTCATTGTGTGAAAATTTTGAAATTATCATTAAGTTATGGTTTTCATCGAGTAAGTGATTAGAATAATTAGAATCTGATTTATGATGATTGAAACTACGTTTGTGCTCGGATAATCTATTTTGAAATCTCTGAAAGATCTACCAATATAAATTTTAATACTATCCCGCAAGACAGTTTATAAACACCGGATTTATTACTTTTATAAATTGTAGATTTGTAGTTCTTGATATGTCGGCCTAAAGAGTTATCAGTTCGGACTGTAGCCGTTACTGACTGCTATTTGTTTAATTATGTATTGCTCCTTCAAAAAATTATTTTGTGACATTGGGATATTAATGAGTCTATGTACCATAATATTGTAAGCAGCTAAATTATGTGGATAAGGATGTGTAGATGAGCTGTGAATAGTAATATCTGTATGCAATGGCTTATGAAAATAGAAAAATCATGTTTGCCGGTAATTTTAGTAATAGTTAAATCCAGAAAGTTAATGGAGTTTTCAGTTTCTATCTCTAGCGTGAATTCAATATTATCGTGAATTTTGTTAATGAATGTTTTGAATGACTCTAATTGTCTATTTGTGCCAGTGAAACAACAAATGATATCTTTGACATATCTAAACCAATAAATAAAGTGTTTGAATAACGGATGTTCTTGGATAGTTTCTTCAATATTATCCATGAAAATTTCAGCGAGTAGATGGCCCTTGTTAAACCTTTTTTACTATTATTTAATACTCCATTGAAGTTAAAATAATTTGGTTCTAAACAAATTTCTAAAAAGTGTAAGATTTCTGACTGAATTACCGGATTGACTTTATCAATTTGGAGGGCGTTGTTGATGAGTTTCACTGTATCACTAGGTGGAACACCAGCGTTCGGTGGTAGTATCGTGTGCTGAATTTTATTCATTAGGACTGAAGAGTTTTTTATTGAGAATTTAGGTTCAAAATTAGCGTACTGTTGAAGGATGTCTATGAGAAAGTGTGAAAGTTTCGCAGCTGGAGCTTGAAAATATGAAACTGCTGGTCTAATGGGATGCCCTGTTTTATGGAGTTTGACGAGGGAGTGAAGTTTTGGTGATTGTGGGTTGTCAATGAAAAGTTTATATTTTTGGTTGGTAGGTATTATTGACTTGGCATACTCTAAAGCGTTCTTTACTATGGATTGAAATTTATTAGTTGGATCTTTATCAATTCTGGCACAAACAGACAATTAGAGTCAATCAAAACATTCCTTAACAAAATTCACGATAATATTAAATTAGAGTCATTCAAAAATTCATAAACAAAATTCACGATAATAGTAAATTCACGCTAGAGATAGAAACTGAAAACTTCATTAACTTTCTGGATTTAACTATTACTAAAATTAACGGCAAACATGATTTTTCTATTTTTCATAAGCCATCGCATACAGATATTACTATTCACAGCTCATCTACACATCCTTATTCAAATAAATCAGCTGCTTACAATAGTATGGTACATAGATTCATTAATATCCCAATGTCACAAAATAATTTTTTGAAGGAGCAAAATATAATTAAACAAATGGCAGTCAATAACGGTTACAGTCCAAGTATGATTGAGAACATGATTTCACGCAAAAATTTCAAAAAGCAATCCAGGAAGTATTTTCAAGTGAAAAAAGTTCCAACACAAAATACAACAGCTTAACTTATATTGGTAATCCTAGTCTAAAATTAAAATCATTCCTCTCGCATTATAATTTCAATATAGCATTCCGAACTGATAATTCTTTAGGCCGACATATCACGAACTACAAATCTAAAATTGATAAAATAATGAATCCGGTGTTTATAAACTTTTGCGGGATTGTAATAGAATTTATATTGGTAGAACTTTCAGAAATTTCAAAGTTACATTATCCGAGCACAAACGTAGTTTAATTTTCATAAATCAGATTCTCATTATTCTAATCACTTACTCGAAGAAAACCATAACTTTAATGATAATTTCAAAATTTTACACAATGAAAATAATAGACAAAACTCAATCTATGGAAATTTTACAAAAGAAAAGAATTCAGGTAGATTACGTAATTGTCAATTCGATCTTAATCCTTCACCTTTACTCAATCTTTTCAATTCATAAAGTATGTTAATCAGTTTGTATCTATCTGATGAAGCCACAGTGTGGTGAAACCAGTCATACTTTTGTTAATACAGTGAAAATCTAAATACAATAGTTTTATTTCATTGAAAATATTTGAAGATTTACTTAAACGACGAACACCATTCATATAAGTTCCATTGTTGGACACTTAAAATATAACAGAAATAAATAACAATGACTATTATTCAAAGTAATATAGTGTTCCGCGGAAAATGCTGAAAGCTATAGCTCCTACAATTGTTGATCGATTTCAATGAAACATTAACAGAAATACATCAGAAACCATATTAAATTAAATGAATTGATTTCCACAATGTTAATTTTTAATACACACGACCGGTTTAAGCAGTTTCGTCATTTTCAAATGTATAAGGTAACAGTTATGGGAAAGTATGTGCTAACTATACTTATTTTCAATGTTTAGTAGTGGGGAGTGATTTAATTCTAGTTGACTACTGTGAGTGATGACTTTTGTGTTTTTACAAATTTTGTTAATTCTCAAACTTTCAAACAGATTAATTCATTCAATTTGAGGAAAATTTTAAATTATCTAATGCACTTATGTAATCTGTTGTTTTAATATGTTATAATTATAAAAACTGAGGTTATTTGAGTGGGTATGTTATTTGAATATAGATTCAAAATTTTGAACTCTTTATCCTATGTAAGCTGTTGGACATTGCTTGCATTCATATTCCAGACTGTTTGAATTTATTAGTTTTTCCTTCCTTCTTGGCATTGAATGAAAATTTGTTGGTAGCACTGGAAATGGAAGAGGAGGTTGTTGAATTAAATTTGGAAAGATATTTGCTGATATTGTTAAGAGTTAAGAGCGGGCCTATGAGAGTTGGACATGCGTACATAAATTAGCTGCTTGAATTCAATGATCCAGCTTTTCTATTTCTCTACCCATAATAGACTCTAATACGGAAATCAATATTATTGAGAAAATTCCATCAAATGATAATATTCCACTCTCCCATATAAACACTTTCATCAAATACAAAGAACAAAAACAATCCCAACCTAAGCGAATTATTATTCAATGACAGAGAAAACACTAATAAAGGGTCCGAAGTATACAGAATTGAATGCTCAACAGCTTACGTAAGACAAATAGGTAGAAATTTTGAATCTAGATTCAACGAACATTTTTCCTCAGTTGATAAATCCTTAGATTTTGAACATATCAAACAATAAATCACATAATTACATTAGACATAAAATTCTCCACAAATGCAAAACAGGTATGACAGTCAATCTGTTTACAATGTTTGGAAATCAACAAACTTTGTGAAAACTCAAAACTCATCACTCTCAATAGTCAACTGGAATTTCCGAATTTTCTCTCACTTGTTTGCTTCTCAAATTCTACCTGATTGTCTGCGTACGTAGAAAATACACTGTATAATGTATAAGAACTTATACATTCGTATTTTGAGAATGAATTTAAATGAAAATTTGTATGTGGAATAAATTTTCCTAATAAATTTATATCTACTTGAATGAGAAAGGAAACGAGCACTCCTCGATACAGAGAGTATGAACTGGGCGGTACGTTCATTTTGTTACACTTGGATGACCAGTACTTAAGCATGTCGAATCCATTCGAAAATGCAGAACCAGATCATTAAATTTCTATTTCTGCTGAGATTTAATAATTTTCCTCATCACCTCCTTAGCCGTGATCGTCTAGTGGTTAGGACCCTACGTTGTGGCCGTAGTAACCCAGGTTCGAATCCTGGTCACGGCAAGAGGTTTTTTATTGAAATATTTTCATGAATATATACTTCTATTGAATTTATAGATTCTCTTCATAACATTTTATTTGAAGATTATTTAAGAACGGGAAAACAAATCAATTTTTGTTTCGAAAGGAAATCTTTCGTGGGTAGTTAGCGCCTGCGTCCATTAACTAGTAAATTCATTCACCTTGAAGTTTTAGATAAAGGAAGGTAATGTCTTTTGAAGCCCCTTTTTATAAATTACAACAATCTTGGAAAGATTTTATTGTTTTATCAAGTTGGCACTAAGAAAATAAAATGTTTTCAAAGCAAAATTGTCTTCCATTTACTTCTATAATACAATCCTGAGTGAAAATCGTCTCTAACATGGTTCAGCATATTTGGAGTTATTTGATAATACTCGCCAACAATTCGCTGACGTAGAGCGCCCGAATTCTAAGGCTGAATCACAAAGAATTTAGATTTAAGATACCTTCACTAGAAAAAGTCTAGAGGGTTTAGGTCAGGAGATCCGGCGGGCCACTACGTAGGATTTCTTTTTCCAATTCAACGACCAATTGTTGTTGAAGTAATAAGGGTATTGATTTCTAGTTTTTCTGTTATCAATGGATGAACCGCATTTTCTAGAATATCGGGATAAATTTCATTGTTTAAATAAGGAATAAGATTAATTAATAGGTGTCATTCAGTTCCTACCCAACTGTTTAGCTATTCCGGATATTGCATGTAGGTTTCTTGAAATACATGACGATTTGTATCGGTCTAAATCAACAGTTATGCTGGTTATATTTTTCTATGACGTTAAGAAGTGCATTCGTCAGAAAATTAAAAGTGGTTCAAGAAATGCTGGTTATTGTTGATACGGTTGGCTATCAATTCCCAAAACTCTTGCCTTCGATCCAAATTGTCATCAATTAATTCATGAATTAATTTAATTTTGTACGGATGGAACTTGCATTTATAAGAACGTTATATTGGATAACACCGGAAGCTGCAGAAATTTGTAGTATAGATTCGTGTTTGTCATAAGTTGGATATGTCCCTATACCATCGTAGCTGCTGATTTATCATTCACAATTCCAATGGGTGCCTTTATCACTGAATGCGTTTCAATATATTTTGGTATAAATGGCGTTACGTTCAAGATGGATTTGGTTGAATACCCTTGCAGCCACTCTTGCACAATTTTAATATTGGTAATATATATATTCTTTTGAAAAAGATAGGATTTTCAAAACTTCGAATAATTGTATTTACAATAAACGCTTATATCTATAATTTTGGTGTGTGTCAGAAAAACACAAGTGTGGGCTCAGGAAAATGTAACAAGGGACCATAACGAGTGAAAAAACCCGAGGAAAAAACTCGTTTCGCTTTAGCACTAGTAATAGCTAGTCTGTTTAAGTTGTGTTCGTATCGTGTGTACATAAAGAGTACCAAAGATTTTTCTGCTTAGCAGCTTCAATTCTCATCTTGCACTCCATGATTTCCAGACGAAGACAAGGGTGAAAGGAAGGGGGTTTGGGACAGGAATCTGTAACAAGGGATAAAGAAAACCAGCAGAAAAATAATTCAACAATCATACGTGACTCTTATATGTCTAAACACACTTGAGTTTGAGAAAATATTTTACATAGCAAGCAAGGCCATAAAAAGGACTAAGGAGAGAATCAAAAAGTACATAACCTGCGATATTTCCTCTTTCGCGGAGATGTTCTTCCGTTGCTATGTTAGTCTCCTGAAACATAATCACTTCCTTGTTCTTGCTTGCCAATTTTGAAGTATAATCTCGCAAAATCTTTTCAATATTCAAACTCAACAAAACAATTCCCTCTCTGTTTGACCGAGAGAGCCCCGATGGCTAGGTTCGGTCTTCTAAGTGATGACGATTATGATCTAAAATCATTAAGAACCCAATAAATAAATTGCGAAAAAAATTTGACAGACGTTTTTTGGTAATAATGGAACACGTTCTTGCAATATGAGGTGCGGCTATTAAATAACGAGACTGACGCTGCAGCAGAACAAGTGCATTTTGATCATGTTATTGAAGGCTTCCCTTTCAAAAGGTACACCATGAATATTTTTGAAATATTCACCACATAAGCAAACTAGAAACACTATGATTATTTGCAATTCTGAAAATTTCGTTCATTTGCAGAATGCAAACGTTTTATCAGATAAAAATTATGCTTTTAAGAACAGAAAATTCTGATCCATTTCGTTCCAAATTTCGGTCAGTCTGTTCCGAACCTCATTCACGGTATATGGCTGATTTTGCTGGCTTCTTAATCTTTTTTTCAGAATGTTCCAGACATGTTTGATGGGTGTTAGGGGTGGACTCCGTGCAGGTGATTTTATTGCAGTGATTTCGTGATCTTGGAGGTAGTTCTTAACGATATGAGTTTGGCAAGGTTAGCGTATCATGCATAAACGAAAATTTTTCAACCATGTTTGCCGCAAATGGTACAACACGTTCTTCTAGAATATCGGTACTCTTTTCTTCTATTAAAGCTGCATTTGAAGATATCTTGCAGTAGAGAACCGTTGTCTCAACGAGGAAATTCTCAAATAACGGTCAATAACTAGTCTCTCTGTATCTGCGCATTATTCTGGAGATGATAGTTGAATGGAACACCTCAAGACTTTGGCATATTCTTCTTTGTATATAACTCCAAACAAGGTCATCAACACCACTGCTTCAGCACATTCTGCCGGGGTTAGGTTAGGATATTGATATATTACTGAAAAATTTTTCACGAGATATATTAATCGAAACTTTTGTATTTTCAGTTCAAATGTAAAAAAAACTGCGCCAAGAAATTAGCGCAAAAAATCAAAAATTCAATTGTCTTCAGAATAAGTTTAGATAAGTAGAAGAATTATTTATCCAGTAATTCACATGCACTGAGGAATGCTCGAGGACAATCGATATGGAAATGGTACTCATAGAAATTGAAATAGAACTAAAAATGAAAAATAATTTTTGAAAAAAAATCAAATCCCCAAAAACTTGTTAATACCGGATATTTCCTCCCCTGGCGAAAATTACTGCATGAGATACTCAAAATCTATGGCTTTGAAGCATGCTGATCCATTTCGATCAGTCTGTTCCGAACCTCATTCACAGTAACCTGAAGTTTTACGGAAATCTTAATCTTCTATTGAGAATGTCCCAGACATGTTCGATGGAATTGAGGTCTGGACTTCGTGCATACCATTCCATTGAAATGATTTCGTGATCTTCAAGATAGTTCCTAACGATATGAGCTTTGTGAAGTCTGGCGTAATTGTGATTTTGAGATATTATTGTGATTTATTACGTGCCTTTACAAATTTAAATTGGTTACACTTGTCATATGAAAATTTGATAATTAATGTAAATAAATGTACTAATAAATATCTTAAAATCATGGCAACTACGAGACATAAAACAGCAAACCACATAAGACATATTAAATCATATATGTATAGGGTAATATGAAGAATACTATACAATGACATAGAAAACCATTACAAAAATGTATGGACATAAAATAAATAAAATAGAATGAATAAAGGAGGTTATTAGGAACACATGAGTCTATCCACTGAAAGCTGGGTATTAATGAATTCAGAAGAGGTATAAAACGGGTTTCGTAAGAGAAACTTTTTCATTACTGACTTGAATGTGACATACGGTGATGCCCTGACTTCGAGTGGTAGTTTATTGAGAAAGGTCTTACTATAGTAAATAGAGCTATACCTACTCGATTTTAATCTCAGAAATTCAATGTGTGAATCGTTACAATGTCTCGTATTATAATTGTGCTTATCACTGTTGATAATTTGTCCGCCACATTAAATACCGGACGAAAGGCATTTGAAAATGTATAAAGATGGCCCAGTTAGAAGCTGAAGCTCTGAAAAAGTTCCCATCACGTCTTCCCTATAGCCTTTACCGTTCATTAGCCGGATGACTTTTCTCTGTAGCGCGAAAATAAGCTTGGCGTGTGAGCTATGCCCCCAGATTGTTAGACAATACGCCATATGCGACTCGATGAGAGAGAAATAAGCTACACGAATGCCCTCCCCAGGCAACAGATTAACAAGGTTTCTTATTAAGGAGATGTTACGGCATAAAACCCCAGCAAGACTGCCAGTGTGATCCCAAGAAATTTGAGAAACGGTGTATTTTGAAGAGACGCAACTCTGTGAGTAAAGAACATCTTAGTCGTCTTATTAAGATTCACACTGAGTTCATTCAGGCTGAACCATTCCAAAAGAAGTTCGTGTATCATATTTAAAGAAGAAATTAACGCATTTTCGTCCTGGTTTCTTCTGAGCATGCCGGTGTCGTCAGCAAACAACAACAGTTCGGCAGCTCCCATAGCTCCCATAGCCATTTATGAACATGAGAAAAAGAGTTGGTCCAAGAACGGAACCCTGTGGGACTCCACTGACGACACCACCAGGCTCAGGAGCAACACCGTTGAGGAAAGTATATTGGGCCCTGCCTGTCAGAAAGGATTTTATTAAGTTGCAGCCTACCTCGTCAAATTTATGAAGTCTCAACTTATCCACCAAGATATCGGCAGATACACAGTCGAATGCTTTCGTCAAATCAAATCATAAAAAAATGCATCCACAACGAAACCCTCTTCCATACTTCTAATGATGTAATCGATCAACTTACTAACAGCCTCACTGGTGGACCTATCCTTACGGAAGCCATACTGGCTTACAAAGAAGAGACCTGAAGATTCGAAATAGTCGTTAATCTGTGGCTTTAATCATGTTTCAAGAATTTTAGATGATATAGGTACAAGTGCAATCGGCCTGTAATTATTCATATCGTCTCAACATTCCTTCATATGGACCGGCACAACCCTTGCAACCTTTAGGGAGTCAGGATAAATACCTGAGCAAATACATTGGTTGGTCAATTTAGTTAAAGGACCTAAATAATGTTGAGAACGCCCTTCAATAGATCCAAGCTCAGGCCAAAGTGATATCTACACTGCTTGTTCTTTATTTTATTAATAATGTCTCTAACTTGAATGCAGGATACACTCAAAAAGGAAAATGGTGGAAACTTTAATTTGCTCAGATATTCCAAGTATGAGCTACCTATTCGGTTAGGAATGCTCAAAACAGAAACTCTGGGAAAATATCCCAGTCGGTCTTATTCTTGTTATGTGAGCTTGAAATATATTTTTTATATGCAGAAGATTTGCTATTATAGAGATCTTGTTTGTATACGGTTTTAAAAGATGATAATGTAAACTTTATAAAATTGTTATCAGGGAAATTATTTCTCAGTTCGCTCAGAAATTGTAGTCGGTCCCTTTTTTTGCCGTAGTTTCTCATTGAACATCCTGAATTTTGGTCCCTGAGATGCCTCTGCGTACCGAACCCTTTCAGGAAAAGACAATTCAATCGTGCTCCTCGATGTACGTGTTTGAAGCTGGGCTCCGAGCTGCGACACGAGGCCTCAAACCACATTCCCTGAGAATTTGAGGCTATATTTAAAAGTGCCTAGCTGAAGAAAACAAAACGAGGAAATTCGTAAATATCGGTCATGGATCGCCGTTGTTGCTCGAGGTCGTCCTTGTTCAGGTCTCCGTTCATGACTACCACTCTCACTGTACTTGAAGATCATTCTTGAAACAGTTGAATTGGTCATCCCTAGCCTTTGGCCTATTCTTGTTTAAGTCCAAGGTATTTTATCTAATATCACTGTTTCAGCGCATTCTAACAGGGACAAATTTCGTGATTCGCGTTGCATCATTACCGAAAATCAAAATTTAAAAACGTTACTCGCAAAAAACAACTGATGTTATCGATATTTGGTGGTTTCTTGCAAAATCTCACTTTATTTCATTCATTTCTCAAGAGAGTAACATACTTGGCAAGAAAAAACATCGAATTATGTTAATTCTGTTAACATACCTTGTTAATAATTAGTTGCTCTCCTAAGAAGAAATTTGAAATATTGAAATAATGCGTTCATTTCTTGGCGCAGTGTATTTAAGGTGGTTCGTTTGAGATAAGAAATGATTTTTTGCGAGAAGATTCGTCAAAATTACTTTTATCATACACCGTTTTAATGAGGCTTCGAATAGTTTTCCAATGAGGTGTCGCTAGACCCTTGGCCCAATTCAATTTTGAGGAGTTGCTTCTTTAAGCACCAAATATACGTCAAAAGATGTTCCGAACCAAATCATTCGAAGCGTTTCGGCAAATTTTTCTAATTACTACGAGATAAGAATGGCTCGTTTAAGATAAAAAATCTGAAGATGATCCTAGACTGTTTGAGGAGTGATTTTATTCGAAAATTATAAATATTGTATGCATTTTCGACCTTAACAAACAATAAGGATGATATAATTGGCCTTTTTTTCATTCGGTAAATGAAATGAAATGAAATTAACTCAATTGTGATATTATATTTTCTGATACATTCTTTTTTTGGAGGAATTGAAATTGAGCTATTCACCTCTTGGAATGTTATATCCAAGTTTCACCTATTGTAGTCCTATTTTTAGAGAAAAAATCATGAAATGATTTAGCATGTATATCTATGAATTGGCATTATTTGTATTAAACAACTATCTTTTAAATAATTGATCCATGAAGCCTGAACTACGTGATAGTTGATATTCATAATGAATAATAAAATAAAACAAGTTAAAACACAAGATTTAACTTTGATCTACACTTTTATGTTTTAACTCAGCGAAATCACTAATTTATTGATGTAAAGAATCCACAATTCAAATATTATGTTTTAACTATCACTAATTTATTGATGTAAAGAATGACAAAATTTTACATTGGTTGGACCGGTTTCGGACATACGTCCATTATCAACAACCAGCTAATGAAAACTGAAAACTTATGTACAATACAGGAATTAACATCAATAAAATGCTAGTAGAGGTCATAGTAATTTGAATAATGGTGATTCGTAGGTTATTAAGTCTACCTGGTCGTTAAGGAGCTTAACCCTTTCTACCCTAGATGCCTTGAAAATTTCCATGGATTCAAAGAAATTGAGTTTATAAAATTTATCACAGGAATGAAGAATTTTTAGCTGTTGAAGTTCTGGAAAAGGATGACATTCATTCAGACAATGTGTAGCTAAAGCTGAATCATATTTCTGATGTAGGAATGACCAGAAATGTTCTTTGTATCTAACCTTGAAAGAATGTCCTGTTTGACTTATTTAAAAGGAATTGCACACCAGAACATGTTAATTGGTTTACTCCTGATTTTTCGAATTTATCGGTTTTATCTTTTGTGTTGAAAAGCAGGCCTGACAATTTGCTAACTGGTTTGAATGCAATATGAATTTTTTTACTATCAGACAAAACTCTGTTTTGACGTCTTCCCAAAATATGTTAGAGACATAAATTTTTCGGGATTTTCTCTCTTGGATTGGAGATATATCATGTTGAATGTGTTGTTGCGTATTTTTCGATTAATTAAACTCTCTATTGCTTTAATATCGAAGCCGTTGTTCTCTGCTATTAACATAATGGTGTTAAATTCTGATTTTCGGTCCATGTCCGGTAAAGGCAAAGAAATCGCTCTGTGAATCATGGATTTGAAGGCTGCTATTTTTTGAGAATACGGGTGAAATGAATCTATGGGTATGACATTATCCGTGTACGATGCTTTTCTGAAGATATTAATTGATAAACGGTTATTATTCTCCCGGGTAATTGTTAGATCTAAGAAATTGATTTTACTATCGACTTCTTTGAACTTAATTTTAGGATTAATGTTATTAACGAAATTCAGGAAGATTTCTAGCTGTCTATTCGATCCAATGAAACAGGCTAAAATGTCATCAACATATCGGTGCCAAAATAGAATATGCCTTTTCGTCAAAGGTGACGTTAGTGTTTTCCAAATTTGACATGAAAATTTCAGATAGAAGGGGACTGAGGGGTGAACCCATTCCTAAACCATTATTTTGTGTATATTAATTTATGTCTGTAACATATTTTGGGAAGACGTTAGAACAGGTTGCTAGAGTTTTGTCTGATAGTAAAAAAGTTCATATTGCATTCAAACCAGTTAGCAAATTGTCAGGCTTGCTTTTCAACACAAAAGATAAAACCGATGAATTCGAAAAATCAGGAGTATACCAATTAACATGTTCTGAGTGCAATTCCTTTTATATAGGTCAAACAGAACGCTCTTTCAAGGCTAGATACAATTTTCTTCATTTTCCTACTTTCAAAAGAATCTATTTACTGTTTCAGTGACACTCTGGAAAAAACTACTTCAAAATTTCAAAATGTTGCTTAATAGAAAAAATTATTCAAATTGATTAACCTTTCATTTGATAAATCATATTATAGTCTGGATGATTTTTAGAGGAAATGATTTTGCGGGATTAACATGAGTGCCGATTTGATGTTGCATTGATGCTCATTGTTTTTGTTTCCATAGTAAATATTAATAAATTTTGTTTAATTTCATTTTTTGATTTTTCTTCCGTTATTGAATTACTAGACATGATTTGTGCCTCTGGCAACTTTGGATTTCTTTCATTAAGCTACTACTACTACTACTACTACTTCAACTACTACTACTACTTCAACTACTACTACTACTTCACTACTACTACTACTACTACTACTACTACTACCGAAAAAAAAGTAATTAATGAAAGTATTTCTGTTAAAATCTGATGAAGAGGCCAGCGTTTCACAAAATCGTCTTTTTATTTCTCTCAAAGTGTAAAAAAGCGTCATCAAAAACCCCTCCCTATCTTGGACAATTTAACGGTTCAGAAACTAATATCCGTCGTGTTTGACTCGACTAAAAGAAACGCACGAATTCTTGGAATGTTATTACCAAAGCTCACTAAACTCGATTCAATATGTTCAATATCTAATATATCATTCCTTTCAAACGCAGAGTGCTGTGAAATTGCCACGGCCTTCAGTATTACGATGGTCTTTTCAACTTGAAAATTACGAAGACTCGTGAGATTTTTTTTTGTAAATATATTTTACAGCCTGGGAAGGTTATCTCGGATGATTTTTACTAGTTCATACTGAATGTTAGGTTATTGTGGTGAAACATACTGCCCAATTAATTTTAGGAATACAACGCTGAAGGGCGCATTAGAACTATCTGGGGAACAGGTTTATCGATCAATTTCAAATTTTGGCATTAGCGTAAATGGATATTGATCTTCAATTTGCAATATTTTTTCAGAGCGATACTGCTTTCGATTATATCAGACATCGACTTCAATTTTGATATTTCAAATGGCATGGTGTACTTTTTGATTTTTATCATTAAAACTCATCCTTTTCAAGCATGATAGATGATAACATTTATCCTACCTATAATTAATAATAATTCAGCTATGATTTTTTAAAAAATTCTCGGAATAATAGTGTCCTCTTCTTTGCTCAAAGAAAAATTGATTTGGATTTGAGTAGGATTATAACTTCTTGCAGTTTAACGAAAAAATGTTATTCTTTTATTCCGATGCTATTTTATAAACAGGCTGCTCAAAAACAACTTGTCAACTCAATAAAATTAAATAGTCAAATACGATTCAAATACTATTTTTATACTCTATTAGAATCGTCAAGTTGAATTAGTATTATTTGTGAGTGATAGAATTGAAAACTCACAATTTTCTGAAACTCGTTTTACATGTTCAAATTTTTGAAATCATTGAAGTCATAAATTCTTAGATAAATAGCATATGTGAGACACTTTTATTTCAAATGAATTTTTTATGAAAGCTATTTTTCCTGCACTTTTCAAGAAGGCTGTAACAAAACCAGTACATAAGAACTACTGTGACCATTTTGTAAAGTATTGTCCTATTAGCCTGCTTTCCAGTATCTTAAAAATGTTTGAAAAATTATTAGCTTCTAGATTTCTTCGTTTTTTTAGAAAGTTCAAAATTCTCTTTCGGTCACAACACGGTTCCGTGGGCCGGAGGGGTATTGAGACTGCAATTTTCGAAGCGGCACGGATACCCAGGAATCTGGAGATATTCTTTCTGGAGTATTTTTGTATTTCTCGAGAGCTTTCGATAGTGTACAGCACGATATTTCGTTGCGGAAGCTGAGTTCCTACGACATCAGAGGCAAACAGCTCGATATCATTGCTAATTATCTAAAAATAGAAAACATAGGATTGTGATGAATTTGTGAGTGTACCACAGGGAAGTATCCTTGGTCCCTTTTAATTATTATTTATATAAATGACCTACACGACGCACTCGGCGAGGACACCTTCAGAACTCTGATGTTTGCTGATGACGGTAGTTTTTTAGGTTATAACAGCTGGAGTAGAACTTCTTTATTCGAAGGCAGCCAATGCAGTATAGAAAATTGAATAGTGGTGACTAGTTTTGAACATATATTATGCATTGGAAGAAATGTCACTCGCTTAGAACCAACTTGTAAATTTTAGGTATGCTTGTTGACGGTAGTATAAAATGGTCCAACCACATTGATTCTTCGAGCAAAACATTGCATTCAGTAATGTATACATTAAATACACTCAAACATCACGTAGGTAAAAGTATGGTAGATATTATGTGTTTCTCTAATTTCCAGTTTTTGCTCTCGTATAGTGTGATATTCTTGGGACGAAGTTCTCATATTGAGAGAATCTTCATTGATCAGAAATATGTTTTTCGGGTTATTTGCGATAAACGTTTCAAAGGAACTTGCCGCGGCTTATTAGAGTATAATGGAATACTAACGCTTATCGGTTTGTATATTTACAAGTCTCTGACATTTGCGAATATGACGAATATTTTTCCCATCATAAAATGGATAACAACTCGGGAAATATTTTACCCTATCGCTACCTAAAATATTGTTTATCGTTGTCCCAATATCAGGACGAATATTCAACTCTGAAATTGTTTGATGCGCCACCGAGAGCTTTATATACAGACATGATTTTTAGATTTTCTGAGAAGGAGATCTTGGCTTTCCTCTTATAGACCGAGCCATACTTTCTGAATGAATTTGATAATTATTGCAGAAACACAACATTTGTTAGCATGGGTTTTTATTGTAGGATTCACGATATGTATTTTCATAAAATGTTCTTTTTCTTGATGTGTTCGCAAGTTGTGTGCGTTGCATTTCAATTGCTATTTTTATGTATGTACCTAATTGAGTTTTGAATAAATTTGTTAATCTATCTATAAATCTATCTATCTATTAGGTTTCCATTTACCTAAATTGATTCGTTTTTATGTTATTTGCGGTTTCATCAAAACCTCCAGTTCTTTCGGAAAATTAAAAATAACAATAACACTCATTTTGTAGAACATTTAACGAGAAGTATAATGATTTAATTTACCGATACATACATACTTCTGAATATCGATATATTGTATCCAGAACGATCAATATGGATGATTTTTTTTTTAAATGAACACCTGGATCGATTTCTCACCAAATTATGTGTGTGCCGCAACAGATTTCAGTTTTTTTATAAAAACTAAAAATGTAGCAGATGCGACGCTGCTTTATAATCATTTCATGTATTCACTGTTTGAAATCAGTTAGTTGGCACTTTGTTTCTGTTGTAAGCACAAAAAAGATTCAAGTTTTCTGATTCGACCATGGAAAGACGACATTTGACAAGAGAAGAGATGTTACGAGCCGTTGGCATGCTCCAAGCTGGGAGCTCACAACGGGAAGTATCCAGGGTTCTGGGAAGTAGCCCAAGTGTCATAAACCATTTATGGTTGCGTTTCAATGAAACAGGTAGCGTAAAAAACGCCATACAGGTCGTTTCAGGATTACTACAGTCGCCCAAGACCGATTTTTGGTTTTACAAGCCAGAAGAGATCGTGCTACCACAGCATCTCAATTAGCTCAAGAGCTATCACGAGTTCATAATGTACAAATTTCCGACCAAACTGTGGGAAATCGATTGCACGAAGGTCAACTCCACTCCAGACGTCCTTTAAGTGTTCCACAACTGACCCATGGAAATCGCGCTGCTCGTTCAGCTTGGTGCCAAGAACACGTAAACTGGGATCAAGACAGGTGGGCCACAGTTCTCTTCAGTGATGAATCTAGATTTAGTTATTATCCCGATTCAGGAAGAATTCGAAAATGGAGGGAACCTGGAAAGCAAAACAGTCTCCAGCATGCTCGATAAGTTGTTAGACAGGGAGGCGGATCAGTGATGTTTTGGGGAGGTATACGCCTTGGTGGAAGAACTGACCTCGTTTTCATACAGAACAACCACACGGGAAATTCTTACGCAAATGAGATAGTTTTACCTGTAGTGGTACCGTATCTCCAAACAATGGATCAAAGTACACTCTTCCAACAAGATAATGCCCCTCCTCATCGTGCACAAGAGTTGTCTTGAACGTTCTTGAAGAGAATGATATCGATCTTCTACCGTGGCCATCCTGCTCCCCAGATCTGAATCCCATCGAGAATGTGTGGGATACCCTAAAAAGAAATCTCCTGCGTCAAAACGTCTTCCATCATGAACAGGAGCTTCGATTAGCAGATCAGGGGGCTTGGAATGACTTAGGCCAAAATATAATAGACAATTTAATATTGAGCATGCCGCGACGATGCCAAAGTGTCATTAATAACAGAGGTGGACCTTCTGGGTACTGAAAAATATAAGTGCTTCCATATCGTTTCGAAAATATTAGTTCAGGATTTTTTTTTTGTGTTTTACCAAATTTCGTCATTTTCAGATCTCAAATTTTTTTATAATAGGTGCTTCGGAGAAATCAAATATTATTTTGTTTTCTTGAGAATACATTATATACAATACATCCTTACAAAAACCGAAAGATTTCTATAAATTCGAATCATCAAATTCATATTTATTTTAAAGATATTGGTAAGTGTTTCCTAGACTTTTTGAGGTGTTATATATATATATATATATATATATATATATATATATATATAAATATATATATATATATATATATATATATATATATATATATATATATATATATATATATTTATATATATTGGAAATGACAAAGTTTTCATATATTAAACATATATAATAAAAAATTTGAGGGAAGGTTTTACCGTCTAAAAATGTTGGAGTGACCGGAACAAATAATAATCCGATGGTCCCGGGTCTGGAGAATATGGTGGGTGTGGACTTTTATACCATTCAAGATGTTGAAGCTTTTGGCGAGTGACCCCAAACTTGTGTGAGGTCCCACGTTGTCTTGGTGAAACAATACACCTTCCCTGTTGTTTAGTTCTGGCCTTTTCTGTTGAAGTGCATCATTCACTTTGTCCAGCTGATGACTGTACACTTCCGAATTAATCGTTATCCGGTAAAAGCTCAAAACAAACGATTCTTTTAAAATCCCACCAAACAGACAGAATCACCTTTTTAGGTGAATATCGGCCTAGGAAATGGTTTGAGCCGGTTCATCTCGTTTGCTCCATGACCTCTTGCGTTTGACGTTGTTGTATACAACCCATTTTTCGCCCTCAGTGATAATGCCCTTTAAAAACGGATCATTGTCGTGACGTTAGAGAAGCGAATCACAGACGTCAATGATTTCACAGATTTCTCTCTGTGAGAACATGGGGAACCCATACATCGAGCTTCGAGAATATTACCAGCCCTTTCAAGTGGTAGTGAATTGTTGAATTTGATAAATTTAATCTCAATCCGATCTCACGTGTTGTTATTCACTGGTTCGCATCAACTAATGCCTTTATCTCGTCTTCATCAGCTTCAACCGGCCTTTCCGAACGTGGTTCATGTTCGACATTAAAATTGTCTAATCGAAATTTAGCGAAACAATAAGATATTTCGAAAATGCTGCTTATCGCTTTCCATATTTGAAAGACCAACCAAAAACTGCTGGGTAGAATTAATTGGAATTTTTCACAAACGGCTAAGTGTGAAGTTGGGTGCAGAAAATACAGTTAAATCTTCTGTCGGGAAAAACGAAATTACGAAACGAAACGAACAACCTATATATATATATATATATATCAAATGTTCCTCAAAAATCGAGCTTATAACAAAAATCTGTCAAACGTTTTGACAGATAAGTGCCAAAACTTGGGTATTTTATGCCTTGCTCATATATATATATATATATATATATATATATATATATATATATATATATATATATATATATATATATATATATATATATATATATATATATAATATAGGATATCCACGGACCGTTCGTTTTGGCACTTATCTGTCAAAACTTTTGACAGATTTTTGTTATAAACTCGATTTTTGAGGAATATTTAAAACTATTGTAGCTCGTAGATCTTTTGCACTACGGACACAGTTTTTGCTTGGGTGGATAGAAGAATGATCAAGGAATTTTTTAAGTAATCTACACATGTCAAATGTTTATTGCGTTGTTTTGTATGATTTTTTCAATTTGGCCTTTTTCAAACAGCAATAACTCAATTTTTTCAAATTTCACGTGTCAATTTTTATATCGCCATCAGATGAAGCGTCAAATTTCAGATGGAATTGTATAAGCATGTACTATACCCATCTCTTATAGTTCCGAAATAATTTGGGAATATATTGAATTGTGATGATTTTGCAAGAACTAACAGAGAATGCTTTGAAATATTTGAATCAAGTAGCTGAACTGGCTACGCTCACTTGACAGGTGCCTAAAATTAATGTACTTGTCACTACGTTCATTCGAATTTGATATTTCAACAAGAATTGTCGTTATTTCAAATTGAAAATATCCACAAAATACAACACATTTGGAATAAAACCACTGATTATTCAAACGAAAATATATTTAATCTTTTTTAACTCATTTGACAATGTCAAAAGTAGTGGGTAGAAATTGCAAGCAATTCAATAACCAATTTTCAAATTTACCGTCTATGAGTAAAATAAAATTTCGAAGCATTAGAAGCAATTTTCTACAATTCGGATGAATAAATATTGTAGGAACTAAGCGAAATCCAATCATAGTAGATAATTACATTAATACGAATAAATGATAGCAAACATCATAAGAGAAAACTAATTTACGATCAGAATAAGTGTTCAATATGGTCCCCATTTTGCTCGATATACTTGACAGCTCGTATACGAACATGATGAGTTGCCCTCCTAGTTTCCTCAGGATCAATATTACGATAAGCATTATGAATGCGCTCTAGTAACTCTACTTTACTTCTTACAGGAATAAGATACACTTCACTCTTGATTTTGCCCAATGAATAAAAATCAAGGGGCGTCAGGTCCGGTGAACGCGGAGGCCATAAATTTGGTCCTTGATTACACCACCATCTATCCTCGAACATCTCTGTTAGCTGCCGATCTACAGCTCGTGTTTTATGTGCTGGTGCACCATCCATTCGGTAATAGCAATTCCTCAGAATGTTAAGGGGTAATCTACTAAAAAAATCTTTGTCCATTAAGATTTTCCTCATAAATGTAATAAGCCAACAAATAATTCATTAAAATTGCAAAAACGTTCACGCTGAGCTTATTTTGGAAATGTGGATTTTCTGTGGCCCAAAAACGTCGATTTCTCCTGTTAGTTATTTCACTTTCATTGAACTTGGCTTCATCAGACCATATAATTTTTTGCAGGAATGTCTCATCTTCTTGAAGCCTAATTAATAAATTTTCACAGAAATTTAGCCGCTTGGGAAGGTCAGTTGCTTTCAGTTTTTGTAGTCGGATAAAAGAATACGGGTGCATGTTATGTTTATTAAGGATCCTTCGAATGGAAGTATAACTCAATCCAATATCCATTGATACAGACTTGATGGACGCATGCGGATTGGCACGAAAATACGCTAGCGTATTAATTTGATTGTCGTCGTCCTCGAGAATTGGTTTTCTTGTAGTTTCTATGTATTTTGTTCCTCCAAATTGCAGAAAAACGCTTCTTATCCTCCGAAATTTTGTTTTACTCATAGGCGCCAAATTTGGAAATTGGTTATTGAATTTCCTGCAACTTCTATCCACAATTTTTTGACATTCGCCATGAATTAAAAAGAGATTAAACATATCCTCGTTTGAATAATCAGCCATTTTATTATTAATCTGGTGTTTTTCAAAAATTTTTACTTCCAATTACCAACAATTCTTGTTGAAATATCAAATTCGAATGAACGAAGTGACAAGTACATTAATTTTAGGCATTTGTCAGGTGAGCGTAGCCAGTTCAGCTACTTGATTCAAATATTTTAAAGCATTCTCTGTTAGCTCTTGCAAAATCATCAAAATTCAATATATTCCCAAATTATTTCGGAACTATAAGCGATGGGTATAGTACATGCTGATACAATTCCAACTGAAATTTGACGCTTCATCTGATGGCGATTTAAAAGTTGGAACGTGCCATTTGAAAAAATTGAGTTATTGCTGATTGAAAAAGGCCAAATTGAAAAAATCATACAAAACAACGAAATAAATATTTGACATGTGTAGACTGCTTAAAAACTTCCTTGATCATTCTTCTATCCACCCAAGCAAAAATTGTGTCCGTAGTGCAAAAGATCTACGAGCTACAATTGTTTTAAATGTTCCTCAAAAATCGAGTTTATAACAAAAATAATTAAATCTGTCAAAAGTTTTGACCGATAAGTGCCAACAACTTGGGTATTTTATGCCTTGCTCAAATGTCGGTTCTAGATGTATAATAAAAATGGTAGATTGCCATTTGAAATAACAAAATGATGACCCACTTCCGGTACAACTGGAAATGGTATCACTTCAAAAATATTTCACTTCAATTGGAAATCGCTAGTTATGGCCGCGTATAAAATTTCAGCTTGATATTTTAATTGGAACTCAAAAAGTTTTTAACGGACGGTACCGGTGGATATCCCTGTATATATTTTCAGCAAAAAAAGATTTTCATTGAAAATTCTAAAAAATTAATTTAGTTCAACCTTTCGAAAATCAATCCACCAGAATTTAGTTAGACTAAAATCAAAACCTCAGAAATATTTCTCTTTTCTATTTGACAAAAATTGTGATTATCTTCAAATCAAATATCGAAAAGAGAATCTATAAATCTAACGAAAATATCTGAATATTTCATCAAAAATCTTCCTGCCGTGACCAGGATTCGAACCTGGGTTACTACGGCCACAACGTAGGGTCCTAACCACTAGACGATCACGGCTAAGGAAGTAATGAAGTGAAATGTTAAATCTCCAAAGAAATAGTTATAAATTGATCTAGATTTTTATTTTCAATCTATATACAAATTAATAGGATACGCTTCCATACTGGTCACTCAAGTGTAGAAGTGAATGGTGAATTTCTTACTGCAGAGAGACGTACTCAGCGTTGCTTATCAATACAAGTAAGAGTTCAGTTAGTACAGTTACAATAATAATTGAAAATTTGTGTTATACACACGAGTTGATAAGACTTATCAAGAATGAATTGTTTTTTTCAGTCTAGAATGTTTTGTAATATTCATATATTCATGACAATGTATGTTATATATGAATATATAATATACAAGGTGTTACTTAATTAGATTCAAAGAGAAAAGTTCATATGATCACATGTGCTAGAAAGTCTAGATTCCCGAATATAGGGTATCGAAGTTTTGAAAAAATTGGTGTGTTGATGATCTGAAAGATGCGTTTGCTAATTTTGTTGTGTTTGGCAATATTGAACGTTGTAATACGACTAAATTTGGCCAACTGAATCACAATTCTGAGTTCTAGTGAAGCCCAGAGCAGGAGGTTTAGAGGATAAAATGGTCAAATAATGTACAAGGTGTTCCTTTATCGATGTTTTAATACGACAGCTATGTGAAATACTGCAAATAGAGAAAAATAACCCTCTCCTCCATCTACGTTCTCGATTTTCGATGAAAATTTATTATTATTGTTATTATTATAACATTCTAATATGGGCGAAGAATTTCTATAAAGCCCGTTTAAAAATTAAATTAATAACATGGTTACATAAATGAAGATAATAAAGAATAAATTCCTAAAATAATTGAAAATGCAAGGAAGCACTAAAATGTTGGAATAGCAAGGTATAACAAATAGGGACTGAAAATTATAATGCGAAGTGATTGTCTAGTTATTGAAGAATTGGGTGATAAACCAAAATAATAGAATAGGAAAATATTACAAACTGAAGCTCAAAATGTTAGATACAAAGTGATTGCTCAAAGGTGGTCATGGAAGGTGAGTGTACAGTTAAAGCTGGATGGTTATTCCACTTGTCGAAAACGCGATTCACTAAAAAATTTTGCCGAATTCTTGTGTGAAAGTTTTCCTTCTTCAATTTATGAGAATGCCATCGAAGACGCTGGTAAGAATAAATCTCTTTTCGTCTTCGAGATATTCCGGATTTCTCGATTTTCCGGGATTTCGGTATATGCCAATTTCTCGGTTGGTATAGTCCATTCAGAAAATGTGTAGAAATCACGAGGTGACAGGGCGAACATGGGTATGAGCTCCATGCTCGGGTTTTGGTTTATAATCGAATATCGCGTTCAATCAAATGTGTAGGCACCAGTATAAGTTATGATAGCATAATAGTGTACCTACTCTAAGCAAACTTTCAAATTATTCTACGATGTACTGTAATGTGAACAATAAAAGATCGATTTCTCGATATGATCCTCGGAAATTTATCCTGTTTCTACTTATTTCGTATATCGTATACATGATAAATCGAATGCAATATTTTACTTGGAGGTCTGTAGTGCAATGTAACATTCTATTAGACCTATTCGTTCACTTGAGTGTACCTTTCTTTTCTCGTTGAACTACTTGAGGAAGGTTAAATATATATTTTTGTTATACTTTCTGATATTCCTGGAAATTCTAATAGAAAGACATAATTGATAAAGAGTACTAAACTCCCATCTCTCAACAGGTAAATTCAAAGTGTTGCATAAGCAGCTTTGTGAATGGATGATTACCTGTTCAATAATTTAAATCCGTATTCATTATTCACTGAAATTTTCCATAATATACCGAATCACAAGAAGATATATACTTAAGATCACCTATTTATTTAGATATTGGCCATATCTAAAGTGATTTTCATCACCGCCGAAAATGCGCCATCATTCTTGCATTAGTTAGCATCCTGTGATATTGTTTGTATGAAAGGTGTGAACTTAAGAAGCAATGGAAAACTTGTCGAATTTGACTCCAGTTAAACGGATAACAAAGTCCCCTCTACCGAAGAAATAATATAATTATATTGAACGATTCTGATGTTTTGAGGCATTCAAATGGTTCAACAGTAGATAAAATGTGACAAAAATGACGGGAACTGGAATGTTGACCATTTACAAACTTCTTGTGGAGCGAAAATCTAAAAATGGCCTAGTGAAACCTCCAAAGGTATCTGCAGGGAGATTCCGAACGGTAATTGATGGGAGCTCCAAGATGAAATGATCGTGCTGAAGAGAAAAACACTTTTCATCTCGAAAAGAGTTAATGAAGAATATATGGTTCAGAATATTTGATTCCCACAATGATTATCAACAAGTTTTCATCACCATCATGAAAAGGAAGATGAGTAGTAATAACCCATATAGGTGGTGCTAACGGTTTTGTAGATGGGAATTACTTACGTTTGAAAGCAAACGTATTTGTGTGTATTACGAAGACATGAATGCCGATGTTCTTGATGAATATTTTAGATTAAATTCCGAAAAGATCAGTTATAGCCCTTAACTGGTATCGTCGGGTCAAAACTGACCGCGCGCTGTTTCAATTTATTGCCATTTGTGTGTTTCTGCGAGTACGCAGTGGTGGCTCCATGACTTCTCCTATAATAGGCTTACAATTAAGTATCTCAATTGGCCGAGGAGCATATTCAATGAGCAGTGGGACAACAAAATAGAGCAACTGAGCACAGAGGACTAATCACTATGGAGAATGGCAGCAGCACTGACAGGAAAGAAGAGAAACACGACAACACCACCCATCAAACACAATGGACAAACAGCAGTTACGGACGCGGAGAAGGTGGAAATATTTGCATCAGTACTAGAGGAATAATTTCAAACGAACGCCAGCAACGGAGACGCGAAATTCAACCAAAACGTCGAAAGAATAGAGAGAAGAATCCAGGAACATACAGCAGAAGACTATCACATCGAAGAGGTTACAACAGCAGAAGGAAAGGGACATATCAATCAACTGAAAACAAGAAAGGCACCATGACTAGACGGAATTCCCAACCAGGCATTGAAGAACTCACCAGACGAAGGAATTCATGAAATAACGGAAATAGCACGAGCAATTATGAAAACGGAGCACTACCCAGACATATGGAAAACAACGGAGACCAACTTGATACCGAAGCCAGGAAAACCAAGGACAGAAGCTAGCAGCTACCGGCCAATAAGCCTGCTACCAGCAACGAGCAAGATCATCGAGAGGATCATCTACACCCGACTGAAAGAGTTCGCCGAAGAAAAAGGACTAATCCCGGAGCACCAGTTTGGATTTAGAGGACGACATTCGACAATACACCAACTAGCTAGAATCACGGAAGACATCAAAGACAAACAGAACATATCAACACCGACAGGAGCAGTATTTTTGGACATTGAGAAAGCATTCGACAAAGTTTGGCACGAAGGACTCATCCACAAGATGAAGACCACAGGATACCCAGCGAAGCTTACCAACATCACGATGTCATGTCTACAAAACAGAAGATTCATAACCAAGATACAGGAAAAGGATAGGAGCCGGTGTGCCCCAAGGATCAGTACTAGGACCACTTCTATTCAACATATACATCGCAGATATACAGAAGATGAAGCACTCGAAGATGGCGCAGTTCGCAGACAACACGGCAATATACGCATCCCACAGGAACAAAGCAGCAGTAAGAAAATTGCTACAAGAAGACATCGACCAACTAATCAATTCTTTCAGAAGATGGAGGATCAAGCTCAACCCAAAGAAGACGGTTGCAATGTACATTGACCACAAGAGGAGAAGACATCCGGAAACACCAGAAGAAATTACCATAGAAGGACAACAAATCGAATGGAAGAAGGAAGCAAAATATCTCGGCGTAATCTTGGACGACCAACTGAACTACAAGAGGCACATCGAGGAAACTACAAGGAAAACAAGAGCAATTCACGGAAAATTATACCCACTACTCAACGGAAAAAGCAAACTCACATTGGAAAACGAGATCAAGATAATCAAGGCAATAATCGTCCCAGGAATAACATACGCAGGACAAATTTGGCATCTAGAGGACAGATTCGAGAAGAGGAAACTACAAGCAGCACTCAACAAGATCATCAGGACAGCGACAAACGCCCCATGGTACATAAGCAACGACCAACTCAGGAAGGAAATGGAAATCAACACACTGGAAGAAATCATCACACAACTAACGACGAAGACAACCGACCAGATGGAAAACCACAAAAACAAGAAGATCAACCAAATAATGGAACTACAACGGAGGGCAACAGGAAAGAGGACATCCCTAGTACAATGGAAGAGAAAACAACAGGCAAGCATAGATGCTCCACAACATAAAAGAAGGAGGATAACCAACCAGTAGAACCCCAGGACAAACCAAGGAGATGTAAAACAAGCGAGATGAAGAGGCAAAAGGATAGAAATTCGACCCTCACCAAAATTCAAGGATCAACGTATCTCAATTGGCAGTTCGACTGAAGCAGCGGAAGGAGACTGTTGTGGTATTGTCGTGTCAGATTTGACCCGACGATACCACATAGGTATGTTTTTACCATAAGTTCACAATGGATTTTGTCTCTATTGACGGTAAGCAGTATACAGGAGAAGTACATCAGTTGTTCTCGGATCGAGAAGAAGATGGGGACATTAGTGACACCTCTACTATTAATAGTGACCACGATTCGGAAGAAGAATACAGCATAGGTGGCGATGTGACAGTCGAAACTGAACCAGATCCTAATGACGGGTTCGATGGAGATGCAGAGGGTGCAGCAACCAACTCGGTCCCAGGTAACTTCTCAGATTTGCCCTCATCTTCTGCGAATTGTGTTTATGGAAAAAACCGGTGTAAATGGTCAAAACAAGGTCCTGTACTCTGTCGAACCAGAAGCCATTATATTATTCTCCATTTACCTGGATTAAAAACAGCGGCCGGAAATTTGCAAATAGAAAATCCTTTAGATTACTGGTGTCTTCTCATAACCGATGAAATAATATCCATAATTGTGGATTGCACCAATGAGAAAAAACAGAGTTATCAAGTAAATATGGAGAAACCGTCTCATATTGTAATCACATCGATTCGATTGAAATCAAAGCATTTTTTTGGATTACTCAATTTGACATCTATTTTCAAATCTAACAATGAAGATGCCGCAGATTTATTTACTTCCGATGGTATCGGCAGAGATATTTTCAGAGCCACCATGTCCCTAAAGAGGTTTCTGTTTTTTTTTGATAGCATTGCGGTTTGACAAGCTTTCGACCCGAGATGAGAGAAGAACGGACATATTCGCAATATACGTGAAATGTTTGACAGCTTTATAAACAACTGTCAAAATTCTTATACTCCTGGTGAGTGCCTGACCATTGACGAAATGCTTCAGAGGTCGGTGTTCTTTCCGTGTATACAAGAAAAGTAAGCCTAACAAGTATGGAATAAATATATTATGCCTGTGTGATGCAAAAACTCGCTACCTGATCAACGTATTCGTCTATACGGGCAAATCACAAAATATGGCACCTAATCCACAAAAATTCTCAGAGAGTGCCAACTCTAACGGTTTTATCACTAATCGAACCAGTCAAGAAATATCACTGCAGATAACTGGTTCACGTCACTGCAATTGGTTGAAGAACTGCGCAAGAACAAACTTACGTATGTCGGCACATTGCGTAAAAATAAAAGAGAAATCCCTGAATATATTGTCCCGAATAAAGAACACCTTCAAGCACGTTTACCTTTGTGTTTACCAGTACTACAACTTTAGTCTCCTTTGTATCAAAACCCAATAAATATGTCATATTGTTATCAACAATGCACCATGATAACAAAGTAGATGAAGATTCAAGAAAACCTGATATAATACTGTATTATAATGATACGAAAGCGGGAGTTGATCAAATGTGTGCAAGTTACAATACGGGCCGTAGAATCAGAAGGTGGCCGTTGGCCGTTTGGTATGCAGTAATGAACATAGCATCTGTAAATTCTTATGTAATGTTTAAATCTGGTACTCAAATTTGTATGAAGCGACGAAATTTCATTATGCAGTTAGGACAATCTCTAATTTAGCCTCATATGAGACGACGATTGTCGGAAACCAATCTACCTAGGGAACTTCGATCAGTGATGCAATGAATCCTAAAATTGTGAGGACACTATAACAAATGAAAGTCAGCCGTCCACGTCGCAACCTAGAGTTCCCAATGTCGGTACCAAGGGAAAGAAACGTCGTAGATGTTACATATACCCGTCCATGAATGACGCTAAGCAGTCCACAGTATGCAGCATGTGTACCAAACACGTCTGTAGGGTCCACAGTTCATCTACTATATTGTGTGAAAAATGCAAGATGTGAAAAATTAGGTGCTACACGTTATGGCACGTTTTCTTATTTGATAAGGTTTTCTGTGAAATTTTGAAAATATTATAAGTTTATTATGTTACATAAACACCTCAAAAAAGTCTAGGGAACACTTCTGAATATCGATATATCGTATCCAGAACCATCAATATGGATGATTTTTTTTAAGAAATGAACACCTGCATCAATTTCTCACCAAATTATGTAGAGTGCCGCAACAGATTTCAGTTTTTTTTATAAAAACTAAAAATGCAGCAGATGCGACGCTGCTTTATAATCATTTCATGTATTCAGTGTTTGAAATCAGTTAGTTGGCACTTTGTTTCTGTTGTAAGCACAAATAAAAGATTCAAGTTTTGTGATTCGACCATGGAAATACGATATTTAACTAGGGAAGAGATGTTACGAGCCGTTGGCATGCTCCAAGCTGGGAGCTCACAACGGGAAGTACCCAGGGTTCTGGGAAGTAGCCCAAGTGTCATAAACCGTTTATGGTCGCGTTTCGATGAAACAGGTAGCGTAGAAGAACGCCATACAGGTCGTTTCAGGATTACTACAGTCGCCCAAGACCGATTTTGGGTTTTACAAGCCAGAAGAGATCGTACTACCACAGCATCTCAATTAGCTCAAGAGCTATCACGAGTTCATAATGTACAAATTTCCGACCAAACTTTGAGAAATCGACTGCACGAAGGTCAACTCCACTCCAGACGTCCTTTAAGAGTTCCACAACTGACCCATGGAAATCGCGCTGCTCGTTTAGCTTGGTGCCAAGAACACGTTAACTGGGATCAAGAGAGGTGGGCCACAGTTCTCTTCAGTGATGAATCTAGATTTAGTTATTATCCCGATTCGGGAAGAATTCGAATATGGAGGGAACCTGGAAAGCAAAACCGTCTCCAGCATGCTCGAGAAGTTGTTCGACAGGGAGGCGGATCAGTTATGTTTTGGAGAGGTATACGCCTTGGTGGAAGAACTGACCTCGTTTTCATACAGAACAACCTCACGGAAATTCTTACGCAAATGAGATAGTTTTACCTGTAGTGGTACCGTATCTCCAAACAATGGGTCAAAATCCACTCTTCCAACAAGATAATGCCCCTCCTCATCTTGCAAGAGTTGTCTTGAACGTTCTTGAAGAGAATGATATCGATCTTCTACCGTGGCCATCCTGCTCCCCAGATCTGAATCCCATCGAGCATGTGTGGGACACCCTAAAAAGAAATCTCCTGCGTCAAAAACGTCTTCCATCATGAACAGGATCTTCGATTAGCAGTTCAGGCTTGGAATGACTTAGGGCAAAATGTAATAGACAATTTAATATTGAGCATGCCGCGACGATGCCAAAGTGTCATCAATAACAGAGGTGGACCTTCTGGGTACTGCTTCCATATCGTTTCGAATTTTTTTTTGTGTTTTACCAAATTTCGTCATTTTCAAATTTCAATTTTTTTTTTTATAATAGGTGCTTTGGAGAAGTCAAATATTATTTTGTTTTCTTGAGAATACATTACATACAATACATCCTAACAAAAACCGAAAGATTTCTATAAATTCGAATCATCAAATTCATATTTTAAAGATATTGGTAAGTGTTCCTAGACTTTTTTGAGGTGTTAATGCATTTTCTTCCTCGTTTTTTGTAGGATTTAGCCGTTTTCATTATTTTCTTCAGGAAAATTCTTGTTTTTGAATTGTTTTGCATTATCATTGACTTTGTGTCGTCAAAATAAAGAGTTTCCGTTTGAATAGCTTTCTTGTATATACTCATGTTAAATACACACCATAACATATATTACTATGAGTATTTACGAATTTATAGCTCTCAGGCACTTTTAAAACCATTCCAAGGACACCGATAATGAATTATTTATACTTTAGTTTTCATTATTCTGATCGATACATTTCGACAACTTCGTTTTGATACTTGAACATTTCTCTATGCCTCTGAGTAGAGATTTTGAAGAGACGAGGAGAACTATATCGGATGTCTATAGGGAAAACAAGGACTGATTTTACAGGTAGTCGGCTATAACGTTGAGTTATGTACGAAGGGTTCCTTTTAGTCGACCGTCATTACAATTATACCCAGCTCAATGTCAAATAACAGAACTTCTCGGATTATTCCATGTGTTCCCGTATGACGTAGTTAGTGGATTTGCATATTTAATGAACTTTTATTACCCTACACTTTTTCAGAATGTACTATACTACTACTAACAAAGTAGAGTGAAAACTATTTTGACATTCTCAGTGCACTTTTTTGAGTAGAATGCTAGGACATATTTAAATTTTTTCTGTAGAATGATTTTCAAATTATAATATAAGCTTTTGTTCCTCAAATGTAAAGCATAGGTGAATTTTGATAAACGGAACAGTATTTGTTCTCTTTCCAAATGTGTATAACATGTCTGACAAATTTCCTTAATAATGTGACTTTTTTCAGAAATCAAAATTATTTGATCATTCTCTGGTCTCATGGTTAGTATGCCAAGGCACCTTTATACAAAATATACCAAATGTTTCCAATTTTGAACTCATAATGAATGCCATTTACAATAACAACAAACGAAAACTTACAATAAGAACAAACGAAATTTATTTATGTAAACTACTCCATGAGTAAGTAAATATCAAAAGTATTTGGTAGCAAGAAAACAAATACGAACTATCTCAAATACTCAAAAGTTTTTCCATTATTCAAAATGAAAAATTACAACGACCAGAAACACTTTTGCATGAATTTTGAATTTGAATAGAGATCACTGAAGCTAAGCCTTTTCTTAAGTTTTGTCTCAATTCTTCTATATCACTATGGGTTAGCCTATATAATAAATCCACGAAATGGCTCGGAAGAAAAAATTTAACGGGGTTTAATCTGGTAAACTATAGGCCAACTCTCTCATTTTCATCTTCTTATGGCTTGATGCTCGAAATATACTAATCCATTGTCAAGGGAATTTCTTCAAAAAACCCTAGACTATGTTCTCATTCATCATAATAAAGTTCCCCACGAAGATTTCCGTAACAATTGACATACGCTAAAATAAAGTGGTTCGTAAACGCGCACCAAACATTGAAACCAAATCGCCCTTGGTGTTGAACATTCACTTCCCGATGGGGATTAACATCGGACCAGTAATGTTGATTTTTGCCATTGGATAAATTGTCACAGTCACCCTCATTTTATCTGTTCATATGTGATACTAGAAAAATTCAGGATTTTCTGTTGAATATTCTTGGTACCATTTGCAAAATTCTAGCTGCCGCTCATAATCCTCCAGCTGAAACCGAGAGTTCCTCATCTTATAAGGTTGCGAGTAGAATCTTACATTTTGGTATCGCACTCTCTGCCTCAAGTTACTACGTGAAATTGAGGGGTTCGCAGTAACAACTCCAAAAACTTCCATTCTAATTTCTGATTTGCATTGTTTATTGAAACTTTTTCTCTGAGCGGTTTAAAAGAACCAGTGTTTATAAGATTCTATTTCAATCTTTGGAAAATAGATTTGTGACGAAAACGAACAGAATAATTGTATGAGAAAATGCCAATTCTGAGCTTATCATTCATTATAATATGTTAAATTTCTAAAAGCTTTCTACATTTTTCTATCAAAAGTTTTCAGCTATTTATTTGTTAATCGACAATGTGAATCGAATAATGGATTAATTCTGAAATTTATTGCTGTGAGCATAGAATTAAAAATCTTTGGGATGTTTTGTGTGAATTTGCACTGAACGTATAATTTCAATATTTCAAATTTGTTTTTTTTTCCTCACGAGAAATAAAATTTACAAATATATTGAGATTTTGCCTATAGTTTTGGCGAGGGTTCAATACCGGTGCTAGGAGGAATTTTTTGAACGTCCGCACTGATCTGGTCATCGTAAATAATGGAACCCTGACTGCTCAGATATACGTATAGGATATTTTAGAAGCACATGTTGTACCATTTACGGCAAACCTGGATAAAAACTTTTTGTTTATGCATGATAATGCTAGACCTCACTGAGCTCATATCGCTAGGTCCTAGCGATATGAGTGGCTAGGAACTACCTTCAAGATCTTGAAATCACTTCAATGGAGTGGCTTGCAAGGAGTCCAGACCTCAATGCCATAGAGCAGGGGCTCCCAAACTGGGAGCGCGACCCCCTGAGGGGGCGTGGAGAAAGTCCGGTGGGGGCGCGACACCTAAATGAAATAAATAAAAAAATTACAAAAATAATTTCCTCAAATCTTTGAAATAAAGTCTTTCTAAGTTTACATAATTGTTTTTGTAAAGTTTTAATAAAGTTGTAGCTTCATCAAAGAAGGCTACAGTTTTTAAAACTACAAAGCTCGAAAGAGTTCAAGGTTCTCAAAACCGTCCCCCTCGACCGCAACGGCCGTATGTACCGATACCACCGTTTGGCCTTGGTGAGAGTGCGAGTGTCCCCGCACCCTTTCCACCCCCTCCCCACGGCATCATGAGTCCAATGTCAATGACCTTATAGTTTGTTCAGTGCTTGAGTTGTAACTAGTACGTTCTGGCACAGTGCCTTCCGTGAAATATCAGTCAGCGTGTTTGCTGTATTGTGGGTGTTCTATAATTGTTGCAACGTTTGATTTGGAGTAATTGTTTTTGTGTTGTGTGAGTTATGTGTGAAGCTGAATCAGAGAAAATGAACACGGCAAAGAAACGCAAGTAAATTGACGATTATATTCAATATGGGTTTGTTTCCTTGCTTATAGATAATGTTGATCACCCTCAGTCCGTTATTTGCTATGAAGTATTAAGCAATGACGCGATGAGGCCTAATCGTCTTCTGAGACATTTGTCAACCAAACATGCCTGTTTAAAGGACAAACCTAAAGAGTTTTTCGCTGCAAAATCTTTAAAAGAATTTAAAGCGCATTAAGTTATTTAGTACTGGATCTGCTGCTCAGTCATCTCTAAGAGTGCTTGAAGCTTCCTATGAATTATCTCTTTTTATTACTAAGGAAAAGATAAGTCACACTATTGGTGAAACGCTTGTTAAACCGTGCCTTTTGAAAGCAGCCGATGTTTTCCTTGGAACTGATAGTAGGCCAAAGCTATCACAAATACTACTTTCAGACAACACCGTAAAACGCCGAATTGATGATATGGCTGAGGATATTAAAAACCAGGTGGTTCATGCAATAAAAAAATCCCCGTTTTTTGCTAACCAGCTTTATGAGAGTACAGACGTAGAACAATGTTCTCATTTGATTGTATATGTTCGTTACATAGATAATGAAAGAATGAAGGATGAACTGATATTTCCTACTGAGCTGGTGACCACTCCTAAAGCTATAGATGTGATGAAAGCAATACCAGACTTTTTTGAGAAACACCAACTTTCTTGGCAAAAACTTATTAGTGTATGCACAGATGGTGCTCCTTCAATGCTCAATTCTCGCTCAGGCTTTCTGCAGTTGGTCAACCAGAAGAATGCTGACGTGGTTGGGATTCATTGTTTTATTCACCTCCAGGCCTTGGCAGCAAAAACGCTTCCAAACGAACTCAATGCTTGTAACTATGTATTACAGTAGTCAACTACGTGAAGAACAGTGCATTAAATACTGGATTGTTTAAAAATCTTTGTGAAGATTTAGGAGGTGACCACAAAACGCTGCTATTTCATACATAACGATGGCTATCAAAAGGCAATATATTGGGAAAACTATTTGAGCTCCGTGATGAAGTGATTACGTTTTCGGCACTGCAGAAACAAAACGAGCTTAGTGCAGAGTTTAAAACTCAGTAACCAAGTGTTTTTGGCCTATTTATCAGACTTTTTTGACACGTTAAACAACCTAAACTTGAGACTGTAAGGTGCAGACTCAAATATAGTAACACATCGGGATGCTATCAAGATGTATGTTGAGAAACTACAACTTAGGATACGTAAAGTGTCAATGAACCCCAGCAACTATTCAAGTTTCAACAAAGTAGTGTCAGTCTCAGAAGAAGCATGTTTTGAGGACGTTTTTGAAAAACTTGATAATTGATCATTTGAAGAACCTCAAGGAGGAGTTCACCAGGTACTTTCCTAACTTGTCAGAGGAGTTTTACAAACTATCAACGGACCCGTTCAACATGGACATACAGTTGTTGCCAGAAGAGTTGCAAGAGGACATAATAGAAATAAAAAAGTTTACCCCAGTGTTTCAGAGAAAGCTGTTCGGATGTACTTGCCTTTTTCAACAACATTCATGTGCGAAAAAGCGTTTTCAACTTTTGTGGCGATCAAATCCAAGTACCGTAACAAATTGATGTCGAAAGTGACCTACGCTGAGCTTTGTTTGAAACTCAATCCAGGATCTGTCAACTTATCCAGAACATGCAAGCGCACCCATCTCACTAAATTACTTTTTGTTTTGTTTTTGTAAGTAGGTAGGCCTATTGCTTTACCTTCCTTAAATTGAAAATGTATCTGTGTTACAATGTTAAAATTTGTATCAGTAATTATAATCGTTTTTTATGTAATACTTGTTTTAATTTTCATCATACGTACAAAGGGGGCGTGGGGGGTCTCCAAATAACCAGAGGGTGGCGTGGTACAAAAAAGTTTGGGAACCCCTGCCATAGAGCATGTCTGGAAAATCCCAATACAAGATTAAGAATTCAGCAAAACCAGCAAGCTACTGTGAATGAGGTTCAGAAAAGACTGATCGAAATTTGGAACGAAATGGATCAGATTGCTATAAGGCTATTGATTTTGAGTATGAATCGAAGATGTCATGCAGTATTTCTCAGGGGTGGAAATATCCGGTATTAGAAGGTTTGGTTGGCGACTTAGTTTTATTCCAATTTCTGTTTTCATTTCGATTGTTGTCAATCATTCCTTAGTGTAGTGCTAGTGGCTTAGTGGAAAGATAGACATATTTAAACTTTTTCTGAACAAAATTGAATTTTCGACTTTTGCGTTAATGTCTTGTTGATGTATAATTAGTTTTTCTATGAATAAACTGAAAATTAAACAAAATTTTTTATTAATATATCGCATTAAATATTTTTCAGTAATTTTTCAATAACTGCCATTCAATTGGTTGTATAATCATCTCCAAATCGAAAGAAATATTTGAAATATTTCATCAAAAATTCTCCTTGCCGTGACCAGGATTCGAACCTGGGTTACTACGGCCACAACGTAGGGTCCTAACCACTAGACGATCACGGCTGGGGAGACGATAAGAGAAATTGTCAAAGCACTCTAGAAATACACTGTGTTTTGAAATATGGTCTACTTAATCGAGTTTTCTGAAAGAATTTACTTACCGATTAGATATGCAATCATATTGGTCAGTCATGCGTAAATACAGTGAACGGTCAATAGTCAGGTATGAATTAGCCCGATTGAATAGAAAGGCAGGTCCCTCTTTTGTTGACTTGAAACTCTAGGGTGCGGAATAGCAAACCAACGTCAGTAAACGAAATCACTCTGGATATGAAGGATGACGATAAAGTTTTCTCCACCCAAACCAGAAATAACATTTTTTTGTTTGTTTCAGAGCCATTACTCAGTTAAATCATGTGCCTCAGTATGTGGCCTTGGTACCGACAATTGCCTGATGGTTCCTTCAGACATCTACGGTCGTATGATTCCATCTGAACTGGAGCGTTTGATTGTGGAACGACGCACGCGCGGTCACATTCCGTTCTTCGTTTGTTGCACTTCTGGTACCACCGTACTGGGCGCTTTTGATCCTATCAACGAAATTGCTGATATCTGTCAAAAATATGGAATGTGGCTTCATGTCGATGTGAGTATTCTATGATGAAATCTTAATATTTGTATTCATTCATTTATTTATTTAAATAGTAGACAAAGGTACATGGATAAGCATTCAAAACACACTTCAACCGCAGCTGAAGTATTAGCTGAAGTAAATGAGAAGAAACGAATAAACCATACTTTTATATCATACAAGAGAACTGGGAGAGAAAATCTGGGGAAAACCCCAGTTTTCTCTGTCGCCGATACATAAGTAACGTAGTCTGTGAATGTTTTGTACACTAAAAGTAGAATCAGAATTAATGTGTTTACTTATACGTTTCTTGCTTCATTCACCGGCTCGGTGGCGTAGAGGATATGATGCTCGTCTCTTGTGCAGAGTTACCTGGGCCTAATCCCCACAAAGTCGGTGCGATTTTTCAGATTCTGGGAATCGCTTGAGTGTCCATCTTCCGCAGGATATGTAAAGCCATCCATCCTGTCTAACAGAGATGTGTTGGATATCAAAGATCTCTCCCCTCGATACGAGGGGGTTCGGCAAAATTTCCGGGTTAGTGAGGTGACAGAATTTCTCGGCGTGTCATTAGCCGAAAGGCAGAAATAAAGCACGTAAAGGAAAAACAAACAAACAAACAAAACTTTCTTCATTCTAACGAGATTGGTTGGTTATGCCTTAGGCGGACTCATGCTGGGCATATGGTAATTGATTGAATCGGTGTTTTTATCCTAATTTCACACCAACTGCAGTCAAAATAATTCCTCAGTGCTATCTTACACTGGTGATACGTGAACTTGCCATTCCCCATCACTATCTATGCCAGGAGCCATGTATTAGTTCGACCACCTCAGAAGTAAACCTTTGTGCGCTTAGGGCCCCCAGAGCAGCCCGACTGTCGGAACAGAGTATGGTACACTCATTAGTTGTACCCAGTTCTGCCAGTCTTTGAACACAACTAAGTATCGCCAGGATGTCCAACTGCGAAACTGTTGAATGTTCATCTAATGGAATAATGGAAGGTTGAAACCTCTCCCATTTCTCCGGCAGTAAACTTGGCTACCTGATCCTTCTTTGGTCTTTGAGACATCCTAATATCAGGCAAGGAATCGTTCATTTCCTCTCACTCTTGTCTAGATAGGATACATTGATCTAATAACCGAACTGGTACCTCGGCGTGATTCTATAAAAGTTCATCCAGAGGAGGTAGTCACTGTTAACAGCTTCAGAAAACAAGGTATGTCTTCCTTCCGTCCTTAACCAATGAGCAGTAAAGATTTCCCTGCTAATTATGTAAGATGTTGTGGTTCGACCCCTAACAGTGCACCTAGCGCTGCGGTAGGGATTTTCTCCCGACCATTCACCGTCTTTTCACCATCAGTGCTCTGAGCCTCTCTAGAGCTAGCTTCGTCGTCTATTTCTCCACCTTCGTCCACCAAACCAGCGAGACGAAGGCAAGTGTGGGTAATAGAATTGTTATGGAGAACTATATCAGATTTGTGGCTTCAAGCCACACGTACCGCTAAAGGTCATCCTACAAACCATAGGTAGAAAACCTACCAGACTGCAACTTAAGGTGCGGAACTCAACTAAGTTTCCAATCCAATGCTACCCCCCAAGTACTTGAGCGTTTCTGTTATGTCGAGTCTTGATCCAACTAAAATGATTCTGGAACATGATTGTATCGTACGCATTCACATGAAAGCAAGCAGTTACTTTTTTCTGGGTTAATCCCTAGACACAATGATATATACAAGCATTCCACACTTTGAAAGTAAGTTGTAGTATATTCATAGATGTCTGTAGAGCTCTTTCTTCGCTGAGAATGACGAAGTCGTCAGCGTAAGCTCGAGTATGGATTCTTTCCCGTCCAGCGCCCGTAACAGACCATTCGCCACCATGCGCCAGACAGTCAACGACACCATACTGACCTGCTGACATCCTCGTCTCAGCATTCATGTGACCATGTGATTTCCAACCGTCGTAATTAAATTATAGAGATATACACTGTTAAAAATGGTCTAGGGAACAACAAGATTATTTGAATAATTTTCATGAATACCATTCTGATATATTTGTAGATGCAGATTTTGCACCTTGTGGACTTACGTAGTTAATCAAAACAGCCGTGGATGTTGATTCAAGCAGATAAACACATGTTTTCATAAAACAATACAGATGTTGAAAAGATACCGTAGAATGCAATATTTATTATTCTTCAAAAATTCAGTTCATTTCGTTATTTTCTTTGAGTGATACTGAATTCTTGAGAGTTAGGGTATTAGAAAATAATGCAACGACGACATTTGACGCGAGATGAAAAACTACGTGCAGTGGGTATGATTAAAGGTGGCAGTTCTCAGAGCCGAGTAGGGGGTGAATTTGCGGTGTCAAAAAGTGTGATAACTCGGTTATGGAGACGGTTTCTGGACACTGATGATGTGAAGGAAAGACACACAGGTCCTAGAAAAAATACTTATCGGATACTCACCTGCCCAAGATAGATTTATTGTGCTTCAAGCCAGATGGAATGCTTCAATCACAGCTCGTGAAATTTCTAGAAATTTCCAAGACATACATGGAGTAGCCATTTCTGACCAAACTGTCAGAAATCGTCTTCATGAAGCTGGTCTTCATTCTCATCGACCAATCAGGGTTCTTCCACTTAGACCTGGCAATCGCGTAGCCCGACTAGCATGGGTATAATGTTTGGGTTGAACCAGAATGGGCCAACGATCTATTCACCGATGAGTCTCGGTTCAGGTTTCACCCTGATAGTAGAAGGGTAAGGATATGGCGTCAAAAGGGTCCATTGGAAAGGCTCAGGCACTTCCAGGAAGTACACAGTTACAAAGGCGGATCTGTATTGGTATGGAGTGGAATCGCATTTCATGATGAAACAGACCTCATTTGTCTTCAAAGGAATATGGATCATCAAATCTACATTGATAATGTTCTCCAACCTGTAGTTTTACCATTTCGAAACACAGATTGACCAAATTTCTAATAAATGCATGACAACGCCCCTCCACACACTGCAAACCCAGTACGAGAATGGTTTCAGAGGGAGAATGTCAATATTTTACAATGGCCACCACAGTATCCCTACCTGAACCCCATAGAGAATGTTTGGGACATGCTTCAGCGAAGGCTTGATCCCCTTATGGCGAATAATCAAGGTCGTCCAGCTTTTGAAAATGCCTTAATGGAACAATGGAATCTACTTCCTCAGAATGCAATTGATAATTGCATTCTGAGCATGCCAGAACGATGTCGTGCTGTTATTAATGCTCGTGGTGGTCATACAAGATATTAGTTTGAGTTTACTTGGAAAAGTGTTATGAGAAACCTTTTTGTCATTTCAATTGAGAAATTCTTATTTGGTATACGATTGTTTATTTTCTTAAATTCACGGAATCAATATTCGTTTTGTATTCTATTTCGAATTTTTCATAGACTAGATCTATTAATTATACCGTGTAAAAATTTGAAGTAATTAATGCGAACTGTATGACCTGCGCCTAATATTTTTACTGTTCCTCAGACCATTTTGAGCAGTGTATATCAAAAGGAATCTACTGTATCTCGTTTGATATTTCTTGAGTAATCGTAGGCAATGTGTTGTTGATATGGATGAAAATGGAAATCAAAGAAAATTCAACTTTATGTAATCACTGTCAAACCGAAGCCCGAAAAAAATGGTCTACGCCACTGAAATTTGAATGAAACATATCTGAGTGTAGTATTCGAAACTCTCTTTGACTAATATTGAAGATATAAAAAGTTGGATAAATTTCCAAAAATTCAACTTTGATTAAAAAATCAAAAACTGTGGACTTGCTATTTTCTCGAAAAAGTGGCATCAATTTATTTCTAGCCTTTATGATTACAACGCATTTGGTCCTCCCTGTAACTTCTAAACTGATACAAAAAGAAGGATGCACTTTCCCCGGTATGGTGCTACTTTGTGATGAAACAATAGATGGAGTCACCAAACTTTCATAACTTCTTTCGTTTTCGAGATGCATGGTGATGTTCAGAATCTTCAATTTTCAAGCATTCTTTAACACGGCGCAATGGTGAAAAGTGCATCTTCCAGAATTTCTTACAGAGATTCAGTGGTGTAACTAGATTATTACAAGGAGTACAGTTTTGAAGTTATAGACTAAACTTGTAGTTTTTTAATGGAACACCCTGTTTATTTTTAAGAAATCAAATTCCTTTTCTCAAACATTCTTGAATATAATAATTTTTTCAGAAGAAGAAAAATTTTATTTTGATGTTTTGAATAGAATTTCCTATCAACTTGTGAAATATAATGATTGGAGAATATTATAGTCGCCTTTGGAATAATTAGTTTCGTTAATCGAAAAAATGGCCGCGAATGAAAGTTTCTTGAAAATATGATATTCTCTGTTGTTTTATAGCATGTAATGAAAGTTTCAATGTAGCAAGTGATATCTACTTGGAAAGATAAAGAATCATGGGGTGTTACTTATACTACATTCCCAAACTCGTTGATAATACAGAGATATCCACCAGGACCGTCCGTTAAAAACTTTTTAAGTTCCAATCACAATATCAAGCTCAAATTTTATACGCAGCCATAACTAGCGATTTCCAATTGGAGTGAAATATTTTCGAAGTGATACAATTTCCGGTTATACCGGAAGTGGGTCATCACTTTGTTATTTCAAATGGCAATCTACCTTTTTTATTCTACATCTACAACTGACATTTGAGCAATGCATAAAATACCCAAGTTTTTGGCACTTATCTCTCAAAACTTTTGACTGATTTAATTATTTTTGTTATAAACTCGATTTTTGAGGAACATTTAAAAAATTGTAGCTCGTAGATCTTTTGCACTACAGACACAATTTTTGTTTGGGTGGATAGAAGAAGGATCAAGGAATTTTTTAAGCAATCTACACATGTCAAATATTTATTGCGTTGTTTCGTATGACTTTTTCAATTTGGCCTTTTTCAAACAGCAATAACTCAATTTTTACAAATTGCACGTGCCAATTTTTATATAGCCAGCAGATGAAGCGTCATCTTTTAGATGGAATTGTATAAGCATGTACTATACCCATCTCTTATAGTTCCGAAATAATTCGGAATATATTGAATTTTGATGATTTTGCAAGAACTAACAGAGAATGCTTTGAAATATTTGAATCAAGTAGCTGAACTGGCACGCTCACCTGACAGGTGCCTAAAATTAATGTACTTGTCACTTGGTTCATTCGAATTTGATATTTTAACAAGCATTGTCGTTATTTCAGATTGAAAATATCCAAAAAATACAACACATTTGGAATAAAACCACTGGTTATTCAAACGAAAATATATTTAATCTTTTTTTGATTCATTTTAGAATGTCAAAAAGTAGTGGGTAGAAATTGCAGGCAATTCAATAACCAATTTCCAAATTTACTGTCTATGAGTAAAATAAAATTTCGAAGCTTTAGAAGCAATTTTCTACAATTCGGATGAATAAAAATTGTAGGAACTAAGCGAAAACCAATCATCGAAGATAATTACATTAATACGAATAAATCATAGCAAACATCATAGGAGAAAACTAATTCACGATCTGAATAAATGTTCAATATGGGCCCCATTTTGCTCGATACACTTGACAGCTCGTATACGAACATGATGAGTTGCCCTCCTAGTTTCCTCAGGATCAATATTACGAAAAGCATTATGAATGCGCTTTATTAACTCTTCTTTACTTCTTGCAGGAATAAGATACACTTCACTCTTGATTTTGCCCCATAAATAAAAATCAAGGGGTGTCAGGTCTGGAGAACGCGGAGGCCATAAATTTGGTCCTTGATTACCCTACCATCTATCCTCGAACATTTCTGTTAGCGGCTGATCTACAGCTCGTGTTTTATGTGCTGATGCACCATCCATTTGGTAATAGCAATCCCTCAGAATGTTAAGGGGTAATCCATCTAAAAAATTTGCTAATGTTCCTCTCAAAATTTCCAGGTATCTTTGTCCATTAAGATTTTCCTCATAAATGTGATAAGCCAACAAATCATTCATTAAAATTATAAAAACGTTCACGCTGAACTTATTTTGGAAATCAATAACCTCAATGAAATGTGGATTTTCTGTGGCCCAAAAATGTCGATTTCTCCTATTGGTTATTCCACTTTCATTGAACTTGCCTTCATCAGACCATATAATTTTTGTAGAATTGTCCCATCTTCATGAAGCCGAATTAATAAATTTTCACAGAAATTTAGCCGCTTGGGAAGGTCAGTTGGTTTCAATTTTTGTAGTCTGATAAAAGAATACGGGTGCATGTTATGTTTCTTAAGGATCCTTTGAATGGAAGTATAACTCAATCCAATATCCATTGATACTGACTTAATGGACGCATGTGGATTGGCACGAAAATACGCTAGCGTATTAATTTGATTGTCGCCGTCCTCGAGAATTGGTTTTCTTCTAGTTTCTATGTATTTTGTTCCTCCAAATTGCAGAAATTTTGTTTTACTCATATGCGCCAAATTTGGAAATAGGTTATTGAATTTCCTGCAACTTCTATCCACCACTTTTTGACATTCGCCATGAATTAAAAAGAGATTAAACATATCCTCGTTTGAATAATCAGCCATTTTATTATCAATCTGGTGTTTTTCAAAAATTTCCACTTCAAATTACCAACAATTCTTGTTGAAATATCAAATTCGAATGAACGAAGTTACAAGTACATTAATTTTAGGCACCTGTCAGGTGAGCGTAGCCAGTTCAGCTACTTGATTCAAATATTTCAAAGCATTATCTGTTAGTTCTTGCAAAATCATCAAAATTCAATATATTCCCAAATTATTTCGGAACTATAAGAGATGGGTATAGTACATGCTGATGCAATTCCATCTGAAATTTGACGCTTCATCTGATGGCGATATAAAAATTGGCACGTGCCATTTGAAAAAATTGAGTTATTGCTGTTTGAAAAAGGCCAAATTGAAAAAATCATACAAAACAACGCAATAAACATTTGACATGTGTAGACTGCTTAAAAATTCGTTGATCCTTCTTCTATCCACCCAAGCAAAAATTGTGTCTGTAGTGCAAAAGATCTACGAGCTACAATTCTTTTAAATGTTCCTCAAAAATCGAGTTTACAACAAAAATAATTAAATCAGTCAAAAGTTTTGACAGATGAGTGCCAACAGTATTTTATGCCTTGCTCAAATGTCGGTTCTAGATGTTTAATAAAAAAGGTAGATTGCCATTTGAAATAACAAAGTGATGACCCACTCCCGGTATAACCGGAAATGGTATCACTTCGAAAATATTTCACTCCAATTGGAAATCGCTAGTTATATCTGCGTATAAAATTTGAGCTTGATATTGTGATTGGAACTTAAAAAGTTTTTAACGGATGGTCCCGATGGATATCCCTGTATATTTTCGTATGTTTCCAGAACTAAGGTAACCAAAATATTCGGAAGAATGAGAAAAATCGGATCAATTAAAGATAATTTGGGGCCTCGTCGAAAACCTATAGAAAACCTCAACGGAAGATTGATAAATAATTGACAAATTATTATAAAGTGAGTTATAAAGAGAGATTGAACTAACTCAATCTTCCAGGAAAGCTGAAGAAACACTCGGCGTATCCAAGACCGCTGTCCATAGAATATTGAGGAAACATAAATATAAACCATATAAGTTGAAGTTGATCTTCATCCAGATTGTCTAGAGCGACTATTGGAGTGTAGTCGTTGATATTTGGAAAGCATCGCCCGAAATGGAAATTTTCATCGAAAGATTATATGATCAGATAAATGTTGGATCACCACTACTAGAATTTTCAATGTTCATATTAATATATAATGGTCACTGGAGAACGAACATGTAATTCACACACTGACATTAAAATCAAAATTATTTGATTTTCGAAAGAACGTTAGTTACCGTTTCGATGAAGCGAATCTTCCATAACACTCTACTGATTCGATTTTCACGGCCTTTCCAAACATTGATGGACAATCCTATTTATAACCTCGAAATAATATTTTACATCTTCCATAAAGATTGAACCCCCAAGTGTTATATATCTTTATGAAGATTTCAAGAATTGAATTCGATTCCTTCAAGAAAAATCTAGTTACACCACTGGATTTCCCGTAGAAAATTGTATAAGATGCACTTTTCGCCATTACCCTATGTTGAAGGATAACCTAGATAGAAGGGGTACTCTAAAATTGGAAATTTTGAAAATCACCCTGTATCTTGAAAACGAAGGGCGCTATGAAATTTAGTTGATGGCTTTCATTGCTTCTTAAAATCGCATCCTCATATCTCTATCAGTTTAGAAAATATCCATTCAAGGACAACGAATTTGGGACACAATTTAAAAGTTCTATTAGTTATCACCAATGTTTTGCGGTTTTTGTCAGAGAAAGAGATCATATTGTGTCGATCATTATTTTTGAAAGTACCTTTTATATAAACTACTGACAACTAAATATGTAGCTTATTTTGACAGCCTTCCTCATTTGAACTGGCACATTAAGATAGTTTAATTAATGGCTTGAACTTGTCAGAATCACGTGGAAACATTATTCTTGTCGTCCCTATTGAAAAAGTCAGAAGATTTTGAAGCAAGAAACAAACTTATCGAAACGTTTTTCATTCACAGGCTGCATGGGGCGGCGGTCTCCTCCTCTCGAAAAAGTATCGTCATCCACGTCTGAGCGGAGTTGAAAGGTAAGCTATAGGCGAACTTTTTTAATCTAAACAGCACCGGTTTAGACAGGCCTAATTTATGGTACAATATACATTGTTCCAAAGTTTGAAGTTTTGACTAATGAAGGATTAATTGTTATAGTGTGTGTGGCAACTTGATTTATGAGACCGTTACTCATTGTATTCCCGGGACTACATTTACATTAATGTAGGGTTTGCGTATTTGGATGACAACCTGACATCTATCATTGTGAATCCGGGAATTCGGGATGTGTGACAAATCAAATTTCAGAATTGTTTGAATGCTCGAACGATATAAGTCCATATGACTTACGAATAACATCTCAAACGTGAATAATGATGACAGTTCTTCAAGCGGATGTTTGTTTTCAACTCTTTCATGACAAAAGATTTCTAGCGGTGATTCCTCAACTCGTTAGGCTTTAAAATAAATATATCGTCGTTAGGATCATTTTAGAATAGTCCAAATAACCAATTATTCCAGTAACCTTGTATTATACAGGGTGAAGCCGGATGAACTCTACATATTTCATCGGTGAAAGTAGTTCAATGGGGCGCATTAAGGTGAATTAAAACTTCTGTAGATTCTTGTCGGTGGCTCTACAGGTATTTTTTGAAAATTGCCAAAAAATTTAAGTATCTTCGAAATTCTTAATAATCAATGGAATAGAACGATTTTTAAGACATTATTTGCATTAATTCAATTGACGAGGCTTTTACGTGATAGAAATCTATTTTCACAAATACAAGTAAACGATGATTTCTACTAAAATATATTATTAAATGCTCGACAAGTTTCGATACACAGTATCTTTATCAAGAGCGAATGAATACTACAAATATATCTTACTAACAAATTTTTATATATACCTAAGAGGCAATCCATTCAGAGCTATCCGTACTTGAACTAATGTTTAGGAAATAAATTTAATAAGGGTGAGTTATTTATGTCTACCTGATCATTAAGAATTTTCTGTGAATTCCTAAATCTGTTAATTTCAAGTGCTTCCAGAAGGTTGAGTTTATACTTCTCTTCTCAGATTGTAGGATTTTGAATTCTGAATTGAAAGAGTGACCATTTTTCTATGATGATTTGAATAATTTGAATCGGTTTTTCCATTGATGAAACTGCGTTTATGTTCAAAGATTCTAACATTAAAATTTGTTCCTACCTATATAAAATGGATAACATAGGATAAACACTATATTGGTATCGATATGTCGAAAAACTATTGTGTGTTTCACAGGAACAAACAGACAGTTCACTGTATTCGAGAATTTCATCAACAACCTGCACCCAAACATAAAATTCACTTCTGAAATAGAACAGAACAATTCGATCAATTTCCTAGACCTAACAATAACAAGGTCAAGTAATAAACACCAGTTTTCAATTTATCATGAGACTTCTGATACAGATATCACAATTCATTATACATCGGCACATCCTTACCAACATAAAGTTTCAGCATTTAACAGCTATATACATAGACTCTTGAACACACCGATGTCTAGTGATAATTATTTCAAAGAATTGAATTTGATAAAACAAATCGCAATAAATAATGGTTATGATGCAATTTTAGTTAGCAGCATACTACATAAGAAAAAACAAAAATTGGCTTTACAACATATATATCCAGTCGATAAACACCAAGACAAGAAATTCAATAGTTTAACATATAAAGGCAATATTAGCAATAATGTGAAATCCTTCTTAAAATTCAAATTTAAATATAGCGTCAAAACATCAACAAATTGAGGTTCATTTATCAGGAATTATAAATCTCCAATTAATAAAGAAAATAAATCAGGTGTAGATAGATTGGATTGTGCAGATTGCAATTGTTTTTATATAGGTAGAACAGGAAGAAATTTTAATGTTAGAATCTCTGAACATAAACGCAGGTTCATCAATGGAAAAACCCATTCAAATTATTCAAATCATCTTAGGGAAAATGGTCACTATTTCAATTCAGAATTAAAAATCCTACATTCTGAAAGTAAAGGTATAAAACTCAACCTTCTGGAAGCACTTGAAATTAACAGATTTAGGAATTCACCGGAAATTCTTAATGATCAGGTAGACATAAATAACTCACCCTTATTAAATTTATTTCCTAAACATTAGTTCGAGTACGGATAGCTCTGAATGGATTGCCTCTTTAGTATATATAAAAATTGGTTAGTAAGATAGATTTGTAGTATTCATTCGCTCTTGATAAAGATACTGTGTATCGAAACGCGTCAAGCATTTAATAATATATTTTAGAAGAAATCATCGTTCACTTGTATTTGTGATTATTGGCATTGATCAGATCGAAAATATTGCCAGAAAAAAATTCGGAAATTGCAGGACCGGACTGAAACATCCTCATTTTCAATTTTAATGCAGAAATATAACCCTGTATATTGAATTTTTCATACATAGTATTTTTTCTACAAAAGGCACATTAAGAAGTTGAATAATCAGTAATGAAAATCTCCTGGCACACCTACACATTTTTATCGGGAGTCGATTTTTTTACAAAGCCTTCATTTTTCGTGCGGAAATTGGAAGAATATTTCTGAAATCGAGTAAACACAGAAACACCTTTACAATTAACTTCGTGCAACATCGTACTGACTGATAAGTAGAATTTCTCATCAGATTAGACTGGAAAAACTTGGTCCGAAAATATGCAGGGTCGAACTCAAATTTTCTGAAATTCTGGCGTCGAGGCATAAGGAACGTTATCTTCCTGCTTTTTTCGACTATCTTACGAATTCGCAAAAAACAAACATTTTGATGTTCATCTCATTCAGAATTTATATTTATTTTAGTGTTCAAAAACGAGAAATGCGTCGCGGGCTACTCGGCAAATTCATCGAAGGAGAAATAATGATCACTTTATATTCACGAGATAATTGAAATTCTGGTTGAACTCTGAAAATCATTAAACAATAAAGACTAGGAATACAGAAATTTCGAGAGAAACATAAGAAAAAGTAAATATTTGTGGGAAAATGACAGAAATTCTGCCAAACTAACTCGAGTAAATTATACTAACGAAAAAAATTCAAACCAGTGCGAAAAACAACAATAATCTTCAAATTTCACAATAAATGTTCAATATGTCCTCCATGAGAATCACACATATTCTGGTCCCATTCAGGAGGTGATTAGATTTCACATTTTTTGGCCTGAATCAAGAGGTGGTTAATAGATTACCTCATAACGTCAGGCCGATTTCGCACCTCATGGTAAGCTTCACGAATTTAGGCTTCCAATTGCTGACGAGAATTAATTTTCACCTTATAAGCTTAATCCCTTAGGTATCCTCATAAATAATAATCAAGGAGTTCAGATATAGAGACCTGACTGGCCAAGATATCGGACCTCTCCAGCAAATCCATTGATTTGGGAATCTTTCTTTCAAGAAATTCCTCATTGCTAAGCCATAATGAGGTGTAGCATCATCCAGTTGAAGATAAACAAGAGCATAGGTAGATCATTTCGAAGTAAATTCAAAAAAATCTCCGAGGTTAGAGTTTCTTCGGAGAAAAGAGGACCGATCAATTGGACCCAGCACGTATTCAATGAAAACTGTTGTTGGAAATTTTTGATAACTTTGGCGTGCGGCATCTGTCGAGCCCACACATGGGAATTCCTCAGATTGATAATTCCATCACGAGCAAATTGCGCTTCATCAGTGAAAATAATTCTGACGATAGTTTTTCTGTTACCTAATAACCACGTAGAAAATTGAACTCGTGGAGCATGGTCTGCTAATTCTAAAAGTTGAACCTCTTGGAAATGGCACGGATGAAATCTCTCCTTTCTAAGTGTTCTCTATACTCGTTTTTGAGTTAACTCCATGCTTCTAGCTACCAGTCTTGTGCTTATTACAAGTTTATTTTCGACAATTTCTGAAATCTCATTATATACTTCAGCTACTGCTGGAATTAATTTTAGTCCCTCGTGTAATGTACCTACCCAGCACTCTCTGTCATGCCTATGATTTGCTATAGCAATTAAACATATTTACATTATCTCTTCGGACTTGGACTAACTATTTACTATGTAATGAAAAGGAATCTTTCTTTCAATAAACTTGTCCGAGTTATCATGTTACATGACATATCATGTTGAATCGAGCCATTCAGAATGTTCTGTAGAACTTTCAAAAACTAGAAAATTCTTTAGAATTCTTGTCAACCATGAATTATGTAGCGCCTTTGACACCAAATTTGCGAGAACTATATGTATTTCATAAGATACTTTGTCAGCGGATACTATGAAGTATGTGGCGCCAGTGATCCCAAAATTTGAGAGAATCATATGTATTTCATAAGATACTTTGTCCAGGTCAATTCAGTCAGTGGTATATATAGCTTACATTCATTCAGATTCATTAATTCAGACTCATTCATTCAGATTCACTAATTCAGACTCATTCATTCAGACTCACTCATTCAGATTCATTCATTCATCAATCATTCGGCATTCTGCTCTCACAAAGCAAATAAGTATTCAGTTACCAACAATTCTAAGTAAGCAACTAATAAATAAGTGTTATATTATTTTGTTAATATATATTAATTATGTTATGTATATAAACCAATTACCGGACCTATACACTCGTTTCCCAGAGGAGAATCTTCCATGTTCTCTGCTGTATCTGAATACAAAAGAGAACGTCTAATGATTGGGCGTTCTGATGTTTGGGTACCTTCTCCGGTATTCACTTGCAGCAGCATTTCCATTACCATCACAAGACCCATAAACGAATATAATATTCCTCGTTCGAGAAACGAATCGGCATTTTCAATTCCTGAAACTACTTTGAAAAAACCGAAGAAGTCATAAAAATAAATTCAGACCTACCAGTTGTTTTGACAGATACAACACAGATCTATGATTCCAGACTGGAGCATAGAGTCATTCCATAATTTCGTATGGAAGCCCACAAGCATCTTGATGTTTTGGAGGAAAAATCCATAAGACATAGCCAACAACGATTGTCATTGAATACGTGGTGTGTCCTATAAAGGGGCCGATTGATCGGTCCTAGTTCAATTTTTATGGAAATACTTAAAGAATTTAGTTTATATGGTGATGATAAATTCGCGTCAGCAATTGGAAGCCAAAAATCGCGAAGCTTGCGATGAGGTGCAAAATCGGCCTGACGTTATGTGGTAATCTAATCACCTCCTGAATGGGTCCAGAATATGTGTGATTCTGATGGAGGACATATTGAACATCTATTGTAAAATTTGAAGCTCATTGTTATTTTTCACACCGATTTGAATTTTTATAACGTTCAGAGTTCAACCAGAATTTCTTTTGTCTCGTGAATATAAAGTGATACACGGAAGTGATCTTGATTTCTCCTTCGATGAATTTGCCCCTAACCCGCGACGCCTTTTATCGTTTCTGAAGTGGAAATTGGAAAAAACGTAAATTTTGAATGAAATGAACGTCAGAATGTTTATTTTTTCGCGAAGTCGTAAGATAGTAGCAAACATCAGGAAGATAACGTTCCTTAAGCTTCGATACCAAATTTTCAGAAATTCTTAGTCCGACCCTGCATATTGTCGAAAGAGGCTTTTAGTCGAATCTGATGAGGGATTCGACGTATCAGTCAGTACGGTGTTGAACGAAGTTAATTGTAAAGGTGTTTTTAATCGATTCCAGAAATATTCTCCCAATTTCCGCAAGAAAAATGAAGGCTTTGTAAAAACCGACTCCCGATAACAAAAATGTGTAGGTGGGCAATGAGATTTTATTACTGGTTATTCAAATCTTCAATGTGCTTCTTCAAGAAAAAATAGTATGATTTAAAAATTTCATATATAGGGTTATTTCTGCCTTAACATTGAACATAAGGATGTTTCGGTCCTGTCCTGCAATTTTCGATTTTTTTTCCTGCAATATTTTCGATGTGATTAATGCCAATAATGTCTTAAAAATCGTTCTATTCCATTGATTCTTGAGGGACTTAAACTCTTCAGAAATCTCCAAAAACCACCGTGTAGAGTCACCAACAAGAATAAACAAAATTTTCAATACCGGATTATAATTCGCCCCATCGAAGTAGTATCCACCATAGAAGTATGTACAGTTCATCCGGATTTACCCTGTATATAACATATGTTTCTGTGATAACACTGTAATCCAGGTACAAACAGGTTTTTGAATGAAACTTTTTCAGCTGAATACATACGTATATACCTGGAACTCTCTCGAAACTTTTGGAAAACCCACACTCTAAATAATTTATTTTGTAGGGCTGTTAAGGTTTTGCCGATCTCATGTTTTTCATATAATCGATGGGGAAGTATTGGAGGAAATAATTGTTCTCTAATGAGGAGTGAACAGTGTCTATTAAGGTTTATTTTAAGAAAGAAACAAATGAAAGAAAATAAGAGACTCTTTCCGCATGTAGTAGAACAATTGAAAATTGTTTTCTCAGGAAGTAGATGTTTTTTTCTCGACCTCAGTAGCTTGTATTACCTCCTCTTGCCCTGATACAAGTCTGGTTTCGTTTAGGCATGCTTTGGATTAAGTTTTAGACCTCCTCTGGGTGATATTCTGCCACTCTTCTGTGGCGGCTTGGATGAGTTGTTGTGGGGTTCTCGGATTATCCTGGCGCGATTCAATTTTCCTTTTGAAATTATCCCATAGATGTTCAATAGGATTTAAGTCTTGAAAGCAAGCTGGCCAGTCCAAAATAGTGATTCCCTCTGTTTCAAGATAATGTAGCGTGATGTTGCTGGTATGCGGAGGAGCATTATCTTGCATAAAAGTGAAATTCTCACCGTTGGCACCTCGTGAGAGTCTCACTATGGGCTCCAGCACTAGGTCCACGTAATTTCTAGCCGCTACACTCGCAGAAAACGAAATCAAATCTGTTTTGCCTTCCAGCATAATGCCACCTCAAAACATCACACTGCCCCTTGGTATTTCGAAATTTGTCTTTCTGCTCGGAGTCTAGCTTGTCTTCCACGACCCCTTAAAACCCGAATCCTACGGTGATCTGATTGAACACCAATTCTGGTCTTCTCCGAAAAAAGAACATTTCGCCAATTCTCAATATTCCAATTTTGATGTTCAATACACCAATTAAGTCTGTTAATTTTTTGTTGTCTGGTTAGCTCTGGAACTCTTGAGGGCTTTCTGCTGTATAAACCCCTTGAACGATGTCTCTGACGTACTGTTTTGACTGATACACTGATGCATGTTGCTTCCAGAAATTGCCTTTGGAGTATGGGGTGCGACGCACTAGGGTCTCTTCTTGCAATTTGGCACAACAAGTGGTCTTGTTCTTCAGAAGTGATCTTCCTACGACTTCTTCTAGGCCTATTTTGTAGAGATTGTAGCTCCACGTATCGGGCGTAGGTTTTTGAAACCCTCTGTGATACCCCCATTGTGGCCGCTATATCCCTCTGTATCACCTCTTCTTCAACGAAAGCAATTATTCGACCCCTCTACACATCGGATAATGCAACGAAAGGTATCCTCAATTATGATCATAGGATTTTTTAAATTTGAAATTCACAGTTTCAAATCTCAGTGACGACTGAGTACAATATACCGAACATGTGGTGATAATTCAAAAGTTCCTATCATATTATTCAGTTTTTTTACAACAAAAAACTTCATTCTTCACAAGTAGTCAAGTAGTTAATCAATAAAGTGAAATATCGAGTGATTTTGGTTGTATATATACATATATATCCCCCAATTTTTTTACGTTCAAATATGACCTTTACCATGGCCCTTACCACAAATTTCAAGGTGATTTCAAGATCCAAACATCGAAAGTAAAGTTATGCAATTATCTTAGGAACGAATACTGAAAAACAGCAACTGCGCCAAAAACGATAAATTCCGATAGCTACCAGCATACCAGTTTTACCAAAATATACATGAAGCATTGGATGAACTCAAACTGAAAACCAACCGAAACAATGAATTTTTATTATTCAATGATGCTTCAGAGAATTTGGTAATTTCCAAAATTATTTATACGCATGGCACGTTCTCTTACTGAAGCAGGTTTTTTAAACAACTGTTCACTATCCATGGATTTTTCGATGGTCATTGCTTTTCGTTGGTTTCTTTTCTGTTAATGATTAATTAGCTAACACATTAATTATGCGTATAAAAAATCGAAAAGCATTGTTCAAGATTAAGTATTGTAGTGTCTTCAATAGAAGATTGGTGTTGGCATTTCTATTCACCATGACTCGTTAAATGTTTGACCAAATACAAAAACTACAGGATTAGGTTACATCTCAAACAAGCACGGTAGCGCCAAATTCAAAGATTAGGTTTGATTTCCGAACATAGAGAGAAATGCTCAGAAAAAGGCATATATAAGCTTATAATTCAATACTTTTGAATAAATGTTCGAATAGTGTAGATCTAATTGTTATAGAAAATTTCTTCCCAAAACCCTAACTGTTGAAATTTATTTCTCAAAATATGTCAAATTAGAACAAATTTCAAATTACCCATTATAATTTTAAATCTAACTCTCTTCAACATTCTTCAAGCGTGAATCTCTACAGCTTTCGAAATTTCCAGATCCCAAGTATATCATCGATTAAAACTTCCTTCTACGAATTAAAGTTGGATTTGGATTTACGACGTCTCGTGTTTTCGGGTGACAACCAGCTGCCAAATTCTCATGTAATCAGGGATTACATTCAGCTCGAAAGACCAAACAGAGATCTGCACTCCCAGTTCTTTTCTACTTCGTGTGTGCTTTTAGATGTAACCCCTTGGCTGCGGGCAGAAAATATTTAGTAATGGAGTAAAGTTTCAAACTATGATGAAATTTTTGAGTTTGACGTTGCTACATGCGACTTATATTTACTTTTTTTTGCTGTTCGAAGTTATGAAAGGAAAGTTTCAGAAATTTCATTCTCGGATAAATTCAGCTCGAGTGATGACAGATTCTAGCGCCTCTGCTAACCAAGACTCTTAATTAAACGCATAACCCGGTACATAGGTAGGAAGCATAGTAGAATGTTTCATCAATAATTGGAATTTAATTTTTAATTTTAGAATCCATAGGATTTTTCATGAAGTGAAGTTCATATAAATATTTCTCAATTATCTCATTATTTATCCGTATCAAAATTAGACATCTTTATTTCTTTAATAAACATAATGACATGGAAATTAACCTGAAACATTATCACAATGAGAATAAATGAATTGCTATTGCTGAGCATGACTACACAGCATTTATATAGTAATTATAAAAAATATTTTCATAGTAGATTGAAATCGCGTAGGGTTGCAAAATTGTTATATCTAACACAAATAAAATATTATATTATATAAAATTATCACAAAATTGTTGAAGAAACGAGAGGATTTACAAAAATTTGAATAATTGTATTTACAATAAATGCTTATACCTATAATTTTGGTGTGTGTAAGAAAAAACACAAGTGTGAGCTCAGAAAATGTAACAGGGGAACCATACTATCTTGCATATGATTCAATAAACGAGTGAAAAAACCTGAGGAAAAAACTCGTTTCCCTGTCGCTATTGCACTAGCAATAGCTTGTCTGTTTATGATGTGTTAGTGTCGTGTGTACATAAAGAGTACCAAAGGTTTTTCTGCTCAGCCGGTTCATTCTCTCTTGCACTCCATGATTTCCAAAAAAAGGGTGAAAGGAAGGGGGTTTGGGACAGAAATCTGTAACAATCGAAAAAGAAAACCAGCAGAAAAATATTTCAACAATCAAACTTCTTATGTGCCTAAACAAATCTAAGAAAAGATTTCACATTGCAAGTAAGGTCATGAAAGGGACTAAGGAGATAATAATAAAATACATAACCTACGATATTTCCACAAATTCCTTCTCTGTTTGACCGAGAGGGCCCCGATGGCCAGGTTCAGTCTTCCAAGTGATGCCGATTATGATCTATAAATGTTTTAGAATCATTATGGACCCAATAATGTGGGTTGACATCGCCCATTTATTATTTCTTCGTGGAACTTGTTTTTTTTGAATGGCATGAAGTTGTATGAGACATGATACGTGAAACAAAATTTTATTTGCACTTAACATATATTTGTAACGCTCCCTTATTACGAGGGATGTTTTTCTGTTTTGCTGGTTCATAGAGAACACCATTAATCAACTGTCAGTACTAACAATGAACCTCTTTTATTTGTCAATATAAATCCAAAATTTCAGTTCTATGCGTGCTGTGTTTTAGCCATAATAAACTATTAAAGTTGGCAAATTAAAAGGAAAATGGTGTTAAACCCTAAACATTTCAGCGCAATAATTTTCTACAATCAATAATTATCTGAAAAAGAATGTCCCGGCGAGTTGGTTTCTGTTTTCTGCATTGAAGCACCACACCAGTCAAGATTTCCCGACTAAGACATCATTTCGATTTCGAAGACCCCAAAACGGCAAAAATTAGTTTCCCGTTAGATACTGCATCTGTTGACCGAAAACACAAAGCTGCGAGGGTGAATTGAAGTAAAAAAACTCAGGACCGTTTCAATTTTGGAAAATCTGAAAGCGTTTACAGCATTGTCAGTAGTGATCAAAATAAAATGAGCGCTTATCTTCTGATTGGGTGCTCCAAGGTGAAAAAACGACAAGAGTTATTCGTGGCCGAACACTAAACTTCGAGAATGCAACCCTGAACGGCCAATCATCCTTCACCAAGACAATGCAAGTTCACACACAGCCCAGAAAAAAATTAATATTTAATGCAAAAACCATCTAATTGTTATATCATCCTGCAATCCGGACCTAAGTTCAACGTTTTTTTACTTTTCCGAAAATCAAGAACGTTGTCTAAGGTTTCAGTCTTCATGTTGATCCTTCCAATAGGCCATTTTTAAAAGCTCTCAATGGTTTCATTCAATAACATAATCCTCGATACCACATCAGACCAGTTGTTTCTGACATCTAAGCTCATTGATTGTATAAAACGATATTGTCGATTCAAGCCCAAATACTCCTTCAAAAATTCAACGAATGCATAAAATCTGAAATACAACTTCTTCATGCTACTGAATCAGCTTCATTTGATGTTAATAACTCATTTCCAAACTTCCCTCCGATGGACCAAGTCAGTATAGTTGAAGAAAGAATGGAAAATTATAACGTGAACCCTTTTATTCATTGCAAAATATTTTCATTATAGGATAAGTGTGAAAAAAATTACTTCACTTCTTAGTTCACTGTTTGAACGAGGCCCTTATGGGCAATTCACTTAGCCCTCTATTAGCTGAAATTTTTATGGATACTTTGAAAACTCCAATACACAATAACCCTTGAGCTTACTACTGTAATTGAGCAAGACGATCGAATCAACCTTTAATATTCTACTATAAGTGAATTAAATATTAGTCATGTTTTCTCCATTTTCCATAAACCATATTATAATTCATAATTCGGCTTTCCATCCTGTTTACATAAAATGCTAAGCTTTCTACAGTACGATTCACAGATTGTTAAATGTTCCTTTAACTGTGGATAAAATCGACAAAGAATTTTGTATTATAAAACTAATAGCTCTCGATAATGGTTACGATCTAGGTCAGAGGTGCTCAAACGGTCGATCGCGAGTGCTTTTTGAGTAGATCCCGAGAAGAAAAAATATTTTAATAAGTAGGTAACTAATTTCAAATTCAAAATTTATTATTTATTATTACGTGATAAAATAACACTCTGGTGACGGTAAAAGGCGGTTTTATCAAAGTAACTCGCGGTATTTGTCAAAGAAAAGCCGCATTTTTTATTCTTGCCGCTTTTCTAGAAATGTCGGCGGCGCGTTTGACGGAAACATTCGATACTTTGGTTCACGCCGATATAAATGTTGCGCCTGCAGGAATTTGAGTAATTTTGAATTGTAACTAGAAGGCAATACTATGTTGATACAAAGTTTATTATTAAATAGTACAAAATGAGTGCAGCGAAGAAAACTAAAATATCAAAAGTATCATTTCAATAACGATTGGGAGGAAGAATTTTTCTTTTGTATGGTGAAGGATAAGTGCATTGGTCTTATGTGTCGTGCGTCAGTTGCAATACCTAAGCGTTTGAAAAAAGAACAAACCATGTTCACAAGACCAGCCAAACAATCAAAAGCTGCTACGATCGCGTCATTTGAAATATCTCATATATTGGCGACACACAAGCAATCTTTCGAAGATGGATCGGTTGTGAAGGAAGCATTTATTAAAGCGGGTGAGACTCTATTTGGAGATTTTAAAAATAAAACAGAAATCATATCTGCAATTAGAAAACTTTAGTTATTTCGTCCGACTGTCACAAGGCGAATTGACGTCATGAGTCAATACATGGCAGATAAACTAAAACATGAAATGTACATACTTACATATGACAGACACTGCCCAACTGTGTATTTTTATTCGGATGGTATTCAATGACATGTTGGCTAAGTAAGAATTTTTGACAATCATTCCTCTGAAGGGGAAGATCCGTGGCGAAGATATGTATGACGTTTCCTTCAATTTTGTAAAAAACTACAAGCTACCAATCTATAGATTAGTGTGCATTACAACCGATGGAGCACCAGCAATGACTTGAAACAAAAACGGTTTTGTTGCATTGTGTCGAGCTAATGAAGATTCCCCTTCATTTTTCTCATTCCATCGCATTATACATCAACAAGTTTTGTGTTCAAAAGTTTTAAACACGGAGGAATTTATGGGCATTGCAACAAAAATTGTGAATTTCATCCGTGCACGTAACTTGCAACGGCGGCTCTTTAAGTTGCAGTTGGAAGATAGGGAGTCAGCTGAACACACTGATTTAGTTCTTCACACGGACGTCAGGTGGTTCAGTCGCGGAAAATTCCTGGAAAGATTTCAAGCATTATTGCCCGAAATAACAGCTTTTCTAGACGAAAGAGGCGATGACTCTCAGATGTTGAAAAACGAAAAATGGCTGACTGATTTGGCAGTTCTTACTGACATCACAATGCACTTAAACACCATAAACTTGAAGCTTCAAGGTAAAGGAAAAACTGTTATTGAGATGATTAGCGCAGTAAACGCATTCAAAAGTAAATTGCAACCTATGATAGATCAACTGAAAAGAAAGGATCTGAAACATCTTCCGTCTTTGAAAGCAAGGATTCCTCAGTTGAATTATGATACGTATGAGGCTGAACTATCAAATATTTTGGGAGAATTCGAAATGTGTTTCATGATTGCAGTAAATTGTCAAATAAAGCATCATTTATGACTTATTCTTTTTAATGTAAAAACATTGAGGAATTAGCCACTGAAATAGCAAAGTTTAATATGAACTCATGTTCTGTTGAAAATGAGTTGGTGCAGATATATCAGACATACATCTCAAAGCTACAGCATCTGATACAAATTTCTGGTGTTTTATATCTGAAGATAAAGATACGAGTCTAAGGCAAATCGCCCTTCAACTGACGCAATATTTGAGTCAACTTACTTGTGCGAGTCTGCATTTTCTGAAATGAAGATAATTAACTCAAATTATCGCAATCGACTTAATGACGATCATATATCATCACGCTTGCGATTTGCACCTAGTGTTTACGTACCATTTTATGAAAAGTATGCTGAGGACATGCAGTGCCACGCTTCAACATCCAAGTCACTCCTTAGTTAAGTTTAACACCATATGAAACTCTTTTTTTTGTAACAACCAATGAACTCGCAATTTTGAATAACTATGAGTTTTTTCATTGATTTAATAGAGAAAAACCTAACTAAACCTAACCCAAACCTTGACTAAAATAATTTATATTGTGCGGAAAGCTAATATCTATATATGCTACGGTACACCCTACCTAGGTAGGTAGGCAGGGTGTATGGTGTATGTACGACAACCCTGCATCTCACATACTTGCAGCCTCTCAGGGTCGATCTAGTCTAAAAATATTGAGGTAGATCGCTAGCACCTAGATACTATTACTGAATTACTAAACAGAAAGCCAAAAAGCTAAAACAGAATGCAATAGAATTAGTATCGATTTAGCCATGACTATTTGCTACTAAAGCATGATTAAAACACAAATAGAATTTTTTTACTGTTTTTAATACCAACAAATAAATTAATTGATCACAGTTACCGAGATTTTGAACTTTCGTTCATCGTCCGGAGAAAATGAACCAAGCACGAAGTGACGTGAATATTTTCTTCTGGTATTTTCAATACCAGAAGGTTATTTGCAATATTTTCATTTATTTGTTGAAAATATGTTGTAGGGATGAATTCTTCGGATTTGTTGGTACTTATAATCTGATATATTTGGTTGCTAGGAATATGTAATTGTATTCGTTTCACTAGTGTGCATTAAGCCACGATCAAAACAGTTATTTTGGGTTTCAACTTCTAATTCAAGGTTTCCAATGATAAAGGTTGCGACAATGATCTGTGGATCATTAAATTGTAAGCCGAAAATTATGAGAATATGGCTAGTTGTAATCCTTCTAAATACATATTATGTGCTAGTAGGTTTTCTAAATATGTTGAAGTTAATTTTGCTATTTGAGTGGGAAATTGACAGATCTAAAAATGATATGTGATGGTTTTCTTCTGTTTCGACTTTCAATTTTATTTGCGGATGGATATTTTTTGAATTTGAGAAAATTATAAAATCATCAATCAGAATTAGTATACTAAAAATGTAGAGAAGCGCAGATTTAGTAAATTCACATATGTCTCATTCCAAACCACCAAAAATAATATTTTCAAACACATCAAAAATAATAATAAATATTAATAAAATAAAGTAAAATAAACAGAGGAAAGAAATCTGGTGTATATAAACTTAGATGCGGTCGTTGTAGTAAGATGTATAGTGGTGAAACAAAAATTTCAATATTAAAGTCAATGAACATTATCGTAGTTTCATCAATAAAAACTAATTCTAATCACGAGGAAGTGAGGAAAATCATAATTTCAACCAAAATCTTGAAATCTCACATTCGTTTTATGAAAAAATATTAATTTTGGGAATCCTCGAAATCAATCGATATCAACTTTCGTACATATTATTAAATGAACATGTAGATTTTGACAAAAATTCCGCGACTACGTAATTTATTTCCGAGTGAACAATGTAGATAATAGTTCTGTGAATTTGCCTAGGGTAGTTTTACTCACTTTTGGTCCGATTGTGTAGATTATATATAAATTGATGTACCTTAGTTTAGTTTTCATTCTGTATTCGTCTGATGAAGGCGCAGTATCGTCGAAACGCGTTACAAATATAGTAAATAAGAAGAAGAAATTTTCTTTCATTTAGAGCATCCCAAACAAAGAAGTCTAGAGGTGTCACGTACGGGGAAAGAGGTGACTATCTCACTTAATGCCGTATACCTATCCAATTATCCCCAAGGTTCAAATTTAACAGATCAGTGATGGCCCGTATTGAGTAAAGGGGAACACCATCATGTTGAAAAATGGATTCGATTTTCGTGCTAGGGGCAGTTCATCGAGAAATCCTCCAATAATAATATTGTTATTGATGATTTCTTCATAACTTCCTCCATTTAGGTTTTCATCAAAAAATTTCGAAAGCTAAGATGCTGCTATTTTCTACGATACATCACAAATCAAAGCCATATCTTCTTCGATGTTGCACATGAACATAGCGCTGGGGATTGACATTAAATCAAAAATCCCCATTATGGTGAATGAGTATCCCATCACTGATGCTGTGAACTTCATATGACTTTTCTAAAAAAATCTGGCCGTTCATGGATTTCTTCTAAATACCAATTGCAGAAATTCAGTCGAGGAAAGGCTGCAAAAATTGTGATTCTCGCATTTTGCTGGATTTTGCCCTGGTCGAAATGGTCGTTGCAGCTCATATTACTTAAATTGTTTTTCTTGGTGCTTCGAACGATCCACTATTTTACAGCATTTTGAGTTTGTTCATTTTATTCAGTTCAATTCAATTCAATGAACTGTAAGTTTTTAGGCCATCATATTACTGGTACTTTTAAGTAGAGCCTAATGTCATTGATATTCACAGTAACATGCAGGAGACTTTTTATAATTGAAGTCAATTTTCATCAATAATACATAGTTTTTGTTATTTTGAAAAGTTAGAATGGAGTACACCTTTCAAGAACTGGCTGATATTCATGTATTCTTTGATCGATCTGGTGGTAACGCAGCTAAAGCCCGAATACTTTATCTTGCAGCTCCTCCTAACAGAAATATTCTTTCAGAGAAATTTTTCATTTCCATTGACCATTCGTTACGTCAAGTAGGACGGTTTCGGCCAGCCAAGGAAGATTCTGGATCAGATCAGTTTGTTAGGACATCGATAAATGAAGAACTTAATTTGGATGAAGTTAATCATAATCCAAGGAATCAGCATTCGAAGGCTATCTCTACAGGTTGGCGTATCACATTCGACTGTTTGGAGAGTTTTGCATGAGCAACTGTTATACCCCTTCTATAACCAGAGGAATCAACCCCTCAAAGTTGAAGATCTGAAAATGCCGAACTTTGTAGGAATATTTTGTTTACAGACGAAGCAGGGTCTACGCGGGACGGTATAATGAATTTCTACAACCATCGCATGTGAGCTGAAGAAAATCCTCATGAGACAATTGAGCGTAGACACCAAGGAAAGTTTTCTAACCTTGACATGCTGCAGAATACTCTGATTGATTTTCTCGTAATGTGCCTTGTGCAATAAGGAGAGGACTGTGGTTTATGCATGATGGAGCTCCTCCGCATTCTAATAGTCAGGAATCATTCGAATCCAGCATTTCCCAATAAATGGATTGGTAGAAGCGGTCCTGTAGCTTTTTCTCTACGATCCCCCTATCTCAATTCTCTAGACTACTCGTCTGGGGGCATTTGAAAAGCCTAGTGTTCTCATAAGCTGTTGCTACCATACAGAATAATTGATCGATGAAGCCTGAACTACGTGATAGTTGATATTCATAATGAATGATAAAATAAAACAAGTTACTATGTTTTAACTATCACTAATTTATTGATGTAAAGAATGATAAAATTTTTACATTGGTTGGACCGGTTTCGGACATACGTCCATTATCAACAACAAGCTAATGAAAACTGAATACTCATGTACAATACAGGAATTACGAACAATAAAATACTAGTAGAGGTCACAGTACCTTGAATAATGGTGATTGGTAGGTAATTAAGTCTACGTGGTCGTTAAGGAGCTTAACCCTTTCTACCCTAGATGTCTTGAAAATTTCCATCGATTCAAAGAAATTGAGATTATATTATATAAACTCAATTTCTTTGAATCGATGGAAGTTTTCGAGGCATCTAGGGTAGAAAGGGTTAAGCTCCTTAACGACCAGGTAGACTTAATTACCTACCAATTTTCATTAGCTTGTTGTTGATAATGGACGTGTGTCCGAAACCGGTCGAACCAATGTAAAAATGTTGTCATTCTTCACATCAATAAATTAGTGATAGTTAAAACATAGTAACTTGTTTTATTTTATTATTCATTACCATACAGAAATTGCCTGTATGCCTTTTGGATGGATGTGAGAGAATAAGAAAATTTATGCATTTTCGATCGGGTCTTGGCTTCAATGAAGTGCCGCTTAACACTATAAGTAGATACGAACGTTAGTAATTTCGAACACTTACTTCAGTTCATTAGTTTAAAAAAGAATTTTTTGGTTTGTTGTCATATGTAATTTCTTATAACACTTTCTTATCTAAAATAAGAATGCGCTAAAGTACTCAAAGGTTTCGCTGAATAAAATGACCACTCTGTATATTCAAACTTGAAATGATGTGAAAACTACTTTTAGAGGCTATTTTCCAGTTTTAGTATAAAATTATGAGGGCAGATTCGCTCACTTCACTTGATCCAAGAAAAATCTTAAGAGACAAAAGAGACCGGTGGCGCACTATATTATGATTTTGATGGGGTCAAAGGTAGCATGATGTGTATATTTTGGAAAACTATTGCATAGATCTAATAAATTGATGAGTAAAAAATTTCTGCAAATTGGAACTACATCCTCGAAAACTACAAGAATCAGCAACAGAAACGTGAAAAAAATCTTAACTTCAACACCCTGTATCTCGAGAACGGAGAAGTTTGGGACATATGTTTATGGGCGTTATTATCATGTCTTTTGATAAGGAATCTTCTGTACAAATTGATTAATGCATACCTGAAACACCTTATATAGTATGTAAGAGAGCTTTAGTAACATATGTATCGTGAACTCATTTGTTCTCCTAGAAACTTTTATGTAGGGAGTAGACAATAACGAAAATTCAATTTTTAATTTGATAAAGTCAGAAGCTTCACACTGTAATGTGTGCGGTTATTGTTAGCCAGAATGCGGATCTAGTCTGTGGATAATGCAAAGTCAATTGAAGGCCCTTCACCCCAAGGGTTTTCAGTGCGAAGTGTTTTCTCACCCATAAGTAGTTTTAATGCAAATTAGGGCACACTTTAGGGCTTATCGGCTGTTCATGAGAAAGGGGCCGAAAGTGATATTGATTTTATAGAAGTGCACCTTACGCCGTATTATCTTTCTAAATAGCACCTTCTCTTTTGTGTAAAATTCGGATAATATGTTAGATTTGTGTGTGTTACTAAAACCGGATTTTTACTTCCTTTATTATTTTCACATACTTTAATAGATTTAATGTTTTTTTATAAATAACCATATTTTTGGTTGCAGGGCTGATTCGGTGACATGGAACCCTCATAAGCTTATGGGAGCTCTGTTGCAATGCTCCACAATTCATTTCAAAGAAGATGTGAGTGTGTATTGGGTATTCCAATAAGAACAGATGTTGAGTGTAGAAAATACTATGTTTCATTCAACTTATAATTTAATATTTAACAAATTTGATCAAAGACTAGTTTACAACTTCAAATCCATGTTTTATTTTATTTATTTATTCAAAAGTTGTAATAACAAATAAGGATGAAGAAAGATATTCAGTTCTTTGAAAATCATGGAAAAATATCAATAATGATTTCTGAATAACCGTGTTAATGAGAAAGTGAAGAATTATATTTTTTATTCATTTTGAAAATTTATAATTAACAAGATATACAACATTTATACTGGGTGATTTACCAGTGGCGCGGTGCTCTGTAGCTCGTACACTCTTGAAGATTTCATTTTTGTTCGAACGGTATTGTATTTAGAAAGTAAGAATCTACTTCAGCAATTTATTTTGCAGTAAATAGGGTGTCCCAATTTTCTATAAAAAACTTGGGTGGTTTTTTCAGATTGGAAGACCACTTTTCTGTTCAAGATTCAGGAGCGGCCTAAACTCTGCTATAAAGTCTTTAAGTAATAAGTTTTTTTGGTGAGTAGTTTCGTCACAATATTCTTTTTTCCGTAAAACTTCATGAAAATAGGCTCTCATCATCGCATGCTCCTTCGGCCAGAGAGGATGAATACTTTTTTCCTTTCGTTTTCTTATTGCCCAAGGATTTTATACAGGAGTGACTCGAAAAAATTATTGAATATTGTAATTTTAAAAATATCATATCTTGATTTTTTCAAATGGAACACCCTGTATTTTATTTTTCATGTCAACGCATAAAATATTGTGCTATCTTTTTCAGAAGAAACCTTAGTATCTTTGATCATTCTCGAAATATTCGATTATCTGTAAAAATTTTGATGAAAATTCTACAAACCGTATCAAACTCATCAACATGCAGCATTATTCGCACAGAAGTTTTTTTTTTCTGAAATGATTCAAGTAGTAAAAAATGAAACCTAAACAAGATAATTCTTTTAACGAATGTTAAAATCAAGATGATTAAAACGTAAATGTGTTGACATTTTTTTTTATTTGTGCCTTCTGTCAGGTGTCCGGACATATCATATTCTGCATTTTACATGGTGAACTTATCAGTGTTTCGTTATTAAACATTCTTAAAGTGAGGTTTGAACCCAATTTTCTAAATTGACTGCCATGAAGTTCTCCAAAGAAGAAATGGTTGATATGATTTTTATTCTGGGTGAGTGTGATAGAAATTCTTTGTTGGCAAGTAGAGTTTATGCACAAAGCTTTCCTGATAAGAGGCATCCTGATGCAAGATGCTTTAAAAAACTCCTAATTAGAAGCCAATTAGAAGAACATGACAAACCAAAAACAGCTACAGCTGAAGACAACCAGTTATCATTTTTGTTGACAGTGACACAGGACCTATATAAAAGCCAAAGAGAGATTTCTCAGTTAACAGATATAAGTTAAGCTTCCGTCCAGAGAATCTTGAATGTGAATAAATTTCATGCATATTATGTACAGCTACACCAAGAACTGAACAATCAAGAGTATGAAAATCGAATCAATTTTTGCAATTTGGCAACAAAGTAGCGGAAAATCCAAATATGTTTAGCAGAGTTCTTTTCTCGGAAGAGGCAACTTTCCACAAGAATGGGCTTGTTAACAGACACAACTTTCATTATTCACACAGATTTTATGCAAAATCATCTAGCAATGTTACTTGCTGATGTACCAGAGCATATAAGACAAGATTTCAACAGGATGGAGCACCAGCACATTACTCACATCAGGTTAGGGAGCATTTGAATCATGTATTTCCAAACAAATTGATAGGACGTGGTGGTCCTGTTAGATGGCCAGCTAGGTCTCCGGACCTTACAAGTCTAGATTTTTTCTTGTGGGGTTATATTAAGGGCATCGTTTACCAGATTCCTTCTACAACACAGTTGTATATGAGACAGAGAATAGTCGACGCCTTTCAGTCAGTTAATCCGCAAATGTTGTCGAGAGTTCAACGGTCTTTCCTCAGAAGGATTGAGTACGAAAACTTATTGAAATAGTTCAACACCTCACCAAAACCAATCTATTACGTATTTCATACACGACTACCTTAAAATATCTTCATTTCTCTGACCAAGAAATGATATTTATATACTAATAAACTCTTCTTTCGCAACCTCTGATTTTATTATTTTAGTTTATTTTTTTTATTTCGAAAATGGTCGAAGATAAAGATAAGGTTACTTTTGCAAAAATATGACACAATATTTTATGCGTTGACATGAATAATAAGATACAGGATGTTCCATTTAAAAAAACAAGATATGATATTTTTAAAATTACAATATTCAATAATTTTTTGAGTCACTGCTGTATAAAATGAGGATAATCTATTTCAATTCATCAATAAAGCTATCCTTGGGCAATAAGATAACGAAAGGAAAAAAGTATTCATCCTCTCTGGCCGAAGGAGAATGCGATGATGTGAGAGCCTATTTTCATGAAGTTTTACGGAAAAAAAATTGTGACGAAACTACTCACCAAAATAATTTATTACTCATAGACGTTATAGCAGACATAAGGACGCTCTTGAATCTTCAACAAAAAATCTGAAAAAACCTCCCAAGATTTTTTTATAGATAATTGGGACACCCTGTTTACTTCAAATTAAATTGCTGAAGTAGATTTTTACTTTCTAATTACAATACTGTTCGATAAAAATTGAAATCTTTTAGAGTATACGAGTTACAGAGTACAGCGCCACTGGTGAATCACACAGTATATTATTGTTTAGAGATTTGAAAGTGAGAAAATTTTAAAGCAGTAAATAAAAATTTTTGTGGTTTTCAATGGACTCAGCAAGGCTGTCACAAAAGCCATCAATTAGACGCAGTACACGTAACACTATTAGAACAAAGCACTGATTTTGATCATTCTAGCAATTTCGATGCTTTGTTAAAGCGTGTCGCATTCCATGGTGAAATGAGAACATCAAATAAGAATTCCGGTTGAATTTGACAATCATGCTCTTACCAAAAAGTCCGCCATGCGCTGTTCGAGAGTACCAAATAATATTCAACAATAAAAAATCGCATTTTCACTGTCAACATCAGTCCGCCTGATTGGAATGCCCATTTAAATTTTCCATATGAACATTTTTTGCACATTCCTTTTTTCAGGGATTATTGATGAGTTGCAACCAAATGTCAGCCGACTATCTCTTCATGCAGGACAAACTCTACGACATTCAATACGATACCGGTGATAAAGTTATTCAGTGCGGTAGGCATAACGATATTTTCAAGTTGTGGTTGCAGTGGAGAGCTAAGGTAAAGTGTACTTCAATTACAAAGTACTAATTTTTTTATGTGAACTAAATTTAAGTTTGATAATGTTGTTATCGTCACAACAAACGCTAGAATTATATTGAAAAACTCGTGCTTGCTATATTTCCGTAATATTACACTGGTCGACAAAGAAAATTTATGTGGACGTAACATAAATCTGAATAGCGTATCATTGTAGAGTCGACGTATCCAAATACGAAAATAAAAAAATAACACCTAAGGTTTCTAGTTACATTTATAGAATCACATTCAATGTTACAATATCTAATTTGTATAGAAAAAATATTATTTAAGTTTTTCAACAGTATATATTGACTTTATTATTATTTATTTACTGTAACACTCACTAAACGTATTTTACATTCAAGAAAAACACAAAGATTGAAAATATTGACTTAAAATACTAATTTAATTCTATTTTTGCCTTTCATAAGGGGTCATATCTTCTCTTTTCAAAAACCAGCAGTAATCATCCAACATGATTTGATCCCATCGTCCTTGATAGTGAATTTCCATTGTCTTAATATCTTGGTGGAATTTTTCACACCGCTCGACACTGACACCTCCTAAATTTTCAGGAAATAGTGACAAATGTGAATGGAGGAAATGAATTTTTAATGACATGCGGGCACCAAGCAATTTGTAGGCATCTAAAAGTTCATAAACTAACTGTTGGTAGTTTGCATCCATATTCTTGCCTAAAAATCCTCTTCCAACACTAATAAATGAGTTCCATTCTCTGAGTTCCTGACTGGTAAGCTTTCCTCTAAAATTAACGTCATCCAGACGTTGTCTGATTTATGGTATGATCAAAATGCCTCCTTCAATTTGTCATGTCCTGTCAGCCGTTTTATACCCTTTGGGTATAGGCCTCCCTTTTACTCTTCCACAATTCCCTACTCTCTGCTACCTGGTATCAGTTTAGACCTGCAGTTATTTTGAGCTCATCACTCATTTGAGGTCATCCTCTTCCTCTCTTCCGATCCCACGGCCTCCATCTTATTATTTTTTCACTCCAGTTTTTCGGGTGTGTAGCCACATGTCCAGCCCATTTCCATTTCAAGTTGGCAGACCTCCTCACCACGTCTACTAAACCAGTCATCTCTCTTATCCATTTATTCATTTTACGATCACTCAATGTGATTCCTAAGATCTTTTCTCTATCGCCTGTTGGTTTACTCTCAATTTGTCGAAAGTGGCTTTTGTGAAGACCCACGTTTCTGCGCCGTATGTTGTTACAGGTAAGAGGCAATGCTTGTAAAGATCAGCTTTTAGACGTAGTGGAATACGCATCTGAATCACATCTTTCATTCTCGAGTAAGCTGCCCAGGTCATTCTTATTCATTCATCAATCTCGAGTTCTTGATTTGCTTTTCCAATAGTGATTTTTTGGCCTAGATATTTGAAACACTGTACTTTCTCTATCTCTTAGTTATTTATTATAAGATGTTGCTCAGGTTCTTGTTGGTTTGCCATATATTTAGTCTTCTCATAGTTGTTTTCCAAACCCACCCTTCCTGTTGTTCTAATAATATCATCTATAAGTGTACTCTGTTCTTCCTTTGTCTGACCAATCCCAACAACGTCATCTGCGTACATTAGGTGTGTTAGTTTTTCTCCATTGATGTTTAAACCTCTGTCGCCCCGCTCCACTCTTTTCAACGCATCTTCGAGAACTGTACTGAAAAGTTTATGTGACAGAGTATCACCCCGTCTCACCCCTCTCTCTATGTTCACTTTTTGGTAACATCATGAAGTTGTATTTGTAGGGTGGCTCGCTCGTAGATTCTTTTGATAAGGCTTGTGTATCGGTGGTCAATTCTTGAGTTTTTCAGAGCTTGTTCTGTTGCTCATAATTCAATTGTATCAAATGCTTTCTTGTAATCAAGAAAAGCCATCCAGAGAGGGATACTATATTCAGTACATTTCTCTATGAGATCTCTCACAGTTTGTAAATGCTCGTTGGTGTTAAAATTCTTTCTGAAGCCGGTTCTATTGGCTGATAAAACTCTAATTTTGGTGTTAGGCGGTTCACTATGATTTTGGAGAATGTTTTGTATGTTTGAGACAATAAACTAATGGGCCTGTAATTTGCTAGTTGCTCTGTGTCTCCCTTCTTGTGGTAGAGTAATTAGCGCATTTGGCCAGTCGGTTGGTATGTCTTCTTCCTCCAGGCATTTGTTGAAAAGTGTCTCCAGATCATCAAGAAGCCTTTCGCCACCGTGCGTTAACATTTCACTTATTATGCCATCTGGTCCTGGAGCTTTATTGTTTTTAGACTGACTGATCGCTTGTTCGATTTCAACTCTAATTATTGGCGGGATATCTTCAAAACCGACATTGAGTACCCTAACATCTTTTTCTTGTTGAGTCAGGTCACTGGTCTTTTTCGAGGTGTAGAGATCTTTACAGAATTCTTCTACAGTCTTGAGTATTTCCTCTCTGTCCTCCGTTATTGTGCCATTTGATCTTTTTTGAGTCTTATCATTTCCTTTTTTCTTGTCATCTTTCTTCTATTATATAAATCACCGGGTCCGGATTTCATTTACCTAGCTGTCTTCAGAGGGGTTTGGATGTGTAGCTTTCGATCTCAGTGAAGATATACAGAAGAAGTATTGCTCTGTGACACATTCTAGTTTGCTGGATAACGGCGAAGCTACTGTTTATATCCAAAACGGGGAGACCAAGCCATACTTCGGTATGGTAAGCTCCGATAAACCTAATTCGTTCTTAAAGCTCTCGGGAGACTTATCGATAGGTTTCTTCAGTATAAGGTGTACTACTCTTTTGCGCCCTAACCAACAGCTGGAATATTTATCAGTAGATATGGAATATTCAACCGTCAAAATGAATATTGGTGGTCCGACGTAAACCCACAAGGCCATATTAACATTTAACGTCAAGGCCGCTAAGGATTCAATGTGTGGTGTGCACTGAAAGTTAATCGCGTATTAGCGTATGTGATATTTGATGAAAACGTTCGTGCTGAATTATATCATAAAATTGAAATATTATCGATGGATATTTTGAAGAACTTTCTCTTGCTGAGAGACGAAATATTTGATGGAGTTCTTTTTCTTCAAACTATGGCAGTTACTAATTTACTTGACTTAAATTTTGGAAATAATTGGATTGGAAATTGAGGTCCAGTAAGATGGCCGGTCGGTTCCTCGGATTTGCCGCGGTGGACTTTTTCATTTGGGGATATATCAAGGGTTTGTTTTAAAGAAAGGTTAGTCGAAATATGTAAGAGTTGAAGCAAAATTTCAAACATTATTTTGCTTCGGTTACTAATATTCAAATTTCCAATGCGTGTCGAAGTATCCTCAGGCGTTGTCACAGAATAATGGTGATACATTTGAATACTCACATTGATTATTTCCATTAGATTTTATTCCAAATAATAGAATATCTCACTAGTTTTCTGTTCTAAAATAACGATTGCATGGCATTTCAAAAGTTTTCATACGGCATGGTCGGTTCGTTGTTACAAACCATATAATATTTACACAAAAGTTGTAACTTGATAAAAAACATTAAAAATGTATCTGTATTGTCATTGTAGGAACTAATTTTCGAACTGTCATAATGAGATAACAGAACATACTTAAGCTATTTTCTTTAAGAGAAATTAGGAAAAGTTATACAATTTTGGTTTTTCATGAAAACACGTCTTTGATGAAAATTTGAATGCTCATATGAAATATGTTTAAAAAGAAAAAACTCTATTCAACGAAGTCAACCTGCTGTTCATATTTGAAAAAACGCAAGTTTGTATTATAACGCAAAAACCGTTGGACAAGAAAAATGTTCGCACGATTTCGAAAACACGTGAAAGGCGGGGTCATATTCCTCTAATCACAATATTTCACATAGCTGCAGTGATGAAGAGTCGAAATATGCCCACCCTGTACAGATGAATATATATTCCCTGAATATATGGAATATAAGTAGAAGATGTTTTGAGATCTCATAAAAGGGATTAGTAATCTATAAAGTATAAAGATATCTATTCAACAACTTCGTCATGAATTGTTATTTGATTCAACTCAGCTTCATTAGTATAACAAATATAAAGACTACCGAGTTTAAGCAACCATAACGTTCATTCGTATTTGAATGGGCACGTTATAAATGGCGAACCACTTATAATCTGGATAACACTCATCAAATCGATAAACATTGCTTTATCAACAAATTCCGATTTTCTCATTGTTTTTTACTCATAACAGTACGTCTACTCACATGTTGCCGAGTCCCCAGTGGCGCAATTGGTTAGCGCACGGTACTTATAAGGCAGTAGTCGTGAGCGATGCCGGGGTTGTGAGTTCGAGCCTCACCTGGGGAAGTCACTTTTTGATATATCATCTCAACAACAAATGAACAATAATAGTTTCTGCTGAATATTAAGGAAGCAAATAGTGTTGAGATATATACCACATGATAAAAAAAAAATATAAACTTCCAAGAAACTAGCACTTCAATAATTGATACTCAAGCTGAACAGTGGCGTAACTTAAACGAAACGTATTAAGTATAACTTACCAGGAAATACTTCTACGGTGACGTCAAAATGGAGAGTGAACAATTTTCACAAAAAAGAACAAAAATTATATTGACTAAAATAATGAATATATATTTGTTTTCTGAAATTTTCCTAGAATATTTTCATAGCATTTGATGTATGTTTGTGTGCTCATGTAATAATCATTTGATTGAAAAGAAATATAATTAGAAGGTTGAGGCATAAAAATATTATTTGAGTAATCTTAATCTCACTCTACAACTTTCATAATGAACGAAAGAACGATAGAAAGCAGATAAACCTTTGACCTTGAATATTATTTTTATTAACACTCACTAGTTGGCATATGTGACTTTTGAAACAACGTTTTTAATGCTGAAAAATTCATTAAAACTCAAATGGAATTTGTTTTACTACCAGCAGATGAATTATACTGATAGATTACTATTACCGCAGCTTTGAACTCTCGTTCATCCTCAGTATAAAAACCAAGTACAAAATGACATGAAATATACTATGTGTTTCAGTTTCTATTGCAGAAAATAGCAATAAACAATCCAAAAATAATATGAGTTTGCTATATAAGTTTGGTAAAAAATAAAACAAATTTCTTAATTGTTCGTAACGACTGCAGGTATTTAAATTAAATTTTGTAGGCATTAATTGCGTCCTAGGAAGTATGTTTTGCAATGAAAATATTATTTTTAATTTCACCAGTGGTGTCCATACTAACACGTAACTGAATATTTTAAAAGAGCAAATTGGCGCGCCACTGTTATTTCTCAAAATAAAAACCCGTTTTGGATATTCCATTCAATTTGGGAGAAAAAGCACTCTTCCGGAAGATAGTTTTGAGGTTACTTCTTTTAATAAGAACTTCTGCAGTTGTTACACTTTGAACAAAAACCAATGCAAAAAAATTAGAGATAGATTTGACTTGAATTAACGCTTACCTAAAACATACTATATATTGATCAAATTGATTTGTGTATCTAACTAATGTTTTCTTGCTTGTTATTACCTCAACTGATCAATTTTGAGAAGTCATTTTACTGACTAACCAAAATTAGATTATAAAGCGTAAGACAGTTACATTTTCAATGTTTTGTAACACTTTTGAACAGAATTAGAATGGGGTGGGTAAATACATAAACTAAAATTGTATTAGCTACTTCCTTTTTCATTTTTTCGTAAAGCTATTCATGCAAGCCACTGTAAGTTAATGTTAATTTGAATTTTCTACGCTTTCAATAGTAAATAACATTGTTACAATAGACTTTAATTAATTGAATTGAAGATTGATTTATTCAATCGTCATATTTATCAGAAACGGTCGCCGACCTTTCCTCGATTCATTCTATTTCCCTTAAACAGAATACATTTCAATTGAATGCTAAAATTCAGATAACACATATCAAAGTTCAACTTGGACGACACTGTCTTCCTTGCGCTCTGTTTATCTACTTCTACTCAGAGCTACTTTGCCGGGTCCCCAGTGGCGCAATTGGTTAGCGCACGGTACTTATAAGACAGTAGTCGTGAGCGATGCCGGGGTTGTGAGTTCGAGCCTCACCTGGGGAAGTTACTTTTTTGTTTATATTTTGACGACTAATGAACAGTAATTAACATAATGTGATTATATTTTACAATTACATTATACAAAATAATAATATGCACCAAAACATATATCTTTGTTCAACTCGTTATAATTGTTTGGTATCAATGGAATTTACCATTGTGAGCAATGAACCGCACTCAGTAAAAACGCTTCTCGTTTTTGATATAATTTATGGATAATAAGAAGCCATAAGTTAATAACCATTAATAGGCGAGATCGTGTAATATTCCGGCTTTGCAATACGCGCTCCCGGTTCGAGTTCAAGAGAGGAATTGATGTGAATTACAGTTGATTCATTAAATGTCCTGAGTTGCCAAATAGACATATAAGGTTCGAGACAAATTTTTCACCTGTTATTTGGAATAATGCACAAATAATGTATGTCTGAAAGATATACACGGTGAGCCAGTGAAGATGCAACAGACTCAGTAACAAAATTATTCCTTTGTGAACAATTCTGAAAAAAAGCGTCAATTTATGTTTGGGCGTGGACGTTTGTCTGTTTAAGGTGCTTATTTATTTTCGAAAAGTAATAATAGGTCGAGTTATATTTCATTATAAGGCTGCATTGAGTTGCGAAACGACAACGTAAACATTTTTTGATTCGACCACAATATGGTGAAGATACAGGGCGAGTTTTTATTGCGCCACCGTGTGTAACAGGGAGGACATATTTTGACGTTTTAGTACTGCAGCTAGTAGAATATTGTGAATAGAGGAAAATGATCCCCCTCCCGAGTTATTTTTGCATGAGGAATTTATTGCCGCAAACAGATTCGAGGTAGATTTTTAAGATTTCGAGTTATTTGTAAATTTTTGTTTTTGTTTATGACAGTCTACATACCGAATCTCCGTACGGAATTTAATTTTTTCTCCAAAGGTTTTCGAGTTATAATGCAAACTTTCTTAAAAGGTTCAATATAATCGAATATTATATTCAAGATAATAATGATGTGGATGCTGCAGAAGCTGCTTCTTCAGATCGTTATCCTGAGAGGCGACAACCTCATGAAATTAAATTTAATGAATTGAGGGAAAATCTCATGAACAAATGTCCCAAGGAAAAAATAATATAACGTAGTGTAACTGCATACTCATCAATTTCCAGCAGGTAAATTGAAATGGGAACAGGGGTGTCTAAGAGTAGAGCGCTCAGTTTTCTCAAGAAAAATAAAATGTAAAATGAGAACATCCCAGTTTTTGCACCAAAGAGATTTCGAACGTCGACTCGATTTTTGCTGGTTTCTGCAGAAGTCTGGAAAACATCAGCAGTTTTTCGAGAAATAATTTTGACAGATCAAGTTCAAATCAGTAGTGATGGTATATTCAGTCGTAAAAATGAACATTGGTGGTCTTATCTAAACCAACATCGCCATATTGATATTCATTGTCAAGGTCGAATGTATGATGTGGAATGAGAGATAATCATGTGTGAAATATAACATAACATTTGTGGTGAATTATAACATAAAATTATAAATAACACCATTATCGATGGATATTTTGATGAACTGTCTCTTGCTGAAGGAAGAAATATCTATTTTCATGAGGATGGAATTCCTCCTCATCAAACTATGGCTGATGCTGATTTACTTGACTTGGATGTTGACAGTTATTGGATTGGAACTAGATGGGGCCGGCCTGTTGCCCGAAATTAATTTTAAGGAATGCACACATACTTATAAAACAATAATCAGAAAAAATTTCGCTTCTATCTCGAATAGTTTCCGAGATATAGAAGTTCCTCGCCTTATTGAGCCACCCGGTATAGTAATTGCATTTTCAATAACTGCTCATTCCAATAATAACTAAACATGTTTGTAATGAATGCTTTATGATTTTCTCGTTGAGTTTGTGTGCATTTCTCAATAAAGTTCATGAATTACCGAAAAGTAAGTATGAGAAAACGAACTTAGAAAAATATCCTGCCAAATCTGAGCTCGAGTGGTATTTGCTGAGAAAATTCCGCGAATGACAAAGCGTACAAAATGAACTTTATTGAGAAATGCACACAAACTCAACGAGAAAATCATAAAGCATTCATTACAAATATGTTTAGTTATTATTGGAATGAGCAGTTATTGGAAATGCAATTACTATACCGGGTGACTCAATAAGGCGAGGAACTTTTATATCTCGGAAACTATTTGAGATACAAGCGAAATTTTTTCTGATTATTTATAAGGATGTGTGCATTCCTTAAAATTATTTTCGTACATACAGGGTGTTCCATTTTGCTCCAGGGACAAACATAATTTTTTTTTAAATGCCATGCCCTGTATCTTTTATCATATTCTGATTACAATTTGGATGTTCTCTTCAACACTATCTGTTTTGTGCCCAAACAACTATCGGTAGATTTCAAATTGATTAAAATATCGATAATTTCGGGAATTTGGAGATTTTTTCGAAAGTTCTCAAAAGCCTCATTTCGCATAATTTAAGCATGATATTTCTTTTTTCTTGAGGTAAAAGTATTGTACCTTATTATCAAATGAAGAAAAAAAATTTTTATACCGAGTGTTCCTAGTAACCCGGCGAAAATGAAATTTTCAAACATGAAAAACTTTTTTTTTCAAATGTAACACCCTGTATCTTGTTCACGTGTTTTGTTCCCACTTGAATAAGCTTTACAACGATATCTTTTTCCAAAAATCCGATGGAGATTTTCCAGAAAAATTCGAAATTAGTGTGTGGTTTAGGTATTTGTTGCAATAAACATGCTGTTGATAAAATTCAGACATTGAAAAAAGCAAAATTTCTTCACAAAATTAGATTCTTTGCTGTTCAATGAAACTTCAAAACTCTCAAGGTGTATCGAAATTTCTTTACAAGAAAGGATTTATTTGCGATTTTATCAGTTGTGCTCAGAGCTAAGTCTTCACTTAATCTGCAAACCAAAATCATAAACACCAATTTGATTCTATATCAATAAGTTTTCAAATCAAATTAGATGTTCGAAATGTCCCCCATTTTGACGAATACATTCTCGAACACGATTGTTAAATCACTCTCTGGAGAACATTCGGCGTTATACTCCTAAATGCTTCTGTAATTCTCTCCATCATATTTTCCCTGGTTGTTGGAGGGCCTCGATATACCCTCTCTTTAACATACCCCCACAAAAAAAAATCCAATTTATTCAAGTCCGGAGACCTAGGAGGCCATCCTACAGGACCTCCACGGCCTATCCAATTCCCCTCAAACCTCGAACATCTAAGTTCAGTGAAAAGAACAGGGTGGTACATTTAGGAAAAAGTTCTTTTATCTCGAAAAATTCTATTTTCCTTGGATCACCAAGAACACTGGGCATGAAAAAACAGTTGATCTCTTACTTCGATGATGAGGAACATATTTTCTTCAGAGAATAATTATTGTCACACTCAAATGATACGGAATGAAGATTGTTCTGAAAAACCTTCCAAATTTTCGATCTTTTTGATATTTTGACTTTTTGAAAATTTATTGAGATAATTTCGAACTGAGTAATTTAAATTAAGTGAAGACTTAGCTCTGAGCACAAATGATAATATCGCAAATGAATCTTTTCTTGTAAAGAAATTTCGATACACCTTGAGAGTTTTGATGTTTGTTTCATTGAACAGCAAAGAATCTAATTTTGTGTTGAAATTTGCATATTTCAATGTCTGAATTTTATCAACAGCATGTTTATTTCAAGAAATACCTGAACCTCACACTAATTTCGAAATTTTCTGAGAAATCTCCATCGGATTTTCGGAAAAAAGGTATCGTTGTAAAGCTTATTCTAGTGGGTACAAAACACGTGAAAAAGATAGAGGGTGTTACATTTGAAAAAAAAATTTTCATGTTTGAAAAATTTCATTTTCGCCGGGTTACTAGGAACACTCGGTAAAAAAATTTTATTTTCTTCATTTGATAATACGGTACAACACTTTTACCTCAAGAAAAAAGAAATATCATGCGTAAATTATGCGCGAAATGAGGCATTTGAGAACTTTTGAAAAAATCTTCAAATTCCCGAAATTATCAAAAATTATCAATATTTTAATCAATTTAAAAACAACCGATAGTTGTTTGGGCACACATATATATATATATATATATATATATATATATATATATATATATATATATATATATATATATATATATATATATATACATATAGTTTCCGAGATATAAAAGTTCCTCGCGTTATTGACTAACCCGGTGTACAATTTTTTCACCCCGGGTCGATTCTATATGGGACGATGCCCGAGGAATTATAGAAGATTCAGCATTCGCAGAAGTTTTTCGAAGATTTGAAACAAGATTCAAATGATGCTCATTGTTCAGTTGCAGGTAGGGCTTAATAGAGCTTGCCGTAGAGTGTCCGATTAGTTTGATCAATTCTTGTTCACTGACACCTGCCTCAGATAGGTTCGAAACAGCATTGGATCTATGAGAATGATTTGTGATATTTTCATTTTTCGTATCCAGTCCAACTTTCTCTGCTGAAATTTTTGTCCATTTGGATATTTCATTCATTTCCAAAGGCATATTTTTGTACCACCCCTTAGAAGTATGGTTTTTCCAAAATTGATTGGGAGCCAGAAATAATCTATAACTTGTAATATGATCGAGTCTTTTCGACCATATCTTATGAAACAACCTCACAAGACATAAATCTGGGTTTTCCTCTTTTTTTACTAGTCATTTACTATCACAGCATTTTTTCGAGCCGCCTTGGCAAGTTTTCGAGAATACTGGGTATATTCAATACGACCAGTCACTCAATAGAATGCTGTATATCCAAATCGAACGTTCGTTCCTTGCAGAATATACTGAATTGATTTCAAATCGAGCTGTGCGTTTTTCTTGTAATTTTGGGGATAGAATTCTGTATAGAACTATTTATTTCTGCTTCACTGGTGCTTCCAAAACGAGATAATTTTAATTTATATCGGCAGAAACTTTACAACAGGTACTAAAATGGCTGTTCTTGACGTTTTTGAAACCGTGCTATTTGTTGTGAATGTTGCGTTGCTATGGAAACGTAAGGATTCACTTTGGGCAAATTTATCCACTAATATCCTACCTTCCTTCCTATTTCTTTGCAATTTATCCGATATCAAACTCGAATTTCTGTGTTCTTAAACGTGCATTTTGACACATGAGTGGAATTGTCATAGATAGAATTGATTTTCGAATGGTCATAATCAAAGGACGAAACATACTTCAGCTATTTCAATCATTACGTGTGTATTCTGTGAATGGACACACAGTTACTAAATAAAATAGAGAAAAGTTATACAATTTTCGGTTTTCTATAAAAACACAACATGAATGAAAAAACTGAGTATCGTTAAAAAGGAAAAACAATTTTGGCAACGAAATGAATGCTACCTGTGATTCATATTCAAATAACGCAACTTACAATTATAACTTGATGGAAGAAGCATTAAATATTCTGGAATGACGGTGCAAGAATTAATTTTCTAACTGTCATAATGAGATCACAGAACATACTTGAGCTATTTCAATCATTCCGTGTAAGTTCAATGAATGGATATAGATTAATCAGGTGATATCATGGTAAAGTTAAACAATTTTCGGTTATTCACGAAAAAACGTCATGGATGGAAATATGCTCATGCGATATATTTTTGAAAAGGAGATGAAAACTCTATTTAACGAAATTGAGGTTACCTATGGTTCATATTCAGAAAAACCCAAGCATTATAACTTAAAAACCGTTGGACAAAAAAAAATTCGAACGTTGTGAAATTCTAAGAAAGAAAGTGCCTCTAGAATGTCAAAACCATTTTTACATAACTTCAAAAACAAAATCCTAAAATTTTCAAATTTTCAAGTAACTGGAAAACAAAAAAGCTAGCTAGAATCTGTTAGCCGCAATGAATTCCTCACTCAAAAAGAACACGGGGTTCAGGAGTCACTTTCCTCTATTCACAATATTTCACATAGCTGCAGTACTTAAACATCAAAATATCTCCACCTCGTACATGGTGTCGCATAATTAGGTGTCGTCCATTTGGCAGAATATTATACATATAGAAATAACATGGAAGTTCTTAACAACAAAGATCGAAAATTTTTTCTAAAAGAGCAAGTTTTTTGAAGGTGCCACCCTAAAAATGGTTTTTCCATAATAATTATAAATCCCTGAAACATAGAATAACCAAGTCAAGATCATAAGCGAGATAAAGAGGGATGGGAGGTAAAAATCACTCCATCTTTGGTAGAGTTAACACAATTTCACCAATTCTCAAGAAATTAATAGGCTTTACGATAAAAGGGTACTCTTGTCGTAGTCGCCAGGATGTACGGTTCTCGAGTAAAATAAATTTTGAAATTTTATTAAATTTTCATTCAATTCAGGATCCAGATTGATTTCTACCAAATCATACAGATTTTTTTATTTTCTGAATACATTAAATAGCGATAATTGCGTCTTAGCAATTGGAAGCATAGGTTCCTTCACAATAAATAGTATTGGCAACAATATCATAATCACCCCGTTTATTCCATAGTTTCTGTCGATTACCATGAGAAGAATTACAGGACGTAAATATAATACTGTCGGATGGCAGAATTGAATTCGTCTTTGAATTGAAAGACTGGCGAAAATACTTTATAAATGACTTCCGTAACTATATCTTTATATTCATACAGGGTGATGATGGTTTCGAGAAGCACATGGATACACTGATGGAACTGTCCGAGTATATGGTTAAAAGAATTAAAGAGCAATCTGATAAATTCTATCTCATCATGGAGCCCGAATTAGTGAACGTCTGCTTTTGGTATATTCCCACAAGGTTGAGGAAGGTTCCACATTCCCCAGCTAAGGAAGAAGAACTTGGAAAGGTAATATTTCTCTATAACAATCGTTTCAGTTTGTTAGATAAAGACTAGAATCTATTCTAATCTTTTACCGAAATAATAAATCAACCAGTTCTTAGAGTTTTTTCTAGTTTGATAATAATAATAACAATTCATTAAAGTAGGCCTTTGAATATACCTAAAGGTACAGTGAATAAGTAATCACACAATTGATAGTATTGATGATTTATTTATTTTATGGAAATTCATTTTTAAAAAAAAACGAAAAGAGACACTTTTGTCACTTTTTCACAATTTATTCAATAATCACGACCGGTTTCGACCCTACGGTCATTTTAGACTACTTGACATTCATTACATTTGATTTGCTAAATTCCTGATTGCTTGAATTTATCGTTCTTTTGTTTGGCATTGAATAATAATCTGCTTATGTTGGGGCCGCTTGAGAATGAAGTACTTATGTTCAATTTGGAAAAGTAGTTACTGATTTTGTTAGAGAGTTCGCCGGTATATCTGAGATCTAAGTATCTTTTTTCCGGGGTTTCTACGATGCTATATAGTAATTGAGAGGTAATACGTTGTTCTTTGCGTTTAATGATTGTATTTGAAGAAAATTGTGGTATGTTGTTATTTGAGGCAATTTTTCTGATGATATTAAGTTCAGTTTGAAAATTTTCTTTCGAAAGAGAACAGAGTAATGAATTTAGCAATCTTCTTCAAAGTTACTTTCAATTTTAATCTAAATTCTTGAAACAGAATTCAGGTCTTCCAATGGGCTCACCTCTTAGCCCTCTACTAGCTGACATTTTCATGAATAATTTAGAGAAAAACTCAATATTAAACACAGATTTCGCTAAAAAACACATAACTTTGTGGTACAGATATGTAGTTGACATTTTAGTTGGTTTTTGTGGTTCAGACAGACAAATTCATCAATTTTTAAATTTCCTGAATAACATATACATTGCCGCATCAGCTTCACTGCTGAAATAGAAAGTAATAACTCAATTAATTTACTAGACTCAACCATTATAAATTCAACTAACTATTTCATCTATGAAATTTACAGAAAGGAAACATTCACAGACGCATCGATCCCAATGGACTCGTTCGGTCATTTGAGCCACAAACTAGCTGCATATAACTCCATGATTCATAGAGCTTACTCTGTTCCCCTTTCGAAAGAAAATTTTCAAACTGAACTTAATATCATCAGAAAAATTGGCTCAAATAACAACATACCACAACATTTTCTAAATAAAATCATTAAACGCAAAGAACAACGTATTACCTCTCAATTACTATATAGCATCGTAGAAACCCCGGAAAAAAGATACTTAGATCTCAGATATACCGGCGAACTCTCTAACAAAATCAGTAACTACTTTTCCAAATTGAACATAACTACTTCATTCTCAAGCGGCCCCAACTTAAGCAGATTATTATTCAATGCCAAACAAAAGAACGATAAATTCAAGCAATCAGGAATTTATCAAATCACATGCAATGAATGTCAGGTAGCCTATGTCAGACAAACAGGGAGAAGTTTTGGAGCTAGATTCAAGGAACATATTTCCTCAGATAAAAATTCGTCAATATTTGAACACATAAAATCAACAACCACTCGATATCATTGAACAATCTTAAAATCCTTCATAAATGTAACATAGGGAGACATATGAATTTGTTGGAAAGTTTGGAGATTAACAAACGATGTAAGAACCCACAATTTATTACCCTCAACTAGCCAACTAGAGCATAATGGATCCCCACTACTCAATATTTATGATAAATTTCATTCTGTACTTGTACTTGCCTACTCATTATTATATTGTTATTCACTTGAAAATGACCGTGGGGTCGAAACCGGTCGTGATTATTGAATAAATTGTGGAAAAGTGACAAAAGTGTCTCATTTCGTTTTACTTTAAAGTAATCACACACTCTACAATGAAAAACATCATCAATAATACATTATAATAATCAATTTACACAACACTATATATTTAGAACAGATCTTTTTCAGGTTGATCTAAAAGCTGAGATTCTGCCTGTAAAGGGATCAACATCTCTCAAGGAATCTGTCCTGCCACAGATCCTCGAAAGAGATGATTGACGACCATCGTTTTTATGATGGAAGTCCATATTTTAAATGTTGTTATTTCTGATATCTCTTGGAGGGACGCGAAGAAAAAAAAATCTAAATCATCTGGGAAATTTATCTAAAAGTTCATTACCTTAAAGGTAAATAAGACATCAAAATAAGATCTACGAGAAAGAAGGTGTGACAGAGAGAAATGGCCTAGGTGATGCTACACACCACGCATTAAACCATATTCTGCTTGATGAGCAGCATCACTAAAATTCAACTAAAACATTTAAATTTGTCTACCTGGTATTTTGTTTTTAATTCATTCTAGTAACAAGCATTATAGTGAAACATTTCAAACAGAATGTATCGATTGAGGAACGAATTTCAGCAGAAAGCAGAAAAAATTGAATACGATAAAAGATTTTTCTGTGTTTTTACTTTAATGGTTTCTCAACTCTTGCATTTTTCAGATGTGCCCAGTACTCAAAGCCAGAATGATGCAGAGTGGTACCCTCATGGTGGGTTACCAACCAGACGACAGAAGACCCAATTTCTTCAGAAATATCATTTCTTCCGCATCTGTTACAGAGAAAGACGTTGACTTCCTTCTAGCGGAAATGGACAGACTTGGCCACGACTTGTAAACGCCTTCTAGTAGACGTTGTTATTAGCAATCTCATGTTTAAAGGTGTCGTCATTTTAAATTCGAATAATCACAAAATTTAATCAATACGAGAAAATACGAATATTCTATGAAAATTGTTGAAAGAAAATTATAATCTAGACTTAGGGGAATACGAAAATTTTGGAGATACCTGACAATATGAATAGAATCATCACCATAACTTTATTTTCAAAATTCATGGTAGAATTTCAAATGAAGTTTTGGTGGTAAATTATGACCAGTACAGGTTTTAAATACCCTATATAGTCCAAAAATAGAATCGTTTTTATTTATGTTGAAGCAAATTATTGAATATCTCAAAGATAACGGAAATATGAGATGAAAAAGGGTAATACAGAGTTGGAAATGCTTGTGTCAATTTTCCAATTGTCAGGAATTCATAAAATTCTATTCCAGGAAAATATGTACCCGAAGGACTTGGATAGGAGGTTGAAATTCGAAATATGTGCCGACACATTGAATGAATAGGTGTAAGTACTGTTTCGTCCTTATTGGGGTTGACTAATTTTCCTTGGGTAGCATTAATTCAAAACATTAAGCAAAATAAATGAGATACGAGAATATTGGTTCAAAATACATTCAACATCGAAGAAGAAAATTTGAGAAAAATGAATAATGGTTGATATATAAATAACAGCCAATAATATCAAAGCAAAAACATATCATGCATCAATTATAGGAATAGATTGAGTCAATAACATCACAGATGTTTATAATACACAGAAGTGGTGCTCATTGTAATTTTAGACAAATAATTCATTGTTAAGTTATAAAATTTGGAATTGAAATCTAGAAAAATATATTTATCGAAATAGAGTACTCTAATTTGTTTTTTCGGATTGACAGCTTCCGGTTAAATTTTGTGATAGCTGCAATTTCGTCAATGTACTCAATTTATATATAAATTGTTATAGTTGGATAGATTTATAAAAACATCAGAAAAACACTTAAAAATATTTATGTAATTAGCGTATCTTTCTAATACGTCATAAAATGTGTAGCTGATGCAATAAATTTGTATAGAAAGTTTTATTATTTTCGATATTCATATATATATAAATATTGAAATGAAACATATCGTTAAAAATTCGGTAGGAAATATCTGTAACATTTACTATTGAATTTATGGTGATATGTTATATATTATATGTTACGTTGCGAAAATTAAATATTGTTGATTCGATATGGAAATGTTTAACGTAATTAAAATATTAAGATATATTTATTGCAAAAAATGGGTCTGATTTGGCTTATTATTGTCTTTGTACAGGGTGCTTCGAATTGGATAATTTCAAATAAAATTTATTATTTTATGAACAGTTTTAATCAAAAGCTTGGAGATTACATAGAATTTGTGAAGAGAACGACTCAGTTTAATTCTTTGAAATTTTAGAATTTTATAGTTGTTTATGTGACTAGTTTATTTTGATATACAAGGCGTCAAAGCTAAATATTCGGCTGTCATTGTTTGGATAATCTTTTCGGATTTTTTTGAGTACCCTTTGTAAGCTTTCACGGACTAATTGACTGATTCTTGCAGGCTGAGTCTTTGAACAATCTGCTACAGAGGTATTTTCATAAGGAGTGGAGTTGAAGTCTAGATTACGTCAAATTTTCTTTTATCTATAAAAGTGCCTAAAAAGAAAATCGAAGTATGAACACACCAGAAGTGCAACATATTCATATATATCCGTATCGAAAGTTACGAAATAAAACTTTACAAAACAATTCAATTTCTTTTAAATAATAACTATTCAGGTGATTGGTGAGATTGTACATATGCCTAACGTTACTAGAAGACATTGAAGTCACAGATAACCTATTTTAAAATACTATATGGCCCCTTGTTACGAAGATACAGGCAGTTGAATGAATTTCAACCAAATATTGCAGGACCACATATATTTTTTATTTCTTGTTTTATGTTCGTTTGGTAGTTTTATACTTATTCTTTTAAAATTAATTTCACTTATAATTCAAAAAACAAGACTAAACTTTGAATCCGCAATCAGTGAACTGGTCAATGGAAACTTATAGAGAGGGATCAAAAGAAACAAAATCTGAAACATAGACAGAACAAACTTCAAGGCCGTGTATCTCAAAAACCGGTCATACGATTCCACTAAAAAATCCTTGTGATTTAAAAGTGAACTACGACTTATCTCAAAATTTGAGTGAAAGCCATTTTCTTCACTTATTTTGCGGGATCCTTAAGGAGGACTAGATTTTCTGAAAAATTGAACAAGAAAGGTCATATATCGATCAGTATTTCAGAGATTAAATTGTTTCGAAATTTCAATTGTTCTTTTACAATTGAATTCTTGTAAAAGAGCAAAATTATTAAAACAAAAATTTAATTCAAGGTTATCTGATGGTGACTTTTGATTAATACAATACAATTTTCTAGGTCACATTTGATGCATACCTATATAACTTATGAAATTGTTGAATAAAAGATAGTGCGTTCAGTTCAAAATAAATTATTTGACATTGAAGTAACCTTGGAACATTGGACGTATATTCATGTTTCTCCAATGAATCAACCGGAAATGAGATTGCTTATTTCATATAAATTTTCCAATTCTCTTTCCAAGAATTCGTTACACTTCATGTGAAAATATTATGGGTATCCCCTTCAATTTTCAAAAATAATTCACCTCAGAACTAGGAAAACTGAAAATTAATCAATTTTTATCAGTTTGAAGTAACTTGATTGGCTTAAGAAATTTCTGCTGTTCAATATTTTCAATGAAACTCTAGTCTAGATCTAACTTTTGTCTTGAAATAGACTCTCAAGAAATTGTCCTATTTGAAATATTCTCTACTTCACATGTTGAAATATTCCAATATTTTTATTTGTTTCGCTTCATTATCTTAGTGGAGTTTATGTTTTATTTGTAAATAATTTTCCATTTTTCATGAATATTATTTAACGCCAACAGACGCTTTTAATATGTATTGTTAATGTTGTCCAAGTCTGAATATATGAAAAAATGTACAAAAACAGACTGGCAAAAATATGTCTTCCAAACAACAAAATCATCGTCTTCCATAATGATGATATTATAAAAAATAGTTGTCAATATAGATGTTGTATTTTGAAAAAAAATGTAAAGGTGTTCGAAATTTATTCATATAGTTAGTTGCTTTAATCATCGAAAATACCGATAAATTATTGTAAAAATGAATGTACATAAAAGATTAGTTGAAATATGTTTTTCATTTCAAAGTACTAATGTCATAAGTGTGAGAAATTAATTAGATGCAACTGTTGAGTTGATCAAGAATATGTTATCTGATAGAAGACGAGTTTTCGTTGGACAGAAAAGTAGTCGTTTCGAGCATTCCGCTGGGATCTGTTTTTGCATCAATATTGTTCAATTCATACTTGAGTGATATCCACAACTTCGTCCAATAAATTCATTTGTGCCGACGTTATTCCTCTTTATTTTTTTCACGACAACTTCGAAAGCATTAAATAAGTTTGGACTTTATTTTCATTCGAAGATTTCATACTTCTTCTGCAACCGAAAGAAACACCGAACACAAAAATAAAAACATTAAGATCCGGACAAAACAAATGATTTTAACTTAAATTTCGAAAAACAACACCCTGTAGACCTGACTTCCAAAATTTTGAATTCAGGCAAAGAATCATTTCACCGGTTCGTGAAATTATCTTTTTTGAAAATCAAAATAAAATTCTGAAAAAATATTCTTCTCTTCAATGACTAAGATAATTTCATGATGATAAGAAGTTATACACACAACCAAATTTATATGGAATCGCCCGATATTTTGAATATTACTTCAGGGATTTTGCTTATTCCGAAGAATTGATCCTTTTTGAGATATTTCAATTGAAAAAAAGAATCAATTAAGGTTTATTTTAAGAAAGAAACAAATAAAAGAAAATAAGAGACTTTTTCCGCATGTAGTAAAAAAATTGAAAATTGTTTTCTCACGGAGTAGGTGTTTTTTTCTCGACCTCAGTAGCTTGTATTACCTTCTCTTGCCCTGATACAAGCCTGAATCCGTCTAGCCATGCTAGACGTTTTCGACGTCGTCTTGGGTGATATTCTGCCAATCCTCTGTGGCGGCTTGGATGAGCTGTAGTGGGTTCTTGGATTATCCTGGCGCGATCTAGTTTTCCTTTTAAGATTATCCTATAAATGTTCAATAGGATTTAGGCCTGGAGAGCAAGCTGGCCAGTCCAAAATAGCGATTCCCTCTGTTTCAGGATAATGTCGCGTGAGGTTGCTGGTATGCGGAGGAGCTCTATCTTGCATAAAAGTGAAATTCTCACCGTAGGCACCTTTCCAGAGTCTCCCTTTGGGTTCCATCATTAGGTCCACGTAATTTCTAGCCGTTACACTCGCAGGAAATGAAATCAAATCTGTTTTGCCTCCCAGCATAATGCCACCCCGAAACATCACACTGCCCCCTTGGTATTTCGGAATTTGTCTCACTGCTCGGAGTCTAGCTTGTTTTTCACGACCCCTTAACATCCGAATTCGGCAGTCATCTGATCGAACACCAATTCTGGTCTCATCCGAAAAAAGAACATTTCGCCAATTCTCAATATTCCAATTTTGGTGCTCAATACACCAATAGTCTGCTAATTTTTTGTTGTCTTGTTAGCTCTGGAACTTGGACCATCTGCTGTATTAACCACTTGAACGAAGTCTTTGACGTATCGTTTTGACTGATACACTGATGCCTGTTGCTTCCAAAAATTGCCTTTGGAGTATTGGGTGCGACGCACTAGGGTCACTTCTAGCAATTTGGCACAAAAAGTGGTCTTGTTCTTCAGAAGTGATCTTTCTACGAGTTCTTCTAGGCCTATTTTGCAGAGATTGTAGCTCCACGTATCGGGCGTTGGTTTTTGAAATCACCCCCTGTGATACCCCCTTTGTGGTGCTATATCCCTCTGTATCTCCCCTTCTTCAACGAGAGCAATTATTCGATCCCTCTGCACATCGGACAATCCAACGTAAGTCATTTTCAATTATGATTATAGGTTTTTTTTTAAATTTGAAATTCACAGTTTGAAATCTCAGTGAAGACTGAGTAAAATATTCCGAACATGTGGTGATAATTCAAAAGTTCTTATCATATTATCCAGTTTTTTTACAACAAAAAACTTCATTCTTCACAAGTAGTCAAGTAGTAAATCAATAAAGTGAAATACGGAGATATTTTGGTTGTATACATATATACATATATAACCCCCTTTTTTTTACGTTCAGGTATGACCTTTACCATGGCCCTTACCACAAATTTCAAGGTGATTTCAAGATCCAAACAGCGAAAGTAACTGCAATTATCCTAGGAACGAATACTGAAAAACAGCAACTGCGCCAAAAACAGCATTAGGTCCACGTAGTTTCTAGCCGCCACAATCGCAGGAAACGAAATCGAATCTGTTTTGCCTCCCAGCATAATACCACCCCAAAACATCACACAGCCCCCTTGGTATTTTAGAATTTGTTTTTCTGCTCGGAGTCTAGCTTATCTTCCATGACCCCTTAAAACCCGAATCCGGCGGTCATCTGATTGAACACCAATTCTGGTCTCATCCGAAAAAAGAACATTTCGCCAATTCTCAATATTCCAATTTTGGTGCTCGATACACCAATTAAGTCTGTTGATTTTTTGTTGTCTGGTTAGGTCTGGAACTCTTAAGGGCGTTCTGCTGTATAAACCCCTTGAACGATGTCTCTGACGTGTTGTTTTGACTGATACAATGCTTCCAGAAAGTGGTCTTGTTCTTCAGAAATGATCTTCCTACGACTTCTTCTAGGCCAATTTTGCATAGATTGTAGCTCCACGTATCGGGTGCTATATCCTTCTGTATCACCCCTTCTTCAACAAAAGCAATTATTCGACCCCTCTGCACATCGGACAATCCAACGTAAGTCATTTTCAATTATGATTATAGGCTTTTTTAAATTTTGAAATTCACAGTTTCAAATTTCAGTGACGACTTAGAACAATATCCTGAACATGTGGTGATAATTCAACATTTCTTATCATACTATCCAGTTTTTTTACAACAAAAACTTCATTCTTCACAAGTAGTCAAAGATCCATGGCTAAAAACAATCAATAATGTGAAATACCGAGTGATTACATATAAATTTGGTTGTGTGTACTATGTATTATACTATCTCAAAAGATTTATTGAAAATCAGTTTCGGTCTCCCGACCATCTTCAGCTGACAACAAGTACTGAACTGAAAATACATACATAAACCGGTAGATACAAAATTAATACGGGTACAAACAACAGGTAATAAATGAATTATTATAAAAGCAGGTATTATTTAAAGTTATCAAATATGAACAAATAAGCCGGGTCATACTGGTGATAATTTCGATGGATTCTAAGAAATCTAACTTCCGTTCTTTAGGTATTTTGTTAATAATTTGAAGTTGTTCTATGGGTGAAAAATGATGGCCATTTTCGATACACTATGAAACGAAAATAGATTCGTCTGTTTCTGGTGATTGTAATCTGATTGATGCTCTTTGTATCTAGTTTTAAATGAACGACCAGTCTGACCTACATAGACGCCTCCACAATCAATACAGGACAACTTGTAAACTCCAATATTGCTATTTTTTATTCTGTTTTGGAATGAATTTTACAATCTTTTCGAGGATAAGGCCAGAATATGTTAATGAAATGTATTTATCTGTACGAGTTGATTTTATACGTGGGTGAATATTATGATATGCTATTTGTGTGTGTTTCTTTCTGATCATTCTGTTTATTATACTTGAGAAATAACCATTGTTCTCAGGTATTTCTTGAATAGGTGAGACTTCCCTGGACATATTTTCTTCGGACAATGGCAGAGAGAAAGCCCTATGAATCATTGAATTAAACGCAGCTTGTTTATGAGATTTTGGTGTGCAACTATCAGTAAAGGTGGGTTTTCGATATATATCAAAACTTAGTGTGTTATTTTTATATTTTATCTGATAAGTAGATCATCATCAAACGCCGTAGTCATTTCACCGAAATCATTATATGTGTCAAAAATCACAGATTTTCTTAGAAAAGAAAACAAGTGACATACCCAAAGATCGAACCATAGATATCCAAAAACCATTAAGAACAGTTCTGAAAGAAATTTCACCGAAAATACTAACAAATACAGTCGGTTCTATCAAAAATATGAATCCCGAACCTCCAGAACTTTAAGGCCTCATAAAAATCACGAAACGTCCAGTAGTGTCATTCATGAACAGCCCAATATATATTCGCAAAAGAATTGAATCTTGTATTCAAAAATTCAACAAATTTCACACCCAAATATTCAAATTGCATCCATATGACTCAACACAACCATAATCTCATAAATACGCCGCATAATTCAATGATTCATAAGTCTTTCTCTCGGCCATTATCCGAATAAAATATGTCCAGGGAAGTGTCAACTATTCAAGAAATACCTGAGAACAACGGTTATTTTTCAAGTAAAATAAACAGAATGATCAGAAAAAAACACACACAAATATATCATAATATCTACCCACGTATAGAATATACTTTTACAGATAAATACATTTCATTAACATATTTTAGCCCTATCAGTGAAAAAATTGCAAATTTCATTTCAAAACAGCATTGAAAAGTAGCAATATTGGAGTTTACAAGCTGTCCTGTATTGATTGTGAAGGCGCCTATATAGGTGAGACTGATCGTTCATTCAAGACTAGATACAAAGAGCATAAATCAGATTACAATAATCAGAGAACCGACAAATCTACGTTCGCTTCACATTATATCGAAAATGGCCATCATTTTCCACCCAGAGATCAACTTCAAATCATTCACAAAATACCTAAAGAACGAAAGTTAGATTTCTTAGAATCCATCCACATGTACAAACTCCAACAAACATAATCTTCTGAACGACCAGTATCGCCCGGTTAATTCGTTCATATTTGATATCTTTAAATAAACACCTCAAAAAAGTCTAGGGAACACTTCTGAATATCGATATATTTTATCCAGAACGATCAATATGGATGATTTTTTTAAAGAAATGAACACCTGCATCAATTTCTCACCAAATTATGTAGAGTGCCGCAACAGATTTCAGTTTTTTTTATAAAAACTAAAAATGCAGCAGATGCGACGCTGCTTTATAATTATTTCATGTATTCAGTGTTTGAAATCAGTTAGTTGGCACTTTGTTTCTGTTGTAAGCACAAATAAAAGATTCAAGTTTTGTGATTCGACTATGGAAAGACGACATTTCACTAGAGAAGAGATGTTACCGAGCCGTTGGCATGCTCCAAGCTGGGAGCTCACAACGGGAAGTATCCAGGGTTCTGGGAAGTAGCCCAAGTGTCATAAACCATTTATGGTCGCGTTTCAATGAAACAGGTAGCGTACAAGAACGCCATACAGGTCGTTTCAGGATTACTGCAGTCGCCCAAGACCGATTTTTGGTTTTACAAGCCAGAAGAGATCTAACTACCACAGCATCTCAATTAGCTCAAGTGCTATCACGTGTTCATAATGTGATTCATAATGAAATTTCTGACCAAACTGTGAGAAATCGACTTCACGAAGGTCAACTCCACCCCAGACGTCCTTTAAGAGTTCCACAACTGACCCATGGAAATCGCGCTGCTCGTTGAGCTTGGTGCCAAGAACACGTAAACTGGGATCAAGAGAGGTGGGCCACAGTTCTCTTCAGTGATGAATCTAGATTTAGTTATTATCCCGATTCGGGAAGAATTCGAATATGGAGGGAACCTGGAAAGCAAAACCGTCACCAGCATGCTCGAAAAGTTGTTAGACAGGGAGACGGATAAGTGATGTTTTGGGGAAGTATACGCCTTGGTGGAAAAACTGACCTCGTCTTCATACGGAACAACCTCACGGGAAATTCTTACGCAAATGAGATAGTTTTACCTGTAGTGGTACCGTATCTCCAAACAATGGGTCAAAATCCACTCTTCCAACAAGATAATGCCCCTTCTCATCGTTCAAGAGTTGTCTTGAACGTTCTTGAAGAGAATGATATCGATCTTCTACCGTGGCCATTCTGCTCCCCAGATCTGAATCCTATCGAGCATGTGTGGGACACCCTAAAAAGAAATCTCCTGCGTCAAAACGCCTTCCATCATGAACAGGAGCTTCGATTAGCAGTTCAGAGGGCTTGGAATGACTTAGGCCAAAATGTAATAGACAATTTAATATTGAGCATGCCGCGACGATGCCAAAGTGTCATTAATAATAGAGGTGGACCTTCTGGGTACTGAAAAATATAAGTGCTTCCATATCGTTTCGAAAATATTAGGGCAGGATTTTTTTTTGTGTTTTACCAAATTTCGTCATTTTCAAATTTCAAATTTTTTTTTACAATAGGTGCTTTGGAGAAGTCCAATATTATTTTGTTTTCTTGAGAATACATTATATACAATACATTCTAACAAAACCGAAAGATTTCTATAAATTCGAATCATCAAATTCATATTTTAAAGATATTGGTAAGTTATCTCTAGACTTTTTGAGGTGTTTATTACCTGCTTTTATTATAATTCGTATATTACCTCTTGTTTGCACTCTTGTGTCTACCTGTTTATGTATGTATGTATTTTCAACATTAGTTCACTTCTTGTCAGCTGAAGATGATCGAGAGACCGAAATTGCAATCCTGATTTTCAATAATTTTCTTGTGATAGTATAATACAGTAGAACTGTACTAGTCCGGGCAGATATCGTTCCGGTGCATGCCCAGACTATCAAAATCTGTTAAAGTCGAGTTTATTATAAAAGTATCGAAAGGTTGAACAAAAAATAGTTTCTATTATCAAACAGAATCAAATTATAGAATTTCCATTCATTATAATCTTTCCTCATAGAAAATATTGAATTTAAATATGAGCTAGTATACATAAAGAACATGCTATTCCTTATGATGTTTAAAATATCCATCGATTTTACTCTGAAACTTTCTCGATACTGCCATGTGAACTGATTTTTCCTTGAGCCTTTTCAGGAGCAATACGTCTTCTCTTCTATAGGAAGATTATTCTGTTCGGCCCAACTGATAATCAGGGAGAACGCATTGACAGTATCTGCATGTTTCACTTTTACCATACTATTTAAACCATCCTCTGAGTCAGAAGATTCCTCTACGTTTTCAATATTCCTACCTAAAGCATCCTGTATAAGCTCTTCTTCAGTCAAATCGATTACAAACTCTTTGTCTCCCACAGCCCAGTTGGTAATGTTCTCAATGGTTAAGTCATTTTCTGGATCGATGACCCTTTATGATTTGGCAATATTTTTCAAATCATTTTCACTGATTGGACGAAGTTTCTTCTGAAACTCTGAGAGTGGAATATTTTCATCATCTGATTCTTCTACTTCTGTAGTGTCATGCCGCAATACTGTCCAACTTTTTCTAATATTTTTTAAAGTAATGGCTTTCCAAGATTGGGCAAGATTGTTCACGGCATCTTTCAAATTATACAATAATAATAATAATATCGTTTATTTAGCATTGCTAATAATATACATAAAAAAATATAAAGATTTACTATGATAACAGCTTCAAAATGGAAGTTATTTCTTCACCTTCATGCGAAATGATATGATTAAGAAGGCATTTTCTATACGACACTTTAATGTTTTGAATTAAATTATGATCCATAGGTTGGAGAGCGGCAGTACAGTTGAGTGGCAAAAACATAACTCTGAAGTTTGGATCAGTATTAACCTCTTCCTCAGGTGGGTGCGATGGTGCATTGTCTACCAACAACAGAGCTTTAAAGGGCTTGTTAATTTTAGTTAAAAAATTCTTCACCTCGGGGATAAAAGATGTTTTAAACCATTCATTAAATAATGATCTGGTCATCCACCCTTTGGTAGATGCTTTGTAGACAACTGATAGTGAACTTTCGTTTTTGAATGCTTGTGGATTTGCCGCTTTTCCCAAGACTAGTAAAGGTAACTGGTGAGTTCCAGCCGCGTTGCAGCATGGTATGAATGTTAAGTGGTCTTTTAACACTTTTCGACCTGGTGCTAATTTTTTCTCTTGATGTAAACATCTCCAAAAAATGGCCGATTCATTATACACCTGTTCTTTGCTTAATTCCATCTGTTCAACAATCGATAGAAAATTTTTCTTAAATGGTATCACAGCGGAAACATCACTGGAAAGTTTTTCACCACAAACCTTCAAGAAACGAATTCCATGTCTAAGCTTGAATTTATCTAACCATCCCAAACTTGCCAGAAAACCTTTTTTCCTTTGATTTCTTCATGAAATTGTTTGGTTTTCGCTCTCAATATGTCTGACAAAATTGATACGTGTGCATTGCGTTGTTGAAGAAACCAGTTATACAATGCGATTTCAACATCAGGTTTCTCAACTTCCCTAATAATTTTTCTAATAATATCTATCTAACCTAATAGGGATGCACCGAGGGATCGGTAGGGCCAGCCGAACTCTCGGCCGTGATACTCGGCATGCAGCAATTCTGTTTGGCCGAGAGCTCGGTTAGAGCTCGGTGCATCCCTAATTCCTACCTGTTCCTTGCTTGCTGCGATTTGGATATAAATCTCCTTATTTTTATGTCAAACACAGTTGATTTTGGAGTAGTGAACTTTGCTGCTATTCGACGAGTACTCATTCCATCATCAATAAAATCTATTATTTTTGATTTCTCTGCCAGTGTGAGCGTTTTATGATTTCTCTTGGTTGGAGCCATTATGCACATCACCGGCGAGATTGAAATGCAAAATACAACTGTAGAACGATACTCGCCACTCTTAGTAGAGGTCACAGTAACTTGAATAACGGTCATTAAGGAGCTTAACCCTTTCTACCCTAGATGCCTTGAATTAACTTAATTACCTACCAATCACCATTATTCAAGTTACTGTGACCTCTACTAGCATTTTATTGGTGGTAATTCCTGTATTGTACATGAGTATTCAGTTTTCATTTGCTTGTTGTTGATAATGGACGTATGTCCGAAATCGGCCCAGCCAATGTAAAAATTTTGTTATTCTTTACATCAATAAATTAGTGATAGTTAAAACATAGTAACTTGTTTTATTTTATTAATCATTAAGAGATTAGACAATGTTTTTTTCAATTCAAAGTTCGAATGTCATAAGTGGGTGGAATTAATTAGGTGAAATTGTTGAGTTGATCTTATAGGAGACGAGTTTTCCTTGCAGAGAAAACTCATCATTTTGGAACTGTCAATAAAAGTCGTCCAAGGTTTTTTTCCCAATATTGTTCAATTTATACGTGACTGATATTCCCACAACTTCGTCCGATGAACTGATATATGCTGACGTGTTCCTCTTCTTTTTCTTCAAGATAACTTCGTGAGCATTGGACTTTATTTTCTTTCGAAAATTTCATACTTATTCTAGAGTCAAAAGAAATGATGAACAGAAAAATAAAAACATAAAGGTCCAGACAAAACAAATCAATTTTAATACTTATATTACAAGAAACAACAACCTGAATTTGAAAATTTCAAACAGACATTTTCCTGTTATGGAAGAAGCGACGAAGATATTGGATAAAATATTATTTCAGAAATTTTTTGCCAAATTAGAAGCTTTGAAACTGGTAAGATATAAGGTTAAGGGAACCTTATAAGTAATCATTAAATATCTGTGAATTTAAATCTGAAGTTTGTGTTACTGGCTTATTTTTCGAAGCAGGCAGAGCGTCAAAAGCCGTTAGTAGTGTGGAAGAATTATAAAAAAAATTCAATTAGGAGTTTAAATGCTTAGTTAGTCATCAGAAAAAAGTGTGACTAGAGTATGTAGCCTAAGGGTACCTAGAGAATCACTCCAGAATTATCAGATGTCGAATACCATTTGCATTGATCTATCAAAAAAGCAAAGAATACTCAATCGAAGACAAACGTTTACATTTAGTGTGACGCTGCTGAAGTAGGAATAATGAACGAACTGACAGAATGTAAATATCAAATACTGCCCAGAAAATATATATTGAACGAAAACCTCAAAATAACTTCAATTAATTGAGTTCTATGCTTTACCAGTGGAATTCTGTAGAAGGTCTAAATTGTGAGCAGTTTCCAACATTCACATATTATATCAAATTTCATACTTGTTTGTGCGGTTGTCGTTTTTGTGAAACTTCAAAGACATTTCTAGTGTTAGTTACACCAGCTGTTTTTCTCTGCAATTTTTTAATCATGCCACTACCAATCGAAGATTTGGTTAGAATGAAGAATGAAACGTTAACACAATTCTGAATCCATTTTTGCACACAACAAACTCACAGACTAGCTGTTACTGATGTATCACCGGGAATTATTGTAATACTTAAGACTGCTTATGGGGATGCTACCCTGAGTAAAACCAGGGTCTATCAATAGTTGTCATGCTTTAAAAATAAAGATATATGAATATCGCCCATCAACGTCGAGAAGTGACGAAAACAACAGCAAAATTAATGCTCTCGTTCGTGAAGACCAGCGCCGAAATATGGATCAACTCTATAAAATATGTGGAATATCATGGAGTTCAATTCAGAGAATTTTATCCGATTATTCGCACATGGAAAGACTTGCAGACAAATTTGTCCTATGCCTTCTCATAGGTGAGCAAGTAAGCGTCAACTTTAGGCATCCTTTGAGCTTTAAAACCAGCTCAAAGAGGGCCCTAAATTTTTACTATTGTGATAACTATTGACAAATCGTAGTTTTATGGATACGATCTCGAAACTAAGCTCTAATCAAGAGAGTAGAAGACACCTGACTCTTCTCGTCGCAAAAAAACTCGCCAAGTGAAAGCAAACATGGAGACAATGCTCATTTGTTTCTTCGATTGTAAAGGTATTGTGCACGCGGAGTTGTTTACCCCGGATCAAAGTGTTGGCCAGAATTACTACTTGAAGGTTTTGGAAAGATTGAAGGAGAGTATCCGAAAGAAAAGTTTTGGGTTGGAACTTTAAAGCCAATTGAATATTACTTGTACTATCTTTTTCTGCTGTTTCTCTTTGTTATTCTTCATCCATCCCACTACTTATCGAAGATTAGCTTAGAATAAAGATTGAAACCTGAACACAACAATTTTGATTCCATTTTTTGTACACAACACACTCAGCTAACGTTCCATATTTATATACCTGTTAAAAAAACGCCAAATTGATTCAAGGTTTATTCGAATACACGGATTACCTGTCTGAGAGCTTAATATGTCAGATTTCTTTGTTATGCCAAGTTTGTGATCATAATTAGAATCATCATTAATTACAAGAAACATCAGTTATCTATATTTACTATTAACCTATGAGGCAACAATTTTTCGAAATCGTCAAGAATAAATTTCTTTTTATCAACCTAAACCAGACCTCCGATTTGAACATAAGTTATCAGTAGATCCATGTCGTTTGGTAAATAACATCGTTCGAAATGAAGTGTATCATCGAGTACGACAAATACTGTGAATTTCCTATTCAGAACCTACCGTATGGTGTGTTTTCAACAGCCGATAACGTAAGTGATATGATTTTAGCGATATTTGCATGAATGTCAGGGAATGAATAGAAACTTCACCTAGACTCTTGACTTTGGCTGAACATTAAGATTAAACTAATAAAGCAGGTAATTATTCTCAATACTGATATCCATTGTTGTCACATAGTTTATCATGAGCATTCAAATTAAGAATAATATGGTAAAACCAGTTCGCCTATGATGTCGTAGTTGAACTTATTTGAAAATCTCCATATTATGAAGTTATACGAAGATAATTTATATTATAAACTTAGTCAATGAGTTATACTTAAACAGATGGTTAGAAAATAGTGACTTCTGTGAGAACAGTGTGTATAATGAGAGCTATCAGCGACATCTTTCACGGAGATATTGAACCATATGGAAAGGGTACAGATTCCATTATATAGGCTATGATTGTATCGCTTTGCATTTGAAAGATGGCAGCTATCAGAAAAATGAGAACTGAAAGTTTTTAATTTATAAGGGTTGTTTGATTGAAGTGGATACAAATAAATAATAAGAATAAATAATTCTGATTTTATTAATGTTATTCACACTGGGTGGAGAATTTAACGCACAAAATCGAGAATTCAAATTCAATCAGAAGATATTTTGAAGAAGTATTTTTCCAGTAATCCACTAGCACTAAAGTGCTTGAGAACAATCGAAATGAAATTGGTACTCATAGAAATTGAAATAAAACTGATAATGGAAATTCTAAGACTTTTGGAAAAAATCAGAGTTCCAAGAAACCTGTAAATACCGGATATTTTCACCCCTGGCCAGAATTACTGCATGACATAAACGATTCTTACTCAAAATCAATGACCTTATAGCATTCTGATTAATTTCGTTCCAAATTTTGATCAGTCTGTCCCGAATCTTATGCACTGTAGCTGGCTGGTTTGGTTAGGCTAGGTAAGATTTCGATGAATTCTTAATCTTCTATCAAGAATGTCCACTCCATTGAAGTTATTTCGTACTCTTGAAAGTAGTTCCTAACTATATGAGCTTGGTGAAGTTATTGTACAAGACATAAAATTTTCACCTATGTTTTCACAAGATATTCTTCTAAAATGTCTGTAACGTACTTCTGAGCATTGAGTGTTCCATTATTAACGATGACCAGAACAGCGCGGGTGTTCCAAAGAAATTCTCCCCCACACCATTATTGAACCATTATTGAAAACAATAAGTAGGTGAAAAGTTGCACTGGGAATATCTCTCATTTCGACATCTGTACACGTCGAATACAATGAAAAAGACAAAATCTGGACGCATCTATAAACAAAACTATTTCCCAGTCAGCTTCTGACCAATTGACATGTTCCCTGGCAAATTTGATCGGACTCTTCGATGTGTTGCGGTTACAGCTGGGCCACGAGCTGCAACACAAAACAAACTCCCTGAGACACTGTCGTATCGTTTCAGTGCTAATTTGTACTCCACTGCTCTGTCGAAGCTGCTTCTGAAGATGCCTAGCAAAAGCAAATCGTGGAATTTTCAAATGACGGTCATGGATCGCCGTTGTTGCTCGAGGTCGTTCTTGTCGATGTCTACTTTCATGAGGACTAGTCTCCCTGTACCTACGGATCATTCTGGAAATAGTTAAATAGGACAATCCAAGTCTTTGGCCTATTTTTGTATTAGTCTAACCTAGTTTATGTAACACCACTGCTTCATCACATTCTGCCAGGCTCGCGTTGCATTATTACCGAAAATGAGAATCTTCAAGAAGAACAAATGTTACTCGCAAAAATTGATCAACAACTGCTGTTATCAATATGTGGTGTATCCGAATAAAATATGTTCCGATAATTACTTGCCAAAAAAGAAAATTGAAATATTAAAATTGTGCGTTAATTTGTTGGCGCAGTGTAGTTCAATTGACACACCATCCTTTTCGTATCAACTTTTCTCGAGAAAACTTTACAATTACTCCCCGATGTGGTAGCCAGAACATAATTTTTGACATTTGACAGCGCTATGACCAGGTCAATTTATCGTGAGAGATACTAATAATAGTTGACCTGTTTTATGACTGTCCAATATATGTATCACATCACAAGAATTGATAGAAAGCAATTCTTTGAGCAATTGCAAAACTTTATGATTAAAAAAATTGATTTTACTACTGCCTTTTAATAATCTAGTGCTTCAATGAGAATGTACAGGTCTCATAACTCGTCTTAACATTCCATGAATTAAATTGGAAATTTTTTGACATTCTTGGGTCAAATCTGTACAGCTTCTTCAAGCTGTTGAAGGATTTCAGGGGAGTTTCTTGACTCACTTCGATCTCTCAGTCTAAATGTGTTCAATGCAGTTCATGTTTGGATAACGTGCTGGTCATTGCAATCTTTGAATTTCTTGACAGTCAGGCATTGTCATCGACTAAAAGAAACATCGCCAACAGCCTCACGGCAAGGAATAATTATCGCTTCAAGGACCATATCGTGATATTGTACACGATTCATTGCTGAGTTTTGCAAAACAACCAAGCCTTGTCGTCGACTGAAGCATATTCCAAACCAAAAACAAATGGGGCATCTGCAAAGAGTTCTAACTCCTGGAATTTCATACATAATAAAAGGCTGCCTGCTTGTCTCTTGAATCCTCCACATGCTCAATTTCTCTACCTGGAATCAAAACTAACCAGCCCCCCTTTAGCTATAGCTTTGATCGGTATACTTTATAATCTATTTTTCACTTCAAATAACCCTAGAAAAAAATAATGGCACCACATCCCAAATTATTGGTAGTGATGGTATCTTCCACTCAATAAATTCCATGAAGCCTTGACAAAAGCACACCATACTACATTTTTTCTTAAAATGCCTCAAGCTCGCTACAATAGATGTGAATATGCGACAAGTAGAAATGGATCTCAGTATAATTAGGCAGATAATTGTTAGATTGTAATGAAATTCTAACACGAATCATTCGAACGTTAGATACAGATCAGTTATAGAGAGGTGCGATATTGTATCCTATTGTCGATGTTTTAGAACTCCCCACCTCCGTCCTTTATTTCCAAGGCAAATTCATTGCTGAAAATAGATCGCATATTCTTTTGTTTTCGAGTTTTCTGGATTTCTCGATTTTCCGGGATTTCAGCATATGTCAATATCTCGTTTGTAATCAAAGTTAAGAGTATACTATGTTGACATTCTACGGGTATTTTTTGAGTAAAATGCAGGGACTTCTATAAAATTATTTTTGATGAATGGTCTTAGAATTTTGATAAAACTTGCTTTTTATTACATAAATCGAAGAGGAATTTGAATAAAACAGGAAAACTATTTTTTCTCTTTCCAAATATATAATATATACATGACAAATTTTCTAAATAATGTGAATTCTCACAGAAACTAAAATCCTTTGAAGATTTTGCTCTTTCATCTACTATTCTAATGGAAGTTTACACAGAAAATCCTAAATGTTTTCAATTATATGCTCACAACAATAAAAGTCAGAATGAATCCATTATTCAACTCACGTTATTGATTTACAAATAGTTAGCTAAAAAGTTCTTGATTGAAAAATTTTCGTGAATTTGGACAATTTGGAAAAATTCGATATGTTAGAATGCTATTTTCAGAATGTGTACGACAGGGGTGCTCAAACCGTCGATAGCGAGTGCTTTTTGAGTAGATGTCTAGAAGGAAAAAAATTTTAATAATTAGGTGTCTAAACTACAAAAATTCATTACGTAATAAAATAACACTCTGCTAGCGGCAAAAGGATCAAAGGAACGCGCGGTAATTATCAGAGAAAAGCCGCTGTTCTAGAAATTTCGGGCGGCACGTTTGACGGGAACATTCGAGACTTTCGTTCACGCCGATATAACTGTTGCGCCTGCAGGAATTGGAGTCATTCTGAATTGTAACTTGAAGGCAATACTACGTCGATACAAAGTTTTTATCAAATGGTACCAAATGAGTGCAGCGAAGAAATCTAAAACGTATCATTTTAATAACGATTGGGAGGAAGAATATTTCTTTTGTATGGTGAAGGATAAGTGCATTTGTCTTATTTATCGTGCGTCAGTTGCAATACTTAGGTGGTAACTTAGAGAGGCTTCATAAAACGGGTCATAAAAACTATGGAAAGGATTTTCAGCCACAGAGTGAATTAAGAAAACGAAAAGTACGTGATTTGATATCTTGTTTGAAAAAACAACAAACCGTGTTCACAAGACCAGCCAAACAATCAAAAGCTGCTACGATTGCGTCATTTAAAATATCTCATATATTGGGGAAACTCGAGAAACCATTCGAAGATGGATCGGTTGAGGAGGAAGCTTTGATTGAAGCGGGTGAGGCTTTATTTGGAGATTTTAAAAATAAAACAGAAATCATGGCTGCTATTAGAGAACTTCAGTTATCTCGACCGTCTGTCACAAGGCGTATTGAAGTCATGGACATGACAGATAAACTAAAACATGATATCATGAAATGTACATACTTTTCTTTACAGTTCGACGAATCCACCGATATGACGGACACTGCCCAGCTGTGTATTTTTATTCGGATGGTATTCAATGACATGTTGGCTAAGGAAGAATTTTTGACAATCATTCCTCTGAAGGGGAAGACCCGTAGCGAAAATATATATGACATTTTCTTCAATTTTTTAAAATACTTCAAGCTACCAATATATAAATTAGTGTGCATTACAACCGATTGAGCACCAGCAAGGACTAGAAACAAAAACGGTTTTGTGGCATTGTGTCGAGCTAATGAAGATTTCGCTTAATTTTTTTCATTTCATTGCATTATACATCAACAAGTTTTGTGTTCAAAAGTTTCAAACACGGAGGAAATTATGGGCATTGCAACAAAAATTGTGAATTCCATCCGTGCACGTAGCTTGCAACGGCGGCTCTTTAAGTTGCAGCTGGAAGATAGGGAGTGAGCTGAACACACTGATTTAGTTTTTCACACAGACGTCAGATGGTTGAGTCGCGGAAAATTCCTATAAAGGTTTCAAGAATTATTGGCCGAAATAACAGCTTTTCTAGACGAAGAGGTGATGACACTCAGATGTTGAAAAACGAAAAATGACTGACTGATTTGGAATTTTCGACTTACATCATATGGCACTTAAACACAATTAACTTCGAGCTTCAAGGTAAAGGAAAAACTATTATTGAGATGATTAGCGCAGTAAACGCATTCAAAAGTAAATTGCAACCTATGATAGATCAACTGAAAAGAAAGGATCTGAAACATTTTCCGTCTTTGAAAGAAAGGATTTCTCAGTTGAATTATGATACGTATGAGGCTGAATTATTAGATATTTTGGAACTATTCGGAATGCGTTTTTATGATTGCAGTAAATTGGTAAATATAGCATCATTTATGAGTTTTCATTTTTCATGTAAAAACATTGAGGAATTTGCTACTGAAATAGCAAGTCAGTTTAATATGAACTCATGTTCTGTTGAAAATGAGTTGGTGCAGATTATATCAGATATGCATCTCAAAGCTAGAGCATCTGATACAAATTTCTGGTGTTTTATATCTGAAGATAAATATCTGAATCTAAGGCAAATCGCCCTTCAACTGACGGCAATGTTTTGGTCAACTTATTTGTGCGAGTCTGCATTTTCTGAAATGAAGATAATTAAGTCAAAATATAGCAATCGACTAACTGACGATCATATGTCATCATACTTGCGATTAACACTCAGTGGTAACGTACCATTTTATGAAAAGTATGCTGAGGACATGCAGTGCCACGCTTCAACATCCAAGTCACTCCTTAGTTGAGTTTAACACCATATGAAACTCTTGCTTTGTGACAACCAATAAACTCGCAATTTTGAATAACTATGAGTTTTTTCATTGATATTATAGAGAAGAATCTAACTAAACCCAACTCAAACCTTGACTAAAAAAATATATATTGTGCGGAAATCTAATATCTATATATGCTGCGGTACACCCTACCTAGGTAGGTAGGTAGGTAGGGTATATCGTGTATGTACGACAACCCTGCATCACACATACTTTCAGCCTCTCAGAGTCGATCGTGAGTAGTCTAAAAATATTGAGGTAGATCGCTAGCAGTTCAAGTTTGAGTACCCCTGGTGTACGATTTTGATGCAGATTCAGAAAATTATTCTGTTCGTTTTCCTAACATTTCTATATTCTCATGGAAAACTAAAACAGAATCTCATAAAATGTGGTTCTTTTACAGTACTTTGAGGAAAAAGTTACGATAAACAATATGATGAATGTTATTGCGAATCCCTCAATTTCATGCAAGCAACTTGAAGCAGAGATACCAAACTTAAAATTTCGCGAATCCTCAGAAAAAATGAGTTTCAACCTTATAAGACAATGAAATCTCTTTTTTTACAGCTAAGGGATTATCAACGACGACTAAAATTTTGCCAATTGTATTAAGACCAGTAAAAGGAATTTCGGGAAATGGATGTGAAACATCAGAAGCGATTCGGTTTCAATGTTTGGTGCGCGTTAATGAACTACAGTGCTTTAGCATAAGTCAATTTTGACGAAAACCTTCCTAGGGAACTAGGAACTTATTATAATATAATAAGTGGTGAGTTTTTGGATTAAATTAGTATCTTTCCAACATCACGCTGCACTCCCACACCAGACAAGGAATGTCTGATAACCAGAATTAACCCTGTTAAATTTTTTGTCTCTGGGGTTATGGCATGGATTTACTATATGGACAAAACCATAATGAAACAAAAGAACTGAAACAAAACTTCAGAAATTGTTTAGCTTCGGTGACCAACAATCAAATTCAAATACAAGCAAAATTGTTTCTATCCGTTGCAATTCTTGCATTTTGAAATACTTTAAGAATTCAAGATAGTTATTTTTTCGATACTATTCATTCTTGATATTTCCTTACTTATTGTGTATTGCAGATGAAAGTTAGTGAGTTCCATGAAATTGTGGTTTAAGAGCTTGCTTATTCACCTGCAGGTGTGTTTATGTAGAATAGAACTGGCCTGGCGAGGTTTTCCACTTAGTGTTGTTTGATTAAACCGTATATTTATGGAGCTTTAGGGTTCATTGGAATAATTTTCTTCTCGTCCCATCCTGAATGTGCTAGATAATTCATTTGATCCAATTCTTGTTAGATTCCCTTAATAATTAGTTGAGAATTCTGTTACGTCCGAAGTATAGATCATGTCTTGCATTTTCTTGGTACTTGTTTTTGTCAAGACACACTATACTATCCTTCATCAGGTTTCGTAAGACTTAGCTCTTCATTCTGTAATTTAATTGAAATAGATTTTAATATTTCAGTGTGATTCTGTTCAGTGAGTTGGACTTTTTAATGATTTCACTGATTTTGTGTTTGTGAAGAACTGGATTATTTATAGTGTTTTTATGGCGTTGAATGTTTAGTTGAACTTGAACTCCAATTAGGTTTTTGTCTTACTTTGTTATTATATGGGGTGAATTTAGGTCCTTTATTCAGTAAGGCGATTTGATCTCTATTTGATTTGGTGCAGAAGTGAATATTTGATCTATTAATTCGAAATAACTTGAAAACAAGAGAAGATTATATATTTTCAATGAAATAAAACTAAAGTATTTAGATTTTTACTATATTAACAAAACTATGACCGGTTTCACCACACTGTGGCTTCATCAGATAGATACAAACTAATGAACAGAGTTATTCCTTATATATTAGTCTTATTTCCTACTTAATATTACAATAGATACAAGAGGTATGTTGGAAAACCCATCGGCGTTGCTTACTTTATGAATTGAAAAGATTGAGTAAAGGAGAAGGATTTAAATCTAATTGACTATTAAGTAACCTACCTGAATTCTTTTCTTTGTTGATCCCTAAAATTTCCAATAGATTGAGTTTTTGTCTGTTATTTTCCTTGTGAAAATTTTGAAATTATCATTAAAGTTATGGTTTTCTACGAGTAAGTGATTAGAATAATGGGAATCTGATTTATGATAATTAAAACTACGTTTGTGCTCGGATAATCTAACTTTGAAATTTCTGAAAGTTCTACCAATATAAATTTTATTACAATCCCCGCAAGACAGTTTATAAACACCAGATTTATAACTTTTATCAATTTTAGATTTGCAGTTTTTGATATGTCGGCCTAAAGAATTATCAGTTCGGAATGCTATAATGAAATTATAATGCGAGAGGAATGATTTTAATTTCAAACTAGGATTACCAATATAAGTTAAGCTGTTGTATTTTGTGTTAGAGCTTTTTGGACTTGGAAATACTTCCTGAATTGCTTTTTGAAATTTTTTGCGTGAAATCATGTTCTCAATCATAGTTGGACTGTAACCGTTATTGACTGCTATTTGTTTAATTATATTTAGCTCTTTTATGAAATTATTTTGTGACATTGGGATATTAATGAGTCTATGTACCATCTTATGAAAAAAAGAAAAATCATGTTTGCCGTTGATTTTAGTAATAGTTAAATCTAGAAAGTTAATGGAGTTTTCTGTTTCTATCTCTAACGTGAATTTGATATTATCGTGAATTTTGTTAATGAATGTTTTGAATGACTCTAATTGTCTGTTTGTGCCAGTGAAACAACAAATGATATCGTCGACATATCTAAACCAATAAATAAAGAGTTTGAATAACGGATGTTCTTGGATAGTTTTTTCAATATTATCCATGAAAATTGTATCGAGCAGAGAGTTAAGAGGATTACCCATGATTAAACCTTTTTACTATTATATAATACTCCATTGAAGTTGAAATAATTTTGTTCTAAACAAATTTCTAAAAGGTGTAAGATTTCTGATTGAATTATTGGATTGACTTTATTAATTTGAAGGGCGTTCTTGATGAGTTTCACTGTATCACTAGGTGGAACACTAGGGAAGAGATTTACTACATCCCATGACATAAGTTTAGCGTTCGGTGGTAGTATCGTGTGCTGGATTTTATTTATTAGGACTTAAGAGTTTTTTATTGAGAATTTAGGTTCAAAATTAGCGTACTGTCGAATGATGTCTATGAGAAAGCGTGAAAGTTTTGCAGCTGGAGCTTGAAAATATGAAATTACTGGTCTAATGGGATACCCTGTTTTATGGAGTTTGACGAGGGAGTAAAGTTTTGGTGATTGCGGGTTGTCAATGAAAAGTTTATATTTTTGGTTGGTAGGTATTATAGACTAGGCATACTCTAAAGCGTTTTTTACTATGAATTGAAATTTATTAGTTGGATCTTCATCAATTTCTTCATAACAACCCGATTCAATGAAATTTTGGGTTTTCAATAAATAATCTGCTTTATTTAAGTCTATGACTGTATGACCTTTGTCTGCTTAGGTGAATATAATATCTTCAGATGGGGACTTAGATTTAATGGACTTCAAAGTGTTATTTTCTAATTTCTTAGGTTGAAAACTATTGAACCCTTTTGAAGTAGTAACGTTGAAGAGTGTTTTAGGAGTTTGGATTGTGGTGAATAATTTAGGGCTATTTCGGTTTCAATTCCTAGCAGATCGAAATGGAGACGAGAGTTATTTGACTCTAAATTGTGTTTAAAACCCTTCTCTAGAAGTGAAACTTCATCTTCGGAAAAATTAGAAAGAAAGATTACTGAACCTATCATAAAATTGGTGATCGGAAAATTTAACTAAATTTTATACTTTTGTGAATTAATGAATGAACTTTGAATCTTGTTCCGGAATCTAAAATGTCAAATTCTACTGAATGCATTCTATGAAGCAACTTTGATGAATGGATTACCTTTAAAAAGATGTTGTAGTTGTCTTGTTGGCTGTATTGAAACTTGATGTCTAACTTCAACCATTTATTTTTACCTTGTAGTACTCCATTTTGGGCTGCGGGGCTGATATTCTGTGTGTTGGTCGCACATCTTAGAATTAGCTTAAAATACCAAATGACCAAAAAGCTTGTCTCAGCTTCTTTCAATCATTTGATTGAGGAGGTCGTTACTTGATGAATATCGATATACATATTTTCAATTCTTCATTCATTATTCTAATCACTTACTCGAAGAAAACCATAACTTGAATTCAGGTAGGTTACTTAATAGTCAATTAGATCTAAATCCTTCTCCTTTACTCAATCTTTTGAATTCATAAAGTGAGCAACTCCGATGGGTTTTCCAACATAACTCTTGTACTTATTGTAATATTGAGTAGGAAATAAGACTAATATATAAGGAATAACTGTTCATTAGTTTGTATCTATCTGATGAAGCCACAGTGTGGTGAAACCGGTCATTGTTTTGTTAATATAGTGAAAATCTAAATACTTTAGTTTTATTTCATTGAAAATATGTATATCGATTTTCATCAAGTAACGACCTCCTCAATCAAATTATTAAAAGATTACTGCGATCTTTTTTCACTAGAATATTCGTCGGAAATTGAGGACGGAAATACGGGCCATTTTTTACTATTTGCATTATTTCTCATATCTGCCATATGAAACATTGGAAATTGGACACGGTGCACAGTGTACGATGCAGAATACAAAAAAAAGGAAATAGACAACAAAATATGAAGGTTTCGTGTTCTCCCAATAATATTTTGGTCAGTAGATCATATCAAATAATTAAAGTTTTTACGAAGTTTTAATGTATAAATATAAACCAGATAGAAGATTATCTATTTCAATGACGTTTTAGAATAGTGGACTAGTATTGTTTATTGATCAAAGTCCTTCGTTAAACAATTCAATACTTAAATAACTATTGTTTCAGCCAACACACAGAATAGGAGTTGCAATTGGCGATTTAATCTTGGATCTTAAGGAAATATCACATCTTTTGAATGGACCCTATCTCAAAAATCATGAAAACGTATTCCGAGAGGTAAATATCAAGGTAGAAAAAAAGAAAATCGAAGATTATACAAATAAACATTTTTCAGGAGACTCTCAACGGTTTTATGGGTTTGGATAAAAACTGTTGGTTGGAAGCAAGAAACACCTTGCAGCATCTTCTATCCGGACAAAATCCTATATTGAGGGATAATCCTGAACTGAAGTCGAAGTAAAATATTTCAGAACGATAATTTCAACTTGTATTTACCATTTTTAAATTTCTAGAGCTTTCGTGAAACAAAATGATGCTATTATGCACCTACCGGCAAAAATAGGGGATTATACAGATTTTTATTCATCAATTCACCATGCAACCAATGTTGGCATCATGTTTAGAAGTAAAGAGAATGCTTTAATGCCGAATTGGTAAGTCTTCGAATTCAATTTGAGAACAATTATCGTAAGTAATACCACAAGAGCTCAGATTTGGCCAGATATTTTTCTATGCTCGTTTTCGAATACTTACAACACACTTACACTTTACTTACAAAAGTAAATATGAGAAAAAGTAAGTATTGAAGAAATATCTTGCCAAATCTGAGCTCGAGTGGTATTTGCTGAGAAAATTCCGCGAATGACAAAACGTACAAAATGAACTTTATTGAGAAATGCACACAAACTCAACGAGGAAAACATAAAGCATTCATTACAAACATGTTTAGTTATTATTGAAATGAGCAATTATTGAAAATACAATTACTGTTTACAATTTTTTACACTCCGGGTCGATTCTATATGGGACGATGCCTGAGGAATTTGGAAGATTCAGCATTCGCAGAAGTTTTTCGAAGATTTGATTCAAGATTCAAATGATGCTCATTGTTCAGTTGCAGGTAGGGCTTAATAGAGCTTGCCGTAGAGTGTCCGGTTAGTTTGATCAATTCATGTTCACTGATATCTGCCTCAGATAGGTTCGAAACAGCACTGGATCTATGAGAATAATTTGTGATCTTTTCATTTTTTGTATCCAGTCCAACTTTCTCTGCTGAAATTTTTGTCCATTCGGGTATTTCATTCATTTCCGAAGGTATATTTTTGTACCAACCCTTGAAAGTACTGTTTTCCCAAAATTGATTGGAAGCCAGAAATAATGTATCACTTGTATCTTATGAAACAACCTCACAGGTCATAAATCTGGGTTTTCCTCATTTTTTACTAGGTATTTACTACCACAGCATTTTTTTGAGCCGCCTTGGTAAGTTTTCGAGAATACTGGGTTATATTCAATACGACCAGTCACTTCTCCGTTATTAAAATTTTCCTCTTTGAAAAAGTGTACCTTGCAAATTGCTGCTTCACCGCCACGCCATGCTAATTCATAAGCAACAATATGGAAAAATACCTATCGGGGCATTTTCGTCCCAGTACAGAGCCATGCTATCAATTTCAGTTCTTGTTAATGCAACAGAACTGTCTTTGCGCTTTTCCATATCCCCTTGTAACATCTTCCTTTTTGGAATTGTGAGCTTCACGAGCTTTTCTAAATGCTATCGGTAAAGAGGTTGAAACTCATGTTGAATTTTTCGAAATATATTTTCTGCATTATTTTCGCAGTTGTGTTCCACATTGTTTTGACAACGTATTTTTTGTAATCTTGTCCATTTATTTGTTTCATATTGAAACCCCAATCCATAAGAATTTCTGCAATATTTTCAATAGAATGCTGTATATCCAAATCGAACGTTCGTTCCTTGCAGAATATACTGAATTGATTCCAAAACGAGCTGTGCGTTTTTCTTGTATTTTTGGGGATAGAATTCTGTAAAGAACTATTTATTTCTGCTTCACTGGTGCTTCCAAAACGAGACATTTTAATTTATATCGGCAGAAACTTTACAACAGGTTCTAAAATGGCTGTTCTTGACAGTTTAAAAACCGTGCGATCTGTTGTGAATGTTGCGTTGCTATGGAAACGCAAGGATTCTCTATGGGCAAATTTATCCACTGATATCCTACCTCCTTCCTATTTCTATACAATTTATCCGATACCAAACTCCAATTTCTGTGTTCTTAAACGTGCATTTTGACACTTGAGTGAAATTCTCACTTATATTTATATTCTTTGTATGAAATTTACCCATGTCCCCAATTTTCTCGGAGCAGATATGTATTTCGATCGTATTTGATATTTTTCAGTTATATTTTTTGAAATGGGAAAAATCTTAATAGAATGTTTAACTTGAAAAAATGGCCCGTATTCAAATATATACCTTTATTCTATATCTACCAATTTTCATGGTGATCGGTTGAACGGCATGGAGCTGATGCGCGCTGCAGCACCATCTAAGGGAAAATTTTGACTGTTGTTTGCCTCAGAAAAAAATTAAAATTAACAGTAAAAAAAACCCACAACCATCTGCAATACTGAAGAAATAAAGAATATCAAACATAAACTGGACTCAGCAAAAACAATAATGGGGGTGAAGAAGGACGACAATTAAGAAAAACTTTAGAAATGTTTGAGAAATATTACCCGGGAAGCCAACAACAAAAGTAAAACTGTAAATTAAAAAAATATAAATACCAACCAACAGTACACTCTCAGCAAATGAATTCAACTCATTTTAAACAGAGATAGGTAACACTTTGGCAGCACAGGTAGATGCAACCCCTGCAAGGAAATTCTCGACAATACCTCAAAAAAGCAGAAAATATCAAAGCAAACCCACTGCTTTATTATCCAAGAGCAAGATAACTCACATTTCCAATTCATTGATGTAATTCGTAGAATGGGCGACTGTTTGAGTTTGTGAAAAAAAAATTCCGTCCTAGAAAGTGTTTTGATCGTTATTTCAGTTCGTATTTTGGGTAAAAACGACTCAAAACTTAACAATGTGGCAATGATTCGTGAATTAAGATCTGTGACGGAAAATCACAAAACAATGTTCATAGATAATAAAAAACAAGTAATGTGTTTTTAGGAATTTTACTCAATAATTGTGATTCGTAACGCGTTTCACTACACCGTAGCTTCTTCAGACGAATTAATATACAGAAAATAAGAATGGGAATATAAATACAAATGTTCTTAAGTAATTAAAAGCTTATTGGATTGCTCCTTCTCAAATGGTTATTGATGACAGGAATAATAAATAATATTTTAAATAAAGAACAAAGTAGAATCGCATTGAATGAAGTTTACCCTGTCGATAAATTGAAACAAAAATTCAACACCTTAACCTACGTTGGCATTACAAGTGAGAAACTGAAATCATTCTTGAGTAGCAATAATTTCAACATAGCTTTCCAAACTAATAAAAGTTTGGGCAAATATATAAAAATAATAAAACCAAATCAGATAAAAAGAATAAATCAGGTGTTTATAGATTGAATTCCAATGACTGTGATAATTTCTTCAATGGTAGAACACATAGAAATTTTAATATTAGAATATCGGAACATAAACGCAGTTTTTCAAATAAAATATCAGATTCAAATTACGGAATCATCTCCTAGAATAGTCACTCTTTCGACCCACAGTTTGAAATTTTGCATACAGATAATAAATATTGGAAAGTAGATCTTTGGGAAACTTTAGAATTCAACAAACACAAACACTCAGGTAGACTCATCAATGAACAAGTCGATTTAAGCCCTTCACCTCTATTGAATCTCTTCAGGGAGCAATCTATTCCTTAATTTTATTGGATATACTTGTCATCAATAACCACTTAAGAAGGAGCAACCCAATAAGTTTTTTATTACTTAAGAACATTTGTATTTATATTCTCATTCTTATTTTCTGTACATTAATTCGTCTGAAGAAGCTACGGTGTAGTGAAACGCGTTACGAATCACAATTATTAATTAAAATTCCTGAAAACACATTACTTGTTTTTTATTATTGATAATGGAATTTTATCAAGTAAAAGCCTCCCAAATTCAAATGTTCATAGAGTTATAATCGATGTCATTCGCAATTATTAACGAAAAATTATGACAGATCAGTTACCGATCCGCTAATTCTTGTTATTGTTTCGTTTCGAGACTTTTTCACGGTATGGAAGACGAAAATCAAGTAAATATAGACATGATCAAGTACTCGAGCTCTTCGACTCTATCGGAAATGATTTCCAGATCGTGATGAACCAGAGTGCTGAAAGTTTACTATACTCGATAAGAGCTTAAGAAAGTGAAGACATCTGTTTCAATAAACCGAAAACATCGAAATAAAAAGCCTCAACTCATATCAAAAATTCTTCATATAAATTGTTGGAAATGCCCTTCACACTGTTGAATACACAATTAGCATCTCCTGAATACGATACATGTTGCATTCAGAACGGCATCTTCTTATTCTTTCTTCCAACATGACCAAATTTTCTGATGGATTACGGTAAACTCGATCCTGTAGGTAAGCCACAAACCAGGAAGGGTCAAACCTGGGGAGCGCACTGATCACCTAATAGGACCATTTGTCCCTTATCCATTGATTACCGGAATTATTGTTCAGTCAGTTCACTTCTAAGCTGCGTTGTGAGGAGCAGCACCATCTCATTGGAAGTAGATTAACCCTAAAATCTCTAAGAGATTATTGCAATGAAGAATTTTTATTCAAGGAACAATATTCAACATTCCGTAGAATGTTATTTATATATAGAAATATTTAACATTCTACGGAAGGTCGAATATTGTTATTTGAATAAAAATTCTTCAATAGAATTACTTTCGTTAGGAAGCTATATTTAGTAACAAAGCGGAAATGTCTAAATAGACATTTTCCTTTGATTGTTCTGATTCAAGTTTTCTTCAAGAAATACTGGTTCTAAGCGATTCGAATAAATGGCGGACCATACTTCGTACCAAATCTACGCTGAAAATTATTATTCATTATGTTATACGCACTCAGCTGGCTCCAAAGTCTAGAATTATATCTACTGATATGCCGATTGTTGTGAAAAGTACACATCAGAACAAATGATGCTTATGAAAAAAGAATAATCCCAATCATTTTGTTCGTAAAAAAATCGAGGATTCGAGGCTTCTAACGCTGTCATGTCCTTCAAGAACTGAACTTTTTGAAAATTATAAGGGTTGTGATTGTTTTTGTGAAACAGATTGAATAGTTGTCGATGAAGTCCCGGTTTCTGCCTGCAGAACTTTATCGAACAAATATTTCTAGGTTCGCTTCTGCATACAAGACATTCAATTCCGTTTTTTCATTAATCTTCCTTTTGAGAGTTTTCGGTTTTTTAATAAATCTTGTTTGCGTAAGTTTTCTTCGAGTCTCGAAAATTTGCGATAATCTGGTTCATCACGATCTTGAAATCGTTCCTGATAGAGTTGAAAGTTTTTACCACTTATCTGTTAGATTGAAAATAGGCTTGTATCATGTCTGTATACAATTGATTTTGGACATCTATACTCATTCATTTTCCGTGAAAAAGTCTTCTTCTTCTTGTCCCATGTGCACTGCACGTTGGCGAACACTCGTTCATTTCCAATCATGTCTTGGTCAGGGTGGCCTCTTCAGCCCGTCGGAATAACGTTGCTGCGTCCGAAATATTGCACCGGTTTCTGATGTTTCTGAGCCAGAAGTGTTGTTTTCGACCTTGACCCCTTTTTCCCTCGATTTTACCTTGCAATATTAATTTAGGAATCTGGTATTAATCCCCCTTTAGCATATGACCCAAATACGATATTTTTCTCTGCTTTACGATGTCTAAAAGTTGTCTGTCTATTCCTGCCCTTCGTAAAAGCTCATCATTGGTAACATGCTCTGTCCAGGGTTTCCGTAGCAGACGTCGAATTGTCCACATTTCGAATGCTTCTATTCGGTTTAAGGTCCTAGTTTTAAGTGACCAAGTCTCAGCACCGTGTAGCATAATAGGCCAAACATAGCATCGAATCACTCAAATTCGGGTGTTCAAAGACATATCTCTGTGAATAAGGAGGTTCCTTAGTTTGTTAAAGGTTGTTTTTGCTCGGCCAATTCTACACTTCATCTACTCATCGCAGTCCCATCTATCATTAAGAGTGACGCCCAGATATATAAACTTTGTTATTCGCTCTATGACTTGTCCATCAATATTCAGAGGTGCACAATTTCGATTATTGTATATCTACAGACCATCATCATTTTTGTCTTGGCAGTGTTTATCTTCAACCCTAGCTGTTCTCCATGCTGGTTAATTTATTTCAATAAAAGCTGAAGATCTTCCAAGTTGCTGGTGAAAATAACGGTATCATCTGCATACCGAATGTTGTTCAAGAGATGTCCATTTACTTTCATTCCCGGTGTTTCGTTTTCTAGTGCCCTCTGAAATATTTTCTCCACATAAATGTTGAATAATATAGGTGACAGAATACATCCCTGCCTAACCCCCTTAAAAATGTCGAAGGTTTTTGTTGTTGTGTCTCTATTAATGCGAATATCAGCTGGTGCCAATACAGTTGTCCAATTATTCTGATATCTTTCTCATCTATATTAATTTCCTGTAAAATGAATAAAAAAGACTAAGAATGAAATAATAATAAGATTATGCTAATAATTTGTCATAAATTACCGTTGAAAATATCTCCCATTCTGTGAATTACATCGAATTGGATATATGAGTTTTCTTCCGACATTTTGCGATAATTTTTTTGTGCGGAAAATACAAGTCTGAGTGAAGGGCAGCTTCCAGTATTCTCGGAAATGATAGACCAATAAAAATGTTTTCGACTGTTAGAAACCTTCAAGATACCATTCGGTTTTTGTTTCATCGCAATCGATCAACAATTGCAAGAGTTATAGGTTAAGCGCGTTATCACGTATAACGATCACTTTAAACAAGGTGTTCCACGAATCACTGGAAGTTGCATAATGCCAAGAAAATGGCGGATTCAAAATTTTTGTTTGCGATAATATGCACTTCTCTTACGTTCACAATTTTAAAATGATTTCGTATATACACGAGTTTCTGAGAAACAAATCAAAGTTATGTTTTTTAAATGGAACACCCTATATATTTTGATGATTTTGGCTTTGTGAGATCAAATGAAGGCGACTTTATTCAATATTCCTTTTCCCAAAGTTCAACGATTTTCGAAATATTTGAGATTTTCTGAAATTTGATGACTTTTTTGAAAAATTTTCTTCTTCTCTCGTTGTGACGTTCCGATTGTATTTTGCAAGAATCATGTTACTGACACTCCATTTCTGAGTAACCATCGTTGGGAAACTCTGAAATTGATACAGGGTATACAGTACAAAGTTCTGATTCCGCCCTTCTTCAAACCTCATTTTTTCAATTCTTTCAAATGACACACCCTGTATTTTATACTCTGTAATGATCAGTTATTTTTATACCTTTCCAACTATACCCATGTTCCCTATACCTATCTTCAACGGTTTCTGAGATTTCTCTAATTTTCCGATATTTTGTGTCTCTATATTCATCTCGAAATGTTTTCCCTCGTTTCTGAAGAGAGTCACTTGAGAAAACAAAACAGGAGTTTGTACAATGTGCTACTCAAAACATCAATTTCAAGTCAATAAGTCGAAAATGTTTAAAAAATCTCTGCTTGGACCGATGTGAAGGCGATGAAAATGAGTATTTTATGGAATTCAGTTAAAAAAACGCAGTTGAAAAGTGATAGATATTCATAACATTTCTTTGGAATTTATTTCTTTTTTGCTCATAACTATTTTTTGAAAAATCTACATTATTTCAATAGAAATAAATATGCTTTGAATGAGTGAAAATGTTTGACAATGGAGAATATTACTACAAATCATGGAAAAGAAATGATTGCATGAAAAATTGATGCAATAGAAATATTACAAAAGATGTTCAAAAAGGCATCGATCTTGCTCTATGCATAAATGTATTCGCTTTTCGAAAGATGGCCTTAAAATGTTGGGTACAAATCAATTTCTTTTCTCAGAGTGTTTTAATGGATTGGTACCTATCGTAAAAATGTATTCTGCTATAATTTTTTTTGTAGTAACAATTATTGGAAAATATTGGAAAGTCCGTTCAAGTCCTTGCTTGCGACTCAGGATATCGAAAAAAATTATTTGAATGATTTGATTTTACTACACCGAATGTATTGGAGGTATTATGAGTGGGTTAACTAGGTGGCAAGGGTTGAGACAGGTAGATTTGCTACCTACTAATCTGCTAATCAAATGGACTCACTGTGTTAATGACTTTACTAAGCTGAAGAAGATTAAGTATGGTTTTCTACTCAATAAAATATTAGGGTATGCAGTAATTGAGTCAAGTCAAAACAAAAAGTGATTAGGTTCATGGGTAAATACGTGTAATCGAACACTGATTTGAGATAACTGATTCCCAATTTGTCAGGATTTCCTATAAGAATTGTGTGTTCTCGAATTCATTAGATTTGTCAAAGAAGAAAGAAGAAAGCATTTTGAAAATGGAGTATTCTTGAGAAGAACGAGTCCATATGATTCTGACCATTGGAGTAGCTTTGGAAAACTGTTTGTTAGCTGAAAGACTCTACGCCGCAAAATATCCGGTCCGAAGACATCCGAGAAAAGAAACATTCGAAAAATGGCTACAACGATTCCGAGCCACTGGTAGTGTGTCCGATGGGAAAAACCACCGACAAAAACCAATTGTAGTAAATGAATTTACTGTTCTAGCGTCTGTGATAGAACAACCAAGTACAAGTTAACGGAACATTGCTCAAGAAATAGGTCTGAGTAAACAAAATGTGGGAAAGATATTGAAAAATCATGGTTTTCATGCATATCACGTTGGAGATCATCAAGAACTGTCACAAAGAGATCATGAACGACTAATCGAATTTTGTATGTGGGTGTTAGAAATGGTCGCAGAAAATTAGGATTTCCCGAATTTTATTCTATTTTCTAATGAAAGTACATTCCAGAATAATGGTTTAGTAAACAGATACAATTATCATCATTACTCTGACACTAACCCACATATTCTTAGTCAATCCTACTTCCAACACAGATGGTCGGTCAATACATGGGGAGCAATTATAGGACCTCATGTATCAGGTGGATTTACCAGAGCCGTTGGAAAATGTGCCACTTGACATGAGATAACGAATGTGGTTCCAACAGGATGGAGCCCCTAGCACACAACCAACAAGTGAGAGATCATTTGGCTGATAATTGTCCAGAAAAATGGATTGGAAGAGGAGGACCCTGCAATTGGCCAGCGAGATCACCAGATTCGACGTCCCTCGACTTCTTCTTGCGGGGATATGTTGAAAAGATTGTTTATCGCACGCCACCAACTAACTACACCGGAAGATATAAAAAATAGGATTAAGGAAGCTTTCCAGACAGTTTCGCCTAAAATGCTGTTAAGAGTAAGGGCATCTTTCGAAAGGAGAATACATTTATGCATAAAGCAAAATCGAGGCCATTTTGAACATCTTTTGTAACATTTCTAATGCTTCAATTATTCATGCAATCTTTTCTTTTCTATGATTTGTAGTAATATTTACCATTGTCAAACATTCTCACTTATTCCAAGCATATCTATTTCCATTAAAATAATCTATGTTTTTCGAAAAATAGTTATATTAGCAAATAAGAAATGAAGAGATTTGTTGATCATTTTCGACTTATTGATTTGAAAATGGTGTTTTGAGTAGCACATCGTACAAACTCCTGTTTTGTTTTTTCAAGCGACGTGCACCCCTCTTCGAAAATGAGGAAAAACATTTCGAGATGAATATTGCGACCCAAAATATCGGAAAACTAGAGAAATCTCAGAAACCGTTGTAGATAGGCATAGGGAACATGGGTATCGTTCGATAGCTATAAAAATAACCGATCATTACAGCGTATAAAATACAGGGTGTGTCTTCTGAAAGAATTGAAAAAGATGAGCTTTTAGAAGGGCAGAATCGGAAATCTTATCAATGTACACACTGTACCGATTTCAGAGAGATGTTTACTCAGAAATGGAGTATTACTAATATATTTTTTACAAAGTAACAATCAGAAAGTCACAACGAGAGGAGAAAAAGAAGTTTCAAGAAAGTCATCAAATTTCGAAATATCTCAAATATTTCGATAACCATTAAACTTACGTATAGAAATATTAGACAAAGTCACCTTCATTTGATTTCACAAAGCCAAAATCATCAAAATATATAGGGTGTTCTATTTAAAACACATAACTTTGATTTGTTTCTCAGAAACGGAATACCCTGTATATACGAAATTATTTTTAAATTCTGACCGTAGGAGAAGTGCATATTAGCGCAAAAAATAATTTCAAAATCCGTCGTTTTCTTTGGCATTATGCACTTCCAGTGACTCGTGGGCCACAAAGAAAGTTACATTTTCAAATACACAGATTTTAATTTCAGGAAGTACCTTCCTGTTGGCTACCATGGTAGAGCCAGCTCGGTTGTCGTTTCAGGCACACCAATACACAGACCCCATGGACAAACCTTGATAGCAGATGGTAAGAACATTTCCTCTATAAAATATATTCAAACTTCATACATAATTTTTATACGTACCAGATATCCAATTGGAAAGTAATGGGTCCATAACTTTGTTCCTGTTGAATGAATATAGTGAAAAAGTATATACGAAAAAAAACTGCTCATTTGCAAGCACACAGGCTGTTCCATTAATCAATTGATTGAAATCATAATTATGGTTTTTACACAGGAAGTCGTTATTTTCTCATCAGTCTTGAACGTGTTGAGTCCAAATAAGAGAGTTTTTCATATCAGTATATGCCATAATAAAGTCGTTCTCGAATTAATCGACATTTTATGAAAATATGACTTTTTATCTTCTGTATCGTCTAGAAATCTCAATTTTAAAAATGCAATGTACCAATAAATAAACGCACACAATTGAAAATTCAATTTTATTCAGAACAAGTTCAAATATGTTGAATCCACTATCATTAAGGAATACTTGAGAACAATCGAAAAGAATATGGTACTCATAGAAATTGAAATGAAACTAATAATCAAAAAATTCTTCATCTATGTTCCGGACCTCATTCACGGTTGCTGGCTGGTTTTGCAGGCTTCCTAATCTTCTATTGAGAATGTCCCATACATGTTCGATGAGATTGAGGTCTAAACGTCGTGCTGGCCACTCAATTGAATTGATTTCTTGAACTTGAAGGTAGTTCCTAACGATATGAGCTTGGTGTTATCATGCATGAACAAAAAGTTTCACCCATATTTGCTGCAAATGATGCATGTTTTAGCGAAAGGTCTGTGACGTACCGTCGAGCATTCAGGTTTCAATTACTCACGATGACCAGATAATTGCGAACGTTCGAACAAATTACTTTCCACATCATGGATAGCCGTTGTTGCTCGAGATCATCCTTGTCCAAGTCTCCTTTTATGACTACCACTCTTCCTGTATCTACGGATCATTCTGGAACAGTTCAATAGAAAACCTCCAATTTTGTAGCCTATTCTTGTCGACCCTAGGTCTTCTATCACCACTGATTCATCACATTCTGCCTGGGTCAAATTTCGTGATAGAGTATAACAGAAAATTTCAAGAAGAACAAACGTTAATCGCAAAAATTGATCAACAAATGCTGTTAGCAATATGTGGTGGTTTTTTGCAAAATCTCAACTTACACATAGTATTTTGACATTGAATAAGGTTCTAGCTTGATTAAGAACTCCCTTATCTTCTTTTTGAATAATTTTAAACTTGAGATATTCTGTAACTCCAGTGGCAGATTATTGAAAATTTTAATACACATATACGATGGATGTTCTTCTCTCAATGCCAATCGATGTACTGGATAGTAAAGGTTTTTCGATCTAGTCGGATAATCGTGACTCTTCGTATGACTCTCAAACTTCTCTCTGTTCTTAAAAAAGAATACAAATCATTCATATAAATATACAGCATATATGGTGAAAATCCAGTTTTTCCTAAATATGCCTCTGCAAGAATCAAGGGACTGTATATGAAACATTATTCTTAGCACCCTTTTCTGAACTAAAAAGGTATTTTATATTTGAACTCGAGCCCCAAAAAATTATTCCGTAACTTAGAATAGACTCGAAGTTTGAAAAATTCACAACTTTAATATTCTCCCTAGGGATATATCTAGCTAGAGTTCTTATACCATACCCTATTTGGCTCAACATCTTAGATAAATATTCAATGTGATGTGACCAATCCTTAAATTTATTTATATAAATTCCTAAAAATTTTGTCGTGTCTTGAAAATTAATCTGTTTGCCTTCCATATCAATGAAGTCTGTTCTTTCTTTTTCAGAAGCTTTAGTACTAAATAACATAGTAACATAGCGGTAGTTTTATTCTCATTTACGATGAGTTTATTTTTACATAACTACTGCCTAATATCTGTGAAAATTTTCTTTGCCTGATGCACCACTTTTTCAAACTCAAAATTTCCAGTAACTACATCTACAAAGTTAGTCAGCCAAGTGGAGGAAGTTTCTACGCACTGACACATACCGTTCACGAATACCACAAACAATATCGGACCAAGTACACTGCCTTGAAGGACGCCATGCTGGCTGTCTAGAATATTCTATTTTGTCTTTACCCCTTGTGATAACCACTCTTTAACAACGACTTGTTAGATAAGAGGTGAACCAACTCAAAGGATTTCCTCTTATACCCAACTTTTCAAGCTATTCCAGCATATACCCCGTAGACAGAGATCTATAAAAGGACCAAGTGCCAATTTATCTTCCTCTGTTAACTATATGATTGCATCAGTGTACTGATACAGTGCAGTATTTGTCGACTTGTCTACCAGGTAGCCATGCTGAAAAGAGCCGTTTTTATTGATAAAGCTCAAAAGTCTGTCACACATTGCAAACTCGAAAATTTTGGAGAAACTTGGTAACAGGCTTATCGGAATATAATTTTCCATTTTCGATGGGTCACCTTTCTTAAAAAGTGGTTTAATAACCGCTAGTTTTAACTGGTTTGGAAAAATAGCACACTCAAAAGAACAATTAATGATATATGACAAAATATCCTTGATCTCATTTCCACAAAATTTATTAATGCTTGTTGGAACTTCATCATCTCCATTGCTGAATGTATTTTGAATTTTAGAAATTATGTCCAAAACTTCATTTGCTGTAACTGGAGCAAGAATCATAGACTTTCTATTATTGACACCATCATATGACATATCATTCAAATAAACCGAAATATCCATGAACATTGAATAATTGATGAAACAGCTATACAGGATGTTCTGTGATTATAGTTCAAATTTCATGATTTTTCTTATTTCAAATAAATCACCCCATATTTACTAACTGCAAATGAAAGACAATTCCAATACCTATTGAAATGTATCAAGCTGCTCTATACCTATACCGAGTAATGGATAACTGATATTTGCAATAAAAATTATCTAAATGTTGGCATTCTTCTATGATTTATATTTCAATTTGAAGTATAAAATTTATCCTCAGTTATTGAGATTATCTGGATTAATATTATGGAATGATTCTCGAATTACTTGCCTATAGTTACTTCAACCTTGTTAACTTCAAATTTCACTCTTCCTCATAAATAGAAGTCCGTGAATGTTAAATCTGAATTCCTGATCAATCTTATTCGTTTCGCATATCAATAAAATAATGTTTCGGTGCTCCATCTGATTGAAAATCGCAAAAAAAATCTTCGTTATTCAATGACCTATCGAACAAATGTGACCTAACCACATAATTATCAACAGTCCTTACTCAGGCATTGAGGGATCATTGACGCTCAAAAGAGTTCATACGAATAATTTGTGGATTTTCGCGACTATAGTACTGGAAGTTGTGTCTATTGACGAAGCGCTAATTAGGAAATGTGCAATAATCAATAAACAAGAAATTTTCATTCGCTGTTAGTTTATTTTGGATCCATTCTCAAAATTCAATTCTATTACCATAATTATGCAGTCAACAAAGGTTCGTTTTCAAGATAGAGGATGATCTCAAAATCAAAATTTTCAAGTACCCCTCGTATCTTGGTCATCCTTCAACATGGCGCAATGGTGTAAAGTGCATATTATAGAATTTTTCTCGGGAAATTCAGTGATGTAACCAGATTATTTTGAGGGTGGATAATTTTCATGTTATAGACGAAACTTTGAGTTTTTCAATGAACACCCTTTACATTTCAACTTTACAGAATACTATTCGTTAAAAATTCATAAATATATATAACACGTAGGGGTTTAATTTTTTGGAAGACGAAAAATGCAATTTTCATGTTATGAATAGGAAGGATTATTTAGAGAAATCGGTCGAATCAGGAAAGTGTTATGGATGATAAGTTGCTTTATCGAAGCGATAACTAACGTTTCTTCGAAAATGAATTAATAAAGTTTCTGTTTTCTAGTTAAAAACTTGTTTCCCAGGCGTTGATAAAAAAGTATTAATAACAATTGAATTGAAAGCTATTGGAAATATTTGAAACCCACTTTTTAATCTTAGAAACTATGAAAATAACAAAGTTCTATTTTTCATATTGTCAGAAGCTGTTTATTCATTTAATACAGTTAGTATATGATAATAATAGAATAAATCTCAGTTTTAGATCACAGAAACTGGTCAAAATGCCATTTTGTTCGACACATTGATGGCATAAATTTCGGATCCTACGTAGCGCATTTCGTGAAATGATGGGTCTGGCTTGTAATTTACATAGTACCCTCTCTGTCGATATGCGTGAATCTTCTATCATAAGTAGGATGATGGGTTCGATAGATCATGTCTTTCAAATAACGCCACACAAAAAGTCGAAAACTGTCAGGTCCCGCGATCTTGCTGGCCATCGTAAAGGATCATTTGTGATTAACGAAACACAGAATATTATTCTAGTTACAGAAATCTGACAGACAACCATAATTATTCTAAAGGCGACTATGATATTTTCCAATTATTATAGCGTAGTAACTTCATTGTTATCGAAAAAGAAGTGTAATGAATTGATTTCGTAAAAATCTAATGACCGTCTTTCAAAAAATTGATGAAAAATTCTTTTAATCACATCAAAATAGCACTTTGCGTCTTCCAAAAAAAATGTAACCCCTAAGTGTTATGTATGTATATTTATGTATATATCTTGAAAACTGCACCCCCTAATGAAAATCTGGTTACACCACTTCGTAAAGAATTCTGTAAGATGCACTTTTCACCTCTGCGCCATGTTGGAGGATCACCGATATACGAGGGGTACTTGAAGTTCTGTAGACTATATCTGTTGTGTCATCAACCACTCCGTTGAAAGCGCATTCTTCAATCTCGATTAGTTTAGGAGTTACTATTCAAGGACAACGAATTTGGGACACATATTTTATGCACATTTTGAGCACTCATTAACAATAGTGTGAATAATCAAAATGCGAAATTATATTCTTTTTATATATGTAGAACATATACACACAACCAAATTTATATGGAATCACCCGATATTTTAAATATTACCTCAGGGATTTTACTAATTTCGAAGGATTGTTAGAATTGATCCTTTTGAGATATTTCAATTTAAAATAAATAAATTAAGGTTTATTTTGAGAAAAAAAACAAATAAAAGAAAACAAGAGACTCTTTCCGCATGTAGTAAAAAAATTGAAAATTGTTTTCTCACGGTTTTTTCTCGACGTCAGTAGCTTGTATTACCTTCTCTTGCCCTGATACAAACCTGAATCCGTCTAGGCATGCTTTAGATTAGGTTTTCGACCTCCTCTGGTGTGATATTCTGTCACTCTTCTGGGGCGGCTTGGATGAGCTGTTGTGGGGTTCTTGGATTATCCTGGCGCGATCTAATTTTCCTTTTCAGATTATCCCATAAATGTTCAATAGGATTTACTTCTTGAGAGCAAGCTGGCCAGTCCAAAATAGCGATTCCCTCTGTTTCAAGATGATATCACGCGAGGTTGCTGGTATACGGAGAAGCATTATCTTGCATAAAAGTGAAATTCTCACCGTGGACACCTCGCCAGAGTCTCACTATGGGCTCCAGCACTAGGTCCACGTAATTTCTAGCCGTCACACTCGCAGGAAATGAAAAATCTGTTTTGCCTCCCAGCATAATACCACTCCAAAACATCACACTGCCTCCTTGGTATTTCGGAATTTGTCTTGCTGCTCTGAGTCTAACTTGTCTTCCACGACCCCTTAAAACCCGAATCCGGCAGTCATCTGATCGAACGCCAATTCTGGTCTCATCCGAAAAATTTCGCCAATTCTTAATATTCCAATTTAGGTGCTCGTTACACCAATTAAGTTTGTAATTTTTTTGTTGTCTGGTTAGCTCTGGAACTCTTAAGGGCTTTCTGCTGTATAAACCCTTTAAACGAAGTCTTTGATGTATCGTTTCGACTAATACACTGATGCCTGTTGCTTCCAGAAATTGCCTTTGAAGTATAGGGTGCGACGCAATAGGGTTACTTCTTGCAATTTGGCACAAAAAGCGGTCTTGTTCTTCAAGAGTGATCTTCCTACAACTTCTTCTAGACCTATTTTGCAGAGATTGTAGCGCCACGTATCCGGCGTAGGTTTTTGAAATCACCCCCCTGTGATACCCCCATGGTGGCCGCTATATTCCTCTGTGTCACCCCTTCTTCAACGAGAGCAATTATTCGACCCTTCTACACATCAGACAATCCAACGTGAATCATTTTCAATTATGATTATAGGCTTTTTTAAATTTTGAAATTCACAGTTTCGAATCTCAGTGACGACAGAGTACAATATCCCGAACATGTGGTAATAATTCAACATTTCTTATCCTACTATCGAGTTTTTTCACAACAGAAAACTTTATTCATCGAGCAGTCATAGTTAAAAACAATCAATAATGTGATTCCATATAAATTTGGTTGTTTATATATAGGAAACTAAATTTGGAACCTTTGTTGTCCTTAAATACAGGATAGCATTTTTTGAGTTGTAACAAGGTATATGATGCAAAGAAATTGAGCTGCATTCTATAATATTACTCCGGACAATCTCAATAGTGTAAGGATAAATTTGGTGCATTCGAGAAAAATGCACTATGTGAGTTACTTTTTCCTCGGATCTCGTTCCTAGATTGTGTTTGAGAATTTCAGTGCGAAATTTGATTATGTGAAATTTCTATCATAAAATACAAAACCGTTTTCAATTCTGAATCTATTGATACTAGGTATAGAAAAACTTGATATATGATGAGAAACCTAGGGTGTCCCATATGAATAACTTAACTTAGATATGAATCTCTGTAATTGCACACCCTGTGTAACTGCTAATAATTTTAAGACATCCTGCTGATTAGCTTCTACACTTCTACAATATATTCAACAGGAAGGAAGTTATGGACCGATTAAACAGTAAATCGACTAAATGGATATCTTTCTTTCATCTTTGTCCATCTTGGAGAAAAATATTAATCATATAAAGTTCTTGAATATCGTCATTGACATTCGTAAGAAATTATGGTGACTTTCAGAAGACAAGATTGGTTCTGAAGTTAAATAAAATTGAGTTGAGTGAGTTTAAATTAATTTTATTAGCCAAGATTTAGTTTGCAGATAATTTTTGTAGCGTCACATGAAAATCACAATAGAGGGCATAGAACCAAAGGTTTTTGCATTCGAAAAGTATCTTGTTTTAACGCGTCTCAAAAAGGATAGGCTGTTAACTATCCATTTTCTCTTAGACATTAGGATAAGGGATGTTCCTTCTTGGCTAGATCCTAATTGTGAAAAATCCTCATGTGAGAATATGTGTCAGGCTAAAAAGGGCAAAATACCATCATCGTGTATGCATATAAGGTTTGAATTTTAAGCATTGTTTACATTCAGAATCTGAATTTTAAACTGAAACTCGATATAATTTTAAAAAGAGTCAACAGCCAGCCTCTTAATATTTTGTATTCTTGAAATTATGATTATCCGTTATTCTGTTTTCTTAGTGTTACTTCCAATTTTCATTATAAAAATCAATAACAAAATAGTTGAATCTTCAACATTTCAATTCAAGGAACTCCGCCAGTATTTGGAACCTCGAAACTTATGGATTTCGAGTTAGAAATGGCCTTTTTCGTCGGTGGAAAAACGAACAAACTGGGGGAACCCATATCGGTGAAAAACGCTCAGGACAATATTTTCGGATTTGTGTTAATGAACGACTGGAGTGGTGAGTCTTTTTTTTAAGTAAAAAGAAAGTTCCTAATGATATTCTTACTTTTTTATTTCAGCGAGAGACGTTCAGAAATGGGAATATGTTCCACTGGGACCATTTACTGCAAAGAATGTTGGCACTACTATATCGCCATGGGTTGTTACGACCCTAGCTTTAGAACCATTCGTTGTTGACAATTACCCGCAAGATCCAGAACCATTCGCTTACCTGAAACATGAGGATAAGTTCAATTTCGATATAAAGTTGGAAGTGCAGCTGAAACGTTAGTATTTAGCACTTAATATTTTACTGAATCTATACTACTACACTATTTGATTCCAAGTGTGGCATGAAACGAAATCAAAAAGTTTAATTCTTTCATGTTTAAGTAAAAACATTCCTTTATTGAAGATTAGATACAACATAGTGAAATAAAATTATATAAAAAATTTATTGAAGAAAACTGTATTCATTGGCTTATGGTAAATATAAAATATTCGAAATTCAATTTTGTTCGAATATTTCGAAGAACTATCTCCCTATCAGTTTGACACTCATAGTTTGCAAAATTATGGAGTCCATAATTGCAGGAAATCTTATAGCTTTTCTTTTAAGAAATTATATCATTCCAAAACAACAACATGGTTTCGTACGGAGTCGCTCCCCAACTACTAATTTACTTTAGTACATGGACAGCTGCACTAGATAAGGGACTTTACCAGGGCATTTGACTGCGTACCGAAGAGTAGACACCTCCACAAGTTTAAACTCCTCGGCACTCGTGGTATATTGCTTGGATGGATCCACTTATTCTTGACAGATCGTTTCTTTTGTGTCAGAGTTGCATTATATCTGTCTAATAGAAGGCCAGTATAGAGCTGTGTGCCGAAATGTTCTGTCAAGGGGCCAATTTTGTTCATTGCGAATTGGAGAGGGTGTAAAACTGCATTTTACGCATCAGCAGCTCAAAGATGATCTGCTTGCTTATGTGAGTGGTGTCGCGAATAGTACTTACCACTAAAATGTCTAAAAATGTCTCATTCTGCACATAGGAAAGAATAATCCTCGAAACTCGTATCATCCCGACGGGGTTTCTTTGAAGAAGTTTGGATCTTACAATAATCTTCGACTGATAGTGAAGTTAGATTTCAGTCCATAACAAGAACAAAGCTGCTCTTTATGTTACAATACTTAATTAAATATTTATCTCTTTAAGATTACTTCTTCCATGTCGACTACAATTTGTTATTATTATAGAATAGCTCTCTTTTTTCGAAGTTTGTCTTTGGAGAAATTAAGAACTTTATTATTTTTTAGCTGAGGGATCGAATACGCCAACAACCATCTGCAGGTCAAACTATAAATATCTCTATTGGACTGCCAAACAACAGTTAGCCCATCATACCATTACAGGCTGCAACATGAATCCAGGTGATTTATTAGCGAGTGGAACAATAAGTGGAGAAGTAAGTTCCATTAATTTGAAAAATATTCATATATTCATTTCCGATAATCAAAATATTTTGAAAGATAAAAACATATTACTAATCTTTTAACAATTTTCATTAATATTCAAACGATTTCAACGAATGATAAAATTAACAATACCAGCGGATCCAGAATAAGTTCTCCTGTCCTATGGCAACGCCTTCCATAGGCGGACATAAAAACTTTAATTTTATATTTTTCAATACATCTTCAAATGCAATTAGTAATATTAAATAACTCTCAATGCCTTTTATCAAAGATTTATGCGACTTATATTAACTCTTTGTTTGTGATTAAGCTGAATTCCTGAATTCCTAGATAAATGCATCAATGTACAGTTTTCAGTAAACTACGTTTTCCGTTTTACTTTTAAGCCTGTGAATAATAACTTAAGATGATGATTTTCTGAATAGCAAACGCGCGACGTATAGTTGTTCAAACGCGAAACACGAAAAACTCCAATAATTCCACTTACCTACAACTGTTCTTGTGATTTATTGATAGCCATCACGAAGATCAAACGCATGTCGTCAAAATCGAATGGCAAGTCAAAATAGATGTTCACAAAATGTAATTAAATTTGCTGTTTCCAATTAATCCTCAAAATTGACTATCTGTTAGAAAGAGACGCCTTCGACATAGCAACAGCAACGGATGATTTTCCGGTGGCAGCAACCAATGTTAACTTATGGAACTATATATCATTCGTTCCGGTGAAATCGAATGTCCGCTAGAAATTTTCTGGGCAACATATTGCAGTTGCGGAAGAAGGCACAACACATAGACTCAAATGGGGGTAACCACCTATTTCATTTCTTCAACGGAGCGTTGGTTCTATCTCTCAGTTTCGAATATAGAAATTTTTGTTATTTCATTACACACATTTTTGAATGATATTTAAAATAATCCCCTATCCATTATTCTTGTTAGGGCTATAAATAAGACTTATGACCGATAAAGGGTTCATTGATACTACTTCACTTATAAAATACAATATTGCGAACAGATATTCAGGAATTTCCGATATTGTGATACGATTCAGGGTTTTTCCGTTTCTATTTATCGCTACTGTACATTACCTTTCAAAAATCTTCTTGACGAAGAGTTATATTCAGAATTATCAGTTTCCAGCAATCTTTTTGGACAAATGACACACTATCGGGGAAGTATTCGCATATCTATACACTGGTTATTTAAATAAATTTTATATTTGGTAGTTTATATGCTAATCGGGGTTGTGTGTTCTATTAAGTGTGCATATTTCATATTGGGTCTACCTAATCAACAGAAAAGCTGCTTTCGCAATGAATACAGTCAAATTGATCTCACTAGTACAAGAAAAAGTATCGTTGTAAGATAAGAGTCCCGAAACCTACGAAAATGGAATAATAAAAGAAAAGAGCTGGTTGGAAGTAGCAGAAGTAAGAATAGAGGATTGGGTAGTTTTCAATATCGGAGCTAACAGTAACATTTTTGATTATAAAAGGAATTTTTCATTTTCAAATCTGAAACCCATCAAATGTGAAGCATTTGAATAAATTTTCAGATGCACAGCTTTTGCATCGGGAAAAAAAATTATTTTAAAGAAAACATTGTTTTAAAACCCATATGACCGTTTAAATGATACTACTCCTACTCCTATGAAATAATCGGCGAAATATTCTTTCACTAGTGCTCCCTGTTGGACGCATATATGATGTCATTCACTTCCATAAAGAGGTTAGTTTCACTTTCTTCAAGATTGAAATCAGGCCGATTTCTAACAAAGTTATATAGTACGCATGTTTTTATGACTTTGTCGATGTCTGTATGGACCAATGTTGGCGTATGAAAAGTTCTCCATTTATTATCAAGCAATTTCTAATAGCATTTACACTCACATTGAGCATGACCTGTTATTTCTGAGAGGAATTCCATAATTAGTCTTCCGTTATCGCAATTATGAGCATGGAAGAAGCTTATTCGTTGGGGGCACCGCAAAATCATCTGTTGCTACCAGAATGTGTGGTCGAGACCTAACCACGACAATATATTTTTTCATTAAATCAACAAAACTTTACTCAAATCGTTCGTAATATGATTACGTACAAAAAAATTGTTAAGGAAAATTTTTGTGGTGATGGACATGAAGAATCTTAGAAATGTCTATTAACGTCACCAATGTCACCAATATATATATGTTTTTTTTTTCTTCATAGACCTCGGATTCTTTTGGTTCACTCTTGGAGTTATCTTGGAAAGGAGCGAAGCCTATACGATTGACTGATGGAAGCCAAAGAAAATTTCTACAAGATGGCGATTCTGTTATAATGCAAGGAATATGCAAAGGAGATGATTACAATATAGGATTTGGAATATGCGAAGGAAAACTGTTACCTGCTTTAAGTTTATAAATGAAAGCTTTTGAAACCTGTACTGACTTTAGTTAAACGTCCCATGTCAATAATTCATAAACTCATTAACTAACCGACTGAGAAATCAGCTTTACATACCTTATTACAGGGGTGCTCAAACAGTCGATCGCGTTAATATTAATTTCTCTGAAAGTGCTGTCGACATAAACTTTATCGCAACTTCCAAAAGAAGAATATTTTTTGTTTCCTCTAGGAATTTTCAATATATCTACCTAGACCAGGGGTGCTCAAACGGTCGAACGGCGAGTGATTTTTGAGTAGATCTTGAGAAGAAAAAATGTTAATAAGTAGGTAATTAAAGTACAAAAATTTATTACGTAATTAAATTCTGCTAGCGACAAAGGAACGCCCGGTACTTGTCAAAGAAAAGCCGCGTTTTATATTCTTGACGCTTTTCTAGAAATTTCGGGTGGCGCGTTTGACGGGAACATTCGAGACTTTCGTTCACGCCGATATAAATGTTGCGTCTGCAGGAACTGGAGTCATTCTGAATGGTAACTTGAAGGCTATAATACGTCGATACGAAGTTTATCATTAAATAGAACAAAATGAGTGCAATGAAGAAATCTGAAACGTATCATTTTAATACCGATTGGGAGGAATTTTTCTTTTGTATGGTGAAGGATAAGTGCATTTTTCTTATTTGTCGTGCGTCAGTTGCAATACCTAAGCTTGACAACTTAGAGAGGCATCATAAATGGTTCATAAAAACTATGAAAAGGATTTTCCGCCACAGAGTGAATTAACATCACAATGCACTCAAACACCATTTACTTGGAGGGGAAGGAAAAACTATTATTGAGATGATTAGCGCAGTAAATGCATTGAAAGGATATTACAACTTATGATAGATCAACTGAAGAGAAAGGATCTGAAGCATTTTCCGTCTTTGAAAGCAAAGATTCCTCATTCGAATTGTGATTCGTATGAGACTGAATCATCACATATTTTGGGACAATTCGAAATGCGTTTTTATGATTGCAATAAATTGGCAAATATAGCATCATTTATGAGTTATCCTTTTTCATGTAGAAACATTGAGGAAATAGCTACTGAAATGGCAAGTCAGTTTAAGATGAACTCATGTTCTGTTGAAAATGAGTTAGTGCAGATTATACATCTCAAAGTTACAGCATCTGATCCAAATTTCTGGTGTTTTATATCTGAATATTAATATCCGAATCTAAGGCAAATCGCCCTTCAACTGACAGCAAAGTTTGGATCAACTTACTTGTGCGATTCTGTATTTTCTGAAATAAATATAATTAAGTCAAAATAACGAAAACGACTAACTGACGATCATATGTCATCATGCTTGCTATTAGCATGATGGTTACGTACCATCTTATGAAAAGTATGCTGAGGACATGCAGTGCCACGCTTCAACTTCCAAAGTCACTCCTTGTTAAGTTCAACACTATATATAACTCTTCTCTTTTGTAACAACAAATAAACTCGCAAGTTTGAATACTTATGAGTTTTTTCATCAATATTATAGAGAAGAACCTAACTACACCTAACCCAAACCTTGACTAAAATAATATGTATTGTGCGGAAAGCTGATATCTATATATGCTACGGTACATCCTACCTAGGTAGGTAGGTAGAGTATATCGTGTATGTACGACAACCCTGCATCACACATACTTGCAGCCTCTCAGAGTCGATCGTAAGTAGTCTAAAAATATTGAGGTAGATCGCCAGCAGTTCAAGTTTGAGCACCCCTGCTTTATTACCTTGTTGCAATTGAACGAGGAAGTTCTTATTTAAAATCCTCAAGTCTACTTCAGCTTTTCGTCAGTGCAATCTTATTCATTTTATATACTTAACGGAATAACCTTCAGAAATAGAGTTCAGTTATTAACGACACAAGAATAGTTTATAGAGCTAAGAATATTTATACAATCGATCATGTTATTTTAAATTTTATACAAAAATACAACGTCGCACAATATTCGTATCCTTGCTAAGGTTTCTATGTTTAACATAGAACGGATACTGGTTACAGAAAAATCATTCCTTGGTATGCCCATCTTATAGGACATATACAATAAAAATTTATTCTGAACCCTTTCGAACAGCTGAATGTCAATTTCACAAAACGGTGACCAGAGTATTGATCCATACTCTAATATAGGTCTACACAGTGAGAAATACAACATTTTTATTTCTCGGAAATATCCGAGAATTCCACGATATTTCTTCCAAAGAAATCAAGCAGCTTCAACGCTTCATTGGAGATATAATAGTAGTGGTGCTTAAATTCGAGTATTTCATCGAGCAAAACTCTAAGGTCTTTTACAACATAAGTTCGCTTCATTAGTGAATCATGAACACTAAACTAGAAGACAACACAGACACTAACAAACTTCGCAATGTTAGCATCTAACTGATAATCAGAGAATCATCCGACAACAGCATCCAAATCATACTGTAGTTCTAAAGCATCAGGGATGTTGTTAATATAAAGAGAAAAAAGAAAAGGGACAATGTGGCTTCATTGAGGTATATCTGATGGAGCCTTTATCAGATATGACTTGCAGTTATTGAATTCAACTAATTGAGTTCTATTTTTATAGTAACTTTGAAACCATTTTAACAAGTTGCCAATAAATCCAGCCGATGCTATAGCTGAGTCCAATATCAAATGAATAGAGGAAAAGATAGTAATGTGGCCCCCTACATTGTTTTTTAGGCCTCAGGTGAAAATGCAAGGCTAAGAAGTAAAGGAAACACGTTAAAATCGTCTTTATTAACTTACATATATATGTCTTTCAATGAAATAAACGAAATTAAAACAGAAAAATAAAAAACATATGAATTATAAAAACAATCAAATTTGGCAATTTGAGATCAGGCGAGGGTTATATAACACCATATGGGGGCCATATGAAATGTATGAGCGTAATCACAAGCTAAAGGAATAATCGCAGATATAATATTCGCCCTCAGGACCTGCACAGGCTGTATGAGCCCATAAATTGCAACTCTGGCTTTGTAACCACTCTTCCATACGTCTGTCGTTAAAATAACTAGTTTCACAAAACATGCACTTGGTATTTGCGCTTTCCGGGGTCCTATCTGTATAATGACTATCGTCAATCTTCGAATCTGTTTCTACGACTACATCACTTTCAGAACTACTGCTGGATGATGACTGAATGACTCTCTGGCGCTGACGGGCTTTGTTGCTGCTGCTTGTTACAGCTTTACTACATCCGGTGCCGCGCCCACGACCACGACTTCGGCTACGAGTTTCTGCTGAGCGCAAATATTCACTTAATTCATTCTTGTATGTAGAGGATGTGATTGCTTCTGCTGTGGTAATCTTTCTCCTACGATTAGAAGTTCGAATTTTATCTCCAGGGATGGGCTGAATATCCTCCGGCAGAACTAAACAAGCTTGCGACTCTTGTGTTGCAGCATACACCTAAAATCTGTGGTATTTTAGATTGCACAATTGTCAACCCAGTCTCGTCTACGTTAAAATTCCTGTCATGGGGATAATTCTTAGTTTTCATTTCAGTTTCCAATATATCGAGAAATTCTTTGACTGCTTCATGGTTGAAACCTTGATCACGAGCGCACGAAGTCCCCATTGGTCTGCGTAATGATAAAGAGTTCTTATGACGCTTCAAAAAGTGATCCAACCAAGCACGCTCAGCTACTTCATTTCTAAAATTATTTTCAATGTTGTTTCTGAAAGCTAACTGAAAAGACATTCGTCTTACATCCATTCTTGTCAGTCCATAATATTTCGACTCCATACACAATATATATTTCACTAACTTTTTTTCCAGCTCAGGTGGTAGTATAGGTTTTCTTCCGAGAGGTGTATGCACAAACAACAATTTTTGAGAATCCTTCAGTAACCTTTTCAATGTAGATCTTGATACACAAAATATTTTTACAGCCTTCTCTGTCTCTGTCCCAAGTTTTTCTTTTCTTTACAGATGGTGATATCAAAGTTTGGCGGGACATCTGTAGCCAAAGATTAAAATGATATGATATATTTATGTCATACATCATATATAGCCCCCCGGGTCCATAATACAAACAATGTAAGGGGGCCAAATCGCATGTATTGAAGAATATATGAACAAACCAAATTACAGAGTTTTTTTTATAATCACCTTCAAAATGAGACAGGAAAACTTTCACCGAACACAATGTACAAATTACAAGAGCTAAGGTTTAGTATTTTCAGAAAAATGAATAAAATGCACAGTACATTCAGAAGTTTGGCAGTTGCTCGTTTCGACTTGATCGAATGAAAAAAGTGCGTAACGCTCTCGTCTGAAATTTTTTGATACTAATTGAGACATACACAAGAGCTACGTCTTTGCATAAGGATTGACTAGATGGCGTGCTTTCAAATTATAAATATCGAAGAGGACCAATATACCTGCAGGGGCCACATTACCACATTTTCGTCTAATTTTATCGAAAGTGTTGATGATGTCTGTATAACCTGCTTGCCGGATTGGATTTCATCATACAAGAATTGAATATATTGAATCATATTAGTGACTATGGATCGTCCCACAATGAAGCCATGTTGCTCTCCAATGATAATTCGATTAGTAGAAAAAGTCAATCTATCCATGATGATGCTTCCAAAGATCTTTGAAATAACATTAAGTATCATGATTGGGCGATTATTCTGTACATCCTCCTAATTACCCTCGAAGAGACATGTTAAAGAGTTTGGAAATCGGTTCCGCTAGGGATTCCGTCGTGTTTTTAAAAAAGAAGGATGGTATATCATCTGGCTCATTACTCAACTTCGAACTTACATTTTCCAATCTATCTTTCACCTCATAGAGATAATTGGGAAAACTGCCAACTTGAAAAGTTGTACCATATATAGAAGTAAAAAAAATTTCGAAAACTGATCCGACAATAGATTGGCCAGTTCTTCCCATGTTGTAGCAAGCTTATCACCCAAAAACATCGAAGAAGAAAGAGTGAAGTGCTTTTTCTTCTTATTTATGAAATTCTTAAATTTTTTGGGGTCATCCATGATGCTGATTCATTTAATAACCAGCGATAGTCATTCCTTTGCAGACAGAACTTAGCTTAGAAAAAGCTATGCAAATAGTATCAGATTTCAAAGAAAATATATTTTTTATGGGCTAGTTTTTTCTGAGTAATCAGGTCATTTAATTCTCGTGTGAACCATATAGGCTGCTCTGAAACAAATTATACTTTTTTCGGTACAAAATTTGAGATGGATTCACTCAACAATTGGTAAAACCGATGCATCCCCACCTCTAGAATGGGAGGATTCACGTATGAACGCCAATTCACAAGATCAGGATGCCTTTTTAATGACTCATAGTCACAGCGCCCAAAATCATAGCCCATCTCGGAGAATTTCAACTTTGAAGCCACAAACCTGGAACCGAGAGGTCAAACGCAGAGTGTCCCCCCTATTGCCAGTATCGCCATTGACAGCTTCTTGAATTGCATGACATTATCTTCATATGACTGCTAGTCCATCTTGATTTTGCTAACAACAAAAAGTGATCCTTTCAATTTGAATAATACAATCACGAGCAGAAAAATCTATCGAGCATAAATAATCCTTCAATTCGAAACTTCATAACTCTTCGATTCATTGTTCAATATTCTTAAATTTCGTCAAGTTTTAGGTCCACAAGTAATTCACTCTTGATAAAAACGAAAACTCATGCTGATGAAATATGATGTAACACCTCATTTCGCAAGAGTAGTGAGTGATTACCTTGATGGACTTGAAATAGTGAGCATAGACTGGCCGGCAATAAGTCCTTATCTCATTCCTATTGAGCATGTGTGCTACACGATAGGTAAGTTGAAAAAGTCTCTGCTCCGCTGGATTTGAATGAAATAGGTCAGGTTCTGAGTAAAAACCTTTGCTATACCTACTGACAATGCTAATGAAAAAACTGTATCTTTTGCAAAAAATCAGCAATCGCCATGAATCAAAAACTACGTAATTGAAAATAAATGTAGTTTTGGAATGAATTGTATCTTCATGACAATTTAGCGCAGAAATTCTATCGGGCGATTCAAAATTCGTGAAGAAAAAAGTATTTTTGGTTAACCCTTGTATATCACTATTTGAAATGCATTGTCATTCATTACCAATGTCAATTATTATTCTGCGTTGCATAATCTGTAACATACCCAAAATTAGGTATGGAGTTTCAAACTAAAGGATTTCTGCTTAATCGAATTTTTTGCCGTGTAAGTAAGTAAAATTTGCCTCAAATTTTATATTAGGAATTGTACAACCGCTACAGAAACATTGAAGAGTCTACAGATAACTTTTGATATCGTTTCATTAAAAATAAAAATATTTAACAGATATAAAACGTTCAAAGAAGACACTGTATTCTATGAGAAGAATTTCCAGACTGATGGGGGTCACATCAAGATATTCCACAAATTACTCATCGAAATTCGACAGTGTAGCGAATGCGACACACCCTGAAAGTGTTGGCATTTCAAAAGGAACAGCCGTCTTCATTATAATAGATATTGTGGCTCCCAAACAAATCAAATTCCAAATGGTTCCGTTGTAGTTGTATGCAATTATCAAAAGAAGCGAGTTCTTTATCACTGATATATAGAAGAACGTATTTTCATTCAGACAGGGTCATGTTGCCTACAGTCAGACGACCATTATTTGGGAATATTCTGAAAGACCTAGTGTTCCTCTGCAAATGATATCTTCCCAGAACCAAGTCTGCCACCTCCTAAGGTTAGTTGCAAGGAAGCATTTGGGTATCTATACCGTACGAGTGTAAAGTAACATGAATTTTTTTCTCTGATTTCCAAAATGATTATTTTTGATACACTCAACACTTTGATGATGATTATATCAAGAAAATTTATTGAATTGTTGCGTTCAATTTCAGCAGTCAAGGTTATTCTATAATGCATTTATCAAGAAAATTTGAACACTGGTCTATTTGTCTATTTGAACCTTCGAAATCCATAAGAATATTATCAACGTATCTGTACCGAAAAATGATGTGCTTCTTTTGCTCACTTATCATTTATTATAGATTTATGAAGATTGTTTATGAAAATATCTGCTAATAAAGGGTAGTCCATTGGAATAAGTTTCTTCTTGTCCTTTTCTGAATGTGCTAGATAATTGTTTTATGGGTTCTCTTCTGTCAAGTCCAAAGTATCGATAATGTCTTGCATTTTTCTTTTTACTTGTTTTAGTTGAGGTATACTATACTGTTCATTAATTTGGTTGAAATCGATTTCATTGTTTTAGAGTGATTCTGTTCAGTGAGTGTTATGTTAGATTTTTTAATGATCTCACAGATCTTGTGTTTGTGAAAAACTCGATTATTATTATATATATAGTATGTGTTTTTTTGTTGTTGGATGATAAGTTTAGCTTGAACTTCCATTAATTCCTCATTTTGTCTCACTTTGTTATTATAAGGGGCGGATTTCGGTCCTTTATTCATTAGGGCGATTTGATCTATGTTGAACTGATTCTTAGAAAAGTTGATGAATCTGGGACAGAAGTGATTATTTGACTTTTCTGTGTTTGATATCGGGAGTTGTGAATTTGGAAGCGTTGCTTTCTTGATTTATAGCGATGTGAGTTTTTTGAAAGGATTCAGATATTTTTCACCTGCTATTTTGCTAACTTGCATTTGGATCTTGTATTTTAAACAATCGAATTCGATATTATGTAGAAGGTGTAGTAACTCATCTTGGACCGATTTGGTACATAGTTTTATATTGTCTCGTATTTTGTAGAAATTTTTAATTTCTTCCTTCATTCACAGTAGTTCATTTTTGGATAGATTTTAAAGGTGGTTTCACTATTGACATTAAATTTGAAATGGATGTCATTTGGGATAACTTTTCGATTCAAACACTCATTGTTGAACCATAGATTTAGTGACACATGACTGTATATTAATTGTATTCTATGATACATTGCCATCAGTTTTGGTTGACTACCATTTATAATTAATGATTGTTGATGTATTTATTTTATGAAAATTCATTTAATATAAATAAAATGAAACACGTCTGTTTTACTTCCAAATGTTTATTTTTGATACACACAACCGGTTTCGACAGTTAAGCCTTTTTCAAGTGTCGAGAGCTAACAATTGTGAGAAAGAATGTGCTAACTATACCTATTTTAAATGTGAGTAGTCTGGAGTCATTCAATTTTAGTTAACTATAAAGATTGGTCAAGTTTTTCCAAACTCTTCAACAGATTCATTGTCATTCCCTTATTGCATTTGTGGAGAAATTTTAAATTATCTAATGTAATTATGTGTGTAGATTCAATATGTTCAAAAACTGCGGATTTGTTATCTGAGGAAAGATGTTATTTGAATCTTGATTCAAAATTTCGACCTACGTAAGCAATTGCGCATTCATTGCTTAGAATTTTATATATTCCAGACCTGTTTGAAGTTCTTAGTTTTTTTTTTGGCATTGAATAAAAATTTATTTTAGTGTTGTGACCACTGCTGAAGAAGGTTGTTAGATCAAATTTGGAAAGATTGCTGATGTGATTAGAGAGGGGGCGTATTCATTATCTGGTTTTTTATAAAAGAATATAGTAATTGGGGCATTCGTTTTTCCCCTTGCGTATTATAATACTATTTATGTAGGAGTCTGGAATATTATTATTTGAAGCAACTTTCTTGATGATATTGATTTCCGTATTAAAGTCTGTTATGGATATGGGAGTGGAAAAGGCTCTATATACCATTGAATTATAAAAAGAATCAATTGGAATTGTTGTTTGTGTGTTTGAACGGATTCCATTCTCTACTTTTCTTATGCTTCTACCAGGTCTCGATATTTCGTAATTTTCTCGGCATGTTTCAGCTCCAAATTGTCGTTGTGAATGGTCACGTCTATCAAAGTTGCCGCCCTAGAAGATATATTTATAAGTATGATGTCAGGTGTATTGTGTGCGAATCATTGATTGGTGAAAACTGCACAGTGCCAGTACAGTTTATAGTTTACATTTTCAAGAATTGGCTCTGAGATGTATTTGTGATATGAGACCTTAGTTGCTTGCGTGAGATTATGCTTTTGTGCCAATTCTTGGTGCACGGTTTTGGCCATCGCATCGTGTGTCCCCTTATATTCTGTCGATACAAATATCTGACATCCTTTTATTATGAATTGTATCGTCTCCGAAGTCGGGTATCCGTATCTGCATGTGTATAATGCGTCTTTGGCGATGAATTTTAGATAGTTTCTGGTTGAAATAACTTCTTGTATCGCCAAAAGCAACACTTCCGTCTCAAAAAACATCTGTCCAGAGGTCAGCCAGCAGTTCGGCGCAAATTTGTCTACATGTGCCCTACCGGCCTCGTTGGGATGTCTCCAAGCGGTTTTTCCTACCACATCTGTAGTTTTTCATCGTCGGTTTTGACGATTCCGTTTAGACACACAGGAGTTGATTCATCTACTTTGCAGATAGTTCTATGGAGAATTGACGTATTGGCGTTTTGTTGAAAATAGTTTCATAAGTTCGAAATCTACTGATCCAACTGCTTCGTGATATCGGCTAGTCCTCTCCTCCTTTATTGACCATTGCTCTTCTTTTTCAGTATCTGATAGGAACGGTGGATTCAGCAGGTCATCCCTGGAAGCAAGATTCTTTGTCTTTGTCTTTGTCCATCTGATTATTCTAAAAGTGTAAAGCAACACTGAAATGGGGTAGGTGTTAATTGCTTTGACTAGATTCCCCGAGTTCAACATTGACTTCAGCACAATCTTCAGACGCTGACTTTAGTCTGAACGAATCTTCTCCGTCGATTGTTTTTCATCGAGCAATCTGGCTTGTTGGTATCCCAGATATTTGTTAGTTTCATCATCCCTCATACAGTGTATTGTATAACCATTTGAAAGTTGTGTTTCACCATCTATGACTTTCCCTCTTTGAATGATCAGAACATCTCCCGAGTACATACTGACAGTTTTCAGCAGCTCATCCAATTGCTTCTTGTTCGAAGCATATAATTTCATGTCATCCAAATACAGCAGGTGGGAGATTGTGTGATAGTTCCTATCTGCTTTTTGCCTGAATCCGTATCCTGTTCTATTGAGCATTGAAGACAATGGGTTCATAGCCAAACAGAACCAACGTGGACTCAAAGAGCCTCCTTGGAAAACTCCACGACGTATGGGTATCTCGTCGGTTTTAATTGACTTGTTGTTCATGTTGACCTGCAGAGACGTGCGTCATCGTGTTATTGTTGTCTTCAAGAATTCTACCAGGACTAAATGAATTTTGTATATCTGTAATACTTGGACAAAACCAAGAATGGGCGGTACAATCGAATGCCTTCAGATAATCGAGAAAAGCTGAATGGACATTTCTATGCTTCCTTTATGCTCCTATGCTAGTATATTGTTGTCGTCAAGGTGTTGGTATATTCGATTGGATATGCATGAGGTGAGTATTTTGTAGACTGTTGGCAGGCAAGTGATTGGCCTATATTGAGACGGATCCTGTGTCCTATCGCTCTTAGGTAGCAAATATGTTAAGCCTTGTGTTAGGAAAGTGGGTGTTTTCCTGGGATGTTGAAGAACATATGTGAGCTGTTTCGCTAGGGCTCCATGGAGCTTATCAAACTTGTTGTACCAGAAGTTGTGGATATTATCTATACATGTGGCCTTCTAATTGTTGGTAGCTCTAACTACTGTTGTGATTTCATCCTCCGTTATTCCTTCGAAGTCCATATGTATGATATCAAGGAGTTGTTTTTCATTTGTGATCCATTCCGCATCTTTATGGTGTTCTTTGGGGTTCGACCATAGTGATAATCAATAATCGGTCAAGCACTGTGCGTCCGGTACTTCACTATTATTGTTGGTCGCAGTTTTGTTATTTCCCTATGAAAATTGGTCGCGTTTTGGAGGAACCTTTGGTTTTAATGTTTCCTTTCAGTACACTTGATGTATCTTAAGAGCCTCTTTGCTTTTGCTTGGAGTTTCTGCTTCAAAGTGTCCATAAACACGTCGATATGCTGTTTGTGATTAGGGTGTTTTGTGTTATTTCCAATTTTTCTATGAATTTTGCGTATATGGGATTTCAAGCGCTTTGTGGCCTTTTTGTTTCTCAGGAATTCTGTGAGGCGACCGATCTCAGCTTTAATATTGTCAATATCTTCTCCAGTCGTTTTTGCCATGGTGGTTTTCTGACGCTTTTTGGCTCAGATCGAATCAGAGTTGTGGAGACTTGTTTGTGTAGTCGAAGAACCGCTACCGCTCCACAGTAAATCAAAGTGTGAATTTTCTCCAAGGTGTTCTGGTCAGTGTATTTTTCAAACACTGAGCTTATGCTTGCAGGGATGATATTGGTGTTCATGTTCGTCTTGAGTTTGGGCAGTTTAGGTTGTTTAGTTGGGTCACTATCACTGAGTTCAGTTATTGCTCTGTTGAGTTCTGATCGTGCTAAATACATAAATGCGTTCTGCTGGTTCGTCTCAGGGGGACACTCTATGTTGGTATTCGTTTCCATGGCTTCGATGTTATCTGCCACACTTTCATTGACGGTAGGTATACCGTTATGAGCATCATCTTTACTTCTGAGTTCCATTATGACCTCTTCTCGTATACTTTGCAGCGTTTCTGAAGAAAGTAGCCTGTTTTTAACAATTGTTCTTCGTTGATCCGAAATTCACTGCTCGGATATGTGCTGTAATTCCGGATATTTTCTACGAACGCAAGATGTAACGCGTATCTGTATGCTGTCATTTCCGATTCTAAGTTTGTAATCTTGTAATAGGAACGCATAATGGAGGAATTCATTTCTGGGGTCCACTTCATGCGTTTCCTAGGAAGTCCGGCTCTTGTGGTCGTAGGCATAATGGCTTGAGCCACCGTTGAAACATCAAGAGTCGGTTGGGAGTTATTGATGTGGTTTCTCACTTGGTTTTGTGTTGCAGTATCCCTACTCGATATCACGCTGCTTACGTCGCTAACCGAGGGAGACTCACTTTCCGTACAAGACCCTCTTCCTAAATCTTAAACTCGGCGAGAGGTTATGGTGATACAATGTAGATTCACCCGGTTATTCCTTAGATTGTACAACATTGGATAAGTTGCATTTTATACCAATTGCCAGGTTCAGCTTGGGTACCTCGGGTTCGCTAAGCCCGTACTCAGAAACAATGTTTCTGAGCCTCTGAGGGGATCAAGTCAGCATCTTCATTGTGTTCTTTGGGGTTCGACCATAACCATGACCAATAATTGAATTAGTATTATTATCGTGGACTTGAGCACTATCTCAGCTGTTAGCTGGATATAATTTACCTTTCCCAGATTCAGCAATCAAAGGGAATAGGCTGATTGCAATGAACTTGACATAAATTTCCTAACTATCCTACATGTATTAAGAATTACAGCTTTTTGCATTTCTATATAGGTATTCTTATGAATTTTTTTTTTATATTATTATTATTGTTTATTATCGTGGACTTATGCACTATCTCACCTGTTAGCTGGATATAATTTACCATTCCCTGATTTAGCAATCAAAGGGAATAGGCTCGATTACAATATACTTGACATAAATTTCCTAACTATCCTACATGTATTAAGAATTACAGCTTTTTGCATTTCTATATAGGTATTCTTATGCAATTCTAATTTCTTAAGGCTATCATGCAAAGTTTTGGGTATTAAACCAGTCGAGGACACGATGACAGGAACAATATCTATTTTATCGAGGTGCCACATCTGCTTGATCTCAATAGCAAGGTCTGTGTATTTGGACTTTTTCTCCTGGAACTCGTTCAGCACGTTGTTATTATTCGGTATGGCGACATCCACCAGCATTGCTGTTCTGGCTCTCTTATCATACACCACTATGTCCGGCCTATTATTTGTCACCATTCTGTCAGTGATAACAGGCCTATCGTAGTATAATCTGATAAAGTCATTTTCCAATACGGGCGCCGGCTGATACTTGTAATATGGCTGTAAGATGTTCAGAAGTCCGTACTTGTGTGCAAGTTTCTGGTGGATAATGTTGCACACTTGATTATGCCTGTGAAGATACTCTTTATTGGCCAGTTGTTCGCATCCGGACGTAATATGCTGTATAGTTTCCGATCTTATATGGCATTTTCTGCACTTATCTATTTGTAATGTTCCGTCCTTCATTATAAACTTTTTGTAATTGTTTGTAGCGATCACTTGGTCTTGAATGGCCATAAGGAATCCCTCTGTTTCTGCGAATAATTCTCCTTTCATCAACCATTTGTTGGAGGCTTCTTTGTCGATGTGGGGTTGATTAATCTCATGGTGATGTCGTCCATGCAATTCCTTTCTTGACCATTGCTCTTGTTTTTCAGTATCTGATAGGAACGGTAGATTCAGCAGGTCATCTCTGGTAGCAAGATTTAGTTGTGTATATCCCCTATCAGCCAACGATACCACTCTATGGAGGTCAGAAGTGAGAGCTTTTGCAGAGAAGAATTCTCTGAGATTTTTTATCTGTTCGGTGTGTAAATTGACAACATCTATTAATCCGCGTCCTCCTTTCCGCTTCAAAGTTGTTCGTATCACAGACAATTTTGGATGATGATTGTTGTACTTTGTCAGCATCGTTCGGGTCTGCCTTTGAATATCATCCAGTTCTGTCTTAGTCCATCTGATTATTCCAAATGAGTAAAGCAACACTGGAATGGCGTAGGTGTTAATTGCTTTGACTAGATTCCCCGAGTTCAACATCGATTTCAGCATAGACTTCAGACGTTGACTGTATTCTGAACGAATCTTCTCCTTTGATTGTTTTTGGTCTAGCAATCTGGCTTGTTGGTATCCCAGATATTTGTATGTTTCGCCATCTCTCATGCACTGTATAATATCACCGTTTGGAAGTTGTGTTTCACCATCTATGACTTTCCCTCTTTGAATGTTCGAGGTCTTACTTATTATTGTTATTATTGGCATTATTATTATTTGACCGTTGTCTCCAAAAAATTACAATAGAAAATTTAATATAATCAAACAATTAGCTTCCAATAATGGTTACTACATTGCAATAGTAAATAATATTTCGAAGAGAAAATAGAATGAAGCAGCTTCGTTTGAGAATTATCCTACAGTATAATAAAAATTAATATCTTAACCTACTTTGGCAGTACAAGCGAGAAACTCAACACTTTCATAAAGAAAACTAATTTCAATAAAGCTTTCCGAAGCATAATAATTTGAGTAAATACATAAAAACGATACAACTATTTCCGAAATAAAAAAATATAAAAACAGGTGTTTACAATTGCAGCCACTGCGATAAATTTTACATTGATAGGACCCATACAAATTGTAATACTAGAATAACAGAAACACAAATGAAGTTTTTTAAATCAGAAATCGGATGAAAACTACGCGAACCTTTTAGAATGTAGTCAATCTTTCCATCCAAATAGATCGTTGGGAAATTGTAGAGATGAACAAACACAAGCTCACAGGAAATATCAACAATGAACAAATAGATTTAAATTCGTCATCCCTATTGAATCTCTACAAGGAGCAAGCAGTACACTTTATGGATTTTTCTTTAGATTTAGTCATCAATGTATTTGGTTACTTCATTTTTACTTCCTCTTCACATATAAATAACTAATCATCATTATTAGACCTCAATCGTTTGATGAAGCTACTGTATAGTGAAAAGCTCCACGATTATTCTATATATTAGTAACAATCCCGAAAACTCTAATATTGTTTTATTCAATTATGGATTTTATCAAGTGAAAGCCTCTTAAGTGCAAATTCATATTTGCTTAAGTACACTTATTACTTTTTAGTATTTAAATAAATTTGGTTGTCTTTTTTCTGCTTTTCTTCTCTTTAAATAGGAGAAAGTTCGACAAAGTTTCTCATATTCAGAGTTGCCGATAAACGATTAAAACTTTACTTCCATCCTATTGCCAGAATACCTACTGCCAAGTTGTTAGAATTAGTCGAGCAGAACATTTCCACAAGTCGCTTTGGAAAAAATAATCTCCTCTCAGTTTCCCTATAATGAATTTGAGTTACATGATGCTGAGGATGGAGCGTAATTTCACATGCTACGCACCAACCTGAAAAATCAACCCATCTCACTCTTTAGTATGTTAGAGTGTGTTGAAACATACAGTATCTAACCTATTCCACGATTTCAAACAAAACACAATCCAGTTGTTTTCCAATAGAGCATTTCCCAAGCGACTTCCTACCGCACGCTTGACCTCCATCCATTGTCATTACGAAACTGGGTCGGAGAAAAATTAATGAACTGAGTACTGGGGAATGAACACAGCAAATTGTAAATCAATATGTGAAAAGGTGAGCTCTTTCAATAACTTTTCACGACTACACACCTTTCGACATTCTTCCATGTAAAATATAAGAATCAGGCAATCGAATTATACGGGTTGTCTAGAAAGAATGGAAAATGTAAATACAAACAATGGAAAATATTGAATTAGTTTAATATTACTCATTTGAAAGAATACCAAAATTTATTTTTCAATTAATGTTAAGTCCGACTGGTCAAGCTATGAACCCATTTCCATCATGCCAAGCATTTCAAAAATATTTGAAACTTTACTAGAATCTACAGATTAATAGATTACTCTGACTTGAACTCATTATTAAGTGTCAGCACGGTTGCCGGAGGGATAGATCAATAGTTACATTAAAGGCGAGAATGGTAGAGTATCTGGAGAGCGCTCTGGATAATAGATGTGAGTCAGAAGTGGATTTCTGTGACCAAGGTATAACCTTGACCTCATATTAAGAGCCCCAATGGTAATGAAATTAAAATATTGTGACATTAAAGACAGGGACTCAAGATAATTGAATCCTACCTACAAGACAGGTTTCAGATAGTGGCATGGGATGATACACTCTCGTCGCCAATGTAAATCAGAACCGGTGTACCACATTGTTCAATTCTGGCCTCTGTACTGTTCATCTTGTACATTATTGATCTTTCATATAATAGCAGGACGAACCTACATATTTGCGAATGATAACACCTCCATTACCACTTCTAACACCAGGAAAAAATTGCAACGAACACGCTGAATGATGAACTGAAATGTTTTGAAGCAAACTGATTGTATTTTAACCTCCCTAAGACCCAAAAATTGTCTCTAGGTGCAGAGCGGAACATAAATGACGCAATTATAAATGAAGGGCACTGGGGAAAAACTACTTCAATCCACTTTTTCAACAAAATGAGTTTGAGGCGCCATCTAGTAGCATTGTGGAAGTACTATAATATGACTAAATCGAAAAATGGCAAGAGTGACTTGAGTCCATATAAATAAGCGTTAGAACATCCCCTTACAAGGAAAAAACGAGGTGAGTCCGAACGCGCCATGAGAAGAAAAGCTTCAGTCCTTATTTACCACTCTCGTTTGTGTGAACTACAGTGATCGGCGATTGCATCACCCAACGTGTTCTTATCAATCTTCTTGTGTTTTGTTCTAGTTCATACTTCCTTTCCGTATCACTTTCTTTGGAAACTTTAATGTTTTTCAAGCGTGTGTGATTGTGTAGTGTTACAGTGCAATGGACAGTGACTTTTCTGGGTCCAGTGAAGAAGAGACAGGACCATCAAGCAGAGGAACGAAAAGAAAAAGAAAAAACAGGTAGGGTTAGAGATGTAATGAAAAACTTGCGAGCTACTACTTACGAACTTGGGCCTGACTGCCAGTATAAACGATTTGTTTCACTTCGATCTGTGAGCCAAAACGCCGAAGAATAATACGCGAATTTAACGATTTGGGGGACACCAATGGTCAAAATGCTTACCTTACTGGTCTTATTACTGTTCGCCCAGTCATACGTCGACGTTCACCAAAGAATGAAGATGAGGCACGAATTGATCTAGCTTCATTCAGCTATCGAGTTAGGATTAGTGAGAATGGAAAAATCCGCGATCTAACACTTTGTATAAAGGCTTTTATATCCTTGCACGGAATGACAGATCGACGAGTCAGGTATGTGAGAGATTCCCTCGTTTGTGATGGAAAATCGCCAACAGACGAACGCGGAAGAAATGAAGTACTTCCACATAAATTGAGCGATGAAACCAAGGAAAGGACGATTGACTTCATCGAAAATCATAAACTGCATTATGAATCGTTCCGCAGCATATTTGAAAATAATTTCAACATTTCATTTGATTATCCGCGCAAGGATACATGCAGCACCTGTGATACTTCAAGGCTGACATTCTTTTCTCTTACTAAGAAATCGAAATCGAATCTAGATGGTCCTGTCAGAGGGAAGGCACAGAAAGAGCAAGACATTAAGCTACGAGAAAAAGAACTTTATTTCAGGAGAAGTGAGCGCTTCTATCAGCTGAATGGATCCAATCACAAACGTTATATGAAGTCCAGAACCATGGAAGCGATCACAATGGATAACCAAAAAACATCCATCTTTTATTCAGTTCGCAAGCCTTATTCTATACTTACGACGATCTATTGTTCGAAAAGGAGCTGGCGACGTCTGTTGAATGATGTACCACTTCCTTTGCCACATTTTGCCAATGGAAGTTAGGAAGCTAACAATTTTTTATGACTCATGTTCTGGGTAAAACAAGAACTTCACTGTTTTATGGTTTTCACACTATATGGTTGTACAAGAGCAACGATTCGAAACAGTGAAACTTATGTGTCCGATACGTGGGCATTTCTACCTTGAATGCGATCGGAACATGAGTCTCATTATTCAAAAAACGTATACAGAGACGCCAGATGACTGGAGGGAAGAATTCAAAACCTGTCGTGTAAAACCGAACCCATTCCAAGTAATCGACTGAGGGCAAAATTTTGAATTTCAAAATTGAAATGTCTTTCTTTCTCCACTATACGCTATAAAATGCCCCTTCCCTACCCAGCCGGTCAGAATGCTGAAAGTCGGAAATGAATATCCGAGCAAGATTTGCCACGCCGTAACATTCACAGGCATGTACCTACAATCTCCGTTATTTGCGACAAAGTCTACAAAAGCTACATCAAGAAAGAGAATCAGCACGGTGATGTCAACCAAATTGTACCCTGGTTAGCAACCTATCAAGAAGGCTAAGTGGGACGATTTACAAACGGTTACATAATTCCTTGTGAGATCAGAAGCTAAGGACTTCTACAGACGTTTGACGTACATCAACCAACCAGAAGAAATTCAGGACGAATACGTTGATGATCCACTGATTGACGCCTAATGCCGGGAAAAAGTGACATCAGTCCTTATATTTCTGACAATCTTTTAAAATGATTGTGGAAAAACTCTTCAATAACTTATTTTGCTCGATACGGGTTTCAATAAACATATTCTAATCGAATGCTGAATTTTGCATAGTTTCTTCATGAGTAAAGTATTGTTTTTACTTGAGAAACATTGAATTTGATTTTCCTAATTTCCGTCTGACGGGACTCAGGTCGTTCTTTCCAACCCCCTTCAAATGTATTTGGCTTATATATTGAAGGATCGCTAACTTGGAAGGCTATCGTGAGGGAGACTCATGAAACTATTTGCTGCAATATGCCAGATTCCTATTACTGTTAACGAGAATGCCGCGCTCATGGAATACTCTTCCATACTGTGGCGACATATGGAATATTACTGTGTGCATCATCCTCAGAGGCTGGAAGAAATAGTTAGAGACAAAAAGCATCAGGAGTGCCACAGTCGACTTGTTGTAGACCATTCTTCAGCAAATTTGGGATACCGAGCCATCTGTTTTTATACTTCGTAGCCTCTGCTATATCTATCAGAACTGAAACAAATCTTGATGTTCAAAGTTACCACACAGATAAAAATTACCTTGTGCTTCCTCGACTTACATGATCCCAGAAGTGCTTCAGCTGCACCGGAGCAAATGCACAGTATGCATAAGGAAACTGAATATCAGTCGATTTAGATAAAATTTGAAAACCCTAATGTTGCAGAAAGTATACTATTCAGCAGATGAATTTCTAAACGACCTTGCTGTCAGGTTGCTATGGAGCAAATGCTGTGTTGTAGTACCCATTTATGAAGTATATATTGAATTGATATTTCAGATTGTGATTCGGTTTATCTCGATTAAGGCTTTGTGCTTATCTGGTATAAGCTAATGTTGTTTGACTCCGTTGTATTTCTTATATATTAATCAAGTATTTTAACTAAATATTCAGTCTTATTTTTGTGATTATGATTGACCGGTCATATATACCTTGATGGCGAATTAAATTAATTGATTGCATGAAATTGTCATCTCCAACATCCCTTAAAAGAAAATAAAGAATGTGCCGTTCGGGCGGATGTATACAGGGTGTTACATAATAGTATGCCACAACTTTAGGGGGTAAATATACGTGCAATTGTAAGAAAAAAAGTTCATATAAACATAGGTCCGCAAAAGCTTCGTTACAGAGTTACAGGGTGTTGAAATGTCCGGAAAAAATTTGTGTTTTCTTCAAAGCTCCTGCAGTTTTTCAGATATTCAGCCCAAATATGGAATGCAAGCTATTTTTCACAACCTTCATCATTACACGTCCTAAATTTTAGCAAGAATCCACAAGGTGTTTTCTTTTTCGGAGCCATGTCTTCCTTTGCCCTTTCAAACTTTTTTGCAGTACGCCACTGATCAGCGTACAATCAATTTTCATCATTTTCGTTCAATTAAGAAACTTTTTTGACACCTGTACTTTTTTCGTATCTTCGACCGTTCTCGAGCAAAAAATTATTAAACGATTGTGAGCATTCGTTGAATTGAAAGCACTTTTGATTAAAAAAATGACTAGTAGACTTTGATTTTTTTCATTTATTTATTTATTTTGACAGTTGCTAAAGTTGAACCGGTGTCTGCTCGAATTTTTTATTGAATTAACGAGTAGTTTTAAGACTTGTGAAGTTATCGGTGTAAAAAAGAATGGCTAATTTTACTAACGCCGAATTGGCTGATATCCATTACATGTACGGTCTGGCTGACGGAAACACAACAGAAGCTGAGCGATTATATCAGGTGTGCTTTCCAAATCGAGTAACACCAGACAGGGTAAATTTTCAAATATCCTCAGAAGGTTGAGGGAAGCTTGTACTTTTACTGCAAATAATCATTTAAAAGGTGCAACTCAAACTATGAGAACTGTAATTGAATTGTATTGATTTGAATCCTCATGTGAGTACAAGAAAAATTGGAAATCAGAAATATTTCACATGTTCTAGTTTGGAGGATTCTCCATGACTTTTTATTGTACCCTTTTCATATTTAACACGTCCAAACTCTACTTCCTCGAGATTTTCCTTCATGACTGAATTTCTGCCGATGGTTCTTAGATAAAATCAGAGAAAATGCTCATTTTGATAGTGAAATAATGTTCACAAACAAAGCTAACTTTTCGAGAACTTCTATCACAAATTTTAAGAATAATCATTATTGGGCTGCGAAAAACCCCCATTTGATTGAAGAATCTCATCATCAAGAACAATTATCACTAAATGTCTGGGTCGGAAAAATTGAAAATTATTTGATTCGGCCATTTTTTTTGCCTAACAGACTAAACGGTCCCGCTTTTCAGCAATTTCTTGAGGAGGAGTTACCTTTATTTCTCGAGGATGTGGCACTTTTGGTGAGAAACATAATGTGGTTCTTGCATGACGGGCACCAGCACATTTTAGTGGAGAAGGTAGGAAATTCTTGAATAATACATTCAACAACCGATGGATAGGTCGGGATGGGCCAGAACCATGGCTTCCTAGGTCCTCAGACTTAAATAGATTAGACTTTTTCTTATGGGGATATTTCAATTTTTTTATACCACTCCAGTGAACACTGTAGAAGAATTGAGAAATCGAAAAATAATTTCTTGTAACACGATAAGAAATTCCCCAGGAATATTTCAAGGTGCGTGATAATATGCGAAGAAGGTTAAAGACCTGTATTCTTGCTGGTGGAGGACGAGCTATCAAAATAAAAGCAAAAGATACAAAAAAATTACAAGTGTCAAAAAAGTTTCTGAATTGAACGATAATGACGAAAATTGACTTGACGCTGATCAGTGGCGTACTGCAAAAATGGCATAGCCTCGGAATAGAAAACACCTTGTGAAATTTAGTTAAAATCTAGGACGTGTAATGATGGAGGCTGTAAAAAATAGCTTGCAGTCCATATTTGGGCTGAATATCTCAAAAACTGCAGGAGTTTTGAAGAAAAAAACAATTTTTCACGGAAATTTCATCATCCATCCTGTTGTTCCGTAACGAAGCTTTTGCGGACCTATGTTTATATGAACTTTTTTTCTTAAAATTGCATGTAGATTTACCCCCTCAAGTTGTGACATACTATTATGTAACACCCAGTATATACAGCGAAAACTTAGAGGTTTGCCAGAAAGTTTTCGCAATCAAAAGCTCAAAAAAAACTTTGCAGTGTGGATGAGTAATTTCAAAACCTCAGTAAACGTGAAAGCATTTTGGTCAAGGCTGAAAAGTCCGTTATTCTACTTGTGGAAAAAATTTGTTTCAGCAGATCTGAATTTAACTCTTCAGTTACACTTATATCAATTTGATTTTTCACGATTCAATAAGATTGAATTTCACTCTGAAAATCCTATATCTTGTAAGATGTTAATCATTCAAACGCTATTATCTATGTGAATCAATAATTTTGACGAGTTAAATTGTCGACACAAGGTGTTCGAACTATAGAATGATATAACCATAAACTCTTCGAACACGATGTATTTTGAATAAATGGTAATACAGGTTGATATCAGTATTGCTGAAGGTGTAGGTGTCGCCTACCCTCAGCATCCCCAAACTTGAGAATTTCAATCGAAAAGTGTATCATGTAACACTTCATTGGAAAAGTGTCTTGATGCTCTGATGGAATTTGTTCAAGACTTGTTGTTAGGTAATTGGGTATGTGGATTCAATTGAATCCGATTCATTCGACGGTGTTCTTCTGTTTGAATACATACTACAAGAACCAGAAACTACCGACAGATAGTATAGAAAGACTCGAATTCGATCCACTTGTTATTTAAAAAAATGATGAGAATTATTGCATACAGCACATCAAGTTTTTACAGAAGTTCTACATTTTTTTCCCTAGTCCAATATTTTCACCATTCTCATCATATAATGATAAATCTGTGCTTGCAATCAGAACTGCATTACTTATTCAAAACTCGAAAATGTTGTACTCAACTGAGGTTAGTGCGAAAATTGTGTCAATATATTTTCAAAATAATAGTTGCGCGAAAGAAAAAGTAGATCATCCAGAAAAAGAAGTGAGTTACATATATGTCAAATCTCTTATACAATCGTTTCAGGCATCTGGTTCAGTGGCAAACCGAAATAATGAAGTACCACGTCCTGTAAGACAATACTGTTTAAGTTGCAGTATTAGATCATCCACAAATGGACAACACTTTCATCAAGTACAACTGTCTACAGAATAGCGCAGCATCATATATTTTATCCCTACAGAATTAGATTATACCATGAAGTAAATGAGAATTTGAGTGAAAATATGAATAATAAACACAATTTCCTTCAAAATATCTGTTTCTCAAACGAGAGTACCTTCATGCTCAATGGAGAGGCAACAGACACAATTTTCGATACTGGGTCACCCAAATTCGTCACTCATACAGAAAAATACCCAAACGCCACAAAAATTTAATATTTGCGCAGGGTCGTAAGGAACTATCTTCTTGGAACGTAATATCAATGGAGATCTTATTTACATCTACTAAAAGAATTGCATTATACCAGAATGGAAAACATCCCACTCACTTAGAAGATCAATTGAATATCCAAAAAAATTTTTATATTCGAGCACGAGAATAGCTAGATAATAACTTTTCAGGGAACTGAATCGGCAGGAGGGGACCAATCAAGTGGCCCGCAAGGTCAAGTGTGTTGAAGCCTCTAGTTTTTTTTATGGGGTCATTCAAAATCGAATAAATATATGCTACGTAGCTGGTGATATTGAACGATCTGCGGAGTTTCTTCAGTAACTTTTACCACATTTGCTCCTGTCCCACTACACGAAGAAGTTCAACAGATTGTGGACTCATTGTTTCTCTGAATGATTTGTGTTAAATACTCTTGTCGTTCTTTTGGCACATTTGTTATTTAGATTAGTAACAGTTTCTACTTTGTCCTCTGTTGATTACACCGTTTTCGAATTCATTTTGGACGAATAAAATATTTTGATTTGAATGAGTCCACCCACCTAGCTAAAGGAATAAATTACTTGGTTTGAACACCCTGTATAGACGGCTAACAAAAAGTTGATCAAATTCGCTCAAAGCGTCAAGATACCTCTCCACATGATTCACTTTGGAATTGAAATTTTCATGTTTTGTGATATTGTGGGGAGGGATTGATCTCCATAGTTTGAAATTAACATGCTGAAACACCCTGGTAACAATCTGTACTGCCATTTATTCGAGCTACATCGGATTCAATTACAATTATTATATAATAATAATTTTTGAAGTTAGATCACTCTGTATCGAAAATTTAACTCAAGAAAAATACCGACTCATATATCGAAAGACCTTTCTAACGATATACCCTTCGAAACAAATTCCCTATGATTTTTTGTAGGTAGGGGATGATGAAGTAGGGATTGATCCGACAATGTTAAAGTTAGCATAATCAATAGTTCCCTTGAAAAAGAAGTCTACCTGTTTCAGCGTTTTCCGCTTCTGAGGTACACGAAGAGTCAAATTTCCGTTGGAAAACCCTGTATAAAGATATGTTGAATTATTATGTTACTTATGTCAACAGATTTGAAATAATCAAAGACCCATTTGAATTGATTTCGGTATTAATTGAACCACTGAATTCGTTCAATGTTAATTTTTGGAATTATTAAAAAATCAAGAAGAAAAACTAACAAATATTGAATTGAATTGAAATGGAACGAATTTCTAATTATATTACAACGAAACCAATTAAATTTCTGCAATTGTTACGGAATCACTCCCAATTTTAGTACTAGGAAATTAAGAAATCAATATTTCGAAAGAACAATGAAAAAATAAAATGCATGGAAAATACACAAACTACTAAAATAAAATCTTATATTTAAAATTTCCATGTCACAATGTTAGTTACCGTACTCCTCCGAAACCGCTTTACTGATTTTTACCAAATTTTATATGCGTATTGAGTAGGTCTGAAAATTGGCTACTATCTATTTTTCATACCCCTAAGTGATAAGGGTTGTCGACCCCTAACATTTCGTTTTTATTTCTTGGACAAATTTTTATTTTTTTATAATGTTTATAATTTAAACATTTTTCATCCATATAAAATTTCATAAAAATCAGTCGAGCCGTTTCGGAGGAGTATTGTTACGAATATTGTAACACGAGAATATATAAGATTCACTAGGTCTGAGGATCGGCCACGGCCTATTTTTCATACCCCTAATTGATAAGAGTTGTCCTCCCTTACCATTTATTTCTATTTTTGTGAACAAATTTTAATTTTTTCATAATGCGGCATTGGAAAATATATATAATCCTAAATTTTCACCCTTCTATCACTAACCCGTATTTTTTAATAGGTAATTTAATAATATTTTATCCCGCTCATTAACTGATCCATTATCGTATTTTTGTGAATGTTTTTCACTCTAATACGATTAAAATTTCCCTGAGCTTACGGCAAAGCTAAATTTAAATACTTTTTAAATTTCCTGCGCTTTTTTTGTGGATCAACGCTCATTTGCCATATTATACGGGTGTCACTACCCAGTAAACAGCACGGACTAGGGATGAGACCGAAGCCGGTCTCCTGTTTCTGTCACACTATAAGTCTTCTCCCACTACCTTCACAGTTTTCGGCCATTATTATTGTTTATGCAAGCGTAGTAGTAACGTTTACAATTATCATTTATCTATCTCAGTGTATCTTTCAAGTAATTATTCCTATTATATATATAAAAAATATATATAACATCGAAATCAATTTGAGCGTTTGAAAATTGAACAAAAGATGCAGAGTGTCGGAGTGTTCGTTGCGGACGAAATTTCAAAGGTACAATATGAACTTATAAATCACGTTTTTAATTCTTTCGACATCAAACTGATTTACGGTCTACATAGGTTTCGGTTTAGTCTCGAAAACTTAGTACAAGCCCCCATAAAACCCTTATGGTGTCATTCACTAGGAGAAGCAGGATATTCGTATCCCCTCCGATCCTGGTTGAAGTGTTTATCCCGGTTGCGTACAAAGCAAAATATCTGGGGGTTTCCTTTGGTAGTAAGCTTAAGTGGAATTCATACCTTGAAAACCCAATACACAACGCTAGACACTCCTTATAGGCATATCAAATGACTTGCTGAAAGAAATGGGGTCTTGCACCAAAGCAACTTCAGTGGCTATATGTGATGGTGGTGAGACCATGTATCACATATAGCTGCAGTGCTTGATATGAGTAAAGATTTAAAAAGCAATCCCAACTCAAGTTCTCTAAATTGCAGAGAAGGACCTGCATGATGATCACTGCAGCATTTCGCTCTACAACTAATGCGGCCATGGAACTTTTACTGAAACTTGCACCTTTTTATCTGGTGGTTAGAGGAGTTGCTGGAATGGCTACCTACAGAGTCTATCATCTTACCCGAAATGTAATAAATATGTTTAGCTTCGTGCTCGGCGCTTTACAGTCGGAAATCTAGCACAACCAGATTCTGGGTATTAAGTCTGAAATAGAAAACATGTTATGTTGCATTCTTACAGAATTTCATTATTTGAGAATAATACAAGAGATAATGAACTTCATTCAGTCGATTAGCATATGACGTCGTATGGTCAACGCGATAATGAACTTAGTCAGTTGATTATGATGGAACGTTAGGAGTTAGCAGATATCGAATTTCACAATTTTAGTGAGAGTGGTTTAGGTAATATAGAGGAAAATCCATCTTCAACGTGCCTCCTTCGAGAAGACGTATCTCCCTGAAAAAGTATTTTCTGAAAAATATTATTATTAACTCTTCTTCGTAAAAATTTTACTTGATTTGACAATGATATTTAGTGAATGTACATTTGTCCAGTGACGTCAAATGAGAAATACCACGAAAATTGTAGGAAATATGGACAAAAATCGACAATCTTTATTCCGAAAATGAGACTATAAGAACAATTATCTATATCTTTACATGAGCTGTTTGCAGTAGCAGGGATGGTCAATTAATGCGTAACACTCGGTACAAATAATCTTTCCTAGACAAATATTCTGTCTATGTGTTCATAAACGTTCCAACCTTCCACTGAATGAAAATGCGCGGGTCGCTGACAAAACTTTCGAAGGGGAATTCCTTACAGACCGCTGCCAGACCGATCGATGTATTATACTTGCTAGAATATCTGATATTTGCGTCCAGAATGTCGGACAGTACAAAACAATCGAAGAAGATTGACAGAAGTGATTTGGTAGCATACTGGAACGTACCCCTTTTGGATGGTATTCACGTCATCGAATTCGAACACGGAACCACCAGTGGTAAAAGAGTTATAAGGGTGGATGGCAAGGTTGGTGATGTATTCCTTCAATGCACCTGCACAAAAATCAAGAATAAAACACGCGGCTTTTCTTTGACAAGTACCGCGCGTTTCTTTGATTAAGCCGCCTTTTGCCGCTTGCACAGTGTTATTTTATTACGTAATAAATTTTTGTAGTTTAGTTATCTACATATTGAAAATTTTTTTTTCTCGAGATCTACTTAAAAAGCACTCGCGATCGACCGTTTGAGCACCTCTGTCCTAAATCGTACCATGATTTCAACTGAAAAATGTAGTAATCTTTCATACATGTGCTGACACTTTTAATTTTTATGTAATTCTCAGGAGAATATATGACTTCTATATTGTATTGGTCAGCCTTTAGTTCAGATTCTCAGAAAGCTAAGATCGTGAAAACTTAAAAATCCCTCATTTTCATAGATACGATTTTCATCGAAAGGCACAACAGGAGGTTCAGATTTATTTTTTAAGCACTCGAATTTATGAAATAAAATATCAAATCATCAAAATCATAATGAGATTAAGATTTCATGATACTGATTTCAGGAAATTCTTCGTAGGGAATGGATGTTCAAACTAGTTGGGGAAGAAATTTTCTCTGTGGGAATACAAAAAGCCAAATGTGTACTCCGCGTTGATCCTCTGCCTGTGTTTGCATTTTCTTACAGCCTCCTCGTAGACGGAAAGTCTCTCGAGAAATTTACGGAGAAACAAGAAACCACAAATCGTTACTGGACTGTGTTGACGGAGAAAGGGCGTACGAAAGTTGTATTAGGTAAGTGAAGTTGTGAATGAATATAATTTCGAGTATTCCAACTAGGAGTATAGAGAAATTCTTGATCTTCAGTTCACCTGAAAACAACGTTACTTGCTTGTAAATAACAGAAAGTGTGGGCGAGAACTCGAGCATTTTTTTTGTCATTGCAACTTATACAGCACCACATTGAATAGAATATCAACGAAAAATTCACCGCTACATGTTTGCCTGATGCAGCTAATATACGAATTGAACTCTGCCAGAATGCCAAATATTTGTTGATTGATGCAGGAACAAAATAAAATCGATTTTTAGGTTTCACACAAAATTTCGCTGACTTTATTGGTTCAATGATGCTGAAAACTCTGTCATATTAAACCTGGTTGGTTGAAGTCTTCCATTTGGCCTGAATTAGATTCTATAGAAAAAAAATGATAATAATGCAAGGGAAAAAAAAAGCGAAATATATGAAGTTCTCTGAATTATTTGAATATGGCGAGGAACTATTTTTTAAAATTGATTGTCTGTGTATATGTGAAGGTATTATGTTGTAGAGGATATAACGCAAGCTTTTTGATACCACTTATAATTCATATAACATAATTCAATTGGGAATTAATTCTATTCAAATGACATTTATCTGACCACACAGAGCAACAGTACTCAGTTGTACAAGATACCATCGCAAAAGCAGCAATTGGAGTGGAAACATCAGTACCGCAAATGCTCTGCTAATTTTGCGGCTTATTGTACCTTTTTTCTTTAATATTTGACTCAGTTTATTGATGTTACATTCGAAAGTCGATATAGAATCCAGAGTGACACTAAGATATTAGGGATAGGAATTATGATTCAGTGGAGAATCATTGAAGAATATCCTAAAATGCCAATATTTTTGATGATTCTTTAGATGAAAACTACACCTCACCTAGAAATTAACGCATTTATCGGATATGCTCGAACATATACCAACAAAATTTGATGTTTTTTCTTGTCGCACATGTTCCTCTGCTAAAAACCACAGTTGTTAATCAATTCTCGGACTAACGTTTGTTCTTCTTGAAAATTTTAATTATCGGTAATACTGCAAGTCGAATCACGAAATTTGACCCTGGCAGAATATAATGAATCAGTAGTGTTAGATGGTTGGATACAAGAATAGGCGAAAGACTTGGTGTTTCCAGTTCATGTATTTCCAGAATGATCCGTAGCTACAGGAAGACTGGTAGTCATGGAAGGAGACCTAGGCAAGGATGACCTCGAGCAGCAACGACAAATCCATGACAGTTATTTTAGAATTTCCTTGTTGGAACAACGGTTCGCTTCTGCTAGGCACCTTCAAATGCAGCTTCTATAGAACAGTGGAGTGCAAATCAGCACTGATACGACACGACAACATCTCAGGACATTTGGTTTGAGGCCTCGCGTCTCAGCTCGAAGATCAGCTCTAACCGCAGCACATCGAAGACCCCGAATGAATCTTACCAGGGTACATGTCGATTGGTTAGAAGCTGACTGGGAGGGATTTTTGTTTACAGATGAGTCGAAATGTTGTCTTCTTCATTACCATCCAGTGCATAGATGTCGAAATAAAGATATGTCCAGTGCAACTTTTCACCTACCTATGATTTCGGTGTAAGGTGTGGGAAGGAATTTCGTCCATTGGTTATAAGCTGACTGGGAAATATTTTTGTTTACAGATGAGTCGATACTTTGCCTTTCTCATTGCGATCGATGATCTCTTGTATAAAGGCATATTCCCAGTTCAACTTTTTCCATTCCTATGGTTTTGGTGGAGGTTCAATGATGCTGCGGAGAGAAATTTCTTTGAACACCTCCACGGATCTGGTCATCGTAAATAATGGAACCCTAAGTTCCTAATGATACATTAAAGATGTTTTAGAAGAACGTACCGTACCATTTGCGGCAAACATGATTGAAAACTTTTAGTTCACGCATGATAACACCAAGCTCATATCGTTAATAACTACTTTCAAGATCACGAAAACATTTCAATGAAGTAGCCTGTGCGAAGTCAAAATCTCAACCCCATCGAACATGTCTGGGACACTCTCAATAGAAGATTAAGAAGAATAGAGTTCGGAACAGAATAATCGAAACGAAATGGATCAAAATGCTATAAAGTCATTGATTTTGAGTATGAATCTTAAATATCATGCAGTTTTTCTCATGAGGGGTGGAAATATTCGCTATTAACAGGTCTTTGAGGACTGATTTCCTCCAAACTTTTTACATTTTATTTTTTTAAATATATTTCAATTTCTACGAGTTCCTTTTTCATGTCCACTGTTCTCGAGCTTTCCTTAGTGCTGGTGGATTATTGAAAGAATAATTCTTGAACATTGTAACTCTTTCTGGATAAATTTCAATTTTCGATTTTGTGCGTTAACTTGGTGCAGTGTAGGTACCCCAGTTTTCGAAGTGTTGGGACATATATGATCTTCTCTTGGGAAGAACTTGTTCAGGTTTTCTAGATCAGGTGTTGCAACTTATTCAATGATTTAAAATTTTTCGTCACGAAAAGATAGTTCACTATCATCGTCGGCAATTAACCTTATTAATTAATTAATCAAACTCATTAAACGAAGTTGTAGGAATAACACTAATATATTTTTTGTGAGTTTATAAGTTTGAGCATTTATCTGATTTTTTTTTCTTTTTACATAATTATTGTTTTTCCTGCCGATAATGAGCGATTGCGGTTCCTCAGGGTTCTATTATGGGACCTTTACTTTTTTAATATTCATTAACGATTTTCCTGATTATCTGACTCCGCTGCCTTACCATCCTGTTTGCTGGGGCATGCTACAGAGCTTGCGGGGGTGGCACAGTTGAGGGCTTCAAAATGGTTTTCTGGTAATAACTTATGCATGAACAAGGGAAAGACAGAGGAGGTTATCTTTAGTTTGAGACGTGTTGAGTTATCGTCCGTCCGTTTCCTTGAAGTTGACATGGATACCCGACTACTTGGTCTGTCCATATAGATCACTTAGCTGTAAAATTGAGTAAAAATATTTTTTTTTAAGATATCTATCTCACTCAGTATCACCAAATGTCCTGAAACTGGCTTATCATTCTCTATGTGAGGCGCATATGAAGTATGGTATTCTGGTATGGGGTAACTGGTGAATTTGACAGAATTTATGGTCTGCAACGTAGTGCTGTGAGAATTGTGGGTGGGGTGAGGTACAGGGATTGCTGTAGGGATGCTTATAGGACTCTGATGATTTTGACCCTTCTCAGTTTATTTATCATGGAATGTCTGATCTATGTACATAATAATATTGAAAGTGCAATATTACATAGAGATAGGCACGCCCATAACACAAGATTTTGCGATGATGTGTGTGTTCCATACTGCAGGTTGAGTTAGTCACAGAATGGCCCAGATTGTATGTCTTTTGAGTTTTATAATGAATTACCTGCAAGTGTCAGAAATTTGTCTGGTAAAGATTTTAAATTATGCTTGAAAAATTTTCTCAAAGAAAACGTTTTTTATAGCACAAAAGATTTCCTAAATTTTAATATGTCTGTAGTCAAATTTTAGAATTTTTAAATGTGCTGATTGAATCTTAATTCATTTTTATGATAACTCGTTCTCACTGTTGCCAAAACCTCTTTTACTGATCGTTTTACTAAGTAAGATGTTTGTGAATTTTTTTTCTCTATTTCTTGATAATGTTTGTAGGCAAGTTTTAAGTAATGTTTCGAGTTGTCTACTCATCCCAATAATTGAATTCATTTTTATATATACCACTAATTTAAAGACGACTGCAAATACACATGTATAAAGGCATAAATAAAGAATTCTATTTCTATTTCTATTCCTACGCTCCTCAGCGACATGTTTTTTCGGAAATTGAAGAATGTGTGGAGGAGAGTGGGATCGATATAATTGGTTTACCCGAGTTCGCCTAATGATGGTACTGAGTTGATGGTGCAAATGCAACAACAGGGCGACGCGGGGCGACAGTACAGGTATTTCATTGGAGATGGCTTGAAGTTTGACTCCATCGACTTGCCGCTTGTTTTGGAGAACACATCTATTGTAATTAAGACAAATGGCATTAAGATTTTATTCTGCGTTCTTTACAAGTCCCCAGGGATTGTAAATATTCTGTGATATCGAGGATATGTTATGGCCTCACTCCCAGTGACGGAATGTGTTGTTGTTGTCGGCGACTTCAACGTTGACTTTACGAAGTGTGATAGCCCTGAATATACTACGATATCAATTGTCTCTAGAATTTTGGTTTGATGTAATTGGTCGATTAGCCAACCAGAAGAGACGCAATATTGGATCATACCATGACTAACAAGCCGAACATCTTTGAATTTGCTGAAATTGTAGATTTCCACTATCTTGATCACGATTTAACGAAATTTGCAATTGCTTCGCCAGTTTTTCCAACCAAACAGCCTCAGTTTTCTAGTTACAGAGATTTTAGAGACTTTTCCCTGGAATCGTTTCAACGTGATATTGAAGCATCTTCTATGCACAAAATGTTCAGAATGAATAGAATCAATGATAAAGTATCTCATTTTAATCAAACCTTCTTGAATATATTTGACGAATGAGCTCCATTTGCAGTGCGTCGTATTACAAAATCACTAGCTCCCTGGTTAACTCTAGAAATCAGGCCATCAATGAAATCTAGGAATGAGACCAAACGCAAATATGAACGCACAAAAGATGAAATAGTCTGGAACACTTACAAAACTCTCCGGAATTCAACAACTGAATTAATCCGTAAACCTAAGGACAGTTATTTTTCCGAAATGCTGAATCACCAGAATTCCAGTCTATTGTGGAGACAATTGAGATACATCAATATTGGACAAAAGAATAGGGCACAGATTCCTAAAGAATTTTCGGATGTTGCAGAACTCAATGAATTCTTCCTAAATTCTTCGTCCGAACCTGTTAGTCGCAGAACACTCGATATTGTGAATTTCTATACCACTAACAGCTATTGGGCATTTTCAGAACGATGAGATTTTTTTTTGGTTGACGAGGTCTTCGTAGGAAAATGTAATAACGAGATCAAAACTTGCTTGTGGTATAGATGAGATCAATATTCGCATGTTGAGGTTGGGTTGTCCCATTATAATAAAGTACATTGTTCATATAATGAATTCTTGCATCATTGACAACTGTTTTGCTAATTTATGGAAAAAGGCTGTAGTATGCCAAAGCGCTAAATCTCACTCAGTAAGCGAGTATAAAGATCTACGTCCGATTTCTATTTTATCAACATTTGAATAGTTTGGGCGTAATTCCTGGGGTTCAATCAGGTTTCGGGCAGGTCATAGTTGCACAACTAGTTTACTAAAGATCACCGATGACATTCTAACAGCTACTAATCTCGGCTGTAAAACCATAATGGTCTTATTAGACTATTCCAAAGCATTTGATACCATCCATCATGATATACTTGTAGCAATTGTGTCCTTCGTTGGCTTTTCTGGAGGTGCAACAAATCTCACCAAGAATTATCTGTCCAACAGAACCCAACAAACAAAGATGCGACAGTCTATCTAGTACTTTGCCTGTTACTGCTGGTGTACCCCAGGGTAGCATTTTAGGCCCTCTGCTCTTTGTGCTTTATACTCACAGCTTTCAACGCTACTTGAAACATTGTCAAGCTCATTTTTATGCTGATGATACGCAACTTCATCATAATTTCAGCCCTGAGAATTTCCAAGACGCCGTTATTAAGGTACAAGAAGATCTTGATATTATTGTTACAGGATCCGAGGTTCATAGATTAAATATTAACTCTAACAAGACTAAAGCTATCCTATTCGGCAATGAAGTAACGTGTAATCATCTGGGAGATATCATTAGGCTATCTATCGGTGGGGAGTACATCTCATTTGTAAAATCAGTTCGTAACCTGGGGCTCATTATGGATAATTCATTTAGATATCGCGCACAAATTGCCAGTTGTATTCCTAAATCTGTGAGTATTCTACGTCTTCTGTATTCACATAGACAATTACTGCCTCTAAAATTGAAAACATCCTTGTGCTATCCAGTTTCAATTATTGCTTGCAAGTTTATTATTCTTGCCTTGATCAACAAACAATGTACACTATTCAGAAGATTCGAAACTCCTGTTTGTGTTTCATTTATAGGTTGCGGAAATTTAACCGAATAAGTCACAAGTTGGTGGGAGCAATGTGGCTCAATATGACCAATAGATGTCACTTAGCATAGTTGATTTTATATCACAAAATTCTCCTCCTATGCACAGACTTGTCATTTTCGAAAGATCTTTCTCGTTCGGCATCTATAAAGTCTATAATGAATTCATAGCTGAATATACTACAGGTGTTCATCTGTCGCCTCGTTTAAGTCTCGTGCTTCGATGATCTTATTCAAAAACAGTGTGTGCGCCTTACTGATTGCAGTTCCTTCATAATCATTTTCTTTTTCTAATTTTTGTAGTTGGTTTCCCGAAAAGGGTTCGTCTAATAATAGGCAATATTGTAACTTTTTTTTACATCAGGGTTTGAGTGGAAGAGCAGAGTGTGCCCATGCCAATTCTCTGAACTCCGCCCTGTGATAATGAAATGATTTGTAATTTATTTTCTTCCTTGTCCTCATGAATTGTTCAATAAAGTCAATTATTATTATTATTATTATATAAATTAAATAAGGGTGGCTCAAGAACAGATTCTATGAAAGATCATTATTGAGAGAGCAAAAACAGTTTTACTGCAGTGAACAACCTTGTACAATTTTTCTATCGGGTAATGTTTCCACACTGTATCGGTTAAATTGCCTTGTAAAGAAGACGAAGCTCCATCAATAATCGAATTTTCTCTTAGATATTTTGAAAGAGGCAGAAAGAACGATGATAGCTGGTCGGATTCTCTGAAATCTACCTTCTTCAAAAGCTGCAATAACCTTTCTTTCAATAGAATGGTGTGGATAAATTCTCAACACTAAACGAAGTTTTTCGTTGTTTATAAAGAGAACGCATAGATAATATTGAATTGAGATTAATAATACCTTTTGAAACATGATTTGCATTATTAAATCTCAAGAGCTTCGACAAGAATGACAAATGCATATCAATCATCAATACCATAGAAAATGCTATATGAAATATTTTCTTAATTTTTATTGACATGTTTGACTTCTCCTCATTAATTTTATTATTTTTGTGTTATTCAAAGCACGTTGTACATTTGAAATCATTAAATAATTTTGAAATAAACGTTAATAAAATATTCTCCTCATGTTTTGAAATTTAATTTTCGATAGAATTTAATTAGATATTCCACGGGAAGTAGAGTCAAATCAACAAATATATTATTACTTTTGTATTCAATAAGGCAAAATTATCTGAGCTTGACTAATAAATTCCATAACGCAGAATCATTGCTCTTATGTTTAAGGAATTTATTGAATGAAAGGCTCCAAGACACTCTAAGACATTAACGAACATTTCAATAATGTTGATAAATTTGTTTTTCAGAAAAACATTCTCTCAATGTTTTTGTAAACGCACAACCTATAGAAACTGAGAATGTATTCGTGGACGACGGTACAGAAATGAGATTTGAAATCGAAGGCGAACCTGCTGTGATCAGAGCAACATATACTCATAAAAAGGAAGGTGTCATTCACGAGCTCCTTGTTAATAAAAGGGTTATTGAAGAAGATTGTCCCGAATAATTATTATCAAAACATTTTTGTATTTATAAAATTTTATACAGCTCCTATTGAAAGTATTATATTGTACTGATGGCAATTGTGAATATTATATGGTGAAATACTCAACGAAGTTTTTATAATAGTATAATGAGAATTAAAAAAATTCTAAAAGTTTTCCGGTACCGGGAATCGAACCCGAGCCTCCTGGGTGAGAGCCAGGTATCCTAGCCACTAGACCATACCGGATGGTGAATAGAGTATATGATCTGTGGTACTTATTCATAACGTTATATATTATAATTAAACATCTGAATATAGAATGTATTTCAAACTCAACACATAATTCATTTCATTGACCTCACATTTGTTTTAAATACGTTTTTCCCCAATTTTTCACTTCATGGATACTTGTATTCTTGTACTTACTTATTTTAGAGGTCAAAATTAGCATTAGAATAGACAAAAAATGAGACCATAGAAAAATATAGATATTTGTATGCGCCATCAAAATTTTCATTCCAAAGTTGTATTGTTTTCGAGAAAGTTGAATCATTGGTTTTTCTTTTCAAGGAAAGAAGCATAAGAAACTGACAAGCTTCTTCTATAATAACACACACAGTTTCTTCATTATCAGTTTCGCGAAAATAAGTTGATATCTGATATCGATTAATTTCTTCGAATTTTTCGTACATCCAAAACAATTTGTTCTTTCCCAATTTTTGCCAAAACATAACTATTGAGTTGCAGTGTTTATGAAATTAACAGAGCAGTTGTGATGTTTGAGGGTCGGGCATTGGCGGATTTACTAGCAGGCTGAGTAGGCTGGAGACTAGAGCATCAGATTTTAGGGGGCAGCAAATTTAACCCCCAATTTTTGTGTCTCACAGAAGAAAATTATTTATAATGAAATATCAAACGTTAAACCATACAATAGTAAACTGATACTCAGTACAACATATGTATATGAAAAACATTAAACGCTTAAAAAATTTACTTTTGTAATTACGACTTTTTATTATATTCCAATAGCATTCAAATATTAAACTTCAAATTTAAGTTATTAGTTGAAGTAGAAGCAGTGTTGTGACACCAGAAATGGTGTTTTTGATGAAGAGGCGGTAAAGGAATCATCAATAAGTATAGTGAAAGTGGGCTTTCCGTCCTTTAGTAAAAGCCGCTTTATTGTTTAATTTTTCTATTCGTTACAGAAATTATGATCGAGTAATACGTCTCTAACGTTGTCTTACAAACTTATAATGTCGTCTAAAAAAATTGAAGAACGAGTTTCAATACGAAAAAATCAGTGTTGCCGTTCAAAGTGGAAATAGAAATGCTTAACCACAGATAAAATAAGGTCCTCTGTAGCTTTAACTTCACTGTCAGCGAAAATTGTTCGTGATAAAGCAATAGAAAAAATGGAAGCATTATAATTGGGACCCTGAGGATCCCAGGAGAAGGCAAAGCGTCTTTACGCGCAATCCAAAGAACCTGGTGGTAGTGGAAGATTTCAAGCATCGGAAGGTTAGTTCAATAAATTTAAGATGCAAAAATCATTGCATAGCATTCAAATCTTTGGAGAAGTTTCATCTGCCGATACTACTTCAGCAGAAAGATATCCAGAAGAATTTGCAAACCTAGTAGCTGACGGAGGATACAAACCTGAGCAAGTATTCAATATAGTCGACACTACACTGTTTCGAAAGAGAATACTAAACAAAACATTCATTTCCAAAAGCGAAAATTCTGCCCCTGGATTTAAGATAGCAAAGGATAGAGTTAAACTGCTGCTTTGATCTAATGCATCTGGACATTGCCTTAAACCACTGATTCTTTACTAATCGTTAAATCCTTTTAAAAATCAAGACCAGAACGACCCGCCATTTTTTGGCGTGCTAATAAAAAAGCCTGTGTTACAAGCGTTATTTTTTGGGACAGGTTCCGGAATTGTTGTTTTAGAAGTTGAAACTTATTTGAAAATAAAGAATTTAGACTTGTTCTAGTTTCAGACAATGCACCAGGTCATTCAAGCAAACTTAAAACTAAAACATCTAAAAGTGACATTTTTACCTCCCAACACGACGTCTTAGCTTCAACCTATGAACCAAGGACTAATCCAGGCCTTTAAGCTCTATTACATTAGACGAACCTTCAAAATCATATTGGATAATATGGAATGTGATCCTGATATAAATGTTATGGAATGCTGAAAAAAATTTCAGATAATAAAATGTATTTTATACATAAAAGAATCGGAGGAAAACTGAACCAATACACTTTGAAATCATGCTGGAAAAACTATGATCTGTTCTAACAGATACTTCTGCATAAGTTGAGGACCCGATTTGGACCTTCGGGTGCCCTTGTAGCTCTTCTCAAATCTTATCTTGTCGATCGGCGCGGCAGTTTGTTCAACTGGAAAGTTTTCGTTCGTGTGAGTTTGAGGCTTCCGCTGGTGTTCCGCAGGGTTCTAATCTCGGTTCTCTTTTATTTATTATGTTCATAAATGATCTCCTGGAGATAATTGATATATTTAAGTTGATGTACGCTAATGACTTGAAATTTTTCTTGGAGGTGGGTGAGGCACGTGACTGTGAGAGACTACAGGAAGTCATCAATTTTGTATCTGACTGGTGCCTGAGCAATTTAACAATTTACAAGTTCTTTTACTCTTATCCTCCTTTTTAAAAGCCTTTTCAGAAGCAATATGGGTCGATTATTTGGCATCCCATTTATTTTTGTCATTCATATCATCTGAGAGGCCATACAGAGAAAGTTTGTTAAGTACCTTGCTAAGAGAGAGGATGGTATTTATCCAATGAGAGGATGTGATCAAGACCCACTCTTGGCTAGATTTGGGGTAACAACTCTCAAAACTAGAAGGGGCCTTCTCGCTTTGAAGTTTTTATTCAGTTTACTACATAATAAACTAGATTGTCCCCCTTTATTAGCTATATTACGGTTTGCAGTACCGATATTGTGCTCTAGAGGCGGTCAGATGTTTTCACTTACAACACCTTGAACTAATATACTCCTGCAGTCTCCGGTGTCATTCATGTGCAGTACTTATATTTCTATCTCTACCCTATGTGATATAAACTGCGATCCATTTTTAGTTGTTAGTAGTGTTCTTGAACAGCCAACTTTAGATTTCTCAACTTCAATTTGTGTATTTACATTATGTTTATATATGTAATACATCCATTTTTCTTTCACTTTTTCTATTATTAAGTATGCGCTCTAGCTCAAATGTTCAACTTTATTCGTTTCTTGATGTTTTATTGTTTCCTGTAATTGGGTACTACCTGTTGGAAATAAAGATCTTATTATTATTATTATTATTTATTATCGTGGACTTATGCACTATCTCAGCTGCTAGCTGGATATAATTTACCTTTCCCAGATTCAGCAATCAAAGGGAATAGGCTCGATTACAATATACTTGACATAAATTTCCTAACTATCCTACATGTATTAAGAATTACAGCTTTTTGCATTTCTATATAGGTATTCTTATGCAATTCTAATTTCTTAAGGATATCATGCAAAGTTGCACCAACTCCAAATTCACAAGTGTAGGTCGTTTTTCTAGACCGAGCATAAACCTGGGTATTAAACCAGTCGAGGATACGATATCTATTTTATCTATCTATTTTATCGAGGTGTCACATCTGCTTGATCTCTATAGCAAGGTCTGTGTATTTGGACTTTTTCTCCTGGAACTTGTTCAGCACGTTGTTGTTATTCGGTATGGCGACATCCACCAGCATTGTTGCTCTGGCTCTCTCATCATACACCACTATGTCCGGCCTATAATTCGTCACTATTCTGTCAGTGATAACAGGCCTATCGTAGTATAATCTGATAGTCATTTTCCAATACGGGCGCCGGTTGATAATTGTAATATGGCTGGAAGGTATTCAGAAGTCCGTACTGGTGTGCAAGCTTCTGATGGATAATGTTGCACACTTGACTATTCCTGTGAAGATAGTCCGCAATTGGCCAGTTGTTCGCAGCCGTAACGTAATATGCAGTATCGTCTTTGATCTTATATGGGATTTTCTGCACTTATCTGTTTATAATGTTGCGTCCTTCATAATAAATTTTTGTTAGTTATTTGTAGCGATGACTGGGTTTTGAATGGCCATAAGGAATCCTTCTGTTTCCGCGAATAATTCTCCTTTCATCAACCATTTGTTGGAGGCTTCTTTGCCGATGTGTGGTTGATTCATCTCATGGTGATGTCGTCCATGCAATTCCTTTTTGACAATTGCTCTTCTTTTTCAGTATACCACTGAGTTCAGTTATTGCTCTGTTGAGTTCTGATTGTGCTGAATACATAAATTCGTTCTGGTGCTTCGTCTGAGGGGGACGCTCTATGTTGATATTCGTTTCCATGGCTTCGATGTTATCTGTTACACTTTCATTGACGAGCGTTATGAGTATCATCTTCACTTCTGAGTTCCAATATGACCTCTTCTGGTATGCTTTGCAGCGTTTCTGAAGAAAGTAGCCTGTTTTTAAAGAGTGTTCTTCGTTGATCCGAAATTCTCTGCTCGGATACGTGCAGTGATTCCGGATTTTTTTCTACGAACGCAAGATGTAACGCGTATCTGTACGCTGTCATTTCCAATTCCAAGTTTGTAATCTGGTAATAGGAACGCATAATGAAGGTATTCATTTCTGGAGTCCACTTCATGCGTTTCCTAGGGAGTTCGGCTCTCGTGGTCGTAGGCATAATGCCTACGACCACAAGAGATTATGGTGGTACAATGTCGATTCACCCGTTTGTTCCTTATTATTATCATTTATTATCGTGGACTTATGCACTATCTCAGCTAGTAGCTGGATATAATTTACCTTTCCCAGATTTAGCAATCGAAGGGAATAGGCTCGATTACAATATACTTGACATAAATTTCCTAACTATCCTACATGTATTAAGAATTACAGCTTTTTGCATTTCTATATAGGTATTCTTATGCAATTCTAATTTCTTAAGGCTATCATGCAAAGTTTTGGGTATTAAACCAGTCGAGGATACGATGACAGGAACAATATCTATTTTATCGAGGTACCACATCTGCTTGATCTCAATAGCAAGGTCTGTATATTTGGACTTTTTCTCCTGGAACTTGTTCAGCACGTTGTTATTATTCGGTATGGCGACATCCACCAGCATTGCTGTTCTGGCTCTCTTATCATACACCACTATGTCCGGCCTATTATTCGTCACCATTCTGTCAATGATAATAGGCCTATAGTAGTATAATCTGATAGGAGTCATTTCGCAATACAGGCGCCGGTTGATACTTGTAATATGGCTGGAAGGTATTCAGAAGTCCGTACTTGTGTGCAAGTTTCTGATGGATAATGTTGCACACTTGATTATGCCTGTGAAGATAGTCCGTATTGGCCAGTTGTTCGCATCCGGACGTAATATGCTGTATAGTCCCCGATCTTATATGGTATTTTCTGCACCTATCTGTTTGTAATGTTGCGTCCTTCATTATAAATTTTTTGTAATTGTTTGTAGCGATCACTTGGTCTTGGATGGATCCCTCTGTTTCTGCGAATAATTCTCCTTTCATCAACCATTTGTTGGAGGCTTATTTGTCGATGTGTGGTTGATTAATCTCATGGTGATGTCCATGCAATTCCTTTCTTGACCATTGCTCTTGTTTTTCAGTATCTGATAGGAACGGTAGATTCAGCAGGTCATCTCTGGTAGCAAGATTTAGTGGTGTATATCCCCTATCAGCCAACGATACCACTTTATGGTCAGAAGTGAAAGTTTTTGCAAAGAAGAATTCTCTGAGATTTTTTATCTGTTCGGTGTGTTAATTGACAACATCTATTAATCCGCGTCCTCCTTCTTTCCGCTTCAAAGTTGTTCGTATCACAGACAATTTTGGATGATGATTGTTGTACTTTGTCAGCATCGTTCGGGTCTGCCTTTGAATATCATCCAGTTCTGTCTTAGTCCATCTGATTATTCCTAACGAGTAAAGCAACACTGGAATGGCGTAGGTGTTAATTGCCTTTACTAAATTCCCCGAGTTCAGCATTGATTTCAGCACAGTCTTCAGACGCTGACTGTATTCTGAACGAATCTTCTCCTTTGATTGTTTTTGGTCTAGCAATCTGGCTTGTTGGTATCCCAGATATTTGTATGTTTCGCCATCTCTCATGCACTGTATAATATCACCGTTTGGAAGTTGTGTTTCACCATCTATGACTTTTCCTCTTTGAATGTTCAGGGTCTTACATTTTTCAATCCCGAATTTCATATGAACATCTGCCGAGAACTCACTGACAGTTTTCAGCAAATCATCCAATTGCTTCTTGTTCGAAGCATATAATTTGATGTCATCCATATACAGCAGGTGGGAGATTGTATGATAATTCCTTTCTGCTTTTATCCTGAATCCGTATCCTGTTCTATTGAGCATTGAGGACAATGGGTTCATTGCCAAACAGAACCATAGTGGACTCAAAGAGTCTCCTTGAAAAATTCCACGACGTATGGGTATCTCGTCGGTTTTAATTGATTTATTGTTCATGTTGACCTGCAGAGACGTGCGCCAGTGTGTCATTGTTGTCTTCAAGAACTCTACCAGGGCTAGGTGAATTTTGTATATCTGTAATACTTCAACAAGCCAAGAATGGGCGGTACTATCGAATGCCTTCAGATAATCGAGAAAAGCTGAATGAACATTCCGATGCCCTACGTGTGCCTGTTTTATTATCATAGAATCGATGATGAGTTGTTCCTTGCACCCGTGGTGTTTCTTTCTGCATCCTTTCTGCTCCTCTGCTAATATATTGTTTTCGTCAAGGTGTTGGTATATTCGATTGGATATGCATGAGGTGAGTATTTTGTAGAGTGTTGGCAGGCAAGTGATTGGCCTATATTGAGACGGATCCTGTGTTCTGTCGTTTTCGTTAGGAAAGTGGGTGTTTTCGTGGGATGTTGAAGAACATACGTGAGCTGTTTCGCTAGGGCTCCATGGAACTTATCAAACTTCTTGTACCAGTAGTTGTGGATATTATCTATACCTGTGGCCTTCCAATTGTTGGTCGCTCAAACTACTGTTGTGATTTCTTCTTCCGTTATTCCATCGAAGTCCATATGTCTGATATCGATATCGCATCTCTATTGTGTTCTTTGGGGTTCGACCATAGTGATGACCAATAGTCGGTCAAGCACTGTGAGTCAGGTACTTTTCTGTTCTTGTTGGTCGCAGTTTTGTTATTTCCCTTATGAAAACTGGCTGCGTTTTGGAGGAACCTTTGGTTTTGGTGTTTCCTTTCAGTACACTTGAGGTATCTTGAAAGCCTCTTTGCTTTTGCTTGGAGTTTCTGTTGCAAAGTGTCCATATACACGTCGATGTGTTGTTTGTGATCAGGGTGTTTTGTGTTCGTACCAACTTTCCTATAAATTTTGCGTATATGTGATTTCAAGCGCCTTGAGGGTTTTCTGTTTCTCAGGAATTCTGTGAGGCGACCGATTTCTGCTCTAATATTATCAATATCCTTCTCCAATCGTTTTTGCCATGGTGGTTTTCTGACGCTTTTTGGCTCAGCTTGAATCAGAGTTGTGGAGAATTGTTGTTAGTGAAGTCGAAGAACCGCTACTGCTCCACAGTTAATCAAAGTGTGAATCTTCTCCAAGGTGTTCTGATCGGTATATTCTTCAAACACTGAGTTTACGCTTGCTAGCATGATATTGGTGTTCTTGTTCGTCTTGAGTTTGGGCAGTTTAGGTCTTTTAGTTGGGTTACTACCACTGAATTCAGTTATTGCTCTGTTGAGTTCTGATCTTGCTGAATACATATATTCGTTCTGCTGATTCGGCTCAGGAGGGCGTTCCATGTTAATATTCGTTTCCGTGGCTTCGATGTTATCTGTAACACTTTCATTGACTCCAGCAGGTATACCATTATGAGTATCATTTTCGCTTCGGAGTTCCATTATGACCTCTTCTCGTAAGCTTTGCAGCGTTTCAGAAGAAAGTAGCCTGTTTTTAACGATTGTTCTTCGTTGATCCGAAATTCTCTGCTCGGATATGTGCTGTAGTAATTCAGGTTATTTTTCTATGAACGCAAGATGTAACGCGTATCTGTATCCTGTTATTTCCGATTCCAAGTTTGTAATCTTGTAATAGGAACGCATAATGAAGGTATTCATTTCTGGAGTCCACTTCATGCGTTTCCTTGGGAGTCCGGCTCTCGTGGTCGTAGGCATAATGGCTTGCGCCGCCGTTGAAACATCAAGAGTCGGTTGGGAGGTGTTGATGTTATTTCCCACTTGGTTTTGTGTTGCAGTAGCCCTACTCGATATCACGCTGCTTCCATCGCTAACCGAGGGAGACTGTGACTCACTTTCCGAACAAGACCCCTTTTCCTAAATCTTGAACGCGACAAGAGGTTATGGTGGTACAATGTCGATTCACCCGTTTATTCCTTAGATTGTACATCATTGGATAAGTTGCATTTTATACCTACTGCCAGGTTCAGCTTGGGTACCTCGGGTTCGCTAAGCCCGTACTCAGAAACAATGTTCCTGAGCCCCTGAGGTATTATTATCATTATTATTATTAGAACCGCGGAAAATGTCGAAGAATCTGTACAAATTCAAACATTAACTCCAAACATTGCTTAAATTGCGAATGGAATAGGACGAGATGGGTTCAAACAGACAGAATTTAGGAGTTGCTTGAACCGCAAAATGAAGATTTGACTGAAACCGACTTGGAGGAAATGTTAAATTCATAGCCTATTGAAGACAAGGCTTCAACAGGCACTGGAAATGGGACATTTAATTCGAAAAATCTTAGTGAAGGTTCAAGAAGGGCAAATAGGATTTGTGATTTCTTTATGAAAATTGATCCATCTATGGAACGAAGTCTTATTTTCAAGAGGCAATTGCTAATGACACTGCTGAATAGCAGTCTGAATTGAAGGAGCTTCTCAAAACTGCCAAGCATGAATACATTACAAAATTCTTCAAATCATTGCCTAAGTCTGAAAATAATAATTAATCAATATGTTCAAAAACTTCAATTAAATTTAATTTTTTTATATTTTTACATTTTATTTAGTTTTAATTTTGTCACCTAGAACGTATCCCTTATAATCCCATATAAATCATCATTCCATACTCACGGTTTCTGTATTCGAGACATATTTCGCGAATAAATATCTTATACTATATAATAATTGAAGACGAATGTCAGAATCAGATGTCAAGTATTAGTAATGGCCAAGTGCAAATAACAATAAATCTTAACAAAGATCCATCTGGAAAACGATTCCTTATAGGAGATTATCCCAAGATGTGACTTCTCTAAAAGTAAGAGATAGGTATGCTGATCAACGTCGCTTCTCGCCAGTGACTATCTTCCAAAGAAATATGAAAAATAATGAAGTGAAAGACCGAAATTCGTTATTTCATTCTGAAATCAAAGGATGTGTATATTGCGGACCCTGTTTTTCCAAGATCCCAGAGCGATAAGATAACTTATTTTCACATAGACCAGGGGTGCTCAAACTTGAACTGCTGGCGATCTACCTCAATATATTTAGACTACTTACGATCGACTCTGAGAGGCTGCAATTATGTGTGATGCAGGGTTGTCGTACATACACGATACACCCTACCTACCTACCTACCAAGGTAAGGTGTACCGCAGCATATATAGATATTAGCTTTCCGCACAATATACATTATTTTAGTCAAGATTTGGGTTAGGTTTAGTTAGGTTCTTCTCTACAATATCAATGAAAAAACACATAGTTATTCAAAATTGCGAGATTATTGGTTGTTACAAATCAAAAGAGTTACATATCGTGTTAAACTTACCAAGGAGTGACTTTGGATGTTTGTGGCACTGCATGTCCTCAGCATACATTTCATAAGATGGTACGTAACCACTGAGTGCTAATTGCAAGCATGATGACATTTTATCGTCAGTTAGTGGATTAGGATATCTTCATTTCAGAAAATGCAGACTCGCACAGATGGAATTCAATATTTTCGTTACAATGCCCATAATTTCCCCCGTGTTTAAAACTTTTGAACACAAAACTTGTTGATGTATAATGCAATGGAATGAGAAAAATGAAGGGAAATCTTCATTAGTTCGACATGATGCCACAAAACAGTTTTTGCTTCCAGTCATTGCTGGTGCTCGACTGGTTATAATGCACACTAATTTATATATTGGTAGCTTGTAGTTGTTTGCATAATTGAAGAAAACATCATATATATCTTCGCCATGGGCCTTTCCCTTCACAGGAATGATGATCGAAAATTCTTTCTTGGCCAACATGTCATTGAATACCATCCGAATAAAAATACACATTGTCTGCATATCGGTGGATTCGTCGAACTGTAAAGAAAAGTATGAACATTTCATGATATCATGTTAAGTTTATCTGCCATGTCCTGACTAATGACTTCAATTTGCCTTGTGACAGTCGGACGAGATAACTGAAGTTCTCTTATAGCAAAAATGATTTCTGTTTCATTTTTAAAATCTCCAAATGAAGTCTCACCCGCTTGAATAGATGCCTCTTTCACAACCGATCCATCTTCGAATGGTTTCTCGTATTTCGCCAATATATGAGATATTTTAAATGACGCGATCGTAGCAGCTTTTGATTGTTTGGCTGGTCTTGTGAACATGGCTTGTTCATTTTTCAAACAAGATATCGAATCAGGTACTTTTCGTTATCTTAATTCACTCTGTGGCGGAAAATCCTTTTCATAGTTTTTATGATCTGTTTTGTGATGCCTAACTTACCACGCTAAGGTATTGCAACTGACGCACGACAAATAAGACAAATGCACTTATCCTTTAACGTATAAAAAAACAATTCTTCCTCCCAATCGTTATTAAAATGATACGTTTTAGATTTCTTCGCTGCACTAATTTTGTACTATTCAATAATAAACTTTGTATCGACGTAATATTGCCTTCAAGTTACAATTCTGAATGACTCCAATTCCTGCAGGCAATTATATCGGCGTGAACTAAAGTCTTCATGTTTCCGTCAAACGCGTCGCGCGAAATTTCTAGAAAAGCAACAAGAATAAAAAACCCGGCTCTCTTAGACTAGTACCGCGTGTTCCTTTTGCCGCTAGCAGAGTACTATTTTATTACGTAATAATTTTTTGTAGTTTAGTAACCTACTTAATAAAAATTATTTTCTATTCGAGATCTATTGAAAAACCTCGATCGCGATCGACCAGTCGATCGTGATCGAGCGTTTGAGCACCCCTGCCCTAAACCAGATTTCTGCATTGAAGGTGCCTAGCAATAGCGATCCGTTGCTGATCATTCTGGAAACAGTTGACTGCACAACCCCAATTCTTTGACTTACTCTTGTATAAGTCTATATCATTTAACATGTTTGCTTTAGCCCATTCTGCCAGGGTCAAATGTAGTGATTCGCGTTGCATTATTACTAAAAATTGAAATTTTCAAGAAGAACTAACGTTATTCGCAAAAATTGAACAACAACAATATGCACTGGTTTCTTGTTAAACTTAATTTCTTCCTTTCATTTAATTTCTCAAGAGATGAACATGTGCTCCAATGAAAAACATGAATTTTATTGACATATATCCAGAATATCCGAAAAGAACATGTGTTTATAATTAGTTGCCTAGCTAGAAAAACATTTGAAATTTTGAAATTGGGCGTTAATTTCTTGGCGCAGTGTAGTTATTGAAGATTTTCTTAGTCCAGCTTATTTTTAGATGCCCCCTGTAATTTATTGATTTCACTCCCCTTGCCATAAAATCGATAAGCTGGGGTTACAGGCTGCACGGTAGCGTCATAGCCACTCAGTCTCGCTTGACTTAATCCGTCCAACATTTCAATATTAGTATTCGTCATACTCTAGTGAAATAAACAGTTACAATCTCATGGGATCCTTTTTCGAAAAAGATTGAGTGTTAACTGTGAATACCTAAAAGTAAGTTCGAATTAAAAACGGAAACTTGAAATTGTATTTCATCAAAACATTTTCTTTGTGAAGATTTTAATTTTTATTGTGATATTTATGTAATAGTTGAAAAGTGCGACTATTTTTTTATCGTAACAATTGATATTCATCCCAATGAACAATTGTTTTCGAGACATTCTTTTGAATGAATTTATTTTAAAAACTGAATTCAATATTTTTATTCAAATTGTCTAAATTCTGTTGTGACCTACTTCTGAGAAGAAAAAATTGAATGAATTACAGTAGGTGGCCGGTGGTGCCCATCTCAGCCCAGGACCCAGGTATAAGGATTTGAAAATTCCCATCTCGGCCCCAAGTAAATTTCATGTGTATAATCTGTATGTCGATCTCGGCCCATTTCCTTGACTTCATAATTATAATATTTTTCCAATTGTAGGTTCAGGAAAGAAAAGAGTGAAATTCATTGATTATTATATTCTACCATATTTTATAGTTTCAAATGGGGCTACCATATAATATTACAACAGACCACTAAAAGATTCGAAACAATTTCAATGTTATCCATCCTCGATAAAGAATTATGTTTATACAACCCAATTTTTTCTAAGAAGGCATGTTTTTCTAACTTCGATATTTTGAATTTATGAGAAAGGTGAATACTATTTTAAATAAACCTCAGATTGAATACTGACAATAACATGAAAAGCGAGAAGTGTATATAATACATAGAATTATTAAAATTAGAATGGAATGATTCACATCATCTGTTTTTTCATTCAAAACAGCAAATGCATCTGCCCATTTTGATAATGGAAACCTAGAAGAATTCGTCAATTTTCAAAAAATTAATTGCTCTTTATCATCTCTATGTCAAAAACAAATGCCGAAAACAATATCGGAGCCATTTGCCTTTTTCTGAGCGTTTCTCCCCCTATATTCGGAAGTCAAACTTAATCTTTGAATTTGGTGGTACCAAGTTTCTGTATGATGAAGATTACACTATAATTTTTGTATTTGACGTAACATTTAGCGAGGCATGGTGAATAGCAATTTCAGAATCAATCACTACTTCTGCTGGAGATAATACAATATTCAATCTTGAACTTTGATGAGCAGAATTCATACATATTAGTTGATTTGTCTTTAACAGAGAAAAAACCAAAGGAATGTAACGTCTGTTGAAAAATCCCTGGATAGGGAACAGTTGTTCGAAAAACTTGGCGCAGTATGTGCCGTCCATATAAATAATTTGGGAATGGCATAAGGGTAGAGTTTATCCAATATTTCATGAACTTCTTGGATACATTTTGGTAAAACTGGTAACAGTTTACGGCGTGCCTAATAAATAATTTCCTCACGCAGTGCAGATCCGCAGCTGTTTGGTACATTTGTTGTTTGTTGATTTTCGATAGGTTTTCACATATATCTAGCTCAGGGGTGCTCAAACTTGAACTGCTGACGATCTACCTCAATATTTTTAGACTACTTACTATCGACTCTGTGAGGCTGCAAGTATGTGTGATGCAGGGTTGTCGTACATACACGATACACCCTACCTACCTACCTACCTAGGTAGGTTTGGTTTCAAAAACGGAAAATGTTTCAGATCCTTTCTTTTCAGTTGATCTATCATAAGTTGCAATTTACTTTTGAATGCTTTTACTGCGCTAATCATCTCAATAATAATTTTTCATTTACCTTGAAACTCCAGGTTAATGGTGTTTGAATGCATTGTGATGTCAGTCAAAAATGCCAAATCAGTCAGCCATTTTTCGTTTTTCAACATCTGAGTGTGATCACCTCTTTGGTCTAGAAAATCTGTTATTTCGGGCAATAATTCTTGAAACCTTTCTAGGAATTTTCCACGACTCAACCACCTGACGTCCGTATGAAGAACTTAATCAGTGTGTTCAGCTGACTCCCTATCTTTCAACTACAACTTAAAGAGCCGCCGTCGCAACCTACGTGCACGGATGGCATTCACAATTTTTGTTGCAATGCCCATAAATTCCTCCGTGTTTAAAACTTTCGAACACAAAACTTGTTAATATATAATGCAGTGGAATGAAAAAAATTAAGGGAAATCTTCTTTAGCTCGACACAATGCCACCGTTTTTGTTTTTAGTCATTGCTGGTGCTCCATCGGCTGTAATGCACACTAATTATATATTGGGAGCTTGTAGTTTTTTGAAGAAAACCTCATATATATCTTCGCCAAGGGTCTTTCCTTCAGATGAATGATTGTCAAAAGTTCTTCCTTAGCCAACATTTCATTGAATATCATCCCAATAAAAACACATAGCTGGGCAGTGTCTGTCATATCGGTGGATTCGTCGAACTGTGAAGAAAATCATGATATCATGTTTCAGTTTACCTGCCATGTCCTGACTCATGACTTCTATACGCCTTGTGACAGTCGGACGAGATAACTGAAGTTTTCTAATAGCAGACATGATTTCTGTTTCATTTTTAAAATCTCCAAATAAAGTCTCACCCGCTTCAATAAATGCTTCCTTCACAACCGATCCATGTTCGAATGATTTCTTATGTTCCGCCAATATTTGAGATATTTTAAATGACGCGATCGTAGCAGCTTTTGTTGTTTGGTTTTTCTTGTGAACATGGTTTATTCTTTTTCCAAACAAGATATCAAATCACGTACTTTTGGTTTTCTTAATTCACTCTGTGGCGGAAAATCCTTTTCATAGTTTTTATGAATCTAAGTTACCACGCTTAGGTATTGCAACTGACGCAGGACAAATGCACTCTTCCTTCACCATACAAAAGAAACATACAGGAGGTTTTCTTCAATTTTGTAAAGAACCAACTGCCAATATATAAATTAGTGTGCATTACAACCGATGGAGCACCAGCAACGACTGGAAACAAAAACGGTTTTGTGGCATTGTGTCGAGCTAATGAAGATTTCCCTTCATTTTTTCATTCCATTGCATTATACATCAACAAGTTTTAAACACGGAGGAAATTATTGGCATTGCAACAAAAATCGTGAATTCCATCCGTGCACGTAGCTTGAAACGGCGGCTCTTTAAGTTGCAGTTGGAAGATAGGGAGTCAGCTGAACACACTGAGAAGTTCTTCACACGGACGTCAGGTGGTTGAGTCGCGGAAGATTTCTAGAAATGATTCAAGGATTATTGCCCGAAATAACAGCTTTTCTAGAAGAAAGAGGCGATGTTGAAAAACGAAAAATGCCTGACTGATTTGGCATTTTCGACTGACGTCACAATGCCCTTGAACACCATTAACTTGGAGTTTCAAGGTAAAGGAAAAACTATTATTTAGATGAGCAAGGATTCCTCAGTTGAATTATGATACGTATGAGGCATAATTATCAAATATTCTGGGACAATACGAAATGCGTGTCTATGATTGCAGTAAATTGGCAAATATAGGATCATTTATGAATTATCTTTTTTCATGTAAGAACATTGAGGAATTAGCTACTGAAAAAGCTAGTCAGTTTAATATTCCCGATATTCCCGATTCTTATTCTTTGCGAAAGGAAGTGTGTCTCTCACTTAAATTTGAAAAACTAGAGGGAAATATTTGGAATTAAAATTGGAAAAAGGTGCCAAATTGTGAGTTGAATGTCACTCTATGTGACATTTTCAAATATTTCCGCGAATTTGAATTCGAGAAAAGTGAGTCAATAAATCTAAATCAGGAATTTATTAAAGTGAATAAACGAATCAGGCAAAAACTGTAATAACACCGTACACAGGTGCTGGATCATATGTTATCAACGCTACAACCAGATATTTGCGAATAAAACGTAACATATTTTCCGCCAGTGGCGTGCTTTACGTATAATGGAATGTTTAAAGTGCAAAAGCAAGAATGATCCAGATGTAAGGGATCGCGATTTGCAAACTCATTTCCCCTGCGATGACTGTAAAAAAGGGTTTCGCAAAAAGTGTCAGCGCTTATCTTCTACTGAGGTAAGATGTTTGGCTCACGCTAACAGAATACCCAAATTCAAATGCGATATGTGCCTTTCCATGCCTAAGGGCAAAGATATGAATGTATTAATGGAATCGAATAAAAAATTAACTGAAGAATTGAATGCATTGAAGGAAAAGCGGAAAGTAACATCGAGTATTATACATCAACAAGTTGAAGAGGTACTTAAAGGCCTCCAAAAAGAAATGAGCAATAAATTCCAAGATTTAATGAATGACTGCATTAAGGGTCTCAAAACTACATTTGAAAGGAAACTGATGGAAATCGAGGGAACATCGGGCGAGGCCGTGCATCGTTACAAGAAATAAAGCAGATTGTCACTGAGGGAAAAATAGAACCTGAGAGCACACCACAGAAAACTAGCTACTCCCAAGTTGTGGGAAACTGCAAAAATATGATGGTTGTTAAACCGAGAACGACAGAAAACAGCTCCGATACTAGAGAGGATATCAAGAAAAGCATAAAACTAGTTGAGTTGAAGATAGGTATTTCAAACGTCAAAACGATAAACATTGGTGGACTTGCAATAGTCTGCAAGAATAATAGGGAGAGAGAAATAGTGAATAATGAAATTACAACTAAGCTAGGTGATAGGTACAATACTAAGTTACCAGAGGAACAAAAACCAAGAGTGAGAGTGACTGGCATCATAGAATCCTATAATGAAGAAGATTAATGAATGAATGAAGATTATCCACCAGAACGACCAAATACCCAAAATAAATGAAAAAAAATTATCGCTATTAAGAAGAAGAGAGATAAAATTATAACGCCATAATAGAATGCAATCCATCTACTTATAGTGAATTTGGGAGTTCTATATATATATATATATATATATATATATATATATATATATATATATATATATATATATATATATATATATATATAATTGTTTGCTGAAACAGAAGGCTTGGCAATTGCGATCCAGGACCAGGTTGTTTTCACAAGGAATTATAGAAAACATATCATCAAACAAAATATAGATGATTCTTGCCGTAGATGTTTCTGTTCTTCAGAAACAGTTTTTCATATATTATCATCTTGCTCAGTCCTTGCTTCAACAGATTATTTAGAAAGACATAATGCCGTCGCTAATATTATTCACTTCAATCTAGGAATTAAACATGACCTAATTCCAAAAAGAAAAAATTTCAAAAATATGAACCTGAGATTATTTGTGAAAATGACAAATATAAACTTTATTTTGATAAAACAATTCTGTGCAACAGAGCTGTAAAACACAATAGACCAGATATCGTTCTTAATGATAAACAGAATCAAATAACATATATAATTGATATTGCTATACCCGACACACATAATATACAAAATAAATACAATGAAAAAATTTCTAAATATATGATGCTTGGCGACGAGATTAAAAAATGTGGAAAATGAAGAAAATATTTATTCTACCGATTATTATTTCTACAACAGGAGTTATTCCTAGAAATCTTCACAAAAGTATTGAGATTTTGGGTCTGAAGAAAATTTGTTTGAACAGTTACAAAAGATAACAGTCATCAAATCTTGTAATATTCTTCGTAGGTTTCTTTCCGAAAATAATAATGAGGTAGAGTCATAGGTTTCTCTTTAGTTTATACTGCTCAGAATCTCATTTCATATTTTATTTATTTGTTTATATAAATGTAATATAATTAACTGACAATTTTGTCATATTTATATTCAGAGCAGTATTCTATTCGATCGTTCACCACTTCACACAAAGGAAACTATTAATGAGTAACATTCAGTGTTACTTGACTAAGGTCCGTACACTGGATTTTTCCGGGAAGAAAGCCTCTGACACTACTCGTTGGTACATTGATATCATTGTCTGATGATGCTATAGTATGTATATATTCTGGTAGATTGATATATTCTCATAACATTTAACGTTATCCTAATATATAATTACTCCAGGATATGTTTTGATCATAATCATTGCCTGGCAATGGTATTAATTACCGGGTGGTGGATTTATATTTTTCATGAAATCAGTTTAATTGCATGAACAGATATATGGGCAACTCGTCGGGGTAAATATATATATATATATATATATATATATATATATATATATATATATATATATATATATATATATATATAAATGTCAATCTGTTATGTGTTTGAGTACCTAAACCTACTGAGGTGCTACAAATGTGCAGGATATCACCACGTTGCCAAGGAATGTGCCAAAGAGCAGGTATGTTTCAATTGTGGTAGTGAAGCTCACCATACTAAGGACTCCAGCAGCGAACATAAATCCTGCCCAAACTGCAAAGGTGTTGGTAAAAATTTCATACTAAAACTATCTACTGATCATGGCCCTTTTGACTCTGACTGTCGCATGCTCCAGAAGAAAATTAATGAAGAGAGAGACAGAATAACTATAAGGAATAGCAGTTTCAGAATATGACGATTTAACAAGCCAGAGGACAAATGCCAAAAAAACACAGAAGATTTTTCAGAAAGAGGAGGAAATTTGAACAGTACACATGAACATCTAAGGTTAAAAGAAAGTACTCCAATCCTCAATGGTTTACTGGTCAATATAAGATCTTTACCATCGTGTTTTAATGTTTTCAAACAGAAAATAAAGAAGAAGGATTATAACTTAATAGGAATTTGCGAGACCTGGCTCAACAAGGATATCGCCTCTGACTGTGTTCACTTACCAGGATACCAATTTTGGCGGAATGATAGGCCCACACGAGGATGAGGTGTGGCCTTGTATGTTCAAGATTTCTTAAAAACTAAATTATTTTACGCTAGTGACTATAACTCTTGCGCAATTGATCAACAGTGGCTAATTATTAAGTTGAGAAACCGTAAACTGGGAGTTGGTGTAGTGTACAAAACTGATGATGGTGACAATTCACTAGCTGAAATTGATGAAGTTTTGAGTAGAATATTTCTACTAGGTAAATTATATTATGTTGTTAGGAGATATCAATATAAACATGCTGAATCCTAGATTGAAGAAACTAGCACTTTTCTAGATATTGTAGGTGATTAAAGCTTGGTCCAGATTGTAACTCAGCCCACTAGACTAACTAAGACTTTCGAATCTCTAATAGATGTAGTATACATTTCCAGGAGTGACTTGAGTCGTTCAAACGTTGAATATTCTTTGCATGGCTACACAGATCATTGTTGTGTGGAATATGAGCTTAACATATCGATTACTGAAGGGAAGGAACGACAGGTAACTATTAGGGACTTATATAATTTCAATATGAGTGATTTTGCTCGTGGCGCAAACCGTATGAACTGGAATAGAATTGACTCTTTTACCTCAGGGGATGATAGGGTTAATTGCCTTAATAATATGATTTTAGCTTTATTCAACTTCCATGCGCCTCTGTAGCTCGTCACTTTGAAAAGGAAGAAATCACTTCCTTATATCACGTCCACAGTCAAAATTATGATTAAGTTGAAGAGAAAAGCGTACCGAAAATATCTTAAAACTAGGTCAAACAGCAGTAGAGGATACTATGTAGATATACGAAATCTTCTTGAAAAAGTAATAAAGAATGAGAGAGCAGCCTACATGAAATTTGAAATAAGGAAGTGTAAAAATGACTCCAAGCAAAAATGGAAAAAACTTAGGGAATCGGATATTAATTCTAGAAGTCATTCAGGAGATCATGATCTTTCTAATTTAGGCTGAGATGTGGATGAGCTGAATGAGTATTTCTTGAGTGTGGGTGATGGTGTTGATGTGAGTGAGAATTTGAGTGACCATTTCAATGAGAACCGTTTCAACTTAAATATTTCCGTTTCATTTGCCGAAGTTGACGATGAGGCTATCTCAAAGATAGTCAAATCAATTAAAACAAATGCTAATGGAGCCGACGGTAAAAACCTTAAGATGCTGAAGCTTTTTTTGCCTCATTGTGCTAGTGAAGTTTGTGGTATAATTAATCTTTCTCATGGTAGCAGTGTAATGCCACAGATTTGGAAGCACTCATTGGTCACACCCGGTCTCACATCCGGGTTGCTTTGATGATTTGAGACCAGTGAGTATTTTACCCACTATGTCAAAAATATTAGAGAAAATTGTAGCTGACCAATTAGTTTCATATTTGGAATTGAATAATGTATAGCCTCGTTTTCAATCTGGCTATGGAACACAAACAGCACTACTTAGAGTTCTAAATGATGTTTGTTCTGCTTCAGATAAGGGGATGATGACGGTGATGCTGTTCTTGGATCAAAAAAAAAGCATTTGATCTTGTGGGTTCATTGCTCATATTGGCCAAACTAAGATAAATAGGTTTGGATGACGTCAGCTGTGAGTGGTTCGCGTCATACAATCGTTACCAGAGTGTTATAGTGGGTGGCATATGCTCAGAAATGAAGGAAACAACGCGGTGTCCAGTAGGGCAGTATACTTGAACCGATTCTCTTCCTCATTTATACTATGGATTTACCAAGTGCCATCACTCACCCATGTCTTGAATACTGCATGTATGCTGATGATCTTCAGATTTATGTTCATGCCGAAGAATCGAATATCGATGACGCCGTAAGAGTTCTAAACTCTGCTGCCAGCAGTATATCATCTTGGTGCAGTGAAAAAGGGTTGATGATCAACCCAATTAAGTCTTCTGCCATGATTATTTCTTCAAAGCTCTCCCAAGTTGATACGTTACAGATTGATAACATTTCCATAAATAACATCAGAGTGCCATGGGTGTAAAGTGTAAAGAACTTAGGAATTATCCTAGATTGTAAGTTGAACTTTGAGCAACATATAAATTCCATTTATAAAAAGTCTTACTATAAGCTCAAGATGCTATATCAACATAAACATAAACTGGACCAGGACACAAAGTTGAATCTTGCAAAAGCTTTAGTTTACCCTCACTTCAATTATTGTAGCTCTGTGTATTACTTTTTTTTGACAGATGAAAATAAGAGGAAATTGCAAAAAATCCAGAACTGTGTGGTCAAATTTGTTTGTTGGGTTCCTTTTGGCAGTCGTATAACACCTTTTCTTGAGGATATAGGCGAAATTAACACATACAGCTATGTCTCACTGCATTTTGTTTCGTTTTGCCACATACTATTGCACAGCAGATGCCCAGACTATTTGTATGAACTCATCGAAAGGAGGTCAGATATTCATACTGTCAATTTTAATGTGAGGGTGGACAAATTTTATATTCCTCAATACAAAACGTCTAGATTCAGGGGAAGTTTTTCATATCTTGCCCCTTCTTTTCTGAATGATTATCTGAACGAACTGAAGTTGAGTGAATTGAAATTCAAAAAGGCTGTACGCAAAATATTGTGTGATAAATTATTGTAGTATGTGGAATTTTTATATTACGGAATCTTTTTTTTTTGTTTGTTAGGTTAGTTAGGTTAATTAGGTTAGTAAGGATTATGTGGAAGATCTGTTTGCAGAACATAACTCCTATTGTGCAATTTTGTTCAACTATGCATAATATATATAAATTTAATATTTATTTATTTATTAATATGAACTCATGTTCTGTTGGAAATGAGTTGGTGCGGATTATATCAGATATACATCTCAAAGCTACAGCTCTGATACAAATTTCTGGTGTTTTATATCTGAAAATAAATATCCGAATCAAAGGCAAATCGCCCTTCAACTGACGGCAATGTCAACTTACTCGTGCGAGTCTGCATTTTCTGAAATGAAGATAATTGAGATCACCAGCAGTTCAAGTCTGAGCACCTCTGCCCAAACTTACTGTGACTTACTTATATTACTAGCCTAATTACAAATTGAGTAGTGGAGAGGTATTTATGTCTAGCTGGCTGTTAAGGGCGATTTCACTCCGAATCAAAGGCAAATCGCCCTTCAACTGACGGCAATGTTTGGGTCAACTTACTCGTGCGAGTCTGCATTTTCTGAAATGAAGATAATTAAGATCGCCAGCAGTTTAAGTCTGAGCACATCTGCTCAAACTTTCTGTGACTTACTTATATTACTAGCCTAAATACAAATTGAGTAGTGGAGGGGTATTTATGTCTATCTGGCTGTTAAGAGCGATTTCACTTGGGTTTTTAGGAAGTTTATTGATTCCAAAATTTCCAACAGACTCATTTTCTTTCCTTTGTCGCAGTTATGAATAATTTTCATATTATCTAATGATATTGAATGTTCTGTGGTTTTAATATGTTCATATTGGAGAATTATTATCAAAGGATAAGTTAATTTTGTAAACTCCTGATTTTTTGAATTTGTCTAGTTTTTGTTTAGCATTGAATAATAATCTGCTCAAATTCAGACCACTTGAGAAAGAAGTGGTTATTTCGAATTTGGAAAAAAGTTGCTTCAGTTATTGGAGAGAGGACCTGCGTAGTTGTAAACTATTCAAGTTCAAAAATTCATTGTTTGCAATAAGTGTACGGTAGCTTATGTTGGGCAGATTGGTAGCAATTTTGAAACCAGATATAAAGAACACTTATTCTTATAATAATTCTCCAATATGTCAACATATAAAAACCACAAACATTCAATATCATTAGATAATATCAAAATTCTTCATAACTGCGACAATAGAAAGAAAATAAATCTGTTGGAATGTTCGGAAATCAATAAACTTTGTAAAAACCCAAGGGAGATCACCCTTAATAGCCAGCTAGATTTGATGAGACAAATATCTTCCGCGATAAACTTCGCCAGGAGACTACATATGTAAACTTGAGACAAGAAGAATTATTCAAAATTCCGTAGATCAATGAATAATCCTTCCTGACAAGAGCTAGTTCCCAAATCTGCTCGCCATGCATGCAGCCCCCAAGAGTCACAATAGTGCAACTAAGCAGGGTGCCCAGAAACGAAGCGGCAGATTGCAGTTTCGTCCGGTAGTGAGTTCACCATCTCGGTCCATAGAGGGCGACTCTCGTACGTATATACGAGATGCGTCCTTTCTGGAATCAATAGGGTACCCCGATGTAGCATGTTAGGATGATGAGAAGCGATATGCGATACTGATGAGCTCCTAATAAAGACGAAACTGCCGTCTGCCGCTTCGTTTCTCGGAATCCTGCTTAGCCCTAGTGTGACTTTTGGGTGCTGTGTGCATGGCGGGCAGATTTGGGAACTAGCTCTTGTCAGGAAGGATTATTCATTGATCTACGGATTTTTGAATAATTCTTCTTGTCTCAAGTTTACATAGCTAGCTAGATATTAATACCTATCCAATGCTAAATTTGTTATTGGGCTAGTATCTGCATAAGTGGATTCGTTTCCTGTAGTTGACCACTTGAAAATGACTTGACAGTCGAAACCATTCTTATTTGTGAAAATAAAATTGTGAGAAGTATAAAATATATTTTACTTCATCTTCGTTAAAAATGAATTTCCATAAAATGAATAAAGCATCAATATTACTCAGTATTCATGTGAATACAGTGACAACGTACGCGAACTCTCTTATATGTCCGAAGTAACTACATAATCTTATTAGTATAAAAATTATATGAAAGGAAGGAACTTTTAGTTCAAAATCCACCAGTTGAGTGAACCGAAATGTGAATTCTAAACTCCTGAAGTTCAAAAGGTTAGATACGAACGCCTCTTATTTAATGAACTGACGTGACGGTATATTACTTTGACCTTTCAAAATAACATTAAGGTAAAATGATGTATATACACCCACAGTTTTCTTTAGAAAACATGCATTCCTGAAATATATTATTTACACTTTCAATAACGCAAAACAATGTGATAGGTATGAACAATTATTGAATCTGATAAATGTTGGCGAGGTTCAATGAATAATATGACCCATTTTATTCTTATATCGAGGAAACTACAAGCTGTTTCGGAATGCCGTGGTTTTAGCCACATAGAGTTCTACTTATAATGAAGAAGACTTTGTACGATATACATACTCACTACACTAATATGATTAAATATGGTACATATTAATCAAGATCACTGTTGTATGCTACTTGATTGTTGGATAATACGTTACTACGATATTGGTTGGATATGAAGTTACTGAGATGATAGCTGAATTGTAAGTGTCCCTTTGCTCGAGCATTCCTTTCGAGGTAGAGTTATATGATCTATACACAAGTGGTCACCCGAGTTTTGTGGTAACACAAGCCATACGAGTCTATATGAGTTGAATTTGTATATTTATATTGGAAATCCAGAATGAAATTTGTCACTACTATCATAGTCCTCATCAGCAAGGATTGTTGGATAGTTTTCGAATTATTAAACCTTTCTTCCTGATAAAATTGTAATAAGAAATGATCATGCAATACTGATACCTTTTTTTATACCTCTAAAGATCTCAACCGATATTTTGGCACACTCTGTCAAAATGAAATGTTCTGTTTTCTGCTTTCTTACAGTATTTCGTAGAAATTCATCGATCAACAGCGAGCCACCCTGTGTATTTCTTATTCCGTAGTGATTGTTATAATTGAGTCTTTAACGAAAAACTCTCTAAGAGACGACTACTCAACCACTCAAAATTGAATAGGGTAAAGAAAACTCTTCACAATGGAGTATAAGAAAAGTTATTTTGTCGAATCTTTTTTTGCAGAAAATCATTTCTTATCTCAATGGAGCCACCTTGAATATTTTGGCCTTTTTCGAGATCATTGCAAAAAGGAAAAACAAATTAATTTGTATCAAGAAAAAAATTATTTTGAGGGTACTTGGTGCCTGTATGCATTAACCAATGAATTACTATGAGGTTTTAGAAGAGAAGAGAAGTTTGTTTTGTTGTTATGTCTGTTGAAAGTTATTTTACAAACTACAACAATCTTAAAAAGGTTTTATTTGTATATCACTTTCTTATTCATTTAATGAATAATTGATCCAAATTATGTATGACCACAAAAAAAATTTAACGTTGATCATTGCTTTCAAACATTAGTCAAACACGCAATCTGTACGACAAATTTATGCAGCTTTCGCATTTCTTGTACATCGTTTAATTTTTTGAAGTAGACACTTTTCCTCTTCACGGAGAGGTTTACCGAATAACTGTAGATTTTGCAGCGATACAAATCCTTATGTATTTCGAGAAACCCACACTCAATATCTGAAAAAACTGGTTCTCTGTTTATTCCTGGTAATTTAAACGGCGAAATACATCTCGATATGCAAAAAATGTGATTGATGCATTGACAACAGAAACAAGATGGAGCTTCTCCTCACAAGTTTGCCAATACTTCTATTTTCAATATCATGGTAGTTGGATTGCATTGTCCCATGATGTAATATGTCCGATCTCTTGACTCGAACCCTCTAGACTTTTTCATGTAGAGGGACATCTTAAGTCCAAAATTTTTGTGATTCAGTTTGAAAATTTGGACGATCTATACCTGAGAATTGTAGATGAGCGTCGGCATGTTATAGGTGGTTTTGACTCAAGATCATATTATTGTAAGGAAATGGATCGATAATGACAAAATCTTTTTCAGATTGTTGTAGTCTGTAAAAACTGGTTTCAAAAAACATTACTACCAAACCTATTTTCCTAATCTATAATCTCAATAAAATTTATTTACTGGTTAATGCACGCAGGCGCTATCTACACTCGAAAAGTTTCCTCTCAAAACAAAAATGAATTTGTTTTCCTTTTGATCAGTAATCATGAAAATAGCTAAAATATTCAAGGTGGCTCGTTTGAAATGAAACGATGATTTGTTATGAGAAAGATTCGTCAAAATTACTTTTCTCATTCTTCGTTGTTAAGAGACTTCGAAATGCGGTATCTCTCAACCCCTTTGCCCTATGTAATTCTGAAGAGTTGCTCGTTAAAGCCTCACCCCTCCTCACGTAATCATTTTATGATGGTAGGGATACCCAATGATTAAAGAGTGGTCGGGAAAAAACATTTATTTTTATAAAGCAGGACATCAAGAAGTCCGTCATGAATATCGGCACTTGGGACTATAACTCTTTGTGTCCCCCTTCCTCATACCGATATCCCCTGCTCAATCCTTACAAAGTGCATAATAGAGCAATCTTCAGCAGATCGCTCACTTGCAGCATTTCCGCGCCCAGTCGGTTACGCCTAACCTATAGCGGATCCATGCTAGTTATGTGGTGATCAAATTAATTGATCCTTCGACCCCAATTTCAATCCACCTGCACTTATTATTCTTTAGTCCTATCTTGCACATATGATATCTGAACTTGCCATGATGCTTTACTATCTGTGCCAGGAGCCGTGCATTAGTTCGACGACCTTCAAGTGCCCACCTTGTCGAGGTTTAACTAGGTGATGTACCATTGCCTTGGACGAGCGACAACCTCGAGCATTCAACAATTCCCTATGTTGTTTCACTAGCCAGACCCCCGGCTTTGCCTCAACAACACAGTGTGAGATCCCAACCGCAGACCCTAGACCCAGTAAAGCATTTTTAGCTTTAGCAATATGCAGACTGCCTATCTGCAATCTCATTTCCTCTGATCCGGTACCTAAAGGAGATGGATATGGTTGAGTGCTTGAATGTACTACCAGACCACCTAATAAGTAATCCTGTGTGCGCTCAGGTTCCCAGACCAGCCCGACTGTTGTGCAAATCGATATCAACTCATTTTTTGTACCCAGTTCAGTTTTCAATTGCTTAGGCAACCTCTCATTATCTTTACGAGACAGAAGATGCTTTTGCACAAGCTGCAAGCCCAAATCGAAAAGGAATTCTCTTCTCTTTTGTATATTCTTAGTGTTGCTTTGATATATTATTCTAGCATTGATACCCCGACGTTCATCATTGAAAAAAAAATGGTTAGTGGTCATCTACTGTTACGTGATACGTCATAATTTCTGCATAGTTCGTCGACCACATCTACTCCGCATTTGGTGAAATTATAAAAATCTATTACCTCAGGTTTTTTCGCTTCTCCAGTTCTTTCAGCTATTTTATCGTCGTAGTGAAGCGTAGAGGCAACCAGTACTACTTGTTTCTTCTTCGGTATATATGATAATATGGTAGTGTCCTTTTGAAAACCAAATTTGGTAGAAAAGACTTCTCGATTTCTAGTATCTACTACATTTTCTTATGGTGCCAACGGAAGTAAGTTTGTGATTTTTCAACAGATGGGTAACCAGCGGAAAACTGGTAAACCAATAGTCGAAAGTCACATTTCGGTTAGTACTGATGGGTGCCACTAATCTGTCAACAACATCGAACGGTGAATAGGATACTTTGAATGGGCCATCTTGTTGTTGACCCATATATGGTTCCATATTCACCACATAATATGATTTTACATAAACTAAAGCGAATATTTTCAATCCATACTTTAAAGCTTTATTTGGCATATATACTCGAAAAGGACATCGACCACGAAATGCAGGCAGTTGTTCATCTATGGTGACGTACTCGCTAGGAGAATAAGCGCCTTGACAGTTTGCAACAAACTTAGTGAACAATGCTCTAATGTGGGTGAATTTATCAATTTGTAGCCTAATTTGTCTATTTTCAGAGTTATCAAAACGCAAGCATCTGAGTAGTAATTGAAATCTTTGCAGAAACATAACTCTTCTGAATATATCAATACCCAAACCATTAGTTTTCAATAGGTCCTCTAGATTCAAACGATTCGTTTTGTACTCCCCAGATAAGACAAAGAGACCCAAAAAAGCACGAAGTTCGGCAGCATCCACTTCTTTGACCACATATTTGTGCTGATCATCATAAAGATCCCGAATAGTAGCCAGACGCTGATTGATATATCTTATAATACTAGTAATAACTACCTCATCAAAAAAAATATCGAAGCATTCTTCAGCTGTTTTGCGGTTCCTTGCAGCAGGCCGTACTATTGAGAACTCACTTCTAATTATGTTTTCCGATCTGGTTCGTGCTGATCGGTTGGACAATTTTTTGACCACATGGTTTTCTCATCTCTTCCGATGAAACAATTTTCTGATGATGTTGTATTAGATGATGTTGTTTGATTATCATCTTGTTCATCTTCTGAGGCGGGGGCGCTGACAGTTTCCGTGTTTGTGATGCGCAATTGAATAACACTCTGGGTGATTTTAAACCGACCACACCAACGCCGGGTTAAATATGATTTACCTTAATTTTCAGAATCTGTATATTTTTGTTATAGGTGCTATTATGAAATGAAGTCGAAAAGAAAAAATTCAACATGTTAAGGCTACAATGTGCGAAGATTCCGCATATCTGGTTTCTCCCTTGGAGACTCCAAGGAGCAGTATTCCCGAAGAAACGAGAAGACGTAAGTGAATTTTTCAGTTCAATCAATTTCATTGTGTTTTAAATTGAATAATGCAATATTTTCTAATGTTCTTTGCTCAGAAAGATCCATTAAGTGATTTCATTGAACTTTGGCAAAATTTCTATTATAGATAAGAATACTATGCTCTTCGCTTGGAGATCGTCTTTAGAACGACCTGGGATATTTTCACTTTGAATAGTTTGTGATAATCGGAAATGGGTTTTATGAAAAGAAAATTTGGAAAATCTGACTAGCGAACTGAATGGGAATATAGTATATATATATATATATATATATATATATATATATATATATATATATATATATATATATATATATATATATATATATATATATATATATTCCCATTCAGTTCGCTGGTCAGATTTTTAAAAAGAGAAGTCGGAAAATTTATGAGTTTCGTTGTACTTTCGATCATATTTGACAAAAAGAACGTAATACTACACTGCGCCAAGAAATTAACGCATAATTTCAATATTTCAAATTACTATTTTGGAAGACAGATAATTATTAACACATGTTTTTCATGTAATGGTTTTGATTCAAGAATCTAGAATTGGTGACATATTTCAATTCTACTTGAAATAAGATAATGAAGTTGAATGACATTAAATTATAGCAAGGCTAGTTGAAATAAAATTACAATTGAATCTACCTATAAATTACCTATGCCTAGCTAGATCAAAGTCCCTTATCTCAGTGTTTGAGATCTTCGTCCAGAACCTACGTCCTAGATATATAGCCTTAGAAATAATAATCATCACTTCATTCAACTAGCTTTATTACAGTTGTCATATTTTTCGAACGGCTGTCAAAATTTCTTCGTAAATTTTTCTTCAAATTAACCAAGTTCCACGAAGAAATAATATATAGGCGATGTCAACCCAGATTATTGGGTCCATAATGATTCTAAAACATCTATAGATCATAATCGGCATCACTTGGAAGACTGAACCTGGCCATCGGGGCTCTCTCGGTCAAACAGAGATGGAATTTGAGGAAATATCGTAAAATTATGTATTTTTTTATTATCTCCTTAGTCCTTTTCATGACCTTGCTTGCTATGTAAAGTCTTTTCTTAGATTTGTTTAGACATATAAGAATATAAGAATTTTGATTGTAAAAATATTTTTCTGCTGTTTTTCTTTTTCCATTGTTTCAGATTCCTGTCCCAAACCCCCTTCCTTTCAGCCTTGTGTTCGTTTGAAAATCATGGAATGCAAGAGAGAATGAAGCGGCTAAGCAGAAAAATCTTTGGTACTCTTTTTGTACACACGACACTTACACAACATAAACAGACAAGCTATTGCTAGTGTAATAGCGACAGGGAAACGAGTTTTTTCCTCAGGTTTTTTCACTCGTTTATTGAATCATATACAAGAACTTGTGTTTTTCTGACACACACCAAAATTATAGATATAAGCATTTATTGAAAATATAATAATTCAAATTTTTGTAAATTCTCTCCTTTCAAAAGATATATATATATATATATATATATATATATATATATATATATATATATATTACAGAATAATTATCGAGGTCACAGTAACTGACTAATGAATTTCTAACTATAATCAAGGTAACTAATGAAAAAAACTTGACTACAAAGTTTAACCAATTACAATGAAGGAGTCTCAGACAAGATGAATTCAAACAACAAAAGTACTAATTTTCAATTTAGAACAATTTGAGCTTTTCAACAAAATGAAACTCAATTATAGAGCTCAGTCAACGATCAATGAAGATAGAAGAGAAGAAATGGATCATAAAGATGAAAACTTAGCTTAACAGCCTAGGTAGCTGCACGGTTAGTGCGCAAGCATATTGGAACTGCTAAGTCGAGGCTCCTGGTTCGAATCCGGGGTCAGGTTATGGATGTTGTCCTTGAACAAAAAGTGCTGAATTTGAAAGAGTCGCCTAGAGAGGGCATAAACTTCCGACGACCAGATAACTTGTAATCCTTGTGGTGGCAGTTATCATTGCACGGTCTAGGAGAGTGCTTCGGAATCCACTATAAACTGTAGGTCCAGCTGTGTAAATGGGCTAAGTTCCCGAGCACATTGTTAAAAGAAGCAAGCAATCAAAACTTAGCTTTTAGGACTTAGGTTAATTCCCTCGATGGTTGGATAGTGTTTTATATCGGTTTTCTGGTATTCCTGTATCTTACAGCTTACAGGTTACTTCATTGGCTGAATATAGTTCCCAAGGTGAGTGCCCTAGGTGGCAAGAGTAGTAGTTCCCTAAAGACGTGGTTACCCCAGTCGTGAAATATCAAAGTTTGGCATAAACATGAACACTGGTAAAATATCTTGGCGGTGAAAACAATCTATAACAATACCATATCTCTCGAATATATATTTTTGAAATGAACAGAATGAATTTGACTTACCCTTGGACTAGCAGATATCGATCTAGGTTAATATAACGAAAAAAAATTCGAAATCTTTCCACTCTCTTATTGAATTCATTGTCGAGGAAATACGGCAAAATTACTAACCACTTATAACGCCTCAGACGATTAGAATTTATCCAGAAAATTGAAAGAATACTTAATTAGTTTTACTGAAAATTATTCCCTCCAATCGCTCCAATAAAATCACAAACGATTCCGAAGATTTCTAAATGGAAAAAGAGCGAATCTAATGAATTCCGAACTTATCTAGACTCGTTTCTATGAAATGACTAACTATTAACTAATGAAAAAGCGAAATCATTCTCTTCACAACAATAGAGTGGAAATGAAACATAGAATGACTACAGCTTTCCGTTCTCCCACAGAAACGAGAAAACGATCTTCTCTTCTGATTTACAATTAACCAGTGAACAACCTAGATCACTACCAGCGATATCTTACGGACATAACTATAATTTTCATTGGGTATTATTACCTGTAGATTCTTGATTCGAATTTCAAACTGTTTGAATATTTAACTTGATGAAATGAGATTGAATTATTAATAAAATTATGAAAACTGAGTTTAAAAGATATAAATGATTAATTCGAAAAATCGGACTGTTAGAATATTGTCGGACATATGCTTGCAAAATTCGATAATTTTACTCTGCGCACATGTTTTTCTCTTGAGAAATGAAATAAAAGAAAGAAATTGAGATTTTGCAAAAAACCCCCGTATTGATAACAGCAAATGCTTATGAATTTTTGCAAGTAGCGTTTGTTCTTCTTAGAAATTTGAGTGACCCATTCAACTGTTTCCAGAATGATCCGCAGGAACAGGGAGACTGGTCGTCTTAAAACGAAACTTGAGCAACGGCGATCTCGAGCAAAATTGGCTCGAGATGGCTTCATGATAGTTATTTAAGAAATTCTTCGTTGAGACAACGGTTCACTGCTAGGCATCTTCAAATACCATTGGATACGACAATGTCTCAGGACATTTGGTTTGATGCATTGTATCGCAGTTTGAGGACCAGCTCTAACCGCAGCATATCAAAGAGCCCGATTGAATTTTGCCAGGGAACATATCAATTGGTTAGAAGCTCACTAGGAGAGAATTTTATTTACAGATAATATTTTCTATTTTTCATTGCGATCGACGTTCACTAGTGTACAAACTTCGAAGGAACTTCTTTGAACGCTCGCACTGATCTAAGCATCGTGAATAATGAACATTGAATACTCACAGATACGTTTTAGACATCTGAGAAGAACGTGTCGCACCATTTGCGGCAAACATGGGTGAAAAATTTTCGTTTATGCAGGATAACGCCAGACCCCACCAAGCTCGTATCATTAGCTAGCTCCTTCATGATCACGAAATTAATGGAGTAGCCTACCAGATTTCAATCAGATTGAAAATGCTTGGGAGATTCTCTATAGAATATTAAGAAGCCAGCAAAACCAACCTACTGAATGCATAAGAAAGCTATAAGGTCATTAATTTTGAGTGTGAATCATAGATGTCAGGCAGTATTTCTCGACTGGGGTGGAAATATTCGATACAGCAGGCTTTTTCATTAGTAATTTTATATCAATTTCTATGAGTGCCATTTTCATTTCGATTGTTCTCAAGCATTCCTTAGTGCTGGTGCAATACTGGAACAAGAGTTCTTCTATATATCTAAACTTCTTCTGAATAAATTTGAATTTTTGATTTTGTGCCTTAATTTCTTGGCGCTGTGTAATAATGGCAAATTTATTGTTATTGAATGTTTCATGAAATATGATCACAATATTTTGCATATATACACCGAAATTGCTGAGCTTGATAATAATGAATTATCAATTTCAATTGATACGCACTGTATCTGAGGATAATAACATAGAATGGATAAATCTATATAATGAAACTTTTCTAATCAATTCTAGTTATAGTGCAACATGACAAATTAATTGAATTATTTACCGACTGAATTTATTCTCTGAATGAAATGGGTTGATGAAAATCTTGAATGACTTTAATAGCCGATTAGATCAAATACAACAAAATAGGATTAGATAGTGGTATAGATATGTCGACGACATATTATGTTGTTTTACAAGAACTAATCGTCAATTAGATTAATTCGAAAACGTATTGAATAGATAACTGTATGATTCTTGAACAAGATGTAATAACAATCCGATACTGAATGTTTCATGGAAGTACATAATGATTTTGAAAACACATTCCCAATAATTATTAAAGGCTAGATGAAAAATAGTCAAACACTGTACGTATCAATACCCTTCTTTTAGCTATGCATCGCACACTTATGATGAAAATATTTTCCGCCGGTAAGGCGTTATTCAACCTCACAATTGCAAATTAACATCGAAAGCCTGCCTGAAAGACTTAGGACTGAGTAAATGAACTTGTCAGAATCCTTTATGGGTTGTTTACTGATGACACGCCATGCTTATATTACCTAAAGAAAATCGGATTGGCAAAAACAAAAACGTGCTATTTCTTCTTCTTCACATGCCATGCCCACCTAGAGCATTGACGATAAAAAGGATGACTTGAATTTTGTCGGCACCTTTTCTAAATGAAGATGTACTTTGTTCGAATCACTGGCAAAGGTTCTTAGGCCATGATGTTCGACGACAGCCTGGCCCGCGGTAACCTGCGATTTTCTCCTGAATTATTATTTTTAACATATTGTATTTGTCGTTACGCATAATATGACCAAAATATTCCAATTTTCTCTTTTTGATTGTATTTAGAACCTTTGTTTCCTTATTCAGTCGATGTAAGACTTCAATGTTTGTAATTCGGTCGGTCCATGAAATTTTTAACATCCTTCGATAGGCCCACATTTCGAAGGCTTCCAGTCTCTTACACATGGCCTCTGTAAGGGCCACGCTTCGACACCGTATTGGAGGATACTGAATACTTAACACCGCAATAATCTGATCCTGACGGAAACCTTCAGCTGTCTACTGGTAAGAACTTTTTCATGTTTGTGAATGCTCGTCTAGCTTGTTCAATGCGGCTCCTGATTTCATGTGCCAATTACCAATCCTAGTTTATATGGCATCTGCAGATACCTGTAAGAGGCAACACGTTCTATAACTTTGTCCCCAACTGAAAGTTTCTTTTGGTAGTCTATGTGTCTTTTACTTACTGCTAGCCATTCTGTCTTTTTCGCATTCAGTTTTATTCCCATTAATTTACTGTGGTCCGACACAGATGTTACAAGTTCTTGCAAATCTTTCAGGTTTGTAGCCAGTAGAACTGTGTCATCAGCGAACCTTAAGTTATTGACCGTGACACCGCCGACGATTAGTCCAACAGCTTTATCATCCAGAGCTTCTCTAAATATTCTCTCTGCATACAGGTTAAAAAGCAGTGGCAAAAAAGCAGCCCTGACGTACCCCTCTCTTTATTTCTATTTCTTCTGACATATTATTGTCCACTCTGACGGCTGCCGTTTGATTCCAATACAGGTTGGCTATAATGCGGATATCACAACATCCAAACCCAGATCTTTTAGTATGTCAACTAGCTTATTATGTTTCACGATGTCGAAAGCCTTTTCGTAATCAAGAAAACAGGCGAACACATCGACATTAACATCACGATAACGCTGTACCAGAACTTGGATACTGAAAAGGGCCTCTCTTGTTCCGAAACCACCCCGAAACCCAAACTGAAAACCGCTAAGGGTTTTCTTCACATTTGCAATATATTCTAAGGTGTATTATCTTCAGGTGTATTTTTAGTACGTGACTCATTGAGAATGGTCTTTGAAGTACTTTGCACTGGGTTTCTTGGGTAGGGTAAAAAAGTTGGTTTTAACCGATCTCTGGGTATTATTCCTGTTCTATAAATATCATTTAACAGATCCACCAGTACGGAAAGGGTGTTGTCTTCATTAATTACTTTTAGAACATACGTAAATTCCATCAGATCTAGGTGACCTGCCGCATTTTGCTACTCACATAGCATGTTCTACTTCCGCTTTTGTTATATCGAACGTGCTACTGCTGACTATATATCCTGCATATTTAGGAAGGATCTTATCTAATAGAAACAGAGATAAGGATATTCCACTTTTCAAACCCATTGATAGGACCCGAAAGGTAGCAGTACAATGACTGAGCAAACTCTTTTCACTGTCGCATAGGTAGACATACGTAGATCCTTGGTCGTTGGACCCCTAATGGGCATAATCTGAGCTAATATTCTGCTCGCAAGAGGAATTACACATTACTATCAAGCTGTACTGCAGACATTGGCATATGATTTCACGTCGCTTATGGCGCAGGAATGCCGTTTAACTCTTGCCATATTGAAGGAAGGCAACATATTCCAACTGAAGTGGGTTCCGGGCGAGTCGGGTATAGGGGCCAAAAAAAAAACACAGTCTCTAGCGGCTGTTTTGAGTATCATTGGGCTGGAGCCGGCGCTCAGTATTCCCTTGGAAACCGGTAGTTTTCAGTTAACCTTTGACTGCGAGAGCCAAGTCTTGGTTCACACTGTGAAGATTAGACTAAAACCACTTAACCGCCATATTAACGGAGCACTGTCGCCTCAGAAGTCATCAATTAAGTTAGGATTCATCGAAATCTTCTCATGTTGTTTTTGCGAAGAGGAGAAAGAATCAAGAAAACAGGTCATGTGCGAATGTCCGTCTAGAGACATGATCAAGGTGAAGGAATCTCTCAAACTGGAAATCTGACCTGAACTTCTAACCTTTATAAAAAGGATGGCATTTGTGGGTGAAATTTAAGGCGTAGCATGCTACAATAGGCCATTGAGTCACAATGGCGCGGCTACCACATTGTGTAATATCTTACTGATAGGCATCTTTGTTGCATAATTCTCATCAGATGATCGAGTATTTCTCGAGAGATAATTTGTCCAGGACATCAACAGATATTCTGAAATTTTGTCCCTTTACAAACTATGTTGGAGCATATCCCAAGCTTTATTGCATTCAATTAAGTTAGGTGATTGGGCAGACCATTGTAAAATGTTTGAGAACATAATAGCTTTCTAAAAGAACTGGAACTGTTATTGAGGTGTCGTTATCGGACTTCTTAATATTATGAGGAATTGGAAACGGTAATTGAGTTAATAGCAAAAGAGGACGTGGTAATAATAATTGGAGATGAAAATGCAAAACTGGGCAGAGCGGAAATTTATGTCTCTATTACAGTAGGTGAAAATAAACATAGGGGGAATGATAGTAATGAAAAATTTGCTCAAACTTATAGCACTGGCTATTGAAAAGGAAATGAAAATAATGAGTACTCGCTTTAAGGGAAGGAAATTTATGAGGGGACATGCCCGATACCTGGAAGAAACGAATTGAATCAAATAAACTCAGTTCGATAAAAGAAGCATCTCCTAAAAAGATATCAAGAAAAAAGGAGAAAGCAAGTAAATCAATGGAAGATAATGGAATGTAGAAGAGAGATAGAAGATAAGGGCAGATTAAAGCAGGAAATTATGTACACAGGAAGAGAAAAAGACAGAAATAATTATTTTAAACACAGATGAAGGTAAGGAAATGATGTGGGCCATGAAGAGAGAAAGGAAGGAAGAAGAAATATTGGAAATGGAAGTGAAGTTCAAAAGGAAAGAGATGTGGAATTTTTATGAAGACATAAAAGATTTGAGGACACCAAAGGAAATTTTATTGGAGGTGAAAAAGAAACCTTAAGTAGATAGAAGCAGCATTTAGAAGCACTGCTAAGTAGTGATGTAGATGTCGTAGTAGAAGTAAAAACGCTAACACCTCATGATGAACTGACGAGCCAAGTAAAAAGTAAATTAAGGAAACAGTAGCAGTCAAGAAAAATAATAAGAGTGCTGGTGAAGATAGCAGAGAACCTGAAGACTAGAAATTGATACGGGACGGGTTTCAGGTATATACCAGTGTGAATTTAGAAAAAATAGAAGAACCAGGGATCATATATTTATGTTGAAACATATATGTATAGAATGCCTTGAGTTTGGAGTGCCAATGTCTATTTTGTTTATCGATTTTGGACAGGCCTATGATACGGTTTTGACAGATGGGTATGTTGAAAGAAATTGAAGTGCCTGATTTGAAGAGTTAATAGCATTAATAATGATGACGCTGAAAAGTATTAATGCAGCAGTAAAAATAGGGCCAACAGTTACTTTCTCGGCGGAAACCTAGGCATGAGTAAGAAAAACCAGCAGAAATAGAAAGTATAGGTCAGAAAGATTTTGAGCAGGATTTTTGGAGTATAGATATCAGACGAAGTACGGGAGAGACGTACAAATAAAATATATATGAATATGATAAATATGTCCCATTGAATGAATATTAAATTATTTGGAACAAACATGTGAACGAATAACGAATATCAATAATTCCCTGCAATTAAATCATCTCAAAAGTACGTGCTTATTTGTAATGTCATAAAATTCATACTTAGACGTCCTTACTACAACTAAGGATAGTCAAACAGAAATGTTTTGCCAAATACAAAATGGCATCTATATTCTAAGCTTTCCCAAATGATTGTTTACTTCTGTTGATACTTAATTTCTCATTTGAAAAATTGAGTTATTGCTGTTTTTTCTTAAATTTTTTATGTAGAAATCAATGGAATGTCCTGTATATAAGCTCTACATTTTTATCTATTTCGTGTAATTCCTACAAGAGAATTTATGGGTTGTTCGATTGAGTTGGTCAAACCAACGAGTTGGAGACCTTCTTCTTCTTTTTTCGTCCTCTTTACCTAGTGTGATAAGCTATGCAAAATTATTCGGGCCTCTTCTCATGACGTGTCCAAATATTTGAAGATCTTCATCTGTTTATTCTTCTTTGAATCCATGTTATATTGAGCATTTTCAACAAAACATCTCTGTAGTATCCATTTTTCTCCTATCGCTCATCTGGAGAGACCAGGATTCGCCGCTGTATGTCAGTATTAGGAAAAACAGGCAGTTCATAATAGTTATAGATATACTACGATCGTCCCATATTTTATTAATTTTCTTCGCAACCACATTAGTTTGGTCGCCTTTGCGTTTCACTCCACACTTCCTGCGGTCGATATAATCGATCTTAAATTAAGGTATTCTTGGACAATATCAAATGTGTTAAATTTCCTTTTTTCCGGTTGGTTATCTTTCATTCTCTCTAAAATCATAATTTTCGTTGTTGAGATATTTTATTCTAGACCAAGCACTCTCCCTCTCTACTTTGGTAATGAGTTCTATCAGTTCCTCCACGTTTGTTGCTAGAAGAACAGTTCGCGAATCTTAAGGTATTAATGCATTGGCCAATTATTGGTATAACGCCTTTATGTCCGTTCGAAGCACTTTTTTATATATTCTGCATAGATGTTCAATAATTGCAGAGAAAGAATACACCCTTGCCTCAGCTCTCGTTCAGAATGAACTTATCAAAGATAAGTTAAAATTACTGATGTCTCGACTTTCTATCAGAATCTTAGGTTTCATTCATTTCTGTTGAAAGAAATAATATTTTTACATTCTATTTTTCAGTATCAGTTGGAACTAACAGCACAAATAGAACAGGTGATGCTTTAGTAGGATTTCACGAGGATGCTTTATCCCAAGCCACAGTTGGAAGAGCCCAGTTAATCTTAGCCATAGTTCTAGGTTTTGGATTAGCTGCAGACTGTATTTTAATATCAATTTTGGAATATATTGTACCATTATCAGAAGTACACCTCTGTATTGGAGATATCGAGAAGCAATGGTTAAGTAAGAAAACGGAATTCAATTAAGTAACAATTCTCTAACAGTACATTTTTGCAGTATCAGCAACTTTTCTAGCTTTAGCAGGAGGTTCTTTCTCTTGGGGAATACTTGGAGATCATTTAGGAAGGCGAAGAGCATTAATCAGTGCGTTGTCTGTTACACTTATTTTCTCTGGAGTTGCTACTGTAATGCCCACGTATGGAACCTTCATGACAGCTTGGTAAGTAACTTATTAAATTATAAACGAATGCATTGAACATTCAGCATAAGTGTATAAGAGTTCTTCAAAGGAAAATACGATTGTGAATTTTAGAACATATGCAGCACTAGGCAGCTCCAGATTTCAAATTTAGTGGTACGAAGCCATACAAACTTGTCACAACAATGAAGAAGATAACAATAAACGAAAGTTTACTCATGAAGTAATTCCTATAGTAATTCTCCTCGAACTCTTATTAATACCACATCAGTATTATTAATTTAAATCTATTTCACATTTGAAAATTTTGTGAGATTGTTTCATTAACACCAATCACCTCGAGCTTTGAAATTAATTTCAATTGTTCTTTTCAGGTTTTGTGCCTCTTTAGGAATATCAGGAATCTTCCCTCTCACATTTAGCTACCTCGCCGAAACCTGTTCCAGAGCAACTAGATGCCGATATCTCGGTTTCCTTCACTCTTTCTGGCCGATAGGTGCCATATACATATCTATATTAGCAGATTTTACTTTACCAATGAAGGGTGTTGAAATCATAAAAGATAATCAAGAACATTGGAGTTCCTGGCATAGATTTTTGATACTCAGTATTATACCAACGTTAACCAGTTTGGTTGGCTTGATTTGGACGTCGGAATCACCAAGATATCTTTTGGAAGCCTCAAGAGAAGTAGAAGCTCTGGCAGTATATCAAAGATTACATAAGTTGAACAATATGAGAACGCAGTATGGGATGACGGAGTTGGAACTACCTGGAAGAAGTGCTTACAGGGATAGACCAACAAGTCCAGGGAAGAACATTTTCAAGCATTATTTCACCTCAGTGAGTGAGTCAATTAAGTAGAGTTATGAAAATATTTGTTTTAATCTTAATCTTAGTAAATCCAAACACACGAGCGCTTCTGCTTGAAATTACAGCAGGTCTGAGCTAGTCAAATTGTATGTTCTGATGCCATATGCTGCTACAGTCTATTACAAATAATTATGGGTATGAAACATAGTTTTCTTCATATTTATCGAGGTCTGAAGTAAATATATCGGGCTGAAAGTGTAGCACAAAAAAAAGAAGACAAAAGAACGATTTTGGTCACACACTTATGAGCTATTGTTGCTGCTCACTACTATACAAGACACGTCAAAGTTCTATGCGAGCAACTGCTGGTAGATTGGTGGGAGAAGGTGGCTAGCCAGTAAAAACAAAAATTGTTATAGTAACTCGGATGCAACTTACTGACCCATTCTTGTGGGAATATATAACATATTTAATGCGGTCACACAGTCTGACTGAGAACAATTCTTTTACTATGTTTCATTCAAATTCATGAGATGAAAGTGGGAAAAACAAAGTGGCTATGCGAGCAACTGCTGGTAGATTGGTGGGAGAAGGTGGCTGGCCAGTAAAAACAAAAATTGTAATAGTAACTCGGATGCGACTTACTGACCCATTCCTGTGGAAATATATAACATATTTAATGCGGTCACACAGTCTAACTGAGAACAATTTTTTTAAATATGTTTCATTCAAATTCATGAGATGAAAGTGAGAAAAACAAAGTGGCTTGGATTGAACTATATAACGAGCAGTCAAAGGCTATTTCTACAGGTTGGCGTATTACATTCGCTTGTTTGGAGAGTTTTGCATGAGCAATTGCCATATCAAGAGGATTCAAGCCTTCAACCCTGAAGGCTCGAATTTTGCCAATTGTGTCTACAAAGATGTACTGATAATTCTGAATTATATTCACAGACCAAGCAGGGTTTACGCGAGAAGGTTTAATGAATTTCCGCAGCAAACACGTTTGTGCTGAAGAAAACCTACATGAAACAATTGAGCGTAGCCTCCAAGAAAAGTTTTCTATCAATATTAGGGCCGGTTGGAATAATGGCAGATTGTTCGGGCCTGTAATACTACCTGACAGATTGAATTCTCTAGCTAACCTTGACTTTCTGTGGAAAACTCTGGTTGATTATTTCGAGGGGGGGCCTTGTGCGAATACAAGAACGCATAATGGTGCTCCACGCGTTTTGGAATAATAACGGGGAATCAATTGAATCCAATATACCCCAATAGATGGATTGGTAGAGTCGTCCCTGTAGCTTGGCCTCCACCATCCCCCGATCTGAAAGTCTATTTGTCGAATATCATCATCCATCAGCTTTCTTCCATTTCGTTATAGTCATATATAATGTCTTATAACACACTCTTGTCTAAAATAAGAATGCGCTAAAATATTCTATGTTTCACACGAATGTTTCAATTTTCACTAAAAAATGAACATTGTATAATCAAACTCAAAATGAGTTGAAAACTACTTACTTCAAAAGGCAATTTTCCCATTTATGACCGCAACATTGTATTATTTGTCAGACCCTGTCCAATACGACGTATATTTCAATCAATCTGATAGTGATCAAGCTTTCAAACTGCCTCCAAAATCTTCAATCAAAAAAGAAATAATAAAGTTAATCGGAAGATTACATAAGAACAGTACCAAAGATGACAATATTGCAGTCTTTATACAAAACAAACCATCTACATCTTCAGTTGCAGATAAAGCCATGAATGAAAGTGATGATGACAATTCAATTCCATTAGCTGCAGCGTTTCTCTTAGTCTTGATGAGGAATTGGAAATGGCATTGAAAGAACGTTCGCAAAAACGTGTGGCACCTTTGTCATCGTCACTTGATATGATTTTGAAGAAAAAATTCAATTTGTACGACTCAGGAGGGTCGAAAAGACAAAATCTACAGTTCGCTCACCAATGTCTTTTATCTGTAGTACCAACAAGTGTCGAGGCAGAACGGGCGTTTTCCTCAGCTGGTTATCTGGCATGCAGCATTCGGAGTCGGCTGGCAGATGAAACCCTAGATACTTTATGCTACATATACGAATGAAGCCAGCGAAGCAGTGGGCCATGCACACTGACCTCTGCAAGCTTCCTGACAGATAGACTCTGACAAATTTTGTCGAATGCCTTGCTGAAATCGGTGTTATAAATGGCATACGCTCTTCCAGAAGGCTATCTCGAACTTGTTTTAAATCATCTATTTTTTTTTATTGATGGGCACTTTCAAATCATAGGCTTTGGTTGATGAAAGTGAAGCAGAAGTTGTTATTTTCTTTATTAATGAGAATGAATGCTTAATCAATCCATCAATATATTCCTCGACTATGATAGTTTCTTTTCGATCTGAATCATACTGAAATGTCATGTATGTCAAAGGTGAAAATGACTTTTCCTGGTCCTTTGGGACTTTTTTCCATAAGATGGAGGTGACAAACATGTTTTTTTGTACAAATTTAGCCACCGTTTCTTAAATTCTCAAACATCTTCACTTTTTAGCTCTATGACTGTAAATGTTGAACTCTTTTGGTCATTTCGAACTGGTGTCTGAATAAGAATATTTTCAAGCAATACAGTGCAGTCCTGCTGACTTTCAAAATATTGATCGTTTCCCAGGTACTCCTCCTAGTTAAATAATGGTGAGGTTGAGTAAGTCTTTATACTCATCTCGAGGCAGATACTGCTTAAGTTGCTTGAGCGAAGAAAATCATATCTAGCTACGTTTTGAACTAATTCAATCTATGTTACTGTTTTGTAGTAGGTCTGGTCAATTGCTGAAGTAGTTCTTAAATCTTTTGAAAATTAAAATATCAGGCCCACTGGAAGGACTTAGTGCTGTGCTCACGACAGCTTCTAACGTTATCTCTAATATGATGGCGACATTCAAGCCAGAGCATATCTTTCACCATTTTTTGCTCCAGTAGTATGCATCCTCCATTTATTAATACAGAGTCACTGGCACTTTACTTTATGGCTCAACCCCCATTGCAGCATTATACCATATACAGCTGATGCCTCTCCTGTTCCACGGTCCAGTTTAGGTTAGGTTAGGTTAGGTTAGTCCCAATCTAAAATTGGAAGATCGTTTCAATGAATATTTTAAAAGGGCCGTGGCACCCTACACTATGATCTTTATTGGGCAAAGGTAGCATGAAAATATATCAATTTTTGCAACTACTACTATAAATTGATGAGTAGTAAAATTCTTTTCTGCAAATTGGAGCTAGATCCCTTGAAAACTATAAGAGTTACCAACAAAAACGAGAAAAAAGTTCAGCACCCTGTATCTTGAGAGCACCTTTGGACCTATGTTCAAGGACATTTTTTCATGTTTCTTGATGAGGAATCTCCTGTAAATATTAATGACTTCATACCTGGTATCAGTTTGGTTTAAATTGAAAATTTGAAATTTGGTAAAACCTATATCAAGTTTTTCTGCTGTTTCTTCTTATTTTTCAGATTACTGCCTTTCCAAAAGCAAATCTGACTAGAATTAAGAAGTATGAAACGTAAACATAATAATTCTGATTCCACTTTTGGTTCGCAACACACGTATTTTTTTCTCAATGGTCTGAGCTTATACTTCAAGGGTGAATGTGAGAGGCTTTGCTACTTTTGGAATCTTATATAACACGCTTTCCTCCTACTCTGTTTGAACTCACCTCAAAGTTTGGCTATATTATATAAGCAATGAGAAAATAATCTTCCAATTTTCTAACTTTCTCAAACGAATAAATGAATAAATAAATTTAAACTACAATTGATAAAGAGTATAGCAAATATATTGATTGAATATTTTGTTAGTTTCAGGAAGTCATTCAAAGAATATCAACACCAACCCATTTCCGTTCAACACTTCTACTAGCAGTTTTACACTTGATTTTCGGTTTCATCTACATGGGAGTCTCTAGTTTCTCAGTATCTCTACTGAAAGAGTATAAAAATCAGGATTACTTTTCGGAAAGAACATATATTGAGCACGAGTTCTTCACGGATATGGTCTTCAATCGTTCCAAAGAAAACGTGGAGTACAAGAACACTGTATTCAAGAACGTAACCTTCTACCACACGGTTTTAAATCATGTTCTGTTCTCGAGCTGTATTATTGAAGATTCAGAATTCAACAATGTCAAGACATCCAAAACATATTTTGAGCATGTGACTATCAAGAATTGCAAGTAAGTAAAGAGTATTGAGTAACTTTCACACCTTTTTCTGCCAAATCTGATGAAGTTGAATAACCGATTCGTAGTCTGTCATTTTTGAGTCTCAAGATAAACATGTTCTATCTGTTGAAAATTGGTATACTTTTACCTAGAAGAAAAATTGGGAAGAAACGAATTGCAAAAAATAGTTCACCAAATTCGCTTTCATGCACAACGATATCAATGAAGAGACCAGATGATTGGCATCAAAACTCAAGCTTTCTTGAAAAAAATGTATTAATAGCCACGACTAGTTGAACTAATGCTCAATTTTTTACAGATTTATCGATACTGACCTCACGGACCATCATTTTATCGACAGCACCTTGAAGAACAACACATTCATATCTTTAATTTCGGAATGCCCTGTAGACTTTGATTACAACACTTTTCTAACCGATATCTACTACAACACACTTGACTGGGCTGATCCTATGTTCTTAGCACTTTTCCTGATGGGTTTCATCATGGAAGCCTTGCAAAGACAAAAAGTTATTCTTTGCCTTACTGCCTTGGCCAGTTTCACGAGTATTGGAATGTTTTACATAACGACTAAGTTTGGAGTGGAAATGTTTGAGTTTATAATGAAGATATTATTAATGTGCGCTGTGAATGCACTTACAGTCGTCGTCATCGAAACATATCCTTGTCACCTTAGGTAAGAATAAATTAATAATAATTAATAATAATTTGTATTTCTTAATACAATAATCAAATAATTAACTTAAAGTAGGAATCATATCAAAGGGTCCGTCATGGATAACTACATCCCCTACATACATACATTCACTTCAAGCATTTCCGCGCCCAGTCGGTTACGCTTAAGGCTGATCCATGCCGTGCATGTGGTGATCAGATGAATTGTTTTTTCCAGTCCAATTGCACATCACTTGCACTTAGGATTATTCTGCAGTCCTATCTTGCACATGTGATACATGAACTTGCCATGCCCCGTCACTAAATGTGCGAGGAGCCGTGCATTATTTCGAGTGCCTCTAACTTCCAACCTTGTCCAAGTTTCACTAGCTGATGTACCCAGCAGTAACTGGCGACAACCTTGAGAATTCAACCAGGTGTCCCTATGTTGTTCCCCTAGACAGTCCGTCAGCCATACGTTAACAACATAGGCAGAGATCTCGACCGCGGGCCCTGGTCTCATTAGAGTATTCTCAGTTCCTAGATATGCCAGCCTATCTGCAATCTGATTTCCTCTCATCCCGGTGTACACCATCATCATTATTAGCTCATACTGTCCCCTGCTGAACAAAAGCCTCCCTTAATTCAATCCATCTTTCTCTGTGTTTGACCTTCTGAATCCAGTTCCCGGCCAGTCTCTTTATATCATCAGTTCATCGGGTGGGCGGTCTTCCCCGGTTTCTGTAGGCCTCGTTTATTGGTCTCCACTGTACAAGTTTTTTGGTCCATCGACCATCCTGCATTCTGGCAACATGTCCTGCTCAGTTTCATTTCAATTGGAGAATTGTTTCAATAACGTATTTCACTCCGATTCTGTTTCTGATAGTCTGGTTAGGTATTCTGCCACTCAAAGTAACTCCAAGCATCGATCTTTCCATTTCCCTTTGCATCACTTGTATTCTGATGATGTTTCTTCTTGTCTACTTGAGTGTTTCCACTCCATATGTCGAAACAGGAAGAACACAGTGATCGAAAACCTTCCTCATCACACACACAGGAATATCGGAGTATGTGCCGCAAATTTCCCAAGTCAGACCTATTCTTCTCTGTATTTCGTGAGATTGATTATCCCACCTGATACCGATCTCATGTCCCAAGTACTTGTATACATGCACCTACTCCATATTTGTGTCACTTATTTTCAATGAGTTATTTTGAACAAGATTTGTCATGTACTGGGTTTTCATCATGTTGATTTTTAGGCCGAACTCACTCGAGGCCTCGTGTAATAATTGAAGCATAGTTTGCCCTTCTTTTACATTGTCTGCTATCAGGACAATGTCTTCGGCGAAGCAGAGGTGGTTAATTTTCTCGCCATATCGATATTGATTCCTTTATTTTTCCAGCTAATTTTGTTCATCATGCTCTGTAGCAATGTTACGAATAGTTTGGGTGATAACGTATCTCCCTGTCTGACTCCTTTCTCAATTTTGAACTTATCCGTATATTGAGTTTGCGATATTTTAACAGTTGCTGAAGCATTTTCATATATGTACTTGATTATTGTAGAATATCGGTGATCGATGCGGCACTCGGCAATCGTTTCTAAAAGTTTTCCTTGGTTTATTGAGTCGAAGGCTTTTTCGAAATCAACGAAGAGCATTATAGGCTTGTTGTATTCTACACATCTTTCAATGAGAATCTTCAAGGTGAGAAGATGGTCATTTGTGCCATATCTTGAGCGAAAACCTGCCTGTTCTTACATGAGAAAGAAATCAAACTTGTTAGTTAATCGTTTTGTTAGGATCTTCGTGAAAAGTTTATAAACATGACTAAGAAGGCTAATAGGTCTATAGTTGGTGAGGTCAGTAACATCTCCTTTTTTGTGCATGATCACAATGGTGTCGTTGTTCCATTCCCTCTATAAGGCATTTATTCAGTAGTACCTTTAGGGCTTTGATAATTTCTTCTCCACCATATTTGATGGTCTCTATCTCTATACCATCTTCTCCCGTAGCTTTTTCATCTTTCATTTCTTTTAAGGGCAGATAGAATTTCATCTTCCGTTATCTCGGGAATTTCTTCCGAGCCTTGGTTCAAATCTTTTGGAACCTTTGGATTGTTGATTTCTATATTTCGATCTGTATACATATACAGTTCTTGATAGTTATAGTTTGTAGTATCTGCTTTTTGTCTGTTATAATGTAACCATGTTTATTTTTGACCTCATGTATTTCCTTTCTTCCGATTTCGGTTCGTCTTCTTAGAACTTTGAAGCTTTTATTATTTTCCATGACAGTTTTAATGTCTTTCTGGTTTTTCTCTCTTCGGAATTTTCTAATTTCTTTGGCTATCTCTCGATTTATGGATCTGTATTCTTCAGCGGTTTTGTCTGACATTTCTCTTCGTTTCCTTATAAGGAGTTTTGTTGTTTGATTCAATTTCTAATCTTCATTTGGCTTGAGGCAATGTTTCCCTTTGGCATTCGTAATGGTGTTTTTTATGTTTTCAAACAAGATATTCACAGACATATCCTCATTATATTCCAGAGTATTATCTGTTTCATTATATATAATCTGTGTTGATGTACGAAATCGATCAGAAGGTTTCGATCTCCCAAACCATGCGGTCCTACAGAAACTTCATTCTCATCCAAGCTGCTACCCACCTTAGCATTAAAGTCACCAGTTAAAAACATATACTTCGATCTTCCGTATTGTATTGCCTTGGAAACATCTTCGTAAAAGAGTTCTTGTTTTTCGTCACCGTGGTTGCTTGTTGGTGCATAGGCTTGAACTATAGTTAGGGAGTATTTTTGATTTAATTGGAGCACCAAGTACATAACTCTTGGACTTATTGTTTCAACTTCTCTTATCTGATTTACGTGCCCCTTATGAACAAGAATACCTTCCTCTTATTGAATTCTCCTCGCTTACAAAGCTGAGGAAGTTTCCTGAAGTAAGTGTGATCTGGCCTTCTCCTGTTCTACGGACTTCGCTCAGACCTATTATATCCCATTTTATGTTTTTGAACTCTTCTTCCAGTTCCATCATTTTATCGTTAGTTAATTAATAAAGTTCTTGCGTTATATGCTAATAAGAATAAGGATTTGTATATGAGCGAATTTTTACCTCCCCCATAAATCCTTGAGGCAGACCTTTCTGAAGGTGTGGGATTCGACATTTGACATTTGTTCTACCCACCTGGGGTACATTTCCAGTTGTTTTTAAATTCGTCATATTCATTACTTAAGGGGTTTATTTGGCCTTGAAACACCATGCTGGCCATGCGGAATGGTGAGTTGAAGATTCAGCCGCCTATTTTGGGTACAGACGCTGCCATGTTAGGATTTTCTTAGCTTCGCCTTTGTCACTCTGAGACCTTGTCGGTATGGGTGACCCTACCAGTAGCTACGCTACCGCCGACTTCGCTCCCTGGACTTTGAAGGTTACTGAGCCGTTCCACCTCGTCAAGGTGAAAATCCCCGGAACCCAGAGAATATGGATATGGTTGTTTACCGCCAATTGTTCCAGTGCATGAACGCACTACCAGACCACCCAGAGCCCTGAGTGCACTTATGTGTGCGCCCACGGCTTCCATAGCAGCCTACTGTCGGAATAGATTACGATCCACTCATCAAATATACCATTTCTACCAACTTTGAGCACCAAAGCCAAGTATCGCTATATTCTCCGATCGGAAAAGTGTTGTATGCTTATCTAATATGAAAAAAAACTACAGCCATTTATATGGAAGTGAACTCCGGTACCTGATTCTTGTTTAGTCATTCATGTACAAGATGTACCCTCGATCTGGCAAGGAATGCTTCATTTCCTCCCACTCTTGTCTGGATGAGATTTTCACCTCGATCTTATCATCGAAGCGTAGTTCTATCCGAGTTCATCCAGAGGGGATGGTCAGTATTAATAACTTCAGGAAACAGGGTATGCCTCGTACCGACCACTAGCGTGCCCACCATTCTTATAATATAAGCAGTCAAAAATGCCCTGCTAATTACTAAGAGGAGCACTGGTTCGACCCCTAGCGCCGCAGTAAATGTATTTTAGAGCACTCAGCTCACCTCTCCCTATCAGTGCTCTGAATCTCGCTTGTGCCAGATTCGCCGTCTGTTATTCTTCACTCGCAGCAGACCAGCAAGGCATAAGTATATATATATATATATATATATATATATATATATATATATATATATATATATATATATATATATATATATATATATATATATATATATATATACGGTTTGAAGAACCACATCAGCACGTGTGGCTTCAAGCCCCACGTGCCGCTAAAGAACACTCTCTACATGTCATGAGGGCGGCAGAGAATGATGATTCCAGCTAAGCTCCTATCCAGTACTACCCCCAAGTACTTACCAATTCTTTCATATCGAGTTTTGATCCAAACAGCGTTCCACTCTTTTGAAAGTACTCTGCAGTGTATTCATACCTGCCAGAGTTAAACAAAATGACATCATGATCAAGAATTTGTACAGTATCCTCCATGTTTAGAAGCTCCCTTTCTGTTTTAATCTTGTTGTGGGTTATCCACCTTTGCTTTCGCAATACAGTTTCATCTATGTCTACACAGAAGCTACAGTTGGAGCACTCAACTCTTCCCACCTTGTGTTTGTGATAATTCAATTCAGTAATTCGGCCTACCTATGTTTAGTTTGTCTCTAGTCAGCTGCAGCAGATCTTCAGAGTTGTTTACTGCCAATGAAAGTTTTGAACTATCTGCTTCCTTCTAACTTTATTCATACTTTATTTTCCTTTTTTCAGCGTCGACAGAAATCCTTAATCTATGTAGATATCAGCCTACTGCTCATTCATAAGAGATCGTTTCGCTCAAAGCCTCGAAAATGGTACTCATAGAAAATGAAATAAGACAATAATGAAAAATGTAAAACTTTTGGAAAAATGGAAGTATTCAAAAACCTGTTAACACCGAAATTTCCCGACCATGGCGAGAATTACTACATGACATTTAGAATTTTTACTCAAAATCAGTATCCATATAGCATCTATTTTGTTTCAAATTTCGATCAGTCTGTTTCGAAGTTGGTGAATTTTGTGCAGTCCACTCGTGTGAAGCGATTTTGCAATATTGAAGGTAGTTCCTTAGGATATGAGCTGGCGTTATTATGCATATACAAACAATTATCACTCATGTTTGCCACAAATGGTACATGTTCTTCTTAAATGTTTGTAACGTACCACTGAGCATTCAGGGTTTCAATATTCATGATAACCAGATCAGTGGGGGCTGCAATGTCCTGGGTTTTAGGGTGGAGCTTGATGTGTTGGCAAGCCAACTAATGAAACACGTCACTCATAATTTACGGTTTATTACAAGACCTCTCGATAGTACCATAATTACAATTGGAATCCCTTCTGCCCAAATTCTATCTTACGAGTTACCCATGTTATCATATAAAATGCTTACTCTCTAAAACCAACTTATTCTAATTTAACCTACTTAATTTATATATACAGTGTATTCTATCTACAGTATGGTCTATTGCTAGACCATACCTATTTGCACTTACACTACACCTCCATTGAAAGGGAAAGAAAAAAAACAACTAAGATGATTTTTTTCTTTAGTCGAAGAACAACTTTATTCTATTTTTATGTACTTTGTGTATTTTGTCATTCATTTTGATAATGTCATTAGGAGGTTTATCTTATATCACCTCATAAGGTCCTTTAAACACAGGGTCTGCTTTACTGATCGATGTATTTTTCAAAAGTACTTTTGGACCTACCCTTAATTGCAAAGTTTTGCTTTTTGTGTCAAACCTTTGTTTTCTGTTTTCTTTGGATAACACCAAATTTTTCCTTGCTTCTTGCCAAGCTGTTGCAACCTAAACCTCAACTCTAATGGATAATTCTCAAAATTATATATCGGGTCGATTTGTTTGTTCACGTTCGAATTGGGTATAATTAGTTTCAGAATGTACTGTATTGTTGAAAGCAAAACACCAAAACGGAACCCAAGAAGCCCAACTACCCGGATGGTTAGAAATTTATATCCGCAAGTACGCTCCCAAATTTTTATGTGTATTTTCCAATGCACCGAGCGTTTCGTGATGGTATGCTGTTGAGTTCAATTGTTGGATATCTAACATTTTACAAGTTTCCATAAACATAGATGCCAAAAATTCAGTACCCTGATATATCACAACACCACAGTTTCAGCTTCTTTATTTGCTATGGGATAGGCTTCAACAAATTTGGTCAGCTCACATTGAAGTGTCAAAATATATCGATTACCCTCTTGATCGACCTCTAATAGTCCAACTAGATCTAGAAATGATTCCGACAATGACGATCTGGCTGAAGTAGTGATGGTGAGAGGTTTATGACGTTGACAATCATCGCACCGCTTGACAAAATTTTCAATGTCCATTTTCAATCCTGGCCAATAATAAAATCTCCTAATATTATTATAAAGTCGATTGATTCCCGCATGTCATGTGTCGAAGAAATTCCTCCCCATAATATCATTGAACCTCCACCAAAACTATAGGTAGGTAAAAAGCTGCACTCTGCATATCTCTCATTTCGAAGTCTGTACACTAGTAAACGTCGATCGTTATGGTACTCATCATTAAGCAAAGCTCTCTCTAAGTTTACTAGGTTGTAACTAATTGACATGTTCTCTGGCAGAATTCAGTCGGGCTCTTCGATGTGCTGTGGTTAGAGCTGGGCTTCGACTGCAACACGAGGCATCACATTAAATTCTTTAAGACGTATCGTTTCAGTGCTTATTTGCACTCCACTGTTTTATCGAAGCTGCATTTGAAGATGCCTTTCATGACTACTAGTCACCTGCGGATTATTATAGAAACAGTTGAATGGGATACCCTAAGCCTTTGGCCTTTTTTGTCTTACCTACGTCATTGTCATTTAATACAACTGCTTCAGCAAATTCATACAAGAACAAACTCTACTCGCGAAAATTTATCAACAACTTCTGTTATCAATGGTGGTTTCTTGCCAAATCCCAATCTATTTATTTCAGTTTATTTTTCATGAGAAGGACATGTGCGCCAAGAAAAAACATCGTATGTTGTTGCTATATCCGACAAAACATGTGTTAATTACTTGTCTACCTAAAAAAAATTTGAAATATTGAAATTTTGCGTAGATTTCTTGGCACAGACCACCAACACAAGTCACCTATGTTCTAATGAATACCCAAAATTAACTGAATCTAGCAGCTCTGGAAACAATTTTCAAACGTGAAGAGATTGAAAACAAACCTACACATGCCAACTGTTGAGGTTCGCAGGAGTATCAATACCTAACCGTTGATTTCCTCTTGAAGCGTATTGATTAATGGTTGTTTTATGCTTGATGCACTTGATTTGTTTGAGTTATGTTGGCTTAGGTTTAAATTAAGTTGAAGCACTGTTGTACTAACTTATTTTATTTTGATTTTATAAGTGTTATAATAACAGACTTATTTTTCCGTGTCACAATAACATACTTGTCTTGTCTTCTCTCTATACACAACTCACTATATAATATGTGCACTTAAACTAACTAAAGTTGATCTTAACATTTAGGAAGGGATGCACCGATTTCATTGGTCTTGAGTAGATCTAAAACTAGATGCCTAGGCAAACCCAGTAATAATATCTCATCCGGCTTATTGTACAAAGCTGGCAAAGGGACGGTTTATTGAATTAAATGATAAATTTTATGGTTTTTGAAATAAATTATAAATTTTGAGATTATTATCTGCGCATCCCATTTGTGTTGAGCTTATGCTAATATGTACAAATAGATAAGTTCCTGAATTCTAAAAATATAAACAAGTTCTTAACACCATCAAAATAAAACATCGTTTTCATTTTTTATAATAGTATCAATAATAATGTTTATCTTCCTATACAATTTTGTATCTACATGAGTTGTGAAAACCAGATTGTTGACAATAAACCCAGAAAATAAACATAAAACTGCAAAGTCATAAGACTGTCTGCAGTGTACTAATCTAATTTTTGCCTTAAATATACGTAACATGCCGACACTAATCCGCAAAACAAAATAAAGAGTGAAAACAAAACACAAACCGAAAAACTCCGATTCAACAAAAAATATATTAATTCCTCAACTCTATGATGTCATGAATTTCATTCCTACCATAACAAAGGATAATCTTCTTCAGCTCAAATTTAGAATCCCCCATGTCAGTAACATTTCCTATTGACAATGCCAAAGCATTAAACAGTCTAGGTCCCAAGAAAGAAAAATTTAACTGGCCAATGGATTTATCTGCACGAGGTGTCTCATAAAATTTATTTTTCCAGAACTCTAGCTTTTTCTGATGAGAATGATACTGCACCCTCCCTGTTTGGACAAATCTACTTGAAATGCAGTAAATTCAATAACCTTTCAAAGAGGATCATACAACGCTTTTCTCATATGGAAAATTTCGGGGCGGTAGTTGACAAGGGTAGGGAGATGATGTACAAACGTTCAAATGAGAGAGAAAAAATTTCTTTCTTAATCAACAGAATCGATTTTGATCACGTATTTTTCTCAAACGGAGATCGGTGGGACTGAAAAACATGATATTTTTCTAAACAATTCTCGATTTCAATTCCTCACATGTTTCTCAGGAAATAAATAATTACGTGATCGTATAGAAAATTAAATCACCTTCTGAAAGAGGTATCACACGACCCTCCTCTTTTCAAAAATTTGGGGTAAAAGCAAACAGGGAAAGGGGATTGATGAGAGGAGAACGAAACATATAACTAAAATTGTCCCTTTCCAATCAAAAATCAATCTGTTTCAGGAAATTTATGGCAAAATCAAAATAGAGCCGAGTTATTCAGTGTGGTTCGTTTTCATTGGAACGCACTGTATAAAGAATAAAACTTGTATGAGGAAGAATAAAAGAGAATAAATAACAACCTTGGCTTTTTTTTTCAGATGTACAGCCCATGGTACTATGAGATGCCTCTTCCATTTAGCATCCCTTTGTGCAATCAATATCTACGGATCCCTTATAAATGTTATTTTATTGTTTCCCACTGTAATCACCGTTGTGATGTTATTTGTAGCAACATTTCTATCAACCAAAATTCAGGATAACAGTAAAACTCTTCTATAGAGTTAACTTAATTAATGAGTTCAAATATCTAAGGAAGACAGAAGAATGTCAATGAAATATATGATAATTTAAAGTATTTTTGGATGAATTATTGCGTAACACTAAAAGAATCAGAGATCATGCAGATGTTCAACATAAATTTAAAAATCAATATGTACGTTCACATCGGTGTTTATATTCCATAAAACTTTTAAAAATAAAAAAATAATTTCAACAGCATAAAAGAATATAAGAAAGTTATTAGCAAATTAATAAAAAACCTATTCCTACTTCCTAAGCTCAAGATAATCTTTAAATTAGGAAGCCTCAATAAATGTTGAATATTAATTGATTTGAAAGTAATAAATGATTTATCAACTTACTTCATTTTCTAAGTTTACTAGGTTCTACATGTTAATCATTTAATAAAATAGCAAGGTACAAATCAATAGAATATATGGCATTAAATTTTATTATTTTAGTATTGAATTGAATTATGCATGTATTTTTTCCCATATTCAAATATTATATCCCCAAATTCAAAATTTCTACAGAATATGCGGATAATTGTGTATAAACGAGGGAGGGCCATCGAGAATATAAATTGCCATGAAAATCAGGTAATATAAAGAAATGATTTGAGGAAACGTCTATTATATTCGTATTTCTTCTTAGTCTTCACGACTGAGGTGGATCGCCCCCCCTCTATATCAGTTTCTGTACCGAGTATCACATCTCAAAGATGTCTTCCTGAAATCAAAGAATGTACAATTTTCAATTTCTACGAATTAAATATTTTTCGATCTCTGACCTATCAAAGGGTTTAACTGGAAAATGTTACATATCACAAAAATCCTAAGAATCCCACAAAGTCATCAAAACATGTAATAGAATAGATTTTTTATTGTTGAGAATAAAGTCCTTTGCTTAATAGAGTCGGGGTTGTTTTAATTATTCATTCGTATTAATACCTTTTCCCTTATTCGTCCATTACGTTCTTTACACTGAAATTTGCCGATTGGATGGACATATTATCAGCGATGACCGCCTGGGTAGCGGCATGGTTAGTGCCACGGCCCGCTCTATACAAGGCCGGAGCTGCTGAGAATCGGCAACAATGCTAGCAGGGCTATTGACGGCCCGTACCGAGTGCTCATCATGCGGGCCATTGTTTACAGTTGGTTGAAGCACGTTAAAGAAATTTCGTATTTTATTCGCCTTCGGAAGTTTTAAGTATTGCTTAAACAATCTACAGTTTTCATTGCGAACTATATTTATTTGGGAGTAACATCACTTCAAGTTTGGAATAATCAATTGCTTATTCATCTGTATATGGTATCTGCCTAGTTCTGTTTAGTTTTCGTTTCGAGACTATGCCGAATACTTATGTAGTGCCAGCTTGTAAAAGCAATTATAAATGGCAAAACGAAAAGAATCAGTGTTCAGTTTTCCAAAGGATAACTTGCTGAGGAATACTTGAATGAAAAACATTCCCAGAAAAACTGGACTCCTGGTAAAAACTCTGTTGTTTGTGAAAAACATTTTGAACCTCATTTCATTTTAAAAGAAGTATGTGGATTCGATAGTCCAGGAAAGAGTTATTTCTAGATCGAGGTATGCACTGGTACCTGAGTCAGTTCTCATATTATCTTCCAATTTATCTTCTTACATAAGCAAGAAATTGCCAGAAGTACGGAAAGATACTGCTGTCCGATAGGATATGTTCTTACAAAGAGAGGAACAGAAAATCGAGGTGGCAGTGTGGAGACATTATTAACGACTTTACAGTGTTCTTCGACAATTTTAGGCAGAAACTGGATATACAACAGTAGAAGTGTGAAGTTTTAAGTGATGAAGTTTGTTTTTATCAGGTAGATTTGGAAAATATGCCAACGGTACCTGCCTGTATCAAAGTGCAAGATAGTTTGAGTATAGAGGTATGTACAAACAACTGTTATATATCTAACGAAGATTTGGATTGGGTTCTTAATGATGGTGGCAAAATTGAGTGATGTTCGTAATTAAAAATGAATTAGATACAAGTATGTTAAGGGATGTGATGAACTTCAACTCAACGTAACAAATCTGGTGAAAAATATTAATGATCTTTTTGAATGCGTCTTTTAGAACATAGAATAAACTTGCTTTCTCAGAAATGTGCACGAATTTTATAACGCAAGCGCAGTCACAAATTGAGGATGATTCAGATAATTTCAAATATTTGAAGGATTTGAATAGGGGAGGGCTTTCTATTCCATCTGATACAGTGCCTTTACTTGGTAAGCATATATATTATGTAATGAATCATTTAATATCGAAAAAGTTTGAAATGGATTTTCTAAAATGCGAAAATAAACGTACACTCCTCATTCAATTAACAAAGTTTTGATTTTATTCTCTTCAACACTAGGCTATCCTCCCAAATATAGTATCATAACTGTGTTTGTGACTTACAGTTTAATATTCTTATCAACAAGTTATTGAAAACTATGTCTAACATCTTTTAAATAATTATACTCAAGTAAACATTAACTCCATTAGGCAACTGAGTGCTCTAAAATAACGGAAACTTCTTACTGTACTTTAAATCATTTACCGATTGGTTTTCAGTTACCTATTTCTACTAAGATCATTAATATTTCTCTTACACATTTTTCTGTCATTGTAAGTACTTTTTTCCAAGTGTTTTCATATTATAGTATCATTTAAATGCATGCGAATTCAATTTAAAATACCCGCGCCATATAAACTTTGTGCTGGTTCACTGTCAAGTAACCCTGTTAGTGTGACGTCCCGCGCTGTTGCCACATGAGCAGCTCCGGCATTGTATAGAGAGGGCCGTGTTAGTGCCCAAGCATGTTGGATTGCTAAGATCAGGTACTCGGGTCTAATTCGAATTTAAGTAATGGATGTCGTCCTAGAATAAGGATATGAAAAATATATATAAATTATAAGCAAATTAACAAAAAAACCTATTCCTTCTTCATAAGTTCAAGATAATCTTCAAAAGAGGGAGCCTCAATAAATGTTGAATATGAATTGATTTGAAAGTAATGAATTTACCAACTTACTTCATTTTCTAAATTAACTAGGTTCTACATATTAATCATTCAATAAAAAGCAAGTTACAAATCAATTGAATATAAGACATTAAATTTTTATATTTTAGTATTGAATTGAAATATGCATATATTTTTTCCATATTCAAATATTATATCCCTAAATTCAAAATGTCTACAAAATCTGGTGCGGATGAATGTGTATAAACGAGAGAGGGTGATCGAGAATATAAATTCCCATGAAAATCAGTTAATATAAATAAATGACTTGAGGAAACGTGTATTATATTCGCGTTTCTTCTTGGTCTATCAAAGGGTAAGTGGAAAAGTTACATATCAGAAAAATCTTAAGAATCCCACAAAGTCATCAAAACATGTAATAGAATAGATTTTTTACTGTTGAGAATAAAATCCTCTGCTTCATAGAATCGGGGTTGTTTCAATTATTCATTCGTATTAATGCCTTTTCCCTTATTCGTCCATTACGTTCTTCACACTGAAATTTGCCGATTGGAAGACCATATTATCAGGGTTGACCGACTGGGTAGAGGCATGGTTAGTGCTCAAGCATGTTGGAATCGCTAAGCCCAGGTACTCGGTTCGAATCCGAATTCAAGTCATAGTTGTCGTCCTTGAACAAGAAAGTGAATTCGACTAAGAAATCGTTATCGACTTTGGATACACAGTTTAGATCTGAGTCCATAAAAAACCATTGAAGGCCAGATAACTTGTTAACCTTAATGGTGGCATCTATCATTGCATTGTCTAGATGAGTTGTTCGGAGTCCACTATAAATTGTAGATCCATAGAAACAAACTCTATGACTTTCATTCATTGAAAGATACTTACCACCACACACTTCCTTGAATATATTCTATCACCACCCAACACATGGTTTTTCAACCATTTTTATGTGCGACGCATGATAAAGCCAAAAAGTCTTTCGACCCCGTTATTATAAATTATAGTATTTTTTGATCAATAGTTTATTTATAACTAATTTTCATTTATAATGTTTCGATATTGTATCATTCAAAAAGGGTATAGTTTTTAATATTTAAGCTTCGTCCGGACTTACCATAATATTGACCATATTATCATTCAAGATATCCTTTTTTAAATAATCAATTTAATTAAGATTTTCAAGGCTCAGCCAGCCGATAAAATCGCGAAACCGCGCATTTTAAATATTTCGATGTAATAACAACTCTCGGGCGTGTGAATCGCACCGCTCATTTGAAAGTCTATTAACTAACGAGTGTCCTAGGCGAAGTTTTAACCTGCGGTATACTTGCACGAACGTGGATCATAAGCTACTCGTACAGCCTGTGGCATATACGCTAGAACAGATTCGTACATGTTAATTGCCTATCAAACAGGAGGAAGCGAGGCAGAACTTCTTTGTTATTTAAATTTGTAGGTAAGTAACATAGGGAAGCAAATACATATAACAACTATCGTATCTACTCAATCAGTGTTCAATTTTTATAAATAAATATTAATAAAAAGTCAGTTAAAAAGGTGAATTAAATGGACAAAACGAAACGTCTAGTGAAACGGTGAAGAAAAAGACCAGGTTATATAACGACACATATCTGAAATATGGATTTATTGCATTGGATGATAAACAACAATGGATTATTTGCTTTCAAGTCCTATCTGCAGAAAGAATGAAGCCTTCAAACTACTCCAGCATCTGGAAACAAGACATGCGTCTTCACGAGGCAAACCGTTAGAATTCTTCGAGGGCAAGTCACTTGCTTTGAAAAATCAACAAATCGCTATTGCGTAAAGACTAATTTTACCTGCTGCCATTGATATGGTCAATATGATAAGTCCGAAAGAAGCTAAAAAATGAAAAATTTTACCCTATACCAGCGGTCCTCAAACTGTGGTAAGGGCATCCCTTTAGAGTACGCAAAAATTTTTGGGGGGTATGCGGCCGGCCAACAAAAAATTGAATAACCCTTTAAATAAATGAAAAAACTCCGAAATTATGTTAGCGTACCCGTTCGTTTCTTCTATAACAATTGTTGAGTGGGAGAGTGGGGACAGGTTAATGTGCGCGCGCCACTGAGCCTTAGTCGTCGGAGTGGCCGACCAGCCACTCGTGTCACTGTACTGTAGTAGTATTTCCTGTTATTACAGCCTCTCAGTATTTTGTTATTTTTGTAATATGTTGTGTTATTCTGCGGACACTCAATCCTGTTTAAACAGTACTTCAGTGTGTTGAGTCAGCTACGTAAATGAATTTTACAATAAAAATTAACAATGGATAAATGGCTCCTGAGGAAAGAGCTTCATGGAGATCTGAATCAAAACTCATATCTGAATCAAAAATAAAAGTAGACCTGAACATCTTGTTACTCATGAGCAGCACACAAGAAAATATATACAAAAATAAGTTACAGTACTTTGAACGTCTTTTGGAAGATCTTCAAAGTGGGAAAAACACGATAACACAGTTTTACGCTGCAGAACACAATGACAGTGCTGTATAAGCTTCTTACGAAGTAAGTCATTCGATTGCGAAGGCTCCCAGCCGCAGCAGAAATTATTTCGTTATTTTGGAGAGAAAGAGGCAAAAAGAATTAAAACAATTCCATTATCAAAGGATACAGTTTCAAGGAGAACTAGTGATATGGAGTATGACACATAAGAACAACTTATCGGAGCAATTCGAAGTAGTCCTTGCTTTGGTATACAACTCGATGAAACCATGGATGTCGCTGGCATAGCCCAACTGATCGTTTTTGTACGTGACATATTGCGAGATGAATTATTCGAAATATTTTATTTTGTAAGACACATCGACAAAAGGTGAATATATTTTCCATTTGTTAGATCCTTTTTTTTCCCCGAAAACCAGGTCGAGTAGAAAAACTGTGTGTCAGTGTGTATGGATGTTGCTAAGGCTATGAGCAGTCACATCACAGTGATTGTAGACCATATTGAAAAGGTTTCAACTGAGTGTAACTTCACTCATTGTGTACTTCACCGAAAGGTTTTGGTAGCTAAGTACCTCTCTGATGAACTCAAAGATGTCCTTGATCAGAATGTGTAAATTGGAAACTTCATAAAAACTAGTCCTCAAAAATCTCGTTAATTTAAAATTCTATGCCAGGATATGGGGAGCCTCCAAGACAAGTTATTGCTACATACTGAGGTACGATGGTTTTCTCGAGAAAATGTTTTGTCCCCATCTGTCTTCTGTACTTACTGATTTTGATTGGCTTTTGAAGTTGGTTTAGTCAAGTGATATTTTTGGAAAAATCAATATCTGGAATTTATTCATGCAGGCAGTATTTCTGACATTTTTATGTAGAAAAAAACTGATGCAATGGTAAAATAGATCACTCTCTAGGGAAAACAAATAGAAACTAACAACTGCGAGCAGTTTGAGAGATTACATACATTTTTGCAAGATAATGAGAAAAACATATCTGATTTTACGGAACTCAAGACTCAAATAGACCAGCATTTGAATGCATTGAAGATCCCCATAAGAAAGTACTTTCCACCGTTGGAGAAACAGGATGACTGGATACGAGACCTCTTTAGTGCTGATGATATGGACACTAGCCTGACTACCTTTCTAACGGTGCAGCTCATTGATGTCTTATGTAATCCAAAGCTGAAAAAAAAATATTCGACTGCTGGTTCTAAATTGTTGGATTCCTGGATCGGTATTGGGAAGGAATGCAAAGATCTGTCAAGCATTACTGTTGAATTTCTTGTTGGGTTTTCCACCACTTATTTATGTGAAAAGGGTTTCTCAAGTTTATTCTATCTTAAAAGTAAATCTAGAAACAAATTAAATGTTGAAGATTGTATTTAACTAAGTTAGACGCAATTTTGATAAACTGAGCAAAGGGAAACAAGCTCACCGTTCTCACTAATCCCTTTGAGAGTAAGTGTTTTTTGTTCTTTGTTCTTGTAAACAATATCATTTTCTTTTTATTTAAATATGATGCGCAATTGAGTTTCAAAGGTTAAGATTCGTTTAATATTTCATTTATATTTTACTTAGTACCGGTAAATTTACCTAACCTAAAATGTTTTTGGGTTAAAAGATGTACAGTGTCTAAATAAGTTTGAGAACCTCTGCTGTATACTATACTTTCGAATGATACGATTTTGAGACGCATTAATGAAAGCTGTCGAAATAACAATCAAATAATAGAAAAATTCAAATTAAGTTAATTTTTTGCTATTCAGTTTGACGAGTCAACAGACATATCGAACCTTTTATGATTTGTTCGATATGAATTGAGCCTCCTGAAGAAAATATACTTTTGATCAGGTGAAGGACATTTTAACGCATTTATTGAAGCAATACAAAACGAAAACTTGAACTTGAATAAATGCATTGCGGTATGTACTGATGGCGCGAAAGAGATAACGGGGAAGAATAGTGGCGTGATAAAAAGATTAAAAGATATTATGCCGCATATGTAATGGTCGCACTGCTTTCTTCACAGGCCTACGCTAGCTACAAAAAGAAGAAATTCTTAATATTATTAAAAACCGATCGTTGCAAATCACATTGCTGGTTACATTCTTCAAAGAAATGGGTGCCAAGAACGTTTCACTACTTTTCATCTACTGAAATGAGATGGTCGCCGAGTGGAAAAGTTCTTGTGGGGCTTTTCAAATTGTAAGATAAATTAATCAATTCTTATCGATAAATATAGTTTATTTTCAGAATTTTCACAATATAAAGTAATTTATATTGGTAATATAAATAAAATGAACCACTATGTTTATTTTCAATACACATGACCGGTTTCAAAAGTTACGTCAGTGTCTAAAACTAACAGTTATGAGACAGAATGTGCTAACTATACGTATTTTTAGTGTTAAGTACCTTGTGGAGAGTGATTCAATTCCAGTTGACTATTGAGTTTGGTGTTTCTACAAAGTTTATTAGTCTCCAAACTTTCCAACAAATTCATTGTTATCCCTTTATTGTATTTGTGGAGAATTTGCAAACTATCTGATGTAATTATGTGATTTGTAGATTTAATATGTTCAAACACTGCGGATTTGTTATCTGAAGAGAGATGTATTTGGTGTGTAAGTGTTTTGAATCTTGATTCAAGATATATTATTTGAAAAAGAACTAACCATGTTCACTAACCAAACAATCAAAAGCTGCTACGATCGCGTCATTTAAAATATCTCATATATTGGCGAAACACAAGAAACCATTCGAAGATGGATAAGTTGTGAAGGAAGCATTTATTGAAGTGGGTGAGACTTTATTTGGAGAGAGAGAGAGATTTCCCTTCATTTTTTCATTCCATCAACAGTTTTGTGTTCAAAAGTTTTAAACAGGGAGGAAATTATGGGCATTGCAACAAAAATTGTGAATTCCATCTGTGCACGTAGCTTGCAAGTTGCACTTGGAAGATAGGGAGTCAGCTGAGCGCACTGATTTAGTTCTTCACACGTACGTCAGGTGGTTGAGTCGCGGAAATTTCCTAGAAAGGTTTCAAGACTTATTGCCCGGAATAACAGCTTTTCAAGACGAAAGAGGCGATGACACTCAGGTGTTGAAAAACGAAAAATGGCTTAACTTGGAGCTTCAAGGTAAAGGAAAAACAATTATTGAGATGATTAGCGCAGTGAACGCATTCAAAAGTAAATTGCAACTTATGATAGATCAACTTTCCGTCTTTGAAATCAAGGATTCCTCAGTTGAATTATGATACGTTTGAGGCTGAATTATCAAATATTTTGGGACAATTCGAAATGTGATTTTTTAAATGTTACTATTGGCTTACTTGAGTGACATATTTTCACATTTGAAATACTTGAATACGAGTTTACAAGGCCGTAACAAAAATATTTTATTTATGATAGATAACATCAATAGCTTTATCAAAAAGCTTAGCAGTTGGTTTATACGCCTTGAACAACGAAATTTTTTATGCATCTACTGCAACTTCTGATTATACTAGAAAAATTCGAATTTAGAAAATTTAGATATTGACCGCCTGTTGGAGAGCATGAAAACACATAAAGGTGAAATGAAGTTTCATTTACCAGAATATTTTCCTAATGACAATAATGATTCATCGAAAATATGGGTTCTCAATCCGTTTGAGACAGTATTGTTGAAGTTGCCAAGTTGCGAACAGATACTCACTAACAACTCATTAAAACTATCGGCTGATGAAACTTTATGAGTGGAATTTTTATCCAAAGATTTAAATAAATTTTTGGTTCGCACTACGACGTGAGTACGGAAGCGTAGTAGGGAAGATTTAACAATTATACCCTTTGCTTCTTCCGTCTTCTTACGTCTTCGGTGGCTTTGAAAACTAAATACAGAAGTCGTTTGTTATCACTCGAAAATAATTCACTTATGAGTGTTAGAAAAGATGATCAACGTATAGAAATACTTTCAAGTAAGAGACAATGTCAAACATCGCATTAATTAATTAAGGTTCATGAATAATCATTTTGATCACCTAAATAAAGTAAGCTATAAATTTATTTTTTTCATGTTGTTATTTCAGTCTTATATTTAATTGTATAACACTAGACTAAATATATTCCTTCAATAAACGAATCTTGTGTAAAGGTTGCATGTTTTGAGGACTTACTGCGACAGACCGACTGACATTTAACAACGATCCCCTTAATAACTAGCATAGCTAACTGTAACAATCAGCTCTTCCATTCCGATCGATACCTTTGACTTGGCAGTCGACGAGTAAGCGAGATGAAAGATATTTTCCTTTCTCGCTGATGCCGTCTTGGTGGCGTAGAGGATATGATGCTCGTCCCCTGCGCAGAGTTACCTGGGTTTAATCTCCACAAAGTCGGTGCGATTTTTCGGATTCTGTGAATCGCTTGAGTGTCCATCTTTCGGAAGGGATGTAAAGCTGTCGATTCTGTCTAAAAGAGATGTGTTGAACATTAAAGTTCCCTTCCCTCGACACGAGAGGGTTTCGGCAAAATTCCCGGGTTAGTGAGGTGACAATATTCCCCGTCGTGTCATTGGCCGAAAGGCAGAAATAGAGCACGTTAAAGGAATAACAACTTTCTCGCTAATGGGAAGAGGTTGGGCCAGACTGAAATATATTCAAAATTTTAGTGAAATATCAATTTTGTAGACAGTACCGAAGAAGAAAATTTTAAATACAATTTTTATGTTACATATCACAGATTTAAAAATTTCTTGATTGTTTTATTGAAAGTATTAAGCAATAGTTGTAAAATAAAAATTCCATTGCCTATAAATTTTGAAGAGTGCTATTAAGTAGATGGAGAAAGAGTGAAAAATATTTTAAAATCAAATCATTCTCTTTATTATTCCAAAGTTCAAGATAATCTTCAACACTAGTGAACCTACGAAAAAATTAACAACAGAACCTAAAAATCGGGGAAATATTAATTCATTCGAAAGAAATAAATGATTCACCAACTAAATTCATTCAGTTCACTAGGTTCGACATATTAATCATTAACTAAAGGAACAAGTTTTGAAATGGGTTTTATATTTCAACATCGAATTGAATTATGTATTTTTTCTTATATTCAAATATTATATCTCTAAATTCAAAACCTTTACAGAATCCGGTACGGATAAATAACGGAAAAATTGTGGGTGACATAAATTATCTAGGTCTGTTCCCGATTTTCTATTATCAAGCTGTTCCTTCAATTATGTTAATTTTTCAACAAGTCGAACGTCAGAGGGGAATTTTGTTTGGTACATCTGCAATAATCCATAGCTCTGCCTTTTGTCCTTGTCTTGTTCATCATATTTGACTTTCAGTAGAGCATGTATGCAACCTCAGATCTTTGAAAATAGAAATTTTTCATATGATATAAAACATATCAAGACCTCAAAACATGTTCTTATTCCCCAAATTAGTTGGTAAATACATTGCATCAAGAATCAATGTTCCTTCTTCTATCTTCACTGCCTTCATTTTTTTTCATCGTGGTTCATACAACGAGTGCTCTTCACAATGGAATAATATTGTCAAACTACCTCACACTACGCTATCATCTTATAAAATTTAAACAGTCCGAAAAAATTTTCCTAAGCATTCAGGAAACTGAAGAACTAAAGTTGAATGTCCATTTTTCGTTGCGCAATATTTCTCCTTGCATCTTCAATATATTCCCAAAACGATATTTTCAAATGGTTCAAAATTTATATCGTTCTTTAAGAGACCTATTTGAAATTAACTATGTAGTGCCACCTTTAAACTACACCATCAACATATAATACTACTGAAATTGTGTAGATAACTATTTTGCCGCTTCGGAGTGAACATGTTGTAGTTTTTCAATTGACCACTTGATGACGCTGCATCCTTCACTATCGATCCATTCCTGCGTCTCCGAATCATCCCTTCCATTGCGCCTCGTTATTAATATCATAAGGGAATAAAGTGCCTTCATTGTACTACCCAGAGCAATTTTCCTCGAGTCTCCCCCGAGACAAGTAAACGCTGCATAATTGTTTAATTATTGAGCATAATCGGGGAGAACGCCCGGCAAGGTTTACACTATAATCAAAATTTTACTCCGCCTAGTGCCTCCTGATCATTAATTTCTTGAGTTCACCGGTTTGAACGGAGTTGAAATGGGGTTGTTTTGATTTTAATTCGGAAATTCGCATTTTGTCTAAAGGAAAGCCTATTCTTTAAGTTGAGAAGGAAGTCGATATAAAAGTCACGCTAATCACTTGGTTAAACATTTTTACTAAATGATTAAACAATTGAAGAAAAATCACAAGGCTATTTTCACAACATATATTGAGTAAAAATATGTTTTATCCCATTTTCAAAAACTAAGAGGAAATTAAAATGTTACAGTGTCATTTATCCTAAGAAACAGATGAGAGAAGTGAAGACAAACGAAAATCAAGATGATCGTTTGTATTGGTAGATTATGTTTATAAGCTGATGAAATTTTTACGAATTCTAAGAAAGTTTATGTCTTGTTCTGTTACCTGAGTGTAAAATTTGGGTTTTTGTGAAATCTATGGAATGATTTTCGTTTATGCAATTTTCCACAGGACCAGTTGTTAATTTATTATGAATTATTGCTTTGTAATGCTTGTTTAATCTATTATTGATGAAACGACTGATTTGATCTATATAAAAGCACACAACCATTACAATATAATTTATATACACTGCTTTTTTCACCTGTACCACCGAGGGTGAACATAAAATTTTCTTATCGACATACTGTGTTGATTTTATTCTGTTTCAAGATATGGTATAATTCCGTACTTATGTGTGGAATATAATTATTTGTGTGATATTTCATGGTTTCGTGAACCAGAACGGTGGTGAATCTAGAATTTCTTTGATTTTTGCGCAGAAAATACATAGAGAAAGTTATCTGATTTAGCTAATTGTTTTCATAAACTAATGTACCCCGCTCAAAACTTTACAAACGTCTTAACAGAAAATACGGAATTTATTGAACATTAACCAGCACATCATTCAAAAATACTTCACAATTACCAGGAGAGCTTAAAACATTCAATATACCTCCGAATGTTAGATTAATTTCATTTAACGTCGTGAATTTATTCCCAACACCGACTAAATAATTCAAAATCAGTATTAACAATCAATTACTTAAAAATACAACATTCAGATTATAAATGACGCTGTTAATAAAAGTTTGTTTGAAACAGAGTTATTTTAAATTCAATGATAAAATTACCAACAACTAGATGTTTTCCAATGGGTTTCCTCTTTTTCCTCTTTTGGCCAATCTTGAAAATAAACTTTTCTCGTCTTATAATATCTTAATTGAAAACCTTCTTTACTGGAAAATATATGTTGATGATATATTCTGTATTTGGACAGATACTGATAGACAATCAAATATCCTTTCAAAATTCATGAATTCATTTTACGATACGATCCGATTCACTATGGAAATTGAAAATATACATAAAATACTTAGATGTTAGAAATCAAAATTATGATATCATAATTATTTGACATTTATCGAAAACTAACGTTCACTGATAACTTAATCCTCCTTAATACAGTAATATTTCGCAGTAATATTTCGCTTTACATGAGGGATATGTTTCGCAAAAAATCGCGTTATGTAAAATTCGCGTATTTTGGGGTTCAAGCAAAAGCTAATACGAAAAAATAAAAATCTTTTTGAAGTAATCATTTTAGTCTAAGAACACTTTATGCAGTAATATTATATATTTTTTTAAAAACATTGTTTTTTGGGTAACGTTTCTTTTACGTTCTTGTGAAATCCGTTCATAACACTCAACGCTGTTTCTAATTGTTTGACATACGTACTGGTTATGCTCTGCAATAAGTCTAAACCAGAATAAATTTTTTAAAGAGCATTTTTCATTCCCCCTTAAAAATAACACTTTTTCTTCAACTTGTTCCTCCTCATCGTTGAAGGGATTATTCTGTAACTCTGTGAGCTTACTACATCATCTTCTATATATTCTACTGCGACATCTCCAAGTTCAGAGACCTCTTAATCATAGTAAAGATGTCTTCAAACACTTGTTTCTGGATCTGGATGATTATTTCAGGTGCTTCCACTAAATCTGGCCAAAGAATATGACAACCCCGTTCATACAACTCTTTCTAACTTTGTTTCAATCCTCATCTTCATGGCTGTGTGACTACCATTGTCGAATACTGTTTTCTTTCCACGACAGTTTCTTGAATTAATAGGCTGAAAATGCGGGGATGGTAATAAGCTTTGAAGTTTGCTATTGCTCCCAATTCTCTATGTACTATTGATGTAGTGTTTGGTGGCAGGAACTGCTCGTATAATTTTGAGTCTCTAGGCGAATTAAGTGTGGTTGGATGACTTGGGGCATTATCTAAGTGTAATATAACTTTACGTTCAAGCCGCATTTCTATCACCGTAGGATTTGGCTGATTGGCAAAATCTATTTAAATAGCTATCCCGAAAAAACTTCCCGTGAAACCCACGCCTTTCTGTTGGACTACCACACTACGGTAGGTCTTGTCTGTGCCTCGCATTGCACGTTATGGTATTTTTTCCAATAAAGTCTGGTCTAATCAACATTGAAGAGACATGCAGGAACTCTTGAACTTGTCTGAAAACTGCAGCTCCAGATTAAGTGTACGCACTTAAGATTGGAAAGCTGCTTGAAGTGATGAAACCAGAGTCTATAAGCCGCAAAAGTCAAAATGGAACTCCCTCCACTTTCTTCTCTCTTTAGCATGTCATACAAAGAATTTGCCTTTGTGCGTATAAGATCTTAATGTAATATTTCTTCCTATTTACATCTTCAATCCAGGTTTACAGTAACTTCCCCATTCTTTTCAAAATAGATGATCTGGAACGGGAAAGTATCATTGCACTTATAGGTGTTGTCTTTCGCTAGAAAGTTTAATTTCTTCCCGATTTTCAAAAAATCATTCTCACAGTCGATTTTCTGAGAGTACAAAATCTCTACTAACGAAAGTGGCTTTACTCCATTTTCTATTCTTCTGATCTTCATTTTAGATTCGAAAGTCTCGGTTTTACGAAATTTTTTCTTCATAGGTGTCATTCTTAACATAGTGTTGAATTATGGATCTCCGCCAAACGTTATAACACAATTGCCAGCCGAGATAAACATAAGGAATAAACGGAACAATCCAGGAAATCCCCTCAGAACAAAGTAGTAGAATGGTTAATTCCCATTTCCTCAATCAGAATGGTCAGAGAAAGCGGGGATTCCCGCGAAATTTAAAATTCGCGTTGAAGTGAAACCGTGCAGAACGGAGTCGTGTAAAGCGTGGTATTGCTGTTATAGTTTCTATTAAAATGAGAGAGGGTTGGTCTAAACTAATTCTTTGTATTAACCTAACAACCTACATTAGAACTCGGGCAATTTGCAATTACATTTGGACGAACATTTCCGACCCACTGCTTCGTTTGACAGTATGCATAATAACATTCATTAACATTTATACATAAACGTGAATTTTCGTATCGTATTCCCTCTTCAGATCTAAGTACAATACCGAAAGGCCTGAAACTGAGTTATTAATTCATTCCGAGGGATGGTTATAGAAATCTTGTGCTTCAGGAACACATCCTCTAAATACACTAAGCACTATTGCTACGTCTAAGATAATCCAATTTTCGATAATAAACATATATCACTATCAATGAGAGAATGAGTGCGATTTCTAGAATCAACCAACATTGGGGAGGATAATCTGGATGGATAACCGTAGAGATAAAAACGCGAAAAATATTTTGATTTTGTATTTCTTTTACTGGGTACATTGATATCATCTTCTTCATTCGGCAAATTTGGAATACTAGAGTATCATAGAGGGGACAAGAATTCTCTGCTGCATTTTGTCATCCGAGCATGAAGTTCATTCGTATGACGTTTCATATCGATCGTAATTGTTGAAACTTGAATTTATATACTTCATATACTTGCAGAAATATGTTCATACAATCAGATAAAGACGACTCAATTCCAAATATATAGAATTTTGCTTACCGACGTGTGTTTTCGAATAAATTAAAGACAAAATATTGAAAGTAGAATAGTTTTTTTTTAGATTAATGTTATACATCATACTAAGATGCCGAGAGTGTGTGTAAACCATTCTGATAACTTCTGTTATATTTGCGGTCAACGTACTGTTAAAAGTCAACGTCATAGTTTGACACCATTAGTTAAAAACTGTTATTTTAATTATTTTGGGTTTCCGGCACAAAATTTGAACAAAACCTGGACTACTAGTGTTTGCTGTGCACAGTGTGTCACTTTATTAACATCATTGGCTGAAGGATCTCGTCATATGCCGTTCGTTCCAATGATATGGACTGAACCGAGAGACCATGTATCAGATTGTTATTTCTGCCAAACTTCTATAAAAGGTATTAATCACAAATTTAGGCACTGTGTGAACTATCCAAATCTACAATCTGCTCAAAGACCTATCCCCCACAATGATGATTTACCTGTTTCTCAGCCTGCAGTAAACATGGATGACGTAACCAAAGAAAATTTATCCGAGAGTTCAGATTCCGATCCAACTTTTGAGCCCAGTACTTCAAACAGAGCTTCATTTTATAACTCAAAACGATCTCAATGACTTGGTACGTGATTTGGATCTCAATAAAAGACAGGCAGAACTGTTGGCGCCCCGACTTCATGACTGGAATTTACTGGAAAAAAATACCAGAATATCCGTACACAGAACTCGACACACGCACTTCTCAAGATGGCAATACAGTGCTTGCAGTGACATTCCCTCGGTGATGACGGAGTTGACGTTTGAATATAAAACATCTGACTGGCGATTGTTCATAGATTCCTCAAAGGTTAGTTTAAAAGCTGTACTGTTACATAATGGTAATAAATACCCTTCCGTACCGGTTGCTCATGCTACTGAAATGAAAGAATCATATGAAAATATGAAATCACTGCTAGAACATATCAAATATAACCAATATTCCTGGAAAATATGTGGAAATTTGAAAGTAATTGCTATTTTGCTAGTTCAACAGCTTGGATATACGAAGTTTCGTTGTTTCCTCTGTGAGTGGGATAGTCAAGACAAAAAAACATGCCGTCAAAAAGGAGTGGTCTAAGCCAGACGTTCTTATATCAGATCAACAAAATGTTCTTCACACTCCTTTAATAAATCCTGAAGATGTATTGCTACCTCCATTGCATATCAAACTCGGATTAATGAAAAATTTTGTCAAAGCTATGGATAAAAATGGAGATTGTTTTTGTTACTTGACACAAATATTCCTAAAAATCAGTGATGCCAAAATAGAAGAAGGAATATTTGTAGAGGCACAAATAAGAGACCTACTGACTGATGAAAAGTTGTAACAAAAACTTAATTCGATCGAAAAATCCGCATGGACATGTTTTCGAAATATTGTTCGTAATTTTCTTCGATTAGCGACGGAAGCAGCGTGATATCGAGTAGGGATACTGCAACACAAAACCAAGTGGGAAACAACATCAATACCTTCCAACTGACTCTTGATGTTTCAACGGTGGCGCAAGCCATTATGCCTACGACCACGAGAGCCAGACTCACTAGGAAACGCATGAAGTGGACCCCAGAAATGAATTCCTTCATAATGCGTTCCTATTACAAGATTACAAACTCGGAATCGGAATCGGAAATGACAGCATACAGACACGCGTTACATTTTGCGTTCGTAGAAAAATATCCTGAATTACAGCACATATCCGAGCAGAGAATTTCGGATCAAAGAAGAACAATCGCTGAAAACAGGCTACTTTCTTCAGAAACGCTGCAAAGCATACGAGAAGAGGTCATAATGGAACTCAGAAGCGAAAATGATACTCATAACGGTTTAATTGCTGGAGTCAATGAAAGTGTTACAGATAACATCGAAGCCACGGAAACGAATATTAACATAGAACGCCCTCCTGAGCCGAATCAGCAGAACGAATATATGTATTTATCAAGATCAGAACTCAACAGAGCAATAACTGAATTCAGTGGTAGTAACCCAACTAAAAGACTTAAACTGCCCAAACTCAAGACGAACAAGAACACCAATACCATCCTAGCAAGCGTAAACTCAGAAGAATATAGCGACCAGAACACCTTGGAGAAGATTCACACTTTGATTTACTGTGGAGCAGTAGTGGTTCTTCGACTTCACAAACAACAAATCTCCACAACTCTGATTCAAGCTGAGCCAAAAAGCGTCAGAAATCCACCATTTCAAAAACGACTGGAAAAGGATATTGATAATATTACAGCAGAAATCGGTCACCTTACATAATTCCTGAGAAACAGAAAACCCTCAAGGCGCTTGAAATCACATATACGCGAAATTTATAGGAAAATTGGTACGAACACAAAACACCCTGATCGCAAACAATACATTGGCGTGTATATGGACACTTTGAAACAGATACTCCAAGCAAAAGCAAAGAGGCTTTCAAGATACGTAGTGTACTGAGAGGAAACACCAAAACCAAAGGTTCCTCCAAAACGCGGCCAATTTTCCTAAGGGAAATAACAAAACTACGACCAACAATAACAGAGAAGTACCTCACGCACAGTGCTTGACCGATTATTGGTCATCACTATGGTCGAACCCCAAAGAACACTATAGAGATGGAATAAGGGAGGAAGAAATCACAACAGTAGTTAGAGCGACCAATAATTGGAAGGCCACAGGTATAGATAATATCCACAACTACTGGTACAAGAAGTTTGATAAGCTCCATGGAACCCTAGCGAAACAGCTCACTTATGTTCTTCAACATCCCAAGAAAACACCCACTTTCCTAACACAAGACTTAACATATATGCTACCTAAGAGCGATAGAACACAGGATCCGTCTCAATATAGGCCAATCACTTGCCTGCCTACACTCTACAAAATACTCACCTCATGCATATCCAATCGAATATACCAACACCTTGAAAACAACAATATATTATCAGAGGAGCAGAAAGGATACAGAAAGAAACACCACGGGTGCAAGGAACAACTCATCATCGATTCTGTGATGATGAAACAGGCACACGTAGGGCATCGGAATGTTCATTCAGCTTTTCTCGATTATCTGAAGGCATTCGATAGTACCGTCCATTCTTGGCTTGTTGAAGTATTGCAGATATACCAAATTCACCCAGCCCTGGTAGAATTCTTGAAGACAACAATGACTTACTGGCGCACGTCTCTGCAGGTCAACATGAATAAAAAATCAATCAAAACCGACGAGATACCCATACTTCATGGAATTTTTCAAGGAGACTCTTTGAGTCCACTATGGTTCTGTTTAGCTATGAACCCATTGTCCTCAATGCTCAATAGAACAGGATACGGATTTAGGATAAAAACAGATAGGAATTATCATACAGTCTCCCACCTGCTATATATGGATGACATCAAATTATATGCTTCAAACAAGTCATAGATGGTGAAACACAATTTCCAAACGATGATATTATACAGTGCATGAGGGATGGCGAAACATACAAATATCTGGGATACCAACAAGCTAAATTGCTAGACCAAAAACAATCAAAGGAGAAGATTCGTTCAGAATACAGTCAGCGTCTGAAGTCTGTGCTGTAATCGATGTTGAACTCGGGGAATCTACTCAAGGCAATTAACACCTACGCCATTCCAATGATGCTTTACTCATTTCGAGTAATCAGATGGACTAAGACAGAACTGGATGATATTCAAAGGCAGACCCGAACGATGCTGACATAGTACAACAATCATCATCCAAAATCGTCTGTGATACGAACAACTTTGAAGCGGAGACAAGGAGGACGCGGATTAATAGATGTTGTCAATTTACACACCGAACAAATGAAAAATCTCAGAGAATACTTCTCAGCAAAAGCTCTCACTTCTGATCACCATACAGTGGTATTGTTGGCTGATAAGGGATATAAATCTCTAAATCTTGCTACCAGAGATGACCTGCTGAATCTACCGTTCCTATCGGATACTGAAAAACAAGAGCAATGGTCAAGAAATCACCATGAGATTAATCAACCACACATTGACAAAGAAGCCTCCAACAAATGGTTGATGAAAGGAGAAGTATTCGCGGAAACAGAAGGATTCCTTATGGCCATTCAAGACCAAGTGATAGCTACAAACAACTACAAAAAATTTATTATTAAGGACGGAACATTACAAACAGATTAGTGCAGAAAATGCTATATAGGATCGAAGACTATACAGCATATTACATCTGGCTGCGAACAACTAGCCAATACGGACTATGATCACAGGCATAATCAAGTATGCAACAATATCCATCAGAAACTTGCACACAAGTAGAGACTTCTGAATACCTTCCAGCCATATTACAAGTATCAACCGGCGCCCGTATTGGAAAATGACTCTATCAGATTATACAACGATAGGCCTGTAATCACTGACAGAATGGTGATGAATAATAGGCCGGACATAGTGATGTATGATAAGAGAGCCAACACAGCAATGCTGGTCTATGTCGCCATACCGAATAATAACAACGTGCTGAATAAGTTTCAGGAGAAAATGTCCAAATACACAGATGCTATTTGCTATTGAGATCAAGCAGATGTGACACCTGGATAAAATAGATATTGTTCATGTCATCGTATCCTCGACTGGGTTAATACCCAAAACTTTGCATGATAGCCTTAAGAAATTAAAATTGCATAATAATACTTATATAGAAATGCAAAAAGCTGTAATTCTTAATACATATAGGTTAGTTAGGAAATTTATGTCAAGTATATTGTAATCGAGCCTATTCCCTTTGATTGCTGAATCTGGTAAAAGTAAATTATATCCAGCTAACAGCTGAGATAGTGCTTAAGTCCACGATAATAAATAATAATAATAAATTAAAAAGAGTAAAATCCACAGAAAAATTGCCAAATTTGAATGAAAATTTGGATGACATATCAACGAAAATAAAAAAGTTAAACGACGACTTAAATAAATCAGGTTAATCATAATTATCCATCTGATAATCATGTATTCCACCCCACTGTGCATACATATCATCCCTAGTTCATAATAAACAGAACTCCAATCCTTTACACCCCATTATCTGCAACCCCCTGAAAAATTTAGAATACCATATTGAAAACAATCGGAAAGACACAGATAATTTTATTTATGAAATGCTATCCCATTCTGAATCCCATCAGACCTAACAGGTTCATCTGGAGTTCAGGGGTGTCACGCCTAATATCCCATCTGGGAATTCGCCCCCAATAAAACTGTAAATCCCACCTCGACAGAGATTGTTCGCAAGGAATAAACAATTTGTCATCCGTATTATAATTGATAAAAATCGTGTTGAAAAGCTGATGTCCTGGAGGACTTTCAGCTGAGACTCGCAGTATGTTCATTAAAATTCATTAAACAATGACTATGCAACGAACGTTCCATTCCCCATCAATGATTAGGATCATTTTTCTATTTAGAAGGGAATTGAAAACGATTCTTATTTTCAATATTATGTTCACAATAATGAAATGTATTCCAACAAAATTTTGATCCCCTCATAACTCTGAAAAGAGAAGATGATCTATAGCGGGTTCTGTCTGTTTTTATAGGTACTTTCACTTCTAATGTGTCATGATTTCCAAGAATTTTTTTATGACAGCTATGATTTTAGTTTACCTATGGATATATTTATGGCTAGTCACCCTTTCGATCCAGTTTTATTTCATGCAATTTCAAAGAGCTGTAACCAATATTGCAATACAGTTATACAACACTCTTTGAATTCGCAAAGCAACCGTAAGATTTTATGGTACTCGAATTCTAGCTTTCAGAATGTCCACTGTTTCTGAATTTCTAGCCGAACATTTTAAGTTTATATAACACTAACTGACCCGACAGACATTTTCTCATCCAAATTTCAAATTTTAAATTTTTGATGATAAATAAAAGAAAATTTGATTTATACTTATTAATTATATTTGTAACGCATTTCAATGACATTGCGGCTTTATAGAAAATAAAAACTAAACTAAGGTACCGCAATTTATATATGATCTAGAACATTGGATTAAAAGTGAATAAAAATTCCTCAGTCAAATTCACAGAACTATAATCTAAATCACTTAGCCAGAAACAAATTAAGTAAATGGGAATTATTATCAAAATCTACTTGTTCCTTCAATAATTTGTTTTAAGTTTATATCTATTGATTTCAGGGATTGCCAAATATTAATATCAAGTTTTTATTTGATGAATGTAAGATTTTATAATTTTGAAATTATGATTTTCTTCAATTAGAATTAGTTCTTTTAACTAGTGAGCCCATTAAGATTGCCTTTTATATCTAAATAGCCAATATACTAAACGCCTTATTATTTTCACTTCATTATTCATATATTTACTCAATAGTTCTTTATGTTACATGGAAATCTCTCATATATTACCTCAGTCATCCTTAGGGTAACGCAGCTTCCAGTATTTTTTATGGATATCATCAACCACACAAATTTCAATACTATCACTATTATCCCAATTCAAAGGATACATTAAATTTGAAAATCTCAACTTTCGCCAATTGAGCTAGCATAAGATGATATTAAAAACATTTCAACATTGCTTCAAAAAACGAATTGTTCAATCACCCTCTAGGCATAGAAATTCAATCATCAACAACTCTAATATCAATTCACAATATTCCAAATTTCTAGTTCCAAAAGTATTAAATATATACTTCAGAAAGATCAATATAAGCAGATCTATAGTTTCAAATTTTAATTTTTACTCAATAGTTCTGATTCGTATTAGATCAGATAAGAGTTCAATAAGATTCATGAATTATAATAAACCACAAATATGAGCTTGAAACAGCAAGATGGAAGAATGACTTCTCAAGTATGTTAATGAAATAGAAAATGAAAGTTCTTCTCAAATTAAAATTTGAGTGTTCACTACTGAACACGTATAAATTTCACCTTATGTGATTGCCCTATATGTAACTATTTTGTATAAATTCAAATTGACCAAAAGTCACACAATTTGCTTACCAGAAAGAACAAACATCTTCTGAATTGAAGTGATCTTATGGAAAGCAGAAATAAGATCCACAAATTTGTAAATTACATTATGGACCCTCATATACAATACAATGATATTAACTATATATCAGTTTCACTGTTTCTTGTAACTGTCAATTTCCTAGATCCTTAACTATCGAATTGGCAGTTGGTTTCGAGCAGTCAGCTTCTTATAAACTTGCTCTCTAATAATTGAAATTTCTATTCTTCAATATTACTTCTCTTCAATTTATTTTCTTGTGAATCTTCATAATATACTATGAAATGAAAATGAAGGAAAAATTATACTAAAACAACTTCATATTTCCATATTACGTGATAAGCATACTCATTTTACACAATTATATGAAATACTTATAGTACAACTACCCATTACAAAAACTGTCAAATTGCTTAGCATTCTCCAAGTAGTAGTTGAATTTTTTCCAAAATATGAGTCGCATAAGTAGCAGCATGTTTCCTGTGACTTTCATAAATCTTGGATTGAAAGTTGTAGTTGAACAAAATGAAACTTCATATGCTACATTTTTGAACACCATGTTTCCCACTATCAGACATCTATAACAGAGAAACTTTCAACTTCAAATCAATGAGGAATTCCTGTCATTCATTCAACAACCTTGATAAAATTTCCTGAGAAACAGTAACTATGAGTTATGAATGGAAGGAACTCACAATAATTACCTTTTGTGCAAATTTGAGATCTTATTTTCTTTGGTTCAAACTTGAACATTGTCAAACACATTGAATCTCATTAACTTTTACATTGGAATAATTGTAGAATAGAAACTTACTTCCACTTGAATAAACTGAAACGAAAATTCAATTTGAAATATTGACATCCAGCTTGAAATATTTTAATACACATATAGCCTTAAGTGGATAGCTTTCAATATTCATATGATACATACTCTAAATAACAGAAAAATATCATTATATAAAAGAGCTCAAGACCTATTAATAGCAACTCGAAGGATATCTCCCATCATTTTGTAAGATCCTCCAATTGATTCGTTAAAAATCCTAGTAATTCCAGGACATTTTTCAATGCATAGAGGTTACAATAACCATGAAAGAAAAATGAAATATGTGAATTCTGAGTACATTTCTTGAGCATGCCTGAAAAAATATACATTAAATTACATGAATGAACCTCAAATTACATTCACTTACTTTTCAAACATTATTGTAAGTCTCCTTAATTCCTTTGTATTATAACATTTCGTTTGAATCATATTGTTTAGGTTAGAATAACCACAGAATGTTAAATTTATGAATTTTGAAAGTCTATCGTTTCTTTCCTTAAACAAATTATACATTAACATGGATAAAATAAACATCAAACTACGATCACTCACCTCTAAAAGTTTATTTCAAGTTTCGTCAAACTTTTCATACAAATAAAATTCGGAATCACTTGTTTTGACAGACCGAATATAAGACTAATTGAAATAAGGTTAGGTTCGATTGTCACTCAGAAGAGAGAGAGCACTATATTCTAGATGTTGTTAGTACCGAAATTATGTTGGTGAAAATCAAAGTTACTAGCTATTTCCATCTCACTATTTTCGTTCAGAAGAGAGAGAGAGCATTAAATTTCACACGTTGGTAACGCTCACTTCCGACAATGAATAGCGATATAAGGGGCAGAAGGAGCGGTGACTGTCTCCACCTCCGTGTTTACGTTCTATTCTTCGAAAATGTAGATCTCAAAAACCGTCCCAAATTCGAAAATTAAGTCGTGACATGACGATTTCTCTTCGCGGACCCGATCTCGAGATATGTAGGAATCGTTCAAAGGTCGAATCCTTTCTCCCGGTGACCCCGTTTAAGTAGGATGGTTAAAACAAAAACCCGTATTTTGACAGCTCGAGGTTCGTTTATTTCGCGAATTTCTGGCCGTCGGAGATTTTCGGAATATGGAAAGTAGAGCGAAAATTTGCGAAAGTCGGCCGATAGCCCTGCGTTCGATGGAAGATTTTTCCGTTTTTCCGTGGTTTTATGAGAATCTAACTATGGCGGCGCGCAATGCGAAACTCGAGGCTTTTTCGTCGTCCAGGTTTCGTAGCGATCGAAGGCGATAGAAATATTTTCTATAGCTGCAAAAGTCCATAGAAATTATCCCCTCCATCCCGGAGATTTCGGAGACGTATTTAATTTTCGCTTTTTTGGAATTTTTTCCCGGAATTTCCGCCTGATCGACCTTTCCGATCGCCCTCCGAAAGATCCGAGTTATCGATTCCGAAGAAATCTCGCCGTTTCGACGTTCCGTTCGCCCGTCGTTCGAACTAGGGACACCGGGTTCGGTGCCCCACCTCCTGGGGTCTTCCAGGGCAAGACGCCCAAACAAGACTGGAGGCAGGGGTAAATAGCCTGCAAGCGGCCAGCCTGTGCCGCAGAAGGGAGTGAAGAAAGCACCCCCTGACAAGGCGCCTGAGCGTCTGTCGACATCAAAATGATGGAAAGGGGGATCAGCTGCCTTCAGGCTAATTTACAGTATTCTAAGGCAGATTCCTTCCTCCTTGGTAAATGCATCCTAAATAAAAGCCTTGATAGGGCATTCATTCAAGAGCCATGGCTGGCCAACCGAGTATCAGTTTGCGGTCTCGAAAATTTACCAGGCCAGATATTGTACCACTGCCCTGGGGGCAACCGCAGGACGTGTATATTTATCAATACAGAATCTTCTTACTACCTCTGTACTTGTGTCCTAGGAGAGCATGGCAGACTTGACTTAGTGGTCTGCTCAGCATATTTCCCGGGAAATTCCGCTGAACGCCCTCCTGTGAGGATTCGTAACCTAGTAAGTCAGTGTGACGGTAATGCACATTATTGAATAGGGGAGCTCATATCAATTTTATAACGTATTTATGACGAAGGTTACATTCAAGATGGTTTTAGTTAAAAACCCTTGCAGCCACTCGGGCACAATTTTGATTTTAGTTATAACAGAACATGTTCTTACAATACGAGGTGCAACTATTAAATACCGAGACTGACGCTGCTGCGGAACCGCCATTAGTTAGGTTATACAGACAGGAATATAACCAACACCGTTTAGTCATAACCTTCATTTCCGTTAGTGTTGTTTTTTCGTTTTTCCGGGAAAAATAGTTAGTGTAATAATAAAACAACAAATTATTGTTAAATTTCACTTCAAACTTGGAAAAACCACTACTGAAACTTACAATATACTGAAACAAATTTATTGCAGTGAATGTTTATCGCGGGCACGACTTCTTGAAGATGGCTGACAAAATGTTGAAGATGGTTGGCTGCCAGGTTGCCTTTCAACGTCACAAACGTTATATGTCAAGAGGTTCATGGATAAGTACAGCATCCCAATGATAAAACATCCACCTTACTTACCAGTCCTTGCACCATGTTTCTTCTGTCTGTTCCCTAGGTGAAATCTGCATTAAAATGACGAGATTTAAATCCGTGGTAACTGCAAAAAAGAAAGCAGCCAGAGTCCTGAAGGAGTTGACAGAAGATAATTTCCAGCACTGTTTCCAACAATGGGAAATTCGCATGGAGGGTTGTAGGGATAATAATAATAATAATATATAACTTTATTTTAATGAATTGTTCTACATGGCTTTACAATATGCCGTGGTATCTGGCTCAAAAACAATTTTATAATCAAAATAAAGTGGTGAAACAGGCTTAGAAACTATACCTGAATTACCATAATCAATTTTAGTTTCACAGCCCATTGAAGGAAATCCTTGTACATGGGGTTAGAAAACACAAAAATTACACAATACTATAAAAGCTATTAACAACTACAAGGTGGCAAAATAGTAGTTAACGAAAATTTCTCATTTCCACCGCATCAGAGAAGTAGGTTCAAGGTTGCATAAGCATCCAGTGTTTCAATTTATTTTTAAATATGGGTAATATGTTAACCTGGCGCAGTTCTCTAGGCAATGTATTAAATGTTCGGGGAGCCAAGAACTGTAAAAATCTTTGACCAATCGATTTCAGCACTCGTGGTACCCTATGTCTTAGGCCAGAATATCTTGTTTCGTGACTATGGGCAATAAGATTCTGAGAGATTTTATATTTGAAAAAATGGCATAGCATATTGAAACAATATAATTGCCTCATATCCAACAGCTTTGACTCAGCATAAAGCTCATTAGAAGGGTAAGTATAACTTTTACTATATATAATTTTTATGAATCGTTTTTGGATTACCTCCAATTTCTTCAGATGCACTTTATCCACACCTCCCCAAACCAAAACCCCATAGGACAAGATGGGCTGTACCAATGAATAATAATAGCTGTAAGAGTCGTCTTAGTTTTTTAGTCAAAGCTGACATATGATGGTCCCAACGAACGTAAGGATCCAAGACGACCCCCAAATATGGATGGGGAAGAGGTGTATGTTGAAGGTGATAATAAGAAATTATGTATAAAATGAAGATACATTTTTTGCAACGTCAGTTTCGTTATTTAATACCCCCACTCCTCATAAAAACCTTAACTATTTTAAACATTTTTACACATCAGCAAAGTGGTAGCTCAATGATTAATTTACAATGCCTCAAATTATCGAACAAACGTTTTATCAAATTAGTATCTTGCTTCTAGAAACAAAAATTGAATTGAAACAAATGTTATCACTCATGTTTTTATTTATTCTCAGTTTGAGAGAAGTTTTCTAATTAAACGAGTAAAATGGTAATGGTGAATCAACATAATCGTCTTGAGATTGTTGTACTTTATAAAAAGGGCTATCAAAGGACATTACAACAAAACCTACTTTCTTAATGTTCGAAAACCTCAAAGTAAGTAAACTTAATGCACGCAGGCGCTAACTACCCTCAAAAGCTTTCCCTTCTAAACAAAAAGTGATTTATTTTCCCTTTTTTCAAAAATTTTGAAAATAGCCAAATTATTCAAGGTGGCTCGCTTGAGGTAAAAAATGATTTTTTAGGGAATAGACATGCGCCAAAATTACTTGCCTCATTACTCTGTTGTAAGTAGGCTTCGAAAAACTTTCACATGAGGTATTGCTCCTCCCATTTGCCTCATTCAATTAATTGGGGTTGAAGCGCCCCTCTCAGGGGGTTTCTAGATGAAGGCTCAAATATATGTCAAAAGATAACCCACAAATAAAATTCAATGACGTGTTTCGGAAAATGTTTCCAAACACTACAGAAATATAGAGTGTTGCTCGTTTGTGATACAACATCCCGTATATTTATATCGATAGAAACCAAAATGATTCTACAACTTCATATACATTTTTTCATATGATACCTCTATTGAGCTATTCACCTCCAAAGTTGATGAAAATAAATTGTACTTATTTGATGAAAACTATTCCTTTCAAAAGATTTCGATAACATTCTGAAAATTCAAAATATATAATAAATAAATTATTGAAACATTAAATACACGAAATCTTTTCGAGAAACGGAAAGATCTTTAGTTGAAGATTTTATCAAATGAAAACAATTTTTCTTTCCAACTTTGGGATTGAATATCACATCAGAAGTGGATTCTACGAAAAACAATTGTATAAAGTTGTATTATTTTGATTATATATCGGAGTTATTGATACCTTGTTCTGGAACACCCTATACGTTAACGTTAAATGAAGATTATAAAGAAGAAAGATAGAGTTCCATGAGTTAAGACTTTTTCATCGAAAATTTTGTGATTTTTTAAAATCAATTTAGGTAATTTCCAAATCATCAATAGTCTCTGAATTCGAGAAAATCTCTGTTAATAACCTTTACAATTTCTACGTGCCATAAAAACACCGATTTGAGCTCGTGCACTAGATTACCAACCAAAAAGATATAATGAAAGAAGGGAAGAAAACAAAAAACTACAAATTGACACTTGATAAAAACTAAATGTCTCATTTCGATTAAGGATCTTGAATAGCACCGATGTTTTTCAAAATAAGGTTATAACTGATAAACTTTTCGTGTTATATCGTTGTAAAATAAATGAACAGGAGTAACGCTGATGTGAAAATATAGAACAAACGAAAAATGCATAATAGGAAATAATAAAACTGGTTTTGCTCGTCCTAGTATGTTAACCCGTGCCATCTCGAAAGATTTTTATGAGGGTGAGGCAGCCCTTATTACATACCATTTCGAAATGAGCATTTTTATCTACCATCTAACGTTTTTCGGTGCGCACTTAATGTTTCTTTCTTCTCTTAGTATCCCGACGAATAAAAATCCAATTTAGCTAAACGACAAAACAAGCTAAGTCTTCCGCTATAAAGTCATAATAAACACACATCTGAAAACAACCCCCTCCCGCAACGAACAGATAAAATCACACCAGCTATATTTGGATCCAATTTTGTATGGATTTACCCTGTAACAGCGTACAGAGGTGTATCCAATGATTTTAGAGACTTCAAAATACTACCAGAAAGTTTCAGGAATTAACAACCCGTGGCGCCCTGAGTCACCCAATACTTTTCCGTAAAGTTTACTGGTGTGCTGTTATAGTTCACTCCAAATCTGAGTGACATTGGTTGATGTTCTTCTATGAAATTATCGCTTCACTTATATTTCACCGAATCATTTGATAATAATATTTTTTTTTGTATTCTTCTTGCTAAACATGTTGTGAGAGAGCTGTCATTGAACATATGAAGGTTATTAGTTGAATGTATGCCTCCCCACATCATCAGAAAACCACCGCCGAAAGGAGCCGCTTTGCAATGTTGCTCTGAGCAAATCGTTCGCTTCACAGTTAAAACAAAATCGAAAAATTCCAATTCGTTCAGACGAAGTTTATGTAGATATGTTGAAGAATTATTTTTTCAGCATTCCAACAGCACTAAATAATGCTTGAGAACAATCGAAATGAAAATTGTACTCATAGAAATTGAAATAATACTAATAATAAAAATGTAAGCTTTTGGAAAACATTTAAGTGTACAAAAACCTAACTATATGAAGTTGGTAAGCTCTGGCATTATCATGGATAAAATTTTCACCCATGTTTATCGCTAATTTGGTATATTTAGCTATAAGATTTGAATTGAATATATATTTTGGAAAAATCAAAATTTTTCGGAATTAAAATTCTCTTAAATTGAAACAGAAACATCAACAACGTAAAAAACAATATGTTCTATTTTTACATTAAGAAAAATTGTTTTCTTAAGTAAAAAAAGTTAAATTTTGAGAAAAAATGTAAAATCGAATTAATTAATTTTTAATATAAGGGTATTGGTTAAATGATTTAATTCAGTATGATTCTTTCAATTTTCAGTTGAATTTCACTAATTTCAAAACATATATTTTGGTTTATATGTAAAATTTATAATTCAATATTATTTTAGATTATTTCTTAGGGAAGAATTTGAGATTTAGTTATTAATGTTATTTCAGTTGATTTTAAATTTAGAGGAATTTTAAATTTATTTTTATTCTAAATTAATTCATTGTTTCGAATGGGATAAAATTTGAAATATATAGTTTATTCTCATTCCTATTTTGAGTAAATTTTAAATTTTAAGCGGCATAAAATTTAGTGGATAATCAATTTAATTGTTTTAGATTTTGAATCTATTCAAAATTCAAGTTTAAAATTTGAAATATTTTGTTCTATAAAAATGAAGAATAAATGATTATTTTTGACATTTTCTGAAATTTGTGCCCTCAATATTGATTTTAAAGCTTCTAATATATAACTATTATGATAGTGATTGTTGTTGCTTGTGCATTTGACACATTTTTTTATCTATGTTATACAGAATACTCGAAAATTTTTGAAGTTGGGACTCATTCGAATCTCATTTCACTGTTTTTTCCAAATAGCATAACCTATAACTAAAGGGTCGAATAAGTGGTATATTTTATTACCTTCCGAATGGTACCTAGGTATTCGAAAGCTTAGCCATTTTTTATGGAATCTCAAGAAATATTCCACTTTTTCACTACAACTTATAGCTTCACACTTATACTGGTTTGTTCCCAGAAGAAGGTATAATATAATATCAAATTCCTTTATCCACTTACTTTCAATGAAAGGATCATTCTCAATGCCAGTAAATCGCATCAAAGTAATTGAACATCCGAGATCTCCTTATTGCATTCCTAGTACACAGTTGGTACCTACCTCATCCTAATCATTCTATTGTTGCTGTTTTATATTAGGGGCTTAATATTCTTGGTATCTACAAATTCCTGGAAAAGGTCGTTGCTGAGACCCATTATTACTATAAGGAAAAATATTATGTCAGTTCTGAACTGAAAGTGTATTTTTTGGTAGAAAAAAAATATGGATATAAATTTTCAGAAAAAAATGTAAAATCGAATTAATTAATTTTTAATATAAGGGTATTAGTTGAATGGTTTAAATTAGTATAATTCTTCTAATTTTCTGTTGAATTTCACTAATTTCAAAACATATATTTTGGTTTGTTTGTTAAATTTATAATTCAATATTATTTTAGATTTTCCTTAGGGAAGAATTTGAGATTTAGTTATTGATGTTATTTCAGTTGATTTTGAAGGCTATAGCCATGGTCAAAATTGCCTAACAACGAATCATTACAGCATGTATCACATTTGATAGAGGATGTAAAAAGATGCCTACAAAAATTATTTCAGCCCTCTAGGGGCTCTACAGTCGATATTATATTATTGTTCTCTTTTTCCGTAATTGTTTTTTTACGCGCGCAGTTTCAATGAAAAAAATCTGAAAAAATTCATGGAGGTTCATCTTTTAGTCATAAACGACCATTTTTTTAAAAAATTTTCCGATCAAATATGCGCCCAGAAAAAATAATTGAAATTTTCAACTGTTTCTTAGGTCATGTTCGAAATTTTTGGTTAACTTTTAATTAGTGCTATTTTGTGTCTTTTTTTCTGTTCTTTCGAATACCGCCACCAGAATGGACATTTTCATGGTGCGTCATACTCAAAAAACGCAAAAATCAGTTTTTCCATAGTTTTTGATACTTATTTGGTACATAAACTCAAAATCAGATGAGTTAATAATTCTCAATTCACTCTAACACAATGAATAACTCATTTACAAGTGAAAATAAAGTTTTAAAACCAATATTCATCAACCTGAGAATCAAAAAACCGTTTTCCATACTTTTTTGACATATAACCTCAAAATCAACTGTTTAAATTGCCGATTAGCTCTGGTACACTGAAAAATTCATTTATAGGTAATAATAATGTTTTAAAATCAAAATTGATCGCTTTGAGAATAAGAGAAATATTTTCCCTGACTTATTGGCACTCATTTGACACTCAACCTCAAACTCTAAAATGCGGTAGAACTCATTTTCAAATCTGAATAATATTTTAGAATTAAAAATAATCGTACTGATAACTGCAAAGGTTTTCACATATTGGCATATTTGTCATATTGCCACGCATGCAATATGCTGTCTTTGCAAAAATAAGAACATCTTGACTAGTTTACCAATGACTGCTAGGTTGCAATGCTTCAACGAATCAAAAATGTTTATACCAGAAGGTAATCGAGTTTGCTCAGAGCATTCAATTAAAAAACGCTTTTTTGAGGATGATACAAGCAAACAGTAATACAAGTGTCTTAACTGTTGAAGAAATATGTTTATTTTTAACAAAATTATCAGGCTCAACAAAATTAACATTCCTAGATAAAACTACGTCAGAGCTCAGTGATAGACAATTATTCTCTTTCACCAGTTTTACAAGTGCTCAGTTACACGTTTTGAAGCAGCTACTGGTTTCGATGAGATCATCAAATTCTAGAAATGTCACGCAAGCTTTGGTCGTTTGCTTGTTTAACTTACGTACTGGAGCGTCAAATAATTTTATTGCATTAGTTTTCGAAATTGACAATGAAATAAAAATATCAGACTTCTGCGAATCAGTTATCAATTCATTCGAAAGAGATGTATTACCAAATTATTTTGGTGTCAAATGTCTTGATAGGCATGATCTAATTGTCAATCATACGTCCATTTATGCAAAAAAAAAATTTCAACCTTGCAGATTAACTTGTTTTGGTTTTTGATGGCACTTATTTATCTCATCAGAAAAGTAAGAATAATTGGTACCAACGAAAGTCTTATTCAGGGCAAAAAAGAAACAACTATGTAAACCTTTCACCATTTGTACTACAGATGGATATGTTGTTGATTTACCTGGCCCTTTTCTGGCTACAGAAAATGATGCAAGCATGATGAGAAAAGTTATGGAAGTTTCTAATGGCATGAAAAAGATTATGAGAAAAGGCGATGTATGCATCGTAGGTAGAGGATTCAGAGATGTAGTACCTTACCTAAAAAGTCTTGGCTTTGAGGTTCTAATGCCTGCCTTGAAAGTGCATAGGGCAAATTTAGCAGCAGCTGAAGGGAATGAGTCCCACTTTGTTACAAAATTGAGATGGGTGGTAGAAGCAGTCCATGATATTCTGGAACAAAAATATAAGCTGTTCCATCACCAGCTAAGTTTTTACTGCGGGCGAGCTCTTATTGCAGAATAGCATGTGTCCTCAACAATCGCTTTGGAAAACGCTTATATAGTGATGAAAGTGACGATGGATTGCAACAGATCATAGTAGAAAGAATGTTAAAATCAAACCAACAGGAAAATACCTTGGCGATGGAAGCGGGACTGCAAGGTGGTCTAGACGCAGTACTACCACAACAAAATTAACATCCTAAGAAATAAGTGATTTTCCAGAGATGGCTGAAAGAGATCTAAAGATTTTCTTTTCAGGTACCTATCAACTTGGTCAAGCAGTTTGTTATTTAGCGAAGTTAATAGACGATTCTGACAACATCGATCTAGAGTATGTAAAAATGAAACCCAATATTATCAAAGTTTTAATAAAGTCCAGACATCAATAAAAAAACATATAAATGTTGTGAGTACAAACCTCATTCCATTGGCTATGGAGGTATTTTGCGCCATGTTTGCGACTGTGCGAATGGATTGAGAAGCGTCGGATCATACTCTCACATATACGCAGTTATATATTACCTGAGTAATGCCAAGTACAAATCAAAAATTATTAGGCCAGCAAAAATTTTGTCAGAAATATTTTCCAATACAGAAATTGAAGCGGTAATTGAAGAAGACAGGGATCTCGATTAAAGATATGAAATACTACATTGAATATTATGGTTCTTTTTGTGTATATTTTTTCTTTCAATTAGATGATCTCTCTCTATTCCTCTTCTACAAAAAAGGGATGGACCACTCTAATAGTTCTCATGATAATTTCGATAAAACAAGCTTCATTTAAATTATAAAGAAAATTCTTATCTTCATTGTAAATATTCAGCAATAGATTTTGAGATTATAGACAAATGGGTATCAAAAAAGTACGAAAAAGATCTCTTCATTTTGATCAATATCATTTCGAATTGTAAAACATTTATTTTACTTCAAAATGACTTTTTATATAATAGAGCTAATTAGCATTTATGTACACAGTAAGTTTTGAGGTTATGTGTCAAATAAGTGCCAAATAAGTCAGGAAAATATTTCTTCTATTCTCAAAGCCATCAATTTTGATTTTAAGCATTATTATTACCTATAAATGAATTTTGCAGTGTACCAGAGCTAATCGGAAATCATTTAAACAGCAGATTTTGAGGTTATAGGACAAAAAGTAAGGAAAACGGTTTTTTGATTTTCAGGTTGATAAATATTGGTTTTAAAACTTTATCTTCGCTTGTAAATGAGTTCTTCATCGTGTTAGAGTGAATTTACAATTATTAACTCATCTGATTTTGATTTGATTTAAACTTCAATTTTGAATAGATTCAAAATCTGAAACAATTAAATTGATTGTTCACTAAACGTTGCCCCTTAAAATTTGAAATTGCCTTTAAAGGCTAAAGCGGGATAAGATGGTCAAAATTGCCTAAGAACGAATCGTTACGGCATGTAATCACATTCGACAGAGGATGTAAAAGGATGCCTACAAAAAAAATTTGAGCCATCTAGGGGCTCTACAGTCGATATTATAGGTTATGTTCTTTTTTTTCGTAACTATTTTTTTACGCCCGCAGTTTCAATGAAAAAATTCATGGAGGTTCATCTTTTGGTCATAAGCAACCATGATTTTTTTTAATTTTTCCGATCAAATATGCGCCCAGGAAAAATAATTGAAAATTTCAACTGTGTTTTAGGTTATGTTCGAAATTTTTGGCTAACTTTTAATTATTGCTATTTTGTGTCTTTTTTTTTACGTTCTTTCGAATACCGCCACCAGAATGGACATTTTCATGGTGCGTCATACTCAAAAAACGTAAAAACCAGTTTTTCCATAGTTTTTGATACTTACTTGGTACATAACCTCAAAATCAGATGAGCTAATAATTTTAAATTCACTCTAACACAATGAAGAACTCATTCACAAGTGAAAATAAAGTTTTAAAACCCATTCAAAATTCAAGTTTAAATTTTGAAATATTTTGTTCTACGAAAATACAGAATAAATGATTATTTTTGACATTTTCTGAAAATTAGTTCCCTCAATATTGATTTTAAAGCTTCTTATATACAACTTTTATGATAATAATAGTTGTTGCTTGAACATATGACACATTTTGTTGATCTATGTTGTACAGAGTATTCGAAAATTTTTGAAGTTGGGACTCATTCGAATCTCATTTCACTGTTTTTTCCAAATGGCATAACCTATAACTAAAGGGTCGAATAAGTGGTATATTTTAATACCTTCCGAATGGTGCCTAGATATTCGAAATTTAGCCATTTTTTATGGAATTTCAAGAAATATTGTTTTGGGTTTGTTCCCAAAAGGAGGTATAATATAATATCAAATTCCATTATCTACTTACTTTCAATGAAGGGATGATGCACAATACCAGTAAATAGCATCAAGGTAATTGAACATTCGAGATATCTTTATTGCATTCCTAGTACACAGTTGGTACCTACCTAATCCTAATCATTCTATTGTTGCGGTATTATATTAGGGGCTTAATATTCTTGGTATTTACAAATTCCTGGAAAAGGTCGTTGTTGGCACCCATTAATACTATAAGGAAAAATATTATGACAGTTCTGAACTGAAAGAGCTTCGAGTACGTATCAGTGCTGTGCAGTACAGTATGCAGTGTTCACAATTTCATTTTTGTTTTACTATCGGTTGGAAATTCCAATTTTAAGCAATCTTGCTATTAGATATACATTTCAAAATGAGGGCTTATCCAATACAAGAACGAATTGATATGATTTTTGTCATTGGCGAGTGCCGACAAAACTGTTTTTTAGCGTCGAAGATATCCGGACAGAAATTCCCTACAAGAACTACCAGAAACATTTCGGCCAACCGAACCAGCTTATCCGAAAACTAACAGACAAAAGCGGGTAACAGAAGATGAAGAAAACGAAATGACAGTTGAAGCGACTGTCGTTGAAAATCCAATTACTAGTCAGCAGAAAAATGTCGATGAAATGGGAATTAGTAGAGGAAGTGTACCTAGAATTTTGAAAAAACACGGATTCAATCCGTATCATGTTCAGGTCCACCATCGGGGTTTTTGAACGTCGGCTTGAGTTCTGTTTATGGATATCGGAATTGAAAATTTGCTCAAATATTTGCAATAATATTATGTTCTCGGATGAATGAACTTTCCACAACAACTCCCTAGTGAATCGGCACAATTTTCATCATTACGATGATCAGAATCCACATATCTTTCGCCAGCCTTACACGCAGCATTGATGGGTGGTTAATACTTTGAGCGCAATCATAGGTGCGCATGTCATCGGACCCTTTTTTTTTTCGATAGGCACTGAATCGGAAATATATTTTTGAGGTTTCTTCGTTATCAAGAACTGTTTGAAGATGTGACGATCGACGTAAGACAATGAATGTTGTTGCAAATGGACGAAGCTCCTGCACATTTCACTGCCAATATGCCAAATTTCATGGATACACACTTTCCTAATAAATGGATCGATAGAGATGGATTCCGACATTGGCCTGTAAAATAACCTGATCAAACTTGCCTCGACTTTTTCCCATGAGGGTATGTGAAGGAAATTGTATTTAGAACTCCACCAACGACGGCTGACGATATGAAAGTAAGAGAAGCATTTCGATCGGTAACACCAGACATGTTAAGTAGCATTAGAAGATCATTTGAAGGCAGGTTAATAATTCGTATCGTTCAAAATGAAGGCAATTTTGAACATTTTATGCAAAAAATGATTTTTTATCTTCATTCTGCAATTGTTTCGTTTTAAATATTAGGTTAGGTTAGAATTAGGAATGAATTAATGTGATACTATGAACTCAAATGTTTTGTTGATTTTTTACTCAATAGATGGTTACGAGTCATGAGAATTAAACACAGGAATGATATCATCTAATTCGGTTTCTTCTTTTGAGAAAAATTGGAATATTTCTTAAAATTCGATAAAAATTGGCTAAACTTTCGAATATCTTCGAAACCGTTGATAATAGGTATAGGAAACTATGTACCATTCGAATGGTATTAAAATATACTACCTACCCCTTAGGACAGGGGTGCTCAAACTTGAACTGCTGGCGATCTACCTAAATATTTTTTAGACTATTTACTATCGACTCTGAGGAGCTGCAAGTATGTGTGATGCAAGGTTGTCGTACATACACGATACACCCTATCTTCCTACCTACCTAAGTAGGATGTACCGTAGCATATATAGATATTAGCTTTCCGCACAATATACATTATTTTAGTTGAAGTTTGGGTTAGGTTTAGTTAGGTTCTTCTCTATAATATCAATGACAAAACTCATAGTTATTCAAAATTGCGAGTTTATTGGCTGTACAAAACAAAAGAGTTACGTATTGTTGTTGACGTTGAAGCGTGGCACTGCATGTCCTCAGCATACTTTTCATAAACTGGTGCGTAACCACTGAGTGCTAATCGCAAGCATGATGACATATGATATCAGTCGTCCATTTTTCGTTCAACCTCTGAGTGTCATCACCTCTTTCGCCTAGAAAAGCTGTTATTTCGGGCAATAATTCTTGAAACCTTTCTAGGAATTTTTCCGGACTCAACCACCTAACGTTCGTGTGAAGAACTAAATCAATGTGTTCAACTGACTTCCTATCTTCCAACTGCAACATAAAGAACCGCCGTTGCAAGCTACGTGCACGGATGGAATTCACAATTTTTGTTGCAATGCCCATCCTCCGTGTTTAAAACTTTCGAACACAAAACTTGTTGATTTATAATACAATGGAATGAATAAATGAAGGGAAATCTTCATTAGCTCGACACAATGCCACAAAACAGTTTTTGTTTCCAGTCATTGCTGGTACTCCATCGGTTGTAATGCACACTAATTTATATGTTGGTAGCTTGTAGTTTTTTACAAAATTGAAGAAAACGTCTTATTATATCGTCGCCACGGGTCTTCCCCTTCAGAGGAATGATTGTCAAAAATTCTTTCTTAGCCAATGTCATTGAATACCATCCGAATGAAAATACTCAGCTGGGCAGTGTCATATCGGTGGATTCGTCGAATTGTGAAGAAAATTATGTATATTTCATGATATCATGTTTTAGTTTATCTGCCATGTTCTGACTCATGACTGCAATACGCCTTGTGACAATTAGAAGAGATAACTGAAGTTCTCTAATAGCAGACATGATTTCTGTTTTATTTTTATTATCTCCAAATAAAGTCTCACCCGCTTCAATCAATGCTTCCTTCACAACCGATCCATCTTCGAATGGTTTCTTGTGTTTCGCCAATATATGAGATATTTTAAATGACGCGATCGTAGCAGCTTTTGATTGTTTGACTGGTCTTGTGAACATGGTTCGTTCTTTTTTCAAACAAGATATCAACTCACGTACTTTTCGTTTTCTCAATTCAATCTGTCGCGGAAAATCCTTTTCATAGTTTTTATGAACCGTTTTATGATGCCTATCAAAGTTACCAGGTTTAGATATTGCAACTGACGCACGACAAATAAGATAAATGCACTTATCCTTCACCATACAAAAGAAATATTCTTCCTCCCAATCGTTATTAAAATGATACGTTTTAGATTTCTTCGCTGCACTCATTTTGTACTATTTAATAATAAACTTAGTGTCAACGTAGTGTTGCCTTCAGATTACAATTCGGAATGACTCCAATTCGTGCAGGCGCAACATTTATATCGGCGTGAACGAAAGTCTCGAATGTTCCCGTCAAACGTGCCACCCGAAATTTCTAGAAAAGCGGCAAGAATAAAAAACGTGGCTCTTCTTTGATAAATACCGCGCGTTCCTTTAATAAGAAAGCCGCCTTTTGCCGCTAGCAGTGTATTATTTTATTACGTACTAAATTTTGTGGTTTATTTAACTACTTATTGAAAATTGTTTTGTTCTCGAGATCTACTTAAAAAGCACCGTTTGATCACCCCTGCCTTAGGATATACGGTAAGCCATTTGAAAAAAAAAGTGAAATGAGATTTGAATGAGTCCCAATTCCAACAATCCTTTTCGAACACCTTGTGTAACATAGATCAACAGAATGTGTCAAATGTTCAAGAAACAACAATAACTATCTCAATAGTTGTACATCTGAAGCTTTGAAATCGAAATTGGGCGCTCAAATTTTTTTTCAAAATCGGCCGTAAAATATACCCAACTTTCCGTCGCGAATGTGGTGAACCACCTGGTATATATGAATTTTACATCAATGCTTTTTATTTGAATTTAGTAGGTATTATTATTCGTAGTCTCATCGCGCAAATGAGAAATTTTTCGGGAAATTAGGGGGATACCTTCAGCATCTAAGTTGCTGTGCTGAAACTTTCAACTTCACGATATCAAATTAGATTTGTTCAGTTCGGCCCTGTGACAAAATGCTGAAGGTTTTTATCGCCCCCCTCGTGTTTTGACTACAAGGAAGATTGGTTTTTAATTTGACGATTGCTTTGAACTGCATCAGCCACTTAGGTTACGAATGTTTTAAATATTATCTCATTCATTAAAGCCACTGAATTCATGAAGTAGCTCAATTAACTTTTTGTAACAACTTCTGGCGTTTAATGGATAAAGAAGTAGGTAGGGATTATCTTGGTGTTGGTAATTAATACTCAATAATATATTGCAGTCGTGACATGGAATGAAAGAGCGAATGAATGATATCTTAATATTATATCACTAAATGGAAAAAACGGTTGTCATTCTCTAAAGTCTTCAATTTAAGGAAGATGCGACGAATACAACAACATTGTATTGGAACAATTATTTTGCTCTAGTTATCAAAAATTGAATCTCTATATTTTTCCAAGGAATATGCAGTTTCTGTTTTCAATTCAGATATTTTCTTCATCAAACCTGAACAATTTTCTGAAAATGCGAGCATAAATTATGACTTTCACAGTTTTTTTCCAATTTTCCGACTTCAATTGCAGTTCAATAATAGGTCAAGCGTTTTCAGACTGAATGTAATGTACTATATATAGAGCAGGGTGCTAAAACTTGAACTGCTCAATATTTTTAGACTACTTACGACTCTGAGAAGCTGCAAGTATGTGTGATGCAGGGTTGTCGTACATACACGGTACATCCTACCTACCTACCTAGGTAAGGTGTACCGTAGCATATATAGATATTAGCTTTCCGCACAATACAGGGTGCTTCAACGAAAACTAGGCTATATCTACCAAGATGTTCATTTCTGATCAAAACGCAAAATCAAGTCGATTTTTGTTTCAAGGGGGACATCTTTTGGGGTACAAAACTTGTCTGAATTATCAACCCCTAAGCAGGGGTTGCAATCCATGAACATTTTGAATAAGAAAGATGGGTCGAATGATGACTCTAAAGAAAGGTGGTATCTTCATCTACATCGCCTTGAACGAATTTCCATTTTTAATTGAAAACTGTAAAAGATACAAGGTGAGCAACTGAAAGATAGGAAAGACTATTTCCCTGAGACTATTCAAGTTTCAGTGGAGTAAAATGGAACAGATCCATGCTGATCAATGGCAGTCATCATCAAGTACCATCCTCATCTCAATATCAACCCCTGGAGCAGGGGTGACAACCCTTGAAGATTTGGAAGAGGGTAGATGGGTCGAGTGATAACTCGAAAGAAAGGTATTATCTTTGTCTGCATTCCCGTGAAAGAATTATCATTTTTGATTGAAAACTGTAGAAGATACAGAGTGAGCCACTGAAAAATAGAAAAGACTATCGCCCCAAGACTATTGGAGTATTAATGCGAAAAACTGGAATAGATTCATTTAGATCAAAGATGATAGCCTTTGATCTGGAATGAATCTGTTCCATCTTTTTGCACTAATACTTGAATAGCTCAGGGCGATAGATAGTCTCCTCTTTTTTTCAGTAGCTCACTCTGTATCTTCTACAGTTTTCAATAAAAAATGAGAATTCGTTCACGGGGATGCAGACAAAGATAATAGTTTAGTTTTCGTTGAAGCACTCTGTATACATCATTTTAGTCAAGATTTGGGTTAGGTTTAGTTAGGTTTTTCTCTATAATATCAATGAAAAAACTCATAATTATTCAAAATTGCGAGTTTATTGGTGTTTACAAAACAATAGAGTTATATATGGTGTTAAACTTAACTAAGGAATGACTTTGGATGTAGAAGCGTGGCACTGCATGTCCTCAGCATACTTTTCGTGAGATGGTACGTAACTACTGAGTGCTAATCGCAAGCATGATGACATTTTGACTTAATTATCTTCATTTCAGAAAATGCACACTCGCACAAGTAAATTGACCCAAACATTGCCGTCAGTCGAAGGGCGATTTGCTTTAGATTCGGATATTTATCTTCAGATATAAAACAGCTTTGAGATGTATATCTGATATAATCTGCACCAACTCATTTTCAACGGAACATGAGTTCAGATTAAACTGACTTGCTGTTTCCGTAGCTAATTCCTCAATGTTTTTACATGAAAAAGAATAACTCGTAAATGATGCTATATTTGCCAATTTACTGCAATCATTAAAACGCATTTAGAATTGTCCCGAAATATTTGGTAATTCAGCCTCTTACGTATAATAATTCAATTGAGGAATCCTTGCTTTCAAAGACGGAAAATGTTTCAGATCCTTTCTTTTCTGTTGATCTATCATAAGTTGCGATTTACTTTTGAATGCGTTTACTGCGCTAATCATCTCAATAATAGTTTTCCTACCTTGAAGCTCCAAGTTAATGGTGTTCAAGTGCATTGTGATGTCAGTCAAAAATGCTAAATCAGTCAGTAGTTTTTCAACATCTGAGTGTCATCACCTCTTTCGTCTAGAAAAGCTCTTATTTTAGGCAATAATTCTCGAAACCTTTCTAGGAATTTTCCGCAACTCAACCAGAAAAATGAAGGGAAATCTTCATTAGCTCGACACAATGCCACAGAACCGTTTTTGTTTCCAGTCATTGTTAGTGCTCCATCGGTTGTAATGCACACTAATTAATATATTGGTAGCTTGTAGTTTTTTACAAAATTGAAGAACACGTTATCTTCGCCACGGGTCTTACCCTTCAGAGGAACGATTGCCAAAAATTCTTCCTTAGCCAGCATGTCATTGAATACCATCCGAATAAAAATACACAGCTGAGCAGTGTCTTTCATATCGGTGGATCCCATGAACTGTAAAGAAAAGTATGTACGTTTCATGATATCATGTTTTAGTTTATCTAACATGTCCTGACTCATGACTTCAATACGCCTTGTGACAGTCGGACGAGATAACTGAAGTCCTCTAATAGCAGACATGATTTCTGTTTTACTTTTAAATTCTCCAAATAAAGTCTCACCCGCTTCAATAAATGCTTCCCTCACAACCGATCCATCTTCGAATGGTTTCTTGTGTTTCGCCAATATATGAGATATTTTAATGACGCGATCGTATCAGCTTTTGATTGTTTGGCTGGTCTTGTGAACATGGTTTGTTCTTTTTTCAAACAAGATATCAAATCACGTACTTTTTGTTTTCTTAATTCACTCTGGGGCGGAAAATCCTTTTCATTGTTTTTATGAACCGTTTTATAATGCCTCTCTAAAGTAGGTATTGCAACTGACGCACGATAAATAAGACAAATGCACTTATCCTTCTCCATCCAAAAGAAAAATTCTTCCTCCCAATCGTTATTAAAATGATACGTTTTAGATTGCTTCACTGCACTCATATTGTACTATTTAATAATAAACTTTGTATCGACGTAGTATTGCCTTCAAGTTACAATTTAGAATAACTTGAATTCCTGCAGGCGCAACATTTATATCGGCGTGAACGGGAGTCTTGAATGTTTCCGTCAAACGTGCCACCCGAAATTACTAGAAAAGCGGTAAGAATAAAAAACGCGGCTTTTTTCTCTGACAAGTACCGCGCGTGTTTATTTGATAAATAACTTTATGTAGTTTAGTTACCTACTTATTGAAAATTGTTTTCTTCTTTTATTCTATTTGTCAATAAAATGCCCGCTATTGAGGATAGCCCCTATAATAATGCTTGCTGGCGGTACTACTTTACTGTGCGCTCATTTTACTCTTCAGAGATTGTAAAGAATGTTCAAATTCAAACGTATGTTCTCACTGGTCTGAAAACAATAGATTACTGTTGAAAAACATTACTAATTTTCCCTTCAAGGACTGTTTTGTAGCACTGCGCAGCCATCTTTTGAAAGTTAATAGTAAGTTCATTCTGCAGGTTCGATCAGCAAAGTTTTTGGGTATATTAATAGATAAAAATCTAAGATTATGTAAACACCTTGACCAATTGTGAGCTGTATTATCTCGCCAATATTTTCAATGTACAGACAACGACTAGTCACCATTTCTTGATCATTTTACCATGCACATTTCTGATTCAGGCTAAACTATGGCATTCTGGTCTGGGTATTTTTTGCTGTAACAGAGCTATAAGAAATGTCGAAGGCGTACGTCGTGTAGAAAATTCTTCCTTGAATTACATATTTCTCTTTTAGTTTCTATGTATATATTCGAAGTTGTAATTTATGTTGAATGATGCCTTCCTATTGAACAATTTCAACCCTAGTTATGAAACATTAGGATCTACTACTTCTAATTGACTTCAATTGAAGATTTCATTTGACTTCGTTGGGTTGAATTATTGTAGATTTCTAGACTCAATCCCTCGAGCTCTTATCTCTGTATTTATGTCCCACTGTGCTCCAACGGATATCTACGACTGTTTTTAGCTAGTTCATCCACTAGTTTGTTAGAAAAGAAAGAAGAAGCAAGTTCTGAAAGCACAATTTCATGCATGAAGAAGAAGAAAAAAAGTAAAGTATACAATAGTAAAGAGGTTTGTCAATTCTCTGTTATGCATCTGAATGTCCAGGGTTAAAACAATAAATTGAACCTTCTAGAAGATTTCCTCATAGGAAAGGATGAACCTGACGTACTTTGTGTGAACATTTTTTAATCTCAATGTTAGCGAATGAACTTGTTCTTGAGGGCTGGAATACAGCTGCTATTTTTGGTCGGACAGTTGTGCAGCATGGGGGGCGTCTATATTGTGTCGTGATAGTGATTTTAAAGTTTTAGAAGATATCAACTCGCATTCTGTTGAGATCCACTACGAAGTTGCAGCTATCCGTTTAAAAAATTTAATACGTTTGTTATTTGTATTTATTGTTCACCTTCGGGTAATTTTGATCGTTTTATTGATGTCATTAATGATATTTTATGTAAGATAAATTTGACTTGTAGTAAAGTTGTTTTATTAGGCGACTTCAGTGTCCATTTCAAGACAGGACAGCGGAGTCGGGGTTAGTGGAGGGGTTGAGCTGGGATTTTTTGGACAACGAGAGTCTCAATGTCAATGATGCTTTTGATATTTACACCGAAATTTTCGAGATTCTTACCTGATTGCTTTCCCTGAGAAAACTGTGAGAAAAAATTGTCTCAGTTTCACTACGCAGTGGTATACGGAAGAACTGAGAGATATGAGGAATCAGCTGGAATTGGTCACAGAATTATATAATAGATACAGAACTGGGAATCTCGAACTGTCAAGGAATAGGTTGCGTTTAGGTTACCGATATGAAATAAATAAAGCGAAAATCAAAGCCAATGATCAAACTATTAGGTTGTCGTCGAATCGGCCTAGGACAACGTGGATGATTATAAACGCTAAGCTTAATATCGCTAAGAAACGTAATGAATCCATTATAACGACAAAGGAATATAGTAATTACTTTTCATCGATTGTAGGACGGGTTGTTGATGCTATTCCGGATATTAACGTTGAGCCGATGATCTTTTTCTTCGTGAAATACCTGCAGGTATGAGTTTCTCATTCGAGGAAGTTGGCCCTATTCTTGTGAGGGATGCAATACTTTTACTAAAAAACAGTAAATCGGAAGATTACTATGGTCTAACAACAGAACTATTGAGAAGGAATATTACTAACATCTTAAGTCCCCTTACTCACCTGATAAATAAGAAGTGGAATTTTTCCAGACTCTCAGAAGATTTCGAAAGTGGTGCCTCTTCCGAAGAAGGGTTATTTAAATAATGTTGCAAATTATCGGCCGATTTCTCTGGTCCCAGTTCTCTCTAAAGTTCTTGAAAAGATAATTTCTAGCCAGGTTCTTTCGTATTTTGAGCGCAATCACCTGTTCACGCCAAATCAGTTTGGTTGTAGATATTCAATAATTTTCAATTTGTGGCCTCTGACTGTTTTATTAGGTTTAAAAAGAGTATTTATTTATTCTGTTGTAATAAATATATTACAGTTAATTTTTCAGTTCCATAGAAAAGGTGTGTTCTGCTGAATACAAAGTAGAAAACAATATTTTATGTTGTCCTCATATTCCTTATTATTATTCAATTAACTTCCATAAAGTAATTCACTTTATGGAAACAGAGACAATGCTTTTGTTGTAACTTCAATTAGGTATACATATCATCATGATATCAAACAATATTTTGAACATTTTTACTCCTTCCTTCATATTTCAATAATGACATTCACTCTTAGAACTCATTTTATATTGAGTGTAATACTTTTAAACTTAATTTAGATGAAGAAAATGGTCACATAGAAAAACAATATTCGTCATTTTGTGAAAGCTGCACAGCCAAATTAACCCTTTTCATTTCCCTAATATTTTTAACATGATTTCTCCTCGTTCATAGTTTAACTATGAGGTTTTCTTCCTCCATAATCTTGTCTTTTAAATCAGTTTTCTCAACTCCCCAAAACTCTAACATCGTTAATTGACGAAACCTACCCTTTAGAAAACCAAATGTAATTTCAATATTCACCCTTGTATTGAAAAACAAATAATTGAAATTAATTTGGATATCATTGACATGTCCATAATCTCCATAATAGGCTGCATCACCTAAAATATGGTATGCAGTTTCCAAATTCATTATTTTATCTTTTACAAATGACATTCTAAATGCAGAAGAATTATGTATTTCACTTGATATACCTGTGAAAGCATCAATGAATCTTTTTCTACCGTCACAAATTGCTTGTAACGTAAGGCTGGTCATGTCATGACAATTGACATAAGTTGATTTTATTTTATCAGCAGGTGTTGTTATGTTGATGTAACTTCCGTCATTGCAACCCAGAATGCCTGGAATACTTGAAATCTAATTTTTGACATGACAATATCTCATAATTCGATGGAGCCGGAAGCACGCACGAAAAAACATGACTCGTGCGGCGTTACCTCGGTCTAGGCGTTCCATTTAAGGCTTGAAGTGCAAGCGAGAGCGCCGAACGAGTGACAAAGAGGCACAATCGGCCTCCGCGTTTGGCAGCGTTCTCCTACTTGAGTGAGCGATGTGTCCGCGTGGACAGCTGCTATACAATAATATATTCACATGTTTTCGTCAAGTATGAAGTACAGTGAAAAGTGAATGTGGCGTCAATTGTTCCTGGCGACGATAATTGCGGTGATAAAGGCAATGATTCTTTCGATATTAAATATATGTTCAGTGATATATTGTCGAATATTCGTGCTTTCATCATTAAAATAAATAGCATCGGTCCGCTAGTGCAGCGATTGTAAAAAAAATAAATAAAAATTGAACTAATTGTATTCATGCGTACTAATAAATGTAACTTGATCAAATCAATTGTGATTTCCATTTACCCCCTTCTCTATATCCAAACAAAATATCTATCAAACAAAAAAATTAAAATTTTCTTTTGAAAAATGCTACCATTCCATCAGTATTTCCTTATGACAATGTCACGATCAACTATCGTCAGTAAACTGACTTTATGACAACCGATTTTTTCCTTGAGGTCGAATTCAATTCTGGTGGTAGCTACCTACCATTGAAAATTTGTTAGCAGCAGTTTTTTTCTTCTCGAGTAGTAGGAAATTTGATAATACACTCCCCACAAAAATTGTCACATCACCCTACTTTTACGACAATACTATATAAACTTTTAGGTTGGTCATTCAAGAGTCGCTTGGTAACTGTCACAAGTGTAAAAAAAGAAGATATCATTCGAAAGAGATGAGTTCATGATGGAAAATATCAACAATTTTCGAGTTAATGAAGAATTAAGAAATTCTACCATCTTCAAACATTCGCGAAGAGACCAATCAACTAGCATCGAATGGTTACTGATCATTTTCAAAGTCGATCTTTTCCTCCCCAGGCCCTAATTACTGCCAGTATTCGTCTCGGAAGACCATCAAACAAATTTTGTATATACTCTCGAGTCACTGAGTTCCAAATTTCAGGAAGCAGATTTTCTAGTTGTTGGAGTGTTCTACAAGGCATCCTACGTTGCTAAATTTGCCACCCCATGTTGTCCCAAACATGTTCTATGAGATTCAAGTCGGGACTTCTGGCTGGCCATCTTAAAGTATCAATTTCAGCATTTTGCAGAAATTCTGTAACTACTCCAGCTGCATGAGATCAAGCATTATCATGCATATAAATGAAGTTTTCGCCAATCTATGGGCCAAAGGGTACAACATGGGGTTCAAAGATATCTGCGATGTATCTGGCCGCTGTCTTTCTACCATTATTCACTAGGACTAAGTCAGTTCGACCATGGAAAGAAATGCCTTCCACACTGTTCCCCAGATCGTCTGTATACAGGCATGCGTCTACCATTTGATGCTAGACAGAACCTGGACTCGTCGGAAAAGAGAACATTCGACCATTCTGGAATAACCCAATTTGCATGTTCCCTCGTAAACTGAAGTCTTGTAACTCGATGGTCTCTGGTGAGACGCGGGCCGATAGAAGCCACCTTTGGTCTGATCTCGTCTTCTCTGAACTTGTTACTAACAGTTTGCAATGAAATATGCACATTTCTGGAAAGTGCAAGCTCATTTTGTAGCATTCTAGCCGTACAGTGCCGAACTTTTAGTGCAGTTGAACGAAGCCAACGATCATCAACTGGTGTTGTTATCCGATTTTTCCCTATCAAGCCCTTCTTCCATATTCCCCTGTTTCGTGGTATCGATTAATTGGTCTTGAAATAGTGCTTTGGTTAACATTCAACAAGTTAGCCACGTAACGTTGGCTTCGCCCCTCCTCTAAAAGTGTTACAATTCTTACTACTTCATGATCACTCAAATAGCCTCCAGCACGTTCATTAGCCATTACAATAAATTCAAAGATTCGAAAATTAACAAGAAACACAGAAAACTTGCATTAATTTAGCGTGAAAACTGAAGAGAAATTGAATGAATACTGATAGTCAACTAAACTCATTCTTGTTTCAGACGTGTTTGAGATCATATGGAAATAAATGTTACTACATAGATAAAAATTTCTTCCCCTCATATGTCCAAAAACATATGATGACAAAGAAACTGCGATCGAGCTGCTTAATCGAGTAAGTGATTAGAATAATGGGAATAATGGGAAACCATAACTTTAGTGATAATTTCAAAATTTTCACAATGAAAATAACAGACAAAAACTCAATCTATTGGAAATTTTAGAGATCAACAAAGAGAAGAATTCAAGTAGGTTACTTAATAGTCAATTAGATCTAAATCCTTCTCCTTTACTCAATCTTTTCAATACATAAAGTAAGCAACTCAGATGGGTTTTCCAACATACCTCTTGTACCTATTGTAATATTAAGTAGGAAATAAGACTAATATATAAGGAATAACTCTGTTCATTAGTTTGTATCTATCTGATTAAGCCACATTGTGGTGAAACCGGTCATAGTTTTGTTAATATAGTGAAAATCTAAATACTTTAGTTTCATTCCATTGAAAATATTTCTATATCTGTCGTAGTTGTCACTCAATATAAAAATAAAATAATATTCCTGCAAGAGCGCTCCCAGATCAACCGAGATCAGCCACCCGAAAACGTTAGTACTTAAAGCTGCCTCACCTATGTCCTTTGAATTGTATCTGTCATTTTTTGACTGCCAGAAAATATACCTACACAAATTTGACAATTGACATTGTTATCCAAAATGTCCTTAGTTCATTGCAGCATAAAAGTTACTACCAATATATGGTTCCTTCTTTTTCCAATAATCTCCCAATTTGTTGATGTAAGTACCATACCTTGTGTCCAAAAAGTGTCAAACTACGAGATAAGAGCAGTTCTAGTACCTTGTTACCCGCACCACAAACATTGTCGATGTGATTCCGCGGGAGCCGAAAAATTACAAGGATTCGATGGTTTCGTTTGTGAACAAGGCAAAATGAAAAACTGTATCAAAAAAGTTGTGATATCGCTTAAACTGACGAACGTAGGAACAACAAATCGCCAGCCACAATATGTTATTGTTGATGAAGTATATGATTGTCAAACAGACACTAATCAGAAACTGTTATATCCTTACGTGTTGAAAATTAAGCAAGAACCTTTATACCAAACATATAGATTACAGTATGAGAGTTGTGTAAGAGAAAGGTGTAGAGCAATGGAATCTAAGAAAGGAAAAAAGAAATATAAGAGACCTTGTATTAGTCGAAGAAGTACTAAAATACCATGGGTTCAGTGTGACAACCACTTGACGTACACGATACAAAAACTAAAACGAAAAGCTGAAGAAATTGATTATGATGAAGATGATGATGAAGGCTTATGGAGACGAGATAAGAGATATGGCGATAGAAGAAATCTGAAAGGGAAACAATCTAATATGTTCTATTACAATCATCGAAATATCGATCCAAGAAGAGAGAAAAGAATTTTGTTTCGAAATAGCAGTAAAGTACTTCCGTTTGGAGTAGAAGGCCAAAAAGACATTCTTAGTAGTATTGAGTTCCCTATGAAACCTTTCCCTAGTGATAGCTGCGATTACTTTAGTGAGTTCACTGTTCTAACAATCTGCTCGATTTTTGACGATTTCTCCCACTTCTTGAAAGGTTGCGAAAAATTGTTTGAGATATCTAGGGCTTCATTTTCGAGAAATACGGAATAGTAAAAATTTGTTCAGATATTGGCAGAAATTGACATTTGGCGAATCACAGAAAATATCGTTACTCTTTTGTTTTGCATACCTAAGATCGCTAAAACTTTTTCAAACGAATACAGTGTTATTCATGCAAAATTTTACGAAGTGATAAAGTCTCGAAATATTTATATATATGGAACATATATATATATATATATATATATATATATATATATATATATATATATATATATATATATATATATATATATATATATATATATATATAATATATATTTATATATGATACCATTTCCAGTTATACCGGAAGTGGGTCATCACTTTGTTATTTCAGATGACAATCTACCTTTTTATTATACATCTAGAACCGACATTTGAGCAAGCCATAAAATACCCAAGTTGTTGGCACTTATCTGTCAAAACTTTTGACAGATTTAATTATTTTGTTATAAACTCGATTTTTGAGGAACATTTAAAAAATTGTAGCTCGTAGATCTTTTGCTTTACAGACACAATTTTTGCTTGGGTGGATAGAAGAAGGATCAAGGAATTTTTTAAGCAGTCTACACATGTCAAATGTTTATTGCGTTGTTTTGTATGATTTTTTCAATTTGGCCTTTTTCAAACAGCAATAACTCAATTTTTTCAAGTGGCACGTGACAGTGCCAATTTTTATATCGCCATCAGATGAAGCGTCAAATTTCAGATGGAATTGTATAAGCATGTACTATACCCATCTCTTATAGTTCCGAAATAATTTGGGAATATATTGAATTTTGATGATTTTGCAAGAACTAACAGAGAATGCTTCAAAATATTTGAATCAAGTATCTGAACTGGCTACGCTCACCTGACAGGTGCCTAAAATTAATGTACTTGTCACTTCGTTCATTCGAAATTGATATTTCAACAGTAATTGTTGGTAATTTGAAGTGAAAATTTTGAAAAATACCAGATTGATAATAAAATGGCTGATTATTCAAACGAGGATATGTTTAATCTCTTTTAATTCATGGCGAATGTCAAAAAGTGGTGGATAGAACTTGCAGGCAATTCAATAACCAATTTCCAAATTTGGCGCCTATGAGTAAAACAAAATTTCGAAGGATTAGAAGCAATTTTCTACAATTTGGAGGAACAAAATACATAGAAACTAGAAGAAAACCAATTCTCGAAGACGACGACAATCAAATTAATACGCTTGCGTATTTTCGTGCCAATCCACATGCGTCCATTAAGTCAGCATCAATGGATATTGGATTGAGTTATACTTCCATTCAAAGGATCCTTAAGAAACATAACATGCACCCGTATTCTTTTATCACAGTACAAAAATTGAAATCAACTGACCTTCCCAAGCGGCTAAATTTCTGTGAAAATGTATCAATTCGGCTTGATGAGACAATTCTACAAAAAATTATATGGTCTGATGAAGCCAAGTTCAATGAAAGTGGAATAACCAACAGGAGAAATCGACATTTTTAGGCCATAGAAAATCCACATTTCATTGAGGTTATTGATTTCCAAAATAAATTCAGCGTGAACGTTTTAGCAATTTTAATGAATGATTTGTTAGCTTATCACATTTATGAGGAAAATCTTAATGGACAAAGATACCTGGAAATTTTGAGAGGAACATTAGCAAATTTTTTAGATGGATTACCCCTTAACATTCTGAGGGATTGCTATTACCAAATGGATGGTGAACCAGCACATAAAACACGAGCTGTAAATCGGCAGCTAACAGAAATGTTCGAGGATAGATGGTGGGGTAATCAAGGACCAAATTTATGGCCTCCGCGTTCTCCGGACCTGACGCCCATTGATTTTTATTTATGGGGCAAAATCAACAGTGAAGTGTATCTTATTCCTGTAAGAAGTAAAGAAGAGTTACTACAGCGCATTCATAATGCTTTTCGTAATATTGATCCTGAGGAAACTAGGAGAGCAACTCATCATGTTTGTATACGAGCTGTCAAGTGTATCGAGCAAAATGGGGCCCATATTGAACATTTATTCAGATCGTAAATTAGTTTTCTGCTATGATGTTTGCTATCATTGTATTTATCTTTGATGATTGGTTTTCGCTTAGTTCCTACAATTTTTATTCATCCGAATTATAGAAAATTGCTTCTAATGCTTCGAAATTTTATTTTACTCATAGACGGTAAATTCGGAAATTGGTTATTGAATTGCCTGCAATTTCTACCCACTACTTTTTGACATTCTAAAATGAATTAAAAAAGATTAAATATATTTTCGTTTGAATAACCAGTGGTTTTATTCCAAATGTGTTGTATTTTTTGGATATTTTCAATTTGAAATAACGACAATTCTTGTTGAAATATCAAATTCGAATGAACGAAGTGACAAATACATTAATTTTAGGCACCTGTCAGGTGAGCGTAGCCAGTTCAGCTACTTGATTCAAATATTTCAAAGCATTCTCTGTTAGTTTTTGCAAAATCATCAAAATTCAATATATTCCCAAATTATTTCGGAACTATAAGAGATGGGTATAGTACATGCTTATACAATTCCATCTGAAATTTGGCACGTGCCATTTGAAAAATTGAGTTATTGCTGATAAAAGGACAAATTGAAAGAATTTGAAAACAACGCAATAAACATTGCTGTGTAGAATGCTCAAAAAATTGATCCTTCTTCTATCCACAAAAAATTTATGTCAAAAGATCCTACGAGCTACAATCTTTTAAATGTTCCTCAAAATCGAGTTTATAATAAAATAATTAAATCTGTCAAATTTTCGACAGATAAGTGCCAACAACTTGGGTATTTTATGCCTTGCTAAAATGTCGGTTCTAGATGTATAATAAAAAAGGTAGATTGCCGTTTGAAATAACACAGTTATGACCCACCTCCGGTATAACCTGAAATGGTATCACTTCGAAAATATTTCACTCCAATTGGAAATCGGTAGTTATGGCCGCGTATAAAATTTCAGTTTGATATTGTAATTACCTTAAAAAGTTTTTAACAGACAGTCCCGGTGGATATCCCTGTATATCTATACCAAAAATGTACTAGTTTTGATTTGAAGGAATTGAATATATCTTCAATATACGCCATCCTACAGTCCAGAATTGAACAAACCAGGAGTGTGTTCATCAAAACGAAAAAACTGCTAAGTACGAAGAAGAATGGTTAAATGCTATGTATTTCCAACAGTACTCTACGGCATAGTAGGCTGGACTCTCACGCAACGTCTTGAAGATAAAATCGCCTCCTTTGAAATGTGGGTGTACCGCCGAATGTTGCATATCTTAGGGCAAGATCATGTAACCAACGCAGAGGTTCTCCGAAGAATTGGCAGTAGTGCGCAGTTGCTGACAACAGTGAAGACGCGAAAATTGCTCTACTTCAGCCACGTGATGACGAATAGCAGCAAGTTTTTAACGGACGGTCCCGGTGGCTATCCCTGTATATACAAGGTGTTTCTTGAGTACGTCGTCAACTTCGGGTGGTGATTCCTCGGCTAAAATAGTAAAATTTGTCACAAAACTTTCATTCCTAGTGCTCTCTTTTACGCGGCCGTTCAAATTGGAAGGATGAAAGGTGGCTTTCATTTGATTCATCCACTGTTCCTGAACAAATGTGAAATTATTGAACTCCTCGTCTTCTCATCATTGATTTTTTTTGGATAATTATAGTTTGACTATGAAAAAATTATTCGTTTCAATAGAATTTTAATTTGTTTCCTGATTTTCTCGAAAATGTATATTTTTTTTAATTAATTCTGCAACTAAAATTTCATGGTATTCGGGATTGAAATAATTCAAATAGGATCATGTTATTATACACTGTGTTTCATTTTCGATTTTTAGGGCAGCTATATAAAATATGCACTTGAGAAAAATGATTCCTATCTCCGTCCATAAAATACAAAATAAATACAATGAAAAATTTCTAAATATATGATTAAAAAATGTGGAAAATTAAAAAATATTTATTCTACCGATTATTATCTCCACAACAGGTGTTATTCCTAGAAATCTTCACAAAAGTATTGAGATTTTGGGTCTGAAGAAAATATGTTTGAACAGTTACAAAAGATAACAGTCATCAAATCTTGTAATATTCTTCGTAGGTTTCTTTCCGAAAAAATAATGAGGTAGAGTCATAGGTTTTCTCTTTAGTTTATACTGCTCAGAATCTCATTTCATATTTTATTTATTTGTATATATAAATGTAATATAATTAACTGACAATTTTGTCATATTTATATTCAGAGCAGTATTCTATTCGATCGTTCACCACTTCACACAAAGGAAACTATTAATGAGTAACATTCAGTGTTACTTGACTAAGGTCCGTACACTGGATTTTTCCGGGGAGAAAGCCTCTGACACTACTCGTTGGTTCATTGATATCATTGTCTGATGATGCTATAGTATGTATATATTCTGGTAGATTGATATATTCTCATAACATTTAACGTTATCCTAATATATAATTATTCCAGGATATGTTTTGATTATAATCATTGCCTGGCAATGGTATTAATTACCGGCTGGTGGATTTATATTTTTTCATGAAATCAGTTTGATTGCATGAACAGATATATGGGCAACTCGTCGGGGTGAAACCCCTATATATATATATATATATATATATATATATATATATATATATATATATATATATATATATATATATATATGAAAAGAGAGGATTTACTAAAATTTGAATTGTATTTACAATAAATGCTTATATCTATAATTTTGGTGTTTGTCAGAAAAAGCACCAGCGTGAGCTCAGGAAATGTAACAGTGGAACGATACTATCTTGTATATGATTCAATAAACGAGTGAAAAACTTGAGGAAAACTCGTTTTCTGTCGCTATTGCACTAGCAATAGCTTGTCTGTTTATGTTGTGTTAGTGTCGTGTGTACAAAAAGAGTACCAAAGATTTTTCTGCTTAGCCGCTTCATTCTCTTTTGCATTCAATGATTTCCAAACGAAGACAAGGGTGAAATAAAGGGGGTTTGGGACAGGAATCTGTAACAATGGAAAAAGAAAACCAGCAGAAAAATATTTCAACAATCAAAATTCTTATATGTCTAACCAAATCTAAGAACAAATTTCACATAACAAGCAAGGTCATGAAAGGGACTAAGGAGATAATAAAAAAAATACATAACCTGCTATATTTCCTCAAATTCCATCTCTGTTTGACCGAGAGGGCCCCGATGACCAGGTTCAGTCTTTCAAGTGATGCCGATTATGATCTATAGATGTTTAAGAATCATTATGGACCCAATAATCTGGGTTGACATCGCCCATATATTATTTCTTCGTGGAACTTGCTTAATTTCTAAAAAATCTGCGAAAAAATTTTGACAGTCGTTCGAAAAATATGACATTTGTCATTTTTCATCAATGAAAACAGATCACAGCTGCTTTCTTTTGTTTTCGAGTGATTCCGGATTTCTCGATTTTTAAGGATTTCGGCAAATGCCAATATCTCGGTTGCTATCAAAGTTAAGTAAGAAGTATTTAGACATTCTAGAGGTACTTTTTTGAGAGGAATACAGGGATGTTTTTTTCAGAAACAAAAATTCTTTGAACATTAATTTTGAATAAATTAATCAATTCACGTTGTTGATTCCCCGAGTACAGCTTCAGAAAATTATTCTCTTCGTTTGCTCAATATGAGACAACCTCACAAGTCTTTATTCCAAAGATTGAATGAAACAGAATGTCATAAATTGTGGTCTTTTCAAAACACTCAGGGGAAAAAGTTACAATGAATAAGATAATGAAGAAGTTGTAGTGGACTTTTTGAGAGCTGTTACTGCGAATCTCTCAATATTCTGTAGGCAACTTTAAGCAGAAGGTACGATACCAAAATCTAAGGTTACATGAATCCTCAGTAAAAATAAGTTTCAACCTTATAAGATGAGGAAATCACAGATTCCACAGCCAGAGGATTATCAGCGATGGTTAGAATTTTGCCGATGGTATCAGGAAAAGTCAAGAGAAAATCCTGAACTCTACCACATAGACTGATTACGTAATGGTTACCTGTGATGGATTATTCAACTGCAATAATAAACATTACTGGCCTGTTGTCAATCCCCATCGAGAAGTGAATGTTCAACACTAATGGCGAGTTAGTTTTAATGTTTGGTGTGCCTGAATGAACCATCGTGGTTTTGCGCCCGACATTTGAGAAAATCTTCACGAGGAGCTTTATTATGATATAATAAATTGGCACATAGTCAACAATTTCTTAGGTGCAATTTCCAGCATGATGGCGAGCCTGCACACCAGACAAGAAATTTCTTAGAACTCTTGAACCAGTCTCTCGGTGTTCACTGGATGGGAACTAGAGGACGAGTGAGATGTCCACCTCATTCTCCAGATTTAACCCCATCAGGTTTTCCCTCTGGCACAAGGATTTATTTTATAGACAAACCCGTGAGTTTGAAAAAAGAATTGAAATAAAACTTAGAAATTGTTCATATTCAAGTGTTTCTGGCATTATGAATAATGGATTATGGCAATATGAATAATGGAATCTTTGAATATTTAAGATAGTCTTTATTTTTTTTTGTTACTCATTATTTTTGATATTTTCATACTAATAAGCAATTAATAACTTTCGTTTGTTTCATTGTAAGTGTGCTTCATTGTTGTGAGCATAAAATTGAAAAGATTTGGGATATTTTGTTTATTCGCCAGCATACTAGATGAACCCACAGAATGTTCAAAGAAATTCAATTTCTGGAAAAATTTACATTATCGAGGAAATTAGGGAATAAAATTTTATACATATTTGGAAATATTTCAAATTCACATTTGATTTACATTTGGAAAAAATATTAGTCAACAAGTAGTTATTCTCTGCTATACTCGTATCACATTCAGAGGATGCAGCTGCCCCTTCATCTTCTTCATTTAATGAATGGGTTGATTTAAACACCTCAAAAAAGTCTAGGGAACACTTACCAATATCTTTAAAATATGAATTTGATGATTCGAATTTATAGAAATCTTTCGGTTTTTGTTAGGGTGTATTGTATATAATGTATTCTCAAGAAAACAAAATAATATTTGACTTCTCCAAAGCACCTATTATAAAAAAAATTGAAATTTGAAAATGACTAAATTTGGTAAAACACAAAAAAAATCCTGAACTGATATTTTTGAAACGATATGGAATCACTTATATTTTTCAGTACCAGAAGGTCCACCTCTGTTATTAATGACACTTTGGCATCGTCGCAGCATGCTCAATATTAAATTGTCTATTACATTTTGGCCTGAGTCATTCCAAGCCCCCTGAACTGCTAATCGAAGCTCCTGTTCATGATGGAAGACGTTTTGACGCAGGAGATTTCTTTTTAGGGTGTCCCACACATGCTCGATGGAATTCAGATCTGGGGAGCAGGATGGCCACGGTATAATATCGATATCATTCTCTTCAAGAACGTTCAAGACAACTCTTGCACGATGAGGAGGGGCATTATCTTGTTGGAAGAGTGGATTTTGACCCATTGCTTGGAGATACGGTACCACTACAGGTAAAACTATCTCATTTGCGTAAGAATTTTCCGTGTGGTTGTTCTGTATGAAAACGAGGTCAGTTCTTCCACCAAGGCATATACCTCCCCAAAACATCATTGATCCGCCTCCATGTCTAACAACTTCTCGAGCATGCTGGAGACGGTTTTGCTTTCCAGGTTCCCTCCATATTCGAATTCCAAAACTAAATCTAGATTCATCACTGAAGAGAACTGTGGCCCACCTCTGTTGATCCCAGTTTACATGTTCTTGGCACCAAACTAAAAGAGCAGCGCAATTTCCATGGGTCAGTTGTGGAACTCTTAAAGGACGTCTGGAGTGGAGTTGACCTTCGTGCAGTCGATTTCTCACAGTTTGGTCGGAAATTTGTTCATTATGAACTCGTGATAGCTCTTGAGCTAATTGAGATGCTGTGGTAGTACGATCTCTTCTGGCTTGTAAAACCAAAAATCGGTCTTGGGTGACTGTAGTAATCCTGAAACGACCTGTATGGCGTTCTTCTACGCTACTTGTTTCATTGAAACGCGACCATAAACGGTTTATGACACTTGGGCTATTTCCCAGAACCCTGGATACTTCCCGTTGTGGGCTCCCAGCTTGGAGCATGCCAACAGCTCGTAACATCTCATCTCTAGTCAAATGTTTTTCCATGGTCGAATCACAAAACTTGAATCTTTTATTTGTGCTTACAACAGAAACAAAGTGCCAACTAACTGATTTCAAACACTGAATACATGAAATGATTATAAAGCAGCGTCGCATCTGCTGCATTTTTAGTTTTTTATAAAAAAAACTGAAATCTGTTGCGGCACTCACATAATTTGGTGAGAAATTGATCCAGGTGTTCATTTCTTTAAAAAATCATCCATATTGATCGTTCTGGATACGATATATCGATATTCAGAAGTGTTCCCTAGACTTTTTTGAGGTGTTAAATTAATCGTTGATGATGATCATCTGATTTGTCCTTTCTCCTGATCAACGTACGGGTAATTCATATAAGCACACCTTGCAACATGAATGGCCTTTATTTATTGAATACTTACCCCTTATGATAAGAATCAAATGTGCATGATGGCGTCCTAGCATCCTTTCTAATTTGACTCGGAAGAATTCAAAAGAAGGATATCCAATTAACTGCATAGGACGAGGTGTACTTCATCCATGGCTCTCTGGATCCCCTTTCCTAAATAATCTTGATTTCTTCCAATGAGAGATCTAAAATCTCTAGTGTACACAACACGGGTGAATACACTCGACGATATGCGACATGGCATTTTTAATGAATTTGAAACCATCTTCAATTTTCAATTAGAGATGACAAATTAATAAATGTCTAAATACATAATAGCATAGCGTACTAAAGACCATCTCAAAAAACTTAGTTTCATCTAGCTACCTATAGGTAATCGTTTTTTTTCCCGACAATGATCGATATAGGAAAAACTATTAGGTGCGCAACTAAATTCTCGCTGTTTGTTAATAGATGGCTCCAGCAGTGTGCTGGTCGATTTTTACATATCAAGAACGTCTTGAACAAAGCTAAGACATATGGTAAACAAACCACTGTGACAGATTAGTGATTTTGTTTTTGCGGCATGTGTTGTGAGAAAATGTCTGATTTTGTGCCAAAAATCTTCAAAGACGCTGAATTGGAGGCATTGCTCGATGAGGATTAGTGCCAAACGCAAGAATAGTTTGGTTCAGCCTTAGGAGTTACCCGTCAGGTCATTTACAAGCCATTGCATGCGTTGGGAATGATTCAAAAGCAAGAAGCTTGGGTTCCTTATGATTTGAAGCCAAAAAACGTCGTTTTTTCGCCTGTCAACAACTGCTCTATCGGCAAAAAAGAAAGGGTTTTCTTCATGGCATCATAACTGGTAATGAGAAATGTATTCATTACAGCAATCCGAAGAAAAAAAAATCTTGAGGAGTGCCCAATTACGCTGCGAAAGTTATGCTGTGTATTTGGTGGGACCGTCGGTGCTATTTATTATGAGCTGTTGAAACCGAACGAAACCATCACTGGGGGACGGCATCGAACTCAACTGATGCGATTGAGTAAAGCACTGCGCGAAAAACGGCCACAATACGACAAGAAAAAGTAATTCTACAGCATGACAACACTCGGACTCAAGTTGCCAAACCCGTTAAAACCTACTTGGAAACGCTCAAAAGCGAAGTCCTACCCCACTTGCCAAATTCCCCAGATATAGCACCATCCGATTATTACTTGTTCCGACCAATTACCGACCAATAAGCCTGCTACCAGCAACGAGCAAGATCATCGAGAGGATCATCTACACCCGACTGAAAGAGTTCGCCGGAGAAAAAGAACTAATCCCGGAGCACCAGTTTGGATTTAGAGGACGACATTCGACAATACACCAACTAGCTAGAATCACGGAGGACATCAAAGACAAACAGAACATATCAACACCGACAGGAGCAGCATTTTTGGACATTGAGAAAGCATTCGACAAAGTTTGGCACGAAGGACTAATCTACAAGATGAAGACCACAGGATACCCAGCGAAGCTTACCAACATCACGATGTCATATCTACAAAACAGAAAATTCATAACCAAGATACAGGACCAGAAGTCAACTGCGAAGAGGATAGGAGCCGGTGTACCCCAAGGATCAGTACTAGGACCACTACTATTTAACATATACATCGCAAATATACCGAAGATGGTGCACTCGAAGATGGCGCAGTTCGCAGACGACACAGCAATATACGCATCCCACAGGAACAAAGCAGCAGTAAGAAAATGGCTACAAGGAGACATCGACCAACTAACTAATTGTTTCAGAAAATGGAGGATCAAGGTCAACCCAAAGAAGACGGTAGCAATGTACATCGACCACAAGAAGGGAAGACATCCGGAAACAATAGAAGAAATCACCATAGAAGAACAACAAATCGACTGGAAGAAGGAAGCAAAATATCTCGGCGTAATCTTGAACGACCAACTGAACTACAAGAGGCACATCGAGGAAACTACAAGGAAAACAAGAGCAATTCACGGAAAATTATATCCACTACTCAACGGAAAAAGCAAACTCACATTGGAAAACAAGTCAAGATAATCAAGGCAATAATCATCCCAGGAATAACATACGCAGGACAAATTTGGCATCTAGAGGACAGATTCGAGAAGAGGAAACTACAAGCAACACTCAACAAGATCATCAGGACAGCGACAAACGCCCCATGGTACATAAGCAACGAAATGGACATCAACACGCTGGAAGAAATCATCACACAACTAACGACGAAGACAACCGACCAGATGGAAAACCACAGATCAACCAAATAATGGAACTACAACCGAGGGCAACAGGAAAGAGGACATCGCTAGTACAATGGAAGAGAAAACAACAGGCTAGCATAGATGCTCCACAACATAAAAGAAGGAAGAGAGCCAACCAGTAGAACCCCAGGACAAACCAAGGAGATGTAAGACAATCGAGATGAAGAGGAAAAAGGATATAAATTCGCCCCTCACCAAAATTCAAGGATCTACGCATACTTGTTCCGTTCGATGGCACACGGTCTGGCTGATCAGCAGTTCCGCTCATATGAAAAGCTCGAAAAATGACTTGATTCGTGGATAGCCTCAAAAGACAAACACTTCTACAGTCACGGTATTCGAGCTCTGCCAGAAAGATGGGAAAAAATTGTAGCTAGCGATTGGCAATATTTTGAATGATTCATCTGTAATCATTTTTCACAATAAAGTTGTATTTTCATAAAACAAACAACGAGAACTTTGCTGCGGACCTAATATAAAAGAATGAAAAGTTTCTGAATAAAATCGGAAACGATTTTGGTATTCCGAACTTACCAGAGGTTCACCGTGAAAAGCTTAGGGGAAGGAAATGGGGCATGACTCCTGAAAAAAATCACCCTGTAGATTCTGTTATCAACTTGACATGTGCAGTAATGTAGCTCATATTTTGTGACCTTATTCTAAAATTTGAGTTAAATATCCCCAAGATTGCAGGAGCTATAGTTCCAAAAAAGTATAATATATCGAATTTCATCACCCTGTAGATTAAATTAAACCTTCAGTTATAAAATTAACCATGGAATCACGTTATTCCGTTAGTACAGGATATTTAGAAAAACCCTGTATATTTTTGAAAAGCGGATTCTCTCCTTTTTTCATATGATTCGTACTCGAAAGAAAAAAGATTCTTCTATCACTTACTAACCACCCTGTATATTTCTTATCCCGCAGTGATTGGAAACATTTTCCGAAACAAGTGGAATAATTTTGCTTTGGTAATATCTTTCGACGTATATTTAAGGCCTCAACGAGATACTCCCTCAAAATTAATAGGGCAAAGAGATCGAGCGATACCTCAGTCCAAAACTCTTCGAAGCCTCTTTAAAATGGTATATGAGAAAAGTAATTTTAACGAATCTTTTTTGCAGTAAGTAATTTCTTATCTCAATAGAGCCACCTTGAACATTTCGGCTATTTTCAAGATTATTGAAACGAGGGGAAAACTCAGAAAAAATGGCGCGCCCGTTTAAATTGTGGATGGTGGAGCATCAGCTGTGATGGAATTGGGACATGTCGAACTTATGCCAAACACGCAATCTATACGACGAATTTCTGCAACTTTTAGTGTTAGCCAATCTAACGTTTTTATAATTTTGTATATTCCATACATACAAAATTAAATCAATTCATGAATTAAATGTTAATGATTTGGATCGAAGGACAGAGTTCGTGATTATGGCCGAAGGTATCAACAATAAAGCACATTTCTTGTGAAACGTTTACTTTTCTCACGAAGGCACTGCTTCACTTCATGGAGAGATTCTCCGTCACAATTGTAGAATTTGAAGCGATGCAAATCTTAATGTATTTGGAGAAAACCACACTATACCCGGAAAAGCCAAATGTGTGGGTAGCATCTTTGAGAAATAACCTAATTGGACCGCTGTTTATTAATGGTATCTTGAATGGCGAAACTTATCTCGATATGCTGGAAAATGCGAATGATCAATTGATAACAGAAAAACTTGAAAACAATCCCCTACTCGAACAACAATTGCATTTCGAACAGAACGTCGCAGCAGTACGACTATATCACAATTTGCAATATCTTTGTTGAATTGGATAAAGTGGTCCTATGGAGTAGCCTGCTAGTTCTCCTGGTCTGAGCCCTCTAGACTTTCTCTTCTGGATACATGTCAAGATTAAAATTTTCGGACACCTTGAACATCTGAAGCGGAATCATTTGGTTTCATTTCTTTATTGTAAACGTGATAAAACAATAAAATATTTTTCAAAATTCTTTTAGTTTGTAAATAGATCTTTAAGAAGAGATTGCAACAAAACCTACTCTCCTTATCTGAATTTTCAAGTAGACGGATTTTACAGGTTTATGCACGCAGGCGGTACTACTCTCGAGAGGTATCCCTCCCTTGATTTGTTTTCCTTTTTTCAATAATCTTGAAAATAGCCAAGAAATATTCAAGGTGGATCATTTGAAACAAAAATTAATTATTACGAACAAGATATAATAAAAATGAAAGAGATAAACGTTAATAATTATATTTTCGATTTTTTCATAAAATACGTCTTTACGTATCGTCTTTTTAAAAGGAAAATAATGATTCTGAAAAATACTAGTTATTCAATTTAAAAACAGACAAATTATGTCGATATTTCGAAAACTATTACCGGTGTGAAAAAGTAACTAAGCCACTGAATTTGTTTCAACCTTTACTTCACCATAACCAAAATACAGGCGGTGTCTGTAAATGACAAATTCTCAAAATCGCCCATATAGCCGAAACTATGACAATAAACTCAATCTGTTTGAGGCATATTACATTTCTTTAAGAGTAGCATGGGGTGGGGTGGGGGGGGTAAGGTTGTACAGGACAAAACGTCCTATGCATGCTTGTAATTTACCATTATTGATTTTAGATAACGTCATCTCTAACAAGACACCATACGGCCCAACGCCGAGCGAAAGTTGCTACCAGTACTGCACATTGTGTAACATGAGATACTACATATACAACGTCCAAGAACCTGTAGTGAAACATCATTTTTCTATGGAAATATTCGAGAAACACAAAGATATCAACGGGTTCACCCAATGGAATGCCATAACTATCGGAAAACCCATATATCTCGGCACATACGACACTGAAGTCAGAGAAAAAAACGAATCCTTCATTGCTTCTTACAGCTCCCACGAGCCCCCGCTTAGAAATTTTGCATTATCTCACGATTCCATAAAACTACTCATACCACAATTCCCTTATCTGAGGGGAGGAGCTGAAAGATTCTTGGTAATACCAGAAAATATGTTCATAATGAAAGAAGACTGCTTCGGATCTTCTGGTGTACATTACGGCGCTCGCGAAAAATATATCACCGAATGCAGTTCCATCAAGTTTCCACCAAAATCATTCTGGTGTACAGATATGGAATTGGAAAAAACTGGAATAAGAGGAAATTTTTTTCTGAAGAATTTCGCCAAACTTCCACAAACACCCCTACACAACACCACTGATTCCTATCAGAACTTGACGTTTTTTTACGAAGGACCCCATCAGAGCAATATAAATATAGAAATTAAAGCAGATTTTAACATCATGCTCAAACCGCATGCATCTGCAGTGATTACAGAAGTTTATGTAGATGCAACTAACTTCGAAAAAACTGATCTAACAGTCAAAGTTACCAATTCTGGTTTAGTCTACGCAGTTTTCTATGTTTTTCTGACGGATTGTCCACTAGATCTTCCAGCAGGTTTCAGCAATATAGCTACCGCTTCTGCTGTTATACCGCCGCAAAAGCAACATGTTTTTGCCATAACAGTTCTGTTCCCGCTTCCTAAAAAAAAGTTTCATTGTTCTGTGGACGTTAAGAACTACAGACACGACGTTTTGGCGTTTAGAAGAATACGTTTTCAGAGAAGTGATAGATGTATTTGTATATGGCACTGTTGTTGCACATGCTTGGAAACTGATAAAGGTTTAAAATGCCATCCTTTACCAATAGATCATTATAATGCTGCAGGATTTTATGGAGGATTGCCAATGGCATCGAAATATATAATGTCGACCTCCTTTGTTGAGGAATATGTTCTTTTATTGTTCAATTTGTGTTTAACAATGACAATTTTGTTGCTGATTATGGGAATTATAAAAGGACTTCTTGGCCTTTTCTATCCTTCCATTGGTAGATTTGGCCTCGAATGGTATTTGGGACTTCCTAAGTCCATAGTTGAATATTACGAGTCCAATCTAAGAGAAATACCGATGCAGTACGATAAACTGGGATGGCCCATACATCCAGATACTAAGAAAAGATGCCGTACAACTTCATTATCGACAGAGTTTACAATTAATGTTGTATTTTTCCTTTTGTATCCATTGATTTTGCTTCATGCTATTGTGATAAAGATTTGTAGCCCTGAGTTGACTAATGAAAAGTCCCATTCATATAAGTGTCAAGGTAACAATGAGAGCCTTAAGGGCTATTTTGTTCCTCCTCCACCTACAAAGTCATTCAGGAAGAGATGTAAGCGTAGCAGGTCTTGATTTGAAAAATAAAAAGAAGTCAATAATGATTGTACTTTTGATTTTTACTTTCTTGGAAATTTCAAATTATTTTATGAAAAACAGAATGATTTTTTTGGTATATATGATCGTCTATCGGTAAGCGTTTCGAATGTGTCCCAACACCGTTCCGTTTTAAGACTCAACAAATGACCTCATCATTTTCTATGAAATATTACAGAAATATATATATATATATATATATATATATATATATATATATATATATATATATATATATATATTAAGGATTCACACGATGGAATGCCATTACAACCGGAAACTCTTATTCCCATAACATACGACACTGAAGAAAAACGAATCCTTCATTGCTATTTACATCTCCCACGAGTCCCGCCCAGAAATTTTGCATTATCTCACGATTCCATAAAACTGCTCATACCACAATTCCCTTATCTCAGGGGGGAAGCCCATAGACTCTTGGTTATAATTAATTATTTATTATCGTGGACTTATGCACTATCTCAGCTGTTAGCTGGATATAATTTACCTTTCCCAGATTTAGCAATCAAAGGGAATAGGCTCGATTACAATATACTTGACATAAATTTCCTATCCTACATGTATTAAGAATTACAGCTTTTTGCATTTCTATATAGGTATTCTTATGCAATTCTAATTTCTTAAAGCTATCATGCAAAGTTTTGGGTATTAAACCAGTCGAGGATACGATGACAGGAACAATATCTATTTTATCGAGGTGCCACATCTGCTTGATCTCAATAGCAAGGTCTGTGTATTTGGACTTTTTCTCCTGGAACTTGTTCAGCACGTTGTTATTATTCGGTATGGCGACATCCACCAGCATTGCTGTTCTGGCTCTCTTATCATACACCACTATGTCCGGCCTATTATTCGTCACCATTCTGTCAGTGATAACAGGCCTATCGTTGTATAATCTGATAGAGTCATTTTCCAATACGGGTGCCGGTTGATACTTGTAATATGGCTGGAAGGTGTTCAGAAGTCCGTACTTGTATCCAAGTTTCTGGTGGATAATGTTGCACACTTGATTATGCCTGTGAAGATACTCCGTATTGGCCAGTTGTTCGCATCCGACGTAATATGCTGTATAGTCTCCGATATTATATGGCATTTTCTGCGCTTATCTGTTTGTAATGTTCCGTCCTTCATTATAAATTTTCTGTAATTATTTGTAGCGATCACTTGGTCTTGGATGGCCATAAGGAATCCCTCTGTTTCTGTGAATAATTCTCCTTTCATCAACCATTTGTTGGAGGCTTCTTTGTCGATGTGTGGTTGATTAATCTCATGGTGATGTCGTCCAAGCAATTCCTTTCTTGACCATTGCTCTTGTTTTTCAGTATCTGATAGGAACGGTAGATTCAGCAGGTCATCTCTGGTAGCAAGATTTAGTGGTGTATATCCCCTATCAGCCAACGATACTACTCTATGGAGATCAGAAGTGAAAGCTTTTGCAGAGAAGAATTCTCTGAGATTTTCTATCTGTTCGATGTGTAAATTGACAACATCTATTAATCCACATCCTCCTTCTTTCCGCTTCAAAGTTGTTCGTATCACAGACGATTTTGGATGATGATTAATTATTATTATTATTATTACTAAGAGATGAGTATGGAATTGATCTCAACATCGATTTCAGCACAGTCTTCAGACGCTGACTGTATTCTGAACGGGTTAAGTACTAATGTCACTGACAGTTTTCAGCAAATCACCCAATTGCTTCTTGTTCGCAGCTGTACGAATCCTCTATAATAAACAATGTAGTTGAAGAATACAAAGATTGGCAGAGAAAAAAACTGAAGACATGAGTAACGCGAATCTGTATGCTGTCATTTCCGATTCCTAGTTTGTAATCTTGTAATAGGAACGCATAATGAAGGAATTCATTTCTGGGGTCCACTTCATGCGTTTCCTAGGGAGTCCGGCTCTCGTGGTCGTAGGCATAATGGCTTGCGCCGCCGTTGAAACATCAAGAGTCGGTTGGGAGGTGTTGATGTTATTTCCACTTGGTTTTGTGTTGCAGTATCCTACTCGATATCTGAGCTAAGCCCGTACTCAAAAACAATGTTCCTGAAAAAAACATTAATGTAGTTGAAGAATACAAAGAAGAAAAGAAAACTAAAGACATGAGTTCTGAGAAAAAAAAACATTAATAAAAAGAAAAAAAGCAATAGTGAAAAGAAAAATCCATGATTTGCCGGGTGATGCTACTCCTGATGAAGAAAAGTTTTGTCCAGAGAATTTTTGAATATTTGAAATTGAGCTGCAAAGGTAGCCTCGTCTAGGCCATTCCATGCATCGAACACGCGGTTGCTGAGAAAGAATTGCCGTTGCCTCGAGTTAAACTTCTCCTTCTTCAGCTTTAGGCCGTGACCACGCAGCCTCACGTCCCGGTTTGGGCTATACAGATAGGACAAACCGGCATAATTGAATTTCATAATGCGGTAAGTCATTATTAGGTACCCGCGCTGCCGACGTTTCTGAAAGGTTAGTAAATCCGCACTTTTTAATCTCTGCGAGTAGGTTGACCGCTGTGTACCGAGAGATACGCACGTCGATCGACGCTGCACGCCTTCCAGGAGGTTCACGTCACGCACTAACACGGAGCACCAAACACAACCGGCGTATTCCAATATGGGGCGGATGTACGATTTTCGTACATCGTACGTTTCACAGAAGTGTTAAACGATAAGTGGGAAAATGTCTTTCTTATAAGGTAAATGAGGGAGTTTGCACGTTTACAGATATTAATGATGTGCTCAGACCATGAAAGGGAGGATGTAACAGTGAGACCTAGATCAACATAAGAGGACACCCGCCGCAAAGAAATGCCGTTAATCACGTATGGGTATTCAGGATTGTTGCTGCCGATGTGAAGCACAACACACTTTTCAACGTTAAGTGGGATTAGCCAGTCTGAACACCAACTGTTGATGGAATTTAGGTCCTCTTGCAGTGTTTGATGTTCAGCGAGAAGATTCGCGTACACTTTAGTGTCGTCAGCGTAAAATGGTTTTCGGCACCGTATATGTAGTGATAGATCACTCGCGTACGTGATAAAGAGGTGGGGGCCCAGAATGGACCCCTGAGGAACCCCAGACAATCTCTCCACTGAATATGAAGAGCCTACTCTGACAACAAAAGTTTTGTTGGACATATATTCTTTTATCCACTTGTTCAATTTCCCGCGAATACCGACCGGAAGGAAGACGGTTTCGGATCTTCTGGTATACATTACGGCGTAGACGAAAAATATATCACCGAATACAATTCCATGAAGTTTCTTCTAAAATCATTCTGAGCACGGATATACAATTGGAAAAACTTAAATAAGACGAAGTTTTTTTCCGAGAAATGATTCAGAAAGATATGTAAGCCTAGCAGGTCTTGATTTAAAAAAATAAAAACGAGTCAGTAATGATTGTCATTTCTTCTTTTTTTTTCTTTCTAGGAATTTCAAGAATTAGCAATATGTACTTCTCGTATTTCTAACTAATTACAATACTTGTTATCATGCAGAAACCGAAATTTCATTTTGAAGTGATCATGATATTCTTTATAGCATCTAAGGATCAGCAGAAGAAATCTAACCTTTCCAGCGTAGGCTCCTTTTAAGATTTCCGAACGTTTGGTGTTTCGGCACTCTGCGATCAGGAAATCTTCCTGCGTAAATACTCCATCACGAAAAGTTAATAACACTTTTCGAATCAAATATCGCCAAAATATTCAATATTAATTTTATACAATTTAGCAACCAAAAGAACACTGTTGCATCAAAAGTGGTTGTCTTGGCTATGAAAATGTTTATCTGTCAGACCACGAAATAATCCATAGTCTACATCAGGGGTGCTCAAACTTGAAGTGCTGGCGATCTGCCTCAATATTTTTAGACTACTTACGATAGACTCTGAGAGGCTGCAAGCATGTTTGATGCAGGGTTGTCGTACATACATGATACACCCTACCTTTCTACCTACCTAGGTAGGGTGTACCGTAGCATATATAGATATTAGCTTTCCGCACAATATACATTATTTTAGTTGAGGTTTGAGTTAGGTTTAGTTAGGTTCTTCTCTATAATATCAATGACAAAACTCATAGTTATTCAAAATAGCGAGTTCATTGGTTGTTAGAAAACAAAAGAGTTACATATGGTGTTAAACTTACCTAAGGAGTGACTTTGGATGTTGAAGCGTGGCACTGCTTGTCCTCAGCATACTTTTCATAAGATGGTACGTAACCACTGAGTGCTGATCGCAAGCATGATGACATATGATCGTCAACTAGTCGATTGCGATATTTTGACTTTATTATCTTCATTTCAGAAAATGCAGACTCACACAAGTAAGTTGAAGGGCGATTTACCTTAGATTCGGATATTTATCTTCAGATATAAAACACCAGAAATTTGTATCAGATGCTGTAGCCTTGAGATGTATATCTGATATAATCTGCACCAACTCATTTTCAACAGAACATGAGTTCATATTAAACTAACTTGCTTTTTCAGTAGCTAATTCCTCAATGTTTTTATATGAAAAAGGATAACTCATAAATGATGCTATATCTGCCAATATACTGCAATCATAAAAACGCATTTCGAATTGTCCCAAAATATATAATAATTCAGCCACGTACATATCATAATTCAACTGTGGAATCCTTGCTTTCAAAAACGGAAAATGTTTCAGATCCTTTCTTTTCAGTTGATCTATCATAAGTTGCAATTTACTTTTGAATGTGTTTAGTGCGTTAATCATCTCAATAATAGTTTTTCCTTTAGCTTCAAGCTCCAAGTTAATGGTGTTTAAGTGCATTGTGATGTTAGTCAAAAATGCCAAATCAGTCAGCCATTTTTCGTTTTCCAACATCCGAGTTTCATCACCTCTTTCGTCCAGAAAAGTTGTTATTTCGGGCAATAATTCTTGAAACCTTTCTAAGAATTTTCCGCGACTCAACTACCTGACGTCCGTATGAAGAACTTAATCATTGTGTTGAACTGACTACCTATCTTCCAACTGTAAATTGAAGAGCCGCCGTTGCAAGCTACGTGCACAGGTGGAATTCACAATTTTTGTTGCAATGCACATAATTTCCTCCATGTTTAAAACTTTTGAACACAAAGCTTGTTGATGTGTAATGCAATGGAATGAAAAACATGAAGTGAAATCTTCATTAACTCGACACAATGCCACAAAACCGTTTTTGTTTCCAGTCGTTACTGGTGCTCAATCGGTTGTAATGCACACTAATTTATATATCGGTAGCTTGTAGTTTTTTACAAAATTGAAGAAAACGCCATATATATCTTCGCCACGGGTATTTCTCTTAGACAACATTTCATTGAATTCCATCCGAATAAAAATACACAGCTGGGCAGTGTCTGCCATATCGGTTGATTCGTCGAACTGTAAAGAAAAGTGTGTCCATTTCATAATATCATGTTTTAGTTTATCTGCCATGTTCTGACTCATGACTTCAATACGCCTTTTTATTTCGGGCGGCACGTTTGTCGGGAACATTCTAGACTTTGGTTCACGCCGATAAATGTTGCGCCTGCAGGAATTGGAGTCATTGTAAATTGTAACTTGAAGGCAATACTACGTCGATACAAAGTTTATTATTAAATAGTACAAAATGAGTGCAGCGAAGAAATTGAAAACGTATCATTTTAATAACGATTGGGAGGAAGAATTTTTCTTTTGTATGGTGAAAGATAAGTGCATTTGTCTTGCGTCAGTTGCGATACCTAAACGTGGTAACTTAGAGAGGCATCATAAAGCGGTTCACAAAAACTATGAAAAGGATTTTCCGCCACAGAGTGAATTAAGAAAACGAAAAGTACGTAAGTTTGAAAAACCAGCCAAACAATCAAAAGCTGCTACGATCGCGTCATTTAAAATATCCCATATATTGGCGAAACAAAAGAAACCATTCGAAGATGGATTGGTTGTGAAGGAAGCATTTATTGAAGGGTGAGACTTTATTTGGAGATTTCAAAAATAAAAAAGAAATCATATCTGCTATTAGAGAACTTCAGTTATCTCGTCCGACTGTCACAAGGCGTATTGAAGTCATGAGTCAGGACATGGCAGATAAACTAAAGCTCAAGGCTACAGCATCTGATACAAATTTCTGGTGTTTTATATCTGAAGATAAATATCCGAATCTAGGGCAAATCGCCCTTCAACTTACTTGTGTGAGTCTGCATTTTCTGAAATGAAGATAATTAGGTCAAAATATTCCAGTCGACTAACGGACGATCATATGTCATCATGCTTGCGATTAGCACTCAGTGGGTACGTACCATCTTATGAAAAGTATGCTGAGGACATGCAGTACCACGCTTCAACATAAACAACAATATGTAACTCTTTTGTTTTGTAACAACCAATAAACTCGCAATTTTGAATAACTATGAGTTTTTTCATTGATATTATAAACAAGAGCTTAACCTAACATAAGCCAAACCTGAATAATGTATATTGTGCGGAAAGCTAATATCTATATATGTTACGGTACATCCTGCCTATGTAGGAAGGTAGATAGGATGTATCGCGTATGTACGACAACCCTGCATCACACATACTTGCAGCCTCTCAGCATCGATCGTAAGTAGTCTAAAAATATTGAGGTAGATCGCCAGCAGTTCAAGTTTGAGCACCCCTGATGTAGACTATGGATTATTTCCGCAAGCATGGGTGAAAACTTTTTGTTTATGATGATAACTCTTGACTTCACCTCATATTTTCAAGATCACGAAATCAGTTCAATGTAGAGCATTCCAAGAAGTCCAGACCTCAATCCCATTGAAAATATCTCGGACATTCTCAATAGAATATAAAGAAGCCAGCAAAAACTCGCACCTACAGTGAATAAGATTCGGAATAGACTGATGGGACTTTGGAACGGAATACATCAGAATGCTATTGACTTTGAGTATGAATCGTAGATGTCATGCTGTAATTCTCGCCAGAGGAGGGGGAGAATATTCGAAGGTTTCTGTAGATTTTGCATCTTACCAAAAGCTTTTCTATTTTTCATTATTAGTTTTATTTCAATTTCTATGAGTACCATTTTCATTTATATTGTTATCAAGCATTCCTAAGTGCTAGTGGTTTACTGGAAAAATAATTCTTCAACATACCTAAACTTCTAAATGAATTTAAATTTTCGATTTTATGCGTTAATTGCTTAGCGCAATGTAGACAGAAAAAAACATTAAAATAGTTTTAAGCTTTGACGACCTTATAACACTGAATTTAACTTAAGTTCTGTTAGATTTTTCTTTCACCACACACCAATCACATCAATCCCAATGTTCATTCTTATTGATGAAGATATCCAATTCTAGTAGTTTAAGATTTTTGTTTACAAGATAATATACTTTTGCATGTACTATTCACAAAAGATTCTGAAAATAACGAAAAAAATTGATTCTCTAAAATAGTTCACAAGCTCCCAGTCCTACTCATGTTTAAAACCAAAAGTCTCTAAATAATGAAAGTAAAATTTGCATAAAATTCTGAATGAGAAATAATTTCATTGTTTATAATTATATTCAATATTACATATAAAAGATCAAAAAAAAATATAACTATTGCTTCTATAATATATAAGCTAATAACAAGAACAATCCACAATTTCTTGGGATGAATATTGAACGCACATATCCCTATATTTTTTCTGATATGACGGGCACTTTCTACTTTTTTTATTCTTCTTATAAAACCCCAATCCTTTTAAAATTCCAAGTGACGGACATTCTCCAGTTTCATGTTTTTGTCCACACAAACAACACGGCTGTTTGTCAGATTCGTCTGAAGCCTCCACGAAGCACATCCTCCTTACAATCACGTTAATCATAACCAAGGGATAAATCAGAAAAAAAATGGCGTTTATACAAAATTCCACTATCATAGATGCGTTCCTAACTCTCTTTTTAGTATCTGGATGTATAGGCCATCCACAAATATCATATACAACTTCTCTGCCTCTTAAGCTTTTCTCGTGGTAGCTTTTCATGGGTTTGGGTAGACCAAGCATTGAGCAGAGTCCCCACTCTCCTATAGGTTTATAAAAGATGCCTATAATACCTTTAATTATCCCCATAAGTACTAAAATGAAGGTCATGGTGAGGAATAGATGATACAACAGAGTCATGAGTTCTTCTATTAGAGTAAACCGAACATAGTCTGCAGCTACAGGTAATCCTCCATGAAACCCTGCTGCATTATAATGATCGAATGGTAACGGTTGGCATTTCAAACCTCCATCTGCCTCCAAACAAGTGCAAACACAATGCCAAATACAAATGCATCTATCGCTTCGCTGGAATCTTATTCTTCTAAACGCTAGAAGTTCGTTTTTGATGTTCTTTGCCTCAACGGAGCAGTAAAACTTTTTTTCTGGCAATGAACACATTATCTCGATTATGAAAGTATGCTGATGTTGTGGTGGTATCATAGCAGCTCTTGTTTGAATATTATTAAAACTAGCTGGCATATCTAAGGGACAATCTGTTAAAGCTACAAGAAATACACCCTGCACTAAGCCTGTGTTAGTTATTTTAACTGTTATTGTGGACTTGATATAATTAGTACTATCTACGTACACTTCCGTTATGGCAGCTGCTGCATTCGGACGTAATACCAAGTTATAATCAGTTTTCAACTCTATATTCAAAGTGTTTATATATGCTCCTCGAAAATACAGTGTCAGGTTCTCACATTCATCCGATGAATTTTGGATGGGATTACTTGGTAAAAATCCATAATACTTTAAGAAATATGATCCGGTTTTACCTTTTTCTTCAAGAACATGATCGTGGCACCATAAATCTTTTGGCTGATTCTTAAGACATGTACCACGCGGCATGTTGCATCTATCAGGTTGCTTAACGAAAGCTTCGTATCCAACTCCAACTTTATCGCAACGGCTTCCATCATAAGAAATCATGTAGTTTGGAATCACCAACCATTCATAAGGGCCACCCTTCAACTCCGGATACTTTCGAGCCTGACACGTTTCTAACGGTTCTGGTACCAAGAGTCTATGCAATTCTGAGTCTAATCCAAAGGCATGCTGCGGAGGTTCTTGGCCAACATATCCTGCCCATACTGTTTCGCTTAGGTCTGTATCGTCGCCTTTCAACGTGCCCAAAACCAATGGTTTACCGTCTGTGATATCTTTCCAAAGAACGTGACCCATTAAGTCTTCGTGTTTCTCAAAGATTTCCAATGTTAATTCATGGAAAATTTCTGGTTTTCCTAGTTTATAAACTGTGTACCATAATTTAGAGAATATGAGGCAATGGGTACTTTGGTGGAACTGCTGGGGGTCTACATCTGATGGACAAGTTTTATTACTACAGTCTTGACCACCTCTGGGGTGTAAATAAGGTGATGTTTCATTGAATTCTTCTTTGAAACATGTGTCATTATTAGTGTTGTTATCAGGTGGTTCGCAAAATCCAGTTTTGAGATCTTCTATATTATTTTTCAAATAATCTTCAACAACTACAGGATCCTCTTTAACCTTCTTCTTTGTCTTTTTCTTCTGAATCTTTTTTGGTGCTTGAAGTTCGTTTTTCATATCAATTTTGTCCACTGTTTCACTATCTTCTTTACCTGAGGAATGAAGAAATATTTAACTAAGAATAAATACAAAGAGAATAATTTCACTTCATCAGCTTATGTTTTGTAATTTTGTTTGGTCTATTCTAATTTAGACAATACACTAAGTATCTCCCTATACAATTGGCGTCTCCTTCCTACGTCGCATTCGTGAACAAAGCATCATGAATGATTTTCAATCTCCATGAAGACGATGGTGGTGAAATCTCCAGAAGCCTTTTTGACACATAACTTCTGGGATATCAGGCTAATGTTGGATTCTCTCAATTTAAAAAAAAATCATTCTAGAGAATGTTTCATGATGATTTCAACAACGTATAAAATTTCGTTCATTTTGAAGATTGTTATTTCTTATGAATACAAAAATTGTAAAAATAGCAGTGCGTTTGTATTTTTTCACAATCAGTACTTCAAGTATGAAGGTGAATTAATAAATCTGGTAAAAGTGAAACAAGAACTGATTTGTCTCTATTGGGTGTCATTTATTTTTCAACATAACCTTCTTTTATGGCTATAACGTCCTTAGGCGATAGTCTGATAGTTTGGTTTCCGTGAAAAGTTATACTTTATTAACACTTGATATTAAATTTTTCCCATTTTATCATAGAATGAGAAAATCGTTCGATTCGGCTGTCAAATTATTACAATTCAACTTAACAGTATGAAATTTCATGTGTGTAGTTACAAGGCATTGCATAAATCAAACATGTTACAAGTTGTGTAGGGGAGACCTGGTCATGTTGTAACACGGTGTAAATTGTAGCACCCTCAATTTGTGAAAAACCAAAGGTATGGTTATGGTTGGTAACAGTGCTTCCTAAACAACCAAAGACTCTATGTGGAGACAGTGAATACTTTGTAGGTCGCTTGGAAATATTAACAACTATCATAACAAAAGCTTGTGATGTAGCCATGCCCAAAAGAAAAACCTATGGAACAAAAAATAAAGTGTACTGGTAGAATGAAGAAATCGCTGAGCTGAGAAGGAATGCTACAAGAGATAGAAGGGAAATAACGAGAGCTAACAGGGAAGGTACCTCTACCATTGAACATGAGAAAGAAAAGTGCTGGAGAGAGATCTGTAGGGAGGTGGATGAAGACGTATGGGGAAACGGCTATAAACTGGTCACAAAAAAATTTGCAAATAAAGCACCTGAGATTCATGCTAAACTAGCAGAAAAATTGTTGAGGCTATTTTCCCCACTCGGGATATTCGAGGAACCGACGCGAAGGAAGTTGAAATATTTCCACTCTTCTCGAAAAGGGAAATTTTGAAAGCGGCCAGACGCCTGCAAAATGGTAAGGCGCCAGGACCAGATGAATTACCACTACAGGTAATAAAGATAGTAGCGGAAAATTACCCAGATGAAACCACTGAAGCGATGAACGAGTTGCTTTGCAGAGGAGATTTTCCTGCAATATGGAAAACATCAAAACTAGTCCTCATGAGAAAAAAAGGAAAGGACGAAAATGACCCAAAAGAATAAAGGCCACTGAGTCTCCTGAACTCGTTGGCAAAACTATACGAGTAGCTGATTGGAATGAGACTCAGAAAAGAGCTGAAAAATAAAGGTGATATATTGCGCTCACAATTAGGTTTTATGGAAGGGAGATCGACTGTTGATGCTCTGATGTGTGTTGTTGAAACTGCAGAGAGAGAGAGAAGAGGAAAACTCGGAAAACAAGAGAGTTCTGTCTTATGGTGACTCTGGACATAGAAAATACATTCAATGCAGCATTGTGGCATATTATATTCAAGGAAATGGAGAAAAGAAGAGTGTCGCCATACTCACTGAATATTGCCATAAGTTACCTGAAAGAGAGACGTCAGCTATGAGAGTGTGGAGTGTGACATGACTTGTGGTGTACCGCAGGGTCGGTTCTTGAGCCTCTCTTAAGGAATATTCTGTTCGGCGGGGTCTTGAGGCTGAACCAGCCCTAGGGTGCAAAAATACTGGCTTCTGCTGACGGTCTAGCTGTACTAACAACGGCAAAGACAGAGACAAAACTGATGGAATGAAAAGAACTAACAAAGCCAAAAGAACCTGAAAACAAGAGACCTCAAAGTCTCATCCCAGAAGACGGGAGCCATACTTCTATCTGGAAGAAAGAAATGTGGACATATAGAGAGGGTGGTGGAGGAAGCTATAATAACTCCAGGAAAACCCCTTTAATACCTGAAAGTAATGTTGGATAGGAATTTGAGCTTTGGAAAACATATGAGTCAGAGCTGGTGAAACGGCCGTAGCCATCAACCGGCTGATGCCCAGAGTTGGCGAAGGAGGCCAAAATTAAAGGAAAATTCTGAACAGTGTAGTGGACTCAATTTTTCCTTATGCTGCACCTGTGTGGTGAAAGACACTTCACGTAGGGAAGTACAAAATAGTGGCTGAACGCCTAAGAAGGAGAGTGGCCATAGGAATATCCCGTGCCTATAGGACTGTCTCTACAACAGCGCTGGAGGTAATAGCAGGAACGATTCCTTTAGATCTGTTAGCAAAAGAGAAAAACAGCACTTATAGGATTGGTAAGGAAAATAGGCTGAAGGAAAGAATAATCACAGTGGAAAAATGGCAGGAAAGATAGTCGTCAGAAACGAAGGGAGCTTGGACAAGGAGGTTGATACTGAGCCTGGTCCCCTGGTACAACAGGATGCATGGAGATGTAGATTACCACATCACTCAGATCATCTCGGGAGATGGATGCTTCTAATTTTATCTGCACATAATAGGTAAGGCTGCGAGCGCTCATTGCAGCTATTGTAGGGGAAGCATACTGCTTTCGAGTGCGTCAGATGGGAAGAACACAGAAGGGAAATGAACAAGAAAATAGGAAGGGTGGTGACCGAGGACACCATTGTTAACTGTAGGTTGGAGTCGCAAGAGAACGCTGGCTGTCAATAAATATGCTGTGGAAGTCATGAAAAAGAAAGAACAAGACGATCGGAAAGGTGAAGCGGAAAGGGAATAAACGACTGTAATGGCAAGTATGCATGGAAGTAATGCAAAAGCGGTACCCATGCATAAACAGAAGGGGTTTTAGGTAGGACATACTCCGTCAGATATTGATAGTGGGAGTTCCACACTACCGGGAATGATAGAGTCAAAGCGTTAGATTTTCCCTCCACCGAAAAAAAAAGGTCGCCGTTCGAGGCTCAATCGTTTAGTGTTTAGCTGTTAATGTATTTTTTGAAAGCGTAAGTAAACCACTTGTATTATTTTCGATTTATTCATATATTTGTTATGATAAAATCTTCACTTAAATTTTATATAGATCACAATAGAATACAATAGAAATTGACCACAGTATTTGATGGAAATATTTTTCATTTTTCAATTTTTGAGTTGAAAGTGATAAATTTTGTTAAGACATGTTGTAACGAAATCTTTGGGTCAAATTTTAACATATCACAACGTACTCCAGTTACTTTAATTTGCCGTTAATTTGGCTTGATTTCATTTCATAATGAGAGATTACGAAGAGAAAATCGACCAAGGCAACACGCCCAAAGAAGTGATGGAAGAAGGAGTAACCCATGTTGTGAATAACGAAGAAAGACTTAGACATTTGCAACGTTTCCTTATTTCAATATGAAAAAAAAAATTTAAGGCTGGGGAGCTTGAATGAAATCAGAATTCAGTGATTGATCTTCAGAGTGTGGGTTCCTTTAATAAACAGTTTCTAGTCCACAACAAACCAAAACACTAGTTGACTACCTTTTGTTTGCCTCTGGAATATATTTTGATCTAACACATAAAGAAGTGCGAAAATTAGCTTACGAATGCGCTCTTCGGTACGAAATAACGATCCCTGAATCTTGGGTATGAAATGGATATGTAGGACGACTTTTTAGAAGAAAAACTATCCATTCGCACAACAGAAGCAACAAGTCTGTGAAGAGCTCTTAATTTCAATCAACAAAATGTTTCATTTTAGTTTTGGTAAGCGAACAGCTGAACGCGATATATATGGTTTCACTGCTGTCGATATTTGGAGTTTAGATGAGATCGGTGTAACGAGCTTCCAAAAGATTAGTGAAGTTGTAGCCCATTTACAAGAAAAATGTACCAAGTCCATTTTGTGACTGATGGTCCGCGCGGAAGCATTGGTGTTGGGAATGGTTCAGGATGGATAACGAATGATGAATTCTATTTTTTCATGAAGCATTTTGTATCTTTTATGAATAAAAACCTGTACTTCTACTTCTCGACAATCACGAGTCTCACTTAGCTATTAAGACAATAAATTTCGCAAGGAAGAGCGATGTGATCATACTGCCATTTCCACCGCATTGTTCTCATCGCCTTCAACCGCTTGACAAAAATGTTTATAGGCTCCTTAAAAATATGTATACAATTTTCAAGATGCGTGGATGAGAAATAATGGCGGTAAATCTATCACAATTTACAATATTCCTTCTATTGTGAGGGATACTCCGCCTTTAGCGTTTAGCAATAAATGTAACAACGGATTTCCAAGTTTGTAGAAGCGCACCTTTCAATAGAAATATCTTCAAAGACGTTGCTTCGGTGACAGATTGTCCATTCCAAGCCACTCCTGAGGTGGCAACACAGCCCATTGAAACTCGAAATTCAACACCACGGAATGACGAAGCGATTCCCCAGTTAGGTAAATCCAGACTAACAGCCAATCAGTGAACTAACTTAATTACTACGCCCGAAGGTCAATAAGAATTTTCACCTGACATTATTCGCCAATTCCAAAAGTTGGCCGTGCTAAAAAACATCTAGAGGCAGAAAAAAAAGGAAACCCGCTATATTAAGAAATACTCTTAAACAGGATGCTTCAAAAGCAAAGCAAAATAATACAAAATCGAAGAAAATGAAACAAGATGTTGTATATGACGGTGTGTGTGTCTACGTGAGTGACGATATTATCGAGGAGTACAAGATTAGCGTATCGAGCCTAGACCTGCCCAGTATTGACACTATTTTTCTTGATCTGACATCTGCAACGTTCTCTATTCATATTAGCTGTATATATCGCCCCCGCCCATCTCCTTCCGATGCCCTACTCTTTAACTACCTTGCATCCATTTCTGAAACAAAAGATAATATTCTTATTACTGGTGACTTTAACTTCCGTGAACTCACCTGGCCAATTATGGTCCTCCCGCCTGAGAATTCTATATCTTCAGCTTTTGTCTCTGCGCTAGAGACCGGCGGCCTTGTTCAGCTCATTGATCAACCTATCAGGTTTGGTCCCGGGCAGAATCCTTCTACCCTTGATCTACTACTCACAAACGACAGTAATCTTATTGCTAACACATCTTACCACAGCCCCATCGGAAGATCGGATCATGATGTGATCACTGCCAAAATAGAGTTCACCACGTCTATAATCCACAAACCACCAAGCTATCTACCTTTGTTAATTTTCACTCTGTCCACTCTCAATTGCTTATTGTCAACTGGGACCAACTGTTGGATACTAACGATGTCGAGTTGATGTGGCAGACATTCTGCTCGGCCTTAGACGAAGTCGTTACCTCCAATACAATATGCTAAAGGATCAAATTCATTCCAACTAAACCATGGCTTTCAGAACAGATACTATCTTTACTTAGGCGCAAAAAATCCCTTTGGTAGCGTTACCTTCGCTGCAGATCACGTTTAAACTATGATACTCATAGGCAGTGTGCCAACTATTGTCCTTGTCCATACGAAGAGCCAAGAAAGCTTTCGAGGAGAACCTTGTGGCTTCCAAAGATCGCAAGAAGCTCTTCAAACAGCTCTAAAGTTTCTATACCTATGGTGAGTCGATCTACTGGTGAACAGTGCGATGGTAGTGCGGAGTGCGCGAGTATATTTGCCGACGCTTTTGCTGATACCTATTCTGTTGAACCGTATGGTCCAATTCCACGTGTCCGATTGCCCCGTGGCCTTCAATCGCTGGAATCAATCGAGTTTTCTGAGGAGGAAGTGCTGAGCTATCTAGCTTCGCTTGACGTTTCTACCTCTCCAGGCGTCGACAATGTATCTGCGAGACTGCTCAAGAGCTGCGCCCCTGCATTAAGTTATCCATTAACCAAAATCTTGGCCTTGTCGTTCACGACCTCTACATTACCTACTGTTTGGAAGACAACAACCCCAATATTCAAGAATGGAGATCGACTTTCTGCTTTCAATTATCTTCCAATAAGCCTCCTACCTATTATATCCAAGATTGCAGAGAAGATTGTCTGCAAACGAGTGCTAGCATTCATGCAGGATAATGATGTCATACCTGCCAGCCAACATGGTTTCCTTCCGGGTAGGTCAATTGTCACTTGCCTTCTGAGGTGCGTGGACGACTGGACAAAAGCAATCGACCATGGTGAACCTATAGACATATTATACTTGGATTTCGCAAGAGCTTTTGATCGTGTTCCTCTCTGGCGTCTGATGCATAAACTAGATCCTCTGGGGATCAGGGGTGGTCTGCTGGAATGGATAAGGGCTTTTCTTAGCGATCGTCAATTCTCAGTTAGAGTAGGCTCCTCCGTTTCATCCACAAAACCTGTTATTAGCGAGGTCCCTCAGGGCTCAGTTCTGGAACCTATTCTCTTTCTGGCATATGTGGCAGACTTACCATCAACCCTTCTCTCTGCTGACGCATCATACGCTGACGATCTCAAGCTTTGCTTTGACGTCGTCGTTGCAAATTCAGAAAGACCTTCATAATATATGTGGGTGGTCTCGAGAATGGCTTCTTCTCCTAAATATAAGCAAGTGCAAGGTGATACATCTGGGCAAAAATAACCCCCGGTACCGGTACTATATGGATGGTTCGAGCATTCAGTCCACGCAATCACAAAATGACCTCAGTGTGATCATTTCTGAGGACCTATCGTGGTCGGCTCACGTCGGCCATGTTGTATCGAAGGCGAACCGGGTTTGCTATCTCCTACGCAAATCTTTCATCGGATGCTCCATCAGCACGTGCAAGTTACTGTACACGTCTTACGTTCGACCTATTCTTGGTCCTGTTTGGCACCCATCCCTGGTTCGAGATAAAAACTTCCTCGAGTATGTCCAGAGAAAAATGACAAGACCTTCATGCGAGGAGAGGCTTGAACTTTTTGGTTTGAGGCCATTCTCTGAGCGTCGCGAGCGTCGAGATCTGATTACCACCTGTCGTGCAATGAACGGCCTATTTGGAACGGACCTTAGCGATCTCTTTCGCATCAGCAGAAGCCATCTTCGCGGTCATTCACTGAAACTGTATCGGAAGGACTTCAAAACTACCCTGAGCTCTTTATATGCAACCGCGTCTTCCATAAATGGAACTCTTTACCAGAAGCTGTGGTGCGCGCTTCATCAGTGAACTCATTTAAAAATCTTTTCGACAAGGTGCTTGCGTAGCACTGGTGCCTCCTTTTCATTTTCACTTTTTTGTTATCACGTATTCTATCCATGTCATCATTTATCTTTCCTATTTCATTCTTTTTTCAGTTCATCTCGATTTTCTCGTTGGTTAATTTAGGCATTATTGTTAATATTATTTTTACCCTGTTTCCTTTTCTTTTTCTGTGAAATCACATACCATATTAATTATGTTTTTGAGATTCATGGACCCTTATGGTCCCATCTCTTACCTTTGTTGAATAAATAAATAAGAAGATGAGTAGAAAAAGAAAAAGATTGTGAAAAGAAGAGTCTTGAAAGAGAAGATTGGTTTTTCTGATGAAAATGGGAACTTGTGTGTTATTTGTACCAAACCTTGTATGAAAAAGTAACTTTGGAGAGCAATGGATAATGTGCTTAAGATGGAAACTCTGGTAACATGAAGCCTGCACTGAGGATAGTCCAATTTACCATTATTTGATTCAGATTCTCACTAATGGTTTTTTTATTTCAATTATTACACAAGTCTGCAAAAAAGAAAGTTGAGAGCTGTTTTGGTTTTTTGGTGTAATTCTTATGTGTTTGGGTGTGCTGAATTCGAAAATGACTTTCATTTTGTTCTAGCACGTCACGTTTTCTGACAATGTAGATGTCTATGATAAACAAGTTATTATCTTAAAATAAAACATAATTTTTTTTAAATAAAGTTATTTATAATTGCGTGTCAAAACTTATTTTCTTATCTAAAATACATTAATTAGTGAGCACTAAACACGTTTCTTTTTCCCAGTGAGACTCCTTTTGGTACATTTTCGCTTGTGGAAAGCATCTGGAAGGTCTCTTTTAAGCGTCCAACAGTAGTCTGCCATTATTGAGACGCTCCATCTTCCCTGGTATCTCTTTTCCATCTCCTTAATATCTTGGTGAAATCGGTCACCTTGCTCTTCACACACGCCTCCTAAATTTTCTGGAAAATAGTCGAAGTGGGAATGAAGAAAATGTACTTTTAAACTCATTAAGCAACTTAAAGCTTGAAATGCTTTTAACGATTTGTTTGTAGTTAGGTTCTTTGTTATTGCCTAAAAATTTTGTTATAACTTCCTTAAAGGCAATCCACCCTTCTCTTTGAGGATCTGTCATGGTTGTGACGAATAGTGGATCAGCCATAAGCCGTCTAATATCTGGTCCAACGAAAACACCTTCCTTCAATTTTGCCTCCGAGAGGCCAGGAAACTTTGATATTAAGTATTTGAAGCAATTTCCATGTCTTGGAAGTGACTTTACAAATAGCTTCATCAATCCCAGCTTTATGTGAAGCGGTGGTAAAAGAACTTTATGAGGAGGCACCAAAGTTTCATGCAGGACATTCTTTTCGCCAACTTTAAGCTCCCTCGCGGGCCAACACTTTTTGGTCCAGTGATTTGTTCGGTCTCTACTATCCCATAGACACAAAAAGCAAGGGAGTTTGGTAAACACAGATTGCTGTCCGAACGCCATGCCCAAGATTTTGAAATCACCTCACACTTGTCAACCGTGGTCTTTATATTTCAATTTACAAAGAATCAATTCCAAGTTCTTGTAGGTTTCTTTGAGGTGTACGGAATGGCCGACAGGAATGGAAGCATAGAAACCGCAGTTGTGAAGCAGAACTGCTTTAAGACTTCTTTTTGAAGAATCTATAAAAATACGCCACTCTTCTGGGTCGTATGAGATCTTAAATGTATTCATCAAACCTTAATATTGGTGCAATAAACCAACTCGTCCTCTTGGGCAAAGTAGGAAGTAAACTGCTTTTCACGATATCTAAACCAGGAGGAAGACACTCCCGGCAAAAGTAAGTTCCTGCTTTTGAGCCTTGATCCAAGCAGCGTTTCTGGGAAGATTCAAGTCTCTTACCAAATCATTAAGCTCGCCTTGGGAAAACAATTTTGGACTTCTGTCATCTTCAAATTCAAAAATTGGCTGGTCATCGGGTGTAGGTACAGCACCATCTTCGTCAGAACTTGGAACCTCTTTCAAGGTAGCAGGGACCTTGGGCACTGGTATTTCGGTCCCATGAGGGATGGGACGAATAGCTGATTGCAGATTGGGATATGAAATTGACTGCTTCCGTTTTGAATTATAGCCTTTCACGTTACACGAACAAAAGTAACAATCATCACTGTGGTTCTTTTGCTCTCGCCATACCATAGGAATCGCAAATCGGAAAGCTTTTTTCTTGCCCTTAAACCAATTTCAAAGGTCTTCAACACATCGTTTGCAGACTTTATGAGGTGCCCATACTTTATCCTGATCGCCAAGTTTGAAGCCAAAATACGCGAAGTGTACTTTTTTTACAAAGTCCGTAATATTAACTTGTTGCTTTAATGTCATATATTCTCCACAAATGTAACAAAAACTATCCGAACAGTTCACACTTCCGCACAGACGACATTGCACTGTATTGAACCAAGATCTATAAAACAATTAGTTAACACGTAATTGTCCCGCACCACTTCTACACTATCGGAGCGCACACGTTCAGGTTACAACATGTTTATACTTGTTAATGTAGGTCAAACAGGGTGTTCCTTATTCAGAAATTCATGATAGTTATGTCCTGTAAACATTTTAAAACAGTAATCAAAATAAAATTATACCTATCTTTTATACTACAAGTTAATCTCTTTTAATAAAATTTTGCGTTTTGTAAAATAACCTTACGTTCTGGAATTTTTTGAGTATGTTTTTGTTTTCAGAACACCTAAATACATAGAAATCAGTTGAAAATATCCAGACAGCAATTTTGTTGCAGACCTGTGTAATTTTCTCTTGTACCGAAAAATACTTTCTTGTTTGTTTGTTTGTTTTTTTTAACGATATGCTCGGGAACTATGCCCATTTACACAGGTGGACCTACAGCTTATAGTGAATTCCGAACCACTCTCCTAGACCGTGCAATGATAACTGCCACCACAAGGATTACAAGTTATCTGGTCTTCGGAAGTTTATGCCCTCTATAGGCGACTCTGTCAAATTCAAAGACGCATACAACACCCAAACCTTCGCCGGAATCGAACCGGCAGCCGCATGTGTACAAACTGGATATACAAGGATATTAAATATTAAAATTTTTGGGGAAATTTCTTGTTGTCGGGAAGATCAAATAAATTTGAAAAATGGTTAGTTATAGCGTTGGTATAGGCGAGTATTGTATTCACACATAATAAGCTATTCCTTTATACAACTATTCATCTATTGAACAGTGTGAAATTTTAAAGTATCAATAAGTGCTCGACTAAGATCTGCCGAAATCACAGCAAAGCTGAGATCACTGAGCTTAACATTTTCTGAAATATCTCTTCACAGAGTCAGAATTTCTAGTGGCAATCACTTGATCGAACAGAGTCGGATAGGTATTTTTCGAACTGGCGTAATAATCACGAATTCGTCGGCATATGTGTATAGTGGTTTTAATAAATATATGAATTTATTTCGATTATCAACTATTGTGGTACTACTTACCCCAGGATGTGTTACATACTTCTGATGCGAGGCAAATTGTAAAAAGAAGTGATTTTGGTTGTGGGGATGCTACTCACTTTCTCAGCATTCTTTTAAAATATCTCATACCATCTTATAGTCGACAAAACATGAATATAGGATACAAATAATATTTTGCAAAGTTATCTTCGATAATTCAAGAATTATGGAAAAAAACCTAAAGAAATCGTTATAACTCTCCTCGATCTGCCCTGCTAGTACCACAACTTTCATTTTCACCAAAATTATGAATTGGCCCTATAGATTGGGAATGTTCGGACCACAGCTTTTTTACGCTGAATTACATCGCGAAAAAAAGCAAGCTTGGACAAAGCGATCGAATTAAGCGTGAAAAGAAACAAATGTGGTAATAGCGTCGTGAAAAATTGCTAGTGCAACGCGTGTGTCGACCGAACAAGCGACTTGAAATCTCAACAAGTTTGTTTAATTCTACATCAGAAAAAAATGCCTTACGTCTGATATGGATAGGAGTTTTTTCAATGTCTGCTCCAAAATCGCTTTCATGATAAGCATTCAATATTTGTTCTATTTTGGAAAGTTCCTTTTCAACAAACTGGTGTTTCGGTTTTTGGGAAGTGCGATGACATTTTTCTGTAAATAATTTCATAGCGTGACTTTTCTCACTACTAATATCTCTTTTTACATTCGTTTTAGGTGCATTCGTTGTCTTTGCCCCTGAAGTTATACTTTGATTCTTCATGGTTTCCTCCAAAAGTTTCTGCTCATTATCAAACTTTTCCAACTCGTTTGCTAGCTCGTCATCTTCACAGGAACAACAAAAACCAGCACTATAAGGTACTGGCTTATTTTTGTAATAAACTTTTTGACAAGTAGTATCCTCTCCAGTTACCTTACAACCTTTATAATCTTTATCATTTTTATTTAAGACTAATTCTGTAGATTTTTCGTTAACACTACATTCCTTATGCAACGTATAAGTTTGCATTATAGGTTTCTGATTTATTTTCAGAACGTAAGGATATAGTAATCGCTGCTTGTGCTCAGAAGAAGGGTCATAAACATGATCAACTACAACGTATTGACTTTTGCATCGTGTTGGACCAATGTTAGTCATTTTAACAGTGATTATTAACTTCTTTGTACAATTCGAAATGCTGCAACTATCTTCTGAGGTTTCGCTGACAAAATCTGGAGGCTTAGGAGATGTTGTTTGCCCTGGAATATTCGAGCAGGGACAGTACTTCACAGAACATGGAATCATTATAGCTCTTATTTCAAAAGATGGGGAATTTGAATGGCAACATGAACGTTTTTCTTCTTCCCATTCTTTTTGGAAATCCATTTCAGTCTGTAGTGTGTCATTGTACAGTAAGTTTAAGCTTAATATTAATAGATGTATATATAAAGGCGATTGTAAAAGTTTAAAATGTGGTAAAAGACACATGACAAATATTATGACATTAGAATTTTTAGGTGGCTGAGCTTTGCTTTGCTTCTAAAATTCAGATTTTTCAGGAATATGCAGAGTGAATCCAAAAAATTGAAGCACAGAACAATGGCGGATTGTTAACATAAAAATAATGCGACTTAGCTAAATTTATGTCGTACCAAAAGTTGTGAACAACCACCATAAATGATATTTTGGGTTCTACTTATAATGAACAACGCTGTATAGTCTACAAGTCCAGGCCAAAAATCAGGGGATGCTTTTATACAGCACGAATTGCATATAAGTAGTCGTCTAGTATCGATTGAGAAACAAACTTTAGGCACAATGTTGTCAATTCTCCACGGTACAGGTGGGTTAAAAGCTCGTTTCAAAATGGGTACTTTTTTATAAAATTGTCGACCGCACTGTTGTCGCCTGAGAGATAATGGAAAGAGAATGCTTTAAAACCTAGTGTCGACAATAAATAATGGAACCGGAAGTGGGGAAAAATGTTTGAATTTTCCAATTTTACCCGCCCCTCTCAGTTAATCGAATACTTGACGTCGTTCAATCAGTTAGTTTTAGTTTTCATTAAAGAATTATAAAATAACTATAGTCTGTTCACGTTAAGTTTAAAGTGACGTCATAGCTAGGGATGTCTGTTTGTAAGAGTTTGCAATGGACAAGAACAAAATAACAAGTCTGGCGAAAAGGAACCACTAGTGACATATTGTGACATTTGGTTATGACAGTGGCATTGAAATGCGGCTTTGACGTATTTTATTGTTTATTTTAGTTCGCTTTCTTGTGCTGATTGAGATTGGATTGAAGTGATTTTCTCAAAGTTTTGATAATATTTGAATCATTATTTTAAAATCAGTTCTTTTCAGAACTCAGTGTTTCGAATATTTTTTATTCAATATAAATAGTGAAAATGCCAAGAGCTTTCTCGAGTCAAGTCCAAAACATTATTGCATCATTATGCAATTATTTTCAACAAGAACGTGATAATGGGAGGCCTGTTCTCCCCCTTACAGCTGTAAGAGATGTAAGTACCATTAAAATTAATAACAGAAGGGGCCTTCCACCCTTAAAAAAGAAATATTATGATACAACTTAACTTGTTCATCTGTTGTTTTCCAAATTGTCTACACATCTACATACTATGAACTTTTTTGCTTACAGAGGGTAGCGAGTGCTTTACAAGTAAGCATTTCATTCAGTAACAATATTATGGCAAAGACAAAGAGTGGTGATCCACTGAGAAGTCCAAGAAAAAAAAGGAATTGTGAGAAACCTGTAGTACATATTGACGATTTTGATCATTTGATGAGTACAATAAGTAGTCATCAAAATCATTGTCTAAATCAAGTTTAATATTATATTCTTTGTAGAGGAACATATTACGTTGTCTGTATTAAAAGAGAAGCACCCATTTTCAATGGGTGTAAGACATCTCTGTGGAAAATTGTACAAAACATTGGATTCAAGTATTCCAAAGATAATCCAAGAAGAGGTTTGATGGAGCTACTTCATATTACATTGAAGCGTATCCATTTTCTGCAATCATATATTCGTTTAATAAATGAAGGATGAAGTGAATTTGTCTATCTTGACGAAACATGGATTTTCAAGGATGGTAATATCGGTTCGTGGCAAGATGGCAATATCAAAAGTGTGAATAAAACAAAAGTTGGTGGAACCAGGTGAGGTTATCAACTATTGTTTGTACTATTTCAAGATATTCTAAATTTAATACTTGTTTCAGATTCATTGTACTCCATGCAGGCAACAGGCATGGTTTCATTCCTGATGCAGAACAGTGATTACCACGGGGAAATGAATCGAGAAAACTTCAAGCATTGGTTTGTACATCAACTATTGTTGAATTTGGAAAAGCCTTCAACAATTATACTGGATAATGCAAGTTATCATACAACTATTTTGAACAAAGCCCTCACATCAGCAACTAAAAAGGTTGAGATTCAAGAATGTTTAAGAAGCAATAATATTGCTTATAAAGAAAGTGATTTGAAACCACAATTATTGAGTCTAGTTAAAATGTAAGTACTGAATTCAAATAGGATTGTATTTCAAGGAGTAGGAGTGTTTTCAACTTGAATATGTTTCACAGGAATAAGCCAAAACCAATATATGAGATTGATAATCTAGCTGAAGATTATGGACACGAAGTATTACGTCTTCCTCCCTACCACTGCATTTTCAACGCAATTGAAAATATTTGGGGTATAACCAAAAACTATTATCGGGACCATGTAGAGAAGGAAGTTCCCCTGAACAATCTCTTTCTGTATGGAAAGAAGCTCTTCAGAAAATTACTCCAGAGGTATGGAGTAAAACTATTGAGCATACAGAAAAAGAAATTTTGTTGGGAACGCGAACTTCATTTTGATCTAAGACGTTCCCCCTTTGATAATAAATATGGACGAGAATGACAGTGACAGTGAAACATTTTTAGACGAACTTTCAGAATAAAATTGAGTATTCATTTTTTCAATTAATTTTAACTTTTCAACCTTTCCTTTGTAAAATTATCATTAAATAAATGATTTCGCTGATTTCTGTTATTAGATAGTTTTACCTATGCTCCTTATTTGAATCTGCAAGTGTCAAGTAGACTAAATTCTAGTTTCGGTTGAAAGATTGAAATATTTCGAAAATAATTAATATTTCATGGCCTAGTAAAAATATTTTTCTATCAGTCAAAAAGTAACGTTTTGATTTAAATTTTGGACTTATTCAAAAACCTGATTTTCTCTAAAACCTTATTCATTTCCATTGTATTTCAAATTCAATGAGATAGTGCTCAAAACCATTATTGAACAAGGTACATAATGAAAATTTCTTCTTTTTCCTGTTTTTATATCAAAGAAAGGTGAACACAATTGAATTGAATTATGCCTCATGGGTTGCATTTACATGTAAGTACTAGTATTTATCATGATCATCAGATCGATTTTCATTTTGAACTCGAAATTTTTTGGCCGAAAAGAATGTTTTTTCTTACGTTCTTTGAAAGGTACGGAGATTATTTTCCTGAATGTTTTGATACCCCACACTAGGGGTCTGAGATGCGTAGTTTTCGATATGCAGAATGCTCCATTCAAGAGGTATTGATATGAATGATTATTGAAAAATTTTATTTTCGGGAAAGGAAGGTCGCGAATTAATTTCATATGCCTCAAATTGATATCAGACAAAGTTTTCTCAAGAAAAAAGTCGAAGTGACAATCGAATTTATTCTGAGAAAAATTCATACCACTACCTCTTGAATGAAACAGCCTTTATTTCAGATAATACGCATCTCAGACGCCTACTATGGGTATCAAAACACTCAGAAAAATAATCTCTGTAGAATAATGATAAAAAAATATGCTTGTATTTCTGAAAAATTGTCGATGACATCATATCTTGCGAATTACAAAAGAAAAATTTTTTTTCTTTCAAATAATTTCGAGTTGAATATAAAAATCGACCTGTCTGAGCGTTTTGTACGAAAATCAAAAATAAAGAAATTATGAATTTTATTCTATACAGTCGCACTGAATAGGAATTTTGGGGAACATTGGCAACATCCGAGAAAACTGGTTGATGACGTCACTTTAAACTTAACGTGAATAGACTATACCCTGTCAGTATAGGCTGGTGCATAGGGTCAGAAATCGCGGCGCCACCCCTTTTTTCAGCCTTATGATACGAGATCATTTAAAATTTGACGGCACCTATTTAAAGTTGTATGTTAACTCTCCTAAAAAAAATTATGCCGTCCAAAAATTATGGTTCAAGTAGATATTAATGAAGAATAACTTACATTTTAGGGAAATAAATTTATTTTTTCTTGCCATTTATTTTAGTGCGGCATATGATTTCTTTTCACTAACGAATTATTATGGTTTTATATTTTTTTATTATCTCCTTAGTCGTTTTCATGACCTTGCTTGCTATGTAAAATCTTTTCTTAGATTTGTTTAAAAATATAAGAAATACGATTGTTGAAATATTTTTCTGCCGGTTTTCTTTTTCCATTGTTACAGATTCCTGTCCGGAACCCCTTCCTTTCACCCTTGTCTTCGTTTGGAAATCATGGAATGCAAGAGAGAATGAAGCGGCTAAGCAGAAAAATCTTTGGTACTCTTTATGTACACACGACACTAACACAACATAAACAGACAAGCTATTGCTAGTGCAATAGCGACAGGGAAACGAGTTTTTTCCTCAGGTTTTTTCACTCGTTTATTGAATCATATACAAGATAGTATGGTTCCCCTGTTACATTTCCTGAGCTCACACTTGTGTTTTTTTCTGACACACACCAAAATATATACATATGGTTATATAATAATATCGTCAATAATTGATCGTACCCAATTGAAATATACATTAAAAAGTTGCAAATTTTGAAATTTTAGAAATTTCCTGCACAGTAATAGAAAATTATTTTTGAAATATATTTGTGGATAGTACTTAATCAAACATTGAAGAACATAGAAAAATAGGTTCTGTCAATTTTTCCTTTTAAATTTGAATCTTTTGATATTGAATCTTTCGATAATGCAGGTTTATATTATCTTCCATTTTTGTCATTAATTACAAGATGGCATTTACAAGGTAATAATGATGATACCTAATAATAATTAAAGATTATGGTGCCGTCAACAATAAATGGAAATTTTTATATCGTGAGAATTTTAATGGATAATCTTAAGATTGAGAATATTCGTTTTCGGTCCAAAATGAAAGATATGTAATGTGTCATCGAATAAGAACTGATTAACCAATATTTTTCATTAAATGAATGGTTAAGGATTTAAATAAGAATGTACAAATCAATAAAATTTTATGAAAGATTTTAAACTACATAATTTTTATTAGCTTGCATAAAGCTTTAAAAAGCATTCATGTTTTCGATATTTTTGGAATTGAAATTTATAAAAGAATAAATGAAAAAGTAATTCAGTACTGTACAATAAGGGGAGTTCTGAAAACTAAACTACTAAACGTCAAAATGTGTCCACCTGTACATCGTTATATCGAATTTTACAGATTTCCCCCAAGCTCTAATCGTTTTAGATTCGGAGATATTTGGATTCAAAAATTTGATCCTCACAGTTCCTGAAATCACAATTTTCAACAAACGAGAGCGATTGTGTAGTGAGATGGAATGTAATACATATCTTGTTGTGCAGAAGTTGACTTTCGAAACCATAATAAAATGATTATTAAGAATGTTGAGTTACTTTTGATAGATAAATGTCAGGATAACTTTTTCGATAGTAGTTTTTTGAAACTTTATATTCCTCAAATTGAAATGGCAATGAGTAATGAAAAATATACAGATATGATCTGGTTATGGTGTTTGCGATGGAAACGCACGAGTTTGCTAGAGAATACCTGGTCGTAGGTAGGTACAGTTTTTACTTCGGCAGTAGAAAGACTCAGAGACACGGACCTCGTCAAGTTAACATACAAAATGAGGAGAACACTATAGACTGTTGAAGATAATCATACGATAAGTATTCGGCATTTGCAAATCGGTTGCAAGTGACCCGAAGTGTCAAGTGGCGTGTTTTTAAAAGAGAGGAACTGCACCCTTATCATCGACCGTAACATGTTCAAGACCCAGATTTCATTTCCAACATTTTATATAATAAAATGGTATAAATAATTTCCATGATTTATGGGCCCTGCAGAATGAAAATCCGATTCCGTTCAGTTCAGTATCCACGTTTAGTGTGGCCTTATAATAAATAATAGATTGAATGCCATTACTTTTCTACAGAACACGTTTATCAATTTAATTAACCCTTTAACGCCCAAAATGAAACAAATTATATTTTGAATGATTTAGCTTCAATTATATACTTAAAAATACAAAATAAGAAAGGCCAGATAAAAAAAAGGCCACACTCGATGAATCACGGTTTTTTGAGGGTTTTGATCGTCGCAAATAAGCCCGAGCGATGCTACGTCTAAATGACAACTGATCCAGAAATTAATGACATGCAAACGCCATGGATTTGAAATTGCCATATCTATAAGATAGGTAAAAATTACCACCACCTTTTTTACCTTTCATTGCCACACGATATAGACTGATGGAATGATCCATTTGATCCACACCGCCCATCCCCTTATTGTAATTCTGAAATGCTTGCGGCATATTGAAGTCCACTTTCTCTCTTCTTACTGAACACCAACGTTTAGCTTTAGCAAATGCTTCTACGCTATGAAAGTTAGTTCCAATAGGCAAACATTGTTGTCTTTCATTGGTTTTATCAAAGCGATAGTCATAAGCAGCTCGTGCTTTCTTTTTCATTTTCTTCACTGTATCTAGTGGGCAGTTTTTTGTCCAATTTTCTCTAAGTGTCCTCGATGCTCTATAGCCAGCCATTCGTAAGTCACTCTTCAAATTATAGCTTGTGAAAAAGTTACGAAGTAAACGATATATTCTTTTGGATTTGTGGGCATTTTTTGCAAAAGAGACTTTACTACCCTAGATCCTAAGGGGTCAGTAGATGCTTCGGTTGACTTTCCACAATATATATCACATGCGTAGCAATAACCATCAGAGCTAGTCCCGGCCCAGTTTCGATATCCAAAGCGCACTGGTTTTCCCATAATTAACTGTTTGGCTGGATGATGGCCATAGTATTAGATCATAGATTCGTCAATGGACAAATTCTCATGGAATAGTCCCCACTGACCGGAATTCTTCTGTAAAATATCAAACAAGGGCCTTACCTTATACATCCTGTTATTAGATGAAGCTATCAATGTATTGTCAACAAAATGTACATTTTGTTTTATCTCCATGTAACGGTTTCTCGACATACAGTCTGAAACAAGTGGCACTCTTAGATCTTCGTCCAAAGACTAATATGCATGTTCAGTAGGCAATTGGTGATAGCCTGATATCAGAAGTATCCCTAAAAACCTTTCAAACTTTCTATGTCAAATTGAAAGCCATGCCTATTGTTTTATCCCGCATACTAAAGACTCGATTCTTACCACTATCAAATTACACATTTGTTGGTCAAAAAGCTTCTCGAAGAATATTACTGGACTACAGTCTTTTATATCATTATACAGATTGTTCAATCGTTCTTCAATAGCGTTATTCACCTCATGCGAAGTATAGTAAATTGGTATAGTTTTTCGCCAAATAGGATTACCTGATGCTACAATAGCAGCCTCAGACACACGAGGGCGTTTTGAAGTTGAGGCATATGTCGAAAGCGGCTCAACCTCACTGCTATCACCATCCGAGGATAGTCTTCTACGTCGTACTAATTCTACAGTTTTAAGAACATCTCTTATCGCACCAGGGTCAAGCAAAACAATCAGAAAGTCGTATGCATTATCGTCTTCTTCAGCAATTATGGAATTAACTGCCTCTTCTAACTGAAAATAATGGTTTTGTAGCGAAAAGCTTCGTCTGTGAGCCATTTTCTTATTTCTGAAAAAATATATAAAATTAGATACATCTACCCATCGTACCTGGTCAGGTAGAGTAGCAAAATACTTTTTTTTTTACGAACCAAAATACTTAGTTTCAGTTTTAACTATTTATAATAATAATATAGTATGTAAACTATTGTTTCAGAAACATTTTGCAATAAATTATGTTAAACCCGTTATACTGCTATGTATGGGGACACATGAAATAGCCAGTCTTTCGATCAGTTACAAGAACAGATAAACTAAGCCGCCCAAAGAATTGATTGAATCTGATGTAACTTCTTCATAGACGTGAGCTATACATTCAAGTTGGTGGCGTTTATTTTGAGCAATTCAATGATTAATATGTTTTTTTTGATTTATTATCGTCTCTAATAAATTTTCACAAATTTGAAAAATAATGTCATTAATATGTATTTCATCACCACAGAATCGTTCTCGAATCTTAAGGGTATCCTCGCCTTTTCGTGCATTTCCATCGCACAAACCATAAATATAAATCATATCTCTATAATATGGAGATATGCATTAAAAATAAAATAGTCATTTTCACTTTACTCCATATCATATACTTCATATGCATTTTCAATTCGAAAGGTAAGATATTTATTTACATATTTTTATCTGTCGCGCAAGATATTCTGACATTTATCTATCAAAAGTGACTCAACATTCTTGGTAATCATTTAAATGTTTACGAATGTCATCTTCTGTACAAGCTATTTATTTCATTCTCTTTCTTTATGGTAACACCTCACAATCGCACTCGTATGTTGAAAATCATGATTTCAGAACCCGTGAGGATCAAATTTTTGAAGCTGAATATCTCCGAATTTCTCATTATTTTGTCTTAAAATTTCGTCAGGAACCACCTCTCAAAGTTTGTCATAGAGCTTGGGAAACACCCTGTATAAAAAATATGGACATATTTAATTAGGAAATAGCAGCATACCTAATATCCATAAGTTTGACCATGATTAGAAACCGAATCTTGAGAATCCCCAATTCAGTAAACCATTGCTTCAATTTAATCTTGTACTTCTGATGGTTTTTTATGAACTGATTATTCAAAACTAGTTCACGAAAGGCTCGTCGATATTTTTCAGTAATGAAGTACTAACTTCGCATGTGCATTATATAACGCCTATATTACAGATATCCATGATCGAAAAATATATATTTTCTGTAAAATTTCAATAACATCGTCCAATTCCTTTGTGAAAATCTTCAATTTCGCCAAATGTAACTGGTGAAACTACAATTTAACCAGCTCACAGAATAATTGAGCGCTAAGGCCGCGTTTATTGCACCATAAAAATATAATCAATACTAAATAAGCTGTATGGCGCAGAATGAACGTAGAAAACCGTTATTAAGGTTGAGAATAGTAATAGGCCATATATCCCCCTAATATGCTCCGACATCTACTTAGGGCCCATAAGGACTACGGGTTGAAAATGGCCTTACGAACTCACTCCATAAGGACTAAGAGACATACGCCCTATCACTGGTCCTAGCACCACAACCAACCAGCTTCTGGACCCGCCTTCTGTGAAACCGGCTTTAAAACTGATCTCTCTCCTCCTTTCTCGTTTATTCCGCAAGCTGGTCTTGTCGTGTTATCTTGTTTTTGTTAGTGTTGTGTGAACTGTGAATTTAATTTTTTTGTGCCAAACTCATGCATTCGAGAGATATGTATCATCCAAGTGAAACGAAAAGTCAAGTGGTGCTGGATGTTATACCGCCGCATTATAACTTACATCATGGGCAGCCTAGCCCACCGCAGTCTCCGAATACCACCCAATATACAAAAGGTAAATGAAAATTTCATATTGAAAAAATATTAAAATTTCAGATTTTAAAGAATATAATTTCTTCTATGTTGTTTTATAATAACTATATGATAACTATATGAAAGGCCTGTTTTCCGTAAACAAAGTTGTAAAGTTGAACCTCCATTTATTCGGATTAAATCTTTCCATTATTCAACAAATTCCAGGTAAAACGTTCACCTGATTCAACAATATGAATAATAATTATCATCTTTTCATAACAGGTATTCACACCATGTAATCCCATTTAAGTATTCAATTTTTTTTTCCCTAACGAGCATGGAGAGATAATTTCATTTCGTACTACTCAACCGTAACTTAACTAACTTCACCGTAATTACCTAAGGATTATGAGAAATTAATTTTAATTAATATCGCGCTCTCAAAATACAAATTAATTGTTGAGAATTCCAATCTCATTTCTGCTCAAATTCTACTATTTTTTTTATCTTGGTTATTGAGTTTTCAAGTTTAATATTCTTTTCATCATCAACATTATTGAAAAGTATTACGGAGCTGAATTTCCCGAAAAACTTGAAAGTAAAATAAACAAAATAATGGAATTTGCGACAATTACATTTTCAAACTTACCAGATAATTGAAAAAGAAAAATTTGATTCCGAGCAACTATTTTGACAATATTCCTTTAAATACATTTTCGAATATATAATTATGTAAACTGAAAATACTATAAAAAATCTTAGTTTATAATTGCGATGAAATTTTCAAAAGGTATCAGTTTCGTTGTTTATTAACTATTATGCGTTTTCTCAAAACGTAAAATTAAGAACGACTCTGTCAAACCGTTAATTTCCTAAATTTTAAACTAACTAGAAATTTCATTGTTACTAATTTTCAAGATCCATGAGCTAATTATCTTCAAAATGACGCATTTTTCAATTAAGCCTTAAAAATCGTCAATTAAGTAAAGATGATAATTAGTTTTTGATATGGACACAATGTGAACGTCATATATTTTTCTACACAACAACTTTTTCTGTTGATTTGAAGCGGTTAATAACAAATTTCCATCAACTGCAGTCAAACTACAACCTGTTGGTTTCTTTAATTTTCATTAATTGCCGACGATATATCATAATGTTTGAGTTCAAAAGTTAATTATCTGAGAGACATATTTCGAGACGGAAATTCGACGCCAATATACTTTCTTTAATTTGTTTGTCCACCCTCATACCTCTACTATAATTTTACCGTCGGGGAAGAGGTACTTGAGAGAACAGAACACATGTTTTTAAAATGTTATACCACTTGTGGCGTCTAGACTACTACTTCCTAGATTCGGGTTGGGGAACACAACTACTACTAATTGATTTCGGTAAAATAAAGTAAGAAACCTTGCTGTTCTTTAATTGCTTCTAATTTGGGGTAGGAAATGACATTCTCTCATGTTACGGAAGCGGAATTAATATATTTTTTAAACAGTTACAACAACGGAAATTCATATACAGTATAGAAAGAAGTATGGACAATCTATCCCTTATAATTACGTACAGTTTTCAGGTTTTATCAAAACGCTCGAATAAAACAAGAAAGTTTCAATTTTTGCACCTCATTTCATATACTGTCTTCAGAAAAGTATTGATGAGTTCATTTTCAACATATGTTCATAATAACAAATAAATAAATAAAAATGAAGAAAATAAACTTCTTTTAGCATTTTTGAAAAAGTCGGTACTTTTGTTCCACACTGTGTGTTGTTATCGAAAATATACAATCAAAACAAAGAAATATTTTTAAATAAGTATCGAAAATATTCCCATTGAATCAAAGTTAATCTAATATATTTTTTTATTTCTAGATTGCCACAGTCCCATACAGGGTGATCAAAACAAATTGAACTCCTCGAACGCCATCAACGACCCAAATATACGCCGCTACAGAACCGCTTTCACCCGGGAACAATTGGCGAGGTTGGAAAAAGAATTCTTCAAAGAAAACTACGTTTCCCGCCCCAGAAGATGTGAGTTGGCTACCCAGCTGAATTTACCAGAAAGCACCATAAAAGTGAGTAACTTTCCATTATCCCTCACATCTTTCCTTAATGAACGAATATTAAATTAAGTCTCCTCCAAATCAAAGAGCTCTCACTTTGTCAATGACATTTGTTTCGAAACAAATAATTCAAGTGATCGCGCCGCCTTGATCTGAAACAGTTAGCACATCGTAAAACGAATGATTCAGAGTCATTAGCCCATTAAGCTACCAGAACCAGCTTTTTCTGGACAATATGGCCGAGGTCGATTCTGGTTGATCGTCAGTTGGGGCATCGAACAGCGGTTTCTTTGATCTCTTAAAAGCTCAATTAGCAGAATATAACGTTGCGCAATGTGCTAATTGCCGTTTATTATCCAAATGTATGGATGTAATCATAAACACTAATGAAAGGAAAAAAATGAATTTGACGTGGAAAGCAGTGGCGCGCGAGCGATAAGCGAAGAAAACTTTTATTCTTAATTTCAAGACTCTCTGGAATATTTTTCTTTCGGATTTTGAGTCAATATAGTCTGTCGGCAAGTTCACAAAAGATGCTTTCAAGAAATACGTATTTCATCTTAGAACCACAAAGTAAGGGAATAAATTCTTAAGAAAAAACTGATTCCATTTATCGTCGGCAACTGATTAACCTTGCTGGCGCTTCTATAACGTGTAGATTTTCAAGGTTAGGATAGGTTATCTACCCTAAACGAAATTACAAAAATCCTCTGGGTTTATTCTACTGTAGCCCAAAGGTCGTTTTGTTGTCACACATCTTAATCATGGCCATGGTTCAAGAATGAAAAATATGCATATGCATGTTATAAATCTACCAATCTACAATTGCGTTACATATCAACTTCCTGTCAGCTGTCAAATTGTAAAACATAATTTGCGGATTTTGTGAAACCTACATTTTCAGCGAATAAAATAAGAACCATCAACAATTATATTTATATTTTAAAATATTCTTCTAACTGTACTCTAATAATTATCTTATTGTTTCAGGTTTGGTTTCAAAACAGAAGGATGAAGGACAAACGGCAACGCATGGCAATTGCCTGGCCATACGCAGCAGTATACACAGATCCTGCATTCGCTGCTTCTCTTCTCCAAGCAGCAGCTTCAACCTTACCTCTTCATTACCCCCCACCACCACCAGTTTACCCACATCACTACCCGCGCTATCATCCATACCCAGCGTTTGGAATCCCGCCCAGCGGTTTATCAGTACCAAATACAAACAACCTCAACATCAATCAAAGTCTTGGATTAAATGCGGCAGGAATACCGAATCTGCCACAAAATGTACCTACCCCCCAATTGCCTCAAGGAATCAACTTGAACTTCGGTATGGATTTTGGAAGTTCGTATCCCATCAAATTCGAAAGAACCTCTAAGTTATCGCCAAGGAGTTCCCCAGGACACTCCGAAATTAGCCTCAGTCCGCCACTGCATGATGGTCTACTCATTCCGGCTAAAATGTCACCTCCTCCACACACGAATTTGGAAAAACCGAAATTGTTCAAACCGTATAAATCGGAATTATAATTAAACCGATGAAATTAGTATTTGGGAATTTTGGAAATCTAATTACGGTTCATTATTAAAAAAACCATTTTCATCATTTTCTTTGAATCCATATGTACACATACTAAAAAAAAATATTTTTCAATACTATCACTATAAAATCAAAAATAAACCATCATTTGTCAAATCTCGATGCACATTTCGCTAACTATATTTTCACTTCTTCAGGAAATAATAAAATAACTTTCCTCAGATTCAACATTTTGTATGTCCTGATTTCCAGAATGTCCTATTTAGAATAGATCGTACCACCTCTTGTGATTTATTTCTCATAGATGTAAATGAAAAATAGCTAGCGCTATTCTATTTATTAGTATTAATTGTAGGTGTTAATGCGAGAAGTCAGATTATAATCGAGTTCTGTTTCAATTCTTCATGCAGTAATTTGTTTTATATTCAACATTCAATAAACTCGAATTTTGAAGAACTGATTTAAAGAATGGTAATATTTGTTTTATTTACTTTTTGTTTCAATTAATTCATTACTGAATGAATGAAACAAAGAGAAGTGTAGTTGTATATTTGTAGTTCCTTTAAGTTTTTATCGAAATTGTAAATACTTATATTTATAGTTGTAAATATGTTTTTGTTATTATTTTATCATTGTTTTCGCAAATATAACATGAAAAAATAATTTGTTTAATTAATGTATTTTCAAAACTTTAAATCATATGAACTCAATACTTGGATTATGTGTCCGGTCTGATGTCAATTATTCATTTATTTAATCGAATCAAAAAAGGAAAGGATTACATATCAAAAAAAAGCACTATAAATTGATGTGAATCGATCGAAAAGGTACAGTTAACGAAAGTATAATTATTCAAAATATGCTATGCCCCAACGATCGCTCCTAAAATGTGGGAGCCCAGGAAAATGAGAGAACCATACATTTTTAGAGGTATTCCATCCAAAAGAGCACCATGTACATTTCTTATTCCGTTGTTATAAAAATAATTTGCGGAAACACATCGTCGATCTTTCAACGTATATTCGAGGAATAGACAAGAAACTCCCATGAGGTGGCGCTTCAACTCAATAATTTCTACGTATCTGTTTCACAAAAAACATTTTTATCTCCTTTGAGCCACCTCGAAAATTTTCAAAATTATTGAAGATTTCAACAATATTAAAAAGTTTTCAGTGTTTTATCATATTCACAATAAAATGAAATCCAATGATTTTAAATCAAATATTCAAATTGTCCTCTATTTACTTCCATACAATAATACAATCTTGACAGAAAACCGTCTCTAATATGGTTCAGCATAGTTTAGTTATTTGACAATTCTCATCTACAATTCGCTGGCATAGAACGTTCATATTCTCTGGCTGTGTCAAAAAAATGTTGTATTTGAGATGCCCCAACAAGAAAACCCCTAGAGAGTTCAGTTAAGATTCAGGAGATAGGGCAGGCCACTTCAAAGACTTCTTCCAATCCAACCACCAAGATGCCATTGTTCGTAGATCAATCGCATTTTCCAACATATTAGGATAAATTTTGCCGTTTGAATTACCTAGAATAAACAGAGGTCCAATTAGGAGTCTTCCAAAACTCCTACTCAAACATTTAGGTTTTCCGGATATTGAGTGTGGGTTCATCGAAATACATGGGGATTTATACCTACCCAAAATCTACAGTTATGCCAGATAACCTCTCCATGAAGTGAAAGAGTGCATTTGTCAGGAAAGCCAACATTGTACGAGTGACGCGGGACATAGTTTATACGCTCGGTCATAATTTCGCAAAACTATTGCCCTCAATCCAAATCAGCATCAATTAATTCATGAATTGATTCAATTTTGTAGGGATGATACTGGTATTCATGTAAAATTCTAAAAACATTATTAGATTGGCTATCAACGGAAACTACAGAACTTTGCCGTACAGATTGCGTGTTCGGCATAACTTGGACATGTCACAATACCGCTGCCGCTTCATCATTCAAAATTCGAATGGGCGCCCTTTTTTTAATTATAACTGAACCCGCCTCAATAAATTCGGATATTAATACCATTACGTACCTATGGCGAACCTTAGGTTCAAGCTGGTATGAGTTAAATATATTTGTAGCCCCTCGAGCACTATTTCGATTTTGATAATAAAGGCTTACCAGCTCAACACGTCCTTGCAATGTGTACACCATAATTATTTTTAAAATTTTAACCAGATCAGCAAATTAGTAAATCAATGATTGATTTACATTGCATCAAATGATCGAACAAACGTATCAGATAAATAACTTGCTTCTAAAAACAAAAAATTATGTCATCAAATGTTTTCATTTAATTTTTTCAATTTGTACATAATTAGGAAGAATTTTGTTGTCGAACGAGAAAAAAATGCAATTCAAATAAAACAACAAAATCATTTCGAGAATAATTTGTGAAATGGGCTTTCAAAAAACATTTCAACAAAAGCCACTTTCGTTATTGGCTAAAACCTCAAAGTAAGAAAATTTACTGAGTAAAGCGAGCAGACGCTAACTACACACAAAAGGTTTCCCTTCAAACCAAAAATTGATTTGATTATTGTGCTCAACCAAAACTTCGATTGGTGAATGTGGGATGATGGGATGAAAGAAAACAGCAGAAAAATACCATGTCAGTAGTACTGAACGGATTCTAATGTTTCAACCCGAACAGGAAGAGAATCCACAGGCATAGGTATATGACGAAAATCATCTGAAAATCGATATATGGGACAGTTCAAGACTTATTGTACCCTCAGCCTCATAATTTGAACTATCTACAGAATTCCAATTGAAAAGCATACTAATACAACGCCCGTGACCAGTTCTTGAACGATCTGAGATATATAGTATATTTCTTCTGAAACCAAAACCTTTTGAGTAAGATTTTGTATGAGGAACTTGAAAAAACAACTTCATTCCTTTCACATTTCCGAAGAGCTAAAGCATCGAAGCGCAGAATATCAAGCGGCAAAATCAGTTTCCGAGATTCCAATCTCAAAAATGTTGAACTCCGAAGCTTGTGGATAAAAGAAAAAGAGTGATACTTCTGCTTACTTTTTTTCAATGAAAACTGTCTGCGGATATGAGGAGGAATTATATTGCAGTGGACATGTAGCCAGGGAATTGGGGTAGAGTATGAGCAATGTTTAGCCAGACAGAGCAACAGTTCTCAGCTGTAGAAAAAGACCAGATCGAGAGCAGCAGTTCGAGGAGTGTGATCATCGGCACCCCAAGTGGACCCAGCAAGTTTTTGTAGAATATTATTTCTTGTTTTCAGCTTTTGACTCAGTTTAACGATAAGTGATTTGAAGGTTAATGAGGAGTATGACACCAAGATATTTGAGATAGGCATTATTATTCAGTGGAGAATCATTAAGAAATAACCCCAATTGTATATAGTTTCGATAATTATTCAGCTAAAACAAGAAACCTCAGTTTTCGAAGAATCAACGCATAAACGACTCACTCTGAAGAACAAAATTTCCAAATCGGTAGTCACATTTTGACCAATAGTTTCGAAGTTTTGTGACATAAAGATAGAAAAAAATCATCGGCATAAATGAATTTATCAGAAGTGGTTGTAGGAAAATGACCTATATATGAATTAGATAATAAAGGTGCAAGAACAGATCCCTGTGGAAGACCGTTATGAAGAGTGCGAAAACAACTACTTTTCTCCCCTATGAGAGTACGTCAACCTTCTCTCAGACAATATACTCTCGATGAGATTAATCTATACTAATATTATAAAGAGGAAAGATTTGATTGTTTTTTGTTTGTTTGTTCACATTGAATAGGCTCCGAAACTACTTGACCGATTTGAAAAATTCTTTCAGTGTAAGGAAGCTATACTATCTCCTGTGGACATAGGCTATATTAAATTTTCGAAAAAGTTAGTGATCCCTACTAAAACTCCAATAATGTAACCAATGTGTGAAAAAATTACCTAAAAACGTTCTCACATCGCGTGAGCTGCGGAAACTATTGTTTATAGCACAAAATAATTTACTACGATTTTGCAGAACATATAATTATCTACAAAAATATCGCGATAGCATATGTCTAACTATTATAGTTATTTCAAAATAAGTGTTTTTTCAAACTTTCGAATTATTAATAGTTCATTGCGATCGACGTTCTCTAGTGTACAAATGTCGAAATAAGAGATATGTCCAGCGCTACTTTTCACCTACCTATGGTTTCGGTGGAGGTTCAATAATGGCGTGGAGAGGAAATTCTTTGAACACCCGCATTGATCTGGTCATCGTAAATAATGAAACCCTAAATGTTCAGAGGACATATTAGAAAAACATGTTGTACAACTTACGGAAAACGTCGGTGAAAACTTTTTGTTAATGGAGGATAACAGAATACTACATCAAGCTTATATCCTTAGGAACTACCTTCAAGAGCACGCAATTACTTCAATAGAGTGGCCACTCCAAAGTCCAGACCTCAATCCTATCGAACATGTCTGGGACATATTATCAATAGAAGATTAAGAAGCCAGCGAAACCAGACAGCTACCGTGTTGTATCGTTGATTTTGAGTATGAATCGTAGATTTCATGCAATTCTCTCCGAGGGTGAAATATGCGAAATTAACCGGTTTTCGGTAACTTTGATTTTTTCCAAAAGTTATACATTTTTTATTATTATATTTCAATTGCTACGAGTATCATTTTTATTTCGATTGTTCTCAAGCATTCTTTAGTGTGCTGTGGATTACTGAAGAAATAATTCTTCAACTTATCTAAACTTTTTCAGAATGAATATGTGCGTTAACACTAAATGAAAAAATAACCATGAGTACCTACTTTATCATCTTTAATTATTCTCAGCATATGTCTACGATAGTTAACTGGTACAAATAAAATTTGTGCTATTCTGTGTGAGTTGTTTTGTATAAGTGAGACTGATTTATTTATAAAAATAACTTTAACCAATACTGAATTCGATTCATTTAATTAATACATAATAATTCGAAGGTGAAATACATGTTCTAAACCGCTCGTGATTAATAATGAGTTTTGTTGAGAAATAGTGCATGGAAATTAAAAAGAATTGTGCCATTGTCCTCATAAAGTGTTCGGGTAACAGACTCACTAAACAAATTTTGAAAGTAAATTCTCCATAAATCAAAAATAGAGGTGGAAAATACAATTTCAATATTCTTAAAACGTCTGTTATACAAATACAACATTTGGTGCATACCTAGTACCTACGTCACGACACGATAAAGGATTCCCAACAGCTGACTTGATTTGTTTACCAATACTGATTAAAGATCCAAAAATTGAAAATGGAGGAAAATGAGGTATGCAATATATGCAATAACATTGTTGAGGATGACGAAGAAGGTTTACTCTGTGATGATTGTAGGATATGGAAACATCGTACCTGCATATCTATGAGGTATAAAATTTATTTAATAATAAGCAAATCACAACAACCGTGGCATTGTGGTCCTTGTAAAAGTAACACGTCGGTGCCATTACAGTCCCCAACTAAAGCTTATACTTTTGCTGATGTAATGGAGAAGTTAAACGATATGGATAGGAAGTATAATATCCTATTTGAACGATACAACAATCAACTAGAAATAAATGAAGAGCTTAAAGAAGAAATTATTAATATGAAGAACTAACTAAACCGAACTGAGCAAAACGAATTAAATGGCAATATTATGCTCCATGGAATTCCGTACGAACTCAACGAGACAGTAAAAGATAAGGTAAAGAAAATTGGAAACCAATTGCAAATCCCTCTTGAGGACCATCAGTTTACAGCAATTCGTTTGGGTAAGCAGGATAAGAAAGCAACGCCAATTAAAGTTATCTTCAAGAATGAAGAAATTAAAAAGAGCTTCATAGAATCTCCGTGAAGAAAACAACTCTCCACAAAGGAACTTGGATACAAAATAGACAACAAGATGTTCATAAACCATGAACAAAAAGAAATTTGGAATTATACAGGGCAGCCCAAATCTTCAAAAATAATAATGGATTAAAGTTTATCTGGGTGAATAATGGTCAAATTTTTCTAAGCAAAGATAAAACAAGTAAAATAATTCTAACAGAAAAGGAACAGAACTTGCAAAATATTGTATCAAAAAACTAAGTGTGATTTATTTGAACATTAGTAGTGTTAGAAATAAACTGGATGAAGTGAAGTGTTTGGTAAGAGAAATTAAATATGATATTCTAGTGCTAACAGAAACATGGCTGTCACAGATTGAAATTGGCCTTTATGAATTGGATAAGTATAACGCAGTTCACTTGTGTCGCGAGAACAGCGAAGGGGGAGTATCGATATATGTGAGAAAATTTATGGAATATAGGGAAGTAGAATGGTCAGAACGTGGGGATGTGATCAATTGATTATGTGTCCAAATAGAAGATGAAAATTTCAAGGTTAGTGTAATTTATAGGACCCCATCTTACTTAATAAATTAGACTACATTATAGGTTGCTACAAAAAATCACATGATTGTTGTAGATTTAAAAATTAATCTATTAGAGGAAAATACAACACAAGTAGTTAATTATGAAAACACCTTACTCTTGAACAGTTTTGTTATTAAAGGTGATCTAAATGCTTCTAACGCCACACGTAAGACACCAACATCCATAAGTTTGATAGATCATTCATTAATAAATAGAGAAAAAGTTTGGATTACAAACTACGAATTGAAGAAAATTTACTATCGGACCATAATAGGCTCTTAATCTCAATTGCAAAAAATTTTAAGTCGCACAAACCCAAAACTAATAACCAAATTATATTTGTAAACCATAATAAATTTAGAAAATCATTTAGTATTTAATCATCCAATAATAATATAGAATCTTTTCAACACTTAATAGAACTAATAAAGCAATGCAAGAGAGAATCAGAATATACCAGAAACTTAAAATATTATAGGAATGATAACAGGATTACGAGTGAATTACTTAGTTTAATCAGGGTGCGTGACAAACTCTACAAAACAATGAAACATTATACTAGGCAACATGAAACACTTGGAAACTGAATTTAAAGAGATTAAAAATAAAATGAATAATAAGATTAAGACACAAAAAACAAATATTTTAGAGATAAATGAAATGAGAAAAGATGTAAAACTGCAATGGAGATATATTAATAGCATAACTGTAGGAAAAAACAATCCACTAATATAAAAAACCTTACAATACACTATAATTCTGTGTATAACTGTCGTTGATGAAATGAATGAATACTTTTGCACGATTGGAAAAGAAGTCGTCTCAGAAATAACAACGCAACATCAAATTACTAATGGTGACAATAATTTTGCCGAAGTTCACAATGATGTTAGTATATATATGAAGTCTACTGATGATCAAGAGATTGAGGGTGTTTTATCAGAATTAAAGGAGAATGCTGCGCCAGGACATGATCAGATAACTGTAAGGGATATTGAAAACATAAAGGAGAGCATTGTGCCTAATTTGACAAAGTTGGTAAATAAAGTGTTAATCTCTGGTATATTTCCCCAAGAACAAAAAGTAAGCAAGTTTAGTCCAATCTACAAATCCGATAGAAAAGATCATATTGGTAATTATAGACCAATTGCTGTAATAAGCTGTTTCTTCAAAATAATCGATATAATTGTAGTCGTTATATTCATAGATTTACCGAAAGCCTTTGATGTTGCTGACATTGAAAAATTATTAAAAAAATGTTGGTCAATGGAATTTCGCGGAAAAATGTTTAACCTTTTGAAATCATATCTACAGGGTAGAACGCAATATGTTAAGCTGGGTGGCAATGTTAGTAACTCGGAAACAAATGAATATGACGTACCACAAGGTTCTGTTCTTGGACCTCTTCTGTATTTATTGTATGTTCTTAGCCTTAAACTCGCTGGACTACTTAGAGCCAGATATTATACCTTTGTCGACGATACAGCCTTATTTTACAGTGGTGATACTACTGAGGAACTCGAATTAATAATAAACTCTGACATTAAAACCTTTGTAGCTTGGCTAAATCAAAATAAGTTAAGAATTAATATAGACAAGACCAAATATATGTTTTTCAAGCGAAAAAATAAAGAAATGGATCCTCCAGAATAACACTAAATGACATTGAGATTGAGGAAGTTAGTACAATAAAATATCTTAGCCTAATTTTGGATGAGAACTTAAATTGGAAAGACCACACGACATCTATATATTCCAAAATTGTGCCAGTTAAGTGCCATAACTACGAATAAAAGTTATCTTTCAAAAATATCAAAAATGGACGTATATCAATCCTATTTTGTATATTATTTCAGATACCTTATTCCGATTTGGGGAATGTGTAGCAAATCAACTTTCAAAAATATGCAAACATTACAAAACAAAATTTTGAAAATCTTATTTAACTATGATCGCCTTACGCCATCAGACGACTTATATGGAGAATTAAAAGTTAGCAAATTAAATAAAATTATGGAACTTTGGCAATGTAAACTAGTGTAAGAAATCCTGTAAAAAATCCTGTATAAAATCCAGAAATGTAACACAAAAATTACGTTTGCCTGGGATATATATCAATATTACACCAGAGCACAATATAGCATATACCTCGAGAATGTAAGAACGTGCAAAGGCTTGTTTCATCCAGTATTTCAAGCTTCACAAGCATTTAATAGATTGCCAAAAAGTTTAAAAAGGGGAGGAAAATTCTCAATATTTCTAAAGAATGTTAGGGTTTATTTGGAAATGTAATTTTTAAGTGTCATTTTGATTTATTTTGGGTTTGGGTGGGAATTTGGGTTTTCGTTCGAATTTGAATGGGTATTTGGTCAGATATTAGTAATCCTTCGATGTAAAAATAAAATAAACTGTCAATATCAGTACTTAGTACTGTTTAGATAGTATAAATGAAATATGATTTGTAATATTTATATATATTTAATAAAGCATTTTCAAAATTTCCTTTTTTCATGTCTGAAATTTTTGACTCAATATATTCATTTATCGCTGAATTAGCAGTATACGAAACAGAATATTTCAAGTAAAATGTTTTGTATGTTTAATTTTCAAACCATAATTTAAAACGCAAAAATCTTCAAAACAAGAATTTCAAAATAGGAATAAATATAAAACTAAGAACCGAACGAAGTCGGCCCGGTCAGAAATTCAAAGCAGCATATTTAGGAATCCGACCAAACCAAAATAAAATAATAAAATTAGGAATCCCTGAAACCATAAACATTACGGTTCCTTTGCAAATTGCAGGGTGGTTGTATAACGGTGTTGCAATATTAGGTACAGTTATGCCGAAGATTGCATGAAACGAAGATGGAGTAGAAGGGTGATTGTTGTAAAAATTAATTTCAAGGATAACTTTTATAATTTCTGTAGAAAGGGGAAAATAAAATCAAATGCTTTGGCTAAAGGGATATTTGTATCTGGAGATATGCAAGCAGTTTGACCATATAAAATAATAAAAGTTACAACAGAGAGGTAGGTATCTTGAAAATGGATCTTTTCGAACTTTCGAAACGTTTCAGTATTATATAGAATAGCTCTTACTAAGTTTTAAGTAATTCGGGAGATTTTCCAGCTTTTTATCAGGTTTAGTTACTGCCCTATTTCGATAAAAGAGAATACTGTTCGTTGGTTAAAAACGGATAGACTTTTTTGTCTCAACAGATAATTATAATGGGTCGAATTGAGTTTTTATTAGCAGTTACCGAATAGGTGATAGGAAAATCTGAAAATTCGAGAAAACTGAAAGTGTTCATTACTCCTAAGTTTTGTTTTATACTGGGTGATTCACCAGTGATGTCGTGCTCTGTAGCTCGTACACTCCTGAAGATTTCATTTTTGTTCGAACGGTATTGTATTTAGAAAGTAAAAATCTACTTCAACAATTTATTTTGAAGTAAACAGGGTCTCCCAATTTTCTATAAAAAAATCTTGGGAGATTTGTTCAGATTGGAAGACCACTTTTTTGTTGAAGATTCAAGAGCATCCTATACTCTGCCATAATGTCTTTAACTAATGAGTTTTTTTGATGAGTAGTTTCGTCACAATATTTTTTTCCGTAAAAATTCATAAAAATAGGCTCTCACATCATCGCATGCTCCTTCGGTCAGAGAGGATGAATACTTTTTCCTTTCGTTTTCTTATTGCCCAAGTATAGCTTTATTGATGAATTGAAATAGATTATCCTCATTTTATACAGGAGTGACTCAAAAAAATTATTGAATATTATAATTTTAGAAATATCCTATCTTGATTTTTTTAAATGGAACATCCTGTATTTTATTATTCATTTCAACGCATAGAATATTGTGCCATATTTTTGCTGAAGTAACCTTATCTTTATCTCCGACCATTTTCGAAATAAAAAAAATAAACTAAAATAATAAAATCAGAGATTCCGAAAGAAGAGTTCATTAGTACATATCATTATACTTGACCAGAGAAATGGAGATATTTTAAGGTAGTCGTGTATGAAATACGTAATAGATTAGTTTTTGGCGAGATGATCTATAAGGTGTTAAACTATTTCAATAAGTGTTCGAAATAATGCCAGTTTCTATGTAGACACAACTCAATCCTTCTGAGGAAAGACCGTTGAACTCTCAACAACATTTGCGTATTAACTGACTGAAAGGCGTCGACTATTCTCTGTCTCATATCCAATTGTGTTATAGAAGGAATCTGGTAAACGATGCACTTAATATAATCCCACAAGGAAAAATCTAGACTTGTAAGGTCCGGAGACCTAGCTGTCCATTTAACAGGACCACCACGTCTTATCGATTTGTTTGGAAATACATGATTCAAATGGTCCCTAACCTGATGTGAGTAATGAGTCGGTGCTCCATCCTGTTGAAACCACAAATCTTGTCTTATATGCTCTAGTACATCGGCAAGTAACATAGGTAGATGATTAGGCAGAAAATCTAAATACATTTTAGTATTGAGGTGCCCGTCGAAAAAGTGCGGCATAATTAGATATCCATCTACTAAAGCGGCCCATACATCTAGGGACCAACGATGCTGGTGATCTATCAGTCTCATGAGGTGTGGATTTTCCGTGGCGTTATAATGAAAGTTGTGCCTGTTAACATGCCCATCCTTGTGGAAAGTTGCCTCGTCCTAGAAAAGAGCTCTGCTAAACATATTTGGATTTTCATAGTCTTGATTGTTCAGTTCCTGGTGCAGCTGTACATGATATGCATGAAATTTATTCACTTTCAAGATTCTCTGATGGACGGAAGTTTGACTCATATCTTTTAACTGAGAAATCTCTCTTTCGCTTTTATATGGGTCTTCTGTCACTGCCAACAAAACTGATAACTGGTTATCTTCATCTGTAGCAGTTTTTGGTTTTTCATGTTTTTTGTAAGCGATAAATCTAATTAGAAGTTTTTCAAAGCATCTTGCCTCTTATCAGCAAACCTTTGAGCATAAACTCTACTTGCCAACTCAGAATTTCTATCACACTCAACCAGAATAAAAATCATATCAACCATTTCTTCTTTGGAGAACTTCATGGCAGTCAATTGCGAAAATTGGGTTCAAACCTCACTTTAACAATGATCAATAACGAAACACTAATAAGTTCACCATATAAAATGCAGAATATGATATTTCCGGACACCTGACAGAAGGCAAAAATAAAAAAAAAGTCAACGCATACCTCGATTTCATTTTAATCATCTTGATTTTATCATTCGTAAGAAGAATTATCTTGTTTAGATTTCATTTTTACTACTTAAATCATTACAGAAAAAAACTTCTGTGCGAATAATGATGCATGTTGATGAGTTTGATACGGTTTGTAGAATCTTCATAAAAATTTTTATAAATAACCAATTATTTCGAGAATGATCGAAGATAAGGAATAGGTTACTTCTGCAAAAATAAGGCTCAATATTTTATGCGTTCACATGAATAATAAAATACAGGTTGTTCCATTTGAAAAATCAAGATATGATATTTTTAAAATTATAATATTCAATAATTTTTTGAGTAACTCCTGTATAAAATGAGGATAATCTATTTCAATTCATCAATAAAGCTATACTTGGGCAATAAGAAAACGAAGGAGCATGCGATGATGTGAGAGCCTGTTTTCATGAATTTTCACGGAAAAAAAATATTGTGACGAAACTACTCACCGAAAAGAAACTTATTACTTAAAGACATTATAGCAGTGTTTAGGACGCTTTTGAATCTTGAACAAAAAAGTGGTCTTCCAATCTGAAAAAAGCTCCCAAGATTTTTTTGTAGAAAATTGGGACACCCTGTTTACTTCAAAATAAATTGCTGAAGTAGATTTTTACTTTCTAAATACAATACCGTTCGAACAGAAATAAATCTTCAAGAGTGTACGAGCTACAGAGCACCGCGCCACTGGTGAATCACCCAGTATATGTATGTATATTCAAACTCAAAATGAGGTGAAAACTATTTCAAAAGGCTATTTTCCCAGTTTTTCAAAAATTATGAAAACAGTTTCCATCCTACCTTTGAATCAAGGATTGATAACTTTCACTTCAGTTAATTGAAAAAACACGTACTTTCTCATGTAAATCATTTTTTTGCTCAGAAACGGCGGTAATTCCCAAAAAATTACGACAGATAAAAAAATTATAAATGGACGATACTTTCAATGAATATATTTGAAGAGACCAGTGGCTCATTACACTATGTTTTTGTTGGGGTCAAACGTAGCATAGCATGACCATGAAAAAAATATCACTCTGTATATTTTAGCAACTACTAAACAGATCTCATGAATTGATGAGTAAACAAATTGCTAGATTCCTTGAAAACTGATGTTCATGGGTATTTTTTTCATGTTCTTGGATGCGGAATCTCCCATAGAAATTAGAGACTGCATACCTGAAACATCCTGAATTTGCTTGATTTTTTTCTCGTTTTATTTTTGTTTTCAGAGGAAAACTTCATAAAGGGAATGAGTTAAAAATTCGAATAAACTTATAAAAATTATCAAATAGTCATCATTATTAACTAACAATGGGAATGTCTTATTTGGTTAATATATTAAGCTATTAGATTATTGTTCTTATCCAGTTTCTATATATATTCTTTGAACCCTGTTTACTTTCATAACTGCCATACTTTAAACCTACATTAGATGAATCGTATCTTATAAAAATGCTTTCAACAAACCCACAACAATTCGGATTCATAAAAATAGAAATTCATGAGAGAGATATAAATAATAATAAAAAAATAACCCCTTTATAAAACGGATGGCACCCTACACATCAATAATATCTGCTCTCGATCTTAATGACACATTGATACACAATACAGATATAAATATCTCCCGACTGAATCGGAACAATCTGAAATTATTAATAAATCAGCAATAAATCAAGGAGTAATTGGTATCGATTTTCTATTAACCGGCTGCGGATACAGTTCCTTTATTCCTGTAGGAAGGCAGAGGGAAGGCGCAAGATATATACCGAAATAGAGTTGGCGCTGTTGCCACATAAAATCTATATACATATTCCCTACGTATTTTATAACTTAACTAGCGCACCCGACAGACTTCGTCCTGTCAAAAAGATTTGTAATGTGGCAGTTTTTTGTTCCTACCTATTTAATCGGGGCAAAAAATTCTCCTGAACAGAACCGTCACCCTGGTGATAAGGCGTTGTAAATAAAAAATAATTAAATAAAATATATAGAAGCATTTAAAAGTAAGTAATCGCCTTATTGTTAATCATGTGAATCATAATTGTTAACAAAAATCATTTTTATTTTCATTGTAGTGCTTTGTGATATACCATATTTTTTGTTTGATTACCTGGCGCATAGACAAACAAATCTGACGGTTTTTCAACACGGGAACAGGGAGCATACAATTGACCATGTGAGAAACATGTGTTTTCCAGATTAATACCACAAACACTTAATGATTGCCCCTGGGACTTGTTTTTATTCATAGCAAAAGTAAGCCGCACTGGAAACTGTAGTCGTTTAGCTCATATGGCTCAATTCCGTTGGATAGTAGACTGGACCATCTTGGTTAGTAACCGAATCAACTGATTTATATACCTATCCTCGATTCGCCTGTAATTTGTTCTTGAATTTTGAAATTTAATTCATTTACATCTATGTTTTTTGCAGCCAATATAGCTCGTTCGCTCAATTTGTTTCTGTAATTTTGCAAAACATCTGGAAACACCTTCTGAGCAAGTTCATCTTTTGATCGAGTTAACTGATGAAAACATTGAGGAAAGTTGATGCAGCCAGTCAACATGTCTATAGGAAATTTGCCATTACCAATGTCAATGCGTTGTTTAGTGAATATGTTTCCAGATTGGTCATTTTACAACTCGACACGCATATTCTTTCTTAGATGAAGTACTTTGACATGTTTTCACAAATTGGAGGACTTTGGACATGCATTGACTTCATCAGCTAGCGTTGATCGTGGAAACACTGGCAATATTGGACGAAAATCTCCTGCTGATAAAATCATTGCACCACCAAATCGCAATGATTGCTCCGTAGATTTTTTAAGGTTGAGTCTTTGGAGGCTTCACCTCCAAAGATTTTTTACGTGCCATCGTGCATTCATCCCAAACAATCAATTTACATTGCTGCAAAACATCTGCCTTTGCACAGTTCTTCGAAATGTCGCAGATTAGAGTTTCATTGCTTTGCATATTTAATGGCAATTTTAGTGCTGAATGGGCTGTTCCACCACCTTCAAGCAAAGTTGTTGCGATTCCCGACGAAGCGGGTGCAAGTGCAATTTTATTTTGTGAGCGAATTGTTGCTAATATTAATGAAATCAAAAAAGTTTTTCCTGCACCACCAGGTGCATCTAAGAAGTAAATTCCTCCAGTTTCATCATTTGGTACTTTCATAAGAGTATCAAATACATACTTCTGTTGTTAATTCAACAGTGAAAGATTTGTTTGAATTCATTATTTCAAAGTGTTGATGTCATACAGTTTTTCTCGGTGCAACTCTAGGTTAAAAGTATCATGCATTGGACGATTGGGCGCGGCCAGACCTAATTTAATTAATAGTTTGTTTGACATCGTCAAGCGCATGACCTCAATTGAAATCAATGCTTCGTTGTAAATTTCTTCACTGATTTGTATATTTGGATTTCCCATTCTATTCCGTATTTGATACAAAATATCATCATACATATAATCTTTGTACTTGATCCACAAATCAATTGGGTTTGATGGGAAGCATATAGATATGATTATAGAAAACAATGTTCGTATTTGATGAGCGTGTGATGACATTACAGCATCATTGAGAGTTCGATCCCAAAATGAGCGTCATTTTCTAGCTATTGCAAACGTTGACAGGCTTCTCTATAGGATCCACACAATTGACCATCAACAGTTCGTAAATGTTGGAATGATGTTGGGCCACGTACATTGACATTCGACCAATCACATCGGTTGAATATGCATCTAGGCATCCTGGAACTGGTTTTCCTTGTTCCGTCGTATAAATATTCTTGAGGATTGATTCCGAGTATGATATTTTGGCTTTTCAGAATATAGCAATGTTTGTGCAAATGAACTTCATACAATAGCAATGAAGCTTAAATTGACGTTTTAGTTAACGTTTGTATGGGAAAGAGAAAAGAGCTGCTTTTAGGGTTTTTTCATCAATTATTTGAATTTTTCTCGCCATAAAAACCATCCTTGAACTTCAACGAACATTTTAAAAAAGAATTGGCCAACTTGGCCCAGTCGTTGTTGAGTTATGCGCCTACCAACACATTTTGCGATTCATTTTTATATTATAGATTGTTAAACAACCTGGGCACCTAAATGTTATGGACCTACATGAAGGTATCGCTAATTCAGCTAATAAAATAAAAGCAAAAATATATTATTGATCTATTGGCACTACAAGAAACGAGGCAAGCTGAGCATTTTATCAAAGAAAACTTTCAGAGGTGGAAATCAGGATAGGTTTTCTAATAAACAAAAATCTAAAACATAATAATATTCCTACCAATAACAAACAGATTATGTAAAATAAGATTGAGGGAAAATACAGAAAAGGTCTATCACAAATGTGCACTGTCCTCAGAAGATAAAAATATCGATGAAAAGATAAACTTCATAAATTAATTGATTGATTATATGATCGTAAAGATGATAGTTGAAGATTGTAATGCGAAGCTGAGAAACGAATCTGTGCATAAAGTAGTTATTGGAAACTATAGTCTACATACGGAAAGCGATGATAATGTTAAAAATTCATAGAGTTTGCAATAGAATTTAGACTATTTGATAATAGTCACAACTTAATTCGATCATTAATATTTGTACAAGAGGACATGGTTTCACCTGATGGAAATACTATAAGTCAGATAGATCATATGGCAATTGAAAACAATAACATGAAGCACATCCAAAATGTCAGAAGTTACAGGGGACAATAATAAAAATCTAACAAACTTCAACAATTACCTACAATTTAGAAAAATCAATGGATAATATTATAAGAATAGAATTTCAAACGATAATTAATGAAAATAAATATGTATTTGATGAGGACATAGAAACAATCTGGGAAAAATTCGAAGCAGCAGTAAAAAGAGGGGTCAAGTTATAAGAGAAATTCAGAAGAGAAGAAGGATTTCAGGGTATGATAATAAGTGCGTTATAGTAGTCAAAGAACGTGAAAAAGCTAGAAGGATATTATTCCAGAATACTTCCCCGGAAAACAAAATATATTATGACCAATGCAGGAAAACAGTAGAAAACATTTGTAGGCAAAAAAGAAGAAAATATACACCACAAATGTTCGACATAGAAATGAATAGCACCAGGAAAAACGCTAAAGAATTTTACCTGCGCATAAAAAACGAGAAAAGAAACCATCTACAGAAAAAAATATTTGATAAGGATAAAGGAGCAATTGAAGAAAGTTTTTAAAGATGGGCGAGCATTTTGAAGAACTTCTGCAGGCAAGGGACATGTATTTGGATGATGCAAGAAATGGATCTATCTAAAGAAGAAGGAAAAAGAGAAGACTCGCCTAGTAGAGAAGAACTTAAATTAATAATCGAACTATTTAAGAATCATGAAGCACCGGGTGAAATAGTATAGCGGCGGACATGAAAAAAATATTTGAAGCACTGAATGAGCTAAATATAGGAATTGGTGTAAATGACTCTTACGGATATGGATTATAAAGTAAGAATGAATGAGAAAGTATCAAAACAATTTAGAGTTTGTTGTGGTTTTACAGTCAGCGGTTAGGAAAAGTAAGAACTTTAAGTGGAACCATCAATAACGAATACAGGAATGAGATGGTTGGGCGATATAGCGAGATAACCAGAAGAAAGAGTAGCAAAACAAGTATTGGCGAGAGGAATAACAGAAAGAAGAAAAATGGGTACACCACGTACTGATTGGATGGAGGTGGTGAATCGAGACTTAGAAAAATTAAGGATCAAGGACTAGTGGAATGTTGCAAGGAATGAAGGAGAATAGCAGAAAATATGCAATCAATCCAAGGGCAACTTTATGTTATTCCGTTCAAAGTAGTGTTCATACCGAATTGTATTTGATGCAATCTTTAACTGTATATATAATCAAAAATCAAAGTGGTCGAACTACTCGACAAAAAACCGTGTTTCTCGAATTGGACGACCTCTTCGAAAAGAGAGACTATTTTTGTAGCTTAAGTATAATATTTAGATATACGACTTTGTGGAATTTTTCATGTATGATGGTGAGTCTCGTAAAACGGGACTACTTTAACTTTAACGATAAATTTGACATATTTTGGAGATACTTAAACAAGGCGTCATAATTTGAGTTGAACGATTTTGCAACGTATGCAAATATTGTATATTATAACTTTATATAAAACTTTATCTCCAGTAGGTGAAGCGAACGATATGAAACGGAAATAGTGATTTCGCATGAGTCTATCGGATAGCAGTCTATCAGTCAGTAATTGTTGGTAAGCAAAACATAATAAATTCACCTTGATTTGATCAACATTGAATTATATTGCCACAAATTGATATCAATCTTATTATCATGAAGTAATTTTTGATATCCTCAATGAATAGCAGGCATTTTCGATAGACCAGAAAACTAGAACAATTAGAAATAAACAGAATATTTTCGTAACCAGCACACTTCATTCGACCGAAAACAAACAAGACACTATGGCAAAATCTTGAATAAAATTAGGAATTTATATTCATTTACAACGCCAAAGTCGGCACTTTCTTTTCGATCCGGCAACATGGAGCGATTTATCTGAAAGTTATTTCTCCCTCAGTGATTCCGTGCAAAGCAGACAATCCGTGTAATCCCATCTAATCTTATATCTATTACAATGTTGACTGGTTCGGATTAATACGATGGGGAATACAAACAATTTGTCACGCGCACCATTGTTACATTCGGCCCCTTGCATGATAACACATTTATCTGCATTACCTACATAAATGCATGGGCCCGGACTGAATCTAATGCCACAATTTAACATTTTACTACTAGTCCAAGTTAGTTTAATGTGGATCATTAGAGGATATAGCCGTCCTTCCAACTTAGACATCATCTGACATGAACAATTGTGATGAAAATCTCACTTATTCTCTGATAAAACTGTTTAAGGGTAATTTAGAAGCTCTGAGCATAGCTAAAGAATAATCTCCCATTTCTGAGAAAAACGGAATCCAAACTCTGATTGTGCCACTCTTTTTCCTAAAAGTAGTAAGAAATTCGTTCTGATATACCTTCACGAATCGCTCTCTAAAAGCGATTTAGGTAACAAATGTATATCTTTAATCTTATTTATCGATGGAAAATAATAAAGTTCCAGATTATTAAGAAACAAAATAAGGATTTAGAGTCAGAAATGGGTCTGCTCCAAGGACCGTTTACTTTACAGTTACTGTTGATTCATAGACGTCTCCTAAACTGCCCAATATCATGAAGCTTGTGTATACGGTCGGGAGAGTGCCAAAAAACAGTCCATGTTCATCTATCTTGGCAAGCTCGCGATTTTCCATTCAGGCAGAAATATTCGCCACTGACCACTGTGCTAACCTGCTTGCGAGAATCAATAAAGATCTTCACCGATAGCCATGATTTACTGAAGGCATTTACTGGTTTAACCTATGCCAGATTGGGGGTGTTAGATGACCAAGATTAGACTTGTACAAGAAATAGGCCAAAGGCTTAGGGTGTCCCATTCAACTGTTTCCAGAAAAATCCGCAGGTACATTGAAACTATTAGTAATTAAAGGAGACCGAAGTAAGGATAACCTCGAATTACAACGGTGATTCATTATCTCAGAATTTCCTCGTTGAAACAGCGCTCCGCTACTGCTAGGCATCTTCAAATGTAGCTCTTTCAGAACAGTAGAGTGCAAATTAGCACTGAAACAATACGAGAACATCTCATCAAATTTGGTTTGGGGCCTCGTGTTGCAGCTCGAGACCCAGCTCTAATCGCAACACATCGAACACCCGACTGAATTTAGCCAGGAAACATGTCAATTGGTTAGAAGCTGACTGAGAGTGTTTTGTTTACAGATGATTCTAGATTTTTATGTTTTTCATTGCGATCGATTTTCTCTAGTGTACAAGCGTCAAAATGAGAAATATGCTCGGGCAACTTTTGGCTTCAGTGGAGGTTCAATAATGATGTGGAGGAAATTCTATAAATGAATTTGAATATGGAGCGAAATTGATCAGAATGCTGAAAGGTCATTGATTTTGAGTATGAATTGTAGATGTCATGCAGTAATTCTCTCAATGGGTGGAAATATCTGATATTAATAGATTTTCGCAGACATTTTTGCCAAAAGTTTTTCATTTTTTATTATTAGTTCTATTTCAATTTCTATCAGTACCATTTTAATTTCGATTGTTATCAGCATTTCTTAGAGCTAGTGGATTATTGGAGAAATAAATTTGTCGAAATATCTAAACTTCTGAATAAATTTGAATTTTCGATTTTGTGTGTTAAATTCTGAGCGCAATGTATTTTCTTGATTGTTTTCTGGACAATTATTGTTGTATCAAAACGTTCAATGATGGTTTTCGAAATAGAATTTTTTCCCTCAAAATAGGGTATACTATAAAATTTAGAAGTTGAAAAGTATAAAATCTTACGGTTCCTTTGCGAATTCAAAGGGTGTTGTATAACTGAAATGCAATATTTGTTATTGCTCTTTGAAATTGCATGAAATAAAACTGGATCGGAAGGGTGGCTAGTTATAAATATATCCATCGGCAAGCTGAAATCATAACTGTCGTAAAAAATTTCCTAGAAATCATAGCAGATTAAAAGTAACATAAATGTTGAGGTACCCCAATAGATCATCTTCAGATGATTTTTATGACAACAAATTCAGAAATGTTATCGAATTTTTGGTTGCTATATATGTTGAGATACACCAAAATATTCAAAGTTTCTTACGAAAGAAGATTCATTTCGATTGTTCTCAAGCATTCCTTGGTTCGGAGGATTACTGGAAGAATAACCCTTCAAAATATCTACATTTCTTCTGAAAATTGTAATTCGTTTATCCAGAAATCATAAGGAACATTTTTTTTTGTAAAATCAGTTTGAAACTTATCCACACAAAATGATTTCATCATTTTTTTGAATAAACGGTACAGATTGCTATCAGTATTAAAAAGTTTTTTTTATTGCGTGCTTCCCAGGAATAGGCGAATCTGATGCACCACAGAAGAGGGTGAAGAGCACCAAATTGTAGGATGTTGGACGGAAGCGAGTCCCACAGCTCACCGACGAAGGAATTCTTGTAGAGAGAGGTTCGAGGGGTCGTTAAATGTACCTCCTTGCCAGCCTCGTGTTGCGGCAAAACATGAGTTTTCCCGGAACAAGGTGTTTCAGCTCCTTGGAGCATCTTCCGTGGAAGTATCTGTAAAACAGAGAAAGGTCAGCAACTTGTCTTCTGAGCGGCAGCGGTTGGAGATCGTGGGTGATCTCCGGGTGGTCGATGAGGCGCGCAGCCCGTTTTAGCACACTATCCAACATCCGCAACGAATATTTGGGCGCAGATCCCCATACATGGGAACAATATTCCAAAGCAGGTCGAATATGCGCCTTATACATATAGAAGCAACAGCTGAGATGACGTGAAGTATCACTTGGCTCTGAAAAGAAAACTAAGTTTACCTGATGCCGACTTAGCTATTGCTGATACATGTTCATGCCAGTAAATCCCGGAGTTGACCGTTATTCCGAGAAGGTGCATCGAATCTTTAGATGCAATTTGTTGGCCTTGCATTATTAGACGATGTTCTCCAGCGGGGACCTTCCTAGAAAACATAGTTGCTTGCGTCTTGCTAGCGTTGAAGCTCACCAGATTCAACTGACCCCACTCAGATATTCTCTGTAAGTCAGAGTTTAAGTAATTAATTTGTTGACATCTCTGATGCTGAGATTCCGCAGCTGTAATCGGCCGCAGACTACTGAAAGACGAAACCAGGGTACAATCGTCTGCAAAACCGAAGATCTTGTTCTCTGTAGATGACAGAAGATCGTTCATCTGCAACAGAAACAAGGTTGGCGAAAGAATGGATCCCTGAGGTACTCCTGCTTGCAACCGGAAACAATCAGATGTTATACCGTCGACCACGACGTGTTTTTGCATATTCATTTCAAAATGTAGGGATCAACCTTGTACACCCAGCATATCCAAACCTGAGAATTTCAATCAAGAAGAGTTTGACCCATTGAAAAAGTCTTGTGATTTTCTAAACTAATTTGGTCAACACTTCGTGTTAGGACTTGTTAATAACAGTTGAGTTATTCATTTAGATAAATAGCTAGTTACCAATTGATTCAGATACATTCGACTGTATTCTTTAGTTTGCTTTATTACTGGAACCAGAAATTGCCTACAGGTGGTATAGAAAGAATTCAATCGGAAGAAGATCCACCTATTATTTAAAAAAATAAAAAAATCATTCAATCTACACATCTTCCTTTCAAAAATACATTTCATTTTTTTCCTGAAGCAATATTTTCATCATTCTCATCATAAATGGTCAATCTTTTGTTTCAATCGGAAATCCATCACTGTTATTCGAAAGAAACTCCAAAATGATGTACTCAATTAGGGAAAAAGTAGAAATCTAGTCACTCCATTTTAAAGTTGCGCAAAACGAACAGGAAAAATATTTAACATATATCATCCAAAGAATGAAGTAAGTCACCAATATGTCCAATGTCTGATGCAAAAATTTCAGCCAACTGGTTCAGTAGTGAACCGAGAGCATGAAGTAGCACGTCCTGTGAAAAATCATGCTGTTGAAGTTGCGTATCAATTACAACTGTCTACAGAATAGTAAAGCCCCACAAATTTCATTCTACAAAATAATATTGCACCATGAATTAAATGAAGATGACTTCGATCGTCGCCTGCAATTTTCGGAACATTCGAGTTTGAGTTTCTTCAAAACATCTGTTTCTTTGCTAAGAGGTGAACAGACACAATTGCCGATACTACGACACCCACTTACAGGAAATACAAAAATAAACGCCACAAAAATTGAACATTTGGGCAGGAACCAATTTTCCAGACAACTGGATTGGTAGGATGGCACCAATTGAGTGGTCTGCAAGGTCACCAGTTTTCCATCCGCTGGATTGTTTATGGGGTCATTCAAATAAAAAATATACCCTAAGCAGTCAGAGACTTTGGACGGAGTGCGGAGGGAAATTGTGATACAATGCCGACTATTAACACTCAATGTCTTTGAGAACGTAAGAACGAGCCGTTCATACCATTGTATGCATGAGGGAGGGGGTCATTTTGAACAGTTTCTTCAGTTACGTTCACCTCAATTGCTTCTGTCTCGTCACACGCAGTGTGTTTAACATACTGTACACTCATCTATTTCTCTAAATGATTTGTGGTGAATATTCTTGCCGTTTTTTTGGCACAACAGTTTGAAAATGAATAGAAATAATTTCGGCTTTGTGTTCTGATGAGTAATACACTTTTTTCGATTCCTTTTTGCATCGAATACAATATTTCAATTTGAATTGATTGAATCGATGAACTAGCTGTGTAGACCCCTAATACAGAGTGTTGATTAAATTCGTTCAGATCATGACGACATCTTTCCGATGAGGTGCCACATGATACCCTTTTGCGATTGAAATTCTCAAGTTTGGTGATGCTATGGATCCCTACAATTTCGAATTAACATGCTGAAACACCTTCCTCAATGCTGACAACAATCTTTACCTCCATTTATTCAAAATACATCGGTTTCAAACGGTTGTTCATTAATTATAGATAGACATTTTGTTCATTCTAACTTGTAAGTTATAATAGACAACAAAAACTACAAATTTTGTCTAAGACGTAGAACATGCAAAAGAAAGGAAAACAATCTTGTTATAAATACTTTAAACTTACAATCATAAGAAGAAACTCAATTTACAGGAATTAAATAAATATGGTAATATGTTCATTATTTTCATTATAATAAGGTGTGCCTTTTTCTGTACATATATACGATCAAAAAGTATTTTCACATTCTCGAGATAGCTTTTTGAATAGAATCAATGGATTCATTCGAAAATTTTTTACCAATAGTATTGGTGATAATAACTATTTGCCTTTTAGTTCGAAAATCGTTGAGTAAACAATTTTTTCGAATGCATCCCTGGATTCTATTCGAAAAAGTGTCTAAAGAATAAGATAATATTTTTACGCAACTGGATTATTATTGGCTTTCACCAATAAGATTCTCTCAAAAATCAAAACCTGGAAAGTATCTGAAATGTTTCACATAACGGTCCCACAAAATCATCAGTCTCCATTACTGTTTTTGGGACTGTTTTAGCACATTCGGGCTTTTTGGAAATATACTCAGATTTACATTATGACTAAGAGGATCCAATATGAAATGAGCAATGTACTTGATCAGTTTTACAGGAATTTCATCAAAACCCACTGCTGATGTATTCATTAGAGGTGAGATATGAGTTATAAATCTCTAAAAGTGTTGCAGGATTAAGGAATATCGAAACACCATCCGTGTTTGTGTCTATCAGTATAAATATTCACTTCTATTCTCCAGTTTCTCGAGAACACACTGTTTTTTCGTGGGTTTATTTGTGTATTTATTTATGAGATGCCATGTTGCTCTATCTTTATTGGTTGCATTTCATATGAGAGATTAATCCGTCATTTTTTTTAATCTGTTGTACAGGTTTCTTCTTCAGAAACCAGCAATAAATATTGTAATGTAATTTCGATATGCTTCTTCTGCATGATTCACTGGAGAGTTTTCGCTCTGTTTCACAAGTATTCCGATTTTCACACAATTTTCGAGTGAAAATGATATCTTTTGGTAGTTGGAACACCCTGTATCGTTAATTCAACTCGAAAAAATTATCGGTTCATATAGATAATCTGAAGACCTTTCTAATGATGTGCCACTCGACACATATTCGCAATGATTATTTTGTAAGTAGGTAATGGTGGGGGTAGGGGGTTGATCTGTCATGCCCGAAGTTGGCATTTCATTTTATTATAAGTCATTCACAGAGTCACTTAGTACACTGTCTCTAGACATGTCATAAATATATTAGCATCAATAAATTGAATTAAAGAACAAACAGGTTAGTGCTTAGTATATACACACTACAAAATAGATGAAGAAAACTGACTTAAATACTATATCACAATTTGAAAGAATGAGCAATTTACTTAAATAAACACTACACAGTCTTACTGTGCTAGTCTATTCATCAAAAAATTCATTTACATGGTAATAGCTCTTTTCTAGACTTGTGAGCTTTCTTTTGTAGGCAGCTAATTTAAGTGTTGTAAATGTTTGATCCATTCTCAGTAGTTTATCGTATCTTATCCCGAAGAAAGATGGATTTGCGTCGCAGATTGCTAAGCGTTGAATAGGTTCTTCCAGCATTGAGTTCTGTCGAGTGATGCGATCATAAATATCATCTCTTGTAGTCATATTATTCATATTCATCTTGATTTCAACTATTACACGGAATAAATACAGACATGTTAAAGTAACTATTCCCAGTACTCTGAAGTGTGGTCTGCATGATTCTGTGGGGTTAAGATTCAGCATATAGCGGATGGCTCGTTTTTGGAGTATGAGCACATTGTAGGCATCAGCACCGATAGCCCAATACGTTACACCATAGCTCATTCGGGATTGAAATAGCCCAAAATATACTTGCTTGAGGACATCGATCGACACTGAATTTCTTATATTATGTATTAAGTAGCAGCATGAGCTAAGTTGCCGTGTAAGTTATTCAATTTGTGGGCCCCAAGTGAGTTTTCTGTCAATGAGTATCCCAAGAAGTTTTCTTTCTGGATAGCTGGCAATAGATTTTTTGTCCAGTTTGACTAAAATAGATTTTTCTATTTTCTTGATTTTGGTATATATTTTCAAGATGCTGGTTTTAGCTACATTATGATAACTGTGGTGTCATCCGCATAAAGTACATACACAATGATCTCTCTCGAAACAGAAATCGACCTGTTTCAGCGTTTTCCGCTGACACGACCTTCTTCGGAGTTACAAGGGTGATCAAATTTTCGTTGGATCATCCTGTATATAAGTTATAAAAATAATCTACAGGAAAAATTCATCTTAAAGTCAACAGATGTCTAAAAATATTCGAAGGCGCAATATAAAACTAAGTAAGGGTTCAATTTATATTTATTGGCGGTTAATAAACGAATATAGGTACCAGAGCAATTTTTCGTTCATCGACCTAAACTGACCAGAGGGTGGTAGAGAAAGACACAATAGTGTTGTTGGACCAAAAACCGCATTTCTGGTCAGTTTAGGGTGCAACTATTGCCATCGGAACTAATTGATTAGTTTCGGGGCGTTCGGTTTACATATTTAGCTTTGTTTACCTCCTGGAAGTCGAGAAATTATGCTTTGAATTATTTTTCTATGAATAGTTCGAACATAAGAAACTAGGAAGTCAATTTGTCTTCGAAGGAATTATGATGGGGTTTTATATTTAAGTGAGAAAGTCTACAAGAATAATTGTTGAACTGTTAACTGAATAAAATTATTGAAAACGAAATTCAAAAACAATGTTTCATTCAATATTTCAGTTTTACTGGAATGCTAATAATAATTTTGTGAGTAGAAGATTTAATTGGATGTAACTTTTTCGATGTTTTAGTACGGCAGCTATTTGAAATATTGCAAAATAGAGAGAAATGACACCCCATCTCCGACCTCGATTGGCGAGGAAAATTTATTGGTGAAAACAGATAACAGCTCTCATCTTTTATTTTCGAGTTATTTCGGATTTCTCGAGGACGTATTCGAATTATTTTCGTTGAATGGTTTTCAAATTACAATATAAACTTATGTTTTCTAAATAGTACATTGATGTCATTGGCTGATGATGATGATGCTATTGTTTGTATATATTGTGGTAGATTGATATATTTTCATAACATTTAACGATATCTTAATATATAATCATTATATGATATGTTTTGATTATTATCATTGCCTGGAAGTGGTATTAATCTTCGCGTGGTGGATTTATATTTTTTCATAAAATCGGTTTGATTGCATGAACAGATATATGGCAACTCGTCGGGGTTAAACCACTTTTTTTTATAGCATTTAAGTCTTGAGATAATGGATTGAGCCAAGAATAAAATCAAACAGCACTCGAAGAATCTCCTATTCTATAAATCGAAAAAATTTACGAAAAAAAAGAAAATTTTTATTCAGAAAAATAATCCTGAATAAAAAATTCCCTCTTTGTTAAATATTCGGGAATTACTAAGCATTTTTCATTCCTTATGAATTCCTCATTAGATCACAACATAAATAGAGTATCGGCTTGGTAAAATCATCTCCGTGATATCACTGTTTGCACTGGCCAGCATCTTATTTATATATGAAGAATATGAGACACCATTTTGACGTGCCAACTCTCGGTAAACTGAATTCCAAATCGAGGCGAGTGGTAGCACTGAAATTACTTAAAAGGAATAATATTTTTTTGTCAGTACGTGATTGTGATTGTTAAGACGTAATGGCTTGGTAAACACAAAACAAATTGAAAGTTTTGCTATAGCTATACCCAGTTACTCGAGAAAATCGATAAAACTCACGAATTTGAACTCCCGCTGAAGTTCAAAGTCAAAAGAAGTAAACGCTCTTAAGTTTTTGCAGTAATTAGATCGCCGAAGATTGTTTAAGGTTTTCGGACACCGGGATCGTGTTTATTTCTATGGGCTTAGTAAGTGAGATGAAATATTCAATAATTCTCAAAATGGTTAGTTCTCAATTTACCCGAAATTTCCGTTTGTGTTTGTGTTTAGAATCATTTGATGTCATCGTTGATGATCTAGATTTACTGAAAGAAAGTTTGGTTAGGTTAGGTTTTTTTTTATTCTTAATTCTTGGGAGAACGCGATGCTTGTAATACCACAGGGTATGAAATCATCTTGGGCAGCCAGCTGAGTGTGTTCACTCACTTCTTGAAGAGAGCCACATTGTAGGTTATCGGAAAGATTTTCTTTCGATGGAAGCAAGTTCGACAGCACACCCTGTAAACAAACAAATTTTTATAGAGGTACGTAGTGTAGCTAGTTGGATGAGTGTTTTTCGCGAGCCTAGTTTTTCTTTGTAACAGAATTCTTTCTGGATCCAAGTCTTTCAATTCTTCAGAGCATTCACTAAGGAAGAACCTGTAGAAAAGAGAAAGATCAGCAACCTACCGTCTTTGAGCAAGAGAATAGACATTACGCGTTATCTCTGAGTGGTCGTTGAGGTGCACTGCTGCTCTCTTCTGGACACTATCCAATAGATGTAATGAATGTTGGTGCGGTGACCCACAAATGGGAGTATTCCAAACCTGGGCGCACCCCATCATTAGCTATGATGACCTGAAGTTTTGCTCAGTCCTGAAAGGAAAAATGAGTTTAGCAGAAGTGGATTTGGCAATGACTAACAGAAGATCATGCCAGCAAACTCTGGTGTTGATTGTGACGCCGAGTAGATGCATATTCTCTTCTGAGGTAATTCGATGTTCTTGCATGATTAGAGAAGGTTTCAACCGCCCCCACTTTGATACCTTCTCGAAGTCTGAATTTAGTGACATGCTCTGTTGGTATCTTTGTCGATGTGACACTTCAGTAGTTATAGGAAGCTGACTAGAAAATGAAGACACCAGAATACAGTCGCCCGCAAACCCAAATATTGTGTTTTGAGTGTAGTGGACCAGATCGTTAATCTGGAACAGAAAAAGAGTTGGCAAGAGTATGGAGCCCTGGACTAACGTAAAAACTATTAAATGAATCGAAAAGTTAAAATATAATATGTTTAACTCAACAACGGTAACAACAACAAAAAAATTTATTAAAATCTAAATTTATCATTTCTCTAAACATTATATTATTGAATAATTACAAATTCATCGAGAAAGTAGACTCAATTTCAGAGGGTGATCGAGAATTAGAGAGAATTTTCATAATATCCTTACATATTTGTTCTGTTTTTGGCCTTGTAAATATAAAATTTAATTGGACGTAATTTTATCATTCGTTAGCTAGTAATATTTCTAGTAACTTTAATGGAAATTACGTGTCACCCTGAGAAAAACAAAATTTATTAGGATGGCAACAAAGCAATAACCAGTAAATTGATCAGTAACATATAAGTAACAGAAATTCAATTCTTTCGCTGCTTTAAATGTTATTTAATGGTGAACAAGGTGTCCTATTTCCGATATTTTAGAACCGCAGCTTTATGAAATACTGCAAATAAAGAAAAATGATCTCCGTCCACGATTTTCGGGGAAAACTCATTGGTGAAAACAGATCGAAACGATTTTTCCTTTGTTTTCGAGGTATTCTTTCTTGAATAGAATGCAGGGATACTTATGGTTTTTTAGATACTAACTATACACGAACTTGGATAAAATGAGAAGAAATATATATAAATATATATATTTCATTCCAAATATATCATTAATTTCTCTAAAATGTGAATTAATTCAGAAATGAAAATTCTTTGAACATTATATAGATTCATGCAAATACAGTACAACCTCACTAGTCCGGGCAGATATCGTTCCGGCGCATGCCTGGACTATCGAAATGCCCGAATTTCTGACTTGCATTTGTTCCATTTTCAAAATAAAAACAACCCAAAATCTGTTAAAGCCGAGTTTTTTATGAAAATATCGAAAAGTTGATCACAAAATAGTTTCTATTATAAAACAGAATCAAATTATAGAGTTTCCATTCATTATAATCTTTCCTCATAGAAAATATATAATTTAAATATAAGCTAGTGTACATAAACAATATGCTATTCCTTATGACGTTTAAAATATCCATCGATTTTATTCTGAACCTTTCTCGATGCTTCCATCTGAACTGCTTTTTCTTGAGCCTTTTCAGAAGCAATACGTCTTCTATAGGAAGATTATTCTGTTCGGCCCAACTGATAATCAGGGAGAACGCATTGACAGTATCTGTATGTTTCACTTTTACCATACTATTTAAACCATTCTTTGAGTCAGAAGATTCCTCTACGTTTTCAATATTCCTTCCTAAAGCATCCTGTATAAGCTCTTCTTCAGTCAAATCGATAACAAACTCTTTGTCTCCTACAGCCCAGTTAGTGATGTTCTCAATGGTTAAGTCATTTTCTGGATCGATGACCCTTAATGATTCAGCAATATTTTTCAAATCATTTTCACTGTTTGGACAAAGTTTCTTCTGATGTTCTGAGAGTGGAATATTTGCATCATCTGATTCTTCTACTTCTGTAGTGTCATGCCACAATGCTGTCCAACTTTTTCTAATATTTTTGAAGTAATGGCTTTCCAAGATTGGGCAAGATTGTTCACGGCATCTTTCAAATTATACTGCTTCAAAATGGAAGTTATCTCTTCACCTTCATGCGAAATCATATGATTAAGAAGGCATTTTCTATACGACAATTTAATATTTTGAATTAAATTCTGATCCATAGGTTGGAGAACGGCAGTACAGTTGGGTGGCAAAAACATAACTCTGAAGTTTGGATCAGTATTAACCTCTTCCTCAGGTTGCAGCATGGCATAAATATTAAGCGGTCTTTTGACACTTTTCGACCTGGTGCTGATTTTTCCCCTTGATGAACCCAAGTTGTGTCTGGTAAACATCTCCAAAAAATTCTTTGCTTAATTCCATCTGTTCAACAACCGATAGAAATTTTTCCTTAATTGTATCACAGCGGAAACATCACTGGAAAGTTTTTCACCACAAACCTTCAAGAAACGAATTCCATGTCTAAACTTGAATTTATTAAACCATCCAAACTTACCACCTCGTTCACTTGATTCAGTCTCATTAGATTTGCATCTCAGGGACAACATCAAGAATTTATATAGACAAATTCATAATGATTTATAAGAGTTGAAAACAAAAGGAAATTATTCAGCTTCAGTGACCAATATTCCAATTCAAAATGCATGCAGAATTGTTTCTCGACGTTGCAATTCTTGAATTTTCATTAATGGAGATACTTTTGAGTATTTGAAATAGTTTATTTGTTATTTGTTCTATTTATTTTCGATATTTCCTTAATCATGAGTAATAAATAATGTTCGTTTGTTCTTATTAGCATAAGTAAGCTTCATCGTTCTGAGCATAGAATTGAAAGGATTTGGATGTTTTGTGTGAATTCGCCCACTAGATGACACCCCAGAATGTTCAGAAAATTTTCATGTTATATATATTTGGAAAGAGAAAAAAATACCTTTCCTTTTTTGTCCAAATGCACTCGTGGTTTGCATTAAAGAAACAAATTAATATTATAATTCGAAAATTATTCAACAGAAAAAACATTGAATACGTCACTGCATTCTTCTCAAATGAGTGTCTGCAGAAAGCCAAAATAGTTTTCAGCAAACTTATCCCGGAATAACTCGAAAACACAATAAAATAGCTTCAAACTACACCAATGAATTTAACGCGAAAATGGAGGACCCCCTCTATAGGGTATACACCAATCTAGTTTTATTGGAGACACATATGCAAACGAAACAACACATATTTTGTTTAACAAAACAAGAATCAGTAATCGAAATTTAGTTTTAACTAAACATCCGGTATTTCATAAGATCCCAAGGCTATCCGAGACCTTTTCAAAATTTGTTAATAGCTGAATTGTCGGCAATCTTTTTATTAGGGATACCTTTATAGTACACCATTTCGAAAGCGTTTTTTGTGTTTTCTGCATAAAAATCGCAATAGTTCTGGAAGTTCCGTTACGTGAAATATTGTGGGATATTGCACAAAGCAAATGGTCTAGTTTCACTCAAAACGATGCAAAACTGGCCCAACGGTAATTTTTATTACGGTTTCACTCAGAAATCTGCATATTTTTGCTATTTTATTATGTTGAGAACTAACAACGTGATTTGGGGAAATCATTAAGTTTTACGACGTTTCAGTATTTTATAATTCAAAATAAACAGTTTTCGAGTCAATTGTCGAAAATTCCTTCACAATATTTTATGTAAAATCACTATCTTTTGTTTATGAATAACTGAACTTGATTCTGATTTAAAAATGATCCTTAAATATTTCATTGACTACGTTGATGAATTTGCTTCCATATTTCAGAATTCGATATTTTGAAAAAACATTACTGAAGAATCTTTATACGAAAAAGTAGTAAAACAGGAAACTGATATTTATACCTCTTGTCCATTCAGTAGTAGTAGTTAGCTATCAATCCATAACTTTATTCCTGATAAATATATTAAGAACACAGGGTGTCCGCGCTAAAGTGGTAGAGTTAGTTTCATAACTAGAGAGCGGATTAAATGTATGGAAGAAATGTGAAAATATGTAATGATTCTTCGAAAATATGTAAACATTTTGGAAAATGTATATAAATATCATTCGAAGGTGTTTTTAAGGACAACAATAATAACAAGAGCTCTCAGAGGGTTATTCTATTCTTTATTATAAAACGAATTGATAACTAAATGTTTTGAAACCATTCTGAACTGAAATTATGACGCTTATCGCTAAACGTATATTTATATAAAGAAAAACTTCGTTCTACATCTACTGAGGTGATAGGTGTTTGTTTTAATTTGGCAGAACGTTTTCGGTGAATTTTTTCCAAGTTAAAACTTCCTTGAAAATTTTTCAAAATTCTCAATTTTCTTCAGAACCTTCATTATTTCCTAAAACCGTTTACAATTTGTCGAACACAATTTACACAATGTTGCCAATTTCCCATATAACTTTTTCGCATTCATTTTTAAATTTCTCAATTATTTTTACAGAATTAGTTGAAGGCTGGAATTTTTTTCCAAAGATAAAACTAAAGGAGGCATGAAGCTATAATTTTATTCTATGAATACAAGACTTTTATGCATTTCTTTATCTCCTAATAAAGTTTTCAATGATACTACAGAGGAGGAAGAATCTGATATTTCGTTGAGGATTTTTTTGATGCCTTCGAAAATTTCAGCGTAAAAAAACTGCCGCTCTGAGCCATGTTTCCCATCAAGTCAACACTGGTTGTGGTGGTAACTGTAGATTACGCAATCTTTCTATATATAACTGAATTGGAATGAGACCTTGGAGAAATTTTTTTTACCTTGCTTAGCAAGTACTTCACTAGTAGAAATTTTTTCTCGAAATCTTTCTGCTGCTTTGTCAACTCCATGAGCCAAGCATGTGATGTGAACTACATTTTCATAAAATATTTTTAAATTTTGTCCTGTCTTTAAGGTGTAACATCTGATAAAAAAATTATAAATTTGTTTAATAAAACTGCATTTTGTAGAAAAAAAATTGACAATACATCTTGTATGAACCTTGTAACACTTACACTATTCGCTTTCTCAAGATGCTGCTGCAGATTTGATGGTGGCACATACATCAATAAATAAAATTTCGAACAAAAATAATCTCCACCCCTACAAGTTATCATTTTTATCAACGATGAATCCAGGTGACGCGGAGGTTAGGATTCACTTCTGCGAAATGTTGATGGTTCTTATTCACAAAAACCCAGACTTTTTATAAAACATTATATGGACCGATAAGTCCAAATTCACATCAAACACGGGAGCGAAATTTCAAACATCGTTTCAGCTTAATGTATTCAGTTTAATGTACGAAAACCAATGTCTGAAGAAATTTAACGTGCCGTGCTTTGGCAGCATCGATCCAAATCAAATGCAAAAAGAAACTATTACTGAAGTGTGCTCACAGATTGAAAAATGTTTAGGAAACAATGGCAGACGATTTTAACATTCAATGTGATTTCATTTTTATACGTTGTTTTTCTTAAATTTTTTTTTCGTGACTATTAGAAATTTTGTTTCATGATTCATATCGCCAAAACGACCTCTTTATCGTTAGAGTTAACATTATCCATTTCAGTTTTCTGTATTTCATAAATGACAAATCCGATTGTTATTTTCAAAATTGTTTTCTACAAATTGAACATAAATTCGGGTACTTTTCGTTAAATGTTCTGCACATTTGACTTATTTGTTCACATTGACCATGATTGAAAAATAAATTATTAATACCCTCGTTTCATTACTTATTTGCCATTTAATTTAACAAAAAAGCTATGCACAAACATAATCAGTGTTATTGATATTTTTATATAATTTCCAAACGTCAAACTGAAGCCGAAATTCATAGAAACTGGCATTGGAAATAAATCCACTCTATCTGTTTCTGTCTTCCACGGTCAAATGATTTAATTTTCAGAAGGAACAACAGGTTTTAACAAAATCAAGAATAAAATGAAAGCGAGCCATTTCAAATATAGGGAAAATAAAGTAAAAATGGTACTCGTACGTTTTTATGGCAATTAAGTGTTATTGAATGGACAGATGATAGAACAAATCTTAAACAAAAGATGCCAAAATTTGAAATTGATCAATTAAACCGTTCCCCAGATAATTTTAATGAGCTATTTAGCTAATTTAAGGCATCTCCCAAAACTGTTCAGAGAATTATCGCGTATTCCATTATATAGGTAGATAGATAATCTTAACGCGTTATCCGAATAATAAAAGTATATACAACGGTCATGCTATTAAGTTGGCCCTATTTTATTGAGACAGAAAATAATTTGCTAAAATATAACATTCAAGAACGTTGTCAATGTAATTTCAAGAAATCATCATCATGGTACAATACATCATCCTTTAAAATTCTTGGACTCTAATCTTAAAATTAGCTTCCGATAACTTTCCCACAGAAATTGGCAGTTTATTATAAAATTTATAAATTGAGGCAATTCTGCAACTTATGCAATCCAAGAAAGTTTATGCAGAGGGACATTTCATTAAATGTATGATAATATACATCACTATAGATTAGAAGCTTAGAAACATTTTTATGAGCGTACATGAGGCACTGAAAAATATATAGACTTGATAACGTAAATATCCCCAAACGCTTGAAAGTTTCTCTACAGCAATATCTATACTTGTTTCAACCAGCCAACCAGCGAGTCTGAAAATTCTTTCATCTTCACTTGCATTTCCCCAAGCTGTTGTTTTCAAATTTCTCAAAACTAAAATATTCTTGCATAATTTACTGGCGATCTGAACAATCCAGGTGAGTTTCGTATACAAATATGTACCCAAAAACTGCATTAGCATCTCTTAGACACTTTCGGACCCGTAATTCATAGCCGATCGATTACCCAAAAAGCACTTCAAACCATCCGATCGCAACCGTTCAAATAGCCTGTCAGCCTGTCCAACATCGTCATAAATTACAGAAATCGCAGTGTCCTTAGCAAATAAGATCAATCAATCAATCAATTTATTTGTTCCATACAAACAATAAATTGTCGTAGAACACGTCACTATAAACAAGTATATAAAGAAAATCGTTTAAGATAAAGTATAAAGTATAAACAAGTCGCTGGGAGCACAAAAATAAAACAAACAGTACAAAACATGACAGGTAGCACAAAATAAGACAGTCAGTGTAAAAGTGAGACAGGAAGTGTAAAAATATTATATACAGTTTAGGACAGGACAGGCAACATAAAAACATAGTACGACTACAAAAATTTCACAGGTAGTGTAAAAGTAGGACATACAGCATAAAAACAGGAATCAACTCAGACTAATGCTATCTTCAAAATACTCCTGGAGTGTGTAATATGGTTTGTGCCTAAGGTAGGTATTCAATTTTTTACTCAGTTTATTTCGTGACCACTTTTGCGCCTCCCGTGGAATATGATTGTAAATTTTCGCAAGGGTGTAGGTAGCATTGTTTTGCAGGTGAGTATATTTGAATTTCGGTATCTTCAATCATCTTTTGCTCTTGTGTTATAACAATGTTCATCCTCGGCATCCTCAAATCAATCTCTATTGTTTATAACAAACATAACTGCCTCATATAGGCTCACAACCGTTAGTATGGATCTTTCTACAAAGTGACTCCTGCAAGATTTTGTTCTACTTAGCCTGAGGACTCCGCGAATGCATCTTTTCCCCCATATAGCGATCCTGTACCTCAGCCTACAATCAACATATCCATTGTATGCCATAAATGCTGTGGATACATTTACCAAATCAGCGACCGTTCTTACCGCATAAACATATCTGGCCATGTCACTTGAAAGTTGCTCTACATGATCACTCCAGTCCAGTCGATAGTCAACTGAAACACCCAAAAACTTGAGGCCACTAGACGACAACATGGCATTCTCACATCCAAAAAGTATCGGCATATATTCTCTTGAATATCCAAACCTGACAATTTGAGTCTTTTGATGATTCATCGCGAGTCCATTTCGGGAAAACCAAGCACCGAGATCAGCAAATACTGCGTCTACCATCGCATCCAACGAAACCTGATTACCCAGCACCAGGAAAGTGTCGTCCGCAAACTGGACCATGGACCATGAACCATGCGTACATTCAGTTAAATCATTGGCATAAATCAGGTAGAGCAACGGACCCAAAACCGATCACTGCGGTACCTCTTTAACAACACTCAATGTTGACTCCACCGTCTTTCCTGTTGATGGCTCTTGTTCAACCACATATTGCAACCTTCCTGAGAGTTAAGACCGGAACAAATCCAGCTGCCTACCTCTAATCCCAACTGTATACAGTTTCTCAGCCAGTCTGTCATGGTCTACGCTGTCAAAAGCCTTTTTGAGATCTATACACATCAGTGCTGTTATTTTACCAGCGTTCAAGTAAGACCTTCTCGAAAGCCATTCTGGTATTCTGTACCTTGTAAGTCTCCAAGAAGTCTACAATTCTGCTGTAAACGACTCTTTCAAATATCTTGCTTATGTTTCTGAGTATAGATATGGGTCTGTAATTTTCTATTTGCTGTTTGTTCCCCTTCTCGTACACCGCTCTAACCTGTGACATGTGACATTTATTAGATGGGTCAAAACAAGGGGGATCTCATCCGCAACGACTTGATCCGTTAAACAAGAATTCCATCTGGTCCCACAGACTTCGTATGCTTCAAGGACTTGATTATACCAATGATCTCATCAGAGTCCACTGAGAAGACCACAAGACTACCACAAGGGTAAGTTCGAGATTGTTCCCGACTGGAACTCCGCTCCTTAAGATTACCATCACTTTGGGATAATTGTGAGCCACACAAAAAATTCATTTATATTATTCAGTACTTCTCGATAATCCTGCTTTCCTCCTTTCACTTCTTCCAAAATCCCCCTTTCTCTTTTTCTAATCTTATTGCTGTGTCTTCTTATTAGATCCTATGTTGCGAAATTTTTATTTTCAGATTGTAAAATGCATTCACTATTATGCATTCTTTTGGCCTGCCTAACAACTTTTCTAAGTATGCCAATGTATCTCTGAAGAAGTCGTCAGATACCTCTCCTTTAATTTTCTTCTTATATATTTCCATTTTATGCATGGAAGAAATTCTTATACCCATAGTCATCCATTGTTTCTGCCTTTGTTGTTTCACCGACTTCATAGTGAATATTCGATCACTCAATGACTGTATAATACCCTCAAACATAGCATAAGTCTTGTTAGGTTCAGACTCACTATGGACTCCAAACCAATCAACACAACTCAATTCTTCCCTGAAGCTTATCATCTTTGACTCAGTAAATGCCTTTATTTTGAGGGGTTTTGTAGTATTTGAAAGATCTTTAATAGGCATAGGTATGTCTAAAACTTGCGCATTGTGGGTAGACAAACCATTGGCGATTCTACCCCATTCAGGTAGTCATAGCCCATTCAGGTTCGTGTATCTTTTGAACTTTTGAACAAACCATATGAGTGCAATAGGTCAAGAAATATATTGCAAACACAGACGCTCCACCATATGGAGATACACGTGAGAAATAAGAAACCAATTCATATCCAGGAACATATACTCCCTGTATGTCGCTGTTCGCCAACCAGTGTTCAGTGATACATATTACCCCAGGAAGCAACTGCACACTTTTGAGGAAAAGCTCCAAGTCGAATACTTTGTTTTTCAGTGATTGTATATTCTGATGTAAAACACAAATAAATAGTTATTCACATCTTTATGCCTTGCTTCAATGCCCATCCCGTGTCCTGGTGCTAGTACAATCCGTCATAATATTTTGAAAACCCTTTTCAGAGATCAATAGTGGCCCCTATATTGATACCTCGGCACCCTAATACCTTGAACAGTGTCAGCGAATACAGTCCTATTTCAGAACATTTGATGGTATTGGAAATAAGTTCAGGTCTAGCATTAGAAGTGCTCCTTTTCCTTTTGAAACCCTCTACATCAATGGTTCCTCAATATTTGGAGAAATAATGTTTATAATGCGAATGGGCCTCATTTCATCGATAAACCATTGAATGGCGAAGAATTTTTGTTTTTTCTCAGGGAAGATTTTCTAATATTGATTGACAATGTCCGACAAATGGATAGGCCGGAAAATTAATGTTCAAAGCTCCCCAAGGTTTCCAGCAATAACATCCATGGACTTTCGTTCAAGGGGTTCAGTGAAAACAAAAGTTTTCTTGGAAGAAGTAACTACTAGAGATGATAGAATGCAAAGAATTCGGGATGCATTCCATAATATAACACCGGAGTATAACATGAAGAGAAATTTCTGCGACAATTTGGAATGTGCACTAGAAAAAAAGTAGACAATATTCAATTTCGTAGGTTTCTATAATGAAGGTAACCCTGTACCAAAACATGCGGTTGAATGAAAAACGAAAAAATAATCTGATCAATTATGGATCATTTTAGAAACCTCGTCAAAAAAACTATAGAAAATCTGAACAGAAGATTGATGAAATTAACAAATTAGCATCAATTGAGATGGAACCAACTCAATCTTCCAGGAGTATTGAAGGAAGACTTTGCGTCTCCAAGACCTATATCCATAGAATATTGGAGGAACATAAATATAAACCATATAAATTGAAGTTGGTTCAGAATCTGCACCAAGGTGAACCAGAACATAACTTAAGTTTATTCATTGGTATTTGGAAAACATCGCCCGAAATGGAAATTTTTATCCAAGATTTATATAGTGTGATGAAAATTGAATCAGCAGTGCTGGAACTTTCAATATTCATAATAATAGTTATTGGTCACTGGAGAACAAAGATGTAATTCTCCCAAGAGAAAGGTTAGGTTTCAGCGCGGCTGGCTTTATTCTGGGTGGTAGCCTAAAATTTCATATTTTCGAGGAAATACTTACTTTAGAGAAGATGTTTAACCATAATTGAAGATATGTTTCCAGAAATAATGTTCTCGATTTTTTTGTGTGGAGTTATTTACAAGATGGGATCTGTCGAACCCATTATCTTACGATATAAGATTTACGCATATCGAAAGAAAGAGAACTGCGAAGTTTATATGCTAGACCCAACATTTCAATGAGCTACGTAGGATCTGAAATTTGTGCCATCAATGTGTCGAACAAATTGGCAACAATTTTGAAGAATTTCTTTGATCTAAACTCAGAATAATTTTATTATTATCATATATTTACTAACCTAACTGTATTGGAGGTTTTCCAATGTTCCAATAGTATTCATTTGTTTCTTCTATTCGGTTATCAACTACTGGGAAACGAGTTTTTCACCATCAAAACAGCATTATTATCAATTTATTTTCGAAATGACGATAAAGCAAATTATGCATAACACTTTACTGATTTGATCGTGTTTTCACGGCAGCCTTTCCAAAAAATGATGGAAAATCTTTTTTATAATATCAAAATAGTATTTCTCGTCATCCACAAAAATAGAACGCCTAAGTGTCATATTTTTATGAAGCTTTCAACGAATAGAGTTCGATTACATAAAAATATACAGGGTATTTCATTAAAAAACCATAAAGTTAATTTATAACTTGAAAACTGTACCTTAAAAAAAATCTAGTTACATCACTGGATACCCCGTAAAAAGTTCTTTTGTGAGATGCACTCTCGAAAGGATAACCAAGATACGAGGGGCTATGAAAAATAATTGAAACTTAACAAATGGCCACAGTTTTGAATGAATACTTTACCAATATATTACATTAGCCCAGGATATAAAGGTTGAAAAAAGAAAACGATTGATCAGTTCCGAAAAACACAATCTTAAAAAACAAGCAAATAAATAGAATACCAGCAGAAAAAAACAGACCATTCCCGTTCCTTAATCAGGCATCTAAACTCGCATCATGTCTCCTACGATTGCCCCTAAAGTGTGAGCACAGGAAATGTAACAGGGGAACCATACTATATTGCGTATGATTCAGTAAACGAGTGAAAAAACCTGTAAAAAAAACTCGTTTCCCTGTCACTATTGCACTAGCAATAGCTTGTTTGTTTATGTTGTGTTAGTGTCGTGTATACAAAAAGAGTACCAAAAGTTTTTCTGCTTAGCAGCTTCATTCACTCATTGCCATCTTGCACTCCATGGTTTCCAGGACTGCTTCACGAAGACATGGGTGAAAAGGAAGGGGAATTGGGATTTGAAAAATCTGTAACAATGGAAAAAGAAAACCAGCAGAAAAATATTTCATCAAAACAAACCTAACTCTTATATGTCTAAACTCACTTGAATGTAAGAACTTAACCAATGCTCCTCTGTTTTTAAACAGGGAACATCTCATACACTTTTTGGGAATGAAGCCCTACATGGGTGTAGTTCTTGTCTTATCAACATACACCATGGGGAAAAAATACTAAGGGGGAGCAAAAACTAATCTTCTAAATAGACTCAAAGTTCTCTACCCAGTTGATGAAATGATTTGAAACCTAATGAATTTCTTGAAAACCACCCGTAAAATGGTAAATAGGACAATCGAGGACTAAATGTCTTATTGTTCCTTCAGCTGTGCCACATTCACATGCCGGACTTGCTACAGTATTCCATTTGAACAACATACTATTATTACGAGCATGTCCTGTCCTGAGACGATTTAATGTACACCAATTTTTCCTACTTAAATCGAAACCTGCAACCCTTTTGGAAGGATCCTCTATGAGAACTTTATTGAAAACATCAACTGCCATTCAGTTTTCCAAAGATCAACAGCCTTCACCCGTGTACGCAAAAAGTCAATCGACCAAATAGGTTTCCTAGATTTCAATCTCGGGTTAGGTGGATTTTGAACATCGTGCATTATCGGAAAAACTTCTGGAAATGAGTGATACTTATTCCAAGACGATTTAAGAGCTAATTTCCTGCGAATATGGGAAGGAACTATATTACAAATAACCGGAAGCCATGGGGTAGCAGTTGAACTGATACATCCACTTATAACTCTCATAGAACAGTTCAACTGAGAATCAATCTTATTGACATGAGCACTATTCAACCACACCTGACAGTAATATTCTGCTGCTGAATATACTAAAGCTAAAACAGTAGTTCGCAAAGTAGAGACTCCGGCGCCCCAATTAGATCCAGCTAGTTTATGTAGTATATTGTTTCTTGTTTTCAACTTCTGACATAATTTATCAATATGAAATTTGAAAGTCAAAGAACGACCAAGCTTTACACCAAGATATGTTGGAGTAAAATTATGAATTAATAGTGATTGATTGAAGAATACTCTTAGTTGCCTATCCTTCTCATGATTATTCAGATGAAAACAAGAAACCTCAGTTTTCGAAGGATTTGGACATAAACGCCATTTTTTGAAGAAAATGTTCAGAATGTCTATATCAGAAGTCAGTGTTTGCTCAATTGTTTCGAAGTCATAGTGTCGAAAAACCAAAGCAATATCATCAGTATAAATAAACTTTGTAGAGGAAGTTTCAGGGATGTCAGACATATATAAATTGAAGAGAAGAGATGCAAGAACAGATCCCTGAGGTAGGCCATCATTGAGAGTGTATAATCTACTGCTCTTCTCACCGATAAAAACTCGAAGTCTTCTATCAGATAACATATTCTCAATCAACTTTACAATTTTTCCACATTGAACTACTTCAAAGAGTTTATAAACTAAACCATCCTTCCAAACTGTGTCATATGCCGAAGAGAGATCTACAAATACAGCGCCTATTTTAAGTTTACTCTGAAATCCTGTCTCAATGAAAGTAGATAAACCTAAAACCTGATCAGAACAATTCCAGTTTTTTCGAAAACCTTCCTGAGAAGTGGACAGAGCTCTGTCAATGATTGGTTCTAACCTCTGAGTTCTGGATTTTTTCCCGGTTTGAGAATGGAAATAACTTCAGCCTTTCTAAATTCAACGGGAATACTACCTGAGCTGAGTATGTCATTGTAAAAAGATAGTAACCACTTTTTAGCGTTATTTCCTAGATGTTTAAAAAATTCAGGGAAAATGCCATCAAATCCAGGAGCTTTACGAACTTTAGTAGATTTTATTGCAGATTTGAGCTCTTCTTCCTCAAAAGGATTCAATAAATCCTTAACCGTGATAGCATCCCTCTTCCTTTTATGTAAGATTTTTCATTCTATTCTTGTCATATCTACTAATCTTCACACTTTTAGAGACATTAACAAGCCTAGATGCTACAGAATTCGAATTTATATTAGACGGAGTTTTTGAAACGGGATCAGCATTGCTTAACTTCCTCAACAAATACCAGGAACTTCTACTAGAATGACGAAAATTCATACCATTCATCAACTCATTCCATTTATTCTTTCTGCTATCATTCAAAGAACTAAGGAGTGCATCAGCTTTCTCTCTGGAAGGATTTTGCTGATAACCCTTATAAAAAACATTTGATTCCTCTGACCACGCAGGTATATAATCCTTTCGAAAGCCTCTGGGAATATGTTTTTTAGCATTTTTGACAACTCCTATAAACCGGAAATAATTTCTACCCAAGGGGGGAACCCATCTCAAATCACTATCTACCTGTTTGGTGAAATCATTCCAACGAGCTTTTTTGAAATTCCATCTTGATTTTTCTAATGAATCTGCAAATGTAAATTGAAAACCTAACGAAATAATAACTGGCCTGTGTTGACTGTGAGGAAAATCTGAAAGTACTTTACGACGAACAGGAAGAGGAAACAATTCAGAGTCGTTAGAAACCAGACAAAGATCAGGATTATAGTCGCGATTTCATCTGGCAGAATGAAAAGTGCCCTTTGCCTTCGCATCGAATACAAGTTGAAAATCATTTGTTTCCATCCATTCAACTAATGAAATACCACTCCTAATACCTCTAAATTGATGGGCCAGATTTCGCCAGGAGGTTTATAAATATTAACGACAAACACATCAAAAAATTTGAACGCAATATAGAAAACACCACTCAACATCCCTCCTGTACAAGTTCAATATGATTGAATGATGAAGATTTTACATAGCAAGCAAGGCCATAAATCTAAAAATAAAAACAGTTAAGGAATTATCAGCAGTAGGCAATATCAGCGGAAAACCTAAAAAATGGAATTGAATTTTTAGTTTCACCAATTACGCATCTAGTTCATATGATTCTATCTAAATAAGGTAATAATATTACCAAGTGCACTTAAAATTGCAATATCAATATAAGATAGGTGTTAGATCTTTGCCGGATGGTTTACCTGTTTCCATTTACGACAAAGTATCTAGACTTGTAGAAATAGTTCAAGATCTCATGGCACGTGCGTCACCATTCGCCAAAAGACCAAGTTCTGTCCTTACCTGAAAAAGTTGTCATATATGGGGTTAGTATCAAACTTCGCGAGGAAAAGAAAATCGATATCACACATACTACAAGTCAGTTTAGAGAAATTTCGATTTCAAGATTTGAAATCGGGAAAAATATCAAACTCAAAAGCAGAATGCCTGGACTGCACATGTTTTTGAATCATACTTTAATAGAAAGGTGAAATTAACAAATCCACTGAATATCCGTCTTTGAATGGTGTTGAAAACAATTATGGTCACCAAGGTGAACAATTCATTCGAAAAGCGCAATTAGCGCATTCTATCGGTTGGGTAGGTTCCGCCCTGTATTGTTATTCCGCTTCGCGCTCTCTGTGTTAGTGGCGAACAGACGTTTTAGAAATACCGAATTTCGCGAATGGAAGCGCCACCCTAGCGCAGAATATTTGTGACGCACTTACCATGAGATCTTGAACTACTTTTACATATGAATGCGAGTACCTTGGAGTGATTCATGTTTAAATTGGGATGCACATATAAGTAAGATAATTGTCAGACTCGGGGGACTTTATATTAGTTCAAGTATCTCTCAAAAATAATCGATATAGATTACCTTAAAATTATTTATGGGTCGCCATTGCGTTATGGATCTGTTGCCTGTGAAAAAGCTTATAATAATGTTTTCAATAAGTTAAATATACAGCAAGAATTATGTACAAAAAAGACATCACCTTTTTATATGAATTGCTGTATGAGATTGCGGATAAATTGGACAGTAGGCAGCTGTTTTACTCAGCCATTTTAAATCATTTATGGAAAAGTAAAGGAAATCAATACTGATCACACATAATTATAATACTTGACAGAGTAAATTTTCATTGATTGTTGCAAAAATGATCAAGACAATAAGTCACAGGAATCTCTGAATTCAAGGTATATAAATAATATAACACAATTTAAAACTAACTGAAAAAATGGATAAATTATACGGATGAAAATTATATTGCTTGTTCAATAGATTTGAGAAACAATGATTAGATAAAAATAACTAAACAAATAAATAAATATAAATTGAAAAAAAACAAAAATAGAATAGATATAAAATAGCAGAACTTGACACGAGATCTATCACTTTTTCCTGTGTACCTGACATTATGTTTTCTCTTTCAAACTGAAATGAATCATATATATATATATATATATATATATATATATATATATATATATATATATATATATATATATATATATATATATATATATATATATACATTTTATTTAAATGTACACAATATCTATTATTGCTAGCGTGTATGTATGTATATATATTTAATTATTACTTTGTGAAATTAAATAGTTCTATATGATTACAAAATTGTTTACAAAAATTCAATATAAGTAAATAGTAGATTAAGAACGAAACAATGATTTGAATATGTTGGTAAATGTATGCAATAAAGAGATTACTATTACTTGAAAATTGAATATTTTGAAATCATCCTGAATCTCCAAAACGAAGGGTAAATCTACTGATTCACCTAAAACTTGGGACGCTCTGTGTAACTGGTAAGTTGTAGATAAATAATTTCTTAGAATGGTTGAAAATGTCTAAGGACAAGATAACTTATGAGACAATAACTCGGAAATAATAAATGTTTTAAATATCAGAAAAGACTAGTTTTTATCCCTCCAGCATACTCTTATGGTTTTGAAGAAAATGAAGATGTTGAAAGAATTCATTCTGATTGAAATTTTTTCGGTCAACATCGTCTATGTTGGTGACTACCACATGAATATATAAGGTGTGCTGCGAATATATCAATCAAACGAATACCGTCCTAAATTAGGAAATCCCAATTTCAATGTTTTATTTCGGTTCGAACGGAAAGGGTTCAACATCATTCCTCGCCGATTATAAATATTTTCGTCTAGTCGCACATAAGGATCACGTTGGCCTGATGGCCGCCAAGCCTTCTGTGCCCCGCTCCGATGCATTGTCAAAGCCTTCCTGATTTCCCAGAGGCTATATAAACTTCGATTTAAAAACGGATCGAGTCGAGCGACGTGATTTCTCCCAGTGGGACGGAGAAATTTTCACAGAAAAGAAACACATTTTATAATAATCCTCCATAAAAGAGAATTTCCATATTCTTTTCAGATTTCCCATATCTCATCCACATTGCCAAAATCAAGTTATATGACGAATTGATCAAGTGCTGACTATTTCTAATGATATTTGCAACAACTTTTCTGGTCGACTGTATCACTAGATTAAATTTTAAAACAATCTGTGTCCCTTGCAGACTTCCGGATTCAGCACGATGACAGTGTTTTTATATGCGGATGCCTGACAAGCCATAAGTATTTCACAACCCCCAAGGTGGAAGAAATTATTAAATATTCAGCGTATTCTGAGTGAGACATAAAAGGACGAGCACGAAGGGTAATCCGGAAATGTGAGGCGCATTCGGCAGTATCGCCATCTTGAAATATTCATTGCTGTTTTCGTTTCCATTGTAACATTGTAAATATGCCAATATTCGGTATGGATGAAAAAATTTGAATCTCCTCTGAACCTGCAACATAAAACGATTGCTGTTATATATTGAACTTAGTATATAGCTTCCAATGAAAAGGAACCACTCTGAATAATTCGGCTGCTTTAATTTTTCTATAAATTTCCTAAAACAGGTCGTTTTTTCATTGGAGGGGACATTTTTCGTTACATTTTTCGCTCTCCCCTTTCAGCCGCCCTGTAGCAGCTTCCACCCTAAAATTCATTGTTGGAAAATGATCGTTTCATGGTCTTCTTCATTCTCCAATACTTACACAAGGGCTGGATAAATAGCGTTCTGTAATAGTTCTAAACAAATTACAGACTAACATATTTGTATTTTCTTTCTTGTTTGAATTAGAAACAACTACTCCAAGATTCAACGAAATTAACCCTTGAAGAAATTTGGGGCACAAATACGTTCTTGAGTCAACAAGCGAATTCATGGTAACTGATTACATTATTAATAAATAACACAATCACACCAGAGTTGTGAATGACGAAGGAATTAGTATGCTCGCTGTGAGTGAAGTAGCCATAATGGAGAATACACAATCTGTGAGGGGATCGTCTCGACAAAATATCTTGAGTATGAGATTTGTCACAAGTACAAATTCGATCCATATAAAATTATAGTCATACACGAGCTGAATGAATATGATTTCGATCGTCGTTTACAGTTCTGCGAGCGTTTCAGTAAGCGGATCAATAACGTTCAGAATTTGCTCCAAAATATTTCTTTTTCTCACGAATGGATTTGAATGGTGACGTGCATCGCCATAAGTAGGGGATCAGGAGTGACACTTATCTCTATTTCAAGGAGAATCATTCTCAAAGACCTCGAAAACTTAATGTTTGGCCGGAAAACTTGGATGTTGAAAACTATTTGAACATGCTTAAGGATTTGATTGAACCTCTCGTAACAATTATCATCAAGGTGATCCAAATTTATCAGAGCATAACGTTATATACCAACATGAAGGAGCACCGTCTCATTATGTTATTCGTTGGAAAAACTAGGAGAGAAAATGGTTCAAGCATGTCAACAGATAACGCCACAAATTTTGCATAGTGTTATTCAATGATTCAAATCTAGATTGTATCAATGCATGGATGTGAATGCAAGCCACTTCGAACATTCGCGATAGGAATTATTGAAAAACTGATAACTCAATGATATGTTTTATTTCTTAGGGGATTTCCATAAGAATCATAGAAGTCCAAGCCGTGTTACTTTTCAATCAATGACATTTCAAAAAACAGACTGGTATGAAGGATCAGATAACCCTGCAAATGAGATATCACACAACCTCTTTCGCATTATGAAAATTTTCGGGCTAAGGAGGTGGATACGTAAACGTTTAAATGATTAACAGAAATTTTTCTCATTCAACCAAATCGATTTTGATCGAATGTTTCCTCTAACGGAGATCGAAAGAATTCCTGAAAACCTGAAACCTTTCCAGACAGTTCTCGATTTCAATTCGTCATATGTTATTTTATAAATTGGAATATTATGTGGTTATATAGATAATAGAATCACCTCTTCAAAAAGGTATCACATGATCCTTTTCCTTATACAAAAATGTAGGTTAGAAGTGGCCAGAGGTAGGTTAGGTTAGATAGGGAAGAGAACGAAACATGTAACAGAAAATGTCCCCTACAAATCACCTATTTCTGGAAATTTACAGAAAAATCAAACCACGGTGGTTCGCTTTCTTAGGAACGGACAATATATGTTTGGGTTTTCTCTAATTACAGTAAAAAACTTCGGAAGTGATTCCTTAGGTCATTTTAAGAAAAAATTGCCAATGTACAGGTATACAGAGTTGCTTCAGTTCTGAGAGTTGAAGTTTTCGAAAAAAATCGGTATTTTATGAATACAACGAAAATCCTCCAACCGAGTTGAGTGAAATTTGATACAGGTATTTATGTGATAAGGCGCTTATGTAGCCTTAACTAGATTAAAATTATTTAATCCAGTGGCTTTCCTGGTGGCACCACAGCCAATATGTTAGGGAAAAAGTACGCCACTGTCTTTTTTGTAGTTTTCAAATTTTTTTTCCGATTTGAACACTGAAAAGCACACCTTTTTCATCTCTTCCATTTCCTCCATACCTAGTATCACTTTTCGAGGAAAAATAGAAACCAGGCTATTGCATTTCATGAAGGTTGGAAAAATCGATTTCTTTAATATCTTAAATTCATCCATAATCCCAGGTGGTAATTAAATTTGACTCAAACAATTCAATGATGAAAACTATCCATGGACAACGTAATATTAGAAACAAAAATAAACAATTTCGACCTTTAAGTAAATGAGGAAAGAGCACGAATTTTGCTTTATTCGTGCATTTCTATAGTCTTTTTACCCTTTATATTGTATGATGCGTTATGATTTATTACGATATCATTCAATATTTCATCCAGTCTAGTTGATCATATTTATGATAACGGACACAAAAATACGCTGAAAAGTTTGAGCAATACCAAAAGTATGATAACATTCACTGCTCATCGAAAGAATATTGAGCAAGTTTTCATCAGCGACTAAGGATATAGTACCTTAAGAGAGGAAATATCCTGAGTATCGACCTCATCTGCATGGAGATTCATATTAGGAACGATTGATCTGTAATTGCAATGAAATTTGTATTTATGTAATTTGTATACTTGTAAATCTGTGCTTATATATCGCAATAATGACGTCTTAACATAAACGATATGGTTGCCCATTAAGTGGTTCCACGGAAACAGGAGTGGAGCATTTAAGGCTTGTATCAATAGAAACACAAGGATATTGTCCGGGGACACACAATCAAATAATCCTATTAGAATTTCTAATATTCATTCAAGGAATGAAACCATATTAATTATATGTATGACATATTCATTTTGTAAAATCCATTTAAAAATATGAAAGAGAAAAAACACTTTTATCAGTGTTCCACGTTTATTTGTTAATCACCGACCGGTTTTAACGCTTCGGTCATTTTTTTTTGATATTGTATTGATTTTCAGTTAGGACTGCTATGCTGCATAAGCATGAAATCATCAAAATAATTGAAGGTATTCAGATAGAACCGAACGAAAGCAAGCATTTGAAAACGGTCCGTTCCATAGCCACAAAGATGCAAAAAAAATAAAAACTAAAGCAAACAAAAGCAACAGCATAGTAGTCCTTACTGATGACCAATACAATATCAAAATGGAAGATATATTAAAAACATTGAAGATATAGGAAATTACCAACTGACGTAACGCAATCGGCCATCAAAAAAGTCGAAGAAGCAGACTATCTATCGTAGGGGTGCTCAAACTTGAACTGCTGGCGATCTACCTCAATATTTTTAGACTACTTACGATCGACTCTGAGATGCTGCAAGTATGTGTGATGCAGGGTTGTCGTACATACACGATAAACCCGACCTACCTACCTAGGTAGGGTGTAGCGTAGCATATATAGATATTAGCTTTCCGCACAATATACATTATTTTAGTCAAGGTTTGGGTTAGGTTTAGTTAGGTTCTTCTCTATAATATCAATGAAAAAACTCATAGTTATTCAAAATTGCGAGTTTATTGGTTGTTACAAAACAAAAGAGTTACATATGGTGCTAAACTTAACTAAGGAGTGACTTTGGATATTGAAGCGTGACACTGCATGTCCACAGCATACTTTCCATAAGATGGTACGTAACCACTGAGTGAAATCGCAAGCATGATGACATATGATCGTCAGTTAGTCGATTGCGAAATTTTGACTTAATTAGCTTCATTTCAGAAAATGCAGACTCGCACAAGTAAGTTGACCCAAACATTGCCGTCAGTTGAAGGGCGATTTGCCTTAGATTCGGATATTTATCTTCAGATATAAAACACCAGAAATTCGTATTAGATGCTGTAGCTTTGAGATGTATATCTGATATAATATGCACCAACTCATTTTCAACAAAACATGAGTTCATATTAAACTGACTTGCTATTTCAGTAGCTAATTCCTCAATGTTTTTACACGAAAAAGGATAACTCCTTAATGATGCTATATTTGCCAATTTACTAGAATCATAAAAACACATTTCGAATTATCCCAAAATATTTGATAATTCAGCTTCATATGTATCATTCAACGTGATTCAACTGAGTAATCCTTGTTTTCAAAGACGGAAAATGTTTCAGATCCTTTCTTTTCAGTTGATCTATCATAAGTTGCAATTTACTTTTGAATGCTTTTACTGCGCTAATCATCTCAATAATAATTTCTCCTTTACTTTGAAGCTCCAAGTTAATGGTGTTTAAGTGCATTGTGATGTCAGTCAAAAATGCCAAATCAGTCAGCCATTTTTCGTTTTTCAACATCTGAGTGTCATCACCTCTCTGGTCCAGAAAATCTGCTATTTCGGGTAATAATTCTTGAAACCTTTCTAGGAATTTTCATCGACTCAACCACCTGACGTCCGTGTGAAGAACTTAATCAGTGTGTTCAGCTGACTCCCTATCTTCCAACTGCAACTCAAAGAGCCGCCGTTGCAAGCTGCGTGCACGGATGAATTTCACAATTTTTGATGCAAGCCCCATAATTTCCTCTGTGTTTAAAACTTTTGAACACAAAACTTGTTGATGTATAAAGCAATGAAATGAAAAAAATGTAGGGAAATCTTCATTATCTCGACTTAATGCCACAAAACCGTTTTTGTTTCCAGTAATTGCTGGTGCTCCATCAGTTGTAATGCACACTAATTAATATATTGGTAGCTTGTAGTTTCTTACAAAATTGAACAACTGTAAAGTATGTACATCATGTAATAGTTTATCTGCCATGTCCTGACTCATGCATTGTGACAGTCGGACGAGATAAATGAATTTCTCTAATAGCAGAACATGATTTCTGTTTCATTTTTAAAATCTTCAAATAAAGTCTCACCCGCTTCAATAAATGCTTCCTTCACAAGCGATTCATCTTCGAATGGTTTCTTGTGTTTCACTAATATATTAGATACTTTAAATGACGCGATCGTAGCAGCTTTTGATTGTTTGGCTGGACTTGTGAACATGGTTTGTTCTTTTTTCAAACAAAATATCAAATCACGTACCTTTCGTTTTCATAATTCATTCTGTGGCGGAAAATCATTTTCAGAGTTTTTATGAACCCTTTTATAATACCTCTTTAAGTTACCACGCTTAAGTATTGCAGCTGACGCATAACAAATAAGACAAATGCACTTATCCTTCACCATGCAAAAGAAAAATTCTTCCTCCCAATCGTTATTAAAATGATACATTTTAGATTTTTGCGCTGCACTCATTTTGTATCGAAGTAATATTGCCTTCAAGTTACAATTCAGAATTACTCCAATTCCTGCAGGCGCAACATTTATAACGGCGTGAACGAAAGTCTCCAATGTTCCCGTCAAACGCGCCTCCCGAAATTCTATAAAAGCGGCAAGAATAAAAAACGAGGCTTTTCTTTGACCAGCATCGCGCGTTCCTTTGCTAAAGCCGCCTTAGGCCGCTAGCAGAGCGTTAATTTATTACGTAATAAAATTTTGTAGTTTAGTTACCTACTTATTGAAAAATTTTTCTTCTCGAGATCTACTGAAAAAGCACCCGAGATCAACTGATGGATCACGATCGACCGTTTGAGCACCCCTGATCTAGCGCATACAGCTTGGGAAAAACGTAGACTCTTACCGATGAACCCTCAATCATCAAAAATGTATGCACTGATCAAGCTAAATGAAGAAGAAAAATCTGCTAGGCGTGTAGAATCCGACATCAACACTACTTGGGTAACTTGGCCAAATTTCCAAACCATAAGTTTATAGAACTCACGAACTTTCGCTCACAACATACCACTTTAAATTCCAACGACCTTATACAAAAACTCTCCTCACGTAAAACCAATCATAACTTGTTTTCTTCAATGTAAAAAATATGTACCAAAACATTCCAACAGATGAATCCTTTAGTTTCAGATATTTTCACAAAAACGCATTTCCACATATCTCCTTCGAATTTTTCAACATAATAAAAACATGTTTAGATCAAAATTATTTCCAGTTTTGAAATAAATTGAACAAGAATCAGGACTTGCTATGGGACCTACACTTATCCCCTATTGTCAGATATATTCTTGCACATCTCAAAAAAGACATCAATACTGAACAGTGCTCTGGCCAAAAAACATATCATGTTCTGTTATCGGTACGTTGATGATATTTTGGTTGGTTTTCCTTACTGAAATAGACAATTAGGTACATTTTCGAACTTCCTCTACGAAGACTTAATTATAACAAACACAACCAATATCCTAACTTATAATAATAATCGTTCACAGACTCATATATCATTAGACAAAAAATCCCAGATATTTAAGCACATTCAATCAACAAATCGCACAATAGTTTTAGACTATCTCTATCTCAATCTTCCACAAATGCAATAAAGAAAGAAGAATGAATTTATTTGGAAAGTTTGGAATTAATAAACTCAGCAAAACCCCACATTATATACTCTCGATAGCCAACTGGAAATCAATAACCTCCCCCCTACTTAACATTTAAGGAAAAAATATATGTTTTAATCATCTTTGTGAGTATTCAACAATTGAAAATGACCGAAGGGCAAAACCGGTCGTGTATTAACAAATAAACGTGGTATTTTTTCTCTCACATTTTGTCAAAACCATAATCATCAGAACTATAGTTAATTCAAAAAAAGATTTGGTAGCAGGATAAAATTATAAGCTACGCCGTTCTGTTTGAGTGTTTTTTTGATTATCATTACCGAATTTATCAAAAAGTATTTCCTCCAAATTTAAATCGAACACATGCTGTAAACGGTCACGAAATTACCCACTAAATGTGCACGAATCAATCAAATCCCATAAATATAAATCCGTAGGGAATTAAATCGACCAAATAGCTGTCAAATGAAGTAAATTGGGCATGAGTAACACATCACATATAGATACACGCAGACCGGGAATGGCCTTAATGGGCTAATTTATCGCATCAGTATAGTGGGTGGATGCGAAAATCTGACCGCATCTGTCATCCCCTGTTATTGGCAATTGTTTAGTTCACAACGCGAATTCCGAACGGCATTTCTTTTGGTAAAGGTGCAGATTTTAAACAATGGAGGTGAATGTCTCATTCCTATATTGTTGATGGCAATTACAGAGACGATTAGTGAAGGGGTGTTAAAGAGACGACCTTCAAAGATTTTACTATTGAACTTATAGTACACAATGATATGAAATACATATAGGGTGCGACAACGAAAACGAAACGGACTCAATTTACATACAATAGGTGGAAGATGGTCCCACTTCTGTCGGTGTAATACTACCACATCATGCTATAGGCTCCGTGAGTTGGTCATTTGTGATTAAGTATCGGATGCTTAGCACTCCCAGTATAGAGTGAGAAGAGTTTTTCAGATAAAACATGAGTAGCTTTCTTGGGACAATATCATCTGGGGGGTAAACTTGTTCCCCAGTCGGATCTTTGGAGGGAACTGGCTCGGGGGGCTCATGATGGCAATACGACTAACAACGGTCCTCAGGCGGACCCATGAATTCACCTAGAATTTGATGAGAGAAGCCAATTCGTTACTGAGTTTTGTATCATAAGAGGTCTAGGATACACTAACATGAATATGAGTGCAGTACACCATCACTTCCAAGACCAACAACAAACAGCACCTATTTGTGTTTTGAGTTGCATTCAAGGCTTTGATGTAAAGGAGACCTTTGTGTTTTTGCCAGATCGGATGTAGCATTCCAAAGAGAGGATACGTTGGAGAGTAATGTTTTCGACCTGGTATTGATGAAAATCTGTTCATATAACAAAATCATGTTTCTCAGTTATCTATATGGATCTTCTAAAGATACCAACAACCCTAGATTGTTTCAGTACCTAGTCAACACTCAACTTAACTTGACTCAAGTTCGATGAGCCAACAAGAATACATGTCAATACAACCGATTTTCCTAATACTCTCGATCTCTTCCTTGTTTCCGATCCAGATGATTTCTGTTTACAGGTCTCAGCACCCTTAGGCAACTCCGATCAAAACCTGCTACTGGTAACTTCGTACAGCCTCGTTATGAAGATCCAACACCTTCCTGGAAGGTAAAGCATCACAACCGAGCCAACTTGGAAAAGCTGCAGATCCTGACATCAATGTCTGCAATGAGTCTGTCATTGAAGTTATTCTTGATCTCTACATTCCAAACTTCACGAAAAAAACATCCGCACAAATGCCTTGGTTCACTAAAAACAGGCAATAAGCTGTCACAATTAAAAACAGAGCGTATAAGAAAAATCCAACAGATTAAACTAAAGCTGAATATGAGCGTTTCAGGAACATTTCTAACTTGTTTAATTGTTTAAGCGAAAATCGACTTCAATGAAAGAATTGAGACTCTTGGAACAGACCAATGGAACTGGTCAGTTTTAGTCTATGGGGAAGGAGTTAGCAACAATTTTTACAAGTCATCCTTCCTTTTCTTGATTAGAGATGGCGGTTCGATCGCATCATCACCAGGCAGATTTTTTCAAAAATGATCTCGCAAAATTCTGTTTTAGATACATCAAACGCAAGGCCATCGAGCATCCCACATGTTCAATCGTATATGTCTGAAGTAAAGTGCGTGCGGTAAGTCGCGTTCTTAAACAGCAGTGGGTCTTGATGAAATACCACCAACTGTTTTGAAGAAATGATCTGCAGAGTTATCACCAACTCTTAACCATCTGTCTCAGATTTCGTATGAGAGCCAGACGTTTCCGGAGTGAAAGCTGCGAGAGTACAGCCGACTCCAATGAAAGGGAAGAATAGCCTACCGATAAATTATTGTCCAATCGCATTGTTGCCCATTATGTCGAAAGTCATAGACAACGATCAACTGGTGACCTCAAGTTACGCATTTATAGACATCAACAATCGAAAAGCATGGCCGTTGCTCTTGATATCTCAAAGGCCTACCACAGGGTTTGGCGTGCAGCCTTGATGAATAAACTAAGACTTTCCGAAAAATTGCATGGTTGGTTTCCTCTTCAGTACATCGATTAATGCTGGAGTACCCCAGGGCCCCATACTACTGCCAACTTTTTTTCTGTTGCAGATTGATGATCTGCTCAACTCAATCAAAAACAGAATATTTGGGTATGCGGTCGTCTGTACCCTGGTGTCCTCATTTTCTAGTCAGCGTTCTATAACTGCTGAGGAGTCGCTCCGACAAAGATACCAACAGAGCATGCCAATGAATTCAGATTTGGAAAGATATTAGAGTGGGCCAGTTGAATTTGGTCAATTTCAGCGTGAACACGATGCGATCAACAACGTTATTCAGAAAATTCACTACTGGAGAACCTCTTCTAATCATGCAAGAACATTGAATTTCCTCAGAGAGTCACAGTCAACACTGGAGTTTGCTGGCATGACCATGTGTTAGTTTTCAGGGCTAAGTAGTATTTCACATTAAAATAGCTAATGATTTGATACAAATCAAAGGTGCGACCGGGTCTGGAATACTATCCCCATGTGTGGGCTCCGCACCTAAACGTTCATTACATCTATTGGATAATGTCCAGACGAGAGCAGTGCGCCTCATCGACCACCCGGAGATCACACGTGATCTCCAGCTTCTCGCTCAGAAGCGGCAGGTTGCTGATGTTTATCTTCATGGTAATGGTTCTGAAAAACTAAGAGGCTTGGTTCCAGAGAGAATCCAGTTTCGAAGAAAAACAAGACTCGCGAAAAACGCTCATCAGCGGACGGTCCAACAAGCTATGCCACGTAACCCTATATGAAATTCTTTTATTTACAGGCCTAGTCTGCTGTGGATATCGCTTCCATCGAACATCTCTCCGATATATATATATATATATATATATATATATATATATATATATATATATATATATATATATATATATATATATATATGAAAAGAGAGGATTTACAAAAATTCGAATAATTGTATTTACAATAAATGTTATATCTATAATTTTGGTGTGTGTCAGAAAAAACAGAAGTGTGAGCTCAGGAAATGTAACAGGGGAACCATACTATCTTTCATATGATTTAATAAACGAGTGAAAAAACCTGAGGAAAAAACTCGTTTCCCTGTGGCTATTGCACTAGCAATAGCTTATCTGTTTATGTTGTATTAGTATCGTGTGTACATAAAGAGTACCAAAGATTTTTCTGCTTAGCCGCTTCATTCTCTCTTGCACTCCATGATTTCCAGACAAAGACAAGGGTGAAAGGAAGGGGGTTTGGGACAGGAATCTGTAACAATGGAAAAAGAAAACCAGCAGAAAAATATTTCAACAATCATACCTCTTATATGTCTAAACAAATCTAAGAAAAGATTTTACATAGCAAGCAAGGCCATAAAAAGGACTAAGGAGATAATCAAAAAGTACATAACCTGCGATATTTCCTCTTTCGCGGAGATGTTCTTCCATCGCAGTGTGAGTCTCCTGAAACATAATCACTTCCTTGTTCTTGCTTGCCAATTTTGAAGTATAATCGCAAAAAAACCCTTCAATATTCAAACTCAACAAAACAATTCCCTCTCTGTTTGACCGACAGATCCCCGATGGCCAGGTTCAGTCTTCCAAGTGATGCCGATCATGATCTAAAGATGTTTTAGAATCATTATGGACCCAATAATTTGAGTTGATATCGACCATATATTATTTTTTCGTGGATACTGTTTAATTTTTCTATCTCTCCGATAATTTACAATTTGGCCCTCTTCAAGAAACGAGTGAACACACACATTGAATCAGAAGGGGGTTTAGTGGCCATCGCTTGCGCTTGGTTGTTCAAATATCATTTCATTAAATCGAAGGTAATTGTGCTGAATGCATAACTCCGGGAAAATTTCGTAAATTCGCATTGTATCAAAGGGTTAATATGTTCTGGTTTTAAAATATCAGTACTCTAATTTTTGGGTTATTTCAATTGAATTTTGGATTGTATTTTTAGGGGTGAAGTTTGTGGTTCTTTTGAATATCATATTTAATTCTTTTTCTATTTTGTAAGTGGGACTTTTAACAAATGAAACAACTGGGCCAATCGGAGCATTTTCTTTGTGGGTGTTTTTCAGACCATATAGTTGGGGCGGGCTTAGATTATGTTTGTATAATAATAAATAGACTGGGTCAAAATATTTGATATTACATCTGATATATTGCTTTTTAGTGATTTCTGAATTGTAGCTGAGGGATCATTAGAAATTTCCACCAATTGTTATTTTTACAAAATTATCAGCAAATAATAGTAGCGGCAAAATCCCTACAATCTATTTACAATGAAGGGGAAAATAGGATAGGTTAGGTTAGAAAATAACCCGAAGGCTTCGGGAGCATTCGACTATATCACGTGATTGCAGCTAGCCGGCTTATTAGAGCGCGACAAAGACACGTTAGTGTCCTTGTCGTTATGACATGTATCAGCAATTTACTAGTTCGGCATCAGCTAAACTTAGTTTTCTTTTCAGAGCCAAGCGATACTTTACGTCATCTCAGCTGTTGCTTCTATATAAGATGCAAATCCGAACTGCTTTGGAATATTGTTCCCATGTATGGGGATCTGCGCCCAAAAATTCGTTGCAGATGTTGGATCGTGTGCAAAAACGGGCTGTGCTCCTCATCGACCACCCGGAGATCCCCGCGATCTCCAACCGTTGGCTCTCAGAAGACAAGTTGCTGACCTTTCTCTGTTTTATAGATACTTCTACGGAAGATGCTCCAAGGAGCTGAAAGACCTTGTTCCGGAAAAACTCATGTTTTGCCACAACACTAGGCTGGCAAGGAGTTCTCATGATATGGCGGTACATTTAACGACCCCTCGAACCTCTCTCTATAAGAATTCCTTCGTTTACAGGGCCGGTGAGCTGTGGAGCTCGCTTCCGTCCAACATCTTCCCAACATCCTACAATTTGACCCACTTCAAGAAGCGAGTAAACAGACAGCTCAATTCTTCCCAGGCGCCTACTCATGTGGTGTTACAGATTCGCCTATTCCTAGGAAGCGCGCATAAAAAAAATAAAAAAGTGATAAATCTCATAACCAAAGTAAGTACCTTTTCTTTCCTTATTTGGGGGGAGTTAATGCCTATTATATTCTTAGCTTTATAACATTTATTATAGCAACTTATATTTTGTTTTAATTTCATTATGTTATGTCTACTATTACCCCGCTGTGGCTATTATTAACCCTTGTAAGATTACTTTTCAATTTATATGCATCGAACTAGGAAGCGGGCTACTACTAAAAAGGCCAACTCTACGTTGGATGCTTTAGAATCAGCAATAGAAACAATACGAAAGGAAGGAATATCAATTATTAAGGCGACACAGCAATACCAAATATCATATAGCACCCTGAAGAAACGCTAGAGATTAGCTAATAATAATGACATTAATTAGTGTCGTTCTACGCTTATTGGATGAAAACCGATGTGCATTAGTGAACAAGAGCAAATAATTGCTCACCATATACAAGATATGTCTAATAGTTTCATGGTTTTACAAGCTTACAACTCTGTGAGATCTGTTATAATATAGCTGTTAAATAATTTCAACAGAAACATTTCAAATTGATGTGGATATTATAAGGTTTGATGGTTATGCAGTATGATATAATGAAGGCAAAGCGAATAAAAATGATGGAGTGATTGTACTGGCCAGGGAGAACTCGGGTTTGAATGTCGAATCATTGAAATAAGCGACCACATTAACCTTCTTGAGGTAGATATCAATCATTGTAATGAGTCAATTTCTATAACAGCTGCTTATCGTTTGCATGGGTCATGTCTGTTCATTTTTTCCAACATTTTGAGAAATCATTTTCAGAACAGAAATAATTGCAACTACCAATATCAATTGTTGATGGGTGATATAAATATCAATATACTGGATGAAACGACTGATTATGTACAATATTATTTGAATACAATGAATGAGTTAGGGTTCAATTCACATATCAATGCTTATACACGGGTTGATAAAAATTCTCAAACATGCATAGACCATATATTTCCCAAGTCCAAGAAGAAAAACGATGACATTCATTCCACTGTCTTGGAGGTACATCTAACTGATCATTATACAATAGTAGCTCGTTTGCCTGCGGCTAAGGTTGGAACCGTTGTCAAAAAATTATCGAAGGAAGTTAGAGATTATGAGGGTCTTAAAACCTATTTTATTTCGCTCGACTGGGATTCCATGTAAGAGTGTAAGGATGTTGATGAGACTTTCGTACTGTTTGTTGAGATTCTCAAAAACGTTGTTAATCAATTCACAAAGAAGGTACCGGTAAGGGCGAGCAATAAAAATCATAACTACTGAAGAACTGGGTAGGTTGATTAAATCAAAAAACGAAATGTATAGGAGGTTGAAGAAGGATCCTCATAATGGAACTTTGGAAGATGAATATGAAAATTTCAGAATCGTGTTGTTAATCTCATTAAAACTTAATTACTTAATCATTACAGATCACGTTTTGAGGAACAAAATAAATCCCCTGAAGCGTTGTAGCACTGGCTTGGTGATGTTACAAATTCAAAGAAATGTAAAACTTGTGCAATTGAAAAAATTGAAGGCGAAAACTCGAAATTTGTTTACACAGAGAAGGAAATTGCTGATATTTTCAACAATCATTGTTCGACAGTTGAAAAAAATCTGACGCCAAAAATGTAGCCCCTTCAATGACACATATTCCTGCAAACTCAATATTTTTTAGTCCCTCCATAAAAGTATAAATGTCTCGTTATATTGACGAGCTGAAGCTGAAGACTGCGCCTGGCTATGATTTAATTACAGCTAAAACATTACATGAAATCAGGAACCAATTAGTTGATCCCCTTACAAAGTTGGTTAGTAAAAGCTTGGAATCAAGAATATTCCCCAGTTGTCTCAAAATTGGTATTATTAAACCTCTGTTAAAGGAAGGGGAAAAAAAGAAAGTTATAAACTATAACTAATCTGAGAAAAATTCTGGAGAAAGCCATTAAAAGTAGAATATTGACATTTTTTGATCACTTGAATCTTTTATCGAAAAAACAATTCGGTTTTAGGAAAAACAAGTCAGCTCAGGATGCCTTGAGTTGTTTGTCAGAAAAGTTCTATAAAGCCTTCGACGAATCAGATCCATGCCTATGTGTCTTTGTCGATCTTTCCAAGGCATTCCACACTGTGAGTCATAAGTTGCTGCTTGATAAACTTTCTAGGTACGGATTTAGTGGAAACTTAATGCAGAGTTATTTGACGGGACGTAAACAAGGGGTACAAATTGGTGATTCCTTAAGCGAGTTTCGTGTTGTAGAGTGTGGTGTACCACAAGGAACCGTGATGGGTCCTGTTTTATTTGCTATTTATGTTAATGACTTATTGGAGGGACAGGTCGATTCTTGAGATATCTTGAGCTACGAAGATGATACGGCGATATTTTACAGGGCAGAAAGCTGGGCGGCTTCAAAGATAAAAGCGGAAGGGATATTAAAAAAAGTTAAGGAGTGGTTCGATTACAACCTACTTACAAATTCATCTGTTTTTCCAGTTACGAAGTGAACCGACCAGCCTTCGCAACTCTCAACATCGAAGAAGATGATAATATACATTCTGTTGATTCAATTAGGTACCTTGGGATTACTGTGGATAAACACCTACGCTGGGACATTCATGTTTCACACGTTGTGAGGAAGATTAGGCGGTTGCTTTCTAAATTCAGGTATTTGTCATTTTTTTAAGATTTTCACAGTTCAGCACTTTGTATTTTGCATTGGTTCAGTCTCATATCTCATATGGAATAGTAGCGTGGGGTGGAGTCCTAGATGTACACTTGCACAATCTGGTGATTATTCAGAAGTGGGGTTAAGAATTATTCTACACAAAAAAAATTACTTTTTCTAGTGCTGGGACAATGAGACAAGCTGGGGTGTTAATTGTGAGACAGTTATATTTTTATTCAATTCTAACGCATCATTGAAACAGTAATTCTGTTTCTTGAACATGCCTACAACACAAGGTATAAAATGTTGACTACAAGGAAGGAAAAAAAGACTGAAGATGTTGGCCAAAGAACGCATGAGAATATATATTAAAGGCTTTATGACCTGTTGCCAAGGAGATTTAGGTCAATTAAAAATTTTTTCGTATTCAAAAAACTAATTTCGGGTTGGCTGCTGGCACTTCCATGTTCTCAGGTCAATGCTGTCTATGATGGAAAGACATATTTGCCGATAAAAAACTAACTGTCCAAATTGGAAAACCATTTTTGTGACATCCACTCTCTCATAAAAGTACTGAGTACTTCAGAGGGAAAAAAACACTGCCTCCTTTGTTTGCTCTGTCTTCGGATACTTTTAGTTCAATTTTTTATTTGGGAATTTGTATTTTCAGAGCATAATAAAGGTTCTATTAATATAACATCAAAAATCGATTGAATAATGCTGACAAATAATTTCTGGAAAAGATTCGTTTTTTGGCTTTATGAATAGACACCCGGAACTCAGTATTAGGAAACCAGTAGCAACAAGTAATAATAGAATTGTGGTAATTAATAAAATTGAAGTCATCTATATTTTCAATAATCTTGAATCATTTATGATACAATTTAATTAGGGACCACAAAGTATATTAAATATAGAGCAAACAGGGTTTTCTTCAGTTTGGAATCAGACAGTCCTATAGCTCTCCTAGAGAGGAAGCGTTTTGGAGCGGTAACTTCATAGGAGAGAGGCAAAGAAGTGAATGCGCTTTGTAATATGAATGTCACGGCATTTATGTGCCTCCCAGCCAAGGCACTCTCCACAGCTGGAACGAGATGGACTTCCTGGAATTATGTATAATTGTACCAAGAATGAATGGACAAATGGACAAATATTCCTCACATGGCTCTTACATTTTATAAAATATACTAAGCCTACTGCAGAAATACATATCCTTCTATTATGGCTAACCATAATAGTTACGCTTCACTAGAAGCATATGAGCTAGCCGAAAAGAATTATATAACTATGTTAAGTAATGTGGAGGACATTCGTCACATTGGTTACAACCATTAGATGTGCTTTTTTCGTCTATTTATGACTGCTTATAGGATTCGACAGACATAACATCAAAAAATATGGTCAAGATTACTCCATATGGAAAAGCTGGACTATTCAATAAACCGTACACAAAGATAGCATCTTCAGATAAGGGAACCATATGTCACATAGGTTACAACCCTCAGATGTGAGTTTTTCAGTCCACTTACGACTGCTTATAGGAGGGAATGCGACATAAATGTGCAGGTGGACCAAATTCGATGTTTTAGTACGGCAGGTGAATCGATAAACAAATTATATCATGAATTCGAAAGCATTTCCATCATTTACATTGCAGAAGTTGCAACGCCTGGCAACACTTTCGCGTGCGTTTTCTATATGAATGTTACTCGCATTCTCCCAACAAATCCTCAAATTTTGTTTGAGTTCATCTATATTATTCGTTTTTTCACTATACAATAAATTGTCACCATGATCCTAGAAGACGAAATCTAGGGGAGTCACATCTGGAGAACGGGCTAGCCATTCCACAGGTCCCCCAGTTCCTTAGTTCCTATCCACTGATCACCGAAATTCTAGTCCAGCAGTTGGCATACGGTTCGTTTGTCTTATCGCGGTGCATCGTCATGCTGAAAATATATATTTCCTCTTTGCCCTATTGGCAATTTATCTAAATATTCTTCCACTATATCCTTATCTATAATATGATAGTAAATTTTGCCGTTAAGGATGTCGTCAAAAATAGTGTATACTACAACGATTATTCAACAGAGCGCTCCTCACATTGAAACCGTTCGTCCTTGCTGTTGAATATTCAACTTTGGATGATGTTCATTGTGCCTACTGAAATTCAGTCACTTGTCACTCCATCACTTCATATAACGCGTCGATAAAATACTGGGTTTTCTTCCGTTTTCTAAAGGTATCAGTGACTGAAATTGCGTCGTTGGTTATAACTAGGCTGGCGGAATTGCTATTTTCTCATCCTGTAAGGTCTGACTTTATTCTCCTTGAGAATTCTGGGGGACCTTGACTGGGAAATGCCATTTGACGGCTTGAAATTTCAGGATGGGCTGCAACTGCTTCTAAAACAACTGCCCTCAATTTCATGTTTTGCTCCGTTGTGCTTTGAAAGAACCTCCAGCAATCAAATGGCCCTTTAGTCTTCTGAAGACTTATGCGGCTTTCTCGTCTCAAAGAATCTATTGGAATAAGTTTCTTCCGCAGCATCCGAATCATACCTATATATATATATATATATATATATATATATATATATATATATATATATATATATATATATATATATATATATATATATATATATATATATATATATATATATATATATATATATATATATATATATATATATATATATATATATATATATATATATATCATTCAACATCTCATATTTTTCGTAATTCCGGCATTGAACTGCCATAAGGATTGAGTTATAAGTAGAAATTTTCGAAGCAGATAGGGAAGAACGACATAAACTTATGACATAAATAATTGTTTTCACAGAATCAATGATATTGATTGAATATTACAATTGTTTTAAACACAGAATTGAATGAATTCATATCAATGAGATTGAATATTTAAAATAGTTCTATAAAAGAAAGGAAATCTATGTTCTATGAGTTCTTAACTCAGAAATGAATGAATGGGATTTTTGAGGTTGATTTTGAAGGAATTGATGAGGCATGTGATATATATTTGGAAAGAAAAAAGATAATCATCTCTATTGATACCAAAATCATCTACAGTTCGTATTTGAAAAAACACAAATTTGCTTCATAACTCAGAAACCGATTGGCAAAAAATTTTTGGAATACGTTACTCCATTCTACTCAAAAAAAGTGCCTCCAGATTGTGAAAATATTTTTTGCCTAACTTCAAAGGGATTCGAGATACCGTCACATGTTGAAATCCCGAAAAATCTAGAATTCCGGAATAACTCGAAAACCAAAATTGATAGCTGAAATCCGTTTTTCACCAACGAGTTTTTCTCGAATATCAAGCTCGAGAGAGGGGATGATCATTCTACTTTATCTACAATGTATCACATGCCTCATTAATTTCTTCAAAATCAACCTCTTTCATTAAAAAATCCACTGGGAATGTCTTATATATTCACAATTCTATGGTTTTTCTATGTACGTCAAAAATCCCATTAATTCATTGCTTGTTTGTTTGTTATTCCTTTAACGTGCTCTATTTCTGGGAGACCTTGACTTGGAAATGCCATTTGACGGCTTGAAATTTCAGGATGGGCCGCAACTGCTCCTAAAACAGCTGCCCTCAATTTTATGTTTTGTTCCGTTGTGCTTAGAAAGAACCTCCAGCAATTAAATTGTCCATCAGTCTTTTGAAAGTAGACTTATGCGGCTGTCTTATCTCAAGGAATCTATTGAAATAAGATTCTTCCGCAGCATCCGAATCATACCAATTCTGTATATATCATTCCAACATCTCTTATTTTTCGTAATTCCGGAATTGAAGTGCCATAACGATTGAGTTATAAGCAGAAATTTTTGAAGCCGATAGAGAAGAACGACATAAACTTATGACATTGAATCATTTCTATGATTGAATTGTTCACAGAATTAAAATTTTTTTGCCTATCGGTTTCTGAGTTATGAAGCAAATTTGAGTTTCTTCAAATACGAACTGTAGATGATTTTGGTATCAGTAGAGATGATTATCTTTTTTCTTTCCGAATATATATCACATACTTCATTAATTCCTTCAATATCAACCTCAAAAATCCCATTCATTCATTTCTGAGTTAAGAACTCATAGAACATAGATTTCCTTCTTTTTAGCACTATTTTAAATATTCAATCTTATTGATGTGAATTCATTCAATTCTGAGTTTGAAACAATTGTAATATTCAATCAATATCATTAATTCTGTGAAACAATTATTTATGTCATAAGTTTATGTCGTTCTTCTCTATCTGCTTCAAAAATTTCTACTTATAACTCAATCCTTATGGCAGTTCAATTCTGGAATTACGTAAAATATGAGATGTTGGAATGATATATACAGAATGGGTATGATTCGGATGCTGCGGAAGAATCTTATTCCAACAGATTCCTTGAGATAAGACAGCCGCATGAGTCTTCAAAAGGCTAAAGGGCAATTTGATTCCTGGAGGTTCTTTCTTAACATAAGGGAGCAAAATATATGGAATTGAGGGCAGTTGTTTTAGGAGCAGTTGCATCCTGAAATTTCAAGGAGAATAAATTCAGACCTTATAGGATGAAAAAATATCAATTCCGCCAGCCACTCATAACCAACGACGCAATTTCAGTCACTGTTACCTTTAGAAAACGGAAGAAAACCCAGAATTTTATCAACGCGTTATATGAAGTGATGGAGTGACAAGTGACTGAATTTTCAGTAGGCACAATGAACACTGTTGGTCCTCATCCAAAGTTGAATAATCAACACAAAGGGCTTACGGTTTCAATGCGAGGAGCGCTTTGTTAAATAATAGTCGTAGTATAAACTATTTTTGACGACAACCTTAATGGCAAAATTTACTATCATATAATAGATGAGAATGTAATGGAAGAATATTTAGATGAATGGCCAATAGGGCAAAGAAGAAATATATATTTTCAGCATGTCGATGCAGCACGATAACAGAAATGAACCGTATGCCAACTGCTGAACTAGAATTTCGGGGATCAGTGGATAGGAACTAAGGAACTGGAGGACCTGTGGAATGGCTAGCCTGTTTCCCTGATGTAACTCCCCTAGATTTCGTCTTCTATGGGCATGTTGAGAAATTGTTGTATAAAGAAAATACGAATAATATAGATGAACTCAAAGAAAATGTGAGGATTTGTTTGGAGAATGCGAGTAACATTCATATAAAAAACGCATGCAGTAGTGTTGCCAGGCGTTGCAACTTCTACACTGTAAATGATGGACATGCTTTCGAATTCATGCTATAATTTGTTTATCGATTAACTTTATTGTGTATATAGTTATTACCTCATGTCAAAACATATTCTTCACTGCCTTCCACAAGTTTTGCATCTTAATAAAAAGTTTAAGTCATCGTCCACAAATATTAACAATATCAACAAAAAATAACATAACCAAACAACATTCAGGTTTTGACTTGCACTCTCATGAAAAAGGTTTTCGAGGGGAAAAAGGAAGGAAATGAAAAGAAAACAATGAGAATATTTCGAAAAGTAATCAAATTATTAAATCCGCATCAAAGAATAAATGTTCTCAAAACAAAGGGCTACCAAAGATGTATTCCAAGATAGCACAACAGAAGAATCATCAATCTATAAAAGCAAAATATGTGAGAATTATTCTGAATATTCGGAAGAAACAAAAGGAAGCATGATCTGCTTGTTTTTTTGTTAAATATAAAGAATAATGGTACCGTTGGACAGCTTGTGGCAAATTAGCTCATTCTGAATGGTTGAGATAATACTAAAAATTTAATTTGCAATTTCATTTAGATCCTTAAGATTATTTGCGTTTTATTTACCTTTTGAGAATGTTCCTTTTGATATTTTTTATATTTAATCAATGACTTCATAGTTTTAAGTCTTGTTCTATGTTTAAAAGGAGTTTAATTTAATACCATATGATGGCTCTCATTGCACATATGAAGTTTTCTTGGCTTTTTACCCTATATATAGGGCAATTAGACCTAAGGTAAGCTTTATGAAAAAATTGATTTGAACAAATATTTAAGTTCTTTTCAATTAGTTAACGATAGAAAAGAATTAACAATAAGTCAAAACAATTGTTTTTTTTTTACTTATACATTGTTTGGGAGAGTTTTTCCTGTTGAATAAAAAGAATTGCAATTGTGATGAAACAATAAATAGTTTGGAATATTGTTGTAATTTTTGAAGAGAGCTTGAAGACATTACAACAAAACCTACTTTCCTAATCGTCTAAAATCTCTAGGTAAGTAAATTTACTGATTAATGCATGCAAGCGCAAACTATCATCGAAAGGAAAATTCATTTTTCCCTTTTTTCAATAATCTTGAAAACAGCCAAAATATTCAAGGTGGCTCGTGTGAAATTAAAAATGATTTTTTGCGAAAAAGATTCATAAAAATTACTTTAGTCATATACCTCTATAAAGAGGCTTCGAAAAGATTTCAAATGAGATATCGCTCCACCCAATTCCTATTCGACTTTGGGGGGTTGAAGGTATTAGATAGTTGCTTCTTGGAGCCCAAACTTATAAATAATTGGACATGCTTCAGTAATTTTTTTCTATCATTACGGGATAAATAATATACAGCTGGTTCGTTTTAGATTAAACACTAACTTAATAACACATCATTTTTTTCAAAACAACTTGTGATGATCCTTTTATGAATAAAGATTGGTAAATATTGAACAAAATTTTAAATACTATGCTAGACTTCACTTTTCCATTGCGACCCACAGAAATATATGAAAATGCTCTGATAATGTCTTAAAACCCTGTTTTGAGATTTTCAATCTGATTTATATTTTAAAATTGGCCTGAGTCAAAAAAGTTATTTACTATGACAGATATCATTTTATCTAACCTAACCTCCTCAATTCCCGTGTCCTAAATATACGACATGAAAACCTCTAAATTTAGTTTCTCTCAATATATCGTAATAATAATAAGTTCATTAGTTTCCTACTAGAGTGCGCTACATGTAAAACTCAAGAATATCATATTTTCAATATGTTTTTGTTTACAAAATTTTAATTTCTGTAGATTCTTCAAAGTGTGAACATCATGGCTCAAAATGCACATATGAAGTTTTCCTGGCTTTTTACCCGATATATAGGGTAATTAGACATAAGGAAAGCTTTATAAAAAAAAGTAATTTGAAACAAAAAGGGCATTTTATATTTTTTTAATTAGTTAACGATAGACAAATAATTAAGAGATTGAGTCCAAAAAAAGTAAACGACTGTAATTTAAACAGGTATTGCTTTTTATTTTTCTTCACATGGCTCCCATTCCCCACTTTTCCCTAATCGTTCATCTTGATTTCGTAACATTACAAATATCATGTAAAAGTAGTCCTTTAATTTACCTCTCACTGAAAAGTATTTTCTTCTACATCATACTGAATTCGCATAAATTCAACGTTGTTTAGATTACCCATATGGATATTTCAAAGTAGAGTTTGAAACCAAAATTTTTTCTTATCCTTTCAGTTCAGGCCGATCATCTGGCTCGTAAAACGGTCACGGCAATAAGGCAAATATCACGAACATCGAAAACTTGTAAAAATAAACAATCCCACAAACGTTCAGCACAGGCGAATAACTAAAGGAAAATCATAAATTCATAAAAGTAGTTCAACGAACCTGATTCTATTAAGCAGTTTTATAGATTTATAAGGGGACGGCTATAAAGTGATCAACTTTCCGACGGCTACCGTACCCTTAAAATTTGTCTCGGAGAGACGGTCCGTTTGAGACGAAACATTACCACTTCCAAAACCTTTCTGACCGAATTGGCGGAACGAATTCGATGGAATCTTTGAATTTCGTTAGAAACATAAATGTACAAAGAGTGCGAATAGATCACGAGTATTTATTCCTAAAATTTTAAATCAAACGAAATATTGCATTCTGTTAGATACGCCTTTATAAATTATCAATTCATCAATTTTTAGTTTCTGAAAAATTTGAGAACTAATTTTGTGCCAGCTACGTAAGTACCAACTTATGTTTATCAAATGCTGGAATCACTTTAAGCACATCAAAAAATTTTAAGAAGCTTTGAAGCGTTTGCTCTTACGTCAACATCTAACGGTAATGTAGAATACGAGGTGTGTGAATAAAGTAATAAGACCAATTTTTTTTCAGTATTTATTCTTATTAAAATACAATTTAATATTGTCTCTTTCAAAATAACCTCTACAAAAACAAACACAGCGCTGGAGACAGTCCTTCAAATCCTCATAGCATTGCTAGAACTCGGATACTGGAATATCCTTCAGCTGGTCGGTTGCAGCTGTTTGGATGTTTTCAAGTGTCCCAAATTGAGTTTATTTGAGGTGATTTTTAATTTTCGAATACACAAAAAAGTAACAAGGACTTAAGTCTGAAGAATAAAAAGGCTGAGGACCCAGAGGAATATTTCTTCTAGCTAAAAACTCCATTATTCAGATTGCAGTGTCTCATGGTGCATTGTCGTGAGGCAACAACCATTGCTCGATCTGATTCAATTTCAACAGTTTGTGTGGGCTAAGTCGGTAACAGCCTATGATTTTCAAATGCTGGATTCACATTGAGCGCATTAAGAAATTATCGGATGCTTTGAAGCAGTTGGTCGTGCATCAATATATGATGGAAATGTAATCTACAGTGACATTAATAATGTACAAGTACCTCTGGAAACCTGCTGTATTACCGATAATACTTCAATGACTTCAAAGATCAACGCGTGAAGTAGTCTATGTAACTAATTCTGATAAATCATTTTGAATAATTCTTCATAATGTGTACGTAGTTTTCAGTAATATATTTTTTCACAGATAGAGTTTGCCAACTTATTAATTCTGTACCATATAATGTTAAAATGTAATACATATTTTGGTAGAAAATTTTCTACGCTATTGTTTGATACAAAGTTTGCAGTATATTTTCAATGTTGATAAAAGCAAACAGGACCAAGTTGACTTCTTCCATTGTCAGCCTTATTATTATTATCATCATCATTTAATTTTATTTGAATAAATAAATTTTAATATTTTTGATTACTGCCCTATTATTAAAGAGAAAGTCAGCATCAGTACTACAAGAGTTAGAAAATTGAAGTATATGATCCATCGATGAATTCATGACACTATTTGTGTTCCTCAAGAGTAAATAAAGGGAAGAATGTGGACGAAGAGATCGGTTTGGCACATGAAAAGTTACAAAATTAAGAATGCTCTTATAATCGATTTGAATATTAATATGTCTTTTTATGAATAAAATATCCGTAATTCGTCTACAAGCTACAAGACTCAGTGTCCCAAAATTTTTATTTTAATCGAAGGAAGTAAATTAAAGTTACATATAGAGCCAAGAAAACTCAACAATGTTTTTTGTACTTTTTCGAGCCTATCAATATAAACTGAATATTGGGACTTCCCAAGAATAGAAGCGAAGCTTACTTTACCAGAAATATAGGCGAAATAGAAGGCTAGTAAATTTGTTATTAAAATATTTACAATGTGTCGTTAAGTAACCCAACATTCGGCTAATAGAATTAACGACATGATCATTAAACAAGAGTTTTGTATCAAATACCACCCCCAGACCTTTTATGGTGTCCATTCTAGATAATAGAGTGTTATCTAAGGCATAAGGATATGACATTCATTTCACGGATATGAAACATTGCTCGAAAGTTTGTTAGAGTCAAAACAAGTGTTATCATTTTTTTATTTACACATAGTTTGGGAGAATTATTCCTGTTGAATGAGAAAGAATTGCAATTGTAATGAAACAATAAATACCTTTAAATATTGTTGTAATTTATTAAAAGAGCTTGCAGACATTACAACAAAACCTACTTTCCTAATCGTCTATATCCTCTAGGTAAGTAAATTTACTGATTAATGCATGCAAGCGCAAACTATCATCCAAAGGAAAATTCATTTGTTTTCCCTTTTTTCAATAATATTGAAAATAGCCAAAATATTCTAGGTGGCTCGTGTGAAATAAAAAAGATTCATAATAATTACTTTACTCATACACCTCCGTAAAGAGGCTTCGAAAAGAAATTCAAATGAGACATCGCTCCACCCCTTTGTCCAATTCGACTTTGGGGGGTTGAAGATCCCCTCTTAGATGGTTGCTTCTTGAAGCCTGAACTAAATTATAAATAATTAGACGTGCTTCAGTAAACTTTTCTATCACTGCGGGATAAATAATATACAGCTGGTTTGTTTTAGATTATACACTAACTTAATAACACATCTTTTTTTCAGAACAACGTGTGATTATCCTTTTATGAAGAAGTATTGGTAAGTATTGAACAAAATTTTATACACTATGCCAGACTTCACTTTTCCATTGCGATCAGATCTGGCAATCAGATTTATGTTTTAACATTGGCCTGGGTCAAAAAAGTTATTCACTAGGACAGATATCATTTTATTTAACCTAACCTCCTGAATCCCCGAGTCTTAAATATACGACATAAAACCTCAAAATTTAGGACACAAATTTCTCTCAATACAGGGTGCTTCAACGAAAACTAAACAGAGGCTATATCTACTAAGATATTCATTTCTGATCAATACTCAAAAACAGGTCAATTTTTGTTTCAAAGAGGACATCTTTTGGGGTACAAAACTCGCCTTAAATATCAACCCCCTAAGCGGGGGTTGCAATCCTTGAACATTTTGAATAGAGAAGATGGGTCGAGTGATGACTCAAAAGGAAGGTGATATCTTTGTCTATATTGCTTCGAACGAATTTCTATTTTTAATTGAAAACTGTAAAAGATACAGGGTGAGCAACTGAAAGATAGGGAAGACTATTTCCCTGAGACTATTCAAGTTTCTGTGAGGTAAAATGGAACAGATCCATGCTGATCAATGGCAGTGATCATCAAGTACCATCCTCATCTCGAATTTCAACCCCTGGAGCAGGGATGACAACCCTTGAAAATTTGGAAGAGGGTAGATGGGTTGAGTGATAACTCGAAAGAAAGGTATTATCTTTGTCTGCATTTCCGTGAAAGAATTTTCATTTTTGATTGAAAACTGTAGAAGATACAGAGTGAGCCACTGAAAAATAGAGAAAAAATTACGATATGGTATGCATGTTCGGCTTTACGTAAATTTGTGGCCTGAATTGGCATAATTACAAATTTTGAAATACCCTCTTATTTTGTGAGGTACACATCTAGAATATCCAAAACTATCATTATCTCAGCAATAAACTAAGTTTTAACTCAAATCATTGTTTTTCTTCTTTCCTTCATTGAATTATGAAAACACTAGGTAGTGTCATCTCGTCCGCTTGCGATGTCACGATTGAATTAGCGATATGCTTGGACACTGATATGTTAATTGAATGATGGGCTACAAAGCCCAATCATTTCAAGATACAGAATTAAATTGATTATGGATTGGGTTAGGTTAGATTAGAATTGCTCAATTGTGGGATATCCCCTTCCACACAAATTGAATCTATTGAATCAAATGAAATAATTCATTAAAGAAATCAAGAATTTTCTAGAAAGATTAACATATATCCTAAACAAACACTCAGTTGCCATCCTTATAGTTTCTGATAAATCTTTTGATTCATTCGGATGTCCCAACATAAAAAACTCAACCGTAGGTATTCAAAGCACTTTGAGCAATATTATCCTATAACCATCATTCTGAAATGTAAAGGATTTTAACCCAACAATAACATCATTTCAGCAAAGAACTGCCGCAACAACGAGGCATTTTTATTTCCCAAAACCAGAATTTCAATTTTATTATCATTTTACAATATGGCCGAAAATTCCGAATGCAATCTTTGCTCCAAGTGTTATAAAACCATCTTTCCGAACCTTGAAAAATTATAGTTTGCGGTAATGTCTAATGATCACGGCAGTTTCGGACGCTTTGAAGAAAGTGCCGTGATCATAAAATGGAAAATTTCAAGGCTCAATGGTCATTAGAACAGGCTGGATGTTAAAAACGTCGTTAATTTGCTGCCAGCGCTAGTTTATCATATCCATCATGTTTTTATAGCATCATTATGAATGTAAATAATCGAAAAAAGTGTGAAATTCGCTTTGATGTGAGATTCTTCTACAAAAGCTGGCAAATAACGTGAAAAACATTTTTAATTCAACTTCGGTTTTATAATTGAATTGCAAATTAATAGCTTGTAACGAAAATACTTTTGAAGGTTATAAGGATATGTTTTATAGATTGATTGGTTATCTAGAATCATTTAAAACTAATTTTGAATCGCTCTTCAAACAAGAGAACATATTTTTCCACGACGGGAAAGAGGTTGGACATTTCATCTCTGTTGTATTACAATTCAACTTTTTATGAAACTAGTTTTTTACTAGGGAAAAAAGTGAGTACTGTTTTCCCCGATATATAGGGTAGGGCGGGGCTAGTTGAGTTATTTTCACTTGAGCGGATATAGCTAACCTAACCTCAAGAATATGTCTCAATCAGTTGTAATGCGGCTTGATGGATTAATAATTTATCCTTCAGCAAAAGTGTCCATAGTAATTTTTTTGTAACAAGTCGAATTTAAGAGCTACAGCTGCAGAAAGTCAAGTACGCTCAATGTACCGCATAGGTGAGGTAAGTTGAGCAAGGGTATGGGGCAAGTTGAACACTAAGAATGTCTAACCAAACCATGGGTTCAATGTTGACTAGACAAGTAAAATATGTGTTTGACAATCAGCTCTTTATTTATAGTCTATTAGTGACAGAACAACAAAGCTTAGAGTAATTTTCTTTGAATACTTAGCTGAAAATAGAATAAACAAAACATCAACGTATCTTAAGACTAACTTAAGGATTAAATTTCAGTCTTTCTTTCTGAAATCAGACTTAAATATCTTAAAAAAATATATTAATAAGATCTTAGCAACTTAATCGTCGTTGCCACTGTTGCAATTGACACAAACGAAAATAAGACCAGCACTTGGAACACATTTTGTATGTACCCATTTCCTGCAACCTTGACACTGGATCCAATTTTCTTCTGGTAAACTTTCAACAAAGCCTTCGCAAAAAATGAGACAGGAATAATCATTATCATCAGTTTCCTCACTTGACTGGAGTATTTTCACGGACACCCTTCTTCCCTTTCTCATCCATGTTCTTTGGTTTCTTATTTTTTTTTTTTTTTGTAGTTTTATTTTGGTGTTTTTCTAAAGCGTTGTTTTCGGGAGTATCTGTTAGTATTGAAGCTTTCGTCTTTCTTCTGTTAGTTTTAACTGCTTTTCTAGGGCCAGCCTTAGGGTATGGTCGTACAATTTTCGAAGGAAATACTTGAATTATGTCGATCGTCTCGTTTTCTTTGTAGCTTGGACCAGGTTTGAGTTCAGCTTGGCTGGTGGAGGCAGAAGGAGTGGGATAAGGTTCAGTGCTGGACATCACAGCTTGGTTTGGACGATCTTTTTCCGGCTCAATAGTTTCTGGTTCAGGACGATCGGTTACAAATGATAATGAAAACTCATCCTCACCAAAATTTTTTTAATTATAAGGGAAGATGCCTGTCTTTCGAAAACCTTTAACAATATTGATACTTGTCCGAGCAAACAGCATCGAATAATAAGAATAATAATAATAATCTTTAATCGCATATTATAAAAAGCAATAGAAGCAGTTTTTGAAACAACAGTTTAAAATTTGCGTTTCCGAAAATTCTTTTATATTACACCTACAATCTATTCATACGACTAAAGATTCAAAACGAAAAGAACACTCGCAAAGATTGAAAAACCTGAGGTGAGAAAGTTTTAAACAAGAAATTATTTAGTTTTCAAACACAATAATATTCAAAAGATCGATGTTCACACAATAAAAGAAAACTAACTCTATAGTTGTTTTCTTCATGCTTGCAAGTCAGCAAGATCTAACAATATATAAGAATTATTTTTGAGATCAATAAGATTGTTAATATATTCTCTTTCTGTATTGAATAACCAGTATTGCCATATGTTTTTTAATTTCCTTATATTTACTTCTATTTTAAGTTCTGAAGGTAACCTATTGAAAACTCTTGGGGCTAGAAAAAAAATATTCCTTTAACAAATGGCTTTTGAAACTTCGGGAACAACTAGAGAATACTTGCTATATCTGGTACCCAATGAATGAATGATGATAGGTATCTATTTATTCATGTTATTTTTCAAGTGCATCAAAAATGCCGAGCAAAGCAATTGCTTCAAGTCCCACACCCCAGACATTTCAAACAACTCCTTCGAGGGAAAGGTGATTTCTTTTTCGAAAACTATTTTAAGCAGCCATTTTGCTGCACAACAAGTTTGTTCATGACAGTATATATATATATATATATATATATATATATATATATATATATATATATATATATATATATATATATATATAGATGACTTTGATTTTTCTATAATCTTTGCCAAGTTGGAAATCAAGGATAGTTCTCACATTTTTTTATCAGTACCCTTATGGAGAGGTATAACTACGGCGGTTTTCAGTACGTCAGGGAATATACCAGTTTGTAGGAAAAAGTTGACTAAATGAGTAATTGGCGGCACTAGTGAGTCAATACCCGCTTTTAAAACTTCTGACGAAATCTTGTCAGGCCCGCTACTATTATGATTTTTCGGTTTCCTTCGCAAGATATGGCCGATCCATTTCCAGTTTCGCAGTTTTATCTCTTGGCTAGTTTTGCTCTGATGGGTGATGTTGTAAAGCTCTTCATTGGTTATCCGTTCAGGCCAGTAGATGTGTAGGGTTTTACGGAGGCATTTGTTCACACAGACCTGGAGGCTCTGCTCGATTGTTCTTGTTTGCTTCCAGGTCTCGCACCCATATAAGAGTACCGACTTGATATTCGAGTTGAAGATGCGCAATTTTGTTGCGTTGGTAATGGCGTTTGATCTCCACATTGCGAAGCATTGCGAAAGCCTGGTTGGCCTTGGCTATTCTGTTTTTGACGTCTGCCTCTGACCCTCCTTCTGTCGTTATGAGGCTGCCCAGGTAAAAAAGTCTCCACATTTTCTATGGGGATAGCATCTATCATAAAAGGCTGTGAAGACCTGTGCGTTTGGCTATGCTGTTCAAACGGTCCAGTTTGTTCTGCATATCTTGATGGGTGTTAGATAGTAGGCAGATATCATCCGCATAGTCGAGATCTTCAAGTCTTCCGGTCAAACCCCAGGTGATTCCTCTTCTTTCATTGTTAACTTCCCTCATTATCCAGTCAATAACTATGTTGAAAAGTATGGGCGATAATAGACATCCTTGCTTAACCCCCGCCTTTACTGCGATCTTATCTGAGATTTTTCCCCTATGGAGGACCCGACATGTAGAATGTACGTAGAGCTCTTTTAGCATGTCAATGATTTTTTTGGGGAAACCCACAATTTCCAAAATGTTAAACAGAGCCGCCTGGCTGAGGCTATCAAAAGCACGTCTGAAGTCAATGAAGATGATATACAATTTGCAGTTAAATTCCGAGGATTGCTCTATTATTATTCGTAGCGTGTTAATGTGGTCTACGCAGGATCGGTGGGCTCTAAAACCGGCCTGTTCTGGCCTCAATCGGGTTTCCATTTGTTCTTTGATCCTCTGGAGAAGGATGTAGGAGAGGATTTTATTTATGTTGTTAAGAAGCGTTATACCTCTCCAGTTGATGCACTCTGCTAGATTTCCTTCTTGGGTACCTTTAATATGAGGCCTTCTTTCCAGGTGACAGGAATAGTTTCTGAGTTCCAGACATCTCTCATAATCGGTTTAGTAATTGCGCTACACCTTGGGCATCCGCCTTCAGGATTTCGCTTGGTATGTTGTCTGGGCCAGGGATTTGTGGTTCTTTAAATGTCTGATTGCCGCTTCGATTTCCTGGGTTTTGGCTCGCTGGTGTCTATGCGTAGGGTCTAGTCGGCGTGTTATTTGGCAGGTTGTTTATGCCTTCGGCAGATTCAAGGAGGCAGGTAAAATATTCTTTCCATCTACTTAGCTGTTGTTCTGCCGTGGTAAGCAGATATCCGTTACGGTTCTTAATCGAATGATTGTTGTTTGGCTTTTACCGCTCAGTTTCCTAGTAATGGCATATACATCCCTGATGTTTTTGTTTCAACCGCTTTTTCTGCTTGTTCTGTCAATGATTTTTCAAATTAGTAATGATATTTTGATTTCTTCAAAATCAGTTGATATTAGTCTTAGCTTACGTTTCGTATTAATTTTTCTATTTGTGGATATTTTTCTGATTCTGATTTTCTGTGCCAATTTCTTACCGACATTTGTAAAGTATTCATTCAGCAACTGAGATATTTCCTGTGAGTTACTGATCACCCCATCTTCAAACACCCCATTTTTCTATTTTGATTTCTTCATCAATTTTTCTGTCTACGTTACATTCGGGACAAAGTTCCTGTGAGTTTTACCACCCTCCACATCTGTATGGCACTATCCCCCCCTGAGCGCACCCTGGTCATATAATATTCACTTCTCGCGTGTTTTATCAAATAATTCAATTTATTCCTATACAATCTAAAACTATTTCATGTATCCTCAATTTTTTCCTGTTCCCAGATTTTGTAAAGTCTATTACGATTTTCAATACTTTTCAATAATGCGTCTGTTATTCGCGCCTTTCTTTTTAATTTTTTTCTCGCAGTGCATTGTCATTTTATTATCAGGTCTTGAATGATATTAACGAGAGTATTTGCACACGCATTAATATTCGAAATTTTATAAAAGTCATTCCAGTCAAATTCCTGGAACATTGTATTTAGTTTCTTATCTTATTCTCTTGTAATGTTCATTATCAACTCGTTGAAGTACAACACCGGGAACACATGTGACAATTAGAGTTGAGAAGTGGTCAGTTATATGAATATAAATACGAATCAGCGACTACTTTTAGTATATCATAAATAGTAAAAGTTTTCCCCGGATTTTTTGTAGCCATTCGTCTTGAGCAGCAGCGCTATACTTTTTAAACGGTCCAAAGACTGACACATCTAACAGTTGTAATTTATGGCTACAATGCGGTGGAAAGGACAGCATTACAACTCCGTTCTCTTTGGCCAAAGTTAGTGTCTTTACGTTCAAGTGAGAGGAGTGATTATCCAACGCTAACAAAACAGGGCGCTCCATGGACGGTTTCACATGTTTTATAAAATGTTGCATAAACTGATGGATTTCTTGGTCTGTAACGCATCCACTGACATTGCCTGCTCCTATACAAGCAGGGGGACCACCGTTAAGAAAGTATGTCTTAAACTCGAAAGTACAGCATTTCCAAGAGCAGATACAGCAGTTACTACCGTAACGTTAGTTCCTCGTTCCTGAGAAGTCATTGCGCCGACGTTGCGCTTACAATTTTATTTGTCTTCAGCACAGTGGATACTTCTGTCTCATCTATATTTCAAATGTCTGCCGCAGTAAATCCATATCTATCCATTTCTTCCGCTAATTTCTCAAAAACAACTTTAACGTTCTGCTCATTAAATTATGTTGCTCTACCAAGGCTAGTGGGTTCTGGTTTACGTATAGATAGCTCCAGATTTCGTTTTAAAAATATCCTAAGCCATTCTTTTCCGACCATCTTATTCGCAGTCCAGCTATGTGAATTCTAATGCCAAATTTAATAGAACATTCGTAGGCAAGGCGATGGTGAATATCCATAGAAGATTGATGCCATTTGTAGCAAGTATTTTTTCAAAGAGCTTGTGTAGGAGAAAATACTTGCCTCGGTGTTGCATAGACCATGGATGAATCACCACCTTCATTTAATTTCTTCAAAAATCTTGTCAAAGTCATCAGTTTGATACCAAATTCTTTAGCGGCGGCATTAACACTTTTCCCTTCATTATTGACAGCCTTTGCAGGATTTTTTAAATCTTCAGTAGTGTAAGATCATCTTGTAGTCTTCCTTTTGTAAGTCCGCGTCCTAACAAAAACTAAAACATTCATTACTTTAGTCGTTTGAGTCGTCGGGTAAGTTGAGCAACTATAGCTCAACTAACCCCAAACCGGAATTTTAAAATAAAAGTGAGGTTATAAAAAATCGTGAGAATTATACCCAGAACCTCTCTACATATCAAAAGTACAATAATTATCTGAAAGATTAACACTTACCTGATTGAAAACAATTGATTAATACAGACGAAAACGACGTTTTTGCTTTCTGGGCACATAATAAACAAATCGCACGGGCACTTCACACGTTCGTCCAGCCGCCACTAGCAATCGCGTGGTGAATACCCTTCCCGCGACTCCTTCTTTCCGCCATACGATGACTACGCGTATGAATAGTTTGCGAGATATTTCGATTGTCCAACTTGCCTCTATGCTCAACAAACGCCGCCCTACCCTAAGTACACATATCTACGTAAAGCTTGATATTTTGTTCTAGAATATGTTATCATACAAAAATTCCATTTCTTTTATATCGATAATACAATTAATAAATTTTCATAACAAAAATGACATATTCCTCGAAATATTGTTGTACCCACTTTTCTCCAATGTTGAAATTATATTTTTATTGACATGGACATATCGCCGTTGATATACCTGGCCGCAAATCGAATGTTATTTTAGCACTGCCACACGTTCTAAACACTTTAGTAGTTGCTATTTCTGTCCTGTGAGACACCGATTCATCAAGATACCCTTAAGCGACCATTAATGACTTCTAACCGCCATGGTTCTTTAGTGTCACGCAGTCTTTACCAGATTCAACTAAAAGTGTAACAGACGATCTTCCAAATGAATGGCCAGTATATGAGTAACGATTTTCAAATTGAAGAGAATGTACCTTATAAAACTAATTTTCATCCACTACCGGCTTTATAAACGGTATCCCATTCAAAATATTTCTGTATAGCAACTACGTGACATACTGCAAATAAAGAAAAATTACCACCCCCTCTTCATCCTAGATTTTCGAGGAGGAAAGAGATCGCAGCTATTCTCCTTTGTTTTCGAATTATTCCACATTGCTGGATTTTCCGCGATTTCGGCCTATGACAATATCTCGGTTGCTATCAAATTTATGTGAAAACTATTTCTATAGGCACATTTTTGTCTAGAAAGTCGGGATGTACCCAAAAATTGTTTTATTGGATGGCTGCCGAGTTATAATTCAAACTTGTGTTTTTTAATTTACACCATAAATGAATATGAATAAAAAAGGAAGAGTTTCCATAAATATACAATATGCCAGATAAATTTTCTCAAAAATGTGAATATACCAGACTAATATCCTCAAAAATGTGAATTTTTCAAGAAATGAAAATTCTTTGAACATTCTATGGCTTCATTTATAGTCCATTCAGAAAAGGTATAGAGTTCTAAATCACTAGATAACAGGGCAGTCATGGGCGTGCTTTCACTGCTCAGGTTTTGGTTTTTAATCCTACATCGCGTAGCATCAAATGTGGAGGCACCGGTATATTTTACTAATATACTGTACTTTTTCGATACGGTCCTCGGAAATTTGTCTTGTTTGTACTTATTCTGTAGATTTGAAACATTGAATACAATATTTCACTTGGAGATCCGTAGTGCAATGTAACATTCTATTCAGTCTAATCGGTCACATGAGTGTACCTATCTGTTGTTAAACAAATCTAATCGAGAAAGGGTAAAGATATAATTCTTGTAATATCCACTCATATTCCTGGAAATTATAATAGAAAGATAATTGATAAAGGGTACTGAAGTTCCATCTCTTAACAGATGAATTCAAAGTATTGCGTAAATGATAATATATTCACAATCACCTCAGCGAATTAATGATTACTTGCCAAGTAATGAATACTATTTATTCGTTATTTACTGAAATTTTCCATAACATACTGAAGAAGATGTACTGATACTACTTTGGTATTTAGGTAGGGTTAGTGTTCAAAGTGCTTTTAATCACCGCCGAAGATTCATCATCAATTATGCATTAATAATTATTATTGTTTGTCCTTATAGTGTGAATTTAAAAATCAACGGAAAACTAATTTTACTCAATTAATCGGATCAAAAAGTCCGGTCTATCGCAGAGTGAGAAGATAATTATGTTGAATGTTTATGATGTTTTGAGGCATCAATCGATAAAAATGTCATAATTTGTGCAAAAATGACGGGAATTGGAATGTCAAAACTTCTTGCGGAACGAAAATATGAAACTGGCCTAGTAAGATTTCCAGGGAAATTCCGAACGGTAATTGATGAGGAGTTTAGGATCAATATTCGAAGAACAGTGCATACTTTATATTACCGGAAGGAAATGTCCACTATTAAAATATACAGTGTTTTCAAGGAACAGGACTTGTCTCTTTGATGCAAAACTACGAGGCTGGATTGATAAGTCTCCGCCCTGAGCAAGAGATGGCGCCACTAGGCCTACTTCGGAGGCGGCTTTCTACAGTACCATCCTTAGGTAGCTTGTAACTATAGTTTTAGCCCGATTGCCATGTTAGTTTAGGTTAGACGCCTCTGTGTTGTTTGAGAAAATGTAAAAAATGGAACAATTTGAAAACGTTCTGTCACCAAATACTTTTATTTGCAGGGGTTAACGCCGAAGGTAATTAAAGGAGAGATTGATTCAACACTGGGGACATCCTTCCCATCATATTCAACCGTTAAGCAGTGGGTTTCCGAGTTTAAAATGGGTCGTGTGAGCACCTCTGATCAACCACGCTCAGGAAGCCCCGTTGAGGTCACAACTCCAGATATAATCGAAAAAATTCATAAAATAGTGCTGGAAGACCACAGATCAAAAGTGCGTGAGATAGCTGAGACCTGTAAGATGTCATATGAACGTGTGCAAAATATTTTGCACCAACATTTGAATATAGAAAAGCTCTATGCAAGATGAGTGCCGCGTTTACTAAAAGTTGATTCGAAAAACCATTTCTACCGCCAATTTGGGGCTGTATGAGCATAATCCAAGTGAATTTTGCATCGATCCATTACTGTTGACGAATTTTGGGTCCACCACTACACTCCTGAAACCAAACAGCAGTCTAAACAGTGGATTGGAACAGGGGAACTAACTCCAAAGAAGGCAAAAACAATTTTATCGGTAAACAAGGTTATGGTAACTGTTTTTTGAGATGCAAGAGGTATTATATACATTGATTACCTTGAAAAGGCTAAAACTATCACTGGTCAATACTACGCAGACTTATTGCAACGTTTTAGCCACGAGGTGCAAATTAAACGACCTCATTTGGCGAATAAAAAAATTTTGTACATCACGATAACGCACCAGCGCATTCTTCGCACGTTGCCATGGCTAAAATCTATGATCTGAAGTTCGAATGACTTTTCTTTCACGGCTTTCGAGGTGTCTAACTGAGACAAAACTTCTGTGTTTTCCTAATTTTACTGTTGTAATAATACTTATTATTATTCTTGTATAGTGATATTTTAAAAGGTCATTAATTGACATGTGCAAACTTTTTATATTTTGGTAATGCATGAATAAAGATTATGATTATGATTATGAATTAATGCCGCACCCTCCCTACTCTCCAGACCTAGCCCCGAGTGACTATTATCTGTTTCCTAAGCTCGAGACATGACTTGACGAATCAGTCTATAGAGATGGCATTACTAGACAAGAACACCGCTATGAGAAATGTATCAGCCTTAAAGGAGATTGTTGACAAATAAAACAAAATCTTAAAAACGTTGTTTTTCTTGGTCAGGCCGGAAACTCATCAATCCATCCTCGTAAATTGTGGCAGTGTCAGCACGAACTGAATTTGTACTGGTAAAAACATGATAAGAAATCAGTTCTCATAGACAGGGAGGAAATTGTATTTTGGCAACGAAAATGTTTGATGACAATCAGAAATTATCGTACTGAACAGAGGAATATTTTTTATCTGGTCAAGACTAGGAGTAATGAAGGATATACGGTTCAAAAACTCTGGATTGATAAAAACGTACAAGACGCCGGACAAGCATTCCTACAAGGATTAGATTATGCACCATCAGGAAAAGAACGACGAATAATAATAAACTATATATGTGGTGGTAACGGTCTCAGTTAAAGTGATGGATTACGCGAGTTACCATTCGCGGCAAGTGGAAATGACACCACCCATTTCCTGGCGAAAAGCAGACATCATCAGGCGATTGTAAAAAAAGAATATTTAATACAAAGAAAATATGGTTATAAGAGAACTCCTTACAATCGCCAAACTTCACAATCAATTCTATAAAAATATTAGATCGACGAAATGGCAAAGAACTGGGAAGTTACCATTCTCCGTCTTCCTCTTTACCATTGCGGATTGAACCCAATCGAACAGGTATCCAGGAATAATAAAGAGTTTAGGCTGAAGTACTTTTGAATAACGCAATAAAAAATTTGACAGCGGACAACTGGAACAATGGTATAGCTCACGTGATTATGGAAGAAAATATAATGTGGCAACCATCTTATAAACGCGACAATCGACCCTGTTATAGTGAATATAAGAGGCGAAGATCTGTCATCTGTACATGTCTAGAAGGATGATTAGAAAGCAACGAACAGAGAGTGCGATTCCAAAATCTAAGGTTACGTGAATCCTCTTAAAATGTAAGTTTCATAATATATCATCATTATGAGATGGGGAAATCTCAGTATCTACAGCCAGGTGATTATGAGTGACGGTTACGAGTTTGCCGATGGTATGAGAAGAACTGAAAAAACCAAATTGATTAATGAAGTAAAAGTCATCAGTGACGGATTACTCAATCGCTATAATGGTTTTAGTTTCAATTTCAAAAATATATAACATCTTTTCACAGGAAAAACATGATATTGCTTCAATTTCACTCATTCAATGAATGTTGTTTTATTACATATTTCTCAGGTCTTATCTAATATCGTAACAATCACTTCTGTTCTTCATAATCTTCCTGCAGATCAATGATCTGCTCCACTCCACCGAAAAGAGAATATTTGGGTTTGCAGACGACTGAACCTTGGTGTCCTCGTTTTCTCGTCAGCGTCCTATAACTACCGAGCAGGTCATTGATTCCAGATTTGGAGAAGATATCAGAGTGGAGCCGTTTGAACTCGATCAATTTTAGCGCGAACGAGACGAAATGAACAACGTTCTTGAAAAAGTCTCTCCTGGGAACCTCTTCTAATCATGCAAGGACATCAAATTACCTCAGAAACGAACATGCACCTACTCGGCATCATAGTCAACACCGAAGTTTGCTGGCATGTTCCAAAGAAAACCTAGGTACGCGGAAAGCTCTCATCAGTGGACGATCCAACTAGCAACGCGACTTACCTCTCTCCATAAAAATTCTTTTGTGTACTGGGCAAGTCTACTGTTGAACTCGTTTGCATCGAACATCTTTCTGATAACTTAAAATTTGGCCCTCTTCAAGAAGCGAATGATCACACGCAATAATCATATTGGGCGGCCACAACAGTGGCATGACAGACATCATCTCTTCCCAAGAATTAAGAATAAAAAACAAATCGTGATTCGTCAATCCGCCATAATCAAGTACAGCATCAAGAAAGATATAGATACCTTAATTCGAAAATGTCCAATTTAGAACCAAATTGAGTATGTAGCATAATATTCATAAGAAAATCGCAACCACTGATACTAGCTGGCTAAATACTATATTATAATATCTAACTATTTACAACATTCAAACAAAAAAATAAGTTTCAACCTTATAAGATGAGGAAATCTAAGTTTCCACAGACAGGGTATTGTGAACAACGGTTAGGATTTACTGATGGTATCAGGAAAAGACCGAAGAAATCCCTATTTTCACCAGTAATATAGATTGATGTGAAGGTGACGAGTAACGGATTATTCAATCGCAATAATGAACATTACTGGTCCGATGTGAATCCTTATCGAGAAATTAATGTTCAAACCATAGACGATTCGGATTTAATGTTTGGTGTGCATTAATAAACCACCTTGTATTGGTCTACGTAATTTTTGACGAAAATAAAGTAAAACGAAATGAGACACTTTTGTCATTTTTCCACAATTTATTCAATAATCACGACCGGTTTCGACCCTACGGTCATTTTCAAATGAATAACAATGTAATACATAAGTAGGCAAGTACAAGTACAGAATGAAATTTGTCTTAAATATTGAGTAGTAGGGTTAGATTTTCACCTTAGAAAACAAAAAAGGAAAACAGAAGCCTCAGCAACCTATGATCCAAACAGATGTTATCGAACGATCAGATATCACTTTTTATCTTAGATTCATAAATCTATCGAACAAATTCTTTGATGAAATTCAAACGGATCTGCTGAACAAAGGACCAAAATTCACCCCGGAAAACGGCAAATTCAAAACAGACAAGGAAATAACCGGAGTGCAAGCAGAGCTGACCATCCAAAAACACAAACTCACAGGAATTATCAGAAAATCTTACATAAAAACTAACAATCAGAATCAGTTGAAAATATCCATATCAAGCAAAATCCAAGCCGAAAATCTCATAATGACTAAAGCTGACAAAGGCAATAGTATGGTATGCCTCAATAAAGACCTATACAAAGAAAAGATGCAGGATGTACTGAAAACAATGGATATCACCGAAATACCAAAAGATCCAACCAAACTTTTCACAGAAGAAATCAAAGAATAGCTAAGTTTGTCAAAACACCTAGCACACTCAAAATGGGAGAAGAGGAAACTGATTGCAATGAATGTTCAAGCTCCAAAAATGTACGGATTGATTAAACTACATAAGGAAGAAAAATCTGCAAGACCTGTAGTGTCATATATAAACACACCATCAGGTAAACAAGCAAAATTCTTGAATCAAAAATTTCTAGACCTTTCGAATTTTCAAGCACAATACACTATCTCTAATTCTGTAGATCTCATACATAAACATTCAAATCTCACAATCTCCCAAGATATTAAGTTAATCTCTTTCGATGTCAAAAATATGTACCCTAACATTCCAACGAATGAGTGTCTTCCCCTTGTTACAGATATCTTATCCGAGTCTAACACACCGCCATATATCACTAATGAATTTAGCAATTTTCTTCAAATATGACTATCTCAAAGTTACTTTCAATTTCAATCTAAATTCTTTAAACAAAATTCAGGTCTTTCAATGGGTTCACCTCTCAGCCCTCTACTAGCTAACATTTTCATGAATAATTTAGAGAAAAACTCAATATTAAACACAGATTTCGCTAAAAAACACATGACTTTCTGGTACAGATATGTAGATGACATTTTAGTTGGTTTTCGTGGTTCAAACAGACAAATTCAGCCATTTTTAAATTTCCTGAATAAAATACATTGCCGCACCAGCTTCACTTCTGAATAAGAAAATAATAACTCTATTAATTTTCTCGACTTAACCATTACAAATTCAAATAACCAACTCACTTATAAATTTTACAAAGAGGAAACATTCATAGACTCATCGATTCCAATGGACTCGTTCAGTCGTATAAGCCACAAACTAGCTGCATATAACTACATGATTCATAGAGCTTACTCTGTTCCCCTTTCGACAGAAAATTTTCAAACTGAACTTAATATCACCAGAAAAATTGCCTCAAATGACAACATACCACAACATTTTCTAAATACAATCATTAAACGCAAAGAACAAAGTATTACCTCTCAATTACTATATAGCATCGTAGAAACCCCGAAAAAAGATACACTAGTCTCTGATACACCGGCGAACTCTATAACAAAATCAGTAACTACTTTTCCAAATTGAACATAACTACTTCATTCTCAAGCGGCCCCAAATTATGCAGATTATTATTCAATGCCAAACAAAAGAACGATAAATTCAAGCAATCAGGAATTTATCAAATCAAATGCAATGAATGTCAGGTAGCCTATGTTGGACAAACAGGGAGAAGTTTTGAAGCTAGATTCAAGGAGCATATTTCCTCAGATGAAAATTCGCCAATATTTGAACACAAAATCAACTAACCACTCGATATCATAGAACAATCTTAGAATTCTTCATAAATGTATAAAGCGAGAGGGATGAATTTGTTGGAAAGTTTGGAGATTAACAAAGTATGTAAAAACCTACAATTTATTACCCTCAATAGCCAACTAGAGCATAATGGATCCCTACTACTCAATATTTAAGATGAATTTCATTCAGTACTTGTACTTGCCTACTCATATATTACATTGTTATTCACCTGTCGTGATTATTGAATAAATTGTGGAAAAGTGACAAAAGTGTCTCATTTCGTTTTACTTTAAAAATGAATTTCCATAAAATAAATAAATCATCAATACTATCAATTTGACGAAAATCTTCGTGGGGAACTTTGATATGATATAATAAAGTAGAACATAGTTGGTGACTTTTTAATGAGATTCCTTGGCTCAAATAATATTAGAATATATTGCTGCAATATGTTTTTCAACATTAAATCATCGTTAATCTCCTCACAGAAAAAACTCGTTTTTCAGTTTTTTGTTTCCCTCCGCTTATACAATCTAGAGCAATACTTTTTCCTTATTTGTTTCTTCATAAATAGACTTGCTGTATTGCAATTCGTTATTCCATTTTAAATAATACTAGATTGATTATAGATTCCATGCAGTCTCGGATAGGTGCATTATTCCGATATTATCGGCAATATCTTTCATGGCAATCGACAACTATTGTACCACTTACTGAAAGAACACAGTGAAGCTCATTTATCAATGTGTTTGCTTTCCAATCTGTCACCATTGGGTTTGCACAATGAACGTTCAACAAAAGAGCAACGTCTTTATGTACAAAATACTTGTCCGTGACCAATTTACAGAAGGCAATGCATATTGTTTCAATAGTCAAAATATTGTTCCGTGTTTGTTATGGAAGAAGGAGAATTTGAAACGAATTGTTGTGCGTAACTAAAATGAAATATCACAGTTAAATCTTATTATCTACTAAAATCAACGGGGAATACCAACTTCAAACAAGTTAGGAAAATTACTGGCAAATAAGTTTACTTTATAATATTTGGATATAAATAAAATGAAACACTTTTGTCTAATTTCCACTGCGTTTATTTTTGATACACACGACGGATTTCGACAGTTACGTTTTCATGTGAATAGTTATGAAACAGAATGTGCAAACTATATCTCTTTTAAACGATAAGTAGTGGGGAATGACTTAATTCTAGTTGGCTATTGAGAGTGGTGCATTTTGGGTTTTTACATTTGTTAATCTCCAAACTTTCCAACAGATTCATTGTCATCCCTCTTTCAATTCTGTATATTCCAGACTACATATTTGAATTTATTTATTTTTGTTTGGCATTGAATAGTGAATTACTTATGTTGGGACCACAGTAGAAGGAGGTTATTAAATTTAAAAAGATAATTGTTGATGTTTTTCTATAATAGAATATAGTAACTGGAAAATTTGTTTTGTAATTTGTGTTTAATAATATTGCTTATGTGGGTGACTGGAATAGTACTATTTGATATTGATATTGATTTCCATATTGCCAGTTATGGATAGGAAATGGAAAAGGCTCTATGAATTATTGAATTGTGTAATGTGGTTGAAAGAATCTATTGGATTATTTAGTCTATAGATGTTTCTTTTCTATATATGTTGTAGGTGAGATTATTATGGAGTTTAGTGATGGTTATTTCAAGGAAATTTATTGAATTGTTGCGTTCAATTTCAGCAGTGTAGGGTATTTCATTATGCGTTTTATTTAGAAAATGTACAACTGCTCTATTGTCTGTTTGAGCCTTGAAACCCACAAAAATATCTGTACCAAAAATAATATGTTTTTGTGGTAACTTATTACTCATTTTAAATTTTTCAAGATTGTTCATGAAATACACTGCCCACAAAAATTGTCGCATCACCCTACTTTTACGACAATACTATATAAATTTTTAGGTTGGTCATTCAAGAGTCGCTTGGTAACTTTCAGAAGTGTAAAATAAGAAGATATCATTCAAAAGCGATGAGTTCATGATGGAAAATATCAACAATTATGGAGTTAATGAAAAATTAAAAAATTCTACCATCTTCAAACATTCGCGAAGGGACCAATCAACTAGCATCGAATGGATACTAATCATTTTCAAAATCTAGTGTTTCCTCCCCGGGCCCTAATTACTGCCAGTATACGTCTCGGAAGCCCCTCAAACAAATTTTGGATATACTCTTGAGTCACTGAGTTCCAAATTTCAGGAAGCAGATTTTCTAGTTGTTGGAGTGTTCTACAAGGCATCCTACGTTGCTGAATTTGACACCCCATGTTGTCCCAAACATGTTTTTTGGGATTCAAGTCGGGACTTCTGGCTGGACATCTTAAAATATCAATTTCGGCATTTTGTAGAAATTCTGTAACTACTCTAGCTGCATGAGGCCGAGCATTATCATGCATATAAATGAAGTTTTCGCCAATCAATGGGCCTAAGGGTACAACATGGGGTTCAAGGTTATCTGCGATGTATCTGGCCGCTGTTATTCTTCCATTATTCACTAGGGCTAACTCAGTTCGATCATGGAAAGAAATGCCTATCCACACCATTACTAAGCCCCCTTCGAAATTTTCGGTTTGCCGAATATTGCATTGCTGATACCGTTTTCTAGGTCGTCTGTATATAGGCATGCGTCTATCATTTGATACTAGACAGAACCTGGACTCGTCGGAAAATAGAACATTCGACCATTCTGGAATACCCCAATTTGCATGTTCCCTCGCAAACTGAAGTCTTGCAACTCGATGCTCTCTGGTGAGACGCGGGCCCGTAGAAGCCTCCCTTGGTGTGATATCGTCTTCTCTGAGCCTATTGAAATATGCACATTTCTGGAAAGTTCAAGTTCATTTTGTAGCATTCTAGCCGTACAGTGCCGAACTCTTAGTGCAGTTAAACGAAGCCAACTATCATCAACTGGTGTTATTATCCGATTTGTTCCCTGTTTGGCCCTTCTTCTATATTCACCTGTTTCATGATACCGATTAATTGCTCTTGAAATAGTGCTTTGGTTAACATTCAACAAGTTAGCCACATAACATTGGCTTCGCCCCCCCTCTAGAAATATTACAATTCTTACCACTTCATGATCACTCAAATAGCGTAGCGTCCAGGACGTTCAGCAGCCATTACAATAAATTCAAAGATTCGAAAATCAACAAGGAGCACAGAAAACTTGCATTAATTTAGCGTGAAAAGTGAAGAGAAATTGAATGAATACTGATAGTCAAATAAACTCATTCTTGTTTCAGACGTGTTTGAGATCATATGGTAACAAATTTTACTACATAGATAAGATTTTTTCCCTTCATATGTCTATAATCAGATGTTGGCAAAGAAACTGCGATCGAGCTGCTTAATCGATTGTAGAATTCAGAATACCAGGTTATGCGACAATTTTTGTGGTGTGTGTATTTACTAATAAGGGGCTGAGTGGGAATCTCATGGGAAGTCCGAAATTTCGCTTAAAAAATTACAAACTTTCCCTATCTTTGGACTGAAAAATCAAAAGGCATTTCTAAAGACATGTCACTCGATCCAATTTCCCACTAATGAATTTCAACTTAGGAACCGCTGAGGGTAGGGGGTTGATTTCACATGCTCCAAATCAATTCAGAAATTTTTATTCCTCCAATCGACAATTAATACGTCTCACCTTTTTTCGCTTTCTTAAAGAAGAGGGGCTGACAAATTTTTGTTGGAATACAAACCTTCGTTGTGTTTGTACTGTCTGTGTGATTAAATGTTCATACAGATACTATTTTCGAATAGAGAATTGAAAGACCTTTCCGAAGATATGTCCCTCGACCCACTTTCCCTATAATGAATTATGAATTTTGAATTATGTGCTACTGAAGGTAATGGTTGATTTCACATGCTTCGAAATTGGTACACCTCCAATCAAAATCTGACCACCTTGAGATAGAAGGGTAGCAAATCTTCGTTGGAACACGCACACATATATATATATATATATATATATATATATATATATATATATATATATATATATATATATTGCTGACATCTAACAGTAGTTCTTGTTTTATTTCGAAGAAAAGTGTAGGTTTTAGAATTTTCAGTTTATTACTGGAAAACCAAGAATCAAAAAAAATTCTTTCGCCCAGAGCTATTCAAGCATTAGTGCAAAAAAATGGAACAGTTGAAATTTGAGATGTGAATGGTGTTTCGGAAGATGATAACCTTTGATCTGGAATGAATCTGTTCAATTTTTCTGCACTAATACTTGAATAGCTCAGGGCGATAGATAGTCTCCTCTATTTTTCAATAGCTTACTCCGTATCTTCTACAGTTTCCAATCAAAAATGAAAATTCGTTCACGGGAATACAGACAAAGATAATACCTTTGTTTCGAGGTATCACTCGACCCATCTACTCTCTTCCAAATTTTCAAGGGTGGTCACCCTTGCTCTAGGGGTTGAAATTCGAGATTAGGATGGTACTTCATGATGACTGCCATTGATCAGCATGGATCTGTTCCATTTTACTTCACTGAAACTTGAATGGTCTCAGGGAAATAGTCTTCCCTATCTTTCAGTAGCTCACCCTGTATCTTTTACAGTTTTCAATGAAAAATGGAAATTCATTCAAGGCGATGTACACAAAGATACCACCTTTCTTTTGAGTCATCACTCGACCCATCTTCCCTCTTCAAAATGTTCAAGGATTGCAACCCCCGCTTAGAAGGTTGATATTTCAGGCAAGTATTGTACCCCAAAAGATGTCCACCTTGAAACAAAAATTGACCTGTTTTTGCCCTGTATATATATATATATATATATATATATATATATATATATATATTTGAAATTTGAATAATTGTATTTACAATAAGTGCTTATATCTATAATTTTGGTGTGTATCAGAAAAAACACAAGTGTGAGCTCAGGAAATAAGCTGTTGCACTAGCAATAGCTTGTCTGTTTATGATGTGTTAGTGTCGTGTGTACATAAAGAGTACCGAGGATTTTTCTGCTTAGCCCCTTCATTCTCTCTTGCATTCCATGATTTCCAGACGAAGACAAGGGTAAAAGGAAGGGGGTTTGGAACAGGAATCTGTAACAATGGAAAAAGAAAACCAGCAGAAAAATATTTCAACAATCAAAATTCTTATTTATATGTCTAACCAAATCTAAGAACAAATTTCACATAACAAGCAACGTCATGAAAGGGACTAAGGAGATAATAAAAAAATACATAACCTGCGATATTTCCTCAAATTCCATCTCTGTTTGACCGAGAGAGCCCCGATGGCCAGGTACAGTCTTCCAAGTGATGCCGATTATGATCTATAGATGTTTTAGAATCATTATGGACCCAATAATCTGGGTTGACATCGCCCATATATTATTCCTACGTGGAACTTGTTTAATATAAAGAAAAATTTGCGAAAAAATTTGGACAGTCGTTCGAAAAATATGACAAATGTCATATAATATATGATATTCGTAGATGCAATCGGACTGTGCAGTCCATGAATTCACCATATAAAATCATAGAGATCAATGATTTTCTTCAGTTCTCAATCGTACTTCTAACCATACATATCGACCACAAATCTCTTTTTGCAGGTAAGCAAAAATAATCTAACATCGATTTGTACTAAGAGGATTATAATAAACTTTCCATAATATCTACTATTACCCTGTACTAAGTAACAAATTACTACTGATTTCAGATTAACATCGACAGGTTTACCTTCCCCCATGCTGTTGGACAAATCACAAACCATAAAAGAACTTAAAATTTATATATACTAAACGCACTCAGCAGTTGACCTGAGCCTACGACAATCATTGAAAGGGTTAAACGGGCATTGACCGTCAATTAACACTGTTGTAAGTAACAATTTTCAAAGGTGCCGAAAGATGGCCGGAATCGGATTAAATGAACTATCTGTTTACCTTTTCATCTTTTCCCTATGCCGCACCGTCCGTTCTTCGGATTTTCTGAAAGGATCTGTTTAAGTATTGACTATTTGACATTAGTTAACTTTTGAAAACAGAGAGAGTGGTTTCTAAGTCAAATCAGAATTCGCAACCTTACAATTCTTTAATATTTTCGTTTTCATGCCGTAAGTACCATTAAAGAAATAATTATTTAGGCGTTAATTTTTTGAAGCAAATGCATATCTTTAGAGAAATCTCAAACATTTGTTGTGAACGTAATAAATAAGAATGTATTCTGATTTTTATCAAAACAAGTTATTGGTTTGTGACATCTCGAGTTACAGAGTACATTAATTTTCCTACAGGCATATCTCCCTTTCTTTATTGATTTTTTTATAATTCGCAGAAACACTTCTTGAATGATTGACTTTCAAATAAAGAGAATTCCATCAAAAAATGTAGAAATAACTCCAATCTCGCAACGCAATTCTTCCACCGCGAAAAGTTGTGATATAACAAAGTCGTTATTTAATTTAGTAATTAGATATATTTATTCCATAATGAATGTCTTGGCAATCGCAAAACAACATGATCACTGTAAAAATATTTGAATTTTCATTGCTTTATAAGGATAAACAGCGCACTTAAGAAATTGTTGTAGAGGTAGTTCCATAGATTCAACAGACATTAGGTTTTTACATTTTGTTTTTGATAGGATTTTATTTCGTCAAGAATATTTGAATTTTATAGTAATTGGATTATATTACTTTTTGATAATTTTGGTAAATATTACTTAATTCATCAACTGCCAAAATGAAAACAGCAGTGATATTTTGTGAAACGTTCAATTTACTAATGAATGATATAGTTGATGGATTTATTTCATGAAAATTCAATTTAATGTGAATAAAATGAAACACTGATTCCTACATTTTTTTTAATACTCACGAACTGTTTGACAGCTTCGTCATTTGCAAGTGTCTAGAACTAACAGTTATGAGACAGTATGTCGTAACTATACCTATTTTAAATGTTGAGTAGTGGAGACTGATTTAAATCTAGTTAACAATCGAATCTAGATTCAAAGAACATTCGCAGTTTTTGAAGCTATTAATTCAACAAATCACATAATTGCAGTAGATAATATAAAAATTCTCCACAATAAATGAATGGCAATCAATGTGTTGAAAAGTTTGTTAACAAACTTTGTAAAAACCCAAAATCACCAGTCTTAATTGTCAACTATAATTATATCATAGTGTACGTGAGAAGTGACATTAAGTGTTCTTTGATATTATGGAAACTTTAGTCGATAAACTGGGTGCTGAAAACTGTATGTATTTGTGGCAGGAGACTTTAATATTGACTTTCTGGAACGTACAGGTAACACATTTAACTTTGAAACTTTAATGAATAGTTATGGCTTACAAAAGTGCCATAGTGAGTTCACTAGAATTAACACAAGGAAAAATTGTAATGCTAAGACATATATAGATAATATTTTTTAAATATTAGTGGTTATAAAGCGTATCTTCAGGAAAAGCATATATCTGATCATCGATTGGTCAAATTACCCTATCCTAGTAAAATCGAAAGGAAAAATGAAAATATCCTTATTAGAAATTTTTGTGAAGAAAATAAATTGAACTTCAAACCCAAAATTGGTCAGGAAAACTGGGAAGATATGTATGCATGCCAATCTGAAAATGTAAATGATAAATGAAAATTGTTTATGAACACTTTGGTACCTATTTTTAATGAATGCTTTCCTAAGAACTTGTGAATTCTAAAAGACATTACTCAAATGTAAGAATCAGCTTGATATCTGTTATGTTCTGAAAGAGCACATTCCAGCGTTAGAAGACTTATATCGAAATAATAAAAGGGCAAATAATTCAGCCCTGGAAAGTGCGAAAAAAAGATTATTCATTGATAAGATAAACAATTCTCAAAATAAATCCGAAACAGTTTGGAACATAGTCAACAGTGTAAATAAAAGAAATAAGTCTCAACAATTTATTTTGGTTGGAGATCTTGCTAAGACATTAGATGATTTCAATAATTTGACCACAGACCATCTAAATAAATTGTCATCAAATAACCCAAATACTAATTTCGTGAATAACATACTCCCTACTAGTAATTCCATGTTCATCGAACCATTGACATGGAGGAGTGCATGAGTCTCTTTCAGAACCTGAAAGGTAAAAACATCTGTGGAGAGGATGACATATCAACTAACTCGCTGAAATAATGTCAAGATGAGTTATGTAAGCCCTTAACGCACCTTATAAATTGTTCTTTGTTGGGTGGTATATTTCCAGAAGGTCTAAAGGCTGCAGTTGTGACGCCAATCTTTAAGAAAGGGGATCCTGCCCAGATAGAGAACTATCGACCTATAAGTGTTTTGCATGCATTTTCGAAACTACATGAGATGGCCATGGCCAAAAAAATTTTGAGGTTTTTCGACAAATGTGGTTCGTTCAGGAGCACACAGCATGGTTATCTTAAGGGGCGCTCTGTAATGACGGCGGTGAATTACTTTCTGTACGGTATTCTGGAAGGATTTGAAAATAGGGAATTTATATTGGCTATACTGTTGGATCTCTCTAAGGCATTCGACCTACTCTGTCATTCGATATCTTTTGAGAAGTTCGAAACATATGGAGTAAGGGGTCCTGTATTGGGATGGTTGAAGTCTTACCTGTCAGATAGGACGAAGCGAGTGCGTGTCGTCGAGGGTTCTGTTAAATATCTGTCAGATATTGTGAGGGTTGAAGTTGGTGTTCCCCAGGGCAGCGTGTTGGACCTTCTACTTTTTATAATATATTTGTATGATTTAGATTTGGTTAAAAGCTCGAAACAAAACTAGTTAACTTTGCTGACGACTCTAGTTATCTGGTCACCCCAGAGTCATGTGATGTGTTGTTCCGGTAGACAGATATGTTATTAGGATCTGTCAATGAATGGATGTATGTGAATAAACTTGTTCTGAATGAGGATAAAACTAAATTTATGATTTTCAAGCTTACAAAGGAACAGAACAAGACAATAAGACTATGTGACGCAGATAGAAGACCATCTCAGGCGGCTAACTTTTTGGCCTCGTCATGGATGGGAATTTGAATTGGTGTGCTCATGTTGACCGATTGCGTAAAAGATTGGGTAGTCTTAGCTATTCATTGTTGATGTTGAAGAAATATGTAGATGTTGGTACATTCAGGACTGTATGTCCTTCGAACTTTCAAAGCCTGGTTAGGTACGGCATTGTGTTCTGGGGAAAATGGAAATATGTGGGTTCCATTAAGATTTGTCAGAAAATGGCACTGCGGGCGATGCTAGGACTGAAGAGTATGGAGAGTTGCAAGGGAATGTTTAAGAAGAACGGCATTCTTACAGTAATTGGATTGTACATTTTCGAGACAATAATGTTTCTCATAAAAAATGAACATATGTTCAGCGAACTAGAACCCACTTCAAATAGAATTTTCGATTATAAATTGCCGAAGCTTAGGGTGTCTATATATGAGAGGGGACTTTATTATTCGTCAATGAGACTCTTCAACAAATTGCCATCTAGGCTTAAGTCCCTGAGTAACATTCCGTCCAGGTTCAGATGGAGCCTTCATGAGTATATCTGTAATATAGAATCTTACACTTTCGAAGAATTTTGTATTGTTCAGTGGTTTGTACCTTGCACTTACTAAAGATTATTTAAGACCGTTTTGGCTGTTACTATTTTGTATTAGATTGTCCTTTATATTTCTTGTTAGTTATTCTAATGTATTGTGTTACTGTTAGAGTAATTCAATTTTCATGAGATTTTTTGACAAATTTTCACTTAATGTCTCACATAATTATATATATATATATATATATATATATATATATATATATATATATATATATATATATATATATATATATATGATCATTGTGATGATATTCATGTGGAAATAAAATTATTATTAATTATCGTGGACTTATGCACTATCTCAGCTGTCAGCTGGATATAATTTACCTTTTCCAGATTCAGCAATCAAAGGGAATAGGTTCGATTACAATATACTTGACATAAACTTCCTAACTATCCTACATGTATTAAGACTTACAGCTTTTTGCATTTCTATATAAGTATTCTTATGCAATTCTAATTTCTTAAGGCTATCATGCAAAGTTTTGGGTATTAACTCAGTCGAGGATACTATGACATGAACAATATCTATTTTATCCATTTGCCACATCTGCTTGATCTCAATAGCAAATAGCATCTGTGTATTTGGACATTTTGTCCTGGAACTTATTCAGCACGCTGTTATTATTCGGTATGGCGACATCCACCAGCATTGCTGTTCTGGCTCTCTTATCATACACCACTATGTCCGGCCTATTATTCGTCACCATTCTGTAAATGATAACAGGCCTATCGTAGTATAATCTGATAGAGTCATTTTCCAATACAGGCGCCGGTTGATACTTGTAATATGGCTGGAAGGTATTCAGAAGTCCGTACTTGTGTGCAAGTTTCTGATGGATAATGTTGCACACTTGATTATGCCTGTGAAGATAGTCCGTATTGGCCAGTTGTTCGCAGCCAGACGTTATATGATGTATAGTCTCCGATCTTATATGCCATTTTCTGCACTTATCTGTTTGTAATGTTCCGTCCCTAATGATAAATTATTTGTAGTTGTTTGTAGCGATCACCTGGTCTTGTATGGCCATAAAATTCTCATTTCATCAACCATTTGATGTGTGGTTGATTAATCTCATGGTCCATGCAATTCCTTTCTTGACCATTGCACTTGTTTTTCAGTAATTATTATTATTATTTTTACTATTATTATCACTCCTCACAACTCAACATTTAATATAGAAATAGTTAGCTCATACCTACTCATAACTGTTAGCTCTATACAGCTGAAAATGGTATTGAAAATAAACATTGCGGAAATTAGACGAAAGTGTTTCATTTTATTTATGTTTAACTTACTATTGTTCACAAACTAAATATTACCTAAAGTATACAATCAAACAGTAGAAACGGCACAATTTCACCTAGTATGATGATGAATGGGAGATCCTAGTTGAGAAAAAAGAACCAAGCAAGTAAAGTTATGCTACGAATAAATACAAGAAATGCCCAAGCAGAGTACAAGAACCTGATAAAAGAAATTCGATGGACCCTACTTTTCAACCAACCCACATAACATGAAATGGCACACCCATTAAATCATCTTAGGCGGCCACAGATGTGGCGATACCTCCTCCTTCCAAGAATTGAGAAAGAAACACATCCCACAGATAGACATAAATATAAAGAAGAAGATGAAGCGAACACATCTAATCAAACAGAAATAGATGAAGCAATACTGAGACTGAAGAATAACCGAACTGAGGGGATGAATTGTGACTGAGCTGATAAATAAAGGAGGAGATACAGTTGTGAACGCTATAGAAGAGATCATCCAAAATATCTGGATGAAAGAAGAAATGCCAGATTCATTCAAAAAACAAATGCGAAAACCGTAGAGGCATAACATTGCTGAATATAGCCTGTAAAATCCTCGCAATACTTATAAATGATAGGATTAAAGCAATTACCATTGAAGATAAGAGAACGACGTCAGAAGGGAAACGGAAGTATTCATTGTGAGGCTAATAATGGAATTTTAAATAAGGCTTTGACAGAAAAAAGCGAAGAAAATTGAAGTAAGCTATGAGTGAACTACAAATAACTCCTAAATTGATCAGTCTAGCTATGATGACTATGAACAACCCTAGAATTTGTGAGAATTAACTACACGTTAGGCAATGTTATTGATATAACATCTGGTGTGAAACAAGGGGACTCATTGACTACAACATGCTTCATTTCAGCATTACACAAAGTTTTAAAACCAATATACCAAAGAGGTACGATATTCACTTAGTCCAAACAACTTTGCGCATTTGCAGATGATGTTGGCGCCATAGCTAGAAGTATAGACCGACTTGTAGCAATATTCAATCAAATTAATGACAATAGTAAAGAAATACGACTTACTAATCTATCTCAGAAGACCGAAAAACAGTGCAAAATCTTACAATCGGAAGAAAATACTTCAAAACTGTAACTGGATTCAAATCAGAGAAATGGTGAAAAAGAAAGAAAAATAATAAAAAGTGGAAATAGGGCCTGTTCTCCAAACATAAAACTGCTCAAGAATAAGTTATTATCCATAAGAATTGAACTCGTAGTAAAATATGCAAGTGCAAAAATGGCACTGACATAAAAAGACCAAAATAGCCTCAGAATATTTGAACGATAGTGCCATCAGGCTAATCGATGAATAATGGAGAACTGGCAACAACAGGAAGATAAAAAATCACCTACCATGAAAACATCATGAGGTTTATCAAGTCACAGAGACACGGACACGTACGAACTAATGATCATAATATGCCCAAAAAGATATTGAAGACCAAAGTATACGGAATCAGAAGAATAAGAAGGCCTCAACTGAGTTCGATGGATCAGATGCAGGAAGATCTGCGAACCATACGTCATATCGATCGCCCACTGGCAATATAGATATTTTTCTCAACTCGGTTGAACAATGTGTAGCGTGCTCAGTGGCCGCTACTACTTCATCTTTATGTTTTAGGCAGGGTGTTTCAAACCCAAAGTTTGAGTTTGAATAAATTTTGCTAATTTGTTCGTGAAGCTGTTTAATTCATTTCCCAAAAATTCTTATGAAAAAATAAAACGTTGTGGATTCAACCCATTTCCAGAAAAGACAAATGAATGATAAAGTAATGACAAAATAACTCTTGTTAACACAAACTTTTGGATCTTACTGTCTTACTTAAAAACCTCGAATCTTGTCAATCTGTTTTGAATATCCACCCTAAGAGATATTTCTAATGTCTCATGAGGTGTCGATTCAAATCATCTCCTACCCTTAAACAGGGCATTAATTAAAAATAAAATTGAGTGTTGATCCATTTGCTACAACTCTGCTAATTTAAGTATACTAAATAAATTAGGTACAGTATAAAATATAGCTATGCGTACTATATCAGGAGTCTATGGCTCTAGCCCAATCCAGAGCCTCAGAATACTGCTGAAGAACCACCTCAAGAATTCCATGTTAATCATCACTCATTACGAAAATATCGATAATCACGAACGCCCTCAGTTTATTGAAAGGATTAAAGCCATTATACATACAGCACTCTTTCGTCCAGCTCTCTGAAGAGGAACTCCCCAATCTCCAAGGTAAGAACAAAACCGTGATATTTCTATGGTTCCTCTCGTATATGGAAATAACAGGCAATGAGGAAGCCGATCGGCTTGCAAGGACGTCAGCGGCTAATCCATATTTACACACTAATAGTGATTGATTGCCCCAAATAGACTTCAGACTGTTCAAGTCTGTAGTACCTCCTTTGTCATCCAAACTTCATCAATCGACCAACAATAATTGAAGAGACCAAGTGAAGGTAAATCGCTCAAGGATATGCCACACAGCATTGACACATAGTCATATTATGAAGAATGAACCATCTGATCTTTACGAAACTTGTGGTGTCTAAATCACTATAACACATATCTTGTGCAAGTGTCCTAAATATGCCATTGATTGTAATAGATAGGGAATTAATAACCTCGAAACTTCACTATAAATAAACATAAACAACTAAATTTCTTTAAAGAAATAAGCCTGTACCAAAAATTGTAAAACAACAGCATTTCACCACTTATTATGTCTTATATTTTGTATATACTGTATTCTCCGCTAATAACTCTTAGTGGTTGATGCAGCTAATTTGAAATTAAAAGAAAAACCGTGTTGAATTTCTGCAGGATTTCAAACTGATTGCATATTTCTTTTGCAAAAACCTAAAAGCCACATTTTATGACACCACTTTGTACAATCATATCTTGAAAAGGAGAGCCTATAAAGAAAAAGTTATTTGTCAAATCTACCTCGTAACAGTTGAGGAATCACAATCAAGTTCTTAGGGGCTTCTTTTCTGTCCATCCGCTTGTTTCTTCTTTTTACAAATTAATTTATATATCTGGAACAATTCCATCCATAGAGTTCAAAATTAGCACTCAATCTTCTATGAAGACTACCTATTTAATGTGAAATAAGTAGTTCAATCCAATAATCCGTTTCAAAATGGTGGCCATTTACCGTTTTCGTGTGCCGAATATTCACGAAAATACTATCGTCTGTAATCTGTACAATGAATAAATGAAAATGGAAGGGATGAAAGTTAGGTTCGCCAGACGGGCGAGAAAATAAAGGGAATATACGAATGGAAATTAGAGAAGTAATTAAACCCGGCTTCGTAGTTATGACGTATAAAAGTTTTTCCGGAACCATGAGCGGGCTTATTAATAACTGACAGTAGTTGAAATTGCCTCGCAAACACCAGTGGCGTCACAAAACATTTAAGGGCGAGTACAGAGGAGAAAAAAATCTTAGAATATATATGGATCAAGAACCTTTTTTGGAACCGTTCATTATTATTATTCTTCAATTTATTATCGATCGAAAATTAGGATCATCAATTAATATCCTATTGAACCGAGTATCATTTCGACAATACTATACATAACGATACATTTTGATGTTACACTTCTACATCGAACAGAAGTAATCTTAGAATATATGATCAAATTCAGAAATAATTGGCTGTTACGTGGTGGAATTGATTTAAATGTTTCAGTGACCTTCGGGTGTCAACCGAAAGACCAACGTCTAAACAAATTGTCAGATTATCTTGCTGATAATCTTATATTACGAAGAATGCTACCTTTCCTCCGAAAATATTTTCCAGAATTTAGCGATATTATGGCTGAAAAAACAAATGTATGTGAATTAGTTCATTCCAAATTCAATAATAGTTGATATAGAAGTCTCTTTAATCAATTGGTGGAACATTATTACTAAATTAATTGAATAATTGAAGGAGAAACACCCATTTTCTTAGTACACTTAAAATTATAATACCATATACCATATCTAAAATGAATTACATGAATAAAAACGGAACTGATATTTTATGGGACATTTGGACAAATTTGTTCCTTTCGACATTTATTGCTCTCTTCTTTATCTCACAATATTATGTTAACGAACTGGAAATTGGAGGCTCGGTGATGTTTTTGTCCATTTTGTTATTTTGTCTTTTCCTACGTAATAAGCGGACGAACAGCTTGAACTGGAATCATTTTCTTCATCGGAAAATTCTTCATCCTATATTACATCCTGCTCTGAATCTATGTCATGGCTGCTCTCCTCAACAACATCTTATTCTGCATTATCATTCATATTACAAGAAATTGAATTTGAACTGAACTGACTTAAAACACAAAGTGAAACGTGAATGCTCGCTTGGTCTACAATCGTAGACTAGTCATATTGAGAAGAAAATATCTTCAAAACACAATCGCTAACACTGTCAAAAATATACTGATTCACTAAAAACTGAAGTTTTCTACAACTACTGAAGAGTAGGCGCGCGCAATAAAAATATTCTACCAATGAACGTCATTCAAAATGGCGTGGTCTACGATCGTAGAATACGGGTAACGGAGGGTTATTGTATGTTTTTTTATAACACTCACCTAGTTCGCCTTAATTTTCACAGAATATAATGAATAAAAATATAAATTTATTTCTGGGAAACATAATAGGCACCCTAGATGTAATTGGCGGCACGAGGTGCAAACTTTGAATTATATAGTATTGCAGTATCCATCGTTTAATTCAAAAAGAATATAAGTAATTAGAAAACTGTTCGACATAGGGTTGTAGTTATCGTTAGACAAGTTATAACAGCTTGAACCTATATGGTAGGTATAAGGAGAATTTTAAGCTCTTGGTTAAGTGAATATTGAACTTAGTAAATAATGTAGCCAAAGGTTGTAAATTAAATGTAAAGCTTAATAATTCTCAATAGGTTCAAAAGCTCAAATGAAAAAGAATATATGTTTGACATATGTGTCGGGTTTTATCCTATTTTCAAAAACTAAGAGGAAATTAAAATGTTACTATTTCATTTATATCTAAGAGACAAATGGGAGGAGTGGGACAAACAGAAATCAAGCTGGTAGTTGGTAACGGGTGATTGTTTGTGAGCTGATGGAATATCTACGAATTCTTATAAATCAAATCTTTTACCATGATGTAAAATTGGGGTTCAGAAAAATCTAAGAAATAATTTTCGTTCAAACAATGTTCTGAAAAATAACAAGTTATTAATGTTTTATGAAATATTAGTTTTTCATGATTGCCTTATCTAATATTGATGTAACGAGCAGTTTAATCTATGATTAATAAAACACTTATGAAAATTTACTACGTTTTTACTACCAAAAATATAAATAAAAATGAACAATTACTGTGACCGCGGTATCGAACTCACCTTCATCGTCGAACAGTGTAAGACTAAAATACAAAGTTCAGTGGTACAGGTATAAATACAGACTATAGGATTATTTAATGGTATTCTCACTTGAATGCTTCAAATATTTGGGATTTACGCAGGTCAGTCTGGTGATTCATCATTTGTGCATTATCATGAAAGGAGGATTTGCATATTTCAACTGATTCTAAATAATGGAGTTTTCTACCTTTCGGAGCAATATGCAAAATTTCCGAACTATCAATACTAGGAAAGGAGTGTCTGTTTTGAATACAATGGTTGGCTAATGTTGAATCTTGTTTATCTTAAACTAATAAATAAATAATAAATAATATCTTAAAAATTATTGCAATCTGGACAAGTTAACTTATAAACTCCTGATTTGTTTAAATTTTGAATACGGGTTTTGGCATTAAATAGCATTGAGGATAATTTATTTTGTGGTCTAAAGGCAATTTTTATTTTAATTTTGAAAGTTAACTTGCGATATTTTCACTTATTTGCCCAAAATAGGTTAGAGGAATGAATTTCTCTGGATCGTTTGTATTTATAGTTGGATATATTTGGCTCATAGCTGAATGTGATTGTTTTCGTTTCACTATTTTATCAATAATGATTTTATCAAAGCCGTTATTGAGAGCTATAGTTTTAATGGTCTCAATTTCCGTTTTGAGATTTTCTGATGATAAAGATCATCTGTCTAAATACAACATATATTTATCAGTATATATCGTTCTTGATCAAATATTAAAAGAAGAGAAAAGTTCATTTTCAAGATTGCTAATGAAGATTTCACTCAAAAGAGAAGATGGAAAACAATCTAGTCATTGAAAAATTTTATTATTGAATTTGAAATAACTCTGCTTCTAACAAGCTACTACTACATAGTAATTAGTTGTTGGTTGTGAATAATTCTACGTTCTGTATTGTTTGTTGATGGGGACAAATTTACGACATCAAATGAAACTAATATAACTTTAGGAGGAATATTGAGTATTTTTTGCTCTTCTGTAAGTTGTAAAAATATTTTTGACTAAGTATGCTGCCTGATGTTCAGTCAAATTTGGTATTAATCTGTTATGATGATTGCTAATGCACCCGCCTCAAAGCTTTGCAAACATCTTAACGGAATAATACCAAATATAACTTAGCATCATCCAGCATACTCAGTGAAAAATACTCCACAACTAACAGAAGAGCTAAAAACAATCAATGTTTCCCCTAATGCCAGATTAGTTATATTTGACGTTGTACATTTTTTCCATCAACACCGAATTGAAAACTCAAAACTATTATTAACAAACAATTACAAAAATACAATATTAACCCTCAAATCAGAAACGTTGCTGTTTTTGGTCTGGTCCTTGAATGGGTTCTCGTTTTTCATTGCTTTTGACAAGAATCGTTAAAATAAAGTTTTCTCTTCATGTAACGTTCTTTACTGAAAGATGTGAGGATGATATTTTTTTATAGGGGCGGTTACTGATAGACAATCAAATCTCTTCCAAAAATTCTTAAATTCATTTTACGATACGATGCAATTCTCTATAGAGCTTGAAAAGACGCATAAAACACTTCATTTCTTGGCTATTCAAATTATGAGAACAAATAATAATCTTGAACTCGACATGTATCGAAAACCAACGTTCACTGATACATTAATCTAAAAACTAACCTAAGCGATTCGATCGAATTTTGGTACGTTCAATTATTTCTGCATTTGTTGAAAGATGAATATTTTTAACATTTCAACTGTCAAACAAAGGACAATTCGACTATTTTCGACGTATTGGATACTGTATCAAACCAGGGGTGCTCAAACTTGAACTGCTGGCGATCTACCTCGACATTTTTAGAAGACTTACTATCGACTCTGAGAGAATGCAAGTATGTGTAATGCAGGGTTGTCGTACATACACGATACACCCTACCTACCTACCTAGGTAGGGTGTAGATATTAGCTTTCCGCACAATATACATTATTTTAGTCAAGGTTTGGATTAGGTTCTTCTCAATAATATCAATGAAAAAACTCATAGTTATTCAAAATTGCGAGTTTATTGGTTGTTACAAAACAAAAGAGTTACATATGGTGTTAAACTTAACTAAGGAGTGACTTGGATGTTGAAGCGTGGCACTGCATGTCCTCCGCATACTTTTCATAAAATGGTACGTAACTACTGAGTGCTAATCGCAAGCATGATGACATATGATCGTCAGTTAGTCGATTGCGATATTTTGACTCAATTATCTTTATTTCAAAAAATGCAGACTCGCACAAGTAAGTTGACCCAAACATTGCCGTCAGTTGAAGGGCGATTTGCCTTAGATTCGGATATTTATCTTCAGATATAAAACACCAGAAATTTGTATCAGATGCTGTATTGCCCCTGGTACATGGTGGGGAAGGTCGGAAGGATCGAATTCATTTTTATCAATATCCTCTTCATTCATTAGTTCGTCTACTTCAGGGGATATTATAACAATATCTACGTTGTGATAATTGTAATTACTAATATCTTCAAGTGCTGTTGAAGCATTTTCAAGCGCTTTCTAGAAAAAGATGCACCACTAAATTTATCAGGATCCATTATAAACTGAGTCTACAATAAACCGAATTCGAATTACAAAAGGCGTGACGATAGTATGACATAATCAAAGATTCAATGACCTTAGAGAGAAAATACACATTCAAAGGATTTAAAAACTGATTTAGTTTTATTTAAAAAGTTGAGATTAATAAGATTTTCAATAAAATAAAAGAGTAAAATACTGCAATCGGCCATTTTGACTGAAACGCCAATCACAGCGCATGACGTCATACTTATGTAAGCTTCACTGTGTTTTGATTACGTACTACTAATTGCGCGTTACGAATTTATTTTTTTGTGATTTATCGACTTTACAACACAAATCTATCTATAACAAGGGAACCCCGGCTTTATTAAGGCAAACAGCTCAAATTTGCCCAGGATCGATTTATTGATGTTGAACGAGTTCCTCACAACCAATAAAGAATTTTGCTCGTCCGAATTTGGAAACGTGAGAACTTTTTTCTAAGTATATTTTATTTGTATTTATCTTCAACACTAGATACAAATATGACCAAGTAGTAATTAGACTCGTTTTAAACTCCTAGAAGAATCTATGTAGTTTTATAGCCAGTATCACCTAATGAATCTCAAACGTAGATCATTTCTTGAGATTTGTACAAAGGGATGTCGCTATATAAGATAATCTGTAATACGGGTCTAAGTATACCAACAATGTATGCAATAATACTGAATTAACATTCTAATAAATAAAACTATACCTGAACTACAAGATGCAATTTCTTTTGAACTATAGTACTTCCTTCAAATTGCTTTTCACACTCTTCAAGAATCACTATATAGGGTCGCTCTGTTGTGTTAGAAGTTTGTGTTTTCCCCTCTGGTTGGCAAGTACATTTTGTGGGCATACATCCTGGTTTCATACGTACTTGTGAAGTAACAATTAAAATTGATAATAAGAATGATAACCCAGATTAACACAAACATAACCTCTATAAACGGCTAGTTATTCCATAGCCTCTACATTTCAACTATTTCACGTCAAACAAACATTAAGTTAAAAATCTATCAATACATTATAACATACTTACATCAAAGTGATCTTCACAGAAATAAAGTGGCGAATTTGTCTTTACATCGTTCGGGTTTCGCCGTGCAAGCTTCAACCATTTATCTCTTATTTTCTAGTATGGGACATGTACAAACACCTTGTTGGGTGTTGTTATTGATGTATTTTTGCACTGAGGTACTGTACACCACTTATAAACTTTAGAATTCATTTTAAACACAAGAAATGTGCAACGTTTGTTTACTTTGCTGTCTAGCTGCGCGTAAACAAATTTGACGTTTACGTAAGTATGACGTCACACACGACGCCATGACACGGCGAGCTGTTTTCGCGCAATATTTAGAAATGATTATAAAAATGGCTTTAGACATTCAAAAACTTTAGTTTATTACCGAAATAAAGGTTTTGTTGTAAACAATAGATGTGTATCCGCATTACGGAAGAGGATTTCAAAATTTTTCGTCATGCCTATTGTGTGATGGGTCACTAAAAGCTATTTAAAGGATGTAGATTTATTTTAACCTAGTTAGTCCATATGAAATTCTCTGATCTAAAACTTATGAGATTTTCTGCGAATTTCATGCCAACTCTACCACCAAGGACAATTTCTCTGCCAGATATTTTTCTCCCATCAATCAAAAGCAACTTCCTCATTACCGAGTTCGGTTACGCTGCTGCTTATTAATAACGGACCGAAAAAGCGTAGAACATAGAACGAGGAAAGATGCAATCAGCCGGATTTATGAAAGGAATCAGTCTGAGCAGCCAGCGTCGCTATCATGGCCGATAATGGAGCCCGAGTATTTTTATCGACGCTTCCGCCCCGCTTATTGGACGGTCGCAGAAGCGGGCCGTTCTCTTATTGGTCCGCGTAAATTGCTAGGGGAAAAACTGCGATAAAACATCAAACGATCCCGGATGCAACGAGTGTCGTCGACCAGAGACGGACTAAATAATATTTAATCGTTTCCATTAATTTTTATTTGAAAAATGAAAGGTACGGAATGTTTCGGTATGCCACAAACGGAGACAAACGTTTATATGTGACATGCACTAACCAGAATTGAAAAATGTTGAGAAGTATTATATTAGCCAATAGCTATTTAGATATGTTCAAGACGTAACCAACGTACTAGGCTTGAAACGTTTCGCTCCTAAGCTTAAGCGGAACGACTTCAATTTCATGTGCAAAAAGACCTTATTGGAATCACGAATAACTCAATTTCCAAAGCTGAATCCGACCAAAATCAAATGCATCAGCACTGGACAAAAAGCATCTATTTATGAATATAATACACAATCTAGACATAAGGCAAATAAAGGACATCGGATAGATCAAGTCTGAAAACCATGCTCACGATACTTATCTCACGGATTTTGTTAGATTTCATTCATATTGTGCATCATAAATACTGGCCAGTCAACAAAGAATATTATTTGTTTGTATTAATACGTTTAAGGAAAATGGAATTCACACCAGGATAACAAAAATTGTTCAGCAAGATCCGCTTCTGATTATAAAATAAAATATAAAAAGCAGTCACCGAATTCGCCTGATTTGGCTCTCTGTGACTATTTACTATCCCATCAAGGAATATTTCGAGAACCTCTGAGTATTGCTAAGTATAAACAATTTTCGAAAAGTAGACCAATAACAATCATCATCAGTCAATATCGGTTTATATCAATGAACTTTTTTAATTTCACGAATAAATTTGAACGTTTTCGAAAATGGTAATAGCCGTTATATTAGAAATAGTTAATCTTCATTAGGTACAGTAGATGGGGTTAGTTGATCACTGCGGAGCTACATGGACACCGCGTTTATTCCTGTTGACTTCCTACAGAATAGCGTCAATCTTTTGTTCAGTTCTGTTTAGGTACCTACTCGTGACATAGAAGGTATGAGAGGCCAAGAACCAAGCCCTACATACAGAACAAAATGGAAGGTATGGAAAAAGAGATATAAACGGTTAGAGCAGGCATATTGAATAAAAGGGCTGTGGAATATGATAAAGTGCAACGGATAACGCTAGTCAGAAATATGCTTAGAAATAATCAGGAACTTCTTTCATATACAACCGTTTTTAGTAAAATTGAGGAGCCATACCATCGCAGTTGTGGAAAATTGGGTGTTTCCATTAACGAAATCCGATATTCGATGAAAAAATTCTTGAATATAACAGCAGATAATATAATAGGTTTTTTCAATTTCGCTAAACTAGCTTTGTCTACAGATAAAGCGAAAATTTATATAATTATGACGCATGACCTTGGGGCGAAAAAAGTTGGGGTTCCTAGAAACATGAAGTGGGTTGAGATAGTGCAAAATTATTCTCGAGTACGATCGGCAATGGTTCATGAAAATGCAAATGATGACTTGCTTCCTCCCATGGTCATATATAAAGCTCAGAATATGTGTTACAATCCGGACCAAGGTGGACCTGCCGCCACCAAGTCTGCAAGTAGTCTAAGTGGTTGCTTCGATACGAACGTTTTCAAAAAGTGATTTTGCGAAATCTTGGGCGCATGATCCTCAAGACACAGCTGTGTTGATTCGTGATAATCTGGCCATTTCTTTCCTGAAGCAATTAAGGATTAAAATTTCATCAAGAAAGAATGGAGAAAGGTACACAGTTACAGAGTTCCATTCCAAAAGAAAGATTCCCAAGCTATATATGTTCTACAATATTGAATCAAAAGTGAGTAAAACTACCTTAAGTAAATTTACAGAACAATTACCTAATAACTCGGTTACAAATTGAGTAAAGGGAATTATTGTCAAATTGTTCATTCAATAATATCTTGGAAAGTTTATATCTATTGATTATCAAGTTTTTCATCAGATAATGTGAGATTTTAAAATGTTGGTTAAAATTATGATTTCCTTCAGTTAATTGGTTACCGTTATTAGAATTAATTTTTTATTGATGGAGCTACGATAATGATAAAGCTTTTTATCTAATTCAGTTCAATTTCACTCGCTTGATAGCTGTTTTTTTTGAGATTGTATAATTTCATTGCTTTGTGGTTTTGAACCTTTGTTCTTTGCTTGTCTTATTTCATATTTTATCAAACTGGAGCACTTTACTTAAAATTCATTAATATTTGCACTTGCTAGACTTCCACGAGGTTAGTTTATATTCGAACCTTATTCAAATTTGATTTCAATTTCGAGGAAATTTCAACATTACTATAAGATTTCCTGAATTCCTCAATCCATCCCTGAGCCTGTTTCTTCCTTCCTCCTTCGGTTTCCCTGGGTAACGGGAGTGTTTTGTGTATTATATTCGTTTGCCAACGTGAAGGGTAGATTATTCTCATATTACACTGAAAATTTTATCGACATTTCTCCCAGTTTCAGATCCTGAAAGCAGTTTATTGTACCAGAACTCTCTACTTAATAAAAATGTAAATTTTCCAGTAGAAAACTCAACTGCATCAATTTCACCACTTTTTGAAGTACTTTTTTATGGTAAACAATATGGCATAAAACTTTGAGCCAGAACTTTGAAACTATTCGTTAATTTTACCCACATCTCTGTTCACTTTAGAATAAAATGACATCATAAAATTGCTGATAGAATTGCAATAAACACCTCGAAAAGTCTAGGGAACACAAATTTTAATAACTTTTGAGTAAAATGTTTCAGTTTGATAAAAAGTTGATTTGATGTCGTTGAAAGACCAATTATAAAGAAAAAATGAAAATTTATACATGGCGAAATTTTGTACAAACGGAAAAAGTCAAAGAAAAATATTTCAGAGGTTCTCTCTTGTTATTGATGGTACGTCGACAACGTCTAGGTATACTCAAGATTATTTTGTCGATGATATTTTATCACAACTCATTCTGAGCCACTTGGACAAACAAGCGAAGCTAACATTCATGTTGACAAAAACTTTGCCTTGGAAGATTCTTTTTATGTGTGCCACACATACTCGATGGCGTTCAAGTCTAGAGAGCAACACGGCCAAGGAAAAACATAATTTGGATCAATAATTTTACAATTGAAGAAAAAAATATATACTCAAGTTTCATGAAATATAATGAATAAAAATATATTTGACATATGTTTCGGGTTTTAACCCATTTTCAAAAACGAAGAGGAAATTAAAATATTACAATACCATCTATACCTAAGGAACAGAAGAGAGAAGTTGGGCAAACGGAAATCAAGTCTTTAAGTGTTGGTTCATTATTTTTGTAAGCTGAAGACGAATTTTAATATATCTAATCTCTTGCATTGGTTACCTGAATGTAAATTTTTGGTTTTGTGTGATATCTAAGAAATTATTTTCATTTATACAATGTTCTGAAAACCAGTTGTTAATTTGTTATGAATTATTGATTTTTCATGCTCACCTAATATTGATGGAACGATCAGTTTGCTCTATATAAAAAGTGGCACAATCATTACAGTATAATTTATATTCACCGCCTTTTTTTACCTGTATCAACTCAATCTTTATTATTAACCTATAATGAATATGGATTTTTCTTATTCGTCCATACTGTGTTCGTTTCATTCTGATTTAATATATAGCATAAATTCGTACTTATTTGTACGACATAATTAATGCTGTTATCCTTGATTGTTAACATTAATTTTCCTTGAAAAGACTCGAAACTAAACAATATCAAGAGTTAGCGGATGGGTATCTGAACTATCACAATTTCTCGTTAATAATTTTGAGTGACATTTATTATAACAGATTTTCAATGGTATTCCAACAGAGAGCTTACTTCACGATTCATAAGAATCTTCTGTTGAGTTTTGAGTCTTTTCTACGCAAAATAGGAAATATGTGAGTTATCCGAACTGAAATAATTACCAACGCACTTTCTAGGACATATAAATTCGATCACTAACTCAAACAGTTACACTTTACGAAATATATCGATGAATTGAAAATGTGAGTTTTCTTCCGAAATTTTTAGATAACTTTATTTTTAAATACAGCTTTTAAAGGTATACTTCTTTCGCAGAATGTACTCAAACTTGAATGAGTAATCGAAAATAAAAATGAAAATATGGGATTACCAAAAAGCCCATGCAAAGGTCAACTTTCGGTATTTCCGGAATTGTAAGGCCGACGAAATTGTTTCAGGCTGTCATTCAAGATGCAATTCGATTTTTGTTTCATTGAAATCGATAAACAATTTCATATCATTGGCTATAGCCTGGAGGTTTTTTTCACGGATATAGCACACTTCTTCAATGTGGAAATTACCAGGAAAATCCGATGCTATCTAAATTTTATTCATTTTAAAAAAGAGTCGGACGCTTTCAGTAGATTTAACAGGATTCAAGTTTTTATTTCAACATCAAATAAATTCTCATTCTCAGTCAAAATAAATCAAGACTTCAAAAACTCACTTAGCTTCCAAATATCCATAAACCAATTCACTTTCAATTTGTGAAACTTCAAATTAGTTTCAGATGAATTCCTGAAATCCATGAAGGTCTATTTGAAAATATTTTGAAATATTTTGACAGAAGCACCTTTTACAAGAGATAAATAATGACCTAATAAAATTTACAACGTTTGTATTCAATTCCCCCCCAAGAAGAACCTTTGAATTCAAAAAATAGAGAGAATAAGGCCAAGGACTGACGCCAGAAATTGGAACAGTGAATATAAAGGCAAAAGTGTGTCGTAAACGCATAAACGGTAGCAGTTCACAAAGAATGTTCGTCATTCAGAAATTCATGACACAATTATAAGGGTGTCACAGTAGGGCCTTCTAAATGTTTTCGAAGATCAACGTTTACTATAATTAATCATAATTTATGGACTTTTAAACAGTACACATGTAATCCTATAGATACTTGTTTATTTATTTATTTATTTATTTAACAAAGGTAAGAGATGGGGCCATAAGGGTCCATGAGTCTCAAAAACATAATTAATATGGTATGTGATTTCACAGAAAAGAAAAGGAAACAGGGTAAAATAATATTAACAATAATGCCTAATTTCACCAACGAGAAAATCGAGATGAATTGATACAAAGAATGAAACAGAGAATATAGATGATGACATGGATAGAATACTTGATATCAAAAAAGTGGAAATGGAAAGGAGGCACCAGTGTTACGCACGCACTTTGTCGAAAATATTTTTGAATGAGTTCACTGATGAAGTGCGCACCACAGGTTCTGGTAAAAAGTTCCATTAATGGAAGACGCGGTTGCATATAAAGAGCTCACGAGGGGTAGTTTTGAAGTCCTCCCGATACAGTTTCTGTGAATGACCGCAAAGATAGCCTCTGTTGGTGCGAAAGAGATCGCTAAGGTCCGTCCCAAATAGGCCGTTCACGATAGGTGGTAATTAGATCTCCACGCTCGCGACGCTTAGAGAATGGCCTCAAACCAAAAAGTTCAAGCCTCTCCTTGTATGAAGGTCGAACAAAACCAAAGGGAAGCCTTGTCAGTTTTCTCTGGATAGACTCGAGGAAGTTATTATCTCGAACCAGGGTTGGGAGCCAAACAGGACCATCGTGCTCAAAGATAGGTCGAACGTAAGACGTGTACAGTAACTTGCACGTGCTGATGGAGCATCCGGTGAAAGATTTGCGTAGGAGATAGCATATCCGGTTCGTCTTCGACACAACATGGCTGACGTGAGCCGACCACGATAGGTCCTCAGAAATGATCACACCGAGGTCATTTTGTGATTGCTTGGACTGAATGCTCGAACCGTCCATATAGTACCGGTACCGGGGGTTATTCTTGCCCAGATGTAACACCTTGAATTAGAGATAGTGTATTGTGCTTGAAAATTCGAGAGGTCTAGAAATTTTTGATTCAAGAATTTTGCTAGTTTACCTGATGGTGTGTTTATATATGACACAACAGGTCTTACAGATTTTTGTTTCTTATGTAGTTTAATCAATCCGTACATTTTTGGAACTTGAACATTCATTGGAATCAGTTTCCTCTTCTCCCATTCTGTGTGTGCTGGGTTTTCTGACAAACTTAGCTATTCTTTGATTTCTTTTGTGAAAAATTTGGTTGGATCTTTTGATATTTCGGTGATATCCATTGTTTTCAGTACATCCTGCATCTTCTCTTCGGATAGGTCTTTATTGAGGCATACTATACTATTGCCTTTGTCAGCTTTAGTCATTATGAGATCTTCGGCTTGGTATGTTTGATATGGGCTTTATTATTTTCAAATTATTCTGATTGTTAGTTTTTATGTCAGATTTTCTGTGAGTTTGTGTTTATGGAGGCTTGGGTTGGTGATGATATCTTTATGTTTTTGGATGGCCAGCTCTGCTTGCACTCTGGTTATTTCCTTGTCTGTTTTGAGTTTGCCTTTTTCCGGGGTAAATTTTGGTCCTTTGTTCAGCAGATCCGTTTGAACTTCATCAAAGAAATTGTTCGATAGATATATCAATCTAGGATAAAAAGTGATATCTGATCGTTCGATAACATCTGTTTGGATCATAGGTTGCTGAGGCTTCTGTTTTTCTTTTTTGTTTTCTAAGGTTGAAAGTTTTTTATGCAGGTTTTCGTAATTTTCTTTTGAAATCTCACTTATTTTCATATTGATTTTCTATTCAAGGCACTCAAATTCAATATTATGTAAAATATAAAACATTATGTAAAATATAAAATAATTCGTCCTGAACTGATTTGATGTGGAGTTTTATATTATCACGTACCTAATACCACTTCTTAACTTCTTCCTTTAGCCAGAGAAGTTCTATTTTTGGTTTAATTTTAGAGGTTGTTTCATTATTAATGTCAGGTAGCCTATGTCGGTCAAATAGGGAGAAGTTTTGAAGCTAGATTCAAGGAACATATTTCCTCAGATAAAAATTCGCCAATATTTGAACACATAAAATCAACTAACCACTCGATATCATTCAACAATCTTAAAATCCTTCATAAATGTAACAAAGGGAGAGAGATGAATTTGTTGGAAAGTTTGGAGATTAAAAAACTATGTAAAAATTCACAATTTACTACCCTCAACAGCCAACTAGAGCATAATGGATCCCCACTACTCAATATTTAGGATAAATTTCATTCTGTACTTGTACTTGCCTACTCAAGTATTATATTGTTATTCACTTGAAAATGACCATAGGATCGAAACCGGTCGTGATTATTGAATAAATTGTGGAAAAGTGACAAAAATGTCTCATTTCGTTTACTTTAAAATGAATTTCCATAAAATAGATAAATAAATCATCAATAGTATCAATTTGTTTTTTTAATGAAAACCTTAGGAGAATTTAGATAAAATAGGAACAGTTTTTTTTCTTTATATATATATATATATATATATATATATATATATATATATATATATATATATATATATATATATATAATAAACTTGACAAATTCTTTCCTTTCAAAAGTGTGAATTGTGAATTTACACAAAACTCCCGGCCTCTTCAAAGGTCCATATAAAAATTATACGAGCAAAATTTCGACGCATCTGTAAAAGGGGATAATTCCACATTCATTCATGGTCCAGTTACGATGTTCTTTGGCCAATTGAACTACACGATGCTGGAATGCAACTTTCTTCTATCTGTTTGTTTTAGACATGCTTGTTCCAGTTACATTTCTAAAGGCACTATTGATAACGTGATACTGGGAAATTATTCTTTAGAACTGCAATTTTGAATTATCGAATATTTCTCCATAATTTAAGTTTGCGTGTTAAAAACAAAAACCAGAATAATAATGAATGATTCTGTTTCAGTATGAAAATTTACAAAACAGTTACCACGTAATATATTCAATTCCGAACAAAAAAAAAGGAAAAAGCAACCTACGCGTAACAAGCCGTTCATCCTATCGCCTAAACGACCTAGCGAATGGAATATCCGCTGGAAAAGCCACTTTGAAGCACCTCGTTTAATAGGTATGCGAAAATGCTGAATACTGAATAACAATGCCATGGAAACGGGGAGGCGAACGGGCGAGAATCGGGGATGGAAATCGCTCGGCAGCGTTTATATGCATGTAATCTAGTTCGTGAAATAAATAGCTGTAATAAATTGTTGTACTCCAACGTATCCGAACCCGGAAAATTCGAATGGAGACGCGAAGGGCTGCAAATGGTTTTTTTTTTCATCAGATTTAGATACCATTAGAATCGTGAAATGAAGGGGCGAATATTTTTGGAACTATTAGTTTCGACTTCTAGAAGGACACGCGTGGAGAGTGAAACTCAAAGAGGGTGCTGAATTTACGATATCTTCATTTGTAGATGGGTAATTAATTATCTTCCTCTTACGATGAGACTTTTTCAGCGAAAATTTTTTGAAATATTTGTTCTATAATTACAAACTTATCATACATAAGGAAAATTACAGAACTATTTAATTAATTTCGGTCTGAAATTGCAGGTTCTGTTATTACGTCGCTATGACAGTTCGACACCCTAAACAACTTATGCATTTTAATTACGATTATGCTATTTTTCCTACTCATAATCTACTATAAATTGAATAAAAATGAATTTCATGTTCTACATGTATTGTGCTGTAGCTTGTGTCAAAATACAACAAATCAAACATCACAAGTAGTATTTGCAATACAAAAAAAAAACACAGACTTGCTTAAGAAGGTGAACCAAACATATTAAAAAATTATTTAGCGTTATGTAATGTAAGTATTTTGATACAATTCTTTGGCCCGATGGTATAATACAATGTTAAGTTCGATATCAGTTAACAACGAGTGAACTTTAGCAACAAGTTAATATTGAATTATTTTCAGTTTGGCGGTATAGAGCTTTGTTAACTTCTCATAAACTAACACGAAAATAACAAAGAGTTGACATAGAACTTCAGTGACTTCAGTGAGGTTAGTGGTAATACTTGGTTACAGAATGTTAATCTCTTTCTATCTATTGAACTCAACATTGGTTTTTAGATCAAGGAGAATGTATATTTTGAGTCTATAATTAACTGAAAAATAAATAATGTGAATTGATTAATCTTGTCATTCTGGTTGTAAAGAGCATCCATGATGGTCCTGTCTTGGGTTAATCTGTTGTTCTTAGAGTGCCTTATCCTTACTGGACGTTGGCGGTCGTCTTGGCCCATATTACTCTATTGACTGCATCGTCACTGGTAGTAGGATATTTCTGTTCATTGGATTGCTAGAGAATTTCTGTTTCAATTTTCCAAATCTATCTAGTATTGGGTCTATTTTCATTTTCTCGTAGAGAAAGTTGTTTGGAGAGTTATGGAGCGAATTTCTGGGGAGTCATATCATGCTGATTATTCTCATGCTGGTTCGTTCTGCCACGGCAATGTTTTTCAGTGCTGATTTATGATCGTTGTTGAATAGAATGTTGACCATATTCTTTTATTGGTCTTCATATCATTTTGTATATTTTGGAGACAGGGATAGGTTGATGCCTTGCCATTTGTATGTCTTGCATCTGAATTGCCTGGACCTCATTATAACTTACTTTTTTTCTTGATTGTGTGTTGATTCAGTTTTAGTTTGTTATCGATGATTACTCCTAAGTATTTCGTACTCCACACTGGCATTATGTTGAAAGGCGAAGCGTTAGTTATTTTGTGTCCAAAAATGATGATGTGATTTGTTAGGGTTTGGTGGAACTCTCCATTTTTCCATCCACTTCACAATTTCATCGCAGTATTATTGTAAATGTTCAATTGTACATTTGAAATGGTACAGGTGTCGTCTGCGAATTGCAGGTTATAAATGTAGTTGTTTTTTATCTGGTCGTTAGAGGGAATGTCATTCATGTATAAGTTGTAGAAAGTCTGTGATAGGGGGGATCCTTGAGATACGCCTTCATTTGGGTACATGGAGATGAAAAGCTTTTATTTATTGTTATTGAAATCGTCCTGTCTTTCAAGAAGTTGTCGATCACGTGTAATAAGTAGGATTGACATTGCAATGAGTATATTTAATGGATCTTTTTGAGTCGTTTGGCCTTTCAGCTGTTTTCAGAGAAGCCAGTCGATTTATCATTTATCAGACCACTGTGTACAGGAGGTCAAATTGATGACCAATCGACCTGAAATGAAACAATTAAAAAATATAATATAAATGAAAAAAATATTAAGATATTACAGAATAAATTAAAGGCCATAAATTGGATAATCACAGAGGGCCGGGATGCTGAGGAAAGTTAAAAAACTTTCACAAGGCTTTCCAGGGATGCTTTCTGGAATCATTTCCCCAAATAACTGTGAGAAAAAATATCAAATACAGGAAAGTGATCAAAATTGGAGCAGCTGCTGAAGCGCTTCAAAAAGAGTCTACAACAGATAAGACAAAGGCTATCTGGATAATTATAAATGAGGAAGCTGGCAACGGCCGAACGATGCACGATTATGAATGCACAGTCTCGGCTAATCAGTTCAATTGCTTTTTTCCACTGTTGCTCAGAAATATTTTGCTCAGAGCAATCCATCTCAAGAAGAAGCAATCTTTATGACAGATGAGCAAATAAGGAAGGCTTCATCGCCAGCTTCTTCAATGGCGGTCTATCTGACTGATAGAGGAAGTTGACGGAAGTGGTCAACAAGCTCAAAACCAGCACAAAATCGGAAACGATATTCTTGAAGAGAGTTTTTTTTCATTATTCCTGACACTTTATGTAAAATTTTCAATCAATGTCTCGAACAAGAAAAATTTTCCAGAAGGCTAAACATGGCGCGAGTCTTGCACATCCATAAAAAAGACAATATAAACAACTGTAATAATTATCGGCCTGTTTCCATATTGCCAGTCTTCACTAAAATCCTTAAGGAGATTCTTAAAAGAAGACTTGTAACATTTTTAGAAAAAAGATTTATCTTAAGTGATGCTCAACATGGTTTCTGGAAGATAAAGTCAACATCTACAGCATTAATACAACTGGTCGAAGCCATAACGAATGCTTTCGATAACTACGAACATGCTGAACTATTAGTTTGCGACCTCAGTTAAGCTTTCGATTGCATACTTAGAGAGATCTTGCTGGAAAAAATGGAGAGATATGGTGTTAGAGGAAGGGCTCTTGGTATTTTCAGGTCATACCTGAGCAACGAGACAGATGTAAAACATGGAGTTCCACAAGGCTCAATTTTGGGCGCAGTCCTGTTCTGTATATACATTAACGACTTGCCGGCAAACTTACCATGTCGTGAAACCTGTCCTTATGGTGAGATACGAATTTGCTGAGTGTTGCTTCTTCAAGTACGGGACTGAATGATGGAGTATCGGACTCATTTTATACGGCAGAGGAATGGTTCTCAGTGAACGGTATGAAGATGAACAAGAATAAAACTCAAAGACTGAGATTTCAAATAACTGGAAGTGAACAAAATTCTATCAGTCTATTTGGAATCGAAATTGATGATAGTCTTACCTGAAAAAGCTGTATTACATCCATCTCTAAAAAATTGCCCTCAGTTATCTTCTCGATCCGGCGGGTGAAGGAAATATCTGATCAAAATATATGTCGATTGGCGTACTTCTCGAACTTTCATACCATAGCACCTATGGGATAGTGTTATGGAGTCACAGATCAGGGATCAGCCAAATATTACTGAAACAGAAAGGGGCAGTGAGAGTTATCTGTGGTGTTACTAGAACCACAAGTTGCAGAGGTCTGTTCATATCACAGAGAATACATACTCACCTGCCTCAAGTACGTCTACAAAAACAAAAATCACAAAAACATCCTGAATGCTGATTTCCATTCCTACAATACCAGAGCAAATAGTGATACAGAAAAAATGGAAGTTTTCAGTGAAGTGACTGTAATATATATTTGGAAAGTCTGAAATTCCCAAAACGATTTTTTTAAAACATTTGGTTTATCAAAAACGAAAAACTACGTTCTTGTGTATCGCTTCATCAAGAATGCTTTGCTTTCTTTATTAGACCTTTTTAGACAATAATAGTGATTATGTAATCTTGAACCAATCTATCGATAAAACTATAAAGCTAAAATTTCATGCTGGTTACGGCAGAATGACGAATTATGGACTATTATATCAGTAGGTCTATGACGGATTATATTGGAATGAGAACTTAAATATTAAATTTACCTTTGGAATTCAATACTTGTTTCATTTGAAGAGATAGTACTTACATTTCAGTCCAATGCGGAACTCCAAAGTCTTGATAAATATTATTTATTCGGTTATTTCAACACCGAAGGAAAATAAATATACACAGGAGATTCACAACAGATACTTTCCGAAACACCGAAAGCTAGGATCTGAATGCGGCGAATCACCAGCGAGTCAAATTGGAGATGGACAGCTTTTTCAGGTAAAGGTAGTATGGGCCGAACTTGGTCTTTTCGCTCAGGGTGACACACGTGCCATGAGATCTTGAACTATTTCTACACTAGCTGAATGCTTGTCGTTTAGAGTTCTGGGAACATTTCAGTAAGCGGATCAAGAACGATCCAAATTTTCTTCAAAATGTTTGTTTGTCTCAAAAACTCAAAAACCTCAATAATTTAATGTTTCGCCGGAATTTTGGGGACCATTTTTGTAGAACCCTTATTTTTAAAGGAAACCTATTTGAACTTTCTTGACAGTTTAATCAATCCTCTCATAACAGTTATCAACGAAGGAGATCCAAATTCATCTGAATATAACGTTATGTATCAATAAGATGGAAGACCACCCTATTCTGCTGCTGTGCGGAACTATCTGCCAATAAATTTGCTGGTGTTAAATAGGTAGGAGAGGTGCTATATAACGGCCGGCTAGATCACCCGATCTAACGCCTATCGATTTTTCTTGTCACGCTATCTCAAGTCTGAAGCCTATGTTACGCCATTTGAATCGTTGGAAGAACTACGAGAAAGGATTGTTCAAGCATATCAACAGATAACATCGCAAATATTTCAAAATTTTAGTTGAAACTCGATTCTACCAATTAATGAAAGTAAATGGGGGACACTTCGAACATAGTGGGGGTTTGGTGGATATAAATGTTCAAATAAGTATCATAAATTTCTCAGATTCAAACGAATCGATTTTGATAGAATGTTCTTCTGGAAACAGAGATCGAACGGATTCATGAAAACCTGGAATTTGTGTGATATCTTTTGAAAAAGTGATTCCATTCTGTGTACGAGCACGTTATTTTAGAAAGTGAATAATAACGTGCTCGTATACAGAATGGAATCACTTTTTCAAAAAGATATCACATGAGTCAATTTTCTCTTCAAAAATTTGGAATAGAAGTTGTCAGTGCTAGGGGGTTGATAGGGAGAGAATGAAACATGTAACAACCAGCCGAGTTATTCAGAGTGCTTTATTTTCATTTTAATATACTGTATTCGGAAGAAGAAAAAAAATGCTGATCATTTTATTGAAATTCACTTATGGTTCAGATTTCAAAACACAGGTTTATATTACAATTCAAAAACCATTCGAGAAAAAATCGTTTGAATGCCCCTACGTTCTACTTAAAATAGAGCTCTTAGAATGTTAAAATAGTTTTCCCCAAACTTTGATAGCAACTGAGATTTGGCATATGCCGAAATTCTGAAATCCAGCAATAAATTTTCCTCGAAAATCAAGGATAGAGGTGGGGAGTGTCATATGCCTATATTTGCAGTATTTCACTGTAATAATGTCCTAATACGTGAAAATGAAGCACCTGTACACTTTTCCACCAATCATTAAGAAGAATTTTATAGTTAATTTTGTTTCATCTGCAAGTCTCTAAGCTCGATTCCTTGCGGTAGGATTGGAAGTAATTGAATCAAAGAAAATGAACTTTTTGTGCAAATAATCCCGAATAAAAGTGTCATTTACATCAACACTAAAGAAACGAATTTCTTGATGAAACCTTCATTGTTGCCTCAATCGATGAGACGGCAGCTTTTTTGCGGCCAAATTGTAGACGCGTTGCCACGGCAACCCCGCCGGCTGATAGACTTATTGGCTGTTGTTTTAGCCCCAATAAATCGGACTATCAGCTAATTTGGCAAGTCGCTGGCAAGCGATCTCCCTTATTAAGCTGTAAATAACTCTCATTCCGGCTGGTTTATTGAGAAAACTGCCGAAGGCTCAACTTTCTGCACGACAATGATCCATTGTGGAAACGGATTTCCCGAGGTTAATTACGCGAGGTTTAGGATGTTCGTGACATTTCAGTTTTTTGTGGAAATAGATTCAATCTTCTGGATGAGAATTTTTCTCATTAAATTAATGAATTTTTTTTTCTTAACTACACTCACCTGCAAGAAAATTCAATCAAGCAGAAATCATCCTTTAGTACTCTCTGAATTATCGTTCGATACCTATGAATTTCAGAACTATTTTACGCAGAATAACAATTGACATTGATAATGTGTGAAAATGCATTTTAAATAGAGATAAACAAAGGTCTTTGATTCATGATGCTAGCTGATTTTTTGCAAGAGATACGATTTTTCATTAGTATTGTCAGTAGGTACGGCAAAAGTTTCATTCACGAAAATAATGAAGTGGTGAACAAGTAAAAAGATGCCATCGAAAAGTTAAATAAACACCCAATTTGTAGCGGGTGTTACCTCGGTCCTATTCTTGCCCACTCTTCTTGCAAAGCCTGACCTACTTCATTCAGATTCTACGGAGCAGAGACACGCTTTCTTAACCTTCTACCGATCGTGTCCCACGGATTGAGATCAGGGCTCCTTGCCGGCCAGTCTCGGTTCGATATATCAAGTCCTTGAAAGTAATCAGTCATTACTCTTGCGATATAAGGTGTGGCATTATCATGCATCAGGATGAAGTTTTTGGCCAACTTGAGGACCTAAAGCTTGCCGTAGGTACCTCACGGCACTCATGAAAGCCCTATCAAATATAATTAACACAACAAATCATCATACACCCTCCTCCATAACTGATTCTTGTAGGAAAATTGATTGAAGAGCTCATCAGTTCGCCGATAAATTCTGAGACGCCCATCTGGAGATTTAAGGCAAAACCTGGATTCATCAGAGAGCAGAGCGTTTCCTCAGTCTTCATTGTCCCAATGCTGGTATTCTCTGGCGAGTTTCAGACGCGCTGTACGGTGTATTCTACTCAATTGTGGCCCCGTTGAAAGTCTCTCGACACGAAGGCCAATTTCCCCTCAAACACCTCCTACTGTTGCCTCACTTACTAATTTTACTTTCCTCACTTCCTCCAGCCTGTTTGTTTCCTATACAGCGGTATTAGATCTGTCTTTCAAAACACTAAGCCTTCAAAAACGATCATCGCGGACAATCGTTTTTCTTCTTCCTTCTGATCCTATTCGCCTTGCGAATTCACCAGTCTCTTGGAAAGGCTCTCATGCCTTTTGTACGCTGCTTCCTGAAGCACCAATTTGTCTGGTGGTATAGTTCTGTGATCTTCCATCAATCATTAATTGTACTGCTTGAGTAGCATCAACTGCTGGAGGTACCATAGTTGAAAATCTTCTACAATAGATTTTAACATTTACCAATTGGTTCAAATGTACCAGTGTTCCTCGAAGTGACATAAAGTTGTTTTTAAATCGAGTATCAATCAAAGACTACGTCATAGAGAATAAATGTAGCTTCTTAATGAAGTGCATCTCAAATTTCGTTATAAAAGCATTTTTTATTTACTCTCGTATATCGCTATTTGAAATGCATTTTCACACCTTACCAATGGCAATTGTTATTCTGCGTTGAATAATCTGTAAAAATCCTGAATTTAAGAATATAGAACTATAAATCAGAGTAGTATGGAGTTTCATACTAAATGATAATTTCTGCTTGATCGAATTGACATGAGCGTATTATGATGACTTGTCCAAACCGGGATTCCTGTCAAGGGGTAGTAAAGAATGATGGGGTATTGATTCAGCTGTCTTTCATTATACAGTCTGCTCTAACGATGATTTTCCTCCTCATCTACCCCAAGATGGACTGATTTTCACGGAAAAAGCTGAAAGACGCCAATTTTTGAGTTGGTTCAGAGCATGTAAAATCAATCTCCTACCCTCATCAGAAAGTCAATATTATTATAGGAAAAGTGGGTCGAGTGACATATTTTTAGAAAGGTCTTTCAATTCTCTATTCAAGAATAGTACCTTTATGAACATTTAATATCTCACAGAAAGTTAAAACACAACGAAAGTTTTTATTCCAAACGAAAATTTGCCACTCCCTCTATGTCAAGAAAGGGTGATTGTATTCGAAAAGATGAGATATGTCAATTTTTCATTGGAGGGGAACCAATTTTTGATTTGGTTCGGAGCATGTGAAATCTAACCTACACTCAGCAGCTTTTAGGTTGAAATATATTATTGGGAAAGTGAACCGAGTGACATATCTTTGGAAAGATATTTTTCTATTAAAAAATTTTATCTTTATGAACGTTCAATATCGTACAAATTATGAACGTTTAATATCATACAAACAGTCCAAACACAACAAAAATGGAAAAACTACTTCCATCAGAAAATCACGTGTTTCTGGTATATCAGCTTTAACAGTTTACAGCAACGGTACATAAACTTGAACTGCTGGCGATCTACCTCAATATTTTTAGACTACTTACGATCGACTCTGAGAGACTGCAAGTATTTGTGATGCAGGGTTGTCGTACATACATGATACACCCTACCTGCCTACCTACCTAGGTAGGGTGTACCGTAGCATATATAGATATTAGCTTTCCGCACAATATACATTATTTGAGTCAAGGTTTGGGTTAGGTTTAGATAGGTTCTTCTCTATAATATCAATGAAAAAACTCATACTTATTCAAAATTGCGAGTTTATTGGTTGTTACAAAACGGAAGAATTACATATGATGTTAAACTTAATTAAGGAGTGACTTTGGCTGTTGAAGCGTGGCACTGCATGTCCTCAGCATACTTTTCATAAGATGGTACGCAACCACTAGGTGCTAATCGCAAGCATGATGACTATGATCGTCAGTTAGTCGATTGCGATATTTTGACTTAATTATCCTCATTTCAGAAAATGCAGACTCGCACAAGGAAGTGAATAATAATAGTTCTTCCTTTACCTTGAAGCTCCAAGTTAATGGTGTTTAAGTGAATTGTGATGTCAGTCAAAAATGCCAAATCCGTCAGCCATTTTTCGTTTTTCAACAAGTTTTCCGCGACTCAACCAACTGACGTCCGTGTGAAGAACTGAATCAGTGTATTCAGCTGACTTCCTATCTTTCAACTGTAACTTGAAGAGCCGCCGTTGCAAGCTACGTGCAAGGATGGAATTCACAATTTCTGTTACAATGCCCATAATTTCCTACGTGTTTGAAACTTTTGAACACAAAACATGTTGATGTATAATGCAATGTAATGAAAAAAATGAAGGGAAATCTTCATTAGCTCGACACAATGCCACAAAACCGTTTTTGCTTCCAGTCATTGCTGGTGTTCCATCGGTTGTAATGCACACTAATTCATATATTGGTAGGTTATAGTTTTTTTACAAAATTGAAGAAAACGTCATATATCTGTTCGTCGAACTGTAAAGAAAAGTACGTACATTTCATGATACATAACTACTACTACATAACATCTCTAATAGCAGACATGATATCTGTTTTATTTTTAAAATCTCCAAATAAAGTCTCACCCGCTTCAATAAATGCTTCCTTCACAACCGATCCATCTTCGAATGGTTTCTTGTGTTTCGCCAATATATGAGATATTTTAAATGACGCGATCGTAGCAGCTTTTGATTGTTAGGCTGGTCTTGTGAACATGATTTGTTCTTTCTTCAAACAAGATATCAAATCACGTGCTTTTCGTTTTCTCAATTAACTCTGTGGCGGAAAATCCTTTTCATAGTTTTTATGAACCGTTTTATAATGCCTCTCTAAGTTACCACGCTTAGGTATTCCAACTGACGCACTATAAATAAGACAAATGCACTTATCCTTCATCATACAAAAGAAAAATTCTTCCTCCGAATCGTTATTAAAATGATACGTTTTAGATTTCTTCGCTGTACTGACTTTGTACCATTTAATAAAAAACTTTGTATCGACGTAGTATTGCCTTCAGGTAACAATTCAGAATGACTCCAATTCCTGCAGGCGCAACATTTATATCGGCGTGAACGAAACTCTCGAATGTTCTCATCAAACGCGCCGCCCGAAATTTCTAGAAAAGCGGCAAGAATAACAAACGCGGCTTTTCTTCGACAAGTACCGCGCGTTCCTTTGATGAAGCCGCCTTTTGCCGCGATCGAGCAATCGATCGCGATTGACCGTTTGAGCACCTCTAGTGTATATTATAGAACGTTCATATAATAAAATTTGTTTGAGCTCCCCTGCCATAGAATTATCATTCCACCTAATAAAATATGTCATCAACTTTTTGTTTAAAGTCAACGATTGCATCACACTTCATAAAATTTACAAAAGACCGGGTCGCTTCGTTATTACAAACGATATTATATTCATATAATAGTTGTAACTTGATGAAAAGACATTAAATGATTCATATGAATTGTCATTGCAAGTATCAATTTTCGAACTGTCATGAGAGCACAGAACATACTTGACCGGTTCAAATCATTTCGTTTAAATTCTGTGATTTTTAATAGATAAAAGTAGGTATGGTGATAAATTTTTCAGTTTTTCATGAAATTACGTCCTATACAAATGTGCTATATTCTTGGAGAGGAAAAAAACTCCAATTAACGAAGTCAAAGTCACCTATAGTTCATATTAAAAAGAAACGTAATTGCCATTATATTTCAATAATTCGATAATAAACTACATTTGAAGTTAGATTATTAAGATATTCTTTAAAACTGAAAAGAACAACCTTGAAGAAATAATGGTATATTCAAAACCAACTCTTCAATTTTAAAATTCTGATTTAGAACAACATATTTTTTTGGTCAGTTTTAGGGATAGCAGATATTGACAAAAATTCTTCGAAAATGATTCTCTACAATACAAAAAAATGGAAAAGTATGCCATTCAAAATAACAAAATAAGGTTTCGTGTCCGGTCCAACCGGAAGTAGTACAAAACTGAAAATTTTTAAAAGGTGGTTTCGTACCCTGAAACTCTAAATTCAAAATTTGGTTATAATTGATAATTCAGTTTTCCCTTGACTTCTAATGTTTCATATTCGGCGGCCACCTTGTATATGGACATATAATATTATATTTCGGGGATGTACATCTGTTTGTTAAGTTGGTACGAGATTACGAACGAATCGCCATAATCTCATTTGCATTTTCAAAGCTTTCTCGCTGGTATTACAAAAGAAAATTCAACTAAAACCCCGAAAAAATGTTTTTCAAACCATTCAAATATTTTATTCAGGCAGGCCCAACACATTTCTAGGAAAATTCCGGTGCTTATTGATGCAATAAAATGCCGATGATGATCTTCGAACGGTACAGATAGCACTAGGTAGTTATGAATTAGTTCTGCCATAAAAATGGTAAGACTGGAATGGAAAGTTGAAATGATTTTATATTTTTACGATGCACTCTCGTTTTATAACGTCATAATTTCGAAGCTACTAGCTGGCCTGAACACTTTTGTGCATCTTCCGTGAAATATTCTTCTATTGCTACTTTATAATCGCTTTTCGGCCAGAAAATCTGAGCCAAATCCGAATGTCTATATAGATTTCAAAGACAACTCAAAAATAACACAACTCCACGTTGTAACGAAGATTTAAACATTATACCAGCTGTCCACGATTATACAGGGTGCTTCAACGAAAACTAAACAGAGGCTTATCTACCAAGAGATTCATTTCTGATTGAAACGCAAAAACAGGTCAATTTTTGTTTCAAGGGGGACATCTATTGAGGTACAAAACTTGCCTGAAATATCAACCCTCTAAGCGGGGTCGCAATCCTTAAACATTTTGAATACTGAAGATGGGTCGAGTGATGACTCAAAAGAACGAATTTTCATTTTCAATTGAAAACTGTAAAAGATACAGGGTGAGCAACTGAAAGATAGGGAAGACCATTTTCCTGCGACTATTCAAGTTTTAGTGAAGTAAAATGGAACAGATCCATGCTGATCAATGGCAGTCATCATCAAGTACCATCCTCATCTCGAATTTCAACCCCTAGAGCAGGGGTGACCACCCTTGAAAATTTGGAAGAGGGTAGATGGGTCGAATGATACCTCGAAAGAAAGGTCTTTCTTTCGAGAAAGGTATTATCTTTGTCTGCATCCCCGTAAACGAATTTTCATTTTTGATTGAAAACTGTAGAAGATACAGAGTGAGCTACTCTAACTTCTATGGAACTCAATAAGAATAGAATTACTGCGAGCAGTCATGAAGGCAATCGAAATGCTTTACTTGAAAGGTATCACTGGATCGAAATATTAGCCCTGCTCTAAGGGTGATTTCCGAAGATGACAGCTTTTGATCTAAAATGAATCTATTCCAGTTTTTCGCACTAATACTCCAATAGTCTTGGGGCGATAGTCTTCTCTATTTTTCAGTGGCTCACTCCTGTATCTTCTACAGTTTTCAATTAAAAATGAGAAGTCTTTCATGGGAATGCAGACAAAGATAATACCTTTCTTTCGAGTTATCACTCGACCCATCTACCCTCTTCCAAATTTTCAAGGGTGGTCACCCCTGCTCTAGGGGTTGAAATTCGAGATGAGGATGATACTTGATGTTAACTGCCATTGATCAGCACGGATCTGTTCCATTTTACTTCACTGAAATTTGAATAGTCGCAGGCAAATGGTTTTCCTATCTTTCAGTTGCTCACCCTGTATCTTTTACAGTTTTCGATTAAAAATAAAAATTCGTTCAAGGCAATATAGACAAAGATATCACCTTCCTTTTGAGTCATCACTCGACCCATCTTCCCTATTCAAAATGTTCAAGGATTGCAACCCCCGCTTAGGGGGTTGATATTTAAGGCAAGTTTTGTACCCCAAAAGATATCCCCCTTAAAACAAAAATTGATTTGTTTTTGCGTTTTGATCAAAAATGAATATCTTGGTAGGTATAGCCTCTGTTTAGTTTTCGTTGAAGCACCCTGTATGTCGTCGGTGGTTATGCAAACCCACGTATGAGCGTATCCATCAACTTTAGGGAAATGAGAAAAAACCTATAACGGTTGGGTTATAACACAACCTAGTCGATTATTTTGGATAATATTGATAAATTCAAGAAGATTTCATAGAATTGAGGAAAAATTCAGCTTAAGTTATCTATTTCAAGCATAAAATACTCATAAGAGATTTTGATATTCGATTCTAGTTTTTCTTAGCTGATACGTATTTTACTGGATTCAAATTGTACTGCGCCAAAATTTTATTTTATGAGAAAATGAAATTTATTTCAATGTTTTCAATTAGATTTATTAACATAAGGAACTTGAAAAAAACATACAGTCAAAAACAGGAACAAAATTTTTCAACATTCGAAACAGCACCGCGACAACTGTTAAAACTTAAAAAAGTATTAGAATTTTAAAATGAAAATTTTTTCAATAATATATCAATAAATAATTTTATTCATAATGGGGAATGCTGTCATAATACTCCCCAAAGACTCTATCTTAATCGGATTTCAAGTCTTGCAGATTCTTGAACTTTTTCCATCGGTGTATCCAGTTGCACAGCTTGTCTAGCGAATGATTTCTTTGAAAACATGTCCCAATCGAATCCATAGTTAATTTTAAAAAATACGGCTCCTTCTGGAACATATTTCCAACATTTCAGATCAGAGAAAGTAGGATCGCCAGTTTTATAGCCGGGACGAATATTTCGTAAAATTTTAAGCCCACTAAAGTCTCTGAAGTCGTCATAGTTTAAATAAATGACATCAAATGGATTTGATAGCATGGCCTCCCGGCAAATAAATATCACGATTTTTTTCAGACGTCTTTCGATGAGTCTATGTGCTGAATCCACCCCCATTTGCTTATGACCTTTTTCTAAGTAATTGTGAATATTGTGATTTGTAATTTCTGAGATAGGAACACAATTGTATTAGCCAAGGAAACAGTTTTATTCTGATAGCCACAACTATCACTATAAATGATGACAGTTTCAGTATCACAATGTTGTCTCTTATAGTTTTCCATAAAATCAGCCATAATAGAACAAAAAACGGCTGCATCAAGAGATCCTTGGGCTTCATCCCATAAGTAGCACATAACCTGTTTAGTGGCTAAATTGAAGGTTGTGTAGTCATAGACGCAATTTTTTTTATTAATATTACTACATTCGAGGGCAAGTGCAAGTTTAATCGCCTGCATATCTACTGTAATGCATAGTATTTTCTGAATTTGTTTGAGCCAACAATTTGTCCCCAGTTTTCTGCTGTCTTACTTCTTCCTTCCTCTTAATGTGAGCCTGGTATTCTACATCCGATAGGGGAGACCGGGGATGGTTGACTAGTTTTTTTACTAAATAGTTAATTTTTTTTGTGTTTTAGTATATTTAGACAAGAAAACCATATGAATCGATAGAAAAACTATTCAGCTAATAAAAAATATAACATTCACTTCATATTTAAGTATAACAGGTGATAAAGTAGTGTATTTTACAGAACACTTCTTTTTAGTCAATCTGCCCCTGGTCCGGGGTAGGTAGACCATACATCAGGGGTAAGTTGACTTACGTACCAATAAGCGGCCAGAGATGAAGCAAATATGAGTAAAGGCAAATAATGAAACACTTTATTATTATAAATGAATGAGTGCTTTATCGAAAAAAAAAACAACAAATTGAATTAGAAACATTTCTTTTTAATTCTTTAACAAAATTATTAACTATATACATTTGGAATGGGCCCATAATTTACAAGTTATACACTGAACCCATTGTTCACCAAGAATACTATCAGCTTAGGATTCCGTGCACTCTAAACAAATCGTGTCATCGTCATTACTGCAGTCTAAATCGATAGCATCGTCAGCATTTCTCTCACCAGTATCATCCTTTTCTTTTCCTTTGTCCTTTCCTTTACCTTTACCCTGTCCTTTGCCCTTTCCTTTTTACCTTTCCTTTGTCCTTTTCATGTTTTCAGTTGTTTTTTAGTCTTCTGTACTGTTCGACTTTGTGATTTCGTTTTCTTAAAAGTTTTTTTACGTTTCTGTTTTTGTTTCATTTCCATAAGATTTTCTTTTCCAGGAGTATCGGTGTATATGATGCTTTTACGTTTCCGGACACATCTTCTATTTTCCAAACGCGGCGCTGATTTTGGAAAAGGTCTTATCTCTTCAATTGTAGCAAATGAAGTAGATGACATGTTTAGATTAGATAAAGGCGTCAAATTGAGGAGTATTTCTGTTTATGGAGGACGTACGTTTTCCAGTATTTTGAGGTGTTCTCTTGGTGCCACTTCGTACAAAAAGTTTGATACATCGTCAACAACAGAAGGTGACTCACATTCCGTACTAGAAGATCTAGTGCATGAGGAAGTTGCAGCAGTAGCCTGATCGATAATTGTAGTAGGATTTTGCATCGGAGTTTCACCGACAGTATATGTATCAGGCATTGAAACTTTATCGACAGTTGATGAACTGATAGATGGTCTTGTAATAGAAGTCGATGCAACAGCAATTCTACCGTCATCAGTTGTTGAAGAACCGGCAATGTTATGGGAGCTAGGCACTGGCCTATCTGTCACGTAAGATCAGCTAAACTCGGAGTCAGGAAATGTATTTTCATTTAGTGGTGATATCCCGGTTACTCTAAACCCTGATTGAATATTTTCAATTGTATCAGCCAACGGTAGTGACGATTTAAGTAACTCCGGTATATCATAGATTGTTATTGCTTTTTTCTGGACTACTAGGTAGCCAGTTGTCACTAGCTCTGATGAAATACTTTTTTAGAGGTCCATAAACAGATCTATCGAGAGGTTGTAGTTTGTAGCTACAGTGTGGAGGGAATAACAAAACTGTCATCCCATTATCTTGGAAGTAATCCAACACTTCAATCGACAAATGAGAGTCGTAGTTATCTAAGAGTGATAGAATAAGTTTTTCTTCACTAGGTTTAACATGTTTTACGAAATGTGTGGCATATTTTATGAAGTTTACCTCTTTCATCCAGCCAGACGGATTTTCATCACCTTCTGATCCCAAGGGACCACCTCTGATAAAATGGGACTAGTAATGTACCCGTGGAAATACAAAGAATGGTGGTACCATATTTTCAACTGCTGAAATGGCTACAGCAACTGTCACCAGGGTACCCTTTTCGGCAGATGTCATTTTACCAAGATTTTTACGGTTGTAAGACTAGTCTCATCTACATTCCAAATATCGCCAGGGGTCTGATTCAGACGTTGGTAAACAACTATCAGGTTAGCGAAGAATAAACTAACGTTGTTTTTATTAAATGAGGTAGCTCTTGATAGACTTGTTGCTTGAGGTGATCGGATTGACAGAGAAGGATGACGTTTGAGAAAAGAACCCAACCAATCTTCACCAGCCAACAATTTTGTTCTCCACGAATCAGGCATAGCTTTTTTATTTTTTATTGTGAACTTATAAGCTAATTTTTGAGTCACATATGGCGTCCATAATAAATATCAGCTGACTTCTTCAAATAATCGACTAAAGCTTCCTCTTCTAGATTAGTAAAAACTTGCCTGTTTTTTATGTATCCTACTGAATCCAGGGTTAATTCTGCTCTCGTCAAGTTCGGATTATGGTCTAATTCTTCTTTTAGCTTAGCCACGTAACGATGTATTGTTTTATATGCAATATCATATTGTTTTGATGATGATCTAACACTTTTCTCCTCAAAAATAACAGCATGGCAAGCTCTTTCCATGACATATTTTGGTGTATCAGCTCGTTCAGTATTTCTTTTATAGGTTCTCATTGTTTTGTAAGAACGAAATTGCTACACTTATTTAAAAGTCCCATAAAAGTTTACTTATGCGTTGTTTTCAATTCCATATTTTATTGGGGTTGGTTGACTAATTATTCACCTTGCACCGATAAAAATTAGTCTACCAGCCCCAGAAGCCATTTTTTATTTAGATTGTATGGCTAACCTAAAATACTGGCCCCCATTTGAAACATAAGTTATGAAATACGATAAGCATGGATTCATCAAACGATTGGATTAATAGAAAAATGGTTCACATAAAACCTGTAGGTACCAGCTCTAAAAATGTACTATGTGAAAATATTATTTATTTGTTACACAAATAAAACTCGTGCCACTGCTCGAAAACGGCGAGCGACCGCGACGCGGTGCTTTGGACGACTGAGCGAGGCGCGGAGTGCAATACTCGGCTGTGATTAAATAGCGCCAAAGTCACAGGGCAGACGAGTTTATGGCAGTTAGTCTACCTACCCCTATAGGCAACCAGCCCCGGTCTCCCCTGCATGTCCAAGATTTTGCGAAACGCATGTATCGCACTGGTCTTTTTTTGGGCGAAATAATCCAATATTTTCTTTTTTCATCCCTTTCACCATTTGGTTTCTCGAAAGAGGTACATTTTGTTCTTGTTCACAATGACTGACATATACCCTATAAAGGTCAGCTTTGCTTCGAAAATTGGGTTCTAAATAAAGCTTACTAGAACTTGATCGGCAATAGGGACTAGGCAACTTAGGAAGACTCTCTATTAATTTATTCAAGTGCTCTTTCTGGGATTTTTTCTGTCTCATTTTTGAAGGCGAACTTTTTTTTTTTTTTTTCTTTTAGAAGGAATAACGTCAATTAAGGTGCTCACGTATATTCGTCTCATGTCCCAGGCAATCATTCCCTTCCAAAAAGTATTGGTGATGGTCAATCATTCCGCATCGGAAAATTCGTGACAAAACCGTTTCGTTTTTCTGCATCTACTTGACTGGCAACGTTCTCCCATGACTCTTTTTTCCCTGTTGTCCTCCATTCGTACTTTCCCTCTTTTTTTCTTATTCCTTCATAGGTCTCGCCTAGCAAGCGATGTTTTTTTCCTTCAGTCTTTTGTTTCGTCCACTGCAATTAGCGTCGTTCTCAGGTGCACGTCATACAAATTTTCAGTCTCGATCTCAGGAGATATATTTAGTTGTTCATCATCGGCAGTATAGGTATTTTTTCAGGTGCATTAGCTTCGTGTTAGTTATTTTTGGTTAACTCTAGCGTTTTGTATTTTAAAAAGTGGAATATTGTTCAGAGGGGTGAACATTTCATCTGTATCCAGATTATCACATATTACAAAAGTCTCATTAATCTCATTGATTGTACTAGTGTCAGTTAAACTATTGTTACTAGAGGGATTGAGGATATCAGATGCAATTTGAATCAAATCCTGGTCTTCAAGAACAAGAAATTTCGAATTTTGCATAATGATGTCTTCTTCAATCAGATTCTCCTTCGTACTATCTCAATGCTAGAACATTCTAACATTTCTTCTAGTGCAAGGGACACCAGTTTTTTGCTTTGCTATGAAGGCATGATTATTCCTGAAAAGAGTAACAATTTCTCTTCAGTAGGGATTTAACAGCTATAATTTAGGTTTTAAAAACAGTTATATTCAATTACAAATTGATTCAAATTGATAATACGTAAGAGATAAATATTTCTGTGCCATGTTGTGATTCAGAACGTGAATAACGAGAACACTCGCTATCATCAGACTCTGTAAAACGCACGTATCAGACATAGCGCGTTCGTGCAAAAGCACGTAAGAGGAGAGGAATATTTAGGGAGACTTTTGAGCATTAAATTTAAAAGTATATTTGATCGTTTGAATTGACAATAAGTTAGTATTCTTTGTTTTATTATTCAGTGCCAAAATAAAATAAAATAGAATATCAATGAACTACTTACCTGATGAGCTACACACACTCCTTGGATGTCTACGCGTAACTGGCGCATACGAGGTTTTGCACAGTGGCTCTTGATACGAGGTTTTGTTTTGACGAGAATTATGACAGTGTTTAGAATTATTTGGGTTATCATGGGTAAAACCGTAACCAACTTCACAGAAACGATTTTATAGTACCTAGCAAATGTTGGAACACAGGTTAAAATATCTGGTTTTATCTTCATTGTACCTATCTAGGTACATTTTATTACCTGAAGGGATCAACTTTCACTAAATATTCTATGTAAAATTATGATAATATTTCAGTTACCATTCATTTCATCTACTAGCACCCTTGAGGTCAACATCACAATATAATATACAGTTAACCTATAGCACAGTTGTGAAATCAGTTTGTAAAGTGGTAGTTGAATGCATATATTTAGTTGACATCTAGTTTAATTCATCTGAATTTAAACTCAACGTGGCCAACCAGGCCATTCCCGAATACTCTAACAGACAGTATACGTCTGTTGTTTTATACGTGGCTTTGCCAGTAGATACGTGGATACGAAACGCGTTGAAATTACTTAAAATCTAAAAATCGCAAATTTTCCTCATCGTTTTTTTTGCAAAATCACCAACGATGTGACATCTGATAATTTCATTATTTGAAGAGATTAAAGTGCATCAAAGGAAAAATTTATAAAGATTATATAAGCATGGTCCTTCATACTATTGTTTTACTAAAGGGTGTCTCTACAGTGTGTTCCAACGATAATAATATTATGGCGGAAAAAGCTGCGACAATTCTCTATTCAAAAATAGCCTCTTTATGAACATTTAACATCACACAGAAAGTCCAAACACAACGGAAGTTTGTATTCCAACGAACTTTTGCCACTCCCTCGATGTCAAGAAAAATTAGTAAAGCAGAAAAAGATGAGGCATGTCAATTTTCGATTGGAGCGGAACCAATTTCTGAGTTGGTTCGGAGCATTTGAAATCAACCCCCTACTCTCAGCAGCACCTAAGTTGAATGTCAATATTGGGAAAGTGGACCGAGTGACATATCTTTGGAAAGGTCTTTTAATTTTCTATTCAAAACTTTTATCTTTATGAACGATTTATTTCATTCTAACACTCCAAACACAACAAAAATTTGTTTTCCAACGAAAATTTGACAATGCTTAAAATCAAATTAAGTTCTCAAAATGGCATCATCCGACATCCATTCAATTATATAATTCTAATTCTCTTCTATCATTCTGACGATTCTCGTCCTCAGCGTTTAGAAGTTTTTATTTCTCAAGGAAATTTAATACATACAACCAAATTTATATGGAATCCCTCGGTATTTAACATTATTGATTGTTCTTAACCATGAATCTTCGACTACTTGTGAAGAATGAAGTTTTTGTTGTGAAATAACTCGATAGTATGATAAGAAATGTTGAATTATCACCAAATGTTCGAGATATTGTACTCAGTCGTCACTGAGATTTGAAACTGTGAATTTCGAAATTTGAAAAAGCATATAATCATAATTGAAAATGCCTTACGTTGGATTGTCCGGTGTGCAGAGGGGTCGAATAATTGTTCTCGGTGAAGAAGGGGTGACACAGAGGGATATAGCGGTCACAATGGGGGTATCACAAGGGGTGATTTCAAAAACTTACGCCCGATACGTGGGGCTACAATCTCTGCAAAATAGGCCTAGAAGAAGTCGTAGGAAGATCACTTCTGAAGAACAAGACACATTGCCAAATTGCAAGAAGAGACCCTAGTGCTTCGCACCCCATATTCCAAAGGCAAATTCTGGAAGCAACAGGCATCAGTGTATCAGTCGAAAGGATACGTCAAAGACTTCGTTCAATATATCAGAAAGCCCTTAAGACTTCCATCTGACCTAACCAGACAACGAAAAATTAACAGACTTAATTGGTGTATCGAGCACCAAAATTGGAATATTGAGAATTGACGAAATGTTCTTTTCCGGATCAGACCACAATTGGTATTCGATCAGATGACCGCCGGATTCGGGTTTTGAGGGATCGTGACTAACACAAACATAACCTCAATAAATGACTAGTTATTTCATAGCCTCTACATTTGTGTTGTTGTACTCTATCCACAGCTTCTCTAGGCCCTTATTGTCTCTGAACTGAATAGGTGGATCATGGGCAAATGAAAACCATGCGCCTAAAACCAATGATTTAACTTCTTTCATTTTTTCATTTACATTTCAACTATTTCACGTCAAACAAACATTAAGTTAAAAACCTATCAATACATGATAACATACTCACATCAAAGATCTTCAAAGAAATAAAGTGGCGAATTTGTCTTTACATCGTTCGAATTTCGCCGTGCAAACTTTAACCATTTATTTCTTATTATTTCCTCGTATGGAACATGTACAAACACCTTGTTGGGTGTCGTTATTGATGTATTTTTGCACACCACTTATAAACTTAAGAATTCATTTTTAACACAAGAAATACACAACGTTTGTTTACTTTGCTGTGCTAATTTGACGTTTACGTAAGTATGACGTCACACACGACGCCATAACAGGGCGACCTGTTTTCGCGAAATATTTAAAAATGATTATAAAATGGCTTTAAACTTCCAAAAACTTTAGTTTATTACCGAAATAAAGATTTTGTTGTAAACAACAAAACAAACTATTCAATGTATTCGCATTACGGAAGAGGATTTCAAAATCTTTCGTCATGCCTATTATGAGGTCAGTTCCGATCCCTCGTACATATTACGGATTATCGATCCTCTCTTCAGTTCATTCAAAAAACGTGTACCTTCTCATAAATAACTTTTTCAATCGAAAACGCTTGCGATTTCGAAAAAGTTTCAAGAGACGAAAAGTTTGTTGAATTAGAAGATCTTTTCAAAAAATATTTTTGAAAAGAGCAGTGGCGCACTATACTATGATTTTGATGGGGTTAAAGGTAGCATGACCCTGAAAAAAATATCACCATATATTTTCGCAACTACTGGACACATCTGAAGAATTGATGAGTAAAAAAATCCTTTTCTGCAAATTGGAACTAGATCCATTGAAAACTAATAAGCTTTTGATAACCAACAGAAACGTGAAAAATCATGAACTTCAACAACCTGTATCTCGAAAACGAAGGACTTTTGGACATATGTTTAAGGGCATTTTTTTTATATGACGAATCACCTACAGAAATAAATTAATGCATACCTGAAACACGCGGTATATAATGAATTAACATGCGTGTATTGTAAACAACTAACCTGACACCTTCTTTTTTCCTTCAATATTTTACCAATCGCGGTATCCCCTACTGAGCTTTAACAACTTCCACAGAGCCGCTTAGTATGAAATCATGATTTCGTTCGCCTTCCTGGTAAATACAAATATTTGGAATCCGAATCTTTATTGCTGCAAGAAATAGAACTTCTCGGACCATTGTCCGACCGACATGAGTAGCTACTGTAACAAATTAAGATTTTGTAGTTCGACTTTTATGGAACACCAATAGAGAAGTCGTCGATCCCTTTTTGTTAGGAAGTGTTTCAGCTCGCCGACGTTACTACCGATAATAAAATTGTAAATCTGTCGTCACCGGGTCCATTAGTCATTAGTCAAGTTGTCTAAAGTGATGACTTCTGTCTATTTCCATAAGCGTTCATTGCTGCTTTCGTGGTTTATAATATAATCGTGTTCACAAAAACTGTTGAGAATATCAAATATTATTTAATGTCCGATGGTATTTACCATTCATAAATGTGCATTAATTGCGGCAAGTGCTATTATTACTTTCATCATTTGTTATTAACATAATATATTCTGTATTTATTTGGTTTTGAAAAGTTTGTATTACTAAGATTCTCTGAATTTTCTCAAATTAATATTTTAAGTGAAGATTATAATACATACATAAGAAGATTGTGTCAACAATACGACAATAGTACCCAGGTTAACCAAGAAAACACAAATATTTTGGAAAAAACTATATCAATTTTTCAACATAATCTCCGCTCCGTAAATATATGAATCATACCATTACATCACTTTATGCCATTTCCATTTGATCGAAAAACTATTGAATGTTACTATTTGGCGGTGTATAAAGTCCAATTATCAGTATTTGATAGTGTGGTATATGGTTTCATAAAAAGGAAATCTGCAATAGGAGCTGTATATGAGGCAATGGATAAGATTGTTCAAGCCTTAAACAATGGACAGGAAATACTAGCTGTTTTTTATTTAACTGAAGCGTTTGATAACGTGAACTACGGTGAAAGCTTGAAAAAACTGCAATTCGCGGCACCTGCCTTAAACTGATCAAATGTTAACCTAGCCGGCTCGGTGGCGTATAGGATATGATGCTCGTCTCCTACGCAGAGTTACCTGGGTTCAATCCCCACAAAGTCGGTGCGATTTTTCGGATTCTGGGAATCGCTTGAGTGTCCATCTTTCGGAGGAGATGTAAAGCTGTCGGTCCTGTCTAACAGAGATGTGTTCGACATTAAAGATCCCTTCCCTCGACACGAGAGGGGTTCGGCAAAATTCCCGGGTTAGTGAGGTGACAGAATTCCCCGGCGTGTCATTAGCCGAAAGGCAGAAACAGAGCACGCTAAAGGAAAAACAAACAAACAAATGTTAACCTTCGACCAGATATCAATATGTCTATGAATAAAACTAAAGAGAAAATAAAATTAGACCTGAAAAACTTAAAATATTACAAGGAGTGGCACGGGGATCAGTTCTATACATGAATGATGAGATGCAAGGTAGTATTTTTCAATATGTTGATGATACATCATCAGTATTTTAAGAATTAAATATTGAAAGCCTTAGATATAAAACCCAACAGAGTATTCTTGCACTTGATACATGGATTATTTCAAATAACTTAAAATTAAATATATCAAAAACACAATCATCGCATATCATAAAAGTGAAAATGAATTTTATTTTGAACATAATGAAGTAGTTATTTCATCGCATCAGGTTGGGCCCCAGACTTGACTGGTCAAATAATGTTGAATATCTAGCAAATCTTAATAGTAAATATTGTTCTAAAAGAGCCTTACTATGGAGTGCCGAAATTTCGAAATAACATGGAAATGTAGCTGTGCTACTTTTTTGTACCTTTAACATGTTCATCGCCTTAAGAGTTAAATTGACCAAATAAAAAAACAATATTTATAAATAAAAACGATGTTTCATTTTGATGGCATGTGTCCGTTTGTTATCAAAGTTGTTAAAGATGGTGTACACACTACTGGAATGCATTGAAATTGTGAGTTTATTTTTAAAAATATTAACTGTGCTAGTGCAACAATAATCCTAGAAGAATTTGGGACACAATTACGTTCTTGAATTATCGATTAAATTCATGGAAACATAAGAGGTATGATTGTTGAAATATTTTTCTGCTGGTTTTCTTTTTCCATTGTTACAGATTCCTGTCCCAAAACCCCTTCTTTTCACCCTTATCTTCGTCTGGAAATTCATGGAGTGCAAAAGAGAATGAAGCGGCCAAGCAGAAAAATCTTTGGTAGTCTTTATGTACACACGACACTAACCACTAACACAACATAAACAGACAAGCTATTGCTAGTGCAATTAGCGACAGGGAAACGAGTTTTTTCCTCAGGTTTTTTCATTCGTTTATTAAATCATATGCAAGATAGTATGGTTCCCATGTTACATCTCCTGAGACACACACCAAAATTATAGATATAAGCATTTATTGTAAATACAATTATTCGAATTTTTGTAAATCCTCTCTTTTCAAAAGAATATATATATATTTTTTTTTCGGTGTGGTGAACTGGTCCTCCACAGAACTACTCAGCATGGACACTAAGATTAGAACCATGCTAACGAAATATGGATTTCATCATCCTCACGCATCAGTCAACAGACTCTACCTACCAAGGAACAAGGAGGAAGAGGGGTGGCTAATCTCGAAAGCGTCCATGCAGGTTGTGTGGTTGGCCTTAGAAAATATCTCCGCTGCAAAAACACGCGGTTCCACAAGTCTCTCTGCGAAATGGACGACATTTCACCGCTTCAACTGGCAAGCGAGGACCTACAACTGAAAAAACCCACAACGGAGGAGTTCACTGATAAGTGGGAGTCTATGAACCTACATGGAAGATACCCAAATGCATTAAAGAACACACGTGTCGATAAAAAGGAGTCTCTCACTTACCTTACCGCTGGATATCTTCTCCCGGAGACGGAGGGGCGCCTGGCAGCCATACAAGGCCAAGTGATGCCGACCAGGTCCTATAAAACACATAGCCAGACAGGATATAGCATCGGATCTCTGTCGGAAGTGCTCTCGTGCAACCGAATCTAACTAACAAGTGACGTCTTCATGTTCCATACTAGCACCCAAGCATTACCTGGAAAGGCATAACGCTGTTGCCAAAATATACCACCAAGAAGTAGTACTAAAATTGGGGATACTCAAACAAAAGGTTAAGCATCATCTTTATCCACCCAAGGGAGTGCTTGGAAACGAAGGCCACAAAATGTACTGAGATAACACTGTTATCAGTAGGTAGGCCCGATATCGTCATATTCTATAAGAAAGAAAAGAGTGCAGCTCTTATTGATGTGACGATTCCTGCAGACGATAAATTAACGAAGGCGTACACTAAGAAGATCGAGAAATATCAGGATCGGGCTTTCGAAATGAAGGAGGTATATCGACTCGAATCTGTGCCAGTGATTCCTTTAGTGATTACAACGAACGGTCTGGTGAAAAGTCATCTCTTAAAAAACACAGAGAATTTGGGCTTGGAGTGGAGGGTTGTCTCTAACGCTCAAAAGTAGGTGCTGCTGGGTACGGTGAGGATTATGAGGAGGTTCCTACTCCAGAGTGCGTGAAACCAGAAAACTACCCAGTAAATTCGGTGAAGGAAAAATAAAACAAAAAAAATATATATATAGAAACTGCTGCGTCAATAAAAAACACGATCCCACCAGAGTTGTAATTGACGAAGGAATTGCAAGAGCAATTGCCAAACCACATGTCTAGATGCGAAATTCCACAGAAAATGTTGCCTGAGGTTTCATTAAATTCATTCCATTTAAAGTCCGCGCTATACATAAACTGAAAATTTTGAAATAGCGCATTGAGTAGAGAATCGAAAGACCTGTGCCACTCGACCCGCTTCCTCGATAATAAACTCTGCGTTGAAGGATGCTTAGGGAAAGGGGTTGAATCAATTTTCAAAACGGTCTTTCTCGAATAAATTCATCCGGCTCAGCATTTTCCGCTGGAATCACTCATCCAGTGTTAGAGTGGGGTAAAATTTTCGTTGAAACATACAGAATAACATAAAAGATGCAAGGGGGTTTCCATTGCAGAAAAAAGGAACAATTTTAGTGGACTCGATTTTCCGATCTGAACCAGTTGAACACTATTTATTATCTGGTCAAAAATTCGTGATGAAAATGAATATTTATCGGTTTCAATAAATCTTTATCATTCAACGCTCTGATATCTAATTATATTGGTGCTGTTCCAGATTGTTGCCATCTATCCACACATCAGGTAACATATATAATTCACACAGAAATGAAAGTACAAGTTTCACTTGCTAATCTACTCAATAGAGGGCTAGATAACTGTAACTTATAAACGAAAGTATTACAATATTATCTACCTTCTTTAAGAATGCGCTGCATTTCAAAACAATATTAGGAAATTGATATAGTACTCTCAAACCAAATTTCCGTTCTGTACAGGTGAAACTAGATTATCTGGTCAAAAATTTGTAATAATAATGAATAATTTTGGACGCTCTGATATCTAATTATATATACTGTACTATTATTGGTTGCTGCCATCTATCTACACATCTAGTAACATCTATATTTCTCAAACATTGCATAAGATTCACTTGATCGTCTACTCAATAGAGGGCAAAAATTCTATAATTGATAAACAAAGTATTACAGTATTAGCTTCCTTCTTCGAGATGGCGCTGCATTTCTGAATTTAAATATCGGGAAGCGCACAGGAAATTGACATTTACAGATAATTATGATTAGTTATTGAATGTTTCCATGGAAACCCACGTATAAAATGTGGCCAATAAATATATTTCATAATACCACAACCACAGTTCCACTAATGACAAAACAAACTGTGATTTCTAATAGTAGGAATCAATGCATAGTTACCGAACAAAAAACAAACAGTAATTTGTCTTCTCGCACGAACACAAAGATCTGGTATGGAAGTGATTAACAATTAAAAACTGAGTAAGTAAGGAAAAATTGTAACAAAAATTAACTGACCTATTACGAAATTAGATCAAGGATACCGATAAGTGCATCTTTCAAGAAGACAGTTGTCACACTGACATACTATCGATTCTTGAAACTATGCCATTTTATTTATAAGAGAGAGTAATTGTGATTCATTTTTAATTTTCAACTTTCACGAAAATTTTCGAAATGCCGCAACCTAAGGAGAAGGCCAAGGATAGCGACAAAATGTCAGAAATAGACGAACACATAACGAAAGTTTACGAAATACAGAAACGACTGGGAAAAGGAGCGTACGGTATCGTATGGAAAGCTAAAAACAGGAAGACCAAGGAGATAGTTGCTGTGAAGAAAATTTTCGACGCCTTCAGAAATCAGACTGATGCTCAAAGAACGTTCAGGGAAATCATTTTTTTGAGGAGTTTTAGGGGACATCCCAACATCATAGATCTACACAGTATACACAGGTATAAAGTGATTATATATCTCAATCTTGGCACGTTTTGGGTGTTTTTTTCGTGGCGATATTTTGCAATTCATTTCACTCCAACTTATTCCGCTGCAGCCCGTCAACTTCCATACCGTTTAACCGATCACCATGAAAATTGGTGGTAGGGAATTAAGGTAAGTCAGAACGAAATGATTTTATATAGAGTGCATACATGGAATAAATTCAGTTAGAAGTCAGGCAACGTTCGGTTTGGGGTAACATAAGAGTGGAAACAACCCCCAACTAATTTATCAAATGGCATATGTCATATTATACCGCTTTCGAAAGGTCTGAAGACAAATGTAATGGACTATTTAATTTCAACAACCTCACAACTTCATCTTATATCTCCAAAATATTCCGAAGACGTTAATTTTAAGAATAAATAAAAATTAAAGCATGAACCGTCTTTGAATAACTAGTGTACCATTCGAAAATAAACTACTTATCACGATAACAAAAAATCTCAAGGAAATCTTTTTTTCATTTCTTTTATCTATATGTGGAACCTTTATTGTTACAGGTAAATAATGTGATAGTGTAGTATCGTTAGTTAGGGGCCACGACAGTGCCCCCGCCAAGTCGAGCGCGAAGCAAACACCGCCGTACCATTCTTTACTGGAACCATTTCGCCGCATTTTCAGGCCCCTATTTGAGAAACTCTAGATAAGACCAGACGGCAGAAATTTTCGTCATCCAGTAAGCTATAATCACATATTTAAAGTCCAAAATTTCTAGTCTGGAGGTCATTTAGTTCCGAAGTTAAGCGAAAGCAAAGTTTCGCATTTATTACACTCATCCACTCACTCACTCATGATCATCAGAATAGAACTAGTACTTGCCATAAACTCCGAAAGCTGAAATTTGGTACAGAGTTAGGGTTTAATGGCAACATGAAGGGAAAACTATAAGAACCCTCAGCTGGTCTCAGCTGAAAAAAATCAACTGTCATTGCAAAAATCCAGCGTAGTGGGACACATCTTCTAATATAATTTAGTCTATAGCGTCCCACAGTCACTGCAGGGCGAATGCCTCCCCTTCTGCCTTTAATACGCATATGAATAAAATTAAAGGAAAACTCTGGATAAGACTAGATCGGCTTTTATACTTATACTTACAAGTTTACAAAAAGAAATAGCGAATGACCAATACGAAAAACTGTTGCTAATGTACAAGAATCAGAACCGGAAAAAATGAAAAGAAACATTTCTAATAATGAAAGAACTACTCCTAAAAAGAAAAAAAATTGTCAAATAAGAAAATCTAATAAAATAAATTAATATCCCACGTTTCTACAAAAATAAGTGAAATCACACCAAAAACATTCTGTAAACAACTAGCTAAGTGTCGATGGAGCTGCTTGTTTATCTCTGAAAAGTAATGACATCTAGACAAGGTCGTGCCAAGTCTAGGGTTCCTTACTGCGATTTCTTCATTATTATAGTTAATGTTGTGTGACTTGGCCGTTGAAAGGTACACAAGGGTACAAAACCAGATGCTCCATGACACCATTACACCAACCTGTCCCCAGAACCGCTACCTATTGACGATGGAGAATTGCCACTTGCAAAACGTTGATAGAATAACAAGTCAATTGTAGGCTTGATAAAACAGCGTTTTTGAATAATACTTATGTATAGGCGAGCCTGAAACAAACAGTATAAAAAAATATTTCCAGTGCAGACAGACTTCTAATCGTTGATAGAAATCCGTCTATACGTCTATTTTATCTTAGATCGGTGGCCGATTTGACCCTCCAAGTGACACATATATATATATATATATATATATATATATATATATATATATATATATATATATATATATATATATATATATATATATATATATATAAAGAAATCGCAGTAAGACTTAGACTTCGCACGACACGACTTTGTCTAGATTTCATTACTTTTTAGAGATAAACAAGTAGCTCCATCGAGACTTGACTAGGTTTTTTACAGAATGTTTTTGGTGGGAGTTTGATCTTATCTCTCAGTGAATTTTTAAATTATTGCGTTTACTGAATAGTTAATAATGCTTCTAACCGAATCGCAATTGACTGAAATCCTGATGTTGATTATTTGTGACAACAGAACCAGAACTCAAGGTGTGGTTCATCGGTTATTTCGAGAAACGCATCCATATCTACCTTAAAAAAATCAAGGTTTTATAAGCGCGTTGCCAGCAATTAGGAGTGTATCCTAAAAGAAGACAACATTAAGCTGAATACTCAGCTGACCATTCAGAAAAATCCAATAACTTCTGAGTGAATTGGTGTTTCGTCCCGAATTTCATACCACATGCACTTAGGATTATTTTCCAGTCCAATCTTACACATGTGATATCTGAACTTTCCATACCTCGTCACTATCTGTGCCAGGATCCGTGCAGTAGTAGCATGTACCACCAACCTTATCCAGGTTTTAGTAGGTGAAGTACCTAGCACTGCCTCGGACTGGCGACAACCTTGAGCATTCAACCAGTCATCATCTCATTGGTGTTCAGCTAGCCAGTTCTCCAGCCTAGCTTTTACAACACTGGCTAGGATCCAGACTGCGGGCCCTGGTCGTACCCTAGACAAGCCAACCTTTCCGCAATCACAGTTCCTCTGATCCCAGTGCGACTCGGGACTGATACAGTTTTTACCACCAGTTGTTTCAGTGCCTAGAACTAATCCTGTGTGCGCCCAGGGTTCCAAAAGCAGCCCGACCATCGGAGCAGTCGTGATCATATAATGGAATGAAATCACAGCTAACCAATTCGATCAAAACTAACCATAACTATTGTAATGCTTTGTAATGTGCAATATTTTTCGTTTTTCCCTCTGGAGAGAAAACAAATAGCGCCGACTCTCGAGCATCCAACGTACTCTGCCATGCAGAAAACACGGCAATTCAAGGTCAATTCCACATACTTCTAATGATTAGCCTTGGGATTTATATATTATCATTGCGAATTTAAGGCTTACTGGAAGCCGTTTAAATTCAAAGAAAAGTCAATTGGCATTAGTGGTATTCTAGGAATAAGCACATCCTCGCATTTGAACCTTTCTATGATTATAGTAGCTTCAATCCAATTTTTCTTCTCTCCAAGATTGTAAACCCGACTCGAGCGTAAACCGATCGATATTTTGATGCCTCACTGGCAGGATTGATTTATCAATAGAGAGTTTTTGCGCCTCTTATTTGGAGACTTCGTTATTCTCTGGTCATGCGCTCTTCAAAAATAGTACCCGAAAACTCTAATAACGATAAAGAATTGCCGTTATTACAGCAGAATAAGAGCTGGTAATTACCCTCATTTACCGTGTTCAACTAAACCTAACAAAAACAAATCGGCCGTAGTAAAATGACAAGTGACAATTTTTATGGTGACAAACTGACAATTGAATAACTATAATATTTTGTAAGGATGCAAAAACTCTATTTGAAGTGAGCGTTATTATCGTAAATGTAATTAAAGTTAACGGTAAAATTAACGAAATCGTCTGAGTTGCAAAAACTCTTTATTATCAACAAATAGCACAACGGTAAACCATTAAACACAGGGAACACGGCTTTGCTGTTGTGACAGAAGCGGTTACTGTAAGTGATTGAAATTAATGGAATTATATGACTTATGGTCCGTTCGAAGTTATCAACTGCTAGCTGATATTAAATCATTCTGTCTCACTCACTCGCTTTTCATATTGTGATTAAAGAAAAACTGAATTTAATATAAACTTTTCTTTGATTTTCTATCATCAGTCGTTCGGAAATTATGCTCGTACATACACTTCGATGATTTATAAAATAGATATAGTCCGCTAATACTGTTGCAAACTAAAGCTAAACTTCTCGTTTTACATAATACGAGGTTTGTAAATAAAGTAATGAGACTGGCAACATCGCTTCCGATCCTGCAACGCGTGAAACTAGAGGATTTGCAGCAGCGTCAGGTGCATATGTGATATGCCACAAATATGAGTTTGAATTCGCTAGTCATTTGTTTGTCCGTAGTGTTAGTTCTTTCTTGAGCGTTCTGAAAATGAGTTGTATCAATTTTTAACCAACGGTGTGCTATCAAGTTTTACTTCAAACTTGGACATAATGCAACAAAAACATTTGAAAAACTTCGGCAGGCCTATGGAGAAAGTGTTTTGTCAAGGGACCATATTTTTCGATGGTTTATGTCTGGTTGACAGTCGGAATGATCTCGGAACAGTTGAATTTGAATCACACGTTCATCAAATTCTGATGGAGATACGAAAAATTTGTACAAAAATGGTTCCGAAAAACTTATTCCAAGACCAAAAGGATCTCAGAAAGGAAAGGAGTCTTGAATTTTGGGTTTTATTGAAAATAATCCCAGTTTTCTGAAATGTGTCATTAATGGTGAAGAGTCTTGGCTCTTAGAGTACGACCCAGAAACTAAACGCCAGAGGGAGTAGCACACTGCTACCTGCCAAAAAAGCACGAATGGGAAGTCAAAGGTCAAATGCTTGCTGATTTGTTTATTTTTGATAGCCACGGAGTCCACAATGGATTTGTGCCTCAAGACCAAACGGTTAATTAACACAATTCAAAAGACTTTGGCAGAGAATCTCCCGTATGCGACTAAACATCAAGAACAACTAGGTGTTGCATTACGAAAATGCGCCATGTCAGATTCAATCTCTATAATGGAGTTTTCAGCCAGTAAAAACATTCCTGTGGCTTCTCAGCCTCCTGATTCACCAGACTTGGGTCTGGTTGAATTGAAAATCACCTCAAGGGAACTCATTTTGGGACACTTCATCCAAACAGCTGTAACGGACCAGCTGAATTCGAGTTCCAGTAATGCTATGATGATTTGAAGGACCGTCTACATCGATATGTGGCTTTCCAAGGGAACTATTTTGAAGGAGACAATATTGCATTATAATCATATTTGAATAAAAATGAAAAAAATTAGTCTGATTACTTTATTTACACACCTCGTACAGTGATTTGGCAACGTAGACCGATAACCAATTCGGCCATTTTTGTAAGTGTTCTGTTTTCTGTTTAGTGTTTTATTTTGACTAGTTGATATAGTCAAACAACATGCGTTCGGTACGGTGTTTTCTTTGTACAGTCGAAGCCGATTATAACGACATCGTTTACAACGACCGATCGGTTATTACGACCAGATTGTAAAGTGCCGGCCGAATCTTTAGTAAACTATTCAGTAAACATACCGCCTATAGCAACATCGGATATAGCGACATATCGCTTATGACGACGAAACTTTATTGATATTCATCGACTATAACTACCAACCGCATTCAGTCCCACCAAAACAAAACAATACGAACGATCTTAGATCTTATTACTAAGCATTGAAGTAATATTTAGGCATATTATTACCTACGCTCTTTCTCCCACCTCATTCGAACCTCTTCCCGGCCATTTGACCTAGCATATTTATTGTTTAGTGCGCTAACTGACTACGTGAGTGACAGCTTGATTTATACGTTTTGCCTTTGATAAGACTGTGTATTTATGCGTTACCATGTCGCAAAAAACGAGGAAAGTGTTTACTATTGAAGAAAAATCTCATATCATATGGAGATTAGAAAATGGCGAGTCAAATAGTGAAATTGCAAAAGAGTTTGAAATTTCACATTCTACCATATGTACGATTTGGAAGAATAGAGATGAAATGAAAGTTCTTTTCGACAACAACTGTTTAAAACTTAAACGATAGAGGACAAGTGAACATAAAGTTATGGAAGATGCTTTATTAACATGGTTTAAACATCAGAGGGCAAACACATCCCAATAAGTGGTCCAATTCTGCAACAAAAAGCCAACGCATTTGCTCGTATTATGGGTAAGGAAAAGTTTGAGTGTTCGTCGTCTTGGGTACAACGTTTTCGTGCTCGTTATAATATTGTGGCAGGAAAAGTTTGCGGTGAAGCGGCTGGCGTTCCAGAAAGAGTGAGTGAAGAGTGCCTCTCTCATAAGTTGCCTGCGCTGTTCGAAGGATACACACCAGAGGATGAAACCGGATTGTTTTACAACTTAACTCCTGACAAAACACTTAGATTCAAAGGCGAGGAATGCAAAGGCGGAAAGTTGTCCTTAACAAGAATTACAGTATTAGTTGCGGCAAACAAGAATGGTTCATGCAAGAGAAAACTTTTGGTTATAGGAAAAGCGTTGCTTTAAAAAAAATCACTCTTCGCCTGTAACTTATGAAAACAACACTAGGTCCGGGATGACATGGGAAATTTTTGAAAAATGGCTTCGTAGCTGGGATGCAGAATTGAAGTCTGGAGGAAAAAAATTCTTCTCCTAGTAGACAACTGTCCCGCTCACCCTGTAGTCTTCAATCTGAAATGCATAAACCTTGTGTTTTTACTGCCCAATGTCACTTCTGTTTCACAGCCCATGGACCAAGGTGCGATGAAAGCTTTAAAAACACAATACAGAAAACTTCAAGTGCTACAAATGATACAGAATATTGAAAACGGGAAAGATACAAAAAGTCTTTGTGTTTTGGATGCAATTTTAATGATATCGGAAGCTTGGGAAAAGGTCACACAGACCACTATAGCCAACTGCTTTCGCCATGCAGGTTTCAAAGATCTCTCTCCATCACAAGAGGAGGATGACGATGATATTCCGCTAGCGACAATGATACGATCTCCCACAGATGAAGACGACAACGTACCACTCGCTCAATTGCTTACTCAGTTGCAAAGATCTGCTGGTACAGAACAAAGAATTGAGATAGAGGAATTTATTGGAATAGATGACAGTGCCACTGTGTGCGCCTTAGCTATTGAGGAAGAAATTCTTGCAGAAGCTGAAAGTAACAATCGTAACACTGACGAAGAAAACGAAGACCAGCAAGACCCTGACGAACAGTTTAGGCCAACAACAATTTCCGAGGCTCTTAGCGCTATAACAGTTTTGCCAAAATTTGTTACCTTTAACGACCAGTTGATTACTGATGATACTCATAACTTGAGGAGTATGAAACGTAAAATGCAAAACATATTTGGGAGTGGGCTTAAAAAACAGACTAAAATGACTGATTACTTTAAAAACTAGTGCGAGTCTTATAGTGCAGCTATGTACGATCATCTTGTATCTTCAATTATTTCTTAATAAACATTTTTATTTCTTTTTTGATATTTCATTTGAAAACAATATTTTATTCTATATTAGATATATATACTTCTGATAATTTAATTACATACTTATGCTAATTGCTTATAACAACTATCGGATATAACATCGGAAACTATACAGTCCCTTCAATGACGCTATATCCGATTTTGACTGTAATTATAAATATGATCCGACATTATGATGCACAAGGAATTTAATTTTAATAATGTATTGAGAGAAGTATGACATTACCACTACCCTGTTGTCGATAATTTTGTACTTTTATGGAAGAATTAATATTAAACAATTTTTACCTCCAAACTTTTTTCAAGAACCTCGATAACTAATTAACGCTAATTTCTAATATAAACCGGACATGCGCAATTGTGAAAAGTGCAATGTTTCTGTCTATTTGTTATCTCCCTTTCATAGTGAGTGTTCTGCCTTTCATTATGTTATAAATAAGTCTCCTAAATGTATTAATTATTAATTCTATGGGACCAATTGAGTGGTTGCACAGATCATTGGATCGTATGACATTAGACTTCTCTCAGGATGAACGAAATTACATGCAAAACAATACTGAAATTATTGAAAATTGACGTGTCTTGTGAAATTTAATGAAAAATATTTCCCGGCCTTTCACTGAATTTATTCCATTTATACTCCTCACTCTGTATAAAACCGTTCAGTATCAAAGGCGGATCCTATAATGTAGTGCTGCTTACATGTACATATTTTAATATAATAATAATTTTAATCAATAGATTGGGGTCGTTATAACTTTCATTCAGATGCTTATATCTTCAGACATTCAAGTGTCACACGTGCATTGTCAGCCAAAATAATATTTTTGTACAGTTTGTTTTAAAGTATCTATATCAATGGTAACATAGCCACACAGACATAGACTGTGCCCGAACAGTATCCACGAGAAAATATTCAATTTCCATTGTATCTGTATGTTTGTGGATAAAGCAGTGTAGATGTATTTTGTGTTATCTTACAATGGATTACTAATTCAGAGCTATTTCAGAGCTGCCAACAACCGCGACATATATTTGGGTTTTGAATATATGGAGACGGATCTGCATAACATAATAAAAAAAGGGAACATTTTAAAAGAGATACACAAGAAGTACGTGATGTACCAGTTGCTCAAAGCTGTCAAATACATCCACTCCGGAAACGTCATTCACAGAGATTTGAAACCGAGCAATGTCCTCTTAGACAGCACGTGTCGGTGAGCTAGCTTCATCATCTGCTACCGCATATATTGTCACTTTTTAATGTTGCAGATGCAAAATCGCCGATTTCGGATTGGCTAGGTCGATCACGGAAAATTCTGACGGAAGTATCGGCGGTGCGGGAGATCCTACGTTGACGGACTACGTCGCTACTAGATGGTACAGAGCTCCAGAAATCTTGATCGCCAATCGAAGGTAGTATAGATGCGCATGCACTCAAAATCGCGGCTTAGCTTTAATTTTCGATCTAACTCATGGGCACTATTCCCACCAATTTCGTCGAAATATTTGAGAGAATTCATGTTTTTCCTGGTATAATATTTTTCAAGAATAAAATAATTAAGGGTTGGAGCCTTCACGAAGAGTTTAATGAAAAAAATAAGAAAAGAAATTCTGGAAAAAATGTAATCAAAACAACCATCGTTAGAACAATCAAAGAAACGGCATTTAAGCTATCAATACTGAGTATTTCTACCTCCTTACATCTTCGAGTCAAGGCCTAGTCTACTGAAGTCCAAATTTTAATGAGATGACCTTGACGAGTTTTTTTTTAATTTGAAGGAAGATCGAGGCGGGCACGGAAGTTATCGGCGCATATCCATCCCGACCTTCCTGGTTTGGACTATCGTTAGACATAAGTCCAGAAGGATAATTGTTTATACGATACATTTTATGGTGAAAACTCAGACCAAGGAGCCACCGACCCCTGTTTGCTCATAAGTTAATATGAGATTTCTTTAAAAATATGTATATTTCCCAATAGACTTTGGGGTTGTTGAGTGCGAAAATCTGTTCAGCCTGATATGGCTGATGGAGCTTGGTGATTTTACTCAAGATTAAGCATAGGAATTGAATATTTCGAACATTGTTATTACATTGAAACAGAAGGTGGTTTAAAGTTCCTATTTCTTCACATGAGCAAAGGGGGTTATCTTTCAATTTCATTCTATGAAGATATTCCGGAAAAGAGCGTGACCACTTCTCATTCTTGAGATAGTACGAATAAAATCTCGTTTAAAATCCTAATGGGATCAGACTTGTCTACTTCATCAAAGATGTTATCGAACCAGTACGAATGTGGCGGGGAGAGTTGAATTGATTTATAGAACTCTCCGCTTTGGTTGGATTTAAAGGTTTATTTCCATCTTGAAGTTTTGAAAGTGTTTGAAGAGGGGGAAAAATCGTTGACATGGCGGAAGGAAGGTGGAGGATGTCAAGAAATGCCGCTTCTTTGGCCAAGAAATCAACATTTTCATTGCCCACTGTTCCTGAATGGGCCTTAGCCCAGAAAAACTCGATTGTACAGCCTGATGCAGATAGCCTGGACAACGTTTCTAATATATCTTTATGAGTCAGATTGTAGTTTGTGTTATATTTCAATTTCTTCAGCTCATCTGGCTGCTCAGGCTATCTGATATTATCAGGAAATTTTTTGAGAAAAATGTATCGATGCCGAGAAAATAGAGGAGTTATTGCTGAGTCGAAACAGTGAATGAGAGGTGTGTAAGGGATCGAAAATAGCACAATCGATGTTATTATCTTGTTTGGAGGCGTCTGTGTACAGGTGACGAAAGTTTTTGAAGTGTGAGTCTGTCAGTCGGTGAAAATCGGCATTTGCCGCCATTTCTCCGTAGATGGGAACATGAACGTTTTCTACATCTCGTAATTTGAAGAAATCCATTTTGTACATGACTAGTTTATCCAGTGTGGTCATCCTTCCCTTATATTCCATGAATAGGTCGTAATTCGCTATCCAGAGTGGATCTTTTTTGATAGTCCAACATTTTGATGTGAGTGTTAGAATATATAAGCTGTAAATCTTAATCATAAGTGGAGAAGAAAATACGTGTTTTTTCGAGAGAATTTTAGCCTAACTTAACCTTGACGAGTTGCAAGATCTGCAATTGATTTATGACTCGTTGTCTCTTTGCTCATGGAATTCCATACGCGCTGAACCATGTTCACAGCTGAACACCGCGGAAGCCACCTCATAACTCGATTCCGGTTTCATCGAGGTAATTTCTCCCAATAATAATAATAATAACTTTATTTCATTTCCATTTACAAATTTAAATTTTCTAACTATTAGAGAATTCTTATCTCATAGTATAAGTGCTATCATGAATTAAAGTAGGTAAGAACATTAATATATTAAGAAATAATTATTAAATACAACTAATAAAATTGTCTGCTACTAATGAACTGTGAATCAGAAAAGGATAATCCTTGTGCCTGATTTTAACAACAACAACAATACTTGATGAGCCTATATCCCTAATATAAAAAGAGGAAAATATAACAGTAACATAGATTTCGACAAAAACAAAAGACATAGTCCCACTGAAAAGCGAATCAAAAACGTATAGAAGTGAACCATCCTGAAAGAGAAAGGAGTCAGTCACCAGTACGTTAAATATTTGGTTGACAAATTCCTAGCTACGGGTTCGGTGGCAAACAAAAACATGAAGTGGCATGTCCTGTCAGAAATGAGGCAACGGAAGTGGCAGTAGTGGGTCATCTACAAATGGAGAATACTACTTCGATCAGAAAACTATCTCGTCTGACTGGTGTATCAGCTACAACTGTCCATAGAATCGTGAAACATCACAAATTTCACCCCTACAAGGTAAAATTAGTGCATGAAATAAACGAAGATGATCCAGATCGTCGTTTACAGTTTTGTGAAAATCTAAGTGAAAACCTAAACGCTAATCCAAATTTTCTGAATAACATCTGTTTTTCTGATGAAAGCACCTTTATGCTCAGTGGTGAAGTGAATAGACATAATTGTCGATATTGGGACACACAGAATCCTCATTGGTTTAGAGAGGCCCACACGCAAAGGCCTCAGAAGTTGAACGTTTGGGCAGGAATTTTGGCAATCATCTAGTTGGGCCTTTCTTTATTGAGGGTAATCTGAATGGAAATGGCTACCTACAGTTGTTAGAGGAACACATACATCCTAGATTGACAGAAATTTTACAGAACGATCCAACTCTTTCTGAGGACGAAATGCGTTTTCAACAAGACGGTGCTCCTCCGCATTATGATGCTCAGGTGCGCCAATATTTAGACGAAAATTTCCCAGGAAGGTGGATTGGTAGAGAGGACCTGTTGAGTGGCCAGCCAGGTCACCAGATTTAAATCCCTAGATTTTTTTGTGGGGCCATCTAAAATCTAAAGTTTATGCCACAAGACCAGAAAACCTGGAGGAGCTGCGGATGAGGATTATCACAGAATGCCGACTTTTGACTCCTGAAGTTTTCGCTAATGTGAGAAGAGAGTTCGAAAATCGTCTGTATAACTGTATGGAGGTGGGCGGAGGTCATTTTGAACAATTGTTGTAATAATCAAGTTAGTTTTTGTTTTCAATTGAATACAAGTTCAATAAATCTCGTTTTCCTGTTTAGATGAGCATCCAATCAGTTTCTCCATCATCCCTCATCCTGATCCTCACGCCAGAAAACCTCGATTGCCAAACTGAAACCAATGCCTCAGTGATTCAGAAAATAGAAAAATCTTTCTGGAACTTTGCCACTCAACCTGTAATCACTTGTATGATTTTTTGAGTTGGGGATGCTGAATGGAAGAGATTGATTGCAAAAATTCCATATTCACGCAAGAGAGTCTTATTCTCGAATCAAACATAAACATGTTCTCGTATTATACCGAAATAGCTTAATCAGAACGACACATATGTAAGTTAAATTGCGTTTTCAAATCTATTAAGTCGGTTATAAAGGATCGGGTGTTCGAGAGAATTCAATTCTTGGTGCTTTTTTTAAACAGTTTCAGGGCGGTCAAGCTTCTGATATCCTGTGGCAACATATTGAAAGTTCGAGGTGCTAAGTATAAGAAACACCTCTGACCTGCCGTTTTTCGCGTTCGAGGAATGACGAAGGCATTTTTAGCATATCTAGTCATGTGATCATGCGAGATTGGTTCGTTCGTATTTCCGCCCCTCAAGTGATGGCAAAGAATCTTCTCACAGAATAACTGTCTCAAATCTAAAATTCGGGTCTCGGCGTAAAGTGCATCTGAAGGGTAAGTCTTAGTTTTCGAATATATAATTTTCAAAAACCTTTTCTGAACGATTTCTAACTTCTTCAAATATATACTTTCCACATCCCCCCATACTACAATTCCATAGCCGAGAACAGATTCAACCAGAGCAAAGTAGAGTATTCTAAGCTGCTGTACTTCACAAAACCCCTTACATAACCTGAAAAGTGAAAGGAGACCCCTCAATTTCTTGACCAAATACTCCATATGTCCATTCCAACGTGAGTAGGAATCAAGTATCACCCCAAGGTATCTCACTTTATTTACTCTCTTTAATTTGATCAGTGCATTCTCAATCCGAATATTCAAGAAGTTCCACTCAGGCCATCCCGTCCTGTAGCTACTGTGAGGCATAAAGAATGTTTTTTCGGAATTAAATGTGAGAAGCTTTGTGCTAAAAAAATTCTAAGAATATAGAGAAATCCCTCTCCACTCTATTCTTCAGGGCGAACCAATCAGAATCTTGAAAGAACACAGCGGTATCATCGGCAAAGGAAAATACTTCTTCGGAAGTTGGTAAATAAAACATGTCATTTATAAACACGCAAAACAAAATAGGACCCAGAACCGTCCCCTGTGGTACTCCGAAGTCAACAATTCTTTCACTACTCTGGCATTCGTCAATTTCAACCACTTGTTTCCTATTATTCAGGTAACTGCTCAACAATTTGTATGCCGTGCCTCTAATCACTACATTTTCTAAAGTTCCCAAAAGATCACTATGGGAGATCGAGTCGAAAGCTTTCGACAAGTCAATGAATATGCTGATGGATGGGACACCACCATCTATTGCACTATAAATATTACTTAAGAGCTGGGTCATTGCTGTCTCTGTTGACTTTCCGATTCGAAAACCGCACTGCTTTTCGGACAGTATTCTATATTTATCTAAAAAGCCAACAATTCGTGTTTTTAATAGTTTTTCGCGGTCTCGCATTATCTTGCATGCAAAGAAAATCTTGACCGATTTGGGTAAAAGTTCAACATATTACCGTACACATACGGGGGACTTGTGAGAGAGCCGTGGTTGGACAAATGAAGGTGCAATCGAGATATGCCTCCTCTAACCATCTGAGATCCACCGCCGAATGGTGCGGTACTATCACAAGATATTTATTGAAAATCAGGATTGCAATTTCGGTATCTCTACCATATTCAGCTGACAACAAGTGCTGAACTAAAGTTGAAAATACACACATACATAAACAGGTACATACAAAATTAATAAGGGTGCAAACAGCTGTGCATGTTGTCAGCTGAAGATGGTCGAGAGACCGAAATTGCAATCCTGATTTGCAATAAATCTTTTGTGAATACAAGTTTTATTTCTTATTATCATCGTGATTACCTTTCACGTAGTAACGTCGGAATCAATTAACCTTTTAAAAACTCTTGCTTCAATCATCATCAAATGAAAACAATCGGGAGTCATCTCTCGATAGAACGCGATCTCAATCGTGCTCAATGGGTATCTTTCCTAGCTAACTGGAGTCGAGCTGCTCTCCTCCAACCTTAGGGGCACTAACAGATCGTCTGGAATGAAGGTTGTGTTCAGCAAAGCGTTTTCTAACAGCGGAGAGTAAATTAGCTCTGAAACTATAGGTCCCATGGAATTTTTGTTTGAGGCCTCGTGTTGCAGCTCGAGGTCAGGCTCTAACACACAGAACAGACCCTAATAAGAAATAAAAACTCGCTGCATACAAACTAGCGCTACGCGTGCCATTATGGGAAACTAAACCGAAAGGCGAATCGATGCAGATTATTTTCAATTAGACTGTTCAAAAATTGAGAAAATAATGAGTATTTCGTCACAATAACACTTTTATTTTAAAATAACGAACATCTCTCAAACCATATATACAGAAAACATTTCCAAAAATAAAATAAATTCTTAACACATGTAAATCAAAGATATATATCACATATCTCAGAAAACAGGTACATTCTAACAAAATAAAAAAGAAATTCTGAAATATTATTGTCAGCCATAATATTGGTCCCCATTGCTACCATTGGTCCACTGTTGGGGGTAAACTGTCTTCACTGCCATCTTCATGGCAGTTACCCCATAGTGCTTCTGAAAATAGAAAGAAAACGCAGTCAGTAATAACTGTCTCAAGAAGTTTTCATTTTAATAAATTTGAGATCACACAAAATTGTTGAATATGGTAAAAATAGGTAATTTCATTACTAATCTTGGAAACTAGGGTTGCATTACTATTCCTGATGGGTTCAAGTGATAGGTTCATAGTAGAAATATAAACCAAATATATAAGGTTCCGCCCGCAGAACCTTAAGTATAAGCAGGGTGTAAAAAGCCTACCTTCGAGTGATCATTTATTAATAAATGATATTGCTCGTTGAGAGCTCCTGGCTAAGAATAAATACTGCCTACCTTTGACTGACCCTCTTTATTATAAGAACAAGATGGTTCATTATTAAAAATAGGAAGAGATGGTATAACGCACGGTTTAATCTTTTTTGATTTGCATTATCAAAGTCGTCGTCTTTGAAGTGATCACTACATAAGAAAAAGTTAGTAGTGTCGACAGTTTCACTTATAGAACAAAACTCTTTCCAGTTCAAACAAGTTGATGGATCTTGTCGAAGGAAAACATGAAAACTGATATTTTCAGCTCGGAAGACGTACTTGTTGGGGCATGTGGGAAATTTGCAGCGATATTTACTCCCTAACGAAGTCATCCTGACAAATTCGAAAGTTGAGAACGCTAAAAAAATTTATATAATTCAAATCAACTTATCTTTTCAGAGCTCGAAAAAAGGCCTCCTCGGCTACTTTTATTTCCTTGCCATTCACAGGGGTCCTCTTGTATGGTAGTCCTTTCCCGCCGCACGCCAAAGGGGTGAACCTCGAAATTAAGAATTGGATATAATCCAATTTAGGTACCGTAGAATCAAACAAAGCTCAAGCTGCACAAAAAAACAGCTAAAACTTCACAAATCCAATTTACTTACCATAAATTTTCAAGAGAATTACTTAACTTGAGTCCAAGACACCAGCAACGGAAACACCTGAAAAGAAAATTATTTTGGAAGCACAAACCGCAAAAATAAAAGGGTTTAGCGGGAAACTGAAAACTTTGACATTGACAGAAATTTGACAATTCATTTATCGGCGATTGAAGTTTGATCAACAGAGTTTGACACTTGACGTAGTACCATCTATATGTATTATGGGTGGACTAGATAGATTGGTGAGGGGTCGTGAAGGGGTGTTGAATGTTTTAGTCGGTAACTCGGCCTTCTTAATGGATCTTTTCTCTGCTCTAACAGCAGCACATGGAAGAGCCCGATAGAATTTTGCCAGGGACATGTCAAATAGTTAGATTAGGGACCAAGTTTTGTTTATAGATAAGTCGAAATTTCATCTTCTTCATTGTCATCGACGTTCTCTAATATACAGACGTCGAAATGAATGATATGCCCAATCCAACTGTTTTCCTACACCTATGGTTTTGGTGGAGGTTCAATAATAGTGTGGGGAGAAATTTCTTCGAACGCCCGTACTGATCTGGTCATCTTGAATAATTTAATCCTGAATGCACTCAGTCCAAACCTCCATCGCATGGAATATGTCTGAGATATCCTCAATAGAAAATTAAGAAGCCAGCAAAACCAGCCAGCTACTGTGAATGAGGTTCGAAACAGACAGTTCGAAATTTGGAACAAAATGGATCAGATTGCTAAGAGGTCAAGATGTCATGCAGAAATTTCGCCAGGAGTGGAAATATTCGGTATGAACAGTTTTTGAAGATTTTGATTTTTTCCAAAAGGTTTACATCTTTTATTATTAGTTTCAATTCAATGTCAATGTGTTCCATTTTCACTTCGATTGTTCTTAATGCTGGTGGATTACTGAACAAATAATTATTCACATCTAAACTTCTTCAGAATCAAATTGAATTTCAATTTTGTGTGTTAATTCCTTGGTATGAATATTTCCAAAATAGGCAATCTCGATCCATTTCTGCATATCGTTTAGCTTCACCAAAATATGAATATATGAAAAACTCCCCCTTGACAAATAACTAGATCCTCGACTGGTATATGCATATCACACATGAGACGAGAAAAAAGTTCAATTCGAAATTAATTCATTTGATAAAATTCGGTGCAATATCGATTGATACAATTCTTCTTCTGATTCTAACATTGTCTACGATGACATAATTACGGTATTTCCCCATCTATCGAGGTTCCAATTCGGAAATTTAACAATTTTTGCGTTAGCACAACAATATGAATAGAAAAATGACTTACTACACGATATTGAATTTTGTTCAATGTTTTGATTATCGTGGATGTGAAATAATTGAAGATTTTATTTTAAAGATACACAAAGGGGATCGACATGTGGAGTCTCGGTTGCATCTTAGCGGAAATGCTGGCTGGAAAACCGATATTTCCCGGAAGTTCAACGGTGAATCAAGTGGAGAAAATTATGGCGACCATTCCAACACCAACACAGAGAGGTTCGTTGAAAATAGTGTAGGAATAAACACACTATAATGTCCTAAAAAGGACGAAAATACAGTCTATAATATTTCGGTTGAACGACGAAAATTATTAGATTGCTCATATAGAAAAAGGATTTATTCAATCTTAATGATATCATAAATAATATGTTTCACTCTTTTTCAGATATTAATATAGTTTGCGTATCAGGAGTGGGATCATCGATGATTAAAAATGCCGCCTCTGTGCACAAAACACCTATAGAAACTATATTGGGTCCAGATGTAGACCCTAATGCACTCAATCTTGTATCTCAACTTTTGGTATTTAACCCTCACGATCGACTAACTGCCAAAGATGCCTTAAGACACGAATATGTCTCAAAATTTCACGATCCAGTGGAAGAAATTTCAATGAAATCTCACGCGGTCATTCCGTTTAACGATGACGTAAGATTATCTGTAGACGACTACAGAAATAAACTCTACGAAATTATGTCGTCTCCACGATCTAAGAACATCAAAATTTCTTACTTGAAAAATAACGTTACACCGCCTTCAGCCAATGATGTTCATTATAGATTGGCAAGGAATACTGAGAGATATTTGAAGGGCCATTTGCATAAACAAGTAAATAAGTCGTATGTATCGCAGTCGGAACCGAAAATGGCAAGTTTTCCTAAAAACCCCGAGCATAATGTGGGAAACATAAAATCAGATTCCAAAGTATTAACAAAGTGCAATATATCGTTTCCTAGAGAATTATGCAGAATGCATGCAGGAGGTGATAATTCTCGTGCAAAACTCAAAGCTAGAAGTGAACTGATGAATAAGAATGCTAAAAAGTTGGATTCTACAAAAGCTCTGTACAATGGGTTCAACAGTTATAACAAAACTCATGGAATTATAAGTCAGAGTGCTTTGATGGAACTGAGAGCAGCTGGACTGAGATAACTTTTATATCTATTGTCTGAATTTTAACTCTTTTTTAGATCACTTTTTGGTCCTATATAACTGAGTTTTACATATTTTTGCACTTGTGTAAGATTTGCCAATAAAAAATTTTCAAACAGAACATCTATTTCACTTATATTCGAATCAGGGCCATAAATCCGATTGAAAGTTTTCACCCTTCTGCCTTTCCTACCGAACTTCACCAGAAATTGTTTTTTCACAACACTAGAAATGTATTCCTGAAAAACACTTTGTTACCGGATATTTACACAGTATAGTTCTTTCTTTCCTTCTTCTTCTCAAACATCAACCACCGAACACAGATAAGCCCCTATGTCCGGCAGAAATGGTCATGGGCTCAGCATACGCTATGTACCCAATCTCCGTAAATTATTGTATTCTACGGAAAGGATCCTGGGGCTACAAGAGTCTAGGCATGCCTATTCTTTCCTGCATTGGTATCATCATCCATAATACTTTGTCATGATTCAATCACAGTATTACATCTACTGACAACGTAACAACGTACGTTAATTAATTTATTAAATCTATCTTCTGTCCTGTTTTTTTTTGTGGAGCATAGGGATTTCTTGGACATAGAGTAGGCGAACACAATCACAAAAGGATTAGAAATCTGGAATTAAACACATATAATAAATACAAGCTGACAAAATTCAATAGCATTCTAAAGCAAACCAATAAGAAGCATAACTAAATACTCATCTACCAGCCACTAATTGGTGCACTAGATTTTTAGTGCACTAGCTTTCAAAAATTGTAGTATCAGATCTATCACTTCTGATGAAGTAGAAAATATTGCATCATAAATGTTCGGCGGTAACTCAAATCCCAGATTCATTAATTTAGTATATAGTACATTACAATTTACCATATTATTTCTACATTCAAAGAAAATATGTGGAATATCTCCCACTGAGCCACATTCGCGCAGTGGTGCATCTCTAACTCCTATTCTGAAGAGGTGTGCAGGAGACAAACAATGGCTCGATCGCAGTCTAATTACTATGGTAACAAATTATCGGGATTGACTTGAGTTTTTGAACCAAGGTGGTGATAGTAAACTAATTTTATATGTCATACTAGTATAAATTTTACCTTTTTCATTGCCAATTCTCCGGAAATTATTATTCCACTCTTCCCACAAGTTCTATAGGAAAGAAGGCCATAACTCTTGCGGACCACGTTTAAGTTGTATGGTATCTGCTAGATATCTACCTCTGTTAGCAAGGATATCTGCAATGTCGTTACCTTGTATATACGAGTGACTGGGTATCCACAAGCATACAACTTTATATCCCAAACACCAAGCGTTATAAAAAGATTTTTTAACATTTATGGAGACAATGTCCCAATCACCATCCAGGCAGTCGTTACCTAATTTGTTAATTGCACTAAGAGAATCAGTTTTAATATTGAGAGTTTCACACGTCTTTCTATTATTTCTTCAACCGCCCTACCTATAGCATACATTTCTCCTGTGCAAATTGACCAGTGATCAGGAAGTTTACCAGAGAGCTTTAACGACAACGAAGGATCATAAATACCAAATCCAACTGAGTCCGGTTGTTTCCATACAGAAGCGTCAGTATAGAAATGAGTATATGAATTGAAGATGTTATTGAAGTCATTATGATTCATTATAGCATATTTAGGGAGCCCAGAGCTTAGGACGTTAATTTTAAGAATACTTGCCTTATAACTGATTTCGAAAAATGGCAAAGATTCAGCTTGCTCGATAAGTCTTGCGGCGAGTCCAAGGCTTTTGAATGCATTAATGTATGGATGAATATTACTATTGTACCATAAATGATCAAGGATTTCTGTGTCTTGTAAAAGAGCCATTGTTGGATGATGAACAAATCTACGTGATTTTGTTACAAATTTATAGGCCAACCATTCTCTTCTTTTCCGTAGCGGCATTTCTCCACTCTCTGCTAATATTATGTTAGTAGGACATGACTTCATAAGACCCAGGGTTATTCTTAAAGCAGAATATTCAACCCTATCCAGTTTCAGAAGCGAGGCTTGAGTACATCGACCATATAAGAGAGCACCATAGTCAAGATGTGATCTAATTAGCGCCCTATACAGAGTTAATAATGTAGATGGATGGGATCCCCAATACGTTCTGCACAAGCATTTCATTATGTTGAGGCCTTTCGAAGCCTTCATACAAGAGTGATCCATTTGAGTTGAGCATCGAATATCACCCCAGATATTTGACACAATTATGCCACGGAACCATTGTATTTCCAATTGTTATATCTGGAAGATTATTCATACTTTTGGACTTAGAGCACAATAAAGCTGCTGGCTTGGTCAGAGATATTCTCAAATTCCTCGAATTAAGTCGTCATCTATCCTGTACAAAGCACTTGAAATAACTGCCGCCATCCTCTCCAAGTCTGTACCTCTTATCATGATCAATTTATCATCAGCATATTGGACCCCTTCAACACCCTCAGGAAGAGTATCTGGAGGCATGCATGAGTATATGTTGAAAAGCATCGGACTAATTACTGATCCTTGCGGAAGGCCCCGTGTGTCTCTTTTGGACCTATTAGTTCTCCCGAAGTTGTGTTATTATATACAATTTTCTGCCATTCATCAGTTTATAAATGAGATCATTAATCACATCAGGAACACCAATTTTAGCAAGGTCATTCCTTAAGATACTCAGATCAACATTATCATAGGCACTCTTGATGTCCAGGAACACAACGATGACAAACTGTTTCATTGAAAAGGCCTTATAAATGAAAGATGTTACAAAGGTAAGACAATCATTAACTGATCTACCACGTCTAAATCCAAAAAGTGGTCTATGAGGTCCAATACTCCTCTCAACAAGGAGCTCAATTGTACCCTTAATTAGAGTCTCAATAATCTTAGTTATACACGGAGCCAGAGCAATCCGTCGATAGCTGTATGCATCATTAATTGGTCTCCTAATTTTATGTATAGGTATAATCAGAATAGTTATGAGCAAACTAGGAAGATCCACTTGGTTCAATAGCATATTGATGAAGTCTAATAGTAGATATTTTGCTGAAGGAGGCAGTTTCTTGGAAAATATATAGCCCATATTGTCCAGTCCTGGAGCTGATTCTTTTTTGGAATTGATAGCTATATCCATTTCATTGCATGTAAATACTTCTGAAGCTATCATTAGTGTGTTCCAGTTGGGGCTGGAAGAGAGAGTGTATCCAATATGTTCAGGCAGCATTGATCGGACGGATTTTGGAAGCGAATTTTAGTATCAGCTGAAAATTTCTTAACAATTTTCCACGCTCTGTGAGAGCTGGTAAAAGAGATATTATCACAGAAGCTTTTGAATGATTGTTTCTTTTTATAACGAATTAAATTTATTGTTTCAGCTCTCTTCTGTCTTGCTTCCATATAGTTTTCAAATGTAGGTTGGAGTACAATGAAAATGCTATCCTCCTGGCCTGAACACTCTCAGCAACGTCATCATCCCACCAATGTATTCTGTATTTATTTGTATAATTCACTTTCTTCTTAGAAAATGCATCATCTGCTGCGAGCATCATATTATCCAAAAAAGACTCAATATCTCTGCTGTTTCCATCCTGAATCCCATTCAATATATTGCAACCATATCTGTTCCAGTCAGCTTTATCTATATTGAATTTATGAGTTGAGAAAAGCTTAGGAGCTTCATTCCATCCAAGATGATCATTGATGTCAAGTATATTGGGAAAATGATCACTAGGTCACAAATCAGGAGCACTCCTGTTCCCCCTAGGAGGTGACAGCCTTGTAGGTGTACTATCATTCATCAAACAAAACGTACCATCCTTAAGAAATCGCTGAACAACTACTCCATAATGATTAATCATTCCAGACCACATGGGATTTTGTGCATTCATGTCGCCTATGTTCTTGAAAGTGTGGCATGATTTCATACAGATGTTCCTCCCTCGACGCAAGATCAGGAGGGATATACATATTCACTATAGTGAGGTCACCCACTTGAATATCCAATAATTGGAATCTATCTGGCAGGGTCAAATATGAGAATGTTAACTGAGTATATTGGAGATAGCAAACGCAATACCCCCATATCCGTCATATCTGTCATCACGAATAAGATTATAGTCCTTAATATTTATCCTGTCACTATGTGTCAAAAAGTTTTCGTTTAATGCGATAATATCAGGGCAAGTTTCATACATCAAGATTTTAAAGTCATAAAAATTTGCTTGTAAAGATATAACGTTCCATTGAACTACTCTGAGCATTATGCTGAAGAAACAAGAGAACAATGAAGAAAGAAAGAGAAAGAGGAGAAAAGAAATATAAGTACCAGAAAGTTAAAAAAGAAAAAATAAATAAATAAATAACAAATAAATAAATGAAGAAAAAAGAAAGGAAAAAAAAGAAAATGAAAAAACTGATATGCAGTTAAAAAAAAACTTGGTGTAAAACCACCAGCAACTATATCTCTAAAGAATGGGTGTCGCTCTCCCATTCCATACCCCAGTCCCCAAGATAACTTTAATCATAAACAGTTGTCTTCCTAAGTGTATTATCATCAACAATATTTCCTGTTGTATCTTTGTCAGATTCAAAATTGTGAACTCGCACCACTGTTCTACTATATTGAGATGATGACGGAGATGAAATTGATGAGTCTTGAGATATATTTTTATACACTTTTTTTGTATATGAAGGAACATATGTAATTAAATTTTTTTCGTGCTCTACCCTGTCATCAGGCCCGCCGTAAGCGGGCGTGCAAGGCGTGCAATGTACGCGGGCGGCGCATTCAGGGGGGCGGCAAATCAGACAATCATCGACTAAAATTCAGACATTGTCACCTCACAATACTAAAAAGATTATCCTTATAAAAATAATATGATGAACGGCGCCCAAATATTTCTTTTATATCGTAGCATTACATAGCGCCATCTATTGAAATTCATGAGAACAAAGTTAATCCGTATCGTGCTCTATGCGAAATAGGGAAATCCCACATATATCAGGGGAAATCCCCTTAAAACTATATACTCATTTCTTTGTTTTTATTTATTTAACACAAATGCGAAAGTGATGTGAGTGAACAACAAACTTCAATTATTTGGTTATAGCCCTAATGTGAGATCCGGAAACGGTCCAGGGTACTTAAAATTAATAATATTCTGTATATTTTTGTGCGAAGTGTGACTATAAAAATAATTTAGAAAATTATTTATATTATCCGTCGGCGCAAAAAATCATAATTATGGTAAGTGTCTTTGTTTAATTAATCAGCATATGGGCGCTTTCATATAAACAGCAGGTATTCATGTAAAATTTAATGGTTATTTTACTGAAAAACTTGAAGTAAAGATTTATTTAAAAAATGTATTAAAATTAATACAGAGTGTAACAAAAGTAACTTAAGTAACGAAAGGGGACATTCCATCTAATCAATACGAACAACTTTTACTATGGGGTCAACTCTGAAGTCGCGAAAAAAATTAGTTATTCCATTACATTTGTGTGCAGTAGGTATGAACATTTTTTTCGCAGTAGTATTGATGATTATTATTGTATTATTCTGTTATACAACTTAAGAGTGAAGATTTATAAAAAAATATTAAAATTATACCTATACAGGGTGTAACAAAAGTAACTTAAATCCGAAAAGTCATTCCACCATTATTGCGAACAACTTTACTATAGGGTCAACGGTGAAATCGCGAAAATAAATAACTATTCCATACAAAATGTATGGAAAAGCTGATTTTTTTTCGCGATTTCAGTGTTGACCCCCTAGTAAAGGTTGTTCGCAATAATGAGTGGAATGATCGACCCCCTTTTGGGATTTAAGTTACTTTTGTACCACCGTATACTAAACTTTTTCAAAAAAAATTCCAGGAACCGCAAAAAAGGAAAAAATTTCAAGAGCTCAATTTCGACGGCAAAAACGAGAAAAAGATACAGAGAAAAAAAACTAGCGGGATCTCTTGAGAAATTTTTTAGCAAACCAGAAAATAAGTACTCTGAATGTCAAGAGAATGTTGACGTAGATGTAGCTTCAACAAGCGCAGCTTTAAATCTAGAAGTTATGGAGGTATCTGAAGAGAAAAATGTTAGTCCTTCAGAAGGAGACTCCAGTGAAACTAAAAAAAGAGAAAGTAGTGCTAAAGAACCTGTAAGCAATTTATCGTCATCAAGTAGCTGTTTAGATTGTGGTGATGATCCCGGTTCGTGGCCCGCCAGTATGACTAATGATATTGTTGATATTTTGGTTAGCCGTGGTCCCGTGCAGCTGTTTAACCACAATTTTCCTGCTAACATCGATGGAAGAAAATTTGCAAACAGTTATTACTCTAAAAATCTTCCTAATGGAGAAAAAATTAACAGAGAATGGCTTGTTTACTCTACGTCAAAAGATTCAGTCTATTGTTTTTGTTGTAAAATATTCAGTAAAACTGTAAGTAGTCTGTCAGCTCCAAGCGGTTTTTCCGATTGGCAACATCTGTCATCTACCTTAAAACGACACGAAACAAGCATTTCCCATAGCGAAAATTTAAAATGTTGGGTCCAACTAAATCATATGTTAAAAAATAAAACTACTGTAAATCAAATGCAACTGAGACTATTAGAATCTGAAAAAAACAATGGTGTGATGTATTGGAAAGGATCATAGCTGTTATAAAATTTTTATCTTATCAATGTCTGGCGTTTAGGGGCTCGTCCAAAATATTATATGAGCATGATAATGGTAATTTTCTCAAAGCAATAGAAGTGATAGCATCCTTTGATTCAGTTATGCGGAACATATTCACAGAATTCAAGCCTCGAAATTCGATTCAACTCGCATGACTCACTATTTAGGAGATCAGATTCAGAATGAAATCATTGATTTACTCGGCATGACCATAAAAATTATATCCTGAACAAAGTCAGAGAATCAAAATATTTCTCTATCATATTAGATTGCACATCAGATGTAAGTCACGCAGAACAAATTACAGTTATACTAAGGTATGTTGTTTTAAACAGTGAAACTAAAAATGTTACAATATGCGAAAGTTTTATTGGCATCTGTCCGATAACCAGCTCCACAGGTGAAGGACTATTAAATTTTGTTTTAGATTTATTTTCGCAATTAAACCTTGATATTAAAAACTTACGTGGCCAAGGTTATGACAATGGTTCTAATATGCATGGAAAACACAATGGATTACAAAAAAAAATATTGGAAATGAATAATCGTGCATTTTACGTTCCATGCTCGGCGCATAGTCTCAATTTGGTCGTTAACGATGCGGCAAATATAACGCACGACACGGTCAACTTTTCAACTTAATTCAAGAAATTTACGTTTTCTTTTCGTCTTCTACCAAAAGGTGGTCCATAATTTGCAAGCATTTACCTGATTTAAAACTAAAGGCATTAAGTGCCACGCGATGGTCTAGCAGAATCGATGCAGTCAAACCTTTACGGTATCACCTCGAAAAAATATTTGACGCTCTACTTGAAATATCAGATAACAATTCGTCGGAATGGGATTGTACAACAACTCACACAGCACATTCGCTTGCTTTGAATATTCAAAATTATAGATTTATTTGCTTAGTTGTAATTTGGTTTGATATTTTAAACGAAATTAATGCTATTAGCAAAATGATGCAAAACCCACAATAAATACTCAAATCTGCATAAATTTGTTAAATAAATTGATTCATAAATTCACCGAATATCGAACAGATGAGCATTTCGAAAGAGTGTTAGAAGAAGCTACCACTGTGGCTCGGGAACTTAATGTAGATGCAGATTTTCCGCCTATAGATACCGTTCGTCCACGAAGAAAACCAACTCAATTTCAATATGAACAGAGTGATGAAGTCTTACTAGACCCTAAAACAAAATACAAGGTAGATGTTTTTTTTAGGATCCTGGACCAAACCTTAACTTCTTTAAAACGTAGATTCGATGAGTTGGAAACTTTTACCGACGTTTTTGGCTTTTTCACCAATAATAACTTGTTTAGTTACTCCAAAGATGATTTAATGAAACATTGTAAAGATTTGAATGTGAAGCTAAAAGATAGTTCAAGTTTAATGAAATCAATGCTTTAAAGTTGCATTTAACTGAAAACCAGTCTAATGATCCACAAACCCTATTGCAATACATTTTTGCTAATGAATTAATGTCAACATTTCCGAATACAGCAATAGCGCTAAGGATACTACTTACATTGCCGGTTTCAGTTGCATCTGGTGAAAGGTCATTTTCAAAGTTAAAAATAATAAAAAACTATTTGAGATCAACTATGCACCAGCAAAGACTAAGTAATTTAGCAATAATTTCAATTGAACATGAGATTCTAAATAGACTAGACACCAAAAAAATTATAGCTGATTTTGCCAACATGAAGGCAAGAAAGGTGCAATTTCTGTAAAATAACTTAATACCTATACCTACCTACATAATATGTATAAACTGCACCTTTCTTGCCTTCATTTTTTCATTTAATGTCGTATTAGTGTATCTATCTTGTATAAAATAACCTAATATAACATAGTTTTTCACTGTACAGCATTTTTTTCACATTTTTATAAACACCTAGGTTTTGTAGTTAGATAGTGGCGGCACGATAGGAATTGCACACCGGCGTTCAAACCGCTAGCGGCGGGCCTGCCTGTCATAACCAGGAGACACGGGGATCTTCCTTTTGTTCTGGGAGCTTAGAGAAGTAGTGTTTATGTGTGAACGTTGCAGTTTAATGGAAGTCTTAGTAACTGCTGAATAAAGTAATTTCTTTGGAGCCGGGGAAGGATTCGTAGTAGTAAAATTGTCTTCTTTTTGGACTGGTAGAGCACTACCATCTTTATTCAAAGGTGTGAATTCAGAGGGAATTGGAGCTGAAGGTTGCTTGCAAAACATATTTGCCTCATAGAGGGAGAGGTTATAGTATGCCATAATTTCCCGTATTTTAAGTTGCCTAAGGTGTTCGGGACATTGTTAGTTGCGTAATGCGGCAAGTTGCAATATATGCAACTTGCTTCTCCATCACACGCTTTCTCATCTTCATGATATTCACCGCATTTATAACATCTAAATTTACCCCTACAATGAACTTGTACATGTCCATAGCGTAAGCTTATTGCATTGTATGACAGGCGGAATATAAAGTTGTACCTCAATTCTATTATTGAAAAGCTCGAAATATTTAGGCAATTCAGTACCTTCGAAAGTAACTACGCATGTGGTAGTTTTTCTAAAGACTGTCTCATTATTAATTATCATTTTCTGATTAAACCTTGTAACTCGAGTAATACCTACATTAGGATTTATACCCTTTCCCATCTGAATTATATCCTCATCCGTTATTTGAGTCCTCAACTAAACCCATAACTGTAACCATTCTTGCAGGAATAAAAACATTATATTCCTTTTATCAAAATTATTTGTATCAACAAAATTATTCGCTTTTTCGGCTGTAGAAAATTGTATGCCTACTCTTTTAACTCCCCTTCTATTAATTTTAAGTATATTATATTTTTTGTAGTATTTGTCCAGATAAAGATTTCCCTATGTTCTACCAATATTCTGCTGAATAGACTCTATAATAACTGTAAACGGACTCTTGTCTGTGTTACTGTATTTGAAAGATGTTTGAGTTTCTTGTGTATTTTTTTCTACATTTTCTTTTAACCTCTGAGATAAGAGATTCAATTCAGCGATAAGAGTTTCATCTCTGTTAGAAGAGGCTTGAGAGTGTAGCTCAAGTATTTCATTATTGAGAAAATTCAAATCGATTTTATTATTAATTTGATTATCAATTTGGTTAATGGCAGATTTAGATCTAGGGGACAACAAACCAAAGACCCAGGGCAAAGCCCCGGAACTGTCCTTACTCATCTTCCAATACCTAAGCGTTAGATCTGCACTTTATCAAAGTGAATAGCAACAAAACTACTATTATAAATATATAAATATGATTGTCAGCAAGTTGATAATGAAAATAGGACTCACCCAGGAATCCAGAAAAACACGATTCACACACAGGAATATCAGGATAGGAAAAATTTAAGGGATAAAGTTCTCCACAACCTGCTCTGTCAAATATGAAATTCAGAATCCCCACAGTATAGTTCGATACATTGTTTTCGTTATAAACTTATCACCAAACAATGTCAACGTCTACAAAGAGAAAACATTGATGGATGATTCAATGAAGAAACGGCGGAAATTTATATAACTCCAGGAATATTTGATACTTCAATCGTAATACCAACTGTTGAATAAAACGGATTATAAACAAATATACCGAGTATTAAGTGATTTTAATCAATATAATTCCAAAGTGACCCAAATGTATTATTCTGCTCTACTCTAAATCTAAAACTTTGAAAGTAGTTCTGGTTTATATAATATGGAACACTCGAAACGGCATGAAATCTTAATTACTCTTTTTCAAGAATATATTTTTCGTCTTGAGTTATCTAATAAAATAATTGTGGTTTTTGCATATTAATACTCATTAATCTATGAAAATTGTTTCAACATAACGGTAATAATAGTGATGCACTTGATCTGCGATTTTTTATTTGTTCTCTTAAATCTTTGACAATCGTTTTGTGTTAATTATTCCTCACTGAAGGAACTAGTTCTCTGATGTACTCATCCTGATCATCGTCAACCAATGCCACAATAGCGTTCTCGTTTGAACTTGTCAGTGTTGCATACATTTTCACAACATTGAGCTAGACTGCCTCCTCGTATAAATTCTTGAGAGGTACTCATTATATGTATGTATATGTATACCTTATACATATACATGCGGCGCCATCCAACGAACTGACACAGAATACTACTAGATAAACCTGGGAAACGATGATAACGAAAAGTAGATCAACACGAAGAGAACATTAAAAACCAAAGTTTTTCGACTTTTCACCGCAACGCAAACACTGTGTCTGATGTGACAGTGGTCAAAATGAGCTGCGATCCAGTACCTACTAGATGAGCCTTCAACAGATGTACATCATATCTGAGTATCAAATATAACATAGATAACAACGAATTGACGAATAGATACGAGTAGGTGGCAGCCTGATTCTCTGAAATGACAAATATGCGGCAAAATACTGCTGAACAAACATTTTTGATGGTTTCTTACTGTCTATATAAATTATTTCTATAACCTATTTAATACCATAGAAAAGTTTTAGTGTTATGGAAGAGAACATTTCTCCAATCAATTTGAGTTCAAAAGATTCCTTCGCTAATCCGTGTTGTGGATCCACTGTTTTTCTTAGCTTCTATTCGTTCTATAGTTTCTATCGGTTAACGAAAAACGAACTTATTTCCTGCGAATAGATATACCCGAAATGCAATGACGTCTATATCAGAGAGGTATTAAGAAAATTGATCTAATTATATAATTATATATAAATAATGACCCTTTCATATGTAAATGCCTAGTAACACTAATCACAAACGTGTTTACATTTAGTCTGATCAAAAGGCATTATTATTGCTATAAGATATCGAGCCATTATTTATAAAAACAAACGTTATTTAAAATGAAATTTGAAATAGATAATTACGGATCTGTGTGTTCTACAGAAAGATCGCATGCGTCATGAAGATGAAAGCACAAACCCAATAGGTGCGCAACGCACAGATCATCATGGATAGGGAACGAGGGAACTTACAGTTGTTGCGAATGGCAAGATGTCTGCCAACGACAGCAAAGCTCCGCATAGATTGGTTAAAAGAGTGCAATTTGGGATACTTAGTCCAGATGAAATTGTGAGTATCGTTTATCTAAAGTGTCAAGAATCATTTTAAATATAAAATTTTCATGTAATTCTCTATTTTCAAAAAGTTTGAAAGGGTTTTTACAGTCAAGTCCTTCCAATTTACGCTTACTAACAATGGCTGTTTGCTTCTGCGTGTTAGTGCTAATTTATTGCAGCTCATATGTTCCCTTAGCATATTTGCATGAGATTTTGTGTTAATAATATAACCAAAGAAACGTTAGGACAAGAGAAAGTCAGAATTTCAACCAAAAATAATGGTTTTCATGACATAGTTTCACTAATTTTCATAATGCAACTTCGAATATGAGTTACCTACTTAATCACTACCTGTAATGTCAAATTATGAAATCTCGAGGTAATTTATAATTATGCAAACAAGCATTATTTTGGAAAAGCGTATGTGGACAAAAAATTAACTTACGAATTTGAATAAAGTTTAGGTTCAGTAATTTTAAATTATTCTCTTTTCAGCGTCGAATGTCAGTTACAGAAGGGGGTATCCGCTTCCCCGAGACAATGGAAGCGGGTCGCCCCAAGTTGGGAGGTCTTATGGATCCCCGACAGGGTGTCATAGATAGGAATTCAAGATGCCAAACTTGTGCTGGAAACATGTCTGAATGTCCTGGACATTTTGGTCATATTGATTTGGCTAAGCCTGTTTTCCATGTTGGTTTTCTTACGAAAACAATAAAGATTTTAAGATGCGTATGCTTCTATTGTAGTAAACTATTAGTCAGTCCTGTAAGTAAAATCAAGAACTTTTGTAAAGAGTATATTCATGATGTATTGATTTACAGAATAATCCAAAAATTAAAGAAGTAGTCATGAAATCCAAAGGACAGCCTAGAAAAAGGTTGGCCTTTGTTTATGATCTTTGTAAAGGTAAAAATATCTGTGATGGTGGTGATGAAATGGATGTTGGAAAAGAAGGTGACGAACAGAATCCAAGTGAGTGACCATTCTATTTACATATTCAATTTTTTTCTACATCTCCTGTATTTTCAGATAAAAAACAAGGTCATGGAGGTTGTGGTAGATATCAACCAATGATCAGAAGAACAGGGTTAGATCTCACAGTAGAATGGAAACATGGCAATGAAGATTCACAAGAAAAAAAGCAACCGCTTACCGCGGAAAGAGCATGGGAGATATTGAAACATATTACAGGTATATACTGATGCTTATGAACTATGTTAATTTAAATTAATTCCTTTTTTATGTTTCAAGATGAGGAATGCTTCATATTGGGTATGGACCCAAAATTTGCTCGTCCTGATTGGATGATAGTCACATCTTTACCTGTTCCACCATTATCGGTTAGACCAGCTGTAGTTATGTATGGTTCCGCAAGAAATCAGGATGATTTAACTCACAAGTTAGCTGATATTATCAAGTCAAATAATGAACTTCAGAAGAATGAGGCTTCGGGTACTGCAGCTCACGTCATCAGTGAAAATATTAAAATGCTACAATTTCATGTTGCTACTTTAGTTGATAATGATATGCCTGGAATGCCAAGGTGAGTAGATTTAGTGGTAATAGTTTAATACAGTGTCAATAGTCAAAATTTACTGAAAAAATGTTTACTTACTAATTTTGGGTCCCAGAAACCAAAGCTGAAATCATTTTGTCCCGCTCGGCTATCGTTTAGGAAAAAACAAAAACCAAAATTTCCTTGAAGGTCCTCTCATCTATATCATTCAAATTCTATAATTTCTTCATTAAAATGCCTTGTTACTATTACAATGGATAAAATATACACCCATGTACCAATAATTAGTAATTCTACGCTTAAATATACATTAATTTCTTATTGAAATGCAGTAATCCTGTTGTTTACGCTGCCCACACGCGCACCGTGTACCGAGTCGACGAGAAATGTTTCCGAACGATTTGAATTTCAAGCCAGTGTTGCCAGATCCCTTACCTGAAGTTCATTTAAATTTCACTTCGTATAAGAGAATAAATGTTTGATCTCTGTCGTCTCACTCTTCAGTTCAGGAAATCATGCAGAATAATCAAATTCGTGAGAGTATTATAAAGACCAGAGACATTATATTCACATTGATTTGGTATACATTTCAAAGAGCATATAGGCAATTACACAGAATTAAAAACCGTTGTCTGAAGAAATCCTACTCTCTACTTAAATTTAAGAGCACCTATAACTACATTTGTTAAGGAATTTCTTGAGTTATATACATCATGACATTATATATATATATATATATATATATATATATATATATATATATATATATATATATATATATATATATATATATATATATATATATATATATATAGTCGAATAATTGTATTTACAATAAATGCTTATAGCGAAGATATAGAATACCAGCAGAAAAAAACAGATCATGACCGTTCCTTAATCAAGCATCTAAACTTGCATCATGCCTCCTACGATTGCCCCTAAAGTGTGAGCACAGGAAATGTTACAGGGGAACCATACTATCTTGCGTATGATTCAGTGAACGAGTAAAAAAACCTATGGAAAAAACTCGTTTCCCTGTCGCTATTGCACTAGCTATAGCTTGTCTGTTTATGGTGTGTTAGTGTCGTGTATACAAACAGAGTACCAAAAATTTTTATGCTTAGCAGCTTCTTTCTCTCATTATCATCTTGCACTCCATGATATCCAGGATTTCTTCACGAAGACAAGGGTGAAAATCTAACCTAACCTCTAGCTGCGGTAAGCATCTTCCCAGCCAATGCAAAGGGCTTTAACAAGAATTCCTACTACTATTTTTATGTCAATACAGACAGAAATGTTGCTGCTCAATTTTTACCTCAACTTGTTATGCAAAAAAAAACTTCCCACAAATGGAGATCCTCCCCCTTTTTGTTCTATGAACCTTCTGTTTGTTTTATAAACCTACAGTGGTAGTGGACTGCAAACCACTCACTTAGACCATGCAATGATAACTGTCACCTCTTAGGATTATAAGACTCTGGGAAAACACACCAACATTCATACTACAACTATATCTAACCTGGGATTTGCACCCGGTCCCTCGGCGTGGGAGTCAGTATCTCTACTGACTCACGTCAGCCACCTCCTTTTCTGAATTATTGTTGAAGTCTGTTGAAAAGGAGATATAGCTTTCAGAACCATAGAACATTGAAAATCATGTAATAGCAATGCGCAAAATAATTTAATAAATGCTTTAATTTCTATTGGATTGTGGAAAACACCGAGAAATCGAGTATGGATGAAATCAGGAAGTTATCAAAATTCGCGAATAACTCGAAAACAACATCAGAAATAACTTATTGGATGTATGAATACTAATGAATCAATAGAACTGAGATGTTAGTCGCACCCTCCAAATGAATGAAAAGAAAATTTTGTACAATGTACAATTCTCAATTTGTTACCCTGTTATATGAGCTAAATAGTAAAGGTTCTAGTTTACAAAAAAAATCTGGAGCATACAGATCCTGCACTCAGATTGTCACAAAATTTATGCCAAACAAAGGGAAATATTTTCCCTCAATTCCATTCGTCATATTGAACTTTATTGAATTACTGAAATGTGAGGTCAGATTCTAATATCTTATAAACACTTTGGACTCTTAAGATTTTGAAAACATCTTTTGCTATACCGCACTACCCAGTCCAAATGAACTCAAAATATTTATCTGTTCATTAAGATAATCAAGCACTTGCGAAAAATTACGAGTCACATATGGCCCTTCCGCTCCCGAGAAGTTACGCCCCTGATTAGGAGTGTGTACCTATATGTTTCACTTCAATAATACATCTTATCCTTTGCTATTTTTTTTCAACGATAGGTACTCAAATCTCCGACGTGAGATAAATCGTGGCAACACTGGCTTAAATTTCAAATCGTTCGGAAACATTCCTCGTCGACTCGGTGTACACGAAGCGAGTGCGGGCAGCGTAAACAGCAGGATTACCTCGAAATGCTTTTCAATTCAAATGTTTATTTTCTAGACAGTTAACCCGCCATATTTACTGTCACGATATGATTGCCCCTGAATTCTCAATATTAGGCAACAATTTCACACATTTTTTGTCCAAGACCTAGGTGACACGAACTCCTGAATAGTGACGTACTCCCTATCTCCTGTCAAAATAGAGAGGGATATTCAAATGGAAATCTCTTCAAACCAAACCTAACTAACCTAACTCAAACACAAACCTAATTTAAATCTATAATTTTGAATTGAATAGGTTAGAGGTTAGGTTTTAGGTAAAATTAGGTTAGGTAGGTTAGGTTTGGAAATATTTCCATTTGAATTTCGCTCTCAGTTATGAACGAGAGAGATATACTCTATCTCTTTCTTGCATCGTTTCGAGCTGTACGTCGTATAACAGGGAACATGAAATCATTGTAAATATGGTGGGTTAACTGTCTAGAAAATAAACATTCGAATTGAAAAGCATTTTAATAAGAAATTAATGTATATTTGAGCTTAGAATTTCTGATTAATGGTACATGTGTGTATGTTTTATCCATTGTAATAGTAACAAGGCATTTTAATGAAGAAATTATAGAGTTTGAATGATATAGACAAGAGGACCTTCAAGGAAATTTTGGTTTTTGTTTTTTTCTAAACGATAGCCGAGCAGGGCAAAATGATTTTAGATTTGGATTCTGGGACCCAAAATTAGTAAGTAAACATTTTTTCAGTGAATTTTGACTATTGACACTGTATCAAGCTATTACCGATTTAGTAATTGGTTGTGGTAATGTTTGACATAAATTTTTATTATAGAGCTATGCAAAAGTCAGGAAAGCCTCTCAAAGCTATCAAGTCAAGATTAAAGGGTAAGGAAGGTCGAATAAGAGGAAATCTTATGGGTAAGCGAGTGGATTTTTCTGCAAGAACTGTAATTACTCCAGATCCGAATTTGAGAATTGATCAAGTAGGCGTACCGAGAAGTATTGCTCAAAACTTGACATTTCCAGAAATAGTAACACCATTTAATTTTGAAAAGTAAGTTTTTATGAATACGAAGTCACTCGTTTATTGTAATTTCAATTTTTATAGAATGCAAGAGTTGGTGCAGAGAGGTAATTCTCAATACCCTGGTGCTAAATATATAATAAGAGATAATGATGAAAGAATTGATCTTCGGTTCCATCCTAAATCGTCAGATCTACATCTACAGTGGGGATACAAGTAAGTGTGTGATTTGTTTGTCGGTATATTTGTTGTATCTCGATTTTTCAATAGAGTTGAAAGACATATTCGTGATGGTGATTTGGTGATCTTCAACCGTCAACCAACACTTCACAAGATGAGTATGATGGGGCACAGGGTGAAAGTCTTGCCTTGGTCCACATTCAGGATGAATTTATCGTGTACTTCGCCATACAATGCTGATTTCGATGGTGATGAAATGAATCTACATGTGCCTCAAAGTATGGAAACTAGAGCGGAAGTTGAAAATTTACACATTACTCCAAGACAAATTATAACCCCACAGGTAAGATGAGAATTGACCTAATATACAAAGATTTTTAACTACCTTCTTTTAGTTCATGTTTCATTTTTTTAAATTATTTGAAAATTTATGATTAGTATGATTTTTCTTTTCTGCAAATCTTGGTGCTAGCTCCTGATTTGAATCTCCTATCAGGGATTTAATAATAATGATTTCATTTGCACGCAATCTTAGATTATTAACAAATTATTAAAGTAAAACGAAATGAGACACTTGTCACTTTTCCACAATTTATTCAATAATCACGACCGGTTTCGATCCTATGGTCATTTTCAAGTGAATAACAATATAATACTTGAGTAGGCAAGTACAAGTACAGAATGAAATTTATCCTAAATATTGAGTAGTGGGGATCCATTATGCTCTAGTTGGCTGTTGAGGGTAATAAGTTGTGGGTTTTACATAGTTTTGATATCTCCAAACTTTCCAACAAATTCATCTCTCTCCCTTTGTTCATTCATAAAGGTTTTTAAGATTGTTCAATGATATCGAGTGGTTAGTTGATTTTATGTGTTCAAATATTGGCAAATTTTTATCTGAGGAAATAAGTTCCTTGAATCTAGCTTCAAAACTTCTCCCTGTTTGTCCGATATAGGCTACCTGACATTCATTGCATTTGATTTGATGAATTCCTGATTGCTTGAATTTATTGTTCTTTTGTTTGGCATTGAATAATAATCTGCTTAAGTTGGGGCCACTTGAGAATGAAGTTAAGTTCAATTTGGAAAAGTAGTAACTGATTTTGTTAGAGAGTTCGCCGGTGTATCTGAAACTAGTGAATCTTTTTTCCGGGGTTTATACGATGCTATATATTAATTGAGAGGTAATACGTTGTTCTTTGCGTTTAATGATTGTATTTAGAAAATGTTGTGGTATGTTGTTATTTGAGGAAATTTCTCTGATGATATTAAGTTCAGTTTGAAAATTTTTTGTCGAAAGGGGAACAGAGTAAGCTCTATGAATCATGGAGTTATATGCAGCTAGTTTGTGGCTTAAATGACTGAACGAGTCATTGGAATCGATGCTTCTGTGAATGTTTCCTTTCTGTAAATTTTATAAGCGAGGTGGTTATGTGAATTTGTAATGATTAAGTCGAGGAAATTAATTGAGTTAGTATTTTCTAATTCAGAAGTGAAGCTGATGCGGCAATGTATTTTATTCAGGAAATTTAAAAATTGCTTAAACCACGAAACCAACTAAAATGTCATCTACATATCTTCCAGAAAGTAATGTGTTTTTTAGTGAAATATGTGTTTAATATTGAGTTTTTCTCCAAATTATTCATGAAAATGTCAGCTAGTAGAGGGCTAAGAGGTGAACTCATTGGAAGACCTGAATTTTGTTTAAAGAATTTAGATTGAAATTGAAAGTAACTTGGAGATAGGCATATTTAAAGAAGATTGCTAAATTCATTAGTGATATATGGCGGTGTGTTAGACTCGTATAAGATATCTGTAACTCAGGAATTATATTGTTATTCACTTGAAAATGACCGTAGGGTCGAAACCGGTCGTGATTATTGAATACATTGTGGAAAAGTGACAAAAGTGTCTCATTTCGTTTTACTTTAAAAATGAATTTTCATAAAATAAATAAATCATCAATACTATCAAACAAATTATTACATTATTATGACGTGATAGAAGTAAACAAGAGTTTCACGATAATTTAACGCGCCTGATGCTTAAACATATATATATATATATATATATATATATATATATATATATATATATATATATATATATATATATATATATATATTGATTTAAGGTTGGTTATTGTGTTGCTTGTTGATTGAATGTGCTCAAATATTGGGAATTCCTTGTTTGATATTTGTTCTTTGGATGTGCATTCTGAATTTCTACCTCTTTGACCTAAATAAGTTGAAGGACATTCGTTACATTCGAATTTGTAAATACAAAATTGTTAGGGCTTATCTATTTTCTGTTTTCTATTTAAAAGTAATTTGCTATGATTTTGACCGCTTGTGAATGAGGTTAAACGTGAAAAAAGTGTTTTTTTTCTTCTCTTTCATATAAAATACAACACAAAATAAATATGTCATCAATATCATTAACTTTAGGATTAGTAAAATGGAGCACTAGGCGTTTTCATCCTTGAACATTATTTAAAAAATAATGCTTGTTTAAATGCAATCTCTTAATTAGTTGAGTAATCTTCATTGAAGATTATGTTTTGACAAATATTTCTTTGTTACGTTGAATGAACTAATGTTTTCTCTTCTCTTCAGTGTAATAAACCCGTCATGGGTATCGTGCAGGATACTCTCTGCGCCGTCCGTAAAATGACAAAACGCGACGTTTTCATCGAAAAGGAACAAATGATGAACATCCTCATGTTCTTGCCCATTTGGGACGGCAAAATGCCCCGACCTGCCATCCTCAAACCTAAACCGCTATGGACGGGAAAACAAATCTTCTCCCTCATCATCCCTGGTAACGTGAACATGATAAGAACGCACTCTACCCATCCGGACGATGAAGACGACGGTCCGTACAAATGGATTTCACCAGGAGACACAAAAGTAATGGTAGAGCATGGAGAGCTAATCATGGGTATTTTGTGTAAGAAAACCCTTGGTGCTTCGGCTGGATCTCTGCTACATATTTGTATGTTGGAATTGGGTCATGAAGTGTGCGGGCGATTTTATGGTAACATCCAGACTGTGATTAATACCTGGTTGTTGTTGGAAGGTGTGTTTCTTTTGGTTTTCACCGTATTATTGTTTTAATTATCATATTCTTTGATTTCAGGTCACAGCATCGGTATTGGAGACACAATTGCCGATCCTCAAACATATTTAGAAATCCAGAAGGCTATCAAGAAAGCCAAAGAGGATGTAATAGAGGTCATACAAAAGGCTCACAATATGGAACTGGAACCTACCCCTGGTAACACACTGAGGCAGACTTTCGAGAATCAAGTAAACAGGATATTGAACGATGCTCGTGACAAAACTGGAGGTTCTGCTAAGAAATCATTGACTGAGTATAATAATTTAAAGGCTATGGTGGTGTCTGGATCCAAAGGATCTAACATCAATATTTCCCAGGTAAACATTACATTTTTTTTCACAAATCATCTTGAATATACTTAAATTTATCTGTTTCAGGTTATTGCCTGTGTAGGTCAACAGAACGTAGAGGGTAAGCGTATCCCGTTCGGTTTCCGCAAACGGACGCTACCCCACTTCATCAAAGACGATTACGGTCCCGAATCCAGGGGTTTCGTCGAAAATTCCTACCTTGCCGGTCTCACGCCCTCCGAGTTCTACTTCCACGCTATGGGAGGCCGTGAAGGTCTCATCGATACCGCCGTAAAAACCGCCGAAACTGGGTACATCCAACGTCGTCTTATAAAGGCTATGGAGTCCGTAATGGTGCACTATGACGGCACCGTGAGAAATTCGGTGGGGCAGCTCATCCAGTTGCGTTATGGAGAAGACGGGCTGTGCGGGGAAATGGTGGAATTCCAGAATTTGCCTACCGTTAAATTGAGTAATAAGGTGAGTTCTCAATCTCCGACATTAATCAGTTATTACTCTGGAAACACAATTGTTAACCCAGTGAAGGATTATGTTCTAGAGCTTGTTAATATAATGTATTTCATGAAATCTTTTATATTTGCAGGCTTTCGAAAGAAAGTTCAGATTTGATCCTAGCAATGAAAGGTACTTGCGAAGGGTATTCACTGAAGACGTCATCAAACAGCTGATGGGATCAGGAGAAGTTATATCAGAACTTGAGAGAGAATGGGATCAATTGCAGAAAGATCGTGAAGCCCTAAGGCAAATTTTCCCTAGTGGTGACTCGAATGTTGTACTTCCCTGTAATCTGCAGCGTATGATCTGGAATGTACAGAAAATTTTCCACATCAACAAGAGGGCCCCGACGGATCTATCGCCTCTCCGGGTCATTCAGGGAGTTAGGGAGCTGTTACAAAAATGTGTCATAGTAGCCGGTGAAGATAGACTGTCTAAACAGGCCAATGAGAACGCAACGCTGTTGTTCCAGTGTCTGGTACGGTCGACTTTGTGCACCAAGTGCGTTTCGGAAGAATTCAGGTTGAGTACTGAGGCTTTCGAGTGGCTTATTGGAGAAATCGAGACAAGGTTCCAACAGGCACAAGTAAGTTTTAATGACTATACAATTCCTATCATAGTGAAAACTCATTAATTAACGACAACCTCTTGTAATGTAATATGTCACATGATTTCTTTATTTCAAAACTGGACGACCGTTTCGCTAACCAAATTGGCATCATTAGGAGATAATACACTAAATCTAATTCTACATGGCATCATTTATACTCAAATTGTCCAGCTTCTAGACGTTTTCTACGAACCACCGTCGTGTTTGGTCGAACGCAATCTTTGCGGGCGTACCTAATTTAACAAACTGTAGAGTACACTAAACGGAATCGGACCTATGTCCTTGTTTAGTGGGTGTTTGCAATTCTTTATATGGATACTTCGAATAGCGTTGAGTGTATTCGCGTTTTTAACATTGAACATATCCATGTGCTGAGGATGATTTATTTTTCTATAGTTATATATTCTAGTTATGGAATTATCATCGGGGGATGGTCTTCTGATATACAGAAACTATTCGATGCGCGAAAAACTCCAATAATGTCAATATTTGGCTTGGAACTTCAAGAGTCTTAGAGCGATCTATTACATGAGAGCAATTTAATTAATTTTCAATTTACAATGTGTTATTTTGTCTTAGTAAATTCTTGCATTTTCTCTTGAACAAGTGAAGAATCCTTCAGAAACTGAAATAAGTTTTATATATATTTACTCAAGTATAGTGTAGCGACCTTTCAAACATATTTGTCATGTATTTTTGTACTCTGGGTAGGTTGGCTATTCTTGTTCTGAGTAGCTGTTTTTTGGTGAATGTTTAGGCTTAGTAAGGGCCAAAAACTTTGACATGTATAGACTGAGTATGTAATCATTTGGTATTTGGTAAAGTAAGGTCTGCATCATTCCTCTGTTTTTAGTTCACAAATTAATATAACTAATCTTTCCTGACTAGCCAATATCCTCTTGGGGCTAATTGAGTTTCCGCAGAGCAGAAAATTATAACTTCTATGGTAATGTGCTATAGCATAGTATATCTGTAACAGAGAGCCCTAGTCAACACATCTTGAAATTCAAAATTGCAGAATATGCCTTGTTTAATTTCTTGAAGATGTTGCTATTATTAGTTTCCCAATTCAGTTCTTTATCAAGAACTATTCCCTAATATTTGGTTTTGTAAGATAGAAGAATGCTTTTACCTTCAAAGTTAATTCGATAGCCTTTGATACTGACCTGCTACTGAAGAAATTGGCATAGGCTGTCTTCTCAATGTTTATTCATTCTGACCCATGCTTTGAACTCTGCAAGCAGGAGGTTTACAGAATGTTGTAGTCCCAATTCTTCCGTCCAACTGAGCTGGGGATTGACTGATCGTAGTCCTCATCTCCAGATTCATCCCCTTCAGTTTGGTTGAGATTGTTGACAACTTGGCCACTATATCAACATCACTCAAAACACAACACAATGCTATGTCTTCATCAACATTGAATTTGACTGATTTGACTGGATCTGTGCTAGTTAACATACACTTCATCCTATTTGAGGAGGAATTTTTCAGAAATCGCACTTGTCATCGAGCATGTAGCGTTAGACACATAATCTATAGACTTTGATTTGATATATTTGAAGCAACGGAGGTTTGCACAACACGAAAACCAAGTAAATTTAGAGGGTTGGCGAGTGGAGTGACATTCTAAGTCCGGGCTGACAATACGTTGGGCTCGCCAACGAGACTAACTATTGAAAATAGATTTAAAAATAACAATGTCATGAGATATCTTTCTGAACTTTTTCCTTTTCTTTCAGGCCAATCCTGGTGAAATGGTTGGCGCTTTGGCCGCCCAGTCCCTCGGCGAACCCGCCACCCAGATGACGCTGAACACTTTCCATTTTGCCGGTGTATCGTCTAAAAACGTAACTCTGGGTGTACCCCGTCTAAAAGAAATCATCAATATATCCAAGAAGCCAAAAGCTCCTTCCCTGACTGTATTCCTGACAGGCACAGCCGCGAGAGACGCCGAAAAGGCCAAAAACGTGCTGTGCAGACTCGAACACACTACTCTGCGTAAAGTAACGGCGAACACAGCCATCTATTACGATCCCGACCCCCAAAATACCGTAATTCCGGAAGATCAGGAATTCGTGAATGTTTATTACGAAATGCCTGACTTTGATCCGACGAGGATCTCACCTTGGCTGCTGCGTATCGAGCTGGACAGGAAGAGGATGACCGATAAGAAACTGACTATGGAACAGATCGCGGAAAAGATAAACGCCGGCTTCGGTGACGATCTGAACTGCATCTTCAACGACGATAACGCCGAGAAATTGGTGCTACGTATCAGGATCATGAATAGCGACGACGGTAAATTCGGCGAGGGGGCCGATGAGGAAGTGGACAAAATGGACGACGACATGTTCTTGAGATGCATCGAAGCGAACATGTTGAGTGACATGACGCTGCAAGGTATGAGCTGTTTAAGTATTTAGGTCTGCTGTGGAGTTAGTATATTATCGAATTTGTTTTGCAATTTTCAGATTCAGATAATTTATTTTCGGCTACACTATTCCAAGAGGTATCAGATTTTACTATTTACGAAAAAGTTGATAAACTAGATTTGCAAGTCATCTTGAGGGTTCTACTGAATAAATTTCTTAACTTTCATGTTTTTAGAACAGAAAATGTAGGCATATTAGAAATTAAAATTGAAAATATTTTATCATTGTATTGAAGAATTAAAAAAAGCATAAGAAAACAGAATAGATGTCATAATTCAAAATCTTGATTTCGTCATTCTCTCGCATCAAGTTATCAAGAATTTATTCAATTGTGCTTTATTGAAATTTGTCACCATTTAGTGTTAAATGATATATTTTTCTTTTTGTCCACTCATGTATATTGACATGAGGTGATACTTCTCTATATTTTTACATTGTTATAGGTTGAAAGTGAGATTAGATAAGAGTGAAGTGTGTTCACAAATCTATTGAATCAGCGTCTAGGGTATTTTACAATATTCTCTTTGATTTTACCAGTTTAGCACATGGCGGTGTTGCAACCTGATACTCCACAATAATTTTGCTTTAATCTCTAGTAGTCAATTTTCTTTGGTTTGAATATCGCACTTTCTGATTTTTTACCTTTTATAATTCTTTACAATTCTAGCACCCGAATGTAATATGTAGATTTTCTGCTTGCGCTAAAAAATATTTTTCTCGATTACCTAACCTAACCTAACCTAAACCACGTTTGCTGAATTTCACATCTAGTGCAAATCACGTCACCGCAATTCCAATCTGGCCCTTTACTGAAGTTATAATGGAAGTGTGCCATGACTTGGTGTTGGGTATTTTAAATGAATCGTTACTCCTTTTGCTAAAATTGGGGTGTATTCTAGTACTTTGCTATTCCAAGAATCACCTATATTCTTATTAACGTGTGTATTTCCTTTTGTCCATCAAAGTAATTGCTTTTTATTTTATGAAAATTCTGGTACAGCTCTATAGATCTTATTTTTATCAATAACATGTATTGAATCCACCTTTAAAATTCAGCCAAGTTCAACTAAAAATGGGGCAGCAATAGTAACAGGTGGAGTCGATAAACCGCGTATATAAGTGACTTTGCCATTCTTTGAAATTATGAATCTCATCAACTTGTATTAAAAAAAAAAATAATTTTTTTCGGGACATGCTCTGAGGAGTTTTTAAAACCATTGCTGTGGTTGACGAAGTGGTTGGATTACAATTGATTGATATAAGATTGACAAATTACACTTTGGAAGACTGTAAAATCAACTGAATTGGAGCTTGGGACCTTCCCCAGGTTTAAGAGTACTGTTATTTTATAGGCTTCTGAGCTTTCTGGATAGGCAGAGGATTCTGTCAGGGAATCAGTTTGGTTATCAACTGGGACTTAAAACGAATGATGCAATTTTTTTTCCTTTATTTCCTTCTGAATGTGATACGCATTATGGAAAAGGTCAAGCAGAGTTACAAAGTCCTTCTAAAATTAAACAAAAATAAAAAACGAAGATTAGAGAGTTTTAGGAGGATAAAATACAAAATCACACAACAAAAATTGTTTCACAATAAAAATTCATCTATACTATAAAACTCTGGACTAGCAAAAAATCAGTCAGTCTCCTCCCAAGCAAGGAACTAGATGTCTTAATTTCATTGTCTAGTTTGTTAAATATTTTAACTCCTAAGTACATAGACGACTGTCTGCCTATTCTTAGTCTATATACGCTTTTGTTAAGGACGTTATTAATTTTATGGAATCAGGTCTGTGGCCGATGGGCTTTTTTGGGATCTGAGTAGTCATACATCCAATACTTTTGACAAAGATCGATACATATTTTTCGAGTGGTGAGCCAGTTACATTGCAATACAACTCGTACCTTCTAACTATACAGGAAAAATAAGGAAAACATTAAATTCGGGTTTGTTGAGCTCAGATATAGCTAAGCCTCAGGGTTCAACATTGGAGCCTGTGTTGTTCCTCTTGCATATGAATGACGTTGAAAATGAACTCAGTTGAAAGATTTTCCTGTATGCAGGTGATGCGACAGTGGTTGTTGCCGTTGAATACGATTCTATGACAGAGGCAAGGGTTTCTCTGAATACTTCTCTATTATGTAAATAGTTCTGGAGAAACAGACTACATATCAATGTTCTGAAGACCAAATATACAATACTAAGCTGGTCAGGGCCTGTTCTACCAAATGCCTTGTCTTCATATAGATGACGTAAATTGGAAGGACCATTGTGCTTATGTATCTAAGCTTCACTCTTTATGTTATCTCATGAGAAATCTGAAGAAGTCAGTATATCATGCTCAGGTTGCATCAAGGCTGTGGTATGGGTTGTTAGTCTCAGGGGGCTTATGTTGGAGCTGTGAAGTGTTACGTAGTCAAAAGAAGAGAGTATGTGGTATGTTGAGCGTTTCATAGAATATCTGTGTCGAGTATTCTTTGAATTTTTGAAGATTCTTACTTTATCATTGATCCGTATAAAAGAAATGGCGACAGTGGTTTTCAAAAATTTTAATAAAATGTTCTGTAATGGTGACTATTACTTTTATAACAAATGGAACTGGCACATTATCCGCCTAATTTCAGGCTGAGAGTGCGCAGACAGTCGTCTATGTATTTAGGAATCAAAGTATCAACAGGCTCAACAATAAAATTAGGTCATCCAGTTTATGTGCCAGGTTTAGAAAAAGACTGACTGATTTTTATACTGTAAATTAACCTGTCAGTTCGTTGGAGGTCGCCAATACATAAACATGTCTTGATGCGCTCCAACGGATTGAGATGAGTAGGTGGCAGTCTAACCTGCTGTGAATGGGTGTGCAATCCTGACAAGGTAAAACGAAATCGAAACTGCAGTCTATTGCTTCTATTCATGACATCCAACCATACTATACCACTACTATGTAGGCCTGATTGACGATTATTATAAGGGGTGGATCAGAAAACAAGCTCCTCCTTTAGAGGGGGATATTTGAAATTCTACAGAAAGTTGAATATTGTTCCCTGAATAAAAGTCTTCAATTAATTTTTTGATGTGGTTTCGTCGCCCTGAAACTTATAGTTTTTCTTCATTTTATGAAGACTTATAATTCTTGACCTTTTTCATAATGTGTTGTAGCATTCTGAAGAAAATAAATATTATATTGTTATTTATTATCGTGGACTTATGCACTATCTCAGCTGTTAGCTGGATATGATTTACCTTTCCCAGATTCAGCAATCAAAGGGAATAGGCTCGATTACAATATACTTGACATAAATTTCCTAACTATCCTACATGTATTAAGAATTACAGCTTTTTGCATTTCTATATATGTATTCTTATGCAATTCTAATTTCTTAAGGCTATCATGCAAAGTTTTGGGTATTAACCCAGTCGAGGATACGATGGCAGGAATAATATCTATTTTCTCGAGGTGCCACATCTGCTTGATCTCAATAGCAAGGTCTGTGTATTTGGACTTTTTCTCCTGGAGCTTATTCAGCACGTTGTTATTATTCGGTACGGCGACATCCACCAGCATTGCTGTTCTGGCTCTCTTATCATACACCACTATGTCCGGCCTATTATTCGTCACCATTCTGTCAGTGATAATAGGCCTATCGTAGTATAATCTGATAGGAGTCATTTTGCAATACAGGCGCCGGTTGATACTTGTAATATGGTTGGAAGGTATTCAGAAGTCCGTACTTGTGTGCAAGTTTCTGATGGATAATGTTGCACACTTGATTATGCCTGTGAAGATAGTCCGTATTGGCCAGTTGTTCGCATCCGGACGTAATATGCTGTATAGTCTCCGATCTTATATGGTATTTTCTGCACCTATCTTATTGTAATGTTCCGTCCTTCATAATAAATTTTTTGTAGTTGTTTGTAGCGATCACTTGGTCTTGGATGGCCATAAGGAATCCCTCCGTTTCCGCGAATAATTCTCCTTTCATCAACCATTTGTTGGAGGCTTCTTTGTCGATGTGTGGTTGATTAATCTCATGGTGATGTCGTCCATGCAATTCCTTTCTTGATCATTTCTCTTGTTTTTCAGTATCTGATAGGAACGGTAGATTCAGCAGGTCATCTCTGGTAGCAAGATTTAGAGGTGTATATCCCTTATCAGCCAACGATACCACCCTATGGAGGTCAGAAGTGAGAGCTTTTGCTGAGAAGAATTCTCTGAGATTTTTTTTTTGTTCGGTGTGTAAATTGACAACATCTATTAATCCGCGTCCTCCTTCTTTCCGCTTCAAAGTTGTTCGTATCACAGACGATTTTGGATGATGGTTGTTGTACTTTGTTAGCATCGTTTGGGTCTGCCTTTGAATATCATCCAGTTCTGTCTTAGTCCATCTGATTATTCCAAATGAGTAAAGCAACACTGGAATGGCGTAGGTGTTAATTGCCTTGACTAGATTCCCTGAATTCAACATTGATTTCAGCACAGTCTTCAGACGCTGACTGTATTCTGAACGAATCTTCTCCTTTGATTGTTTTTGGTCTAGCAATCTGGCTTGTTGGTATCCTAGCTATTTGTATGTTTCGCCATCCCTAATGCACTGTATAATATCACCGTTTGCAAGTTGTGTTTCACTATCTATGACTTTCCCTCTTTGAATGTTCAGGGTCTTACATTTTTCAATCCCGAATTTCATATGAACATCTGCCGAGAACTCACTGACAGTTTTCAGCAAATCATCCAATTGCTTCTTGTTCGAAGCATATAATTTGATGTCATCCATATACAGCAGGTGGGAGATTGTTCCTATCTGTTTTTATCCTAAATCCGTATCCTGTTCTATTGAGCATTGAGGACAATGGGTTCATAGCTAAACAGAACCATAGTGGACTCAAAGAGTCTCCTTGAAAAATATTGTTGTTATTATTATTATTATTATTTCGCTGGGTAAAACTTACTTTTTCTCGTTACAGGTATCGAAGCCATATCCAAAGTATACATGCACTTGCCCCAGACCGACTCTAAGAAAAGGATCGTCATTACCGAGACCGGAGAATTCAAGGCAATCGCCGAGTGGCTATTGGAAACTGACGGTACCAGCATGATGAAAGTACTTTCCGAGCGGGACGTGGATCCCGTGAGGACCTTTTCTAACGATATCTGCGAGATCTTCTCCGTGTTGGGTATCGAGGCCGTGCGAAAATCCGTAGAGAAAGAAATGAACGCTGTGCTACAGTTCTACGGTCTTTACGTAAACTATCGACATCTCGCCTTGCTTTGCGACGTGATGACGGCAAAGGGTCATCTTATGGCTATCACACGTCACGGTATCAACAGGCAGGATACCGGAGCACTCATGAGATGTTCCTTCGAAGAAACGGTAGACGTATTGATGGACGCAGCGTCGCACGCCGAAGTGGACCCTATGCGCGGGGTGTCCGAGAATATCATCTTGGGACAATTACCGAGGATGGGTACGGGATGTTTCGATCTGTTATTGGATGCGGAAAAATGTAAGATGGGTATACCATTGCCTCAGGCTCATGGAGGGATATAATGACTTCGGGAATGTTCTTTGGCTCGGCCGCTACGCCCAGCATGAGTCCTGGAGGAGCTATGACGCCTTGGAATCAAGGAGCGACACCTTATGCTGGCAGTGCTTGGTCGCCACAAAGTGAGTATATAATTTGAAATAGGTTGTGTTGAATCGAAATGGGTTAATTATCGAACTGAATTCTTAAAGGGAATGCAACAGAATTTAAATTAAAAGTAATTTTAAAAAAGGTATTTCAATTCAACCTATTCTGGGATACATCGATTTTGATCCCATCAAAGGTAGAGCCTAAAAAGTAGAACAAATAAATTGCAAGGCAGTTGTTTTTGGAACAAAAAGAATAGTGTCCCTCACGCCAACAATTCGTTTTAGGGTTCCATATTCTAGAAGGAAAAAAAGAACCCTCAGAATCTCTGTGCTCTGTTTATTTATCAAGACTTCTCAGAAACACGTAGTTATTGAGATGGAATTGATACCAATTATGTAGGTTGGCATTCTCTAAGAGCTGTAAAAAAACAAACTTATTAAAAGCTATAAGGTACTTTCTGTTGATCTAGACACATGAAATTTGGTAAGAAGCAATGTCTTATAGCACAGTTCAGGACTGATAGAAATAGTTTTCATTCATTATCTTTGACGATATGGAAGAAATCGTACTAATATACCTAAATTTTAGCAAGGCATTTGATTGTGTCAACCATAAAAAAACTACTTGCTAAATTGGAATATGGGCGTGTGAGAGGGACAGCATAAGAAGCTAGTAAGATCCCACCGTCAAAACAGGTATCAAGTAGTTGATTGAAGAGAAACTGTATCGTCCAGTAGAGTTGTAGAATCAGGAGTTCCCAAGATTCAGCATTGGGATCAATTCTGTTTGCCTTGTATATAGATTACCTTAGTATATAATGTAGAAGCAGATAATATCAAGATCTTTGTGAATGGCACAACTCTTGTGAACAAGGCTACAACCTGAGGGAAAACAAAGCTCAAATCAAAAAGTTCCATGACAGCTAAGAAGCGGTGTGAGATCAACAACTATACTTGAATGTTGAAAAAACACAGGAGATTTTGACGTCCATAAAAATTGAACACGAATCTCCTCGGAATCTTGTTGGTTATCACATCGTGATCAGGCAGGCAGCACCTGGAATCACTATGCCAAAAACTGTCAACTGCACTATTCACAATCTGAAGAATTAAATCAATTGTGGGGAAACAAGAGGCGGTGATGACATTATGCCCACTTTCATAGTGAAGCAACTAAGGGCATAATATTAAGGGCTTTCCTGGGATGCTGATCGGGTGTTTTTTAAAACAGAATGCGATTTGAATATTGGCCAATTTTAGGAGGGACAAGATATAGGGAGGAATTTAAGACTGAATACCTAAATTCACTTCTTGATAAATTATGGCATCTCTTGTTCACTTCCAGCAGCAAAGGGTCAATCATGTGAAGCATTCCTCTCTTCACTCTCATATCACTAAGTCCCAGGATGACTACATGCTGCCAAACACAGATTTCAGAAGACCCAAAATTCCTTGAACTTCTTGGGAACAAAAATTTATAATAGGCTTCCAACATATTTTAAGCAACTAAAGGAGATATCATTCAAAAAGTTGTAAAAACTATTTTGAAAAAATGTCTTCTACGTAATAGAACTTTTGAAATTCTAGTTGTTTAATATGAATATTTAATCTTTTAAACCAATAAACTGGTATTTTAACGTGTTTTGTATTGTGATAGTGAGAGTATATTTAAGTATTGTTTTATTATTTGGGCAATAAATGAATTGAATTGAAGTTACAGGAAAAAACTCTGAACTGTCAATTTGTTAGAGCAAGAGAACAATTTCGTCTTGGGATAATGAACTTTTTCGCCTTTTTTCAGAAACGCGTGAAAATAGCGCCCATTATTTGGAATTGTGTGCATATTTTGCAAGAAAATCAAAATATATAGGGTACTTCCTGTTGACAAACATGAAATTCAATAAGAAGCAATGTCTTTTAGCACCAATACAGGAAAAGATCAGAAACATTATTAGTAGTCACATTTCGGGTATATTAGAATCACATAAATTCAATGTCGACTCTGTTATAAATAGTTCAAAGTCTAATTAATTAATTAATTAATTAAAATCTTTTCTAATAAGATTCATCTCTTCCCTATTAAAATAAGTTACAGATCAGTTTAAGTAGAGCAGGTTGTTAATGACAAGAAAACTTTGCTTTCAACAATTTGAAATAAAATATTTGAATCATTTTGCTTCTTTTTTTCAGATTTGATGGGAAGTGGTATGACGCCAGGAGGTCCGTCATTCTCCCCATCGGCAGCTTCAGACGCTTCTGGAATGTCTCCTGGATATGGATCTTGGTCACCTTTGGGCGGACAGTCTCCAGCTATGTCGCCGTACTTGACCTCTCCACGCGGTCAGTCTCCGTCCTACAGCCCGTCGAGTCCGGCTTTCCAACCAACATCACCATCATCTCCGTCTTTCACTCCAACTTCTCCGAATTACTCACCCAGCTCACCTGGGTATTCACCCACGAGTCCAAATTACAGCCCGACAAGTCCAAGTTATTCGCCGACTTCGCTGAGTTATTCGCCTACGTCGCCTAAATATTCTCCAACTTCACCCAGCTATTCTCCAACTTCACCGAGTTATTCCCCGGCTTCTCCGAATTATTCTCCGACTTCGCCGAATTATTCGCCAACTTCGCCGTCTTATACGACGCCTGCATCGTATTCTCCGACTTCTCCGAACTACTCTCCATCATCGCCAAATTATTCACCGACATCTCCAAATTATTCACCTAGTTCTCCGAATTATTCACCCACTTCTCCTGGTTATTCACCAACTTCACCTAATTATTCACCAACTTCGCCTAATTACTCACCAACATCTCCCAATTACTCACCATCTTCACCAAGTTTTTCTCCATCCTCTCCAAGATATACACCAGGTTCACCAACTTATTCTCCCACGTCACCGAGCTATTCCCCAGCTTCTCCAAATTATTCTCCATCTTCTCCTAAGTATTCCCCCACATCTCCAAGCTATTCACCTACTTCTTCTTTCCCTGGAGGAAGCCAATATTCTCCTACTTCACCAAGTTATTCACCTACTTCTCCAAACTATTCTCCTTCAAGTCCACAGCATACTCCTGCTGCTAGTTCAAGATATTCACCTTCATCTCCTAATTATTCACCAAGTTCTCCTAGCTATTCTCCCTCTTCCTCTCAATATTCACCCCATAGTACCAAATATTCACCTACTTCTCCAACTTATACTCCCACTTCTCCTAGCTATTCTCCAGCTTCTCCTGCATATTCAGCTCAAGCTCCAAGATATTCTCCCTCTTCTCCTAGCTATTCTCCAACAAGCCCTGGTCAAGATAATGAGTAAACTTTATTTTATATGCTTTTCGAATATGTTATTAGTAAGTTACTTAATTGGGGTTTGATTAATTGTAGAAATAATTTGCATTTTTAGAGTTTTTATTATTCTGAGAGACTGTATTTTTATAACAAAAAGTTGCTTTTTGTATTGTATATATTATCATTACCTGTTTTTTTGTGTAAATTTCGATTCTTATTAATAAAATTTATTAGAAAGGAATCTTGATTTTCATTTAATAACAATAGAACACGATTGTAAAAAACCTCTGAAACTAATAGGATTTTCATATTCATCAGCACATTCCTGTAAAATTAAATAATAATTGAGTACTAAATAGATGGCGCTTTGAACGAAAAATTTTGGTAATTGCGATGAAGTGCGTAACGAAAAGTATTTTGACAATATAAAAATAATTCACAATTACAATTTCATGAGTGTAGCAATAAATTATTTCAGTTTGCATTGCTGGCTCATACTCATCACACACAAATATAAAATATGTCATTATAGATTGTAGTAACGAATTCGGGAATTCCCCTAAAAATCCTTATTTATACAATTTGGCATGAGTTTTCCGACAATTCTAGTGGTTCAGTAATAAGTTCCTTAAATCATTAAGGGCTGTTCAGTGATCGGTTTGGAACTATGAAAACTAACAAAGTATTTGTTTTACAAGATTTTTGAATGAAATCTATGTTATTAATATTGCAAATAGAAAGCGCTTTCATATGGCACGTTTACGTCAAAGTTTGATTTTTGAAACTCTAGATGATATCTTTCGGAGGAGATGTTAAGCCGTCGGTCCTGTCTAACGGAAATGTGTTGGAAATTAGAGATCCCTTCCCTAGACACGAGAGGGGTTCGGCAAAATTCCCGGGTTAGTGAACTGACAGAATTTCCCGGCGTGTCATTGGCCGAAAGGCGGAAATAGAGCACGTTAAAGGAATAACACTCATTTTTTAAATGGCAAACAATACAGAAGGAGATTTGCAGAATTGAATTCCTAAATCCTACCCGTGGTGAGTGATTTGTCTCGTGTTTTATTCCAAACATATTTAAACTGACATTTTCACCTTTTATTGATATATTAGTTGATCTATATCAGTATTATTATTGCACTTCATTTTTTCTCCTTTTTTTACATTGCATAGTTTCCATTGAACACGTGGTATTGAATAATTACTTGAACAGTGAGTTCAAACCTCGGCTTGGATGAGTACAAACAACCCCGGGTATTAAGTTCTCTTTCCCCTAGGGCCCAACGGGCCATTGACCATATTAATGACGATAAGTGGAATACAATTGATGTAAAGCTACTCCACAATGAACTTAAACATTTAAGAGAAGAATTTGCAAACCCCCCTGATATATTAGCAGAAATAGAGTCTTTTTCCCAGAGAATTATCAGTCCTCAAGGTTCAGGTAATTCCCAAAGGCCCTTTCATAGTCATCATTGAACGTATAGATTCTACCGCTACTAATCTAAACCCAGTAACTGTGGGGAAAATGTTATGTTCTAACATTAAATATCGTGATATTAAAATAGTTAATATTAATCGAAAATGTATTAAGAGTGAGTATTCAAGTAGGAACTAAAGAACAAGTAAATGAATTGATCAGAAACAATGACTTTGATCCCGAGAAATTTGATGTTTATATATAATAATAATAATCATGGCAAGAAAGAGATTCCTGACTCTCTCAAGAACTGTTCTGAAGTTAACTCCTACTTCTCATCTGTGTTTGGACAGAGAAATGCTTGTGGGGCGGCATCGGAGTTCTACAGCACACATGAATACAATCCGAATCCGAAGTTCCGTTTTCGTTTGGCGACAGTTGATGAAGTTTCACAGTTGATCATGAAACTTAAGTTGAATGCTATGGGATCGGATGGGATATCGTCTGAAATTTTAATGTTGTGCTGTGCTGTGATTGCTCCCTATGTGACCCATATAATAAATTGTTTTTTGGATACCGTGATATTTCTTGAATGCTGGAAATTGTCGTTGGGGAGGCCTCTGCCCAAGGTGAAGAATCCCACAAACTATGGTGATCTTCGTCCCATCAGCATCCTTCCTCAATGTCCAAAGTTCTGGAGAAATTCATTGTTGTCCAGATAAATGATTATTTGTTCGAAAATAAAATTATATCACCGATGCAGTCTGGATTCCGTAGGGGGTACAGCACGGCAACCTTGCTTCTGGATGTGGTTGATGATATCGTTAGGTCCGTTGATTGTGGTATGATTGCGGCACTTGTCCTCTCAGATTTTGCGAAAGCTTTCGACAGAGTTAATCACCGATTATATGTGCAAAATTGAAGTATTTTGGTTTCGATGTGACTTAGTTACAGATTTTTGAGTCATATTTGGACAAGCGTTCCCAAGTGGTAGTTATCGGCAATGGCCGTTCTGACGCTATTCCTGTGACGTCTGGGGTGCTGCAGGGATCTGTGTTGGGGCCCGTACATTTTCTTCTTTACACTGCAGATATTTTTCAAGAAATTGATTCATGTCGTGTAAGGCTCACGCTTTTGTGGATGACACTCAGCTTTTTTACAGCTTTGAAATTATCAACGCCGATTTGTCTAGAATTTTTGAGTACGCCGAGGCACATGGTCTTAAATTAAATACTAGTAAGTGTGATCTCATACTGTTTGGTACGGAATCTACTAGAAAGCTTATTGACTAGGACTCTGTTGTTGAGATCTCGAGGGAATCAATGGCTGTGAAGAGCTCTGTGAAGAACCTCGGTGTTATTTTTGACTGTGGCCTTCGTTTTCAGGCTTATATTTCCCAGATGATCAGAAAATGTTATGCAGCCTTAAAGGCATTATACATGAATGCTAGAGTTCTTAATTTCAAATACAGAAAAAAACTAGTTGAGACATTAGTGCTACCTATTCTGAATTATGCTTTGGTTATCGTATTTGCTTGTTTGGAGAAGCTAATGCAAAATAGACTGCAGCGTGTCCAGAATGCATGCTGCCGATTCCTCCGCCGTTTGCGGAAATATGATCATGTTTCTGCCAGAATTCAAGAATTGAAATGGCTGAAGATTCATCACTTATTTCAATTTCACCTTACTACATTAGTACAACGCATTTTACATTCGAGTGAACCTTCGTACCTTCGTAAGAAATCAATATATAGAAGTGAAATGCGCACTACTAATCTGAGAAATTTCCTTACGCTTTCTCTGCCTAGATTCTATTCGGCTTTTTCCAGGAGATCGTTCACATATAACTCTGCGAATATTTATAATCAGGTTTCAAATAGCTTCAAGAATCTTTCAGCAATCTCAATGCGTACTCTCCTGAAACAACACTTGATCCATTTGCAACAGATTGGGCTTGATTAGTTTGGTAAATGTATCTTCTTTCTCTACAATTGATTTTGCTCGTTTTGTTCTTGCTGCCCTGGGATGGTTTTTGTTTTCACTTTGTTTTTTTCCTTTATCTTTTTTCGCGGTTAACTTGTATGGCTTTTGCATTTTTCTTGTAAAACAATGGTATTTCATTTTTGTTCTTTTTATTTTATAATTATATTATATAATGAAGTTAAGTAGGAATAGCTCTGCTAGACTTCGCCTTAAGTGTTATTCTGTTAGCAAGATAAATTGCTTACAAATAAAGACCTTTTTTTATTATTATTTATCATCGTGGACTTATGCACTATCTCAGCTGTTAGCTGGATATAATTTACCTTTCCCAGATTTAGCAATCAAAGGGAATAGGCTCGATTTCAATATACTTGACATAAATTTCCTAACTATCCTACATGTATTAAGAATTACAGCTTTTTGCATTTCTATATATTCTTATGCAATTCTAATTTCTTAAGGCTATCGTGCAAAGTTTTGGGTATTAACCCAGTCGAGGATACGATGGCAGGAATAATATCTATTTTCTCGAGGTGCCACATCTGCTTGATCTCAATAGCAAGGTCTGTGTATTTAGACTTTTTCTCCTGGAACTTGTTCAGCACGTTGTTATTATTCGGTATGGCGACATCCAACAGCATTGCTGTTCTGGCTCTCTTATCATACACCACTATGTCCGGCCTATTAGTTGTCACCATTCTGTCAGTGATAACAGGCCTATCGTAGTATAATCTGATAGAGTCATTTTCCAATACGGGCGCCGGTTAGGAAAGTGGGTGTTTTCTCGGGATGCTGAAGAACATACGTGAGCTGTTCCGCTAGGGCTCCATGGAGCTTATCAAACTTCTTGTACCAGAAGTTGTGGATATTATCTATACCTGTGGCCTTCCAATTGTTGGTCGCTCCAACTACTGTTGTGATTTCTTCCTCCGTTATTCCTTCGAAGTCCATATGTTTGATATCAAATGAAACGTCTAACGAGAGTATGGTGGGGTGGCCATCCCACGATGTTGATGAACATATTTCAATCATTGGCTAGAACGCAATTAGATTATGCATCAATTTATGTTGGGCGATGTACAATAAATCTAATGGCAAAAATGGATCGGGTTCAATACCAAGGGATCAGGACAGCGCTAGGATATATGAAATCAACCCCAATCGTAACAATATTGGCAGAAAGAGGAGAAATGCCTCTTAATATAAGAAGGAAATGGTTAGCGTCAAAAGTGATAACAAAGTTATTTTATACCAATAACCAAAAATGGTTAGAGAAAGTTGAAGAGTTAGCAAGATTTCACGGCTTTTGGAACAACAAAATCAAACCTCCATATATAGCAGCCATGGGAAAATTGAAAAATTACGTACAAGATAAAATAGATATGTCACCAATCATTAAATGATATCAGGTAGAATTGGAAACGCATTACCAAAAAATCAGTAATATAAATACAGGCCTAGGAAAAACGATGAATAACTCAATAGCATTTCGACAATACTACTAAGATAAATATGAAGGGTTGAATCAAATATACACAGATGCATCAAAGAAAGTATCAGAAGGAGCTGTGGGCATAGGAATCTGTGCCCCAGAAATAGGCTGTACCTTGTCAGAAAAACTACCATCATACATATCCATTTGCACAGCAGAAATTATTGCAATATGGAGAGCCATAAAATATGCGAAGGAAAAAAAGGATATATCGAAAGCTTTAATAATTACAGACTCAAAATCAGGATTGGAGAGAATTACAAATTGGAGAATCAGAGCAGATATTGATCCTTATACTATAAAAATAAGGATAACTTTTTTGTAACTGAAAATGGAAAATATACAGATAAAATTTATGTGGATACCTATTTATACGAACATAGAATATAACGAAAAAGCAGGCCAACTAGCGAAACAATAACAAGATGAAGAAATTAATGGGACATACAAATTTAACCCGAGAGAAATATATATGGCCAAAAATAAAAAGGGACCTATGGAAGGAATGGAAAGAAGAATGGGATCGGATAACTTTGACTAAAGGAAAATACTACGCCAATTTACAACAAAGTACAAAAAATTGACGAAAAACCCTGGTACGAAAATTTCAATAATATCTCAAGAAAACAAATTACAACCGCCTCGGTAGCTGCACGGTTAGTGCGCAAGCATATTGGAACTGCTTAGCCGAGGCTCCTGGTTCGAATCCGGGGCCAGGTTATGGATAGTGTCCTTGAACAAAAAAGTACTGAATTTGAAAGAGTCGCCTAAAGAGGGCATAAACTTCCGAATACCAGATAACTTGTAATCCTTGTGGTGGCAGTTATCATTGCACGGTCTAGGAGAGTGGTTCGGAATTCACTATAAACTGTAGGTCCAGCTGTGTAAATGGGCTAACTTCCCGAGCACATTGTTAAAAGATGCAACAAGCAAGCAAGCAAAACATATTACAACAATGAATAGACTACGATCAGGACATTGTTGCACACCTCAACATCTTTTTAAAATAAAGATTAAAGAAACATCAAATTGTTCATGTGGGCAATTAGGGGATTTAAATCATATTTTTTTGGGTACGAACTAAATAGGTACAAGTGTGACAAATTATATTATTTATTAGAAAAATAATATAAAATTTACCCGAAAAATTATACCGAATGTTTAAAGAATCTGAATGAAAAACTGATCAATCATATTATTCAATTCATTAATGCGTCTAGTTTGAAAATTTAAACATAAACAATAATTCGCTGAGGTATACTAACAATCTCCCCATATGTTTTTTCCTTTGTAGTCAACGAAAAGCTAAAGAGGACAAGAGTACAAAAGGCCGAAAAGAAGAAATCTATTAAATAAAGATAGGAAAATCCATTACAACAAAAAACGAAACAATAACAAAGAAGAAAGAAAAATCTACAAATACCAAGAAAGAATTCGAAGAAGAACTGGTTGGGGTATTAGGACGTTCTTAAGATATCCTTCATTGGGGGCCCTACCATAATTAAAAAGGAAATTGTCCAAAAGGACAACCAACATGGCCTAAGTAGCCAAGTCATTTAAATTTGAAAGAAGAAGAATATTGTTTGTTTGTTATTCCTTTAACGTGTTCTATTTCCGCCTTTCCGCCAATGATACGCCGAGGAATTCTGTCACCTCACTAACCCGGGAATTTTGCCGAACCCCTCTCGTGTCGAGGGAAGGGATCTTTAATGTCCAACACATCTCTGTTAGACAGGACCGACGGCTTTACATCTCCTCCGAAAGATGGATACTCAAGCGATTTCCAGAATCCGAAAAATCGCACCGACTTTGTGGGGATTGAACCCAGGTAGCTCTGCGCAGGAGACGAGAAGAAGAATATTCAAGCTTGAGTAGATGGGCAAGGCTCCCGAGCACATTGAAAAAAAAAGGAAAGGGAAGAACTTAACTATTAACAGAATGTTAATACGAAATAGAGTTTATTGGAACAAAAAATATTGACGAAATTTTGATGTACTTAGCTGCATTAATAGCTAATAATATCTTTTCATGAAGAATTATAATTAATAGAAGAAATAAGGAAAATGAATAAGAATCCAGCTTTTCTATGATCGTAGATGTATAACCTAACAAATAATTAATTTTATTTGCCGTGCTGTGCTGTATTCTGTATTACTAGCCACTATTCTATAATTTATACTTAAGAAATATAATTATCTTTAAAAATGGGAAAACGAAAGACTGGATTCAGAAAAAATGCACAATCCTAAAAATCAGGTACAAAATTAAAACAATTCGATCAACCACCTTTTGTATTAACATATACTTTTAGCCCCAAAACTCCCAAGACCGTAAGCCATACAATGATATTATCAAAGAGAACGAAAAATTTATTCAATATTACAAGGTAATTATCACTATAGATTTTGAAGTATTCATTAATATAAATCACGGTTTCAGATTCAAAAAGTATGTCCTGATGAGGAATTTGACGAATTCATAACTTGTTTAAAAACTGATTTGCCAGCAACTTTCCGAATCACTGGTTCTAAAGGTGAAGCTAAAAAAATGTTGGAAATTGTGCAGGGTCAGTTTATCAAAGACTGTTTCAAGCAAGAAGATCCAGAACAGAAGCCATTGAATATATTTCCTTTACCATGGTTCGTAAGAAGTTTTATAAATTATGTTTTTTTCTAATTTGAAATTTTACGCTTCAAGGTATCCTGACAAGCTTGCATGGCAAATGGAACTTACTAGAAAAGATATCAGAAGGTGTGAGGCCTACTATAAGTTACACAATTTTTTGATATCAGAAACTGAGCATGGTACTATTTCTCGGCAAGAAACTGTGAGCATGATACCTCCATTAGTCTTAGATATTCAACCCTATCATAAGGTAAGCTTTAACTATTCATCTTTGAATATTGATTTGCTAAGTATCACATCAATTATGAATAAGTATAAATCTTCTATTGAATTCTAGATCTTGGATATGTGTGCTGCCCCTGGCTCAAAAACTGCACAATTGTTGGAGCTTCTTCATGCTAAAGATGATCCCATACCTTCAGGCTATGTTATAGCAAATGATGTAGATAATAAAAGATGTTACATGTTGGTCCATCAAGCCAAAAGACTAAACTCTCCTTGCGTAGCTGTAATCAATCATGACAGTGCTGTTTTGCCTAATTTGAAGGAGTCGCACCCTGATGGTTCAACTCAGCAGGTAAAGTAGGATTCCTAGTACATTGGATGTCTCTAGCAGTTGACGGAGTTCTGCTCCAGAATACTGGTACTACATTTCATTTTTACTTCAAGGTCATGCAGAAAAGTAGCTTCAAAAGTTTGGTTTCTCCATAATCAGCTTCAATAACCCAGTCTTCTCAAAAAAACGTCAGTTTCCTACAAAAATTATCTTCAAATAAATCTGAATTTACAACATTTTGGGTTCCTCTTCACTTCACTACACTTCTATGCTTTCATAAGCCTGTAGAATGAGGATGTTTCTTTTTCTTTGAAATACTATAACAGAAGCGGATGTCATTAGAGCTTTTAAACAGATAAAATCAAAAGCAATGGGAATCGATGACATTTCCTATGAAATGCTTAAGGTTAGCCTGCATTTTGAAATCATAAACATGGCTTGAGACCAATCACAATATTGCCAATTTTGTCAAAACTTCTAGAAAAAATAGTGCATGAGAAATTAAGAGAATATCTTAACAAACATTGTAATATTCCAGGAATACAATCTGGATTTCGAGTTGGGAATAGTATGGTTACAGCTCTTTTCACGGTTAGCACAGATATTGCTTGTGCAATTGATATCTCCCAACTGGTTTGCTTGGCGCTTCTCGACTACAGCAAAGCATTTGGTCTTATTGATCATCTTCTTCTTCCTGCACGGCGTCCATATGGGCAGCACTCAGGCCGTCTGGCCCATTGTGCTTGCCGTGTTTTTTTTGAGTTATTTGTCTTGCAAAAACTTCCCGATGAAGCTTGCAAGACTGTTGTAGGGGCCTCCTGGATCATCCGGGCGCTGGGTGTTTCAGTGCCCAAGGTGTTCAGTCTGGTTTCCTTATGAGCGGGATATTCGAAGAGTATGTGTTCCGTTGTTTCGTCATTTTCTAGGCAACCACGACGTTGTGTGGTTTCCGATAGTTTCATGACGTGTAGATGTTTGTTGAGTTGGTGTCCCGTTAATAGGCCTACTATCATCCCAACAGACTTTTTTTCGAGGGTCAGTAGTTCATGTACCCTCTTCTCTTTGATTGCGGCCCTTTTATGAGCCTTTTCGACTGTCTCAGTTCCGAGATGCCTGCCCAGTAGTTTTGAGCCTCGGTGGTGGTCCAGTTTTGAAAGAAAGAGAGCACATGGGTCCATGGGATGGTCAGAATTGGTTCTGGCCTGACAGCTGTTGCCTTTTTAGCGAGGCTGTCTGCTATCTCGTTTCCTCAGATGCCCTGATGGGCTGGGCACCAAATCAGAGTGACTCTGTTTGTAGCACTGAGTTGTCAAAGTGCTGTTCTGCATTCGTCAACCAGTGTGGATGTAACCTTCGTATCTTTAGGATATCTAAGGGCGTTTTGGGTATCAGAGCATATGTAGATGTATGCGTCTCTATAGTTCCTATGTAGGTTTTCCTGTACGCACTGGAGAAGAGCAAATATTTCTGTTTGTGCTACGGTGACATTGTCTTCCAGCACAATCATAATGTTGGCCCTAGGGCCGTGAACGCCGATGCCTGTACCCATCCCGGTTTTGGACCCATCCGTAAACCAGGTGGGGCCTCGTGGGGTGTGGTCCAAATTTCTTTTGGTGGAATAACTACTTTGTAGGGTTCGTCAAAGTAGTAGGTGGCTCTTGTTTGATCTCCTCTTGTGAAAAGGTCAGGTCGGAGTTCTCTGATTTTGTTCAGGGATGTAGAGTGTCCAGAGATTGGATTTCTGTCCCTCCAAATACCTCCCTCCCACAGTCTCAAAGAGGCCCTCATGGCCACCTCCTCCACCACTATGTGTAGTGGAGGGATGCCCAGAACACACTCCATGGAGGCCGTGGGTGTGGATCTCAAGGCTCCCTTGATCTTATTGATCATAGATTCATGGATGCTATTCTCCAACATTATGGGCTTTCAGATCTGAGTCGCTTGTGGTTCAATAGTTATCTTGTTGAGGGTATCAGGTTGTGGAGATGGATGGTGAAAAAATGAGGTCTCTAATGATTCAAGAAGGCGTTCCACAGGGGAGTATACTAGGTCCCACACTTTATCGCATTTTAACATCCCTATAGCTCAGTGTTGTTCAGAATTGCGGCACTTGAATGTATGCAAATGAAACCTAGGTGATATGATCATTTGCACCAAAGGATACAAGTTTGGCACTGGTGGCAGTTAATGAAGACCTGAATAGAATATCTGAGTGGACAATTGCACACGGATTCACGTTGAATGCCTCAAGATGTTCTTATCTATTGATGGAACTAGAAAAATCCAGCAGTGTGCACTGAATTTTAACTTCAGCACCATACATATAAGACATATAGAGCTATTTCAGAAAAAGGTTTATAGGAACCTTGGCGTAATATTCGACGATAAACTCAATTTTGAATGTCTTGTTACAAAAAAACTGGGTATATAGCACAGTTGATCTCCTGAATGGTTAGGATTTCTACAGACTGTTCAGCTTTTCCCTCAACAAATTTGAAGAAACTTACCGCATGAAGCTTGTATACACAAAATTAGGATTTTAAAGTGTTGTCATTATGTGCATTTTTCATTTATATTAAAACTTTAAGAGGTTTTTATATGTCCAGGTGGTGTGGAAGAATGCTTAATGCGAATGTTTCCTTCTCTGCAGTATATAATGTTAATATTGCACAAAAAGTTAAATTTAATTTACCATGGTCGAATTTTTTTCTGTAAGTTGTGGCTTGTACAAAAATACATAAAAGGATAGATATACACTCACACTCCAATTCAAGCGGGATTTCATCCCTGTAGAAAAGAAGTAGTGTACAGAAGACATTTGGAATGCTACGCATTTTATTTATTTCAAACCAACTTTCTAAAATAAAAGTACCTTGAGGTCATAAATTCTTTTTAGGTATTATTTGATAGAATATTATGTGATGTGCCTTGTTCTGGAGATGGTACTTTGAGAAAAAACCCTGATATTTGGCTGAAATGGACACCTGCTAATGCATTAAATCTTCATGGGTAAGTTTTCAAAGGTAGTCTTTGACAGTAGTCAAATTATTTTTCTCTTGAAAAGTTATAAATATTGAAACGAAGATGAAGTAAAATATATTTTATACTTTCCATAATTTTATTTTCACAAACATGACCGGTTTCTCCCGCAAGTCATTTTCCAGAGGTCAACTACAGGAAATGAACTTACTCATACTACTAGCCCAATTACAAATTGAGTCGTGGAGAGGTATTAATGTCTAGCTGGCTATTAAGGGTGATTTCACTTGGGTTTTTACAAAGTTTATTGTTTTCCAAACATTCCAACAGATTCATTTTCATTCCTTTGTCACAATTATGAAGAATTTTGATATTATCTAATGTTATTGAATGTTTTGTGGTTTTTAAATGTTCACATATTGGAGAATTATCAGAGGATAAGTGTTCTTCAAATGTGGTTTTGAAATTCCTACCAGTCTGCCCAACATAAGCTACCGTACACTCATTGCAAACAATTTTGTAAACTCCTGATTTTTTGAATTTCTCTGGTTTTTGTTTAGCATTGAATAATAATTTGCTCAAGTTCAGACCACATGAGAAAGAGGCGGTTTTTTTGAATTTGGAAAAATAGTTGCTCAAGTTATTGAAGAGAGGACCAGTGTAGTTGAAACTAGCGTATTTTTTCAAGCAAGTATCTTTTACGGTATATAATAATTGTATTATTTGATGTTTTTTTTACGTTGGATAATTTTGTTTTTAAAACCAGAGGAATTTTGTTATTTAAGGCAATTTTTCTGATAGTATTTATTTCATTTTTGAAGTTCGTTGGTGACAGTGGAATGGAAAAGGCCGTATGGATCATTGAATTATAAGCTGCTAATTTGTGATTTAAATGATTGAATGAGTCCATGGGAGTAGTTGAGAGCATGAAGGTTTCTTTTCTGTAGATGTTATAAATGAAATTATTAGTAGATTTTGTTATTTTCAGGTCTCAAAAAGATCTCATTTTAACAAAAGCTGATAAAGGCAACAGCATCGTATGCCTCAGTAAAGGCTAATATAAAGAAAAAATGTAAGATATATCAGAAACACTGAACATAATGAAAATACTCAAGAATCTGAGCAAAGCCTTCATAACAGGCATAAAACAAGAATTGGAACATAATTCTGACAAAGGAAAGAAAATGAATCTGTTGGAATGTTTGGAAATCAATAAACTCTGTAAAAACCCAAGTGAAATCACCCTTAAGTTTCAGCTAGACATTAATACCTCTCCACTAATCAATTTATTATTAGGCTAATCATATAAGTAAGTTCGTTTCCTGTAGTTGACCACCCGAAAATCACTTGGCTGTCGAAACCGGTGGTGCCTGTGAAAATAAAATTGTGGAAACTATAAATTATATTTTACTTCATCTTCGTTGAAAATGAAGTTTCATAAAATTAATAAAGCATCAATATTAATCATTATAAATATTGCTTTTAAAATTGATAATAATCTGAGTAAAATAATTAAAAATAATAAACCTGAATGTAATACATGAAATAAATTTGGTATTTGCAAGCTTAGTTATAAAGTTGTTATTCCATTCATTTGGATGAAATCTAACCTAGCTGAAGTTTCCTAAAGAGACATCGTAAATATTTTATCAATAGAAAATCATAACTAGCCATCTATCTTGCCTATATTTCTGGTAAACTAAACTTCGACTGTATAGAATTCCCAAAACTCAGTTTATATTGATTGGACCATAATATAATTTTCGCATTAGGTAATCCTGACAATTACTCTCTTTGACCTGCACATTTTGAAGTACCAAGTCTTGTAGGTCGTAGAAGAATTAAGGACATTTTGTTCATACATAGACTTATTTATAATCAACTCCATTGTAACAGCATTCTTAATTTTGTAACTTTCCTGTGCCGAACCAATATATTATTTACTTACCATTGAGGCGCAATGACTTTTTCTTTAGCTATAAGGCAGTAATAAAAAAATATTGAAATATATATATTCGAATTGAATTAACTTGTTTTTCCATTTTTGTTACTCTTTCTTGCTGGTTTTGCTTTTGTGGCGCTTAGATATTGCTTGGGGTTGTAAATTGTTAAATAGTTTTTGGATTTATTTACAACTTAATGTATCGATTGAATTCAAATTTTGATCTTTCTTTTTGTTATTTTACTTTTCAACTCAATTTTGATATTGTTATTTAATTTTATATTGTTTCTATGGGAATTGTAATGCTTTTGTGATTTTTAGTTTCTCTAATTGTCAATCAGTGAATTCTGATACTGGATGTTAATTCATCTCTCTGTGTTCCATATGAAAATAAATAAATAATCTCAACTAAATAGACGGTTTTCGGTTTTCAACTGACAATATATTTATTTTATCGAAAGATGGAAAGTTTAATAAAGATTGAAACTGTCCTATGAAACAGGTTCAAATTTACTTGAATTTATAGTTTTGGTATGAAAATATGATGACATTGGGACACATTTTATATTATGCACTCTGTAAAAAATGTAAACATGGCCTTCAACTTCATAATTTATTTATCATGTCGGCTAATATTTCAGAATCCAGTATAGGATTCTGAAGAGAGGCGTGGAATTATTGAAAGTAGGAGGAAGGATAGTCTATTCAACTTGCTCATTAAATCCTGTAGAGAATGAATCTGTCATACACAGGCTCTTAACTGAGACAGAAGATGCTGTACGCATTGTGGATGTGCATAATTTATTGCCCGGATTGAAGTATTCACCAGGTTCGTAATTAATTTTTGATAATGTAATAAATTGGAGAGTAATGATGTTTTTGATATAGGCATGGAGAAGTGGTTGGTTGGAAGTAGAAATTTGGAATTCTATGAAACGTTTGACGAAGTAGACGAGAAATGGCGAACCACAATTCGTCCGCAGATGTTCCCACCTAAAGAAGAAGATAAATCCAAGTTCAATTTGAATAAATGGTAAGTTAATATGATTATAATGAAGTTTAATTCAACAGTAAACAAAGAAAAAAGCATTGAAAAATTACTAGATTCGCACAAAAACTTAGATGTGAATGTTTTAGAAACAGTTATTGAGAAATTTGGTGTTACATTTTATAAAATAGCGGATCAGAATAAAAAGATATCTACGCAGAAAATAATACCTATATTTGGAATATGAAGAATCATCGGCATTTGAAAAATATCAAGTGCTTTTCATATTTTAGTAGTTGATGATTTGCATTTCAATGATGAGAAAATTAGACTATAGTTTATTTTTTGAAGTGTACGAGCTGCACGCTCGTGGCCGCACAAGGGGGATAGTTAAAGTGATCATACGACCCCTTTGGAACGGGACTGTCCCTTTTCCCCGTCGTCTATTTCGTTGTCTCCAAACAAAGGACCGGAGCGCAAAATAGTCTCGTTTCCGAAACTACGCAAAATTTAAAATTATGAACTCGTGAGACACGCGCGGGCGGGAAATCACAAACTATAGTGTCGTCGACGATAGTTGATTTCGTAGTAACGCGGGGAGGAGCATTTAATTGGTTATTAGGCTAGCCATGCGCCTGCTCATAGACTTGTCGGTATTGTTTTCTTTTTGAGTAAAGTTCTTGATGTAGTTTAGTAGTAAAAGCATTGAAAAATCGCCTTCAAGATCAACAGGGTGAAACTTTGATGTTGTCGATTAAGCACACAGTTATTGACAAATAATAATTTGACAAAACGTTCGTGGCATTTTGTGGCCACAATGCTAATGTCAATTTCGGAGATGTAGCTAGGCTAGGAACTAATAATGCATTAGCTAAATTACAATCATCTCTGAAAACGCTGTTAATAGGTATTGGATGTGGAGCCCATATAATTCACTATGCTGCATATAATCTTTATACTGTTGGAGTTGAGGATCCAAAGGGGTGGGCGTTAAAGCTGAAATAGAACATCACCAAATGTTTGGCTACAGTAAAACTAGGTGGCTTACGCTCATGTCCGTTTTGGAGAGAGTTTTAACAATGTGCCAGCCGTTAAAAGACCCAAATTGATAAAAAACTTCCTCCCACATAATAATTGTGACTTCATTTTTTACCGCTAAGTCAGCAAGTTTTCACCAAGTTGTATTGAAGGTCAAACTATGCCGGCAATTGAGGCTGCAAAATAAATCGATAATTGTAAAGACAATTGAGTTCAGAAATAGATCAACCAGTTCATTCCATTTAGTGTTCTTAATTTAATTGGGGAATTAAAAGATAATGGCACTAATATTGATGAATATTTTGTGGAAAATACGGGTACAGAATTTTATAAAATAAGTCTTGAATATGTAGAACAGTAGATTTGATTTCTCACTTAAGTAATGGAGATATTTTATTGAGTCGATGCAAGTAATATACCTGCATGGGGAGATATTCACAAAGAACTGGATGTATTGATTAAAAAGGGATATATTCACTGTAATAAAGATACAGAAGTATTTGACGAATTTACATCAATTTGAAGCTACGTCACTTCCGAAAAAAATAACCGAATGGCACAATTTAAAAGTCTCCACCAAAACTCGTTAGGTGGAAGTATTCAAACACTTTCGTACCAACAACTTTCAACATAAAAATTCTTGTATTTTAATTGAATATATTTTATGTCTTACTGGTACTTTGATCTTTTCTCTTATGATTAAATTGTGAAAAATCAACTTACAGGTTACAGTTTTGAAAGCCATGTTGATAACTAAGGTCAATTTAAAAAACGTGCACCAACTTTATTAAAGAAAATTTGTTCCTCTGACAAATATAAATACAAATTAGAAATATGTTTCATATATGTAATGTAATAATAATATACTGTCAGAAGAATTTTGCTTCAATAAAGCTGGTGAACTGGTGATCGTTTTTTCTTCACCACTGGTTATATAATGAAAATAAATATAAATACTATGAATATAATAATAGTGAATACTAATTGCATTGAGTTACACTTTTTCCAAATAAAGAAAATCAAAAAGTTGTGTTCATTTTCATTATTAACCTGCCAACTGAGATATAAAACCTAATGTACCATTTTGAGTTGAATAATAAATAGTCAGTTTAGTATTCCTTCTGAGTTTCTCTCTCTTCTCTCTCATCCTGTCTTTCACACTAAAGCTCTCATATTCTTCTTTGTTAAGCTTGACTTTCATCACGTGCACGGTGCTGCACCCGCAATTGGTTATATTGTATAACATTCTTCTGAAATTAATAAATACTTGATCATTTCCATATTTTGTGTACAAAAATTGACGATATCTTTAGAGTTCTGGTCGTATCCTCCTTTGCAAGCAAGCACACGTGTTTCGCTGTTTCGTTACCTGACGATTTCTACCAATTTACTGATAACCTTAGCTGCGCTAAGAAATTTGGTTCTAAAAATTCTGTTGAACATTTTCATTACAGCATACGAATTCTACCCCATCAGCAGAATACGGGCGCTTTTTTCGTCGCAGTTCTAGAAAAAACGGCACCTTTAAACTCAAAAGAAAAACCTTCGAATCCCGAACAATCAACTGGGGACGTAGCTAATGATGTCGGTAAGAGGAACAACGAGGACAATCTACCGCAAAATCAGAGAAAGAAACGTAGGAAAGATGGATATAGAGAAGATCCATTCGTATTCTTCAAAGAGGATGAAAAAGTTTGGGACGATATAAAGTCGTTCTACGAGGTTGATTCAGCGTTCGATTCAACGTGCCTATTGACGCGATGCCACGTAGGAAAAAAGAAGAATATTTACCTGACTTCGAACGCCGTCAGGGACTTGGTGTTGCAGAATCAGGGCAATATTAAATTTATAAATACAGGCGTCAAGGCGTTCGTACGATGCGACAATAAGAATATGAAATGTGCCTTCAGGTTAGTAAAGGCGGAATTTTCAAATTTCTGCTCAGTTAATTGTTCGATATGGATTTCTTCCTTTTGAATTATGTACCTGAACAGAATCAATTATTTAGAAATGTTTCAAAAAATATTTCCTTCTGCAGGATAGCGAATGATGGTCTGGAAAGCATATATCCATTTATTGGTGAGGATAGAAAAGTTTCCATTCCGAGAGATGATTTGATCAAACTGCTAATGAATAATGATCCGATGCATTCTCCACCAATAAATACTTTGTCAGAAAGCGTTCAATCTCGAGTGGCTACTTTGAGTAAGTTTTATTTCTTTTTAGTAAATTCAGTAGTAAATAATAGCTTTTTTGAAATTATATTGCAGTATATTCATTATATCAGAAAAGAATAAGTTAGTTCTTCAAATTAAAATACTACTTAACAAATTTCATTCTGATATTACCCGCTAAAAGTTCTTTCATGGCGTCATGACGTGACAACATTGTTATTTTTATGCAAATGTTATTTAATTTTTCAAGCATAATCTATAAATTGAACCAAAATGAATTACATGTTTATTCATACATATTAAACAGTGCCCTTCCGTCGATATATAATAAGCAAAACAGCACTATTTGCATAGTAGTAGTAGCTTCATTACAAAATCCACAGTTGTCAGAGGCATAGACCATATCTAGTGATATAATAACAAAAAGTAACTTATAGAAATAAAATACGATAATATGTACAATGGAAACAAAGGAACAATGAGCATCAATACAACATCAAGTAGACACTCATGTTAATCCCGTAAAATCAGTTTCCTCTAAAAAATCATTCAGACTATAATATGCTTTATCAATTAAAAAATTCCTGAATTTGAATTGTATTTTTCTATTATGCAACATTTTAAAACTTTGAGGTAGTTTATGCCAAAGTGTGACTAACACACTCATTTGGCTTCGTAGTGACGGGATTCTAATTATAAGGGAGCAGTTGCAAATGGGTTCGATGCCGAAAGACACGTTGACGAAGTAATTGTCACCACTGAATCAATATGGTGGAAATTATTGTAATACCAAAGTCATTAATGCTTCAACATTAATATAATTAAGATGATATGAAGGAGAAATAGAAACACTCACCAACAGTGTTACAGCATCAGAAACCTGAAATATATGTTAGACAGTGTATCAAAAGCCTTAAACAAGTAAACAAGTGCGAGTTCTTATCAAAACAGTATTCAATGACCATGGCTGCTTCAACTATCTGGGACTAACAATAAAGTTGACCTTGTCAGGATTCAGGGACACATCAACACAATAGCGGATGATCCCGCTGAAAAAGAACAGTAGATATATTTTGCAGATTCGAGGCCACAGTTGGACTTCAATAATTCAGACATGGGGATCTACGGTAGCTTATACACAGATCTAAACTACAGGCACTAAAAAGAGATCGAAAGGATGTCTCCATTTGGAAGAAGAATCCCAGAATACTTTGCGTATTGCTAACAGGCCGCACGCATATCCCATCAAAAAAATCGGACATCACTGTAGCGACAAATGCCTTCATAAACTCGCAAACATAAACAGCCTCTCATGCACAGCTACTCATGAATTTTCTTTTTACAAATGAATTTAAATTCGTTTTGTACAACTCATATGTACACATAAGAGGTTGGAGAAATCGACTACAATTATATGTATCGCTTTGCAAATGATCTGTCTAATTTTTCAGAGTTAATTTGCTTTATTTAAACAGAATATATGCAAGCAGTGGACACACCATTCCACATTAAATAAGACTTTGAGTTTCTTTCATTTTTCGTGATTCCTTATCTGAACTGTTGCGATAATTTATTTTCAATTCCAGGCCCCGGTAGCTGTGTTCTCATCTATTCTGATAATATAGCTAATGCGCAGGAACCACTGATTCTTCACATAAGTGGATGGAGGGGAACGACATCCCTTCGCTGCTACATGACACAACACAGCACTGTGCATCTGTTGAGGTTGATTGGAGGGGACATCTCGAAATATGGTAAGTTCTCAGTTTTCATAAACTAACGAACTCATTCTTATTTCTGAATATGATCATTATAAGGAAAAGGTCTTGATGCTAGTTTTAGGTACATCAAGCTTTTTTTCGTTCTTCTCCGAGTTTACATTAATTTATTTAATGGAAATTCATTTTAATGTAAATAAAATTGAACACTTTTGGCTGATTTTCACAATGTTTATTTTTAATTTTTAATACAGACGACCGGTTTCGACAGTTACGTAATTTCCAAGTGCTAACTATACCAATTTCAAATGTTGAGTAGTGGGGAGTGATTCAATTGTAGTTGTCTATTGAGAGTTATCAATTTTGGGTTTTTACAAAGTTTCCAACAGATTCATTCTTGTCCCTTCATTGCTTTTGTTTAGAATTTTCAAATTATCTAATGTATTTATGTGAATTATAGATTTAATATATTCAAAAACTCCGGATTTCTTGTCTGAGAGATGTTTTTGAACCTACATTAAAAATTTCGACCTGTTTGTCCTACATAAACTGTTCGGCATTCATTGCATTAAATTCTGTATCTTCCATACCCTTTGAATTTATCAAGTTTTTGCTTGGCATTGAATAGTAATTTGCTAATGTTGAGACCATTGGAAAACGAGGTTTTAAAATAGATTTGGAAATATAATTGCTAATGATATCAGAAAGGGGTAAATGTAAGTTAGATATGCGAATTTATTTTCTGGTTTTTCTATAATAGAATATGGTAATTCAGAAATTTGCTTGAATGTAGGAGCTTTTACTGTATATCAATCAATCATATTGAACTTTTTAAAATCTTCATATGGCATGGTCCCTTTCCTATTACAAACGATACTATAGTCTCAAAAAGTATTAACTTGATGAATAAATTTTGGGAAGAGATATAGAGATACTGGATAAAATTTTAATATTTTCGGTTTTTCATCAAAACTTGTTCTTTCTGTTCAATAATACTGTTTATGTGGGAGACTGAAATATTATTAATTGATGCAATTTTCTTGATAACATTGATTTCCGTATTGAAGTCTGTTATTGATAGGGGAATGGAAAATGCTCTATGAATCATTGAAGCGGCTTATTTATGTGTTATCTAGTTAAAAGAATCCATTGGGATTGTTGAGTCTGTAAATGTTTCGTATCTATATATCTTGTAGGTTAGATGGTTATGTTCAGGAAATTTTTTGAATTGTTGGGTTCAATTTCCGCAGTGAAGGTTATTTTATTATGCATTTTAGTTATTAAACGTGAAAACTGATCTATTTGTCTGTTTGAGCCTTGTAAACCCACAAGAATATCAATTTATCTGTACCAAAAAATAGTATTTTTGTCGCTACTTATTATTCAGTTTAGATTTTCAAGATTGTTCATAAAAATATTTGCTAATAAGGGGCTGAGTGGTGATCTTATGGGGAGTCCTGAATTTCGTTCGAAAATTTTCGATTCAAATTGGAAATAATTTTGTGACAAACACGCCCCTAAAAGTTCACAAAATCATCTAAAATGTGTGGTGAAGTGTTGTTTTGGTTAACGATTTCATTTATTAGAGGCGGACATTCACCTTTTGGAATGTTTGGGTACATATTTTCTATATCAAAAGAGTCAAATTTGAAATTAAAATTTTGTTAAGTGTCAAAATATATATATGTCAACAGAATTTGACATGGTGTATTGCATATAAAAGTTGGTGAGTTCCATGAATTTGTAGTTAATTACAGCTTACGTATGACCCACAGGTCGAAATTTTCAATCTAGATTCAAAAAACATTTCTCGTCAGACAAAAAATCCGCAGTTTTTGAATAAATTAAAACTATAAATCAGATAATTATATTAGATAATTTAAAAATTGTCCACAAATGCAATAAAGGGATAAAAATGAATCTGTCAGAAATTAACAAACTTTGTAAAAACCCAAAATTCACCACTCTCAGTAGTCAATTAGAATCAAATCACTCCCCACTGCTCAACAATTAAAATAGGTATTGTTGGCACATTCTTTCTGTTGACTGTCAACTCTAGACACTTGAAAATTACGTAACTGTCGAAACCGATCGTGTGTATTAAAAATTAAAAATAAGCATTGTGGGAATCAGACAAAAGTGTTCAAGTTCATCCATATTGAATTGACTTACATTTTTATATTATATGTAAATTCCTAATCAAGAAGCTATATAATAAGTAATTAAAAGTCTCTAAACTGAATATAGCTCAAAATATTTCTTGTAGATGTAAATAAATTCAAAAAGCAAGAAAACGATGACAAGGAAGATGCTATATCTGAAAAAATGGACGAGGCAGTGCCGGAAAACGGGGATCATATAAAACTGGAATAAAACAATGATTTGTAAGTTTCAATTTAATTGATTTAAAAATTCCAACTCGAATGCAGAAATATTAGTATTTCAGTGGCAAAGGTTTAAAATTTAAAGTGTTAGTATCTTTTATCACAATATTAATCATTGCACATTTAAAATTATAACATGTAACACAAAATTAACAGAATTATATAAATTCTAATAACAATAAAATCAGGGCTAACATTATCTACAGTGAAAAATAAAGATAAGAGAAATTCATACAACTAAAGAAAATGTTATTAATGACATTCGTTTTCAAAATTCTCAGTTCTTTTCAAAATACGAAGTGACCTTTTTCTACAAACTGGTGTTTAATATAATCTTGTTATTTTGACGAAATATTAAAAATATTTTCGATATTTCGATTTTTCTTTAATACTATCTCAACTTTTAAGAGTTTAGTTCACAAAAATGAGCTCAAAAGTTCTGATTTTTAAATAGTATACATGGTACTAGGATATTAATTTTGACGAATAGGGTTTTAAGAAACTTAATTCTAGTTTGGAATAATGCTTGAAAGTTATCTTTTTTGCAAAGGGTTTAATATGTATGTCCAAAATTATAACTCTATTGTCGACAAACAGAGCAGGGAACTAATTCTCTATTTCAGCAATAACTGAGTGAAGTAACTAAAATGTTTAAAATTCTCTTTTGTGAAAAGGATAATTATACAGCTACATTTAATATCTGAAATTTTTCCTGTGAATTGGATATAAATGATAAAGGATTTATACAATACAAAAATACAATTGAAACGACTGCAAAATATAAATCTCAAATAGGATTGTTTACATTACACACACACCATGAGATTGAGAGAAAACCAGTAATGTTGATTAAAATGGAAAAAAATATTTATCTTCAATAAGTAAGAAATAAAAGCGAAAATAACAAAAAGTTCCTGTCACATGTAGAATGTCGCAAAATATACAGGTTATTTATTATTTTTAATAAAAAAAAACCGATAGATGTAATCTTTTTTATATGCAATATCCATCGTTGTAGATTTTGATAGGATATTGATTAGGATATGATGTCAGGACGCATTTTGGTGGCGCCATCTATTCTAGGGGTTGGCGTCCACCATTCATGGACGTCAAAATTTCATGGCATTTAGTTCAAATGTTAGTTGGTTTTTCTTGTATGAAAAAGAACAAAATACCAACATATATAATTTTTTTTCAAACTTAGTAAAACTTTTGCTATAAAATTTCAAATAATGAAACAAGCAATCAATTCCACAACAGGAATCAAAAACACCAAACCGTCATCAGTAACTAATATTTGCTGTGTTTGTTGACATCTAAAAAAATGGCTGCATGCACAATAAGGGCAGAAAAATTTTGTTTTCACAAATAAAAATTCAAGTTTCTTCACTTAGTCAAGGAGTTACAACTTTGTCAAAAAGAAATTTTGTATATCTTACTAGAGAAAAATTTTAAATTTAAAAGCCAGGTTTCTAAAAAAGAAAAATGTTTGAATGAAATTGTCCTCTTATTCGCTGCATACCTTTGAACAAGTAACAAATTTGGGAATATTTTTCATTAAATCAAGATTGTAGGACCATATTAATTTTCTTTCAAAACATTCTAATTTCTCCTGGACTAATTAAATTACACTTAGTCGAAATTGTTCTCAGTTATGTTACCAATGCAGGGTATTTAAACTATTTTGTACACGAATTGCGCAATAAAAAAAGAACTCTCAGCTCAAATGTAAGTAATGTTTTTCAACTTGGACGAATTCAAAATATTTTACTTGCTAGAAACCCTTAATGTTCCTAAAGGACGGTAAAAAATAGACCCATTATCTTACCTATAGAAGTTATTACTTTCAAATTGAAAGTTACATGAAGCTCTTTATTATTGATTCAAGACTACGTATGTGTATCACGGAAAACTTGAATTTCTATAAATTGCACATTCTATCAGCTCTTCGAAGGCTACCAGCCAACACATTGAAAACTAAATTTTTATTTTCACTTGCTTCGGATTCTGGTTTTTGACTGATTTGTGGTTGTTTGGACAAGGATTATCGCCCATCAAATGCTTTTTCCAACAGGAATCTTCGTCTTCGAGATCTGCATGGCACAGGGGACATCTAATGCAATCAGTTGTCAATTCTGTAAAAATATGCTTGTTGATTCTCCTCTTAAATTCTTCTAACAACTACAACTAAAGAATGATACTGAGTTTACAATTTGCCATGAACCACCCTTTATAGGTGTTTTAAATTCAAAATAGATAGGTATTGCAGCTACAGTATTTGAATTTGGCACCCTGAAAAGATGGTTGCTCCAAACAGTTCAAAAGATAGGCATATCTCACAGAGTTATGCCTACTTCGTAAAGTAATTCTGTCTAGTGTACTCTGCTTCAATGTGAAGGAAGGCGAAGAATCGAGATATATTTTCGCAATATCACCACTGCATTCTGGAGTGAATCTAGTTATGGCATTCAATTCTTTCATGGGTAAACAATTGCGCAGGGAAACTGATTATTTAAATAAAAAAATCAGGCTTCCACAACGTCAGTCTCCCCAAAACATTATGTGGTAATCTTTATATTTTGCGATTCCCTATAAATTGGCCGTGGTGCGGAAACTAAAGCCATTTGATTTGGTTGTCGAAGAAAATAATAGTAGTTTTTCTTGCTATTCCTCATAAACGACTCGTTTTCCTTAATGATGAGGTTTATTTCTAAATGTGTAAATAAACTGAACTTCCGCTGTTGTAACCATAAGAACCCAGGACAACAGTCAGTTGTGCACTATCCCAAAGTTTGAATAATTGTTTGATTGACTTCAAACTGTTATCTTCATATGATTCGTTACATTTTCCTGGTAAAACACAATGATATGGGGGAGGTATGGTCTCAGAACCACATTATCAATGATCGTGGTAGCACCCTTACTGACCTTAGGAAAATTTGGCAACCTATTCCTAGATATGCCTGTAAGAGTTGAGTGGAACTTCTGAGATTACTTAATGCAGTTTATTGAGAAAACTATCTAAACATGAAATTTAAATGTCGTTCTTGATGCTATGTGAATAATTAAATATAAATCTGCATTATTTATTTTCCAATGCATTCCGTGTTGAACATCCGATGTGAACACATGTGCTTCTATCAATCGATCAAATTATATTAACTTTCTCGATTTTTGGTGCTAAAATATTTATTATTAATTTTTCTAAATATATCATCCCCTTATATCAATTTCACGATAATGAATAGTGGAGAAATAAGTGAAAATCCATCCATGGGCACGGATAACATTCAGTTGGAATAAAAGAAAAGCAAGTCAGGTCGAACTAATGGAAAACATACAAGAGCTATCAGATGAAGAAATTCAACACATAATCGGAATGATAAAAAAAACTTTGGAAAGCAAAAACTGCAACTCAACAAGATGATACACAAGGTTTCAAAGGTTTCACCTAGGCTGAAATAAATAAACAATGAGGTCACCGACCTGCAACAGATTTACCACAAAAAGATAATCATACGGTTCCACATTCAAATCGAGATAATTCAACAGCGACAATTAAAAGAACAAACTACTCAACAAAAATGAGGGAAATCACCAACAAGAAATACATCAATTTATATTACATTAATGTCCCAAACTCAATAAATTCGAGAATTCAGATGGCTGAGATCTAGGAATCCGCTAGAGCTTTCAACAAAGACTCAATCCTCAAAACAAAAAAGGATTTCTATTGAAAAGTGATACTCCAAAAGTCATTCTCGAGACCACTCTTAAAAATCTGGTGAACAATAACAAAATCACTAGTTATACTGCCACATCTGCTTATAACAACAACGTGAGGACTCTTCCATCTCCTAGCTATTCCTGTGTGATTGCAACTGTGGAAAAAAAATAACGCACCAACAGATCAGCGAAGACTTGAAGGACTCAGGTATGGAATTTAGATTTTGCAAGCGTATCATTTCTAAGCAAACAAAAGCTCCTACCCATTTCATTAGATTGATCGCGGGCTGTATCAATTCTTACGAAAAAATTCTAGCAGAGAGAATGTTCTATAAAAGTCGTCACTATGCAGTGTACACAAGTAGCGCCCCACAACCAGCTCCAATTCCCTGCTCAAAATGCCTGAAATACACTCACCGTACTAAGGAGCTGTACAGAAAACAGGAAATCTAGAATTCATTCGCCAATAACGATACATGATGTGATCATAAACACATATGTATCTGAACTCAAGAAACCGAAAAATTCTGATCAGGAAGAATTACTAGAAAAACTGAGGAAAAAATTCATAGCTGAATACAATATCGAAACAACAGTATTGTTTGTTGGCAATAATTGGATTTACATTCTGATGTTTGATCTTAAATTACAAATTTTCTCTGATTATTGTTGACTTTAAAATCAACAATAGCAGGAAACGCAGAAACCTAAATAATTTTCTTCAAAAGTCCAACTTTCATATGGCTGAAACTCCTCCAACATTTATGATGGCCATTAATTAAGAAACAACACCTGACTCAATAGTGTACAGCTCACATATGAGATACCTTATTCAAAACGTTGATTTTATACCAGACTTGGGAAGTGATCATTTATCTATTATATTGAACCTCGACATGAATATCAATCTGAATGCTGGTGACAGATCGGTTTATTGCTTTCAAAAGTCAAACATGGAAAGCATCAACCAGTCGTTATAAACCCACATTGAGTCAATCAAAACAGCGCCTTTATCGCCAGATAATATATCTGACTTTCTGAGAGTGGTCCAGGAAACAGTTTTAGCAAATACAACTAAAACAACAAGGACATTTGGTACACACCTCCTACCTCCTTTCATTGTAAGCTTAGTTAAAAATAAGAGAAGAATGTACGGAGAATATAGACAAAACCCTTTTCCCGAAATTAAAACCAACATTAACAATTACAGCAAAGAAATCCAAAAACTCATTCATCAATACAGACAACATAAGTGAATTGAAACTTGTGAGTAAATTAATGAGCTACATGGCAGAATGTTCTACCAGAAAATAAATAAGTTCTCCCGATATAAAAATACACCAAAAACGCCTACAATAGAAGAAAATGGATTACAATTTGAGACATTTGAGGAAAAGGCAGAGATATTTGCAAGTCACTTTCAACAGACATGAACAATCTCAGAATTCTCAGTCAGTGAAGAAATTGAAATAGACATATGGGGAGTTCTTTCGCAATGAAAATATTCCAATGCAGAAGAAGTACAAATTTACGATAATGATTACTTTCAAATCTTGGAACATCAAAAGTGTACGGCACCTGGTGCAGACAATATTCCATGGGTGCTTGTCTAGAGATTCAGTTTATACATACAAATCTTCATTTTAAGCATCTTTCAATTCTATCTCACAAATCAACATTTTCCCCAGAATGGAAAATAGGAAACATCGTTGTAATACCAAAACCTAACTGTGATCATAAGAGAGTTAGCAACTATAGGCCAATAACTTTACTCCCAACTCTAGGTAAGATGTTCGAAAAAATTATCAAGATGAAGCTATTAGAAGCAATTCGAGAAAAAATACCGAACCATCAGTTTGGCTTCAGGAGTCGATGCTCAACATTTCACCCTATCACTATACTCGTATCAGACATCCAGGCTGCAAGTCTTAATAATCTCTACTCTTCTGCAATATTTCTCATTATAAAAAAAGCTTTTGATAGTGTGTGGCACAATGGCCTGCTGTACAAATTGAAGAAAATGGACGCACCAGATTATCTCATTCACCTTATAAGAAAATTTGTATTGGATAGAACCTTAGCAGTAACATTAACAACAATGTATCTCAATCTTTCATTCCTGAGCAGGGAGTTCCGCAAGGGTCGCCCTTGTCACCCTTACTGTACAACTACTTCTCAACCCAAGTAAATGTCAACTAATTGTCTTCAATCATACTCCATCTCCAGTTTCACCACAAATCTCAATCGATCATCATAACATAGATCCCACAGTCACTGCTGAATATTTAGGTGTACATATCGATAACAAACTGAACTTTAACCATCACACTAAAATTTACAAGAAGAAAGTTACGTCAAGAGCAAAATTATTTAGGTGTTTAACTTACAAGAACAGTGGAATCAATAGACGAACTGCGACAAAAATCTATAAGAGCATTTGCAGACCTATCTTAGAATATGCACACACAATATGCCTCAACTGCAGAAATCCTGCTTTTAAAACAGTTGAGAACTGCCGAAACAACTGCATTGAGAACATTAACTAAGATGCGCCACCCGGACAACCCAATGCACAAGCCATCAAATCAACTGGTCTACCAAGTGACGAATATACAGCCTATTTCAGAAAGACTAATACAGCTATCAAAAAAATTCGCAGAACGCCCTCATAATCGAGAGATTCTTCAACCTCATCTCAGAATTAGAGATAGACAGAATCATTTATTATTATTTTCCAATGTTAAATATTATTGTAAGAAAAGTCATAGCTTTGTTCTGCTTCGTATATGAATTATTCAAAATAATAATTTAACATATCTATAAAGGAAAAATTTTGCACTGACCTTTGCAACTTGCCTTGTGGTAAAGCAAATCTTTACTTTTTACAGCCTCTGAACACTGGGGACACTGCATATAACCCTCCTTCTGTTCACACTCAAGGACAAGATGTTCAGTAAGATTTGACACCTCCACAACTTGGCTACATTCCTTACACCTCACCAGCATGGGGCAGGTTCTCCAATAGTGTGAATTCATGGAATTGCTAACAGCCAAGATATTCCTTTCTGACTGGTTGCAAAATATGCATTTCCTAGAAATGGGAATAAATTTAATTTTTGTTTTATATTTAGAATAATTTGTAAAATTTTATTATACAAATAAAACGTTATAATAAAGAAAAATTGTTCTTTTGAATACTATGATTTTTGAAGTACGAATCGAGGAAAAACTTACTTTTCTTCCTTCAACGAATCATTGCTAGGAGATGATATTCCGCTTGCAGAACTAGAACTCTGTTTTTCATTGTCGTTGTGATTTCCATTACTTTGTTGTGTTATGTTTCCTCCACTGATACTTTTGGATAGTGTGAATCCTCTGTTTTGCGCGCCCTCGTAAGAGAAAATATTCGCCAACGTGTGTATGTTAGAGGCACTAGGATATTTATTTAGTTCCCTTTGAGTTATATCATCGTTGTTTAGATCAGGGCTGAAGCATTGATTTGTGTTTGTCAGAGTGGGCATTTTACTTTTTTCCAAGAGAAGTTCTTTTTTTCTCTGAAAAAATTGAATATGAATGATTTGTTTGTATGTTCATTTTGAAATTGGGTGATAAAAGAATAAATAGTATAAATGTGAGTTACCTGTAGGTCAATCTTGTCAAATTCATGAAAGAGCTGTCGATAAAGTAGATTTCTCCTCGTAATATCATCGTCTGGAGGTAATTGCTTCCTCACCATTCTAGGATTCACCTTATAAACCAACACTAAGATTCTCTCCGATACTTTTCGTACGGATTCAGCCGGATGATGAAGCCCACTAGATCCAAACTCGGATAAGGTCCTACATGTCAATCCACTGAAAATCACGTTAATTTTGATGCCGCAAATATAAAGTAACTCCGCGAGAGAATAGTCAAGTAAAAGCTAAAGTTCAATAGATAAAAACGACACCAGACTAACCTCTGTTTTTCATTCGAGATACCATGATTCAGTATGAGTTGTTCCACCATTTCTGCTCTACTTAAAGCTAGCCTAGGATGAGTACTGCTACTTAGCGTTCTACTTAAATGGACGGGAATGATGTGAAGATCTCTATAAGAATAGAACTAAATGAATGATCTAGTCTAGATGATCTTTTTTAACATAATTTTTTGCTTAAATTCATATTAGATCGAATTTATGTATTTGTATTCAAATAGTAGTTTGACTAAAACTGACTACCTCATGCTATTTTTTTCTATTATTTTCAAATGCTCATAAATAAAACTCTTCTATTTCTATTAATAGTGTTATAGTCTTACTCAAGTTCTAACGAATTTATTTTGTCGATTGAATAAGCATACCAGATAGCCTTAAACCACACCGAGTGCGCTATCGAGTTGTCTGGTTTTCATTCAGCCAATGTCTTTTGCTTTTTTGGCTTGGGTGTTTTTATGCATATCTTGGTGTTGGTAAAACTTCTATAGATAACTAGAAATTGTCTTATATTAAGCAGGTTGTTCTATTTTTAACCATAAAGAATTCTCCAATAATTATGGTCAGTGTTGATATGTTTTTAACTTTTAGTAGAGTATTTACTGGACTACTCAATGAAAACTAGAATATACCTTTGATCTGTCCGGTTGAGCAGGTATCAATATCTATAGCTTTTATCTTGAACTGTCTCTCTGAAGCTTGCTTGAGGGCATTTAAGTAATGCACAGGCATTACAAACATGTTTGTTTATCCTCGACAGTGTATTCAATAAACCTTTTCTTTTATTCTGGCAATGGCAATTGATCTTCTCATATTGACTGACATATTAAGTTCAAGATGACAATATCTGTGATGATCTGGTCACAATAATTGAATTTTTCTACATTTGGTTTTCTAAAAGAAGTATTTTGTGTAATAATTTGACATGCGTGGAGGCTATAGTTCCTTTAGCTAGTATTCTTTCTTTAACGTTTTACTGTACAATAAAGCTGACTTTGGAAACTAAAATGACATCATTTAGAAACATTCTCATTTAAAGAAACTTCTTCACTTGTTCTGCATTTTGTCAAGTTCATCAATCAAACTCATTATGACGTTTGAGTTTAGTTAGCTCATTTTGTGACTGTTCAAGCTGACGGAAAATCTTCAACAGGTTCTAACTTGAAAGCACTTATTAGAAGCCCCATTTTGTCATCTTATCAGATGCTACCATTGTTGTAGATCCTTGTCTTGATATTCGTAACTAAACTTTCAATTCGAAAGTGGTGCACTATTTCTTGTGACAGACGTGTCCACTCATTTCCAGCGTCCTTGTTGAAACTCTATGGTAGTGTTGTATTTCAATAGAGATTGAAGTAACTTTCCTGTTTACCTCCATCTCTGTCAACTATCTACTGCAGATTAGTTGTTTGGATTGGTAATAGCTTTGATCTGTTTTTTTATAGATGAGCAATTGAAAGTCGTTGATTTTGGTCAATAAATACGAAGTCGAAGGATTTCGTCTTAAAATTACCTTGATTTCTACACGATTTATAGTTTATTCGATAGACGTTTTTCGAATTCATTTCTAAGTTCTTCAAAACATTTTACATCTGTGCTGATTTGAATTATTTTTTGGCTAGACTTTGTTGTTCAAGGCTTATTTTATCAGTTCATCTAGCATTATACTATTCTCCTTGCTAAGTAGCTAGACAATTCAAATTTTTATTTCACTACGAAAAATGTATGAATTTGCTATACAATCCTTTAAACTTTATTTTCAATATAAATTGCTCAATTATTTGAAGTTTCTCATTTAGAACCGAATTTATTTTATATTCAAATTAAATTAAAAATGAAGCTTTCTGTAGAAAATAGAATGAATTAGTTATTATATAGTAAAAATTGTTATACCTAGAAAATATTTCAGGAAAAGTTGTTTGCACTTTAATGATAATTATTTCCTCTGAAAAGTCAGTAAACATATTTGAATAGATTACCAGATGACACATCGTTTACAAACGCAAGTATCCTTCACATATGAATTTGTATTTTTTTCGATTATATGCTGTGCCATAATATAAATGTTCCCACGCTCTCATGGAGTTAATATTTCGTTGATTAAGCATAATTTAACTATTTTGAGCTAGCTAAGCTATGGAATCTATGATAAATTTTGTGAAACTAAAGTGTTGTGTGAAAGATGAATGATGTTCTTTACATACCTGACACTTTGGCAATCAGCCATTGTTAGTATAGTATGCACGGCCATATGGTGAATTCTAGCACTGGAATCTCCAGACTTCGTTAAAAGTTCTGGAAGAAGCTTATCAACGCTTCTCTCGACTTCAGGCGAAGAAACTCTGAAACATTTTTCTCAAATTTTTCTTAACCAACTGTAGTGTTTCAGTTGGAAGAACTAACTTTAACAAATGTAATTACGAACAAGTTTTTAATTAAACGGCGTTTTTATTAAATCGAAATCTTTTCCGAGAGCTCAAAGATTTGTTTATACGTCGTTTTCCAACCGGTAGGTTGCTTTTGTTATTGAAGGGGGTCGCAGTCATACGGTCAGTCAGTCTGTCGCAGTAAGACCTCGAAACAAACCAGAAAAAAGATTCGTTTATTAAAAAATAAATCTTAGTGTAGTGTTATAAAATCAAATATTGCAATGTAATTACATGAAAAAATAAACCTATAGCTTACTTTAATTGGTTGTAAACTCTTATAAGTAAATTATTTTAGAGTGAGGGCGATTTCTGTGTTAAGTTTTCAAAGCCACCATAGAAGAGAAACCTGTTTCGCCTAAGTAAGAAGTAGCAAAGGGTATCAATGTTTTCAAAGCTTCCGTTACTAGTCTTCCGCAATCAAGTCTTGGTGAAAACCGAAATATATATAAATCTTGAAATAAAAATTCTAGTTATAAGGTTTTATCAGCCGATAATTCAGTGGTTTGATTGTGAGTCTGTTGGCAACTCGGCAGCTACAACAGTATTGTCATCAAACGGATTGAAATTTTTTTCGACAAATCATTATTGTCATTTGGAAAGTATTCTGGTAAGAGAATCTTCAATTCACCTAAATGCATTTTCATATTCTCCAATAGGCGACTAATAACTGAATTTTCTAAATTCGAATTTTTGTTAGTATAGTCAGAAGATGCAGTAAATACATCAAAGTTTCGTTTTTATAGGAGTATAATCCAATTACTAAGTTTCTTGATAAAGCCATTGACATATCTGTCATAAGTAAAATATTTTCGTTACGGCCTTGTATTGTAAACTGGGTATGTAAGTCATTAAAATGCCAAAATTTGCCACCCATTAAGCCAATAGTAATAAAGATTCTTTACCTTATAAAAATTATAAGAAAGAACTATTTTCATTTGTTCAAAAAAGCCTCGCAAGAACTTTTCCACGCGACAACAATCTTACTTCTATATGAAAAAAGAGTGAAGGTTCTTGGCACCCATGCAGAGTGTGGAAAGCAATCTCGTTTAAAAAGTCGACCTTTAATAAAATTAACAATTTTAACAGCCGGCTGTTGGTGTAGAGGATAGATGCTCGTCTCCTGCGCAGAGTTACCTGGTTTCAATCCCCACAAAGTCGGTGCGATTTTTCAGATTCTGGGAATCGCTTGAGTATCCATCTTTCGGAGGAGATTTAAAGCCGTCGGTCCTGTCTAACAGAGATGTGTTGGACATTAAAGATCCCTTCCTCGATACGAGAGGGGTTCTGCAAAATTCCCGGGTGAGTGAGGTGACAGAATTCCCCGGCGTGTCATTGACCCAAAGGCGGAAATAGAGCGCGTTAAAGGAATAACAAACAAACAAACAATTTTAACAGGTCGTGATGAAACATTTTGCAAACTGTTCGAAATCTTTTTTGTGGCAAGCGCATGTCTGTGAAGAAAGCAGTGCGTTCTTTCCATATGCGGCATAATATCTTTTAATTCAACTATTACGCCACTGTTCTTTCCCGTTATCGTTTTCGCGTTATCAGTACATACCGCAATGCATTTATTCCAGTCCAAGGTTTCGTTTTGTATAACTTCAATAAATCCGTTAAAAAGTTCTTCGCCAGGTGCTCGACTAGGAATTGATTATCAATAAAGCGTATTACTTCTGAAAGACTCCTCACATTCATATCGAACAAAATATTAGAATTGCGCTGAGTTCGACATCATTTGAAAGTGGTATAGTTTTTGATATTTTAGCTTCTTCCTGACTTATCATAATATTTAATATACAGGGTGCTTCAACGAAAACTAAACAGAGGCTTTATCTACCAAGATATTTATTTCTGATCAAAACGCAAAAACAGGTCAATTTTTGTTTCAAGGGGGACATCTTTTGGGGTACAATACTTGCCTGAAATATCAACCCCCTAAGCGGGGGTTGAAATCCTTGAACATTTTGAATAGGGAAGATGGATCGAGTGATGACTCAAAAGAAAGGTGGTATCTTTGTCTACATTGCCTTGAACGAATTTCCATTTTTAATTGAAAACTGTAAAAGATACAAGGTGAGCAACTGAAAGATAGGGAAGACTATTTCCCTGAGACTATTCAAGTTTCAGTGAGGTAAAATGGAACAGATCCATGCTGATCAATGGCAGTCATCATCAAGAAGTACTATCCTCGTCTCAAATTTCAACCCCTGGAGCAGGGGTGACAACCCTTGAAAATTTGGAAGAGGGTAGATGGGTCGAGTGATAACTCGAAAGAAAGGTATTATCTTTGTCTGCATTCCTGTGAAAGAATTTTCATTTTTGATTGAAAACTGTAGAAGATACAGAGTGAGCCACTGAAAAATAGAGAAGACTATCGCCCCAAGACTATTGGAGTATTAATGCGAAAAACTGGAATAGATTCATTTTGATCAAAGATGACAGCCTTTGATCTGGAATAAATCTGTTACATTTTTTTTGCACTAATACTTGAATAGCTCAGGGCGATAGATAATAAAATGAGTCTTTCCGCAATAGTATGTGGCTTAGATTCTCTCGCAACTCTCATTGCTACTTTGTATGATGCATGAAGTCTTGTTTCCCAATGCCGGATAATGTGAAAGGCTTCATGCTTTCTGCAGATAGGACTTTTATTATTGTTATTAGAGTTCAGCATGGGGCGGAAAAATCCCATGAAACTGCATACAATTTTTTTTGCAGTGCCAAAAAAATTCCTAAACTAACATTATCACAGTTAAAGAAGACCACAACTAAGTACATCACAATATGTCTATCACAGAACAGATTGCACATTCTGATCACATATGGAGGATGGAAAAATATGGTCAGCACCAAACTGAGGTCTCGTAGCTCCATCTCTTTGTCTAGACTATTCTTGAAGGTATTTAGCGACGGGGCAGCCACTGTGGTTTCACTCAGTCCATTCCAAGTAGTGTTGTGTAACACGGTAACTGAGGAAGTTATTTCGTGAAAGTTTAGCACATCTTTCTTTCTTCAACCCAAGGCCGTGTCCTCTGAGGATAGTATTAGAGCTGCGATGGAATATGTCCACTTCAACATGATAGTGGTAGTGAAGTATCTTAAATGTCTCGATCAAGTCACCTCTGAGTGTTCTGTGCTTGAGAGTTGGCAGGCCAAATACTTTAAGTTTCTGGAGATAGGGTAGCTGCCTGGTTTCTGTGGGGATTCGTGTCACTCTTCTTTTAACTCTTTCGATTAGCTTCACGTGCTTTATGAAGTATGGGTTCCAAATGCTGTGTCATACTCCAAAAGTGGTCTTATATAAGTTTTGTACAGTTTGCATATTGTATCAACTGACCTACTTGTGTCCCATTCAACGTAAAAGGCGTGGCTGGGTTAGTGGTTCCCAGATGCAAAACATTACACTTTTTAACATTAAGTTGAAGCTGCCAAACATCAGTCCCTACTTCCAATCTCCTGAGGTCGTCTTGTAGCATATTGGGATTTACCAGGGGATGTGTAAACATTTTCGTGTCATCTGCAAAGAAGTACATCTCCGATTGAATCAGTTGGGTTAAGTCTGCTATGTACACCAAGCAAAGCAACGGGCCAAGCACCATATGCAGTTTTCCACTCTGGTGGGAGAACCCTGAATCCATAATTGTATTCATGGCAGCAGAAAACGGGGCAGCTAGCGACGCGGCGCATTCCCTAAGGAACACAGCTGAAATGCCATCAGGGCCAGAGCAAAAGTCAGTTTTAATATCTAGAATGGCTTTTTGGACCTTTTCAGGGGCGAATAAGATGTAAACATTTTTTCGAAATCATCGGCAAATATACAAGCCACTTTTTTAGGGGTCAGTTTCAGTCTCCAAGCTAACTGGATTGGTAAGTGCTAGGGTACTGACAGTTGAGTTCAAGGGGCGTTTTACGTATTTGAAAAATTGTTTTGCTGACTGATTCAATAAGTTCTCTTCATATTCCGTTTTTGCTTGGATTAATTGGTATTGCAGACTATTATTTTGTCGTTGGTATGCTTGATAATCACCAAGGATTTTAGTCCTCCTGTATATATCCCAGAGGTTTCTTTTTTCCTGATACCTTTCATGATTTCTTTGGTTATCCATGGTTTTTGTGCATTGGACCTACGAATTTTTCGGAATGAAACAGCCGACCGCCCGATCAATGACCCTCCTACACTCATCATAAACAATGATTTCAGCTTCCAGTGAGTTCAAGCTGTTTGTGAGGTAACTGTTGATTTTCACATAGTCCGCCCTCCGAAAATGTCTTCTTTTCACAGCAACTGTTTGTTTGGGGAAAACCTTCAGTTGTGCTATAATACCAATATAAATGTCATCGCTTAATCCCAGATGAGGGTACTGTTGAATATCTGATATAACATTTGGCTCATCAAGCAACACCAAGTCCAGCAACGAGGATTCATCATTACGAAATCTAGTTGGGAAATTTATTATTTGTTCAAGGTTCCAGGTATTGTAAGCATTCAGAAAGCATTGAGCATTGATACAAGGTCTTTCGAGAGAGAGGCTACCCCGATTGGTTTCTGGATGGTTGAAATCTCCGAAAATAAAAACAGTTTCTTCTTGTCGAAGAGCTTCACTGATAGTATTGATCAAAACATCATCGTCTTCTTTACTGATAGTGGGTTTATATAAACAGCATACTGTTACCTTGGTATTAGAAATGGTAATGTTCAGCCACAGTGCTTCGATTGAAGTTGGTAAGGTGTACCTGCCATTGACTTGAACCTTAATTTGATTTCCTCCCACATTTTCTTTGACATATACACACACACCACCGCCTTTTTTATTCAATTTATCACTTCTGAACACTTTGTAGCCCTGGATAGCTATTATTGCATCTGAGGATTCCTAGTTGAGCCATGTTTCAGTCACTAGTACAATCGAATATGGGTCCTTGTATAAACTGGTCTCCTCCTTCACCATTTCATCAGACGTAGAAGGAATGTTTCGTTTTGTCAAAAATGTAACATTTTAAACGACTTTTTACTGTTAGCTATTTATCGAAATTAAACACTGTGTAAATGAGATAAAATAGTTGATGAAGGTTTGCCTCGCGTTCTTATGTTTTAATAAGTAAAAAAATTAACATGTACGAAGCATATGTGCCACGGGTTACGCGAACGGCTTATTTGACACATTCGTGGAAGTACACTGCAGGTTAAAACTTTGCCTAGGACAATCGTAAGTGTAGCCGGCTCGGTGGCGTATGGGATATGATGCTCGTCTCCTACGCAGAGTTACCTGGGTTCAATCCCCACAAAGTCGGTGCGATTTTTCGGATTCTGGGAATCGCTTGAGTGTCCATCTTTCGGAGGAGATGTAAAGCTGTCGGTTTTGTCTAACAGAGATGTGTTGGACATTAAAGATCCCTTCCCTCGACACGAGAGGGTTCGGCAAAATTTCCGGGTTAGTGAGGTGACAGAATTCCCCGGCGTGTCATTAGCCGAAAGGCAGAAATAGAGCACGGTAAAGGAAAAACAAACAAACAAACAATCGTAAGTTGTAAACTCTCGAATGAGCGTGCGTGATTCACAGGCCTGGAAATTATTAAATATTTATAATGCCTGGTTTTGCGTTTCTATCGTCTGAGAAAGCCTAGAAAATTTACCATTTATTAAATTACGTATTCAAAATACAATATTTTAATTGATCAATATTATAAGTGCGGGAGAACAATTAAATAATGATATTAAGTTTTAAACGTATAAGTAAACTATTAATTAAAATATCATAATTTTATAATGACTTATTTTTTTGGATTTTGCGTGAGTCGTGATTAAAAATGTTGAGAAGCTAAGGCCTATAACATTCATCAAACCCAAGAATTGCAGACCATTTTATGTCGGATTTGGCGACTCAAAAAAGTTACAGTATGCAGAAGGTACATTGCATATGTTATTCTGAAACTATTGGCGGAACTTTTTGACAAGAAATTCTAGAGAGATCTAAAATTTTCTGAAAAACGTCGGGCAGGGCTGTGTAGGGCATACTTCTGCTTTACGAGGTTGCCAAAACCACCTTGCCTTCCCACTGCCGGACATTGTGGTGTCTATGCGCGGCCAGTTACCAATCAATGGTAGGCTGAATTTATATTTTCGATAGGTATTTGCACGGAGCGAGACCTACATATTGTCTTTTAATACCGTTTTATGGATTCACTTGTTAATTTGACGTATAAATATTGTTCATTGCACTAATTTTTCTTTTAAATCAATAGGTTTAGATTAAATCTACCGCACTATAATATCATAATCTTGAACTTCATTGATTAGAATTGGCCGAAAGCGTCAGTTTTCTTCCTCCCCGACCAACCCAGCACAAATGCAAATTCAAGAAAATAACGGCGGACTAACAATATCAACTAAATAATGAGAACACTCTAGATTTATATCTCTAAAACTAATAGTTTTGTAATTATCAAAGTGAAACAATATAGGTTTTTATGGTATTGTTCACTTTTCTATTGTTACAGTATGATTTGGAAATTGTTTTACGTTGAAAACTATTTCAAGTCTGTCCGCCTGAATGAAACACCCTTCATTTTGGTACTCACCTTGACGGTACAAATTGAACAAAAAACAATCTTATAACCTCATTTGCTAAGCTGTAGACGGAAAACACTTTATCCCTGAGCGCCCTGTGTAACAAAAATATAGCAGCTCTGGCCGTCTTGTTTGCTGTGTGCATTTTAGCACTATCGTACGAAAGTAGGTCCTCTTTTAACTTATTCAAGCCTTCTTCCTTATCACAGTAATGTTTGGAGTAGACTTTTTCAACGATGTCGTTTCCGAATACAAGAATTGGTAGTGAAGCTTGTTTTTTCTCTCTTTCAGTTAATTTCGACGTTGTTTTCACATCCGTTTCCATCTGACATTCCCGAAGAAATTCATTTGTATGTGAGCTGGAAATTGAGTAAAAACCAAGTCAATACAAATATGTCAAATATAGTATAGGCAATAGACTCAGTCTTAGTCAAGACTTTTAATTAGCTATATAACTTTATATATATAATATATATATATATATATATATATATATATATATATATATATATATATATATATATATATATATATATATATATATATATATATATATATATATATATATATATAGAGGTATCTTTCCAGAGAGATACTTGTCACTTCGGAAGTTCCACATAATTCACACTTAGGCCCAATTCTTTTCAATGACTGACGAGATACACACCACTGTTCAGGGATAAAAGTTGTATAACTAACATTTTCTTATTAATCGGTGTGTATCTCTGTTGGGAGAACTAGGGAGAAGTTTAGATTTGTTTGGTGTATCATTGGCCAGGTTTAGGATGGAGGTACGGAGAATCATTTCGGTGGGCATGCTTATATGTACACCATACTTACTTATTATAGACTGTTTTTTCTTAATATTATTGGGGGTTTCCCGTTTACTGTATCGCATAATTTAAAGCATGTGGCATCTTTTTGTGATATATATATATATATATATATATATATATATATATATATATATATATATATATATATATATATATATATATATATAAATGTAGTAGAATGGTTAGCTATTCCTTATTTCATTTACTGATCGAGAAAATGGGTTTCTAACAAAGAGTTGAGAATTCAATTCTCACAAGCCCTAAAGAGATACTGCGACTGAATCTTTTCAGGTTAGTTCAGGAGTACTAACTCTCTTCAGGGGTGCATACTCTCGCCAACTCTTTTCCTATTGCAGATTAATGATCTGCTCCACTCCACCGAAAACAGAATATTTCGGTTTGTAAACGACTGTACCCTGGTGCCATATTTTCTAGTCAGCGTACTATAATTGCCGAGGAGTCACACCGACAAAGATAATAACAAGGCATGTTACTGATATTTCTCTTTTCCCAGATACTTCCATGGTAAATATTCTGAAGAACTGAAAGGATTAGTTCTGAAAGAATCCAGTTCCGACGAAAAACCAGGCCCGTGGATAACTCTCAATAATAGATAATTCGATTTCATCGAATATCTTTTCCATAACTCACAATTTGGCCTTCTTCAAGAAGCGACTGGACACACATATTGAATCATCTTCGCCTCCTATCAAGGGTTGAGAATAAAAAAACTGAACACCGTTATATGGTTCATATCTATTACAAGCTGTGTTAAGGAACTTCGTTTCAAGAATTATTTTTTGGAGTACTTCATTACAAACATTAAAGATAGGTATCTAACAAATACTATTTGTAGTCCGAACGGAGCACTTCATATATCTCTTCGAGTGAGTGAAAATTTCAGTGTATGACAGAGATTGGTTGGCATTTTGAACGTCTTATTGGTAATGTTATCTTGCTTAATGTTAATATGTTTAGTCTAAGAGTCTAAGACAACGATTGAAACGGAAGAGTAAATGAAACTTGCATTATTTGAATTTCGAGATCAAAGGGTGTCGGTACCTGTTGGTTCTTCAAATTCCATTTTATCAAGAAAATGTTCAAATAGATCAACTTCAATCATTATGTCCGATGAAAAGTGGAGTGATGTTTGCCAGCATTTCAATGTTTTCTGCTATTTTGTATTTACTTCATCGATATTCCAACAGACTGGTTATCAGAAACAAAGACATTGTAGCTATACCGAGATACACTGACCAGACAGAAACAGACAGTAGAAAACAAGGAAAAACAGCATCGAGTTAGTTGACATGATCAAAAAGGTATCAAATAAGAAGTGGGAGATTATCGAGTTTACGCAAGTCTGCGCATTGTTTCATTTTTGGAATCACGAAATCATATAAATAGACGCATTCAGGTAGTTTCAAGACAGTGCGTGCTCCGCTACCGACCTGTTTTCCAGATATGACTCGCGTTCCAGACCAGACCAGATCTTCAAGGTGAAAATCAGCTTCCAGTGAAATTGTGTGTGAATCCCAGAGAAAACCATTGTGCTGAACTGCAGTATGTTATGCCGAGCGGAGTGTTCCTGGTATGGTCCGCCCGTTGTGCTCTAGATATGATAATCCGTTCCGGAGTAGTTGCTGGTCCTAGTTGAAAATAGGTGGATGCTCTGCGCAGTTGCTGTGCACTGAGCATGAAGCAGCCCCTATTTTTCAAAAGTCGTTTTCCAAATTGGGGTATGTAGACGCCCTACATAGTTCCTGTGTTCTATTGAAGAAAACGTCTCATACTTTTATCATACCTAGATGTTGAGAGTGCTGTAGCACACATACTTGTGCCGGCGGTTTGTGATTCTCTCACATTGGACTCTTCCACATTGAATACCTCAGGACGCCTGGACGGCTTACGCAGTTGCTGTGACCGGAGTAAGACACGTCTCTCACCCCCGAGTGTACATGCCACCAGGAAGATCTATCGTGAGGTATGATTCAGAGTAGCTCCGTACTTCGTGGTTAGGTTAGATATTAGTACAAGAATCAATTCGAACAGTTACTTTTCTTCTACTTTTCATATTGTTATCACTCATATCTGCCTGCATATCATCCAATTCTCACTCTAATGATTTATCGTTAACTGGTTTGGATCATCTCCCTAACTTTCATTTCATTTTTTTTTATTTTGCTTCATTAAATCATTTTACCTGCATTTTAATTCGATTCTCCAACTCCCTATAATTCACGCACATAAGCTTTCAAATCATATCTTCTGCATGGTCATTATTCAATTCCGCAAATAAATTTTCTACATAATATAAACATTGGTGGGGTATATACACCTCCGAATTTACCAGAGCTTGTTTAACAGAAACACTTCGACGCACTGGAGGATTTGCAGCTACTGGAGCCATCGGCAAGTTTTTGTGTTTGTGGTGATTATAATATTCCATGTGCCAAGTGGATTAATAATAAACTTGTGCTGTGTACGCCACTGGATAACCGCCATTGTTTGGTGGATACTTTTTCTTTTTTGAACTTCAACCAGATCAATAAAGTGCCTAATTCTCGTGATACATTTTTGGACCTTGTTTATACCAATATTGATGATTCTGTTTGAGTACCTTCTGACGATCTCATATTCGATAATTCTATTCATCATAGTGCCATTATAGTTGATATTGATAAACCTGAATCTTCTGATGGTAATGATTCATTGAAAAGAGTAGAGTATGATTTCAATAAAGCAGATTATAATTCCTTGAATCATTACCTCAGTACGGTTGACTGGAAATTTTGTGGTAGCTCCGAAGATATTGACGCTATTGTAAGTAAATTTTATGACATTTTATTGTTCGGATTTGAAATGCTTGTACCGAAAAAGAGGATGGGTAAAGTTAGTAGTTATCTTCCTTGGTTCACCAGGGAAATCATTAGCAAGATCCACAAGAAAAAGAAAATGCATAGAAAGTATAAAGTATCGAATAATTTTCAGGACTATCTGAGTCATATCAGTTCTGTGTAGACTATCTGAAAGGTATCGACCGTAGTTTAGGGTCTGATCACCGCTATTTCTGGACATATATCCGAGACTTGAAAAAGCCTGGCCACCTTCCTCCAGCCATGCATTTTCGAGGCAAATATTCATCTGAAGGCTGACATGTTTGCTGATTTCTTTTCCGAAGTGTATGTGCTGGAACATATAGTGCCGCCGAATTTTGACATTGCCAATAAAGTAGACATTGTTGATCTGACTTTGAGCCCAGCTGAAGTATTTGTGGGGATACAAAATATACTGTAAATTCACAGTAGGACCAGACGAATAACTTTGTGGTACCTATATTGAAGTCTGGTGATAAGTCTGATGTGAAAAATTATAGGGGAATTTGTGTACAATCTGTCATCCCGAAACTTTTCGATAATCTTGTTTGTAACTATCTCACCTGGAAATGTATGTCTACGGTTATAAATGAGCAACATGGTTTCTCCAAAAGCAAGTCTACTTTAACAAATTTGCTTCTTTATGTTAATGACATTACTAGTTCCATGGATGACAGGGTGCAGGCGATTTATACAGATTTATCGAAAGCATTCGACAAGGTCAACCACAACTTAGTTTTAGATGAATTGCACAGACTGGGTATTCAGGGTTCGGTGCGCGTATGGTTGAGTAGCTATCTGAGGAATAGAATGCAATCTGTCAGGTACCGGGCTTTCACTTTTTACTTTATTCCTGTTAACTCTGGGGTTCCCCAAGGATCCCACTTTAGGGCCACTATTATTCATCCTCTTCGTAAACGATATAGGTTCGGTATTTATGCGTAGAAAGTTTCTTTTATTTGCGGATGATCTGAAACTGTATCGTTCCATTTCATCTGCAGAGGATGCTCAGATGCTACAAGATGATTTGGCTCGACTTGAGTGCTGGTGTGAAGTTAATGGGATGTTTTTGAATATTGATAAATGTTTGGTCATCCAAACCTTTTCACGTGTCAGGTCTGCTATTGCTCTTGATTATAAGCTCCACGACTGTTTACTGAATCTCACATCGAGTGTCAAGGACCTTGGTGTCCTACTCGATTCAAAACTTAATTTTAATGATCATATCAGTGTTATAAAGCGTAAAGCTCTGAGGTGCCTGGGCTTCATTCGTAGGAATTCTAAAGGTTTTTCTATTGATACTCTGAGGGTGTTGTATTGTTCTCTGGTGAGAAGTGTCTTGGAGTATGGTTCTGTTATTTGGTCACCGAGGGGCGTAACAGCCGAAAACATGTTGGAAAAGATTCAGAATAGATTTTTAGAGTAATTGCATATAGGCTGAATATGCCTTCAGAGCACACTGATTGTGCCAATTCAAGAATAATGTTGAACATACAAACTCTGAAATCACGAAGAACTATGTCAGACCTACTTTTCGTTCATAAGTGATTCATGGATATGTGTACTCTCCTACTTTACTAGGCTCCTTAAAATTCAAAGTTCCGCAAAGGAGGACACGCGATCCTGAACTCTTTTTTATTTGGACGTGCAACACCTTTCACAGACAAAATTTTTTTATAATAAGAAGCTCAGTGGTGTGTAATAATAACTCAGCTAATATTGATTTTCACTTTTTCAATGAATCGGTTCAAATCTCAGGTAGTTCGTTCATGATAATTTTGGTTTTTTATTCTTGTTAAAATGTTTCTTCAGTGGGGATATGTTTCTATGCATCTGCATCTGGATTATTATTATGATATTAATTAAGATTGCTAGTTATTGTCTTTTATTATAATGTAGACATGGTTTCATTTTGTAAATGGGGTTGATCCTGTAAATTTATTGTTACCAATATGTATATTCTGGTAATAAATGAATCCTTAATCTTGAATCTGTAGTAATCAGCCGTATAACCTGCATGACAGTAGCTATCAGTTAACATTAGAAAATCTACTTATCGAACCCGACATCTGCACTCATCGCCGTAAATAAACCGCTATACTACCTGTAAAATAATTGATCGCTTTTCCAGCGCCGCCTTTTTCCTACTTTTCGGGATATCCATCATCTTTCAAAACTCCAGAATTATGCAGAATTAAGTTTAATTTTATTTTGCACTTTGAGGCTTTCCTGGCAGTAACATTAAGTTCACATTTTTACTTTATAAAATTCATACCCGTGAGTCCAGTGTATGTGATATCTTTTAGGAAAGATTTATTTCGATTTCCATTGAGCGAAATGATGCACCTGTATTAATTTCAAATATTTCTAAGTGATGATAATGTTCTTTCTCTGGAGCATTGTTCTTGACTTATGAATAAAGTTTGTTTGATTTTCCTGGATATAATTTTGAGTTGAATAAAGGGTTATTTTACCTGATATGACTACGTATCCAGTGTTTATTTTGAATTTATCCTTATTACGACAAAGTAGCGTCACAGTCGTGCAACATCAAATTTGAAGAAGCTTTTGAAATCTAAACATTTTACAGTACTAGCAAGAAATACTACTCTCCAAAGAAACATCTCTTATGCAATTGCCGGATCTGAAATCTGCGAAAATAAAAATTCTTCATCCGATCGTGCGTAAACGAACCATCCACTAGCTGTTTTAGCGCTGAACTCAAATCAGGAATCCCAGAAAGCGCCCTACCTCTTCCATTCCCAAGTAGCAAAAACATACCTCTTCAAGTATAAGACCTATCTTCACCTTTCGAACGTAAAATCTCCATAAGAAGGTATTGGATATAATCATAAAAATATGCAACCATAGTAGAAGATGAGGGTTTCAGGGAACTCCTGAAGGAATGAAATCCTTCTTATGACCAACCTTCAAGAAAAGATTTAAGACATATCTTCCTCCCTCAGAAATTCAATGAAGTCGTCGAAAAAGTGAATTGTTCATTAACAACAATAGAATACGTTACACATACAACGGATCCATAGAAATTTACTGCTACAGAAAATTATACGGCAATAACAATCCACTTCATATATGAAAATTGACAAATAACGTTATTACTTCTCGATTAGTTCAACTTTCTCGATAGACGTACATCTGAGAAATGAGATGGTGAGAGTCTTGAAGGAGTGGAATTCATCTGAAGAAGTTCATATCGCAGTATTTGACAATGCTCGAAATATTGCAGGTGTATGAGACTCATTAGATGAACACACTTGCCATGCATTGCACATACCTTGAACCTTGTAGTCCAAGATTCACATGAGTTAATCCATCGTCTACATAAGGAAGTGAAGCGAATTGTGAAATATTTTCACTATGGTACATCGACAACTGAGAAACTTCTATCTCTTTCAGTGCAACTTTCTGGGAAAACTTTAAAATTAATTAATGATATCGCTACACGTTGCAATTCAACTCATTGCATGTTTCAAAGGATTTGTGAAACTCAGGCTCTTGGAAGCTACAATTGGTGTTCTTCATAGTCCCATTGAAATATTAACTGAAACAGAAAACTGGCTAACCATCCATGTGCTATGTTCCATTTTGAAACTTTTTGATGGTTTTACAACAGAACTAAGTGCTCAGAAGAGCGTTACATTACCGAAAGTAATACTACTGATACTAGGTCTTCGACAGCATATTACAAAACTAATGGACATTAATGTTGAATCTAACTTTGAGAGTCAAGTATTGAAAAATCTTAATACTAGATCTCCGTGTGTTCAAGTTAATTTGACTTATAGCCAGTCAACCTTACTAGATTCTCGATTAAAAAAATGATTTTGATGACAAAACTACTCAGATAAATGTTAGAAACCTCATTGTTGCAGAACTCTAACCCAACACACTCAGACGATGACCCAATATGGGTAAAGAATACTAAGAAAATGCAATTTGAATTTGGGAGGCTTTTACTTGGTAGAATTCCATTATCAATAATAAAAACAAGTATTGTGTTCTTAGGAATTTTACTGAATAATTGTAATTCCTAACGCGTTTCACTTCACCGTAGCTTGAACCGTAGCTGAATGTATAGAAATTATTACAACTATATATAAATAAGAATGAGAATATAAATACAAATGTTCTTAAGTAATCAAAAGCTTATTGAGTAGCTTCTTTTTAAGTGGTTATTGATGCAGGTATATACAATAAAATTAAGGAATAGATTGCTCCCTGAAGTGATTCAATAGAGGTGAAGGGCTTAGATCGACTTGTTTATTGATGAGTCTACCTGAGTGTTTGTATTCGTTGATTTCTAAAATTTCCCAAAGATCTACCTTCCAATATTTATTATCTGTATGCAAAATTTCAAACTGTGGGTCGAAAGAGTGACTATTCTCTAGGAGATGATTCGCGTAATTTGAATCTGATTTTTTATTTGAAAAACTGCGTTTATGTTTCGATATTCTAATATTAGAATTTCTATGTGTTCTACCAATGTAGAAATTATTACAGTCATTGCAATTCAATCTATAAACACCTGATTTATTATTTTTATCTGATTTGATTTTATTTGATACGGATGCCACGACGAGTTATGTATTATAATATCTGTATGTGACGGCTTATGGTAAATTGCGAAAACATGTTTTCCATTTTCATTCGAAATTGTTACGTATAAGAAATTTATTGAATTATTGCTTTCTTTTCGGTTGTGAATTCAATTTTTGAAAGTAATGAATTTATATGATTTTCGAAAATGTTCAACTGTCTATCTGTTCCTGTTAAGCAAATATTGATATCGTCTACATAGCGATACCAGTATAAACAACATTTACTAAGTGGATGATTATGAATTAATTTCTCAAAATTATTCATAAATATTTCTGCTAACAAAAGACTTAACGGATTGCCCATAATCCAACCGACTTCACTAGTATAATATTTGTTATTGAAATGGAAATAATTTTGATCTAAACAAATTCGTAATAATGAAAGAATATCTGATTTAATGATCGTATTGATATGATTCTTTTCTAATAATTCTTCAACTAAGTAGTACGTACCTTTCGGAAGAATGTTGGGAAATAGGTTTTCAACGTCGAAAGAAATGAGTTTGGAATTAGGTGGTATAATGGTATCTTTGATATTGGCAATTAGTTCGGATGAATTTTGACCGAAAATTCAGATTTAAAATTGCAATGTTTTATTAGCAACTCGTTGAGAAATTTTGAAAGTTTGAAGGAAGGTGCCGTTCGGAAGAACAGTTATGAAACAACAGGTCTAATAGGGTAATATTTTGCATTTACAGTAGGATAAGAGAAATTTATGTAACTTTTAACTGAATAAATTTTATATAAAAAAAAACAAATTCGTAATAATGAAAGAATATCTGATTTAATGATCGTATTGATATGATTCTTTTAGATAGAAAATTCAGATTTAAAATTGCAATGTTTTATTAGCAACTCGTTGAGAAATTTTGAAATATACATAGAAACAACAGGTCTAATAGGGTAATTAGATTTATGAAGTTTTATCAACGAATATAATTCGGGGATTGTGGATTGGAGTTAATGAATTTATATTTTCGTGGTTTGTAATTACTGATTTTGCTGTCGAAATTAAGTTTTTAACCTCTTTCTGAAATTTACCGGTATGATCCTTAGTTGATGTTATATCGTTTGCGGCTGTTAAGAATTCTTCAGTTTTGAAATATAATCGGTTTTACTAATCGCGATGACGGTGTAACCTTTATCTGCTTTAGTGAATACTAAATCGTTCTTGGTACTATTTTCACGAATTGTACTTATTATTTTTAATCGGAATTGCAATGAGGTGATAATTTCGAAAAGTTTTCTACGATGATTTTTGCTGTTTTTTGCTTTTTCTAATAGATCTTTTCGTGGTTGTGAAAAATCGGTATCAGTTAAATTAGTGAATCTGTCAAAAAATTTATGGTTGTACTGGATCTTTATATCCTCTTTGATCCATATGCGTTGACCTTTCTCGATTGCTCTGCTTGCTGGTCCACTTTTGTTGTGTGCCCTCAACCGTATGTAATTGGGAGTCAATCTATTATTCAAGTACATTGAGTAGAAACATATATTCTGAGTATGAACTGAACATCTTAGTAGTATTTTGAAATACCACAAAGCCAAAAAGCCGGTATCAGCTTTCTTTAACATTTGAATTTGGGAGGATTTTACTTGGTAGAATTCCATTATAAATTATAAAAACTATAGAAACAACAGAACAGATTGACTTCCGATTACATACGGTTGAGGACACACCACAAAAGTAGACCAGCAAGCAGAGCAATCGAGAAAGGTCAACGCATATGGATCAAAGAGGATATGAAGATCCAATACAATAAGAGGGATGTTGGAAAAAGTTAAATTCACTTAAATTCAATATTTCTCCACCCAAACCTTCCACGGATAAATTTTCAGACCATAAATTTTTTGACAGATTCACTAATTAATTTAACTGATACCAATTTTTCACAACCACAAAAAGATCTATTAGAAAAAGGATTCAAACATAATTTACATCCAAAGCATACTAAAACTAATTTCGAACAGTTAGGTATTGACTCTGAAATCATTCTCAAAAACTTTTAGCCAAACATCAAACAGCAAAAATCATCAAAGAAAACTTTTCGAAATTATTACCTCATTGCAATTCCGATTATGAAATAATAAGTACAATTCGTGAAAATAGTACCAAGAACGATTTAGTATTCACTAAAGCAGATAAAGGTTACACCGTCATCGCGATTAGTAAAACCGATTATATTTCAAAAACTGAAGAATTCTTAACAGCCGCAAACGATATAACATCAACTAAGGATCATACCGGTAAATTTCAGAAAGAGGTTAAAAACTTAATTTCGACAGCAAAATCAGTAATTACAAACCACGAAAAATATAAATTCATTAACTCCAATCCACAATCCCCCGAATTATATTCGTTGATGAAACTTCATATATCTAATTACCCTATTAGACCTGTTGTTTCTTATGTAACGGCACCTTCTTTCAAACTTTCAAAATTTCTTAACGAGTTGCTAATAAAACATTGCAATTTTAAATCTGAATTTTCGGTCGAAAATTCATACGAACTAATTGCCAATATCAAAGACATCATTATACCACCTAATTCCAAACTCATTTCTTTCGACGTTAAAAATCTATTTCCCAACATTCCTCCGATAGATACGTACTACTTAGTTGAAGAATTATTAGAAAAGAATCATATCAATACGATCATTAAATCAGATATTCTTTCATTATTACAATTTGTTTAGATTAATTATTTCCATTTCAATAACAAATAATATACTAGTGAAGTCGGCTTGATTATGGGCAATCCGTTAAGTCCTTTGTTAGCAGAAATATTTATGAATAATTTTGAGAAATTCATTCATAATCATCCACTTAGTAAATATTGTTTATACTGGTATCGCTATGTAGACGATATCATTATTTGCTTAACAGGAACAGATAGACAGTTGAACATTTTCGAAAATCATATAAATTCATTACTTTCAAAATTGAATTCACAACCGAAATAGAAAGCAATAATTCAATAAATTTCTTATACGTAACAATTTCGAATGAAAATGGAAAACATGTTTTCGCAATTTACCATAAGCCGTCACATACAGATATTATAATACATAACTCGTCGTGTCATCCGTATCAAATAAAACCAAATCAGATGAAAATAATAAATCAGGTGTTTATAGATTGAATTGCAATGACTGTAATAATTTCTACATTGGTAGAATACATAGAAATTTTAATATTAGAATATCGGAACATAAACGCAGTCTTTCAAATAAAAATCAGAATCAAATTACAGGAATCATCTCCTAGAAAATAGTCACTCTTTCGACCCACAGTTTGAAATTTTGCATACAGATAATAAATATTGGAAGGTAGATCTTTGGGAAATTTTAGAAATCAACAAATACAAACACTCAGGTAAACTCATCAATGAACAAGTCGATCTAAGCCCTTCACATCTATTGATTCTCTTCAGGGCACAGTCTATTCCTTAATTTTATTGGATATACCTGTCATCAATAACCAATTAAGAAGAAGCAACCCAATAAGCTTTTAATTACTAAAAACATTTGTATTTATATTCTCATTCTTATCTACATATAGTTGTCATAATTTCTGTACATTCATTCGTCTGAAGAAGCTACGGTGTAGTGAAACGCGTTACGAATCACAATTATTCAGTAAAATTCCTAAGAACACATTATTTGTTTTTAAGAAAATGCAAGACAAACAAGGTACAGAATCGACTTCTACTGCGATATTAAACTAATATTCAAAGAGAAGAATATTGAAAACTCGGAAAATAATAAAGTGTAGTTTCTCAAAAACTGGCCAGATCATTTCTAAAAGAAGACAATGATTGAAACCGCAAAATGTACAGAAACTGAATGGAAATGAGCACTCAGGGTGAAAGTGGAAATCCTCGTTCTGTTTTTATATAGATTGCGAATATTTGAATATTTTATTTTCATTCCTGTGATGCTTCTTTGTTATGTCTTATGTACCCTACCTGCATTATGTTCAGATTTATATGTTTATTCTATGAATGAAACAAATTCATGATGTACAAATAATTCTGATTTTATCCAATTAATCCGTCCAGAAAAATTCTATAAAACCAGGAAAAAATTTCAATATCCATATCACCGTTGCATAGTCAATTCCATACTTGTATTAATGCACGTTGCTCACTGCAACCGTGTAGTCAAACCACCAGTTTGCACCTTGTTGATATTCGTTTTATGTGTCTTTACATACTCACACTATTCCATTAATTACTAATATCGAAAAGTATCGTTATCTATCTGATATCGAAAAAATATTAACAGCCCATCCTTAACATACATGTTATGATTCCATCAATAATATTGACACATTTCACAAATTTTGATTAAAAATTAGAATCTTGATACTTACTGCCTCAATGCAGGTAACGGCTTCTCTTCATACATCTCATACGTTGTTTTAACAATAGATCCAGCCGATTTATTTCTTCTCCTAAACGAACCCCTCGTTTGGAAATTGGTGGGACTGCCAGTGTTGGGGGAACCCCACTTGGGGCTGACTTGTTTTGCCCTATGCAATGGCGACATATTCGAATGTGTATTCACAAGTGGCGACGGAGATCTCTTTCCTTCAGGCAATTTCAGAGATGTGGGCGACAACGCTTTTGAAGACGATTCGTCGTTTTTTGAACAAATCTTTAATTAAAAAATAGTTAAAATTTGATGGTTGTTGATTATATAATTGTAATTTTCATTTTAGTTCAAAGATGAAGGATGTATAAGAAATATTGAAAATTTGAACCAACTGTTTTAATGAAGCTGAAGCAGGTATATCTGGTGTTCCGTAAAAAACGCCCCAAACTATAGTTTCTACAAATGTTGATCGATTTCGATCATAAAACATTTTGTTGTAGTTGACCTTTAATTAGGCTTTTTAAATGGTAACCCCATATTTTCTTTTTTTTTATTACTAATTCAGTTTTCAGTAACTTCTTCAGAAAAAGTATCACTTGGATAGCTGTATTTTCCGATAAGAACGAAATTATCGAGAAATTTCGCAAGAAATTTTCAATTCATCGGTGTAAGTTAAACTATTTCCTAATTTGAATAAAAAATATTCAAAACGTAACAGTATATTGTAATGAATCGTGAAGTCAGCTCTGTGACGGAATAGCATTGAAAATCACATCACAATCTTCATAGAATTATAGTGGACGTCATTCGCCATTATGATATGACATTTTATCTACTCGCCAGTTCTTGTTATCGTTTGATTGGATTCATGTTATTGTTTTGTTCCAAGTTTTTTTCCGAAGAATTGATAAGTATGGAAGATGAAAATCAAGTGAATACAGACATGATGCAAGTTAATTTTCAATCTAACAGAAATAGTCCTCGCGCATTTCGACTTTAACAGGAACGATTTCCAGATCTGTCTCAGATTTCTTATGAAAGCCAGACTTTTCCGAGCAGCTGGAAAATAGCGAGAATTCAACCGATCCCAAAGAAAGGGAAGAAGTCCTTACCCCAAAACTACTGCCTGTGGCACTTCTTCCCATTATGTCCAAAGTGATGGAGAGAGTCATAAATGATGAACTCATCAAATATCTTGAATTGCAGGGAATTTTAACGACCGTCAGTATAACAGGCAAAGATCGACAGGAGATCTGCTCGCCTACGTCACTCATGTTGGTACATCAACAATGGAAAAACATAGGGAATCTAGAGCAATAGCCCTCGACATCTCTAAAGCCTTCGATCGGGTTTGGCAGGCAGCCTTGTTGAATAAACTTGCTGCATATGGGCTTCCCGAAAATTTTCGGGATTGGATGAGTAGCTTTCTTTCAAATAGATCAATACAAGTTGTAGTCGACGGTATAACATCTGATTGTTTCCAGTTGCAAGCAGGAGTACCTCAGGGATCCATTCCTTCGCCAACCTTGTTTCTGTTGCAGATAAACGATCTTCTGTCATCTACAGAGAACAAGATCTTCGGTTTTGCAGACAATTGTACCCTGGTTTCGTCTTTCAGTAGTCTGCGGCCGATTACAGTTGCGGAATCTCATCGTCAGAGATGTCAACAAATTAATAACTTAAACTCTGACTTACAAAAGATATCTGTGTGGGGTCAGTTGGACCTGGTGAGCTTCAACGCGAGCAAGACGCAAGCAATTAAGTTTTCTAGAAAGGTCCCCGCTGGAGAACCTCCTCTAATAATGCAAGGTCAATAAATTTCATTCAAAGATTCGATGCACCTTCTCGGAATAACGGTCAACTCCAAGTTTTGCTGGCATGAACATGTATCAGCAATAGCTAAGTCGGCATCAGCTGAACTTAGTTTTCTCTTCAGAGCCAAGCGATACTTCACGTCATCTTAGATTTTGCTTCTATGTAAGGCGCAGATTCGACCTGCTTTGGAATATTGTTCCCATGTATGGAGATCTGCGCCCAAACATTTGTTGCGGATGTTGGATAGTGTACAAAAACGGGCTATGCGCCTCATCGACCACCCGGAGATCACCCGCGATCTCTGGCTCTCAGAAGACAAGTTGCTGACCTTTCTCTGTTTTACAGATACTTCCACGGAAGATGCTCCAAGGAGCTGAAAGACCTTGTTCCGGCAAAACATGAGTTTTCCCGGAACACTAGGTTGGCAAGGAGTTCTCATCATATGGCGGTACATTTAACTACCCTCGAACCTCTCTCTATAAGAATTCCTTCGTTTACAGGGTCGGTTATCTGTGGACCCCGCTTCCGTCCAACATCTTCCCAACATCCTACAGTTTGGCCCTCTTCAAGAAGCGAGTAAACATACACCCCAATTCTTCCCAGGCGCCTACTCATGTGGTGTAACAGGTTCGCTTATTCCTGGGAACCGCATATAAAAAAACAAAAGATCGTGATGAACCAGAGCGCTGCAAGTTTATCATACTCGAAAGAAAGTGGATATATCTGTTTCATTAATCGAAAACATCTAAATAAAAAAAATAGAAAAACTAAAGTTAAATCAGAAAATTTTTCAGAATAATTGTGGTATATGCCCTCCATGTTGTTGAATGCACAATTGGCATCTCTTGTTGAATATGGCACGTGTTGCATTCAACAGCAACTGGAGAAATTTGGAAATTTCAAAACGTTGAAATTTCTTGGTAGAGTGCGGTAAACTTGATCTTTTAGGTAACTTCACAGCCAAAAATCAGTGTTCGAATCTGGGAAGGGGTTATCTTATAGAACCATTAATATTGATCACTCAAAATATTGTTTAGTCAGTTCACTTTCAATGCTGCGTTGTGAGGAGTAGCACCATCTTGTTGCAAGTAGATATTTCTTCATTCTTCCGGGCGGATATCATCGAGGAAATCTTGTAATGTTCGAATCACAATTTTATTGTTATTATTGTGATTCAAGTTTCCTTCAATAAAAACCGGCCCTATCAAGCGATCGAATAAATAGTGCATCAGACGTTTACACCGAATCCACGAGGAAAATGATTGTTCATTATGTTATGCAGATTCTGCTGGGTCCAATGTCGAAATTTATTTCTATTAAAACGACGATTGCTGTCAAAAGTACACTCACCAAATCAAATTATGGTTCTGAGAAAAGGATTTATTCAAAAACAGATTAGGAGTCGTCGTTGGTGCCCCGGTTTCTGCAGAAATTTGTCGAACAAATGGTTCGGGATTCGCTCCTACATTCAGCAATACATTCAATTCCGTTTCTTCATTATCTTCCATTTGAGAATTTTCGGTTTTTGAATGAACCTTATTTGCGTAAATTTGGAAAACTTGGGGGCTCTGGTTCATCACTATCTGGCATTTATTCCCGACAGAGTCGAAGTGCTCAAGCACTATTTCTGTAAGATTGAAAATAGGTTTGTATCATGTCTGTATTTACTTGACTTTCGTTTTCAGTACCTATTAATTGTCCGTGAAAAAATTTGGAACCAAACAATAACATGAATTAGCGGGTACCTACCTAATCTGTCATAATTTCTCGATAATAATTGCGAATGACATTCACTATAATTTTATGAAGATTGCTCTGTTACTTTTTTGTTTGTTACTCCTTTAACGTGCTCTATTTCCGCCTTTCGGCCAATGACACACCGGGGAATTCTGTCACCTCACTAACGCGGGAATTTTGCCGAACCCCTCTCGTGTCGAGGGAAGGGGTCTTTAATGTCCAACACATCTCTGTTAGACAGGACCGACGGCTTTACATCTCCTCCGAAAGATAGATACTCAAACGATTCCCAGAATCCGAAAAATCGCACTGACTTTGTGGGGATTGAACCAAAGTAACTCTGCGCAGGAGACGAGCATCATATCCTCAATGCCACCGAGCCGGCACTCTGTTACTTTGAATGGGATTCCATCACAAAGCTTACTTCACGACTCATTAGAATCGCACAAGGAGGTTATATCTATACTCGCTGGATTGCTAACTTCCAGAATAATGCCACTGAAAGTTGTGAAGCAGGTTGGCGTCATGGTGACCATTTGCAGTGTAGGTAAAGAGGGGCGGAAATTCAGAACTTTTTGGGCTTGTCTGAAGAATTTTTTTATGAAATGATTGTTAATTATTCTTAAGCTAATTGAGAACAAAAAAAACCATAACTTTTGATATTACCACAAATAGCTTTGGGTTAAATTGTTGAATATATAGCCTTTAATAAACTACTAAAGTATTGACAACGAGTTTTTTCTTCGATGTAGCACTTACGGCCTTGTAACATTATCATGATTTATCACCTGCAATGATTATAAGCATTAGGGGAGTAATAATTAAGAGTTCGAGGAAATTTCGTCAATTCGTTTGAATATCTTCCACCAGTAGTTTTCCTTGATTTATTTTTCAATTCATTTTGTATGATTTCGAGACTGAAACCATTGAAATTTCGCTCTAGAAAACTCCCTTTTTCATCAATTAGGATTGGTAGGTAGTGGAACCGGTGGTGTTTAAGAAAAACAATCCTTGAAATTGCCCACGTTTCGGAAAATTATTTTTCCATCTTCAGGGCTCTGTAATGAAAAGAAAAAAACAAGAAAAATTATGATGAAAATTTCATAACATGATAAATTTTTTGAAAGCATGGAACAATCGAAGATATTTGGATGAAATTCAATATATCACAGATAGTTTATTACACTATGTTATGGAAAAATGTAAAAAATTCTTTTGAAGATATTTAAAAAGGTATAATCTTTAAAATTACACTAAATAAAATAGCAACATAAGGAAATAGTTAAGGGCTGCGTGACTTCCAACAGACAAACGACAAGGGCATTTCAAATTTGTGATATGGCTAAAACATATGAAAAACAAACCTTCCAACTTTCGAACTATTCGTTTTTATTTGAATCAAAAAAAACTTACCTGTCAAATCAGTTCCCTCGAGTCAACAAACTTTTCGACGATGGTCATCGCTCAATTTTAATCGAACACCTATTTCAGAAAATAAATTCGAATGCGTTCCATCTCACCGCACAGACCATTGGAAACTAACCGTGTTAAATTTAAATGAACGTAAACAACTAAAAACTCGAGCTGGATACTGGAAATTAATTAGAGTGCATCTGTACTTGTGCTGATCAGTATTCCGAAATAACTGTTGCTCACATTTTTTTATGTCTGTCCTGTAATTGACAGAATTGTGAGACTTAATATTTAGCATTTCAGAGAAGGTTCTCCTTCTAAGACATTCTTCTTTCTTTAGAATAGAAAGGTTTTCAAAGTCGAACTAGTAGTTGTCAGAGAATGCATGGAAAGCTATTGCTGTCTTGGGATTTGTGATAGGTCGTTTAGTAGAGCGAATATGTTCATAGATTCTTGTACTTAAGTATCTACTAGTTTGACCGATATAAACCTGCTTACAGTTTTTACATGAAACTTTGTATACAACAACAGACTGCATGAGAACAGGAATTGAGTCCTTGATCTTACTAAAAAAGGTTATTTTGTGGTGTTGGTGTTACGAAAAGCGATTTGTAGTTTATCAGTTGCAAGAATTGAGGAAAGATGATCAGAAAGTCCTGCGACGTATGTTAAGCCCGAGTACACTTTATCCGGAGCCTTCTTTTCAGCAGAAGTAGTATCAGGTTCACTCCCTGAATCAAGTATTCTATTGACGATGGATATGGGGTATTTATTAGAAGTCACAAGTGATCGAATAGGGTGGAAAATACTATTCCAAAAACGTTTATCAGACAAGTGAGTTACTCAATATTTAAGGTTCCTTCTTCTTCTTACGTGCCTTATCCTTAAGGACGTTGGCGATTACATTTGCCCATCTTATTTTATTTGTTGCAGCTCTGAACAATTCTATAGAGCTCATATTAATCCATTGACGTAAGTTCTTAAGCCAGGAGTTGCGTCTTCTTCCCGGTCCCCTTTTGCCATTGATTTTTCCTTCGATGATAAGTTGAAGCAGTTCGTACTTTTGGTTTCTCATAATGTGACCGAAATATTGCGTCTTTCTTTCTTTTATTATCTGCACAAGTTCTCGATCCTTTCTCATCCTCTGCATAACTTCTACGTTTGTCGTATGACTCATGTAAGATATTCTGAGCATTCTACGGTAGCACCAAAGTTCGAACGATTCTATTCTTTTTTGTGTTTTCCTCTTAATGAGATATTTAGTTGGCAGTTGCATAGTATTTTTGCATTTTATAAAATATAGCTCGTGCTTTTTCCAGGCGTGTTTTTATCTCTAGTGAGTGATCCCAAGTTTCATCAAGGCTACTTCCTAGGTATGTTATTTTTGTTACTTGTTCTATTCTGTTCCGTTGACCCTAATTCCGACCTTTCTGTTTTGGTGTTTGCTGATAGCCATCGTTTTTGTTTTCTTTGTATTTAGTTTCATTCCAAATTCTTTACATGTTATCATCACTCGGTTCATTAGGCGTTGTAGTGCTTCAGCGCTATCTGCTAGAATAACCGTGTCATCTGCGTATCGCAAGTTGTTAATGCATTGTCCATTTATTATTATGCCATCCGAGGTATCCTGTAGTGCCTTCCTAAATAACTCTTCCGAAAAAACGTTAAACAACAACGGGGAAAGAATACATCCTTGCCTTACTCCTTTCTCGATGTTAATGTCTTCAGATGTTTCTCCATTGATTCTAATTTTAGCCTTTTGGTCTTGGTAAAGGTTTGATATGATTCTCAAGTCTTTGTCGTCTATGTTACAAGACTTGAGAATTTCTATTAGTTTATCGTGTTTCACCAGTTCGAAAGCCTTTTGAAAGTCTATGAAACACAGATATACATCAGAGTCTACATCCCTACATCTTTCAACAAGCACACGTATTGAAAAAAGTGCCTCTCTTGTTCCAAAGCCATTCTTGAAGCCAAATTGTGTTCGTCCCGTGTGTTCGTCTAATTTGTTATAAATTCTATTGTGTATTATTCGGAGGAACAATTTCAGTATATGATTCATTAGACGAATGATCCTATATTCTTCACATTTCCTGGAGTTCTTCTTCTTTGGTAGTGGTATAAACACCGATGTCAGGTTCCTTAGGATATTAATTTTCTGACGTAAGAAGTGATGCGATGCAAAATTAATGTATCTACCGGAAAAAGTTGGCTTCTGATACCAGTCAATCAAGATTAAGTTGTCAGGGCCTCTTATAATTTTCAGATCTAAGAATGCTACTGTTCTATTAATTTCAGGATCTAAAGTGAACTGAAGACGAGGATGGAAGTCATTAAAAGTATCAAGTACAAATTTTTCGGTGCCCTCCTGTATTGCTAGACAAATGTCATCGACATATTTCTTGTAAAACGGAATATCAAAGGGAAACAACTTCAACCGATCGTCCTGTAAATACGACATGATAAGATCTGCACATTAAGGTGACATGCAATCAATCATGCCGAAACCAAACTTTTGCTTGTAAAATTGTCCATTGAACATAAAATACACACACCACAAAAATTGTCGCATCACCTGGTATTCTGAATTCCACAATCGATCAAGCAGCTCGATCGCAGTTTCTTTGTCAACATATGTTTTTGGACATATGAGGGGAAAAAACTCTTATCCATGTAATAACATTTGTTTCCATATGATCTCAAACACGTCTGAAACAAGAATGAGTTTATTTGACTATCAGTATTCATTAAATTTCTCTGCAAGTTTTCTGTGGTTCTTGTTGATTTTCGAATCTTGGAATTTATTATAATGGCTGCTGAAGTGGTAAGAATTGTAACACTTCTAGTGGAGGGGCGAAGCCAACGTTACGTGGCTAACTCGTTGAATGTTAACCAAAGCAGTATTTTAAGAGCAATTAATCGGTACCACGAAACCGGGGAATATGTAAGAAGGGCCGGACAGGGAAGAAATCGGATAACAACACCAGTTGATGATCGTTGACTTCGTTTAACTGCACTAAGAGTTCCGCACTGTACGGCTAGAATGCAACAAAATGAACTTGCACTTTCCAGAAATGTGCATATTTCATTGCAAACTGTTAGGAACAGGCTCAGAGAAGACGATATCAGACCAAGGGTGGCTTCTACCGACCCGCGTCTCACCAGAGAGCATCGAGATGCAAGACTTCAGTTTGCGAGGGAACATGCAAATTGGCGTATTCCAGAATGGTCGAATGTTCTCTTTTCCGATGAGTCCAGGTTCTGTCTAATATCAAATGATAGACGCATGTCTGTATACAGACGACCTGGGGAACGGTATTAGCAATGCAATATCCGGCAAACCGAAAACTTCGGAGGGGGCTCTGTAATGGTGTGGGGAGGCATTTCTTTCCATGGTCGAACTGAGTTAGTCCTAGTGAATAATGGAAGAATGACAACGGCCAGATACATCGCAGATATCCTTGAACCCCATGTTGAACCCTTTGGCCCATTGATTGGAGAAAACTTCATTTATATGCATGATAATGCTCGGCCTCATGCAGCTAGAGTATTACAGAATTTCTGCAAAATGCCGAAATCGATATTTTAAGGTGACCAGTCAGAAGTCCCGACTTGAATCCCAAAGAACATGTTTGGGACAACATGGGGTGGCAAATTCAGCAATGTAGGGTGCCTTGTAGAACACTCCAACAACTAGAAAATCTGCTTCCTGAAATTTGGAACTCAGTGACTCAAGAGTACAAACAAAATTCGTTTGAGGGGCTTCCGAGACGTATACTGACAGTAATTAGGGCCAGGAGAGGAAACACTCGATTTTGAAAATGATTAGTAACCATTCGATGCAAGTTGATTGGTCTCTTCGCGAATGATTGAAAATGGTAGAATTTTTTAATTTTTTAATTTTTCATTAATTCGAAAATTGTTGATATTTTCCATCATAAACTCATCTCTTTTGAATGATATCTTCTTATTTTACACTTCTGAAAGTTACCAAGTGACTCTTGAATGACCAACCTAAAAGTTTATATAGTATTGTCGTAAAAGTAGGGTGATGTGACAATTTTTGTGGGGAGTGTATTTACTATCTATTAAAGCATTGTTAAAAATTATGAAGGTATCAATCCAGTTCACATTCATGATACTGGTGCCACAAGTTTCTCACTTGTCTGATAAACGTTTTTGGAATAGTAATTTCCACCGTATTCGATCAGTTATGATTTCTAATAACTACGCCATATCCATCATCAATGGAATATATGATTCAGGGAGTGAATCTGATACTACTTCTGGTGAAAAGAAAGCCCCGGATAAAGTGTACTCGGGCTCAATTCTTGCAACTGATAAACTACAAATCGCTTTTCGTAACACCAACACCACAAAAAAAACATATTTTCAGTGAGATTAAGGACTCCACTCCTGTTCTCACGCAGTCTGATGCTGTATACAAAGTTTCATGTAAAAACTGTAAGCAGGTTTGTATCGGTCAAACTGGTAGATACTTAAGTACAAGAATCAATGAACATATTTGCTCTACTAAACGACCTATCACAAATCCCTAGAGAGCATTAGCTGTTCATGCATCCTCTGACAACCACGAGTTCGACTTTGAAGAAAACCCTTCCATTCTAAAGAAAGAAGAATGTCTTAGAAGGAGAACCTTCTTTGAATTGCTAAATATTAAGTCGCACAATTCTGTCAATTACAGGACAGACATAAAAAATTTGAGCAACAGTTATTTCTGAATACTGACCAGCACAAGTACAGATGCGCTCTAATAAACTTCCAGTATCCTGCTATCAGCGCGAGTTTTTAGTTGTTTACGTTCATTTAAAGTCAACACGGTTAGTTTCCAATAGTCTGTGCGGTGAGATCGAACGCATTCAAATCTCATTTTCTGAAATAGGTGTTTTGATTAAAATTGAGAGATGACCATCGTCGAAAAGTTTGTTGACTCGAGAGTAACTGATTTGAGAGGTGAGTTTTTTGTTGTTTTCGTTTGTCTGTTGGAAGTCACGCAGCCCTTAACTCTATTTCCTTATGTTGCTATTTTATTTAGTGTCATTTTAAAGATTATACCCTTTTTAAATATGTTTAAAAGAATTTTTTACATTTTTTCATAACATAAATATTGAATTTCATCTTAATACCTTCGATTGTTCCATGTTTTCAAAAAATTTATCATGTTATGAAATTTTCATCATAATTTTTCTTGTTTTTTTTTCTTCTCATTATAGAGCCCTGGAGATGGAAAAATAATTTTCCGAAACGTCGGTAATTTCAAGGATTGTTTTTCTATAAACACCACCGGTTCCACGACCTACCATTCCTAATTCAGCTATTGAAGTGAACCACTAAACTCTTTGTTGTTCCCTTTTTCATCACTTATTAAGTTCTCATCTCTTAATTTTTTTACCAGATCCCTTAAGCTTTTAACTTTTCCATCCCTCTGGCGAATTGCTTGGTTTCAAATTTCTGTTTTCTTCCTCAAGTTTAGTTTCAAAGGGCTTTGTGGTCTGACCTCAGTTTGAGTTGAAACTGATCATTTCATTGGCACAGTGGAATCAACAGCAATAGTTTCAACTTCTGTTTCAGAACTTGAGGTTGAAGAGTTTTGTTCTCTAGGATGAATCTTTTTTTTTAAGATGCTCTGAAAAATTTGGAAATACAGAAGGTAAGGACTGTGCCTTCAATCTCTTAATGTATGTTCAGAATCGAGGAAATGGTCACTACACACTTTCGACGACGTCGATGGAAGGAAATTCTTTCTTTTGATGGCATTGACCCATAATTTGAGCAATGGCTCATTTTTCAATGGTAATGTGCAATATATGAAAATGGATTTTCAAAATGAATAAATGCCCTGATGAAATTTGGAAACTCGCTAAAAAAACTGGCGAGGAATGATTTTATCATGACAGTTCGAACAGAAATAGGAATTGCAAGAGACAAGCATCTTTCTTAGTTCTAGGTAGAAACCGCACAAACTAATTATATACACGTTAATTGTCTATTGTTACACAAATTCGCCGAAAATATTGCTCTTGAAAAGTTGGCGTTAACACTTGAAAAGTCAATTTAAAATAGTTTACAAACAGTAGTAAATAATCAACTTTGCTTAAACTGCAAATGGCCGTCACCCCCACCACTTGCTTTACTTTTCCATAGAAGTAAGGAATCCAGCGTATATAGATATAACATTGGAATTGCCTGCTCCGTTTCAAGTCTTTTTTCACCCAAATACGAAATAAATAATGTGGGTTATCCGAAACATAAATAGTGACGAAAACACTTTCGAGAACAGACAAATTTGATCACAAACTCAAACATTCTACGAACTGCATTGATGAATTGGAAATGTGAGTTTTTTCCGAAATTTTTCTTTCGCGGAAAATACATCCTTTCAAGTGATATTTTTTTGGCAGAAGGTACTCAAGATTGAATAAGTAATCAAAAAAGTGACAAATTAATGAAAATGTTGGAATATCATTCAAGATTCAATGAGGTTTTTGTTTCATTGAAATCGATTAGTAATTGTAGGAGCTATAGCTTGGGGCGTTTTTAGGAACCCTAGATATATAAATTTTTGAATAGCAGAATTCCTACCCCATTCGTTTCTAGAAGTTGATCGAGATGGATATCTCTGTAAGCACCACTTCGAAATTCGTCGATTTGGTCTTTCTTGTGTCTCGCTTTCTCATAATCTTCTTGTTCTATTGCGTGCCTTTTTTCTAGTTCATATTTTCCTAATTTCTCGCCAGCTGCTCTCAGTGATTCCATGGCCTCCTTCAGTTTCCTAGCGTATTCGAATCTTTCATCTGTAAAATAAATTTTATATAGATAAACTTTTTCAACACTTCATTAGATTGATCATCTATGGAAATATACATTGAAAAAATTCATATAGACAACTAAAACTACAATAGGTTGCTACTTAACAATTTTTATATTTCAAATTAGCCAAATCGAGCCCTAAGGGTTATTGGTGGAGAATACCGAACATACAAAAGACAATAATATATGGGGAAATGTAGTTATTTTAAAATTTTTATTACAGGTTTATTTTTTTGAAGAAATTTTGTTTTTGGTTTATGTTGATTGATAGTGAAGTTTCAAGGTTAGTAATTCCTCATCTACTGTACTCAACGGTGTATTTAGGACACTCGCACAAGATGTGTGTCATAGTTATTCACATATCACAAGTTTCACAAATATCAGGTGGTTTACGCTTCATAATGTGGCTATGTTTCAATGCTGTGTGTGTTTCATTTGGTCTCTTCTATTACTGTTGGTCGAATGATGAAGTTTGGAAGACAAAGTAGGTAATACGGACATGAGCTGGGTGTTTGTGACGTTCCAGATCAATTGCCACTTTTCCTGTTTTTTGATTATCCGTCTGAGGTCTGAATGAGGCATTTTTTCGCTACTAGTGTGTAAATCCGAATATGAAGCTGTAGTCACCGCAAGCTGGTCGACCTCCCCATTGCCTTTTATTCCCTCATGGGTGGAGACCCATAGAAATTTTACGGTTTTGTTCAGATTCTAAAAATTGAGGCGTTCCTCTCTAATGAGCTGGATGATAAGGTGCCGTATGTATAATTGCTTCAAACCTTTCAATGTAGTGAGGTAGTTCATGATAATCAATATTTTTGTTCCAAGTGATGATGAACATATTTTCAAAGTCGTAATATCGATAAAATTTCACCACTGTAGATACTGAAGCTGTTTGGAAGACATTTCTTTAGCTATTACAGTCCCTGTATCGGTGTATATCTTAGCGTAATCTTGGTATTTGGTTAAAGTTTGTAAGAAAATTTTGTGGATGAAGATTAGGGTGAATGAATGTTTAGGAAAATTTGCGAGCCTTAGGTTGGGCTAGATTTAGATTTGACTATGCATGGAGGGGATGCAAGCTGATATGGTAATGAGAAGTTAAATTGTTTAATATTAAAATTGTTTCTGAAAAGTCTTTCTGTTAAACAATATTTCCGGGTTTTGGAGTTCCTTTGAATTATACAAGAAAAGATGATGGAGTGGTTGATGTTAGATTTTTTTTGCGATTCTAGATGCATAACACAACGATAAATATTCGCGACGGAGTTCTAGAGGTGGTTCTTCCACCAGAACTCTGAGGCTCTGGATTGGGCTAGAGCGAGATCTAATTTTTTCAGTTTTTTTACTTATATTAGCAGAGTTTTAGCAACTGGACGATTTTACTTCGAATTAATGCTCTGTATAAGTGTATGAGATGATTTGAATTGGCACCCCACTAGACGTAAGAGATAACTCTTATGATATTCAAAACAGATTGACAGTATTCGAGAATTTTATCAATGTGTTTTTGCCATGTTAGCTGACTATTGAGAGTAGAATGCTCCCCATTAAGGGCGAGGTTCAGCTTCTCGTTCGAATGTTTTTTCCTTAACAGAACATAATGCAATTTTTTCCTGTGAAAACGAAAGTCCTGTGTTTTTCGACCATTCCTCTAGTTTATTTAGTGCTTTCTGAAGTAATAATTATGCTGCGTTGGTGTTCATAAATGTGGTGTATAGTACTAAGTCATCAGCAGGTTGATCTTTTTAAGTATGTCATTGATTGCTATGAGAAAGAGGATGTGCTCAAAACGGAACCCTGAGGAGTACCATTCTCCAATTTCTGTTCGGTGGAGAAGTATTTGTTCAGCTTAAGTCTGAAGGTGAAAAAAAGATAGAAAACTTCAATTCCGTATGTACTTACTTATCACAGCCCTATGTTTTTTCACTTCCATATCCTTGATTATCCTAGCAACTTCCGAATCCACGTACATTTCGAAAGCTAAGTCGTCGTAGGGTGAAAAGTATTCAGGATCGTCGAATATGCTTTCACTCGTTTCGACATCTCGATCGGAATTTTCAATTCCTAAAATATTCACAGCTATCAAACTCACCTGGAAAATAATGGAGTTTTTAGATCGATGAGAATCGTTATGAATATCAGGCAATTATGCAGTCTATATCAATCAAATTGAATGAATTCGACGTATTCGAAAAGAGGCATCGATCTTTTTTTTGTCAACAAAAACTTGTACAGGATATGTCAACTTTCAGTCAACCATTGTCGCAACGAGAGAAATAGCCGAGGAAAATGATATTGACCGACAGTTTAAAGAAGTCAGACGACGTGAATAAATGCAATTCGATTATGAAGGGAAAGATGAAGCTCATAAATTGAATGCGAAAGATTTTCAAATTAAACTGTTTTTGTCATTCTCGACAATAAGCGCGCAAGCTGCCATCTTAGGTTTGAGGGTACTTAAACATCATGAGAGCATATTTGGTTTCATGTATAATATAAAAAGGTTAAAGAAAATTATTGATAGTGAACTTTTGAAGCAATGCAGCTACTTGCAACTATCTATGACAGTAGAACAATCATGTGATATTGATGGACATGAATTGTACGAAGAACTGAATATGTTCATCCGTGCGTAGGAAGGAAACTACGACATTATTTCAGTACTGAAATATATAATAGAAAAAAAATTAACTGAAGTTTACCTCACTATTGAAATAGTTCTGAGAATTATTGCCGCCACACCTATCACACTTGTGTCTGCTGAAAGGAGTTTTTCTAGGCTTGAAATCATTAAAACATATTTAAGGAAGATTGGCTTCAGCCCTTGCTTTTCTTCCAATCGGAAATGACGTAGCTCATTCTTTAGATTATTGTGCTATAATTAAAGATTTTAGTCTTAGGAAAAGCCGGAAACATCAATTTTAAAATTTATCATTTCTGTAGTCGTAAATTTGGAAAACTTTCAATGCAAAATATTTTGAAACTCAAATGTTATTTATTTGTATAACTTCAGCGTTTCTCGTCAAACATGACAAATACCTGAACCAAACAACCAAACCTACTTTCGCATCACATACTCTTCACGAAGGACAAAGGGCTTTGCACAGACCCGCCGTCCGGTTATTATTATTAAGTTTGTTTTTAATAAGTCAATATATGTTATACCAAACGCAAAGTCTTCAATATACTACTTTTATATTTCTTGAAGGCTTAAGAACAAGACAAAATAATAGTTCAGAAATTAAAAAAACACGCTGTAATTATTTAGCATAGTGTCGATAGTCAGAATTCACTGAAAAAATGTTTACTTACTAATTTTGGGTCCCAGAATCTAAATCTGAAATCGTTTTGCCCCGGAAGGCTATCGTTTAGAAAAAAAATTTCCTCGAAAGTCCTCTTGTCTATATCATTCAAACACTATCATCGCTTCATTAAAATGTCCTTTTACTATCATAATGGATAATATATGAACACATGTATCATTAATTATTAATTCTACGCTCAAATATACATTAATTTCTTATTAAAATGCTTTTCAGTTCGAATGTTTATTTTCTTGACAGTTAACTCGCCATATTTACATGATTGCCCCTCAATTCTCAATATTAGGCAACAATTTCACACATGTACAATCCACGACCTACGTGACACGATCCCGAAAATGAAGAAGTACTCGCCATCTCCCGTCATAACAGAGATATTCAAATGGTAATCTTTTCAAACCAAACGTAACTAACGTAACCGAACCTCAAACCTAATTTAAATTTATAATTTTAAATTGAATAGGTTAGTAGGTTAGGTTTTATGTAAAATTAGGTTAGTTAGGTTAAGTTTGGAAAGATTTCCATTTGAATTTCGGTCTCAGTTATGAACGAGAGAGATAGTGAGTATTCTATCTCTTTCTTGCATCCTTTTGAGCCGTACGTCGTATAACATGCAAAATGAAAACATTGTGGATATGGCGGGTTAACTGTCTAGACAATAAGCATTCGAATTGAAAAGCATTTTAATGAGAAATTAATGTATATTTGAGCGTAGAATTACTAATTGATGGTATATATGAGTATATATTATCCATTGTAATAGTAACAAGGCATTTTAATAAAGCAATGATCGAGTTTAAATGATACAGACAAGAGAACTCTCAAAGAAATTTTGGTTTTTTCCTAAACGATAGCCTCCTGGACAAAACGATTTCAGATTTGGATTTTGGGACCCAAAATTAGTAAGTGTAAACATTTTTTCAGTGAATTCTGACTATTGACACTATTCTAAATAATCACCATTCAATTATGCTTGACAATGTTTTAACTTTCAAATTAGAGTAAATTGATGAACAGAAAAAAATTATTATGAAAATAGTGTGGATTACTTATATGGATTTTATATTATATCCTCAGTAGCATTTTCTGAGAGTAAAGTTTGTATAATATAGCAACTCACGCTTTATTTATGATTTTTTGAATTTTTCCACTTACTTGGTTATTATTATTGTGCGAATTCGAATGATTTCTTCCTAGTTTCAATTTAACAAATTGTGCGATACTTTCTGGAACGTTAGCACATTTTAATTCTCTACTTTTAAATCCTGTACTTTGATTATCAGACAGTGTTATATAACCTAAATATTCCCAGTTCAAATTTGCGATACCATCACTAGTCACTGTGTCCAAACATTCATTGCTATAGTATAATTCAACTCTTGAAGCTAAAAGAAAATGTTTTATTTCAAATAATTCAAAAATTCACGTTTCATTTACGTATTAAAAATTGGTGTACTAAAAGCTGTATTTTTCTTAACGAACAAATTTTTTTCAGTTGCAATATAATTTCTTGTGGATATTCGCAATTCTTGGCAGATTGCCATCCTTTCACAGTAGGTCCGTGGTTGTTCAATTCTGATGCACGATATTTACATTCTTCACCTAGAAGAATACACTGGTTAAATGGAAATTATTTAGGAATAACCTCTCAACTTACTTGTCGCCGAAACTATTGAAAATTCAAGTTTTTTCGTCATTTTCCGATATACTAGTCAAATTATAGTAGTCATATGCCGTCAATATTTGCTAACTCAGAACGAATACGTGTTATTTCAATGTTTCCATACATCTTGTCCAAACCTTGTCTTGAAATATGTATGTGTCGGGGAGAATATTGATTTTCTCCATTTTCATCCTTGCGCGTATCTCCTCGTGTAGCGATGAATTTGAATTTGTTTTAGCGCTGTACGAGGATAGTCTGAAAAGTGCTCTTACGTTACGTGAAGATGGCAGTACTCATTAATAAAACTAGGCAATGTGATTGGGGATCTTCTGACAGGTGCACAGCAAAATTTCAGTTTTTTCTGCTTCAGTCTGACATAAGTTGGAAGCTGTCACAGCGTCTCTATAACATAGCCATAGACATCTTCATTAATTAAATAGATCATGGATCAAGCAGTCCGAAGAATGTTGATCGACCATTGTGGCGTTTTGTTCTTTAGTACAGTAGACAGAATCACTGGCCATGTATGCGAAGCACACGGGCCCGGGAGCGCGTAATCCAACCTAATTTATTCAATTAGAATTAGGCATGAAAGTATGAAACTCAGGTATAATTTTAACTAAGTGATTTTTATTGCTTAAGGTGTTCCTATTTAGAATGAGAGGCATAAACACCTCAAAAAAGTCTAGGGAACACTTCTGAATATCGATATATCGTATCCAGAACGATCAATATGGATGATAAGTGTCATAAACCGTTTATGGTCGTGTTTCAATGAAACAGGTAGCGCCATACATGTCGTTTCAGGATTACTACAGTCGCCCAAGACCGATTTTTGGTTTTACAAGCCAGAAGAGATCGTACTACCACAGCATCTCAATTAGCTCAAGAGCTATCACGAGTTCATAATGTACAAATTTCCGACCAAATTGTGAGATATCGACTGCACGAAGGTCAACTCCACTCCAGACGTCCTTTAAGAGTTCCACAACTGACCCATGGAAATCGCGCTGCTCGTTTAGCTTGGTGCCAAGAACACGTAAACTGGGATCAAAAGAGGTGGGCCACAGTTCTCTTCAGTGATGAATCTAGATTTAGTTATTATCCCGATTCGGGAAGAATTCGAATATGGAGGGAACCTGAAAGCAAAACCTTCTCCAGCATGCTCGAGAAATTGTTAGACAGGGAGGCGGATCAGTGATATTTTGGGGAGGTATACGCCTTGGTGGAAGAACTGACCTCGTTTTCATACAGAACAACCTCAAGGGAAATTCTTACGCAAATGAGATAGTTTTACCTGTAGTGGTACCGTATCTCCAAAAAATGGGTCAAAATCCACTCTTCCAATAAGATAATGCCCCTCCTCATCGTGCAACAGTTGTCTTGAACGTTCTTGAAGAAAATGATATCGATCTTCTACCGTGGCCATCCTGCTCCCCAGATCTGAATCCCATCGAGCATGTGTGGGACACCGTAAAATGAAATCTCCTGCGTCAAAACGTCTTCCATCATGAACAGGAGCTTCGATTAGCAGTTCAGGGGGCTTGGAATGACTTAGGCCAAAATGTAATAGACAATTTAATATTGAGCATGCCGCGACGATGCCAAAGTGTCATTAATAACAGAGGTGGACCTTCTGGGTACTGAAAAATATAAGTGCTTCCATATCGTTTCGAAAATATTAGTTCAGGATTTTTTTTCATGTTTAACCAATTTTCGTCATTTTCAAGTTTCAATTTTTTTTTATAATAGGTGCTTTGGAGAAGTCAAATATCATTTTGTTTTCCTGATAATACATTATATACAATACATCCTAACAAAACCGAAAGATTTCTATAAATTCGAATCATCATATTTTAAAGATATTGGTAAGTGTTCCTAGACTTTTTGAGGTATATATATATATATATATATATATATATATATATATATATATATATATATATATATATATATATATATATATATATATATATATATATATAGGGTTTTACCTGACGAGTTGCCCATATATCTGTTCATGCAATCGAACTGATTTCATGAAAAATATAAATCCACCACCCGGTAATTATTACCATTGCCAGGCAATGATTATAATCAAAACATATCCTGGAGTAATTATATATTAGGATAACGTTAAATGTTATGAGAATATATCAATCTACCAGAATATATACATACTATAGCATCATCAGACAATGATATCAATGTACCAACGAGTAGTGTCAGAGGCTTTCTCCCGGAAAAATCCAGTGTACGGACCTTAGTCAAGTAACACTGAATGTTACTCATTAATAGTTTCCTTTGTGTGAAGTGGTGAACGATCGAATAGAATACTGCTCTGAATATAAATATGACAAAATTGTCAGTTAATTATATTACATTTATATAAACAAATAAATAAAATATGAAATGAGATTCTGAGCAGTATAAACTAAAGAAAACCTATGACTCTACCTCATTATTATTTTCGGAAAGAAACCTACGAAGAATATTACAAGATTTGATGACTGTTATCTTTGTAACTGTTCAAACAAATTTTTCTTCAGACCCAAAATCTCAATACTTTTGTGAAGATTTCTAGGAATAACGCCTGTTGTAGAAATAATAATCGGTAGAATAAATATTTTCTTCATTTTTATATATATATATATATATATATATATATATATATATATATATATATATATATATATGATCAAAAACGCAAGAAATATGATAGTTAGAGGCTGAAAAATAGAAGCTCCTAAAATTACTTCTTTTGGAAACAAGATAACAAGATGTTCATACTGAGGAAATCGAAAATCGTGAATCAAATCTTACTTATGAGTTTTAGGTTACGACAGAGGATTCAATCATTTTGAAAACCGGTAAAGGTTATTAAGATTGACGGATGTTCAGAAAAGATTTTTAATTGCTAATGAATCCTATGGACATGGTTTCAAACATTCCGAGAGAAGAAAGTATTAACGTCTGATATTTTAGAACAATCACATGTTAACCTTTTGATACATTGCGAATTCATTATTTGTGTGTATGTATGTTATGCATACAGTTCAATTATCTTCAATTTAATGAAAATATATATGAATAACCAAGCGGCTTTGCGATGGAATCATCGCCAAGCCTCCTTCTATCAGATATAATTATGTCTAGCATAGAAAACAAACTGCTAAATTCTAACTTATTTGTTGAAATTCATTTTTGGTATAGATACGTGAATGATATAATTCTTTGTCTGAACAGTACACCTGGACCAGAGGTGCTCAAACTTGAACTGCTGGCGATCTACCTCAATATTTTTAGACTACTTACGATCGACTCTGAGAGGCTGCAAGTATGTGTGATGCAGGTTTGTTGTACACCCTACCTACCTTCCCACCTAGGTAGGGTGTACCGTAGGATATATAGATATTAGCTTTCCGCGCAATATACATTATTTTAGTCAAAGTTTGGGTTAGGTTTAGTTAGGTTCTTCTCCGTAATGCCAATGAAAAAACTCATAGTTATTCGAAATTGCGAGTTTATTGGTCGTTACAAAACAAAATAGTTACATATGGTGTTAAACTGAACTAAGGAGTGACTTTGGACGTTGAAGCGTGGCACTGCATGTCCTCAGCATACTTTTCATAAGATGGTACGTAAGCACTGAGTGCTAATCGCAAGCATGATGACATATGATCGTCAGTTAGTCGATTGCGATATTTTGACTTAATTATCTTCATTTCAGAAAATGCAGACTCGAACAAGTAAGTTGACCCAAACATTGCCGTTAGTTGAAGAGCGATTCGGATATTTATCTTCAGGCATAAAACACCAGAAATTTGTATCAGATGCTGTAGCTTCGAGATGTATATCTGATGTAATCTGCACCAACTCATTTTCAACAAAACATGAGTTCATATTGAACTGACTTGCTATTTCAGTAGGTAAATCCTGAATGTTTTTACATGAAAAAAGATAACTCATAAATGATGCTATTGCCAATTTACTGCAATCATAACGCATTCCGAATTGTCCAAAATATTTGATAATTCAGCCTCATACGTATGTTTCAGATCCTTTCTTCTCAGTTGCTCTATCATAAGTTGCAATTTACTTTTGAATGCGTTTACTGCGCTAATCATCTCAATAATAGATTTTCCTTTACCTTGAAGCTCCAAGTTAATTGTGTTTAAGTGCATTGTGATGTCAGTCAAAAATGCCAAATCAGTCAGCCATTTTTCGTTTTTCAATATCTGAGTGTCATCACCTCTTTCGTCTAGAAAAGCTGTTATTTCGGGCAATAATTCTTGAAACTTTTCTAGGAATTTTCCGCGACTCAACCACCTGACGTCTGTGTGAAGCACTAAATCAATGTGTTCAGCTGACTCCCTATCTTCCAACTGCAACTTAAAGAGCCGCCGTTGCAAGCTACGTGCACGGATGGAATTCACAATTTTGTTGCAATGCCCATAATATCCCCCGTGTTCAAAACTTTGGAACACAAAACTTGTTGATGAATAATGCAATGGAATGAAAAAAATGAAGGGAAAACTTCATTAGCTCGACACCATGCCACAAAGCGTTTTCGTTTCCAGCCATTGCTGGTGCTCCATCGGTTGTAATGCACACTAATTTATATATTGGTAGCTTGTAGTTTTTTACAAAATTGAAGAAAACGTCATATATATCTTCACCACGGGTCTTCACCTTCAGAGGAATGATTGTCAAAAATTCTTCCTCAGCCAACATGTATTTGAATACCATCCGAATAAAAATACACAGCTGGGCGGTGTCTGTCATATCCGGTGGATTCGTCGACTTGTAAATATAATTATGTACATTTCATGATATCATGTTTTAGTTTATCTGCCATGTCCTGACTCATGACTTCAGTACGCCTTGTGACAGCCAGACGAGATAACTGAAGTTCTCTACTAGAATACATGATTCCTGTTTTAATTTCAAAATCTCCAAATAAAGTCTCACCCGCTTCAATAAATGTTTACTTCCCAACCGATCCATTTTCGAATGGTTTCTTGTGTTTCGTCAACATATGAGATATTTTAAATCACGCGATCGTAGCAGCTTTTGAACTTGGTTTGTTCTTTTTTTTCAAACAAGATATCAAATCACGTACTTTTCGTTTTCTTAACTCACTCTGTGGTGGAAAATCCTTTTCATAGTTTTTATTAACCGTTTTATGATGCCTCTCTAAGTTACCACGTTTAAGTATTGCAACTGATGCACGACAAATAAGACGAATGCACTTATCCTTCACCATACAAAAGAAAAATTCTTCCGTTCAATCGTTATTAAAATGATACGTTTTAGATTTCTTCGCTGCACTCATTTTGTACTATTTAATGATAAACTTTGTATCGACGTAGTATTGCCTTCAAGTAACAATTCAGAATGACTCCAATTCCTGCAGGCGCAACATTTATATCGGCGTGAACGAAAGTCTCGAATGTTCCCGTCAAACGCGCCGCCCGAAATTTCTAGAAAAGCGGCAAGAATAAAAAAAGCGTCTTTTCTTTGGCAAGTACCGCGCGTTCCTTTGATAAAGCCGCGTTTTGTCGCTAGCAGAGTGTTATTTTATTACGTAATTAGTTTTAGTAGTTAAGTTACCTACTTATTGAAAATTTATTTCTTCTCGAGATCTACTCAAAAAGCACTCGCGATTGACCGTTTAAGCACCCCTGACCTAGACAATTTGATCATTTTCTCAGTATCTAACCGAAAATAAAATTTAAATTCGAAAAATAGGGAAAAACCATCATAAATAGCAGAATTAACATCTACCTTTTGAAAACCTACTAGTACAGATATATGTATTCCTATGGATTCCAACCACTCAAACTCACATAAAATTTTGACTTACAATACAATAATCCACGAAGCATTTCAGATATACCTTTATCATTAGAAAATCTTGTAAATGAAATTGGAACTTTTAAAAATATAGCTCACAACAACGAAAATACTCACATTTAGCTATTAACCATATATGTTTATAAGTACCAATAAATCCAAAAATTTATCCCTTTCACATATTTCAGACAGATAAGTGAAAATGTCGCGAATAATCTTTCCAAATTGGGAACTAAAACGCATGCAAACCCTGAAATAAATAGTCACACTTATTTAATGCTAGAAATCCTATAAAGAATTTAAATAAATCAGAAATTTATGTTATCTTGTTTTGACTACAATAATTTCTACGTAGGTCAGATTGATCGTTCCTTCAAAATTAGATATAGAAAACATTAAATCTCATTCCTTAAAAATAAACAAAATTCAACTATAGCTAACTACTGTATCCAAAATGGCCACTCTTTTCCTACTATCGATGAATTGAAAGTTCTAAACATTGCTACAAAGGGTAGAAACTTTCATATAATGAACCACCAGACTGATCTATGTAATTCCCAAATTTTTGATGTAGTCAAATAATGAATCGCTTTCAATAGTTATTAACTACATACCTAATATCTCTTATTTCCGAATATAAATAACGACCTATTCATATATATTTTGTTACTTTGTGTATTTGTGTTACTTTGTGATTTTCGTAGTGTCTGACGATGAACCAGAGTTCGAAACAGCGGTGACAGTGATCTATTAATTTAATTTATTAGTTGGTAGTAAAAACAGTTAAAAATTCCATTTGTGTTTTAATCACTTGGATTATTTTGTTTTTATGTTTTGGGAGTCAGGAATATAAGAAAGAAATTAAACAAGGAATATTTCAACAAATTTTATTTTGATCTATACAAAATTCTAGGATTATTTAATTTCATGAGAAAATTGTCATCATCATTGATGATTCGATAAAATAAAAGGATGAGATTTTACATAGTTAATTATAGATTTGATTATAATCAAACAACGATTGAAAACACGATAAGTACTTAACAGAAAAATCTTAAAAATATTTCATATTAAAAGTTAAATAAAATTGAACACAAAATCAGTTCGATTAAAGTTAAAGCAGCTCGTTAAGAAATTATAGAAATTTAACTGCTGGTTTATAATCAATAATTTAAATATGAACATAAAAATAGTATAAGAGTAAGTGTAAAGTTAAATATACTCAATCTCTAAATATGTATTCAATATCCCCAAACACACCATAAGATATATTCGTGTTATTACAATCATTTTATTCCTATGATATATGTTAAAAACCTGCTTGAAGGGTTATCACAGAAGCAGAAGTCACTAAAATATTATTTCCAAATCCAAGAACACATAAATTCAACTTTGGTTTAAAAAAAACAAACGTGGTTGTAACAGTGCCAATTCAGGTAAAATATGTGAATCCTTCCAACAGAAAAAAAATGTTGAGTGTGTACAACCTTGAACGAACTATCCAGAGTTAGAGTTATGGTTTTTGAGAACTGAAATATTCTTTTGTTTAACTGTTGGGGAAATATTTAATTCATCTCTAGATTATATTTGGTCCAGTGGAAGTATTTACAGAGTCTCTGCTCTAGTGGCTCGGTTAGATGATTAGCAGAGACTGAGTCTGTGCATTACGGGGGTCATGATCAACACCCCTATCGATACTCTCAACATATTACTCGACTTGCCAGGTTTAAACGTATTCATTGTGCTTTCCAGACAGTCATACCTGTCAGGGATGAACTGGGAAAGTCTACAGTGCACCCACTCACTAAAATACTGCCTGTACTAAATATGGATAAACAGTTAAGAAACATTGATCAATTCATTACCACCAAATATCAAATTTTTCACGGAAAGTCCAATTACCTTCTTAGATTCCACAATTTCAAAGAAAAATAGTAAACTTGTTTATCTCAATTTTTATAAACTTTCGCATGCAGATATAAAAATATATAATTCGTTATTTCATTCTTATCAAAACAAACTTTCTGTGTTTAATTACTATAAGAAATCGAATGTAATTAAACGCATAACTTACGGTAATTGTTATAACTCTGCATAAATGAGTAATATTTTCAAGAAAAATACTGAAGCAGCCTGAATGTAATTTATTTTACCTTAAAATCAAAAGAAGCATTCAGTATTGAACGTACTTAGGCTAAAGTGATTATTCCTCAGAATGGGCATTACTTCAGCAAACCTGTTTTTAGTCAAGAACAGCCCAAAATGCTAATTGGCTTTTGTATGCTTCTAAAATATATTTTGGTCTTACACCTAAAGAATTGTGAAAATTAGCTTATGAATGCGCCCTTCGTTACGAAATAATGGTTCCCTAAATCTTAGGTAAGAAAGCTATCCATTTGCACACCAGAAGCAATAAGTCTGCAACGAGCTACTAATGTCAATGAAAAAAATGTCTCTTCATTTTGTGATTAGCTGGCAGCTGTGCGCGAATAATATGGTTCTACTGTTGCCAATATTTAGAATTTAGATGAGACCGGTGCAACGATCGTCCAGAAGATCATTAAAGTTGTAGCCCAGAAAGGAAAAGCAAGTTGCGGGTATTACTTCTAGTGAAAAAGGTATCCTCGTTTCATTATGAGTTGCGGCCAATGCTCTACGGAATTTTATTTTTCACAATTCATATTTTCAAGATACAAATAGCAAGGCCATTCTGTGAGAGATGGGTTGTCAGGAAGCATTGGTGCTGGGAATTGTTCATGGTGGATGATGGCTGACGAATACTATTTTCCATGGAGTATTTTGTATCCTTTGTGAAGCCATTTGTATCAAGACAATAAATATCGCAAAGAAGAAAGGCGTGGTCATGCTGTTATTTTCACTGCATTATTTCCATCATTTATCCTATTTTCAAGATGTGTGGATTAGAAATAATTATGATAAATCTATGACAACTTATAACATTCCTTCTCTTGTAAGAGATGCTCTGCCTTTAGCGTTGACGCCTATCAATACAATGAAAGGTTTCAAAGTTTCCGGAATCGAACCTTTCAATAGAAATATCTTTACAGACGACGATTTTATCATGGCTTCAGTGACAGATCGTCCATTCCAAGCATCCATTTCTGCAATTGCTGTACAGCCAATCGAAATTCAACACCTCTGAATAACGAAGTAATTCCCCAGCCAGGTTCATCTTAGTCTAGCTGCCATAAGGAAACAATTGCCCAGCCAGGTACATCAGCCAATCTTAACTTAATTGCAATTCTCAAAGGTCGAGAAGAATTTTCTCCTGCTATGTAGTAACAGATACTTTTAAAAATGATGCTTCAGAAGCAGAGTAACATAATACAAAATCAAAGAAACTGAAAAAAATGAACAGAAAAAGAAAAAATTGTGAATAGAAAGGTCTTGAAACAATAGAGTGGTTCTTCTGATGAAAATGAGTACTTCTGTCTTGTTCATACCGAAGCTTATATACAAAGTAGGTATGGAGAACAGGATATTGAGCACTGACGGTAGTGCAATTCACGTGTGCCATAATTGTGATTTAAATTCACACTGTTTTTTTTATTTCAATAATAATTTTTTCCTTATATCAAAGCATACTTTCTGTGAGTTTTGTCATTTATATTGACATCAAGAACTGTTAATGAGATTCAATAAATGTATGAATTTATTTCGATAATCAACCATTGTGCTACTACCAGGTTTTGTAACAACATGTTCCAGATGCGGTGCAAATTGTAACGAAAAAGTGTTTTCGGTTGAAAGAATGCTAATCAGTTGTCGGCATACCATCATATGGTCAACAGAACATGAATATAGGATATGAATAATATTTTGCAAAGTTATATTCGACAATTCAAAAATTATGGAAGAAAAACTTAAAACTCGCCCCGGTCTCCCTTATTTGAAATTGGGACCATACTCCCTCTATTCATGTTCATGTGTCGGAGCGTTACGAAGGTGTTGGGCTGGTTTTCTGGTTCTTTCCTTATGATTGAACTTGAGTAATACAGTTACAGCAAGAGTAGAGCTTATCAGATCTATTCTGAAAAATCGACATTAGTATGTGTGCAAATTCCAGTTAGTTATAAAAGGTTATCATTAATAGTGGGGTATCCAAAGTATTCATAATGAGTATTCTTTTACTTTTTAATTCATATGATTCCTTGATAACTGATTGTCTGAGTTTATAGTTCGTCAAAGACTGAACCGATCTGTCACGTGCTTTATCTTGGCCTGATTATTGAGTTTCTTGGGCAAAAGAACTTGAAGGTGTTCTAGAATATCTGTTCATAGAAATGGGTATTGATAGATACAAAAGGCAAGAACAATTTTTCATCGTGAGTCATGTTGAATTGACCAGTCCAAAATTATTTCTAGGATTACTATTGTGCTCATTGTGCTCTCATTGAGAAGTGGAGTAAATTGTCTTTATTAAAAAAGCCGTGGGAGATTCTATTGCGGTCAGTGTCGAGGATAGTTTTTAATATACTTCGCGTTTACCCAAAGTACATGTGGTTAGGTTCAGATAATGTTTGGACTACAAAGACGTTTTGAGAGGGTTATAGGAAGAATTGAGTATAGAGATTGCTTATAATACAAACAAATTGTTACCATATTATGTTAGTCAGATTAAAATTAATCGGACAAATAAAAATATACTTGAAAAACTTCTCTATTGGCTGCGTTAAGTCTTTCTGTTTACTTAAAATTAATTGGCGGAAGATTGCTTCATTTAATGTGTTACTGCTTCTCTCTGACAGAGTTTGTTTAAGTACTGACATTAAGTCACTTGTGTTCTAAATGGTCGTACATATTGTTGTTCACGAAAGTATCTTCAAATGGTAATGATTCGTAGGCGTGCTCATTCTCATCTATACTCGTCGCTGTTGGTCTCCTAGAATTTTTCCTCTTCTTGAAATAACTGGAAAATTATGAGTTATATATCCTACTGCCCAGCTAATTTGCAATTTAGATGTAGTTACTGGTTGAACACATAAACTTACCACATCAAAAGAGCTCCTATTACAATAACCAATACGACGAAAATTATGAGAATAATTAGGTAAATATTGAGTCCATTAGATTGAGATTCTTCGGTATGAGCTAGGGTTGTCACTGTTTCATAGTAAACATTTTGGTCGGACGAATTCTGATATTCGTTTTCCATCAAGAATGTTATGCAATACTTTGTTTCCGGTTTAAGAGATTTTCCAGAGGAATCTGAATTTCCCACCTTTATTCTCCTTTTGCTGTTATCGATCTGCAAAAAATTGTTCAGAATTAATACCTCCAATTATTGCGTTGAGTGGCGTGGCAGAAAATTCTGTATTTCAATTTCTGGAATAAACCACAAATGGCGAAAATGTTGGGATATTTAATGATATTTTTGATGAGTTAGATTAGTCTGATTTCCACAATATTTTTTTAATACACGACCGGCTTTATAGTCTCGTTATTTTCAAGTGTCTAGAACTAACAGTTGTGAGAAAGAATGTGCTAACAATATCTATTTTAAATGTTGAGTAGTAGGGAGTGATTCAATTCTAGTTGACTTTTGAGATTGGCAAATTTTAGATTTTTACAAAGTTTGTTAATTTCCAACAGATTCATTGTCATCCCTTCGTTGCATTTGTGGAAAATTTTTAAATTATCTAATGTAATTATGTGATTTGTAGATTTGATATGTTGAAAAACTGCGGATTTGTTAATTGAGTAGAGATGTTCTTTGAATCTTGATTCAAAATTTCGACCTGTTTGTCCTACGTAAGCTGTTGGGCATTGATTGTATTCAATTCTATATATTCCAGACTGTTTGAAGTCATTACTTCATCTTTGACATTGAATAGTACTTTCTTTATGTTGGGATCACTGGAGAAGGAGATTGTTACATTAAAGTTGGAAAGATAATTGCTGAATTTTAATAGAAAGGGTTCAATGTACGAGGCTGGATTGAAAAGGCCTGACAAAGAGATGGCGCCACTAGGCCTACTTCGAAGGTGGCTTTCTACAGTACCATCCTTAGATAGCTTGTAGTTTCAGCCCGATCGCCATGTTAGTTTACGTTTGAGAGCACGCTGAACAAGACGCCTCTGTGTTGTTTGTGAAAATGGAGAAATTGGAAAAGCGTGTTGTCATCAAATACTTTTATTTGAAGGAGTTAACGCCGAAGGAAATTAAAGAAGAGATTGATTCAACACTGGGGACATCCTCCCCATCATATTCAACCGTTACAAATGGGTTTCCGAGTTTCAAATGGATCGTGTGAGCACCTCTGATGAGCCACGCTCAGGACACCCCGTTGAGATCACTACTCCAGATATGATCGAAAAATTCATAAAATAGTGCTGGAAGACCGCAGATCAAAAGTGCGTGAGATAGCTGAGACCTGTGAGATATCATATGAATGTGTCCAAAATATTTTGCACCAACATTTGCATATGGAAAAGCTCTGTGCAAGATGGGTGCCGCGTTTACTAAAAATTGATTCGAGAAACCGTTTCTACCGCCAATGTGGCGCTGCATAAACATAATCCAAGCAAATTTTTGTCGATTCGTTACTGTTGACGAAACTTGGGTCCACCACTACACTTCTGAAACCAAACAACAGTCTAAACAGTAGATTGGAACAGGGGAACCAACTCCAAAGGGAAAAACAATTTTATCGGCAAACAAGGTTATGGCTACTGTTTTTTTGGGATGCAAGAGGCATTATATACATTGATCACCTTGAAAAGGGTAAAACTAAAACACTGGTCAATACTACGCAGATTTATTGCAACGTTTTAGCCACGACCTCATTTTGCGAAGAAAAAATTTTGTTTCATTACGATAACGCACCAGCGCATTCTTCGCACGTTGCTATGGCTAAAATCTATGATCTGAAGTTCGAATTGATGCCGCACCCTCCCTACTCTCAAGGCCTAACCCCGAGTCACTATTATCTGTTTCAGCTAACCTCAAAACATGGCTTGTCTCTTTGCGGTAAGAGATTATCTATTGCTAATAAGGGCTGAGTGGGGGCAATTTTGAAGAAGTAATCGTAGATGTAAATGGGTGAAATTTTGTTATTTAGACCTGTTTAGCACAGAATTAATTCTAAAATAAATCGAAATTTTTCAAACAAAACTCAGACCCCATGGAGGATATAAAGAAACCTCACATACAGGGTGTATCACATAAGGCATTACATGGCAGACTGAGACCTATTAACCCCTAGCTTGTTTCAGAAATTTGTAATTCAAAAATTCACAACTCTGCAACTGTTACACCGAATACCGAGAAATTCAGAGCAAAGGATCACCTTTGCAGGATCTATCCAAAGCAGGACATAAATTTCGAAAATTCCAGGACCGGACTGAATAAATGTACAAAATTGTATTTGGAGCGATACAACGCCCTGTATAATGTTTTTTCAATGATTTGTTCACTGGTGCTCGAACCGCACAAACAGTGTGTACAAACTATGTAATAAAATCTTTTGGCACAATTGAAATGGGCTTGAAATTAATTTTTTGTTGAATGACGAAAAATCCATCTGAAGAAAAATTGTCTTCGATTTTTACAAGAAATAGACGTGTTTGAAACCTGTATATGAATATATTTTAATTGTATATCAATGTAGCATCATTTGAGACCTCAGTTTTTCTTGTTTTATCTGTGTATGGTCTTCGACCCACAATATAGGTCCGGACTATTAGTGGAATATTTTATTGCTCATATTATGAAGACTGTCGCTATCAAAATACTGGAAGCATTAATAAATGAATGCTAATTTCTCGGCGTTCTGTCATAAATCCGACTTTTCAAGAAGAAATTTGTTATTTGGCTATGGCAGTTAGATATCTATTAGTCACCAAAGAATAGGTCTACTCTATTCTTTGGTGACTAATAGGTATCTAAGTTCAATTTAAACCAAGTGATCCGTGCATGTTGAATAACTTAATGATTATTTAAAATAATGGAACTCGTGAGCAAACTGATACTAAGTGTATGATCATCAAAACAGTTTCAGTCGTTTCAATAATTTTTGAAAGATGCATAACCTTTCATTTTTTATAAGAAGCATCTCAATCCATTTCTAGTTTCAAACCACTGAAACAATCATAGGTACTCATTTCTATGAGAGCGTTCTTTGCTTGTCACCATAGATCTTCTGGCAGTAGACTTATGTCAGTATGAATAATTTTAAATTCGAAAATAGTAGTTTGTCGTTCTTTCTCAGAAAAACCAAATTTTAGGTTTCTCAATTAACCGAAATGTCCAAATTCTCTAATGAAGAATATGCTGATATTCTGTTCGTCTATGGATATTGCGACGGCAATGCCCAAGCTGCGGTTAGAGAATACCAAACAAGATTTCCGAACAGAATACTTCCTAGCCATGTGACTTTCAGTCAAACTTACCAGTTTTCGAGAACTCATGGGAAATTTCCATCAGCGGAAAAGAAACGCGATCGCCATTGATATATTGATAACGATAACCAGGTCATTAACAGAACAATAGAGAATCCTTCCATCAGCACTCGAAGGATCGCAAATGAAATGGGCATGGCGCACACGAAAGTATAGAGTATTCTGCATAAAGAAAAACTACACCCCTATCACCTTCAACCTGCTCAACGTTTGGAACCTGGGGATGAAATTCCGCGATTGGACCTGTGCAATTATATTATCAACCATAGAAGATCCATCGGTAGGATATCTTTTACAGACGAGTCAATGTTTACGAGAGATGGAATATACAATTCTCGTAACAGGCATTTAAGGTCCTATTTTTAGCATAAATTTTTAGTCAATGTTTGGTGTGCAGTTCACAATAATCGACTAATAGGACCTCATGTCCTCATGAAACTCTTAATGGGGAACGGTATCTCGAATTTTCGAGAAACGACTTGCAAAGATTGATGGCGAAAGTTCATATGAGGGGTCTTATATTCCACCATGATGGGGCAGGTCCTCATTACGCACTTCCAGTGAGGAATTATTTAAATCGACAGTATACGGATCGATGGATTGGCAGAGAGATCCCATCGCTTGGCCACCTAGGTCACCGGATCTGAATCCGGTTTACTATTTCCTTTGGGGCTTTCTAAATGAAGGAGATTACCAGGGGGAAATTCACACAAGGGAAGAACTCTTAGAAAGAATCACAGAGAGTTGTGATTTCGTCAGAGGAAACCCTGAAATCATTCAGAAGGCAACCAGGCCTAATACGTTCGGAAATATGTATTAATGAAGGTGGAAGCTATTTTGAGAATAAACTCTGAAATTGGGTGTCGAAAATTATTAGTTTTAGCGGTCAGTACTTTCCTTCTGTTATTGTGTTATTATTCTGAAATATTCACACACTAGTATTGCAATCAGTTGAAACGACATGTATTTTTATATTCCTTATAATGTGTTACTAACTATTCATTAATTTCCGTGTACAGCAATAATTAAAAATTATTTTTCACTCGCTTACTTATTCATAGTTTGAATCTAAAACAAACTGCAGTACCTTTACTAGAGGTAAATACCGAATTAACACATCATAAGTAAGATTGGTTGTAGAGTGCTGAATAAATAATATTTATTCATCAATATTCTCATCATTTTGATAGCAGTAGTCTTCATTTAAGCAATAAAATATTCCACTGATAGTCCGGACCTGTATTGTGAGTCAAAGACCATACGTAGATAAAACAAGAAAAACTGAGGTCTCGAATGACGCTACATTAAAAAAACCAAAATGGACTCATAAACAGATTTCAAGCACGTTTATTTCTTGTATAAAGCGATAACAATTTCTTTTTCAGGTGAATTTTTCGTCATTCAGCAAAATCAAAAATTTATTTCAAGGCCATTTCAATGGTGCCAAAAGATTTTATTACATGGTTTGTACACACTGTTTGTGCGGTTCGAGCACCAGTGAACAAATCATTGAAAAAACATTATACAGGGTGTTGTATCGCTCCAAACACAATTTTGTATATTTATTCAGTCCGGTCCTGAAATTTTCGAAATTTATGTCCCGCTTTGCATAGATCCTGGAAAGGTGATCCTGTGTGCCGAATTTGGTATTTGGTGCAACAGTTGCAGAGAAGAATTCTTGATTATTAAGCGAAATTCAGAAAACAGCCTGTAAATCTGAAACGGAGCCCCTCAAGGGGTTAATAGGTGGGTGTTTCGAAATCCCTTCAATCACGTCTATCTTCCCTCAAGCCATGTAAATCAATGAATAATCCTTCCTGCCAAGAGCTAGTTCTCAAATCTGCTCGCCATGCACGCAGCCTCCAGAAGCCACAATAGTGCAACTAAGCAGGGTGCCTAGAAACAAAGCGACAGACTGCAGTTTCGTCCTTATTAGGAACTCATCAGTGTCACATATCTTTTCTCAGCATCCAAACCAGCTACATCGGGGTACCCTTATCGTTAGGGTACCCCGATGTAGCATGCTGCCAGGGGTAAGAGGTTGATAAAGGAAAAACCAGACCTGTAACGCAAAATGTCCCCCTCCAATCACATAAGAAAGCCTTATCTTATCTTATCTAAGTCTCTCATTAGTTCACTAAAGACAATACACCTACAAACATCTAGAAATGCAAATAAAACGTTCTAGTTTGATAAAATATTCCAGTTGTTACTGAAAAGAGTTGAAAACAAAATATGGAAAGTCCACTTCTGTTATTGATAATATTTTGGTAACGTCCTGACTCGAAATTAAATCATCAATGGAATTTTGACCTTAGTCATTCAAAGATATTGGGCAGCAAAGTGATATTCCCATTATTGAAAGAAGTCCGGCATACATGCTCAATGGGTTTCAGATCTCGATAGCAGAATGACCAGGGAGAGTATTGATATGGTTCTTCCAGTGTATCTTGGATTACAATCGCACGGTGAGGAATAGCGAATTCAAAACCATAGAATTAAACATAGACCAATCGAGACAGCGTTTGTATCAACTAGGATGTTGTGGTGATAGGATCTCTCTTGAAATGTAAAATCAAAAATCGGTTTTGGGAAGGAGTGGTAATCATGGAACAACCCGTTAAGTATCCTTCTACACTACCAGTTTCATTGATTTCATCAATAACGCTTGGGATACTACTCTAGATACCTCTAGCTATGAGCTTCTAATTGCACATCACCTTCGTCACTGAAAATTCAGGTCGCACGTAATGATGAGGACCAAACCGTAGCTCTTAAGGGTCAAATACGTTGTTGTATGATAATATAGGAATCTTTTGAAGTGCTGAAGAACTATTTCATATTCTGGTCATTTTCGATACAATTTTTGTTCCAATTGTAAATACCTGTTACTTTTACAAAACAAAAATACTTACCTTGAAAATCTGTGAAATCCACGTTTCACCGAAATCATTACAAAGATTATCGGCAAGTTCGATTTGTCTAGATATTTTTTCATCGATCGTCTTACTCTCGTTGAAATCCTGAACGATCACTGTCAACGTTGTGGAGATTCTCTGATCGGGTGGTTTTAGCTCAAATTCGATGAAATCTTCTGAAGTTTTTAGAATAATGGGGCTCTGGTCTATTAAATCACCCAAATCCACAATATGAACCACGGTTTGAGTTGTATAAGGACTTTTGAATAGTTCATTTACTGATTGAATATAGAGATTGTATTGCTTGCTAAAGGGAACCTGTTGAATCTGAAACACCAAAAAAAAAGTTAAAATTGTATATTATTCAATAAGCTCGTGGGATGAATGTTGGATGGAACTACTAGTGAAAAATTCATGAAATTTTAAAAAGTAGGATATTCAGTTCAAGTTCAGAAAAAATTATTCCCAATCACTTTGCAAAAAGTATTGCTAATTATTCAATTATTTTCACAGGTCACTACTTCTTCTTACCTGATAAGTATACATTGCCTGATAATTTTCATTTTCCACCTCATATACTTTCATAAACGATTTCGTCTCGTTGATATTCTCTTCAGAACTATTAAGGACAATGTTGAAACTGGTTATTATTCCACTTTGGTCATACGGATGGATCCAACTTATATTTAAATTACAAGATTCAGCAGAAGGTTCACAATCAGTCAATTTGTAGCTTACATTTGTCGGCTGACCAGGAGCTGTCAAATAAAAGGATGTTAACTTTTTTTAATTTAATAAAACTATGATGTTCAGATATTCACTATATTGACAAACTTATACCGCGTTTCACCACTGTACGGCTGATTCAGATGCGAGGTACATTTAAAAGAATGATGTGCATATTATATTTCGTTAGTAAAACAGGTACTTAGCTGAATAGGAGGAAAATCCAAACAGGGTTGCTTCATTTAAGAACTGAAAAAAATGAGTAAACTTCCGAAATTTTTCTGTTCATTTATTTCCAATGTTAGGTTCAGTCTCAATCTATTATTTTTATTTTGTAAAATATCAAAATTATTATCAAAAGTATGGTGTTCTTCTAGTGAGAATCTGATTTATGTTTGTCAAAACTGGGTTTATGCTTTGATATTCTAATATTAAAATTTCTGTTGCCAAACTTATGCCTTGGGATGAAGTTAATCACTACCCTAGTGTTCACGATAAATTGAAATTGATTAGGCAAGCTCTGCAGGATAATAATGTGAATCCCATTATACAATCAAAACATATGATACTTTTAGAAGTAGAATATGTTTAGAAAAAAATTATTTTAACTTCAATAATGAAATTTACAAGAGCAGCAAAGGCTTGATAATAGACAACCTGTTAGTCCTTTACTAGCAGAAATTCTCGAAAATGACATTGTGAAAATAATTCATGATCATTCGCTGTGAAAACACTGTGGATGTGGACACATGTATGATATAATCAGTTGTTTTACAGGTAAAAATATAAAATTTGTTTCCTTAAGTACTTTCATAAATTCAATTCAACCTAATAAAAAGTACATTTTGGAAATAGAAACTGAGAATTCCATTAACTTTCTCGTTATTCTCCATAAACCATGCTTTACAGACATTACCATTCGCAATTCTTCCGCACATCCACATCAATATAAAATATCTGATCATAGAAGTATGATGAGCAGACTCACCAGGATACCAATGTCTGAAAATAATTTATTGAAAGACCTCAATGTTATAAACAAATAGCGGTCAATAATGGTTATAATTCTAGTATGATAGACAGTATGCTTTCCTGCAAACAATTTCAACATTCAATCCATGAGGTTTTTCCTAGTGTTAAAGAGATTAATCGAAATATAATACATTGATTTATAGTAGTAAACTCAGTCTGAATTCAAAGTTATTATTCTCATAATACAAATATAGCTTTCAGAATGGATAACTATCTAGGCAGATATATTAAAATCTGTAAACGTTGAATTCGTGAAGGAAACAGATCGAGTGTTTATAAACTCTCTTGTGGAAGTAGAACTTTTTGAAATTTCAATATTAGGATATCGGGGAATAAACCGAGTTTTGACAAAAAAACCGAATTTCAGCATGCATATCATCTACAAAAAGAAAACCATACTTATAAAAATAATTTTGATGTTTTACGTAATGAAAATATATTGAAACTGATTCTATGGGAAGCTTTGGAAACAGAAGAATTCCAGGAATATACTCAATAGTCGATTAGACCAAACTTCTTCACCCTTACTCAATATTATCTGTTCTTGAATGAAGCAACCTTGTTTGGATTTTCCTCGTATTCAGCATTCAGTACCTGCTTTTATAAATGTAATATGAAGCACATCATCATTCTCAGTATCTTTTATTTCTGCACTATGGAGACTATAGCCTATGGCCTGGAACTCCAATAGGAGGTTTCTAGTCGGTAAAAATCCGACATTGGTCCCCGTCCCCGGGGCATCTTTTCGAAGATTTTCCTCCTCTTTGCCTAAAAAAAATCATCCTTCCTCGCATTCTCAACCCAGCAGCCGATCGAAGCAGACGTACAAGAAGAGCTGCTCTACTTGAAGCGAAAACTTCGAACGTACAACTTGGAAGAGACTTTTTGCAGCCGCGCAAGCTGGAATAATTTTCAATTATTCGGTCAGACCTTGTCAGGCCTATGTGAAGCTGATTTTTTCGAGAATCTCGAGGACCTTTCCTGTGGCCAGTACCAGTTGACGGAACACTGAACACCCGGAGGAACTCGAACCCGGTCAACCGGACAGCAACTCTATTAATCGAGGACATGTCCATAGGACTGTCCTAGAGTAATCGCACTATAACTAAATCTTTCCATTTTAAGGATCATCAGTCGACGAAATACGGAACAGCCGGAGGATGTCCATCATCTTCGACTGCAGTCTGGAGAGCCTCATCGAGATATCTGAATGCGACGCATTACCAGCGTCCACATCCAGAGCCGCATCAACGCCCACCACTACTCCAGAGAAGTCGGACGTGGCCAACGATGGCTTCTTGCAAGAAACGTCGCACGGACCAGTCGGAGGAGAAATCCGGCTTAGCCCCCCAGCCTTCCGAGACTCCAACTTCTAACCGCTTCGCGGAATTAGAAAAGGTCGAAGACGTAGAGACAGGCCAATGTCCACATCAGCTCCCGTCCAGAAACCAAAGACCCCGCCCCCGTGATCCTGAGAGAGAAGGCTGCGTGGACCCACGTGGCTAATCTCATCAGTGCCAAGAAACTTCGCTTCTCCAAAGCGAAGAACCCAAAGGATGGAATCAGCATCCAGCCGATGAACATTGGTAGTTACAGGGGTATCACCAAAATTTTGGAGGAAGAGAGATTACCCTTCCACGCTTTTTTGTTACCTTGAGAAGCCACTGAGAGCCGTTCTGAGGGAACTACCAGTCGAACTCAAAACGAACGACATCATCGCCGACATAGTCAGCCAGGGAGTGACAGCCACTGCTGCAGCATTCCTCACGACCAAGGAGAAGAGACCCATGCCCCTGGTGTTGGTTACCCTACCTAGCAGGCAAGAAGGGAAGAAAATCTTCAAGATGACGGCGGTGTGCCATATGAAGGTAACCGTGGAGTCACCCAGTAGGAACGCAGTGGTGAGCCAGTACCACAAGTGCCAACAAGTACTTCGCCGCCCCCAGGTGCGTGAAATGCGGAATAGGTCACCACTCCGTGTTGTGCACCAGACCCAAGGACGAGCCAGCAAAATGCGCGAACTGCGCCGGACCACACTCAGCGAGCCACCAGAAGAGGACACTAAGACGGAACCCATGGCCCAGATCCTGGCATTCCTTGCCAGAATCAACATGGACAAAATCTCCGAAATGCTGAAGAATATATCGGATGCACTAACCAAGGCAAAGTCACCAATGGAAATGGTGGAGGCCTGTCTAGTCCTCCTACCTGAAGTGATGGCTCTCTTCAAACCGTAAGCGTTATGGTTCTACGAAAAATTCCTCTTTCTTTACAGATAGCATTTTGAAATGCAAACGGCATCAGGGGGAAGAAACTGGAGTTACAGGAATTCGCATCTTCGCAAAGCCATCTCAGCAAAGATTGCCAACTACACCATGTACAGAAATGACAGACAGGACCGAAGAGCAGGAGGAACTGCCATTTACGTTAGATCAAACCTAGAACACCACGCTGCACAAATTGATAATTTGGAGCACGTAGAAGCGACAGCAGTGGAGTGTCAAACTGCTTCAACAGAAACCCTGAGACTAATCTCAGTGTATAAGGCCCCCCAGCGACCACTACTGCAATCAGACCTGGATAGGCTGTTTGAAACTGACTCTCCAACGATTGCAGCGGGCGACCTCAACTACAAACATCCATCGTGGAACAGCAGAAGGAGCAACCCGAATGGAAACATCCTCAGTAACTACGCTGACATGGTGGTAGATGGACCTCCAGAACCAACTCACCATAACAACGGAGGGCTTGGTGATGTATTAGACATCACTGTTATGAAAGAAGTATCGCTTTCATACAACCTAACTGCAGTTAACGATCTAACATCAGATCAAAACCCAGTTCTTCTCCTTTTAGGTAACCTACCAAACGAGGAAACAACTCAGAAGACCAGGACAACATGCTAGGATGCTTTCACAAACCACGTCCAACAGAACCTGCCGCCCCTGGGCAAGCTAGAGTCGACCGACGACCTGGACAGAGTCGTCGGAGTATTCGAAACAGCTTTACGCCAGTCAGTGGAAGCGTGCACGAGGACAAAGGAAACCAAAGGCCGCCCGGACAAACTCCCTGCTGATATCCGTGAGCTGATCAGAGAGAAAAACAGGGCCAGACGACGGTTTCAGAGAACCTGGAACCCACAACACCGACGAGAATGCAACCGCCTGGTGACGGAGGTGAAGATAGCCTTGGAGGACCACCGCAATGCGTGCTGGGCCGCCAAGATCGAATCTTTAGAAGAGGATGACGATTCACTGTGGAGAATGGCCAAAATTCTACGCCAAAAGATGACAACCATGCCACCCATAAAAGGAGAACGGGCGTTAGTATATCTGCTTCAGACAAAGCAGAAGCCTTCGCAGACAGTCTTGAACGCCAGTTCACGGTGAAATATGCGGAAGCTGACTTCGACCACGTGGAGAGAACTGAAGCAGAAGTCCGGAGACGTCGAGCTGTAAATAACAAGGAGATCATCCAACCTACCACCACGGAAGAGCTAAAAAGCGTAATCTCTTGAACAAAAGTGAGAAAAGCACCTGGACAAGATGAGATCAGCAACAGAGCACTGGAGAACCTTCCTCAGCGAGCTCTTGGATAGCTAGCATCAATCATCAAGGCGAGTCTGCGGCTCCAATACTTTCCTGAAAAATGGAAAACAGCGGATGAGATTGTCATCAGGAAACCAGGCAAGTCTGCTTCCTTTCCACAGCATTATAGGCCCATCAGTTTTCTGTCAACGATCGGCAAGACTGTAAAGGGGATCATTCTGCGACGCCTGAAGGACCATGTGGAGGCCCACGCAATCATCCCAGATGAGCAATTTGGCTTTAGAGAAAGCCACTCCACACAACAGCAACTTCTCCGAGTGGTTGAGTTCATCAATGATGGATTCAATAAGAGCCAGTCAACCGGTATGACACTATTCGACAGCGCAAAGGCGTTCGATAGGACTTGGCATGAAGGTCTTCTTTTCAAGATATTGAAAACAAAATTCTCAACTGCCCTGGTGCGCTTAGTCCAGTCATACCTGAGAAATAGACCTTTCGTGGTACGCATAGGAGATATCCGCTCTTCCACCAGGAGGATGGAAGCAGGAGTACCACAAGGGTCATTACTAGCGCCGTTGCTGTTTAACATCTACACCTCGGACGTCCCGAAGACCCCCAACACGAGCTTAGCCTTCTACGCGGATGACACGGCCATAATGACCAGATCGACAGCCCCCCTTGATAACCAGAAGACTCCAAGAGGCCGCAGACCAATTGGAGGATGGTTTACCAAGTGGCTGATCACCGTCAACCCAGAGAAGAGCTCGGCACTCTATCTGTCCAGAAGAAGACGTAGCCCCAAGGAGCAGATCACCATGAACAGCCAACCCATCCCGTTGGTCAACAAGGCCAAATACCTGGGAGTTACACTCGACCATCGGCTGACATGGCGTCAACATATGGAAGACTGCACGAGCAAGGCGAAGGCAGCCCAAGCCTTCTTGTAACCCCTGATGAAGAGGCGGAGCAACCTGAGAGCAGCGAACAAGCTGAAACTCTACAAGACCATCATCAGGTCCATGATGAAATACGCGTCAACAGTCTGGGGACATGCAGCTGCATGTCATATCTGGAAGCTCCAAGTCGTGCAGAACAAGGCATTAAAGATGACCGTGGACGCCCCTTGGTACGTGCGAAACTCCCAGATACATCGAGATCTGCAGATGCCGAGTGTAATGGAGTTCATCAGAGAGACAGCGATGAAAGCATTCCAAGCAGTTGACGACCACCCAAATCCTTTGGTGAACACCCTAGGAGACTACGAGGAAGACGAACCGAGAAAGAGGTCCAGGATGGTGTTTCGAGAAGACCCGGATTAGCTATAAGAATCTTGCAAAATAAATATGTTAAGACCGTCGTCACTAGAACGACAAAATGATTTGTACATAATTTAATTATTTTAGGATACATTCAGATCCCTCAGATCACGGCTTAGAAGCCAAAAATTGTTCTAATTTCCTATCAATCAATAAGAGATATGAAGTTAAAAGTTGTAAAACTGGTACTTGAATAAAGATTATGTTAAAGTTTAAGTCATCCTCCTAAACTTACTACTCATCTGAAGAAGCTACAGTGTGGTGAAACGCGTCAAAGTTTGTCAATATGCTAAATATGTTTGAACATCATAGTTTTATTTGATTAAAAAATGTATATCAATTTTCATCAAGTAACGACCTCCTCAATCAAAAAGAAGCGTTAACATTTCTCAAATATTCATCTATATCGTATTGTACACTTTTTCCTTTTTTCAGATATACAAATGTGTCATTATCATTTTCTCCAAATTTCGATCAATAAAACCTGTTGAGGACCCAGAGATGAATAAGATACAGATTCCAATGAGACTTAGGTCTCTATCCAGGGTAGCATACAAATTATACAAGAAATCTTACCACGATCTTGTGTGAATCCTTCAATGGTTGTTTCTTCCCCGAAGGTATGGGACCCTTCATTCTTCAAACTGAACTTTATGAGTTGCCTTTGATAAGGAATCAAATTGGGAACATCAACGCAGTATTTCCCAGCATATATTTTACACGGCATTACAGGTTGCTGCAGCATCTTGCATTTCTTCAATGTGATTGGGTTGCATCTTGTGATGTGAAGTTCTATAGGGTGACCTTCTCTTTCATCTGGTAGGTTATATCGAAGTGAAAGACTATGGCTGGAAGATGCGTAGATTTCTAAATTTCTAGGAGGAGATGCCACTGAAAAGTGAAATAATTGATGTATGATATAATATTCGTACACATGAAAAAATATATAAGAAAGGAGCTGGTTGCATCACAAGCTACCACGTTTTCCTTAAGGAATCGTTAGAGTCAGATATATTTATTAAAACACAAATGAAATTCTTTACTATGTTTTCACCATCACATCGAAAATTTAGGATTTCCATAAATCAGCCTGGTCGTTGATTATCTGAAAGATGTCAATAAAAAGTGAAAATTTCCACAGATTGTAGCTAATTTAGTTTTCTATCCCTTGGGCTGAAGTTCTGCTTACAATAGAATTATTTCAAATTCAATAACAAATTTTATGAACAACCTAACGGTCTACCGATGGGATTTCCATTGAGACCTTTACTTTCATGGCGTATTTTGAAGATGTCATATTCACTTTCTCATAATCAAAGTTAGCACATTTTTGGTATAGATATGTAGACGATATACTAGCATGGTTTTTGGAACTGCGAGACAACTAGATCAATTTTTAACTTATATCAATAACATTCATCCCAAAATTAAATTCAAAATGAGGGAGAGAAAGTATAAAAATGTTCATAGGTCAATGTTGTGACGCAAATTACCCGGCGTAAATGATTTTTCACTGACTTTATACGAGCTTTCCAAAGTCCTCCAAAGTTTGAAGCTCATCTAACCTAATCTAACCTAACCAGAGAACCGATTAATCTACTTTGGCTTCACATTGTATTGAAAATGGCCTTCATTTTCCACACATAGATCAACTTCAAATTATTCACAGAATACCTAAACGACGAAGTTAGATTTCTCAGAATCCTAAAAAGTTTTCATACTCCAACAAACTCCCCACAGAGATAATCTTCTGAACTACCACTATGGCCGGATTATTCGTCGATATTTGATATCTTTAAACAAAACCGGTTTTTATCATAATTTTTTTTATTAGCTCTTGTTTGCACCCTTATTGATGTATGTTCAGTACTGAAGATGGCCAGGAGACCGAAATTGCAATCCTGATTTTCAACAAATCTCTTGTGATAGTATAATACATAGTTTAGTTTCTTATTATAATCATGATTAACTATTACGTAGTAACGGCGGAATCAATTAATTATCTACATCTAAGCTGAGTACGAATTATTCCCTGAAGTGAATTTCTCTATTCTTGGATTATTTCGCACTTAGATTTCAAAATGAATTGTCATCACTCTTATATAACGCTGAAAATTCTATAGAGAATGTAAATCAATGAAGGATTTATAGGTTATACCTAAACTGCAATACTTTCTACTTCCCCCAAAATTAGATGTAAGGAATATCAAACATCATCACATAAACAAGATTCAACATCACCTAACCACTGCATCCAAAATGGCCACTCTTTTACAAGTATTGACAAATTAAAAGTTCTACACAATGCCCCAAAGGGTAGAAATCTGAATTACCTAAAATCAGTTGAAATTATCAAATCACTTTTTAATTACATCTTCCAGATAATCACCAGGCTGATCTATGTAAATCCCAAATTTTGGATGTATTCAGATAACTCTCCTTCAATAGTTGCTAACTGAATACATAATATCTGATTTTTCAAATCCAAATAACGACCTATTCATATACAGGGTTAGACAAGAGTACCGGAACGGTTAACTATCTCATTTATTTACCGAGCGATTTTTTTGAAAATTGGTATTCCTACATTGCTAAACATAAAGAATTCAGTGTTGATATTCTGTGCTCGCTAGTGTTTCCGGTGTAGCCGGAAATTACCGAAAAAATGTGAATTTCAAATGTCACACCCTATAGGTTTATTTATTTTTAGATTCAGAAAAAAAACTTTTTTGAAACAATCAACAAAAAACATTTCCTTTCTATGTCGAGTTCATTAAAAATTAAAATAATAAAAATTTATCAATCAATCAATCCATTTATTGGTTCCATATAAACATAAATTGGTGTAGAACACGTCTTCATAAACATAAAATACATAAAAAAAACAAACAGTGTAAACAGAATAAAGACCTAACAATAAGAGACGAAATCAGCTGAGACAAATATTGTCCTCAAAATACTCCTGGGGAGTGTAGTATGGTGTCCTCCTAAGGTAAGTATTCAATCTTCTTCTCAATTTATTTTGTAGCCATCCTTGTGCCTCCTGTGGAATGTGACTATAAATTTTTGCCAAAGCATAAACAGAGTTGTTCTGAAGGTAAGCATGCTTAAATCTGGGCAGCCTCATATCGTTCTTAGCTCTCGTGTTATGCTCATGTTCACGCTTAGTCTCCACAAACAGGTCTCGATTATTAACTATGAACATAATTGCTTCATAAACATATAGACTCACAACAGTTAGCATTGATCTTTCCACAAAGTGAGCCCTGCATAATTGTGTTTTGCTCAGCTTAAGAGTCCCATGAATACATCTCTTCTGCAACAAAAGGAGCCTCAAGATATCCGATGAATCCTCCCACATAACTATCCCGTATCTCAGCTTACTATCAATGTATGCATTGTATGCGATAAATGCTGTGGAGACATTCACAAGTTCGGACAGTGTTCTTAGTGCATACACATATCTGGCCATATCATTTGCAAGTTGGTCTACATGATCACCCCAATCCAGTCGATAGTCAACCGAAACACCCAAGAATTTAAGGCTATTAGATGAAACCATGGCAGTCTTATATCCATGAGATAAGGGTATGTGTTCTCTTCCATATGCAAACTTGACAAGTTTGGTCTTTTGACTGTTCATTTTCAACTCATTTCGAGAAAACCAGGTATCAAGATCGACAAGCACATCGTCCACTACCGAATCCAGAGAAACCGGATCGGCAAGCACCAGAGAAGTGTCGTCTGCAAATTGGACTATGAATTCAGTCGTACAGCTAGGTAAGTCATTGTTATAAATCAGGTAAAGGAAGGGACCCAAAACCGACCCCTGCGGCACCTCCTATCAATGCCAACATCGTTGACTGTAGTGTCTTTCCAGATGTAGGCTCTTTTTCAGCAACACATTGAGATCTTCCTGATAAATAAGACCGAAGCAGATTCAAAGGCCTGCCTCTAATTCCAACCGCATACATCTTCTCAACCAACTCGACATGGTTGACGGAGTCGAAGGCTTTTCTAAGATCGATACACATCAGTGCTGTTATTTTACCACTGTTTAAGCAAGAGAGAATCTTTTTTATAGTTATATCACCTAAATTAAATTACTTTTGCATTAATAATTAACGGGACAGGTTGACAAATGATGTCAAGTATTTGTTGAAGTTTAGATTTTTGCAGTTCAATTTCTAATAATGCTATTCAAGCTCAGTGAAGCAGAACGGATCGAGGTTTTTATGATGCGCGGATATGGAGACAGACAACGATCTTACCAAGAAGTTCGCAGTCTGATCAATTCTGTTCACCCAGATCATCAAATTAGTAAATCTACAGTATGCAGAACTATTCAGCGATATGAAGCAAGTCCGCAAGTGAAAGATATTCCCAGAGCAGGACACCCTAATTCTGCCACTGACGAAGAAACAAAGTTGGACATTTTACTGGCAATTGAGGAACATTCTCAGGTTTCTACAAATAAACTAGCCTTGAATCATGATATTTCTCAGAGGTCAGTTTGTAGGATACTGAAAACAGAAAAAATGAAACCATATGAAATCCATTTCGTCCATGAGCTTACTGAAGACGATCCTGACCGTAGAGTACAATTTTCAGAGACCATCATGGAAATGATTATGGCGAATCCAAATTTTTTGAATAGAATTGTATTCTCAGATGAAGCTACGTTCTGCCTCAATGGTACAGTAAATAGGCATAATTCGTCGAGAGACAACCCACATTGGATTAGAGAGGTTCATACACAACATCCACAAAAATTGGATGTTTGAGCTGGTATTATCGGTGACCACATAATTGGTTCATTTTTTATAGAAGGGAATTTAAATGGGAGCGATATTTGGAATTGTTAAGAAATGAAATTGTGCCAGCTATAACAGCTTTATTTCGAAATTTAAATAATCCGTTACCTCCAACTGATACTGTATGGTTCCAACCCCCCCGAACATAGACTTCAATCCCGAATATGAGACATTAAACCTAAACATGGTCAAAACTAAACCGGAAAGTGTAATTGAAAGCGAAAAAATTTGTATTCAGTTATATTTAAAATTTAAGGTCATGAAGAATTAAGATCTTTTGGGTTATTAACATCGCGTACAGACATTAGTCTCTGCGATTATTTGTTTATTCAAACTGATTTTTTGTATTCTCAATGAATAAAATATATTATTATTATTATCGTGGATTTATGCACTATTTCAGCTGTTAGCTGGATATAATATTCTTATTCTTATGCAATTCTAATTTCTCAAGGCTATCATGCAAAGTTTTGGGTATTAACCCAGTGGAGGATACGATGACAGGAACAATATCTATTTTCTCGAGGTGCCACATCTGCTTGATCTCAATAGCAAGGTCTGTGTATTTGGACTTTTTCTCCTGGAACTTGTTCAGCACGTTGTTATTATTCGGTATGGCTACATCCACCAGCATTGCTGTTCTGGCTCTCTTATCATACACCACTATGTCCGGCCTATTATTCGTCACCATTCTGTCAGTGATAACAGGCCTATCGTAGTATAATCTGATAGAGTCATTTTCCATTACGGGCGCCAGTTGATACTTGTAATATGGCTGGAAGGTATTCAGAAGTCCATACTTGTGTGCAAGTTTCTGATGGATAATGTTGCACACTTGACTACGCCTGTGAAGATACTCCGTATTGGCCAGTTGTTCGCATCCGGACGTAATATGCTGTATACTCTCCGATCTTATATGGCATTTTCTGCACCTATCTGTTTGTAATGTTCTGTCCTTCATAATAAATTTTTTGTAGTTTGTAGCGATCACTTGGTCTTGGATGGCCATAAGGAATCCCTCTGTTTCCGCGAATAATTCTCCTTTCATCAACCATTTGTTGGAGGCTTCTTTGTCGATGTGTGGTTGATTAATCTCATTGTGATGTCGTCCATGCAATTCCTTTCTTGACCATTGCTCTTGCTTTTCAGTATCTGATAGGAATTGTAGATTCAGCAGGTCATCTCTGGTAGCAAGATTTAGAGGTGTATATCCCTTATCAGACAACGATACCACTCTAGGGAGGTCAGAAGTGAGAGCTTCTGCTGAGAAGAATTCTCTGAGATTTTTTATCTGTTCGGTGTGTAAACTGACAACATCTATTAATCCGCGTCCTCTTTTTTTCCGCTTCAAAGTTGTTCGTATCACAGACGATTTTGGATGATGATAGTTGTACTTTGTCAGCATCGTTCGGATCTGCCTTTGAATATTATCCAGTTCTGTCTTAGTTCATCTGATTATTCCAAATGAGTACAGCAACACTGGAATGGCGTAGGTGTTAATTGCCTTGACTAGATTCCCCGAGTTCAACATCGATTTCAGCACAGACTTCAGACGCTGACTGTATTCTGAACGAATCTTCTAAAAGAAGAATTTATTATCGTGGACTTATGCACTATCTCAGCTGTTAGCTGGATACAATTTACCTTTCCCAGATTTAGCAATCAAAGGGAATAGGCTCGATTACAATATACTTGACATAAATTTCCTAACTATCCTACATGTATTAAGAATTACAGCTTTTTGCATTTCTATATAGGTATTCTTATGCAATTCTAATTTCTTAAGGCTATCATGCAAAGTTTTGGGTACTAAACCAGTCGAGGATACGATGACAGGAACAATATCTATTTTATCGAGGTGCCACATCCGCTTGATCTCGATAGCAAGGTCTGTGTATTTGGACTTTTTCTCCTGGAATTTGTTCAGCACGTTGTTATTATTCGGTATGGCGACATCCACCAGCATTGCTGTTCTGGCTCTCTTATCATACACCACTATGTCCGGCCTATTATTCGTCACCATTCTGTCAGTGATAACAGGCCTATCGTAGTATAATCTGATAGAGTCATTTTCCAATACGGGCGCCGGCTGATACTTGTAATATGGCTGGAAGGTATTCAGAAGTCCGTACTTGTGTGCAAGTTTCTGGTGGATAATGTTGCAATAAAAGAAGAATTATTATTATTATTATTATAACAAGATGGAGCTCACCCACACTTTGCGATAGATGTTCGAAATTAAAGATGGATCGGTAGAAGAGGTTTCATCGGATGACCTCCGCGGTCACCTGATCTATCGCCTCTGGACTTCTTTTTATGGGGTCACTCGAAATGCCTAGTTTATAGAGAACGACCTGCCAATCTAGATGAGCTAAGGCTTCGCATAACAGAAGAAATCAATTTGATACCCCCACAATTTCTGCAAAATTTTCTTAGAAATTTCAGTGATCGATTAAGTTATTATCAGGAGGTGAATGAAACTCATTTTCATTCGTGCAAAAATCAAAACTTCAACAAATACTTGCAATAATTGTCCACCTGCCGTTGATTATGAATTCGAGAGTAAGTAGGATGTTACATTTGAAATTCACATTTTTTGGTCATTTCCGGCTACACCGGAAACACTAGCGAGCACAAGATATCAACACTGAATTCTTTATGTTAAGCAATGTAGGAATACCAATTTTCAAAAAAATTGCTCGGTAAACAACTGAGATAATTAGCCGTTCCGGTACTTTTGCCTAACCCTGTATAATTCATGTCACTTTGTATTTCGTTTTCATATGGCCCGACAATGAACGAGAGGAACGGCTAAATCGATACAGTGTCAGATTCATTGTCCAAATAAACTTAATCATAACTGCAAATTGAATCAAATTTGATAAAGATATAAAGATTTACTAAAATCTACATCACTAGAAAAACCAAATGCTTGTAAGAATGTTTTTCCAGGGTTATACTCCCTTTTTGTCCCTTAATTTTTTTTCTGGTGCGCTACTGACGTGTTCCGTGAATGAAGTCGAATTAACAGTTAGATTTTATTTTTAGTATTATTTTTGTATGTCACTATTCTCGAGACAATAAACATTAAAAATAATTAGAAGTCTCCAAATTGAAAGCCTCGTTGAGAGCTCGAAGTTATTCTCTCAATAATTTCTGAAATTGTTGAGATAGTCAGTTCAAATTTGATGCATAAAACACCTGTTCAAATCGGCACTACTAAGACAAACTAATAAAAACAAACAAAAAGAAGTGTATTTGAAACGCGCCCCTGTAATTCAACTTCTTTATCATTCTAGGAGGAGTAACTGAAGTATTCCCGAGAAGAAGAAAAACTGATAAACATCAAATTCTGAATTAACATGGATCTTCAATTCAACTTCATTTGTATAAGGTTAATTGTCGCAACTGAATCGTATTCCGATTGAGTTGGTACCAGGTACCATACTTTTGCATTACCATCGAATTTACCAATTACAAATTTCAATAGCTTTGGAAAAATGGTATAAAATTCAGTTTCAATTGCATCACCATCGAATTTACCAATTGGTATAAAATTCAGTTTCAAGACTTAATCGCATTGACGCATACTAATAATGAAATTACGTGTAAGCATGTTATTTTGTTTCATTAAAAAAATATTATTATTGAAAATTGTGTTACTTACATCCTGGTTTAGTTGTAAAAACCATTTTCGTTGTCAACTTCCTCCCCCTACGAGATTTAATAATAGACCTAGACGTTCCAATTTGTAGACTATAATTCGTGTAAGGGCGCAAACCATTGATAACTCTCAATCTATCAGTTTGTTCGCCCAAGTCTGTAACATTACCTGATTTGATATCCAACAACTCAAGGCTGTAAATGATTCGCCCATATGTATTTCTACAATCGACCTTGTCCCAGGAAACTTTAAGTTTCGTATCTGTTAGTTCTTCTATTTTAATTCTGTTTGGTTGTTCCTCCAAACTTATATACGGCGATTCTTTGGTATTCACTGTCATATGTTTTTCTGTTTGATGCAGCATCGTGGAAAGAGTGAGGTTGTATGTTGTGTAAGGAATTAAATCCTTCAGTGCGATCTTACTAGCTTTGGTCACGAAGAAACCATTCGATTTCATCCTTCTGATGTTGTGAAGAGGGTCGGTACAAATATCGTTAGCCTGCAAGAAAATTCCTTGAGGGAAATGCTATTTTCTTATTTTATCTATCTGAGAGTAATAACCGAACAGACAGGGTGTCCCCCAAGCTCTATGAAAAACTATATGTGAGAACATTACGGTTCTTATCTTTTCAATATTTGGAGGTATTCAGCATCAAAATTTTGATCCTTACAGGTCCTAAAAATAATTGGAATAAAATACATATTTTGTTGTAGGGTCGGTGAAATTCGTGAGTTACTTTTGATAGATAAAAATCAGAATATTTTTTCGATAAATAATTGAACTGTGCTAGTTAAAAATTCTAACACGCGGGAGACATACCTAGTAAACCTATATCAGGTACGCTGAATCCAGTGGTAACCACCGTTCTTGAAAGTTAGCTCTTGTTTAGGAGATATTCGCCTTTCAAATTAGCTGATTTCAGTAGGGTTCGTCGCTTATGACTTCAGTACATTATATGCTTGTAATTCTCAAACCGTTCGGAATATCGCTTTACTGTCGTCAGCAAAGTTTTAGCTATTGTCATGGCCAACAACTTTTCTGAATATACCAACATAGAAAAACCTCATTCAAACACCGTTTCTTAACAAAATGTCCAAAACACACCATTTCTTTGTCATTTTTTCGTTAATTTTTGTCTAAATAATAGAGAAATCAAGGGAATTTCGCTCTAAAATCTCAAAATAAAAAAATGAAACACATTTCCTATAGTAAAATCAAAAAATTTAAACGCAATATTATGATTTTAACTCAAATTTTTATTCCAATTCCAACAATTTTCAACAAATAAACATATAAATTCATGTTCATTCTTCTTTTTCTCCATCTTCATCTTGCTGTGAATTCCAGCAAATGTCTCCTAATAGAGAATCAAGGTTTTTTCCACTATACCCGTGCTCAAGCCTAGCCGTCACCTGATGAAACCGTTCACCATGCTCATCTGATTCACATGGTAATTGTTCGGCAAACTTGTCTGCATGGTTATGTAAAAAATGAATTTTCAGAGACATTTTTATATCGATGTTACGGAAAGCAACGAGCATATTTTCAACGTGTATGCGCCAGTTTTCGTCAGGATGAATTCCAAGTACATTTTCGATGACTCCTTTGACGCAATCCCAAGCAACGAGCTGCAAATTCGACAAACTGTTTTCAAATTGTTGGTCTCTCATCAAGCGTCAAATATCATGTCCATTGGGTATGCCTGTAATAAAATAATTCGAAAAAATATGTGTTAATTATTGGATGAGTTAGGTTGATTGGTACGTATATAGTTTCACACAAACCTTCTTTTATTTTCATTCCACTCAATCTTGGGAAAATTCGCTTCAACAATTGAATGCATTGCTTTCAGGATCTAGGGCCTTGATGAAATTTTTAACAATACCAAGCTTGTTATGCAGAAGTGGAAGCAACACTTTTTCGATTGGCACAATTGGAATTTCAACGACGTTTTCTCGACGCAATCTGAACCCTTGTCTCATAGGCCAGCTTTTATTGGCATATTGATCGCCGGCATTTCGAGTATCCCATAAACATATAAACCACATGTTTTTCGTATATCCCGTCTGCATTTCTCTCAAAAGAGTTATCACCTTCAAATCTGCACAAATCTTCCAACGATGGTCTTCATATTTCACCAAATTAAGGTTTTTTTCAATGATTCGTAATTTTCTTTCGTTTTTTGAGCTGATGGCAATCGGGACACTGTTTTTTGAGTTTGTGACATGAAGCAAAACCGCCTTGAGACTACTTTTGGACGAATCGATGCAAAGACGCCAGTCTTCTGGTTTATACTCATGATGCATTTTTAATACCAATTCCTTGATATCAGTGCAGTACGCGAATGAATTGTCTTCGATGGATTTGAATAAAGCAGTGAACTGTCTATGACGGCCGATTGCTCCATATACTTTCACATCAGATGCTAAGACATTCTTTTTTTTCAATTCCTGAGTCAAAATAATGGACTGACGCTGCGATAATTTCAATCGACGAATAATTTTATCCAGATCTTTTTGAGAAAATTCGGCATGATTACATAGTGGAGATTCATTTGATGGTACATAAACCGATGCAGACAGTAGATGGAATGTACTCTTCTGTCGGACTGTGTCTTTTCGGTATTGGAATGGATTCCGACTGTGGTAACGACAACTGAACAAACCGAGTTCCTCTGAGTTCAACTTTACGTTTTTTAGCTCTGTTCAGTCCGACAATTTCATTAACACAAGCAAAACAGTCATCTGGATTATGTTCTTGAGGATTTGTCCAAAATACTGGAATGCCAAAAGGCATAGATTGAAATTCACCTGTAATAAAAATAGCTTCAATTGATATAATTTTGAAATAAATGATAAATTATTTCATTTTACCTCTTTTCCATCCACTCAATCTTATGACACAACCAGTACAAACGATTTGTGGAGCCCAATTCACATCTTTGATTACAGTTTGGTTGAAATATTGTGTGTACGATTCAGCAATTTCTTCAGAAATTGAACGCTTGCTTGTCATTATAGTAAACTTTCCATAAATGTAGCAAAATTTATTAAATTTACTGCACGAATTCATTTTTGATATTTTTACCAAATATATAACTTGTGTAAACAAGGAACTTCAACGAGAAATGTCAAATTAAGAAATATCAGAACTAAGACTATGAAAAATGGCACACAAATACATAGCAAAATACGTAGTAACATCTGTGACAATACTAATAACTGTGAGAAATTTGAGTGAAAATCATGATTATGCGTTTAAATTTTTGATTTAACTCTAGGAAATGTGTTTTCTTTTCTCATTTTAAGATTTCGAAGCGAAATTCCTTGATTTTCTATTATTTAGACGAAAATTAACGAAAAAATGGCAAAGAAATGGAGTTTTTTGGACATTTTGTTAAGAAGCGGTGTTTGAATGAGGTTTTTTATAATGATATATTCAGAAAAGTTGTTGGCCCATGACAATAGCTAAAACTTTGCCGAAGACAGTAAAGCGATATTCCTAACGGTTTGGGAATTACAAGCATATAATGTACTGAAGTCATAAGCGACGAACCCTACTAAAATCAGCTAACTTCAAAGACCTCTGACCAAGAGCTAACTTTCAAAAACGGTGGTTACCTCTGGATTCAGCGTACTCGATATAGGTTTACTAGGTATGTCTCCCGCGTGTTAGAATTTTGAAGTGTCATTTTCCTGCACTGTGTTATTGTTTCGAACCTTAAATTCCTTGAATTGAAAATATATCCATCAGAAATGAAGAATATGAATATATGATCTAGTTTATGGTCTACGGCTACGTCAAGTCAACACACAAAATTAGGAGAACATTATAGACTGTGTTGAAAAAATTTCTTCGATGAGTATTAGGCAGATTGCAAATGTGTATTTTGAAAAGAGAGGAACTGCACCTTTATCAACGACAAGGAGTTCAGGCATTGAAAGCAGGGGACAAAGTGGCATCGGTACACATTTTGCTGTCGGATTCTGCTGCAAGATGCTCTAGATCCAGATTTCATTTCCAACATTTTATTATTTGATGAATCATGCTGTACAAGAGATGATATAAATAATCTCAATAATGATCATTTATGGGCCATTGTAAATGCGGTAAGCTAGAGACGTTTCCAAAGGAAGTTCAGTATCAACGTACAGCTTTTATGATAATAGCTTCTTACCCATTCATAGTTTAAATAACAGATTGAATGCCATTACTTATCGAAATTTTTTACAGAACACGTTATTCATTTCAATTGATTATATTTCGCTAAATTTCATTCAGAATATGTATTAACAACAAGACGGAGCACCCTCACATCAAAGAAGAATAGTTGTTTAATGGCTAAATGAAAATTTTCCAAATAGGTGGATTGTTAGTAGATACAATTACTTGGCCACCACGGTGGCCGGATCTCAACTCGTTAGACTTCTATGTATGGAGATACATGAAACAACTCATCTACAGTATAGAGATAACAAATTTCGGAACAATGCCGCTGAAAGAATAATTCGAAATGACAATGTCCATCATATTGTTCTGCAGTCACTTCTTCGTAGATGCATTCGATTGTCATTTTATTATGCTTGATAAGATGATGTTTTCTAGGTTGCTAAATCGGATCAAGCAAATAGGAAATTCAATGTTTCGTAGTACAAAAATTTTTTTTTTCACACTGACTATTTAAAAATATGGAAACAGGTTGGCCAGTTGGAAACTAAATAAGAAAAAACAAATCACTTCAGAATAACGATTAATTAGTTTACAGCCAAAATTTCATTCAACTATAGTAAATGTTCAAAAATTCCACCATTTTGCTGAATACAGGAGTTGGTCCTCTTTAAGAAATTAAATTGGACCCTTGGCATTACTTCAGGTCATTTCTGAAGGAGTTAGCCGCATTTAAAATTTTCAAACTGCAAACCCGAACGCCGCATGATTCATTGTGTTTTCCTCAACCATGTTCAAAATTTGTTCTTCGCGTTCTACCGTCCTCACTGTTCGTTGTCGTCCTCTATCCAAATTCCAGGGCTTGAAGCAACTGTTCTCGCGGAGGTGCCTCACCAGATTTCCAAACGTTTGGTGGTTCGGCACTATCCGATCTGGAAATCTTTCAGCATATACTCTCGCGCTTTCACGTTCATTGCCTTAACAAAATCCGTACACCACAACCATATCAACCATTTCAGAGTTACTGTACATCTCCGTGCCTAATAGTGATAAAAAATCGCCAAAATACCTAGTTAAAAACTCAAGGAACAATTGGTTGTCAAGCCTAATAAAATGACAAGCTGCCAGACCACAGAAATAAATCCGAAGCCAACATGGTGAATATGTGCTATTTTTGACTTGCTAGGTGGTTGAAGAAATGAAATCATGAAATTGAAAAACTGTTTTTTGTGATTGAACCGCTCATCATATCAAAATTTCTCAAGAGACAAAAAAGTTTGATAATTAGTCTAGATACTCAATGTCCGAAACAGTTTTGCTCAAACACAGACAGTTGAAAAATTATGGTTGGTTAAAAATATGTTCGAGGTTTTTAGGGACACGTGTAAAACGTCAAGGTCATTGAGTGAATCACTAAAAAACGTGAATAACGCACCCGATTACGCATACCAAATATGGTTTCTATCGATCGAGTCGTTCTCGATTTATTTCGAGCTAAAGAATCTGTGCTATAACGGTGTATATATATATATATATATATATATATATATATATATATATATATATATATATATATATATATATATATATATATATATATATATTCCTCATTAACGAAGGAATGCATTGTCAATGGGAAATATTGAAGGTTTCAAAATCATAACTATTTATCGAAGAAGATATTCTGATTTTATCCATCAAAAGTGACTTAACATTCTTGATAATCATTTCACTAAGGTAACGAATGTCACCCACTATAAAACAAGATATGTATTTCGTTCCTTCTATGTTATCACCACACAATCGCTCTGTTATGTTAAAAATTGCGATTTTAGGATCCGAGAGGATCAGATATTTGAAGCTGAATATCCTTAAAAAGAGTGGGACCATGCTCACTAATTTGTCTTATAATTTCTTCAGGAACCAAATTTGTCATATAGCTTGGGGGACGCCCTGTATATGTTCGCAGATATGAACCCTTCATTAAAATGGGGTACAAGATACAACTGTTGATTAATTCAGAAAATAAACCATGAAATTGATGTAAAAAGTGTTTGTTGAACATCTACTTTCCTCATCAGGAAACTCATGAAATAGAAAACTATTTTAGGAAATGTTAGAGAGATAAACAGTGCACAGCATTAAATCCTTTCTAACGTACTATGAATGCAGTCTCTGGACTACAAGGAGACTGCAGTTGTAATCTTCATGGACATAGTACAATGCGGCCCAATAGCTCTCAAGGAAAAGGAGGAAATTCGTGACCTCCCTCCCGATCCTGAGTTGAGTGTTTATCCATTTACGAAGGAGGCAAATTATTTAGGGGTTGCCCTAGATAAAGAATGGACATAGCACATATAAACGATAATACACAAGGCTAGACACTCCCTGTGGGTATGTCAAATAACCTGTGAAGAGAAATGGGGACTCGAACCAAAACAACTTCTTTATACGTGATGGCGATGTATCACTTGTGGCTGCATTAGTTTAGGAGTGCAGCCTAACTGAAGCTCTCTATATCACAGATAACGGTCTCCATGAATGTTTCGCTTCAAATCTACTGCTGGTATGTAACTGATACTGGGTCTCAAGCTCCTTCATCTGGTGATTAGACGAGCGGCAAGAATAGCTAAGTACAGATTTCATCATCATCCTCGCAATGAACGAGATATGATCAGCTTCGTGCTGGAATTCAAGAGGCTGAAATTGGGACTATCAAGATGCTAAGTATGAGGCCGACATGAAAAGACCCAAAGCCAACACGAAGCTGGCATTTCAGATTACCTTTCTTAGGAGACAGAAATTAGTCAGCTCTAGGGACCTTCTACTTGAGAGCACCTATTGATTCATAGTAGGATCCAAACCTGCCCAAATAGTTATGTACACGATCGGAGAGAAAGCGAGGCTGCCATTCAGCGTACACTCCAGTAAATATTTATCTTATCTTATATACTGCGGATGCAAAAGTTTCACTCGATTTGAGTATACCATTTTATGCCCTCGTTAAAAAAGGCAAAAATTACAATGTTTATATTTTTTGCTGTGTTTTAGTTTGTTTAATATGTAATTATCATTGTACCTTACTTCTAAACGCCATTTAAATACGTTGAATGCAGGTAGTATTCTACCAAGTGCTGATCAACGTATCTCTAGAAACGTTTATTACCTGTTTACCTGATATCTAATAAAGTATTCCACATTTCTGTCAGAATTATCGGGGTCCATGTTAAATTTATAGATGAAGAATCGCTTTCACTTTCGATGGTTGGATATTCTGAAAAACATTATCTTCTAAATATTTTTATCGCTCAAATAGTATAAATTTTTGTATTTTATAGGGCATCTACAAAAAAGTATATATATATATATATATATATATATATATATATATATATATATATATATATATATATATATATATATATATATATATATATATATATATATATATATATATATATATATATATATATATATATATATATATATATATATATATATATATATATATATATATATATATATATATCGGGGTTTTACCCGACGAGTTGCCCATATATCTGTTCATGCAATCAAACTGATTTCATGAAAAATATAAATCCACCACCCGGTAATTAATACCATTGCCAGGCAATGATTATAATCAAAACATATCCTGGACTCATTATATATTAGGATAACGTTGAATGTTATGAGAATATATCAATCTACCAGAATATATACAAACTATAGGATCATCAGACAATGACATCAATGTACCAACGAGTAGTGTCAGAGGCTTTCCCCGGGAAAAACCCAGTGTACGGACCTTAGTCAGGTAACACTGAATGATACTCATTCATAGTTTTCTTTGTGTGAAGTGATGAACGATCGAATAGAATACTGATTTGAATATAAATATGATAAAATTGTCAGCTAATTATATTACATTTATATATACAAATAAATAAAATATGAAATGAAATTCTAAGCAGTATAAACTGAAGAGAAAACCTATGACTTTACCTCATTATTTTTTCGGAAAGAAACCCACGAAGATTTGATGACTGTTATCTTCTGTAACTGTTCAAATGAATTTTTCTTTAGACCTAAAATCTCAATATTTTGTGAAGATTCCTAAGAATAACAACTGTTGTAGAAATAATATAATCATAATCATAATCATAATAATAATGGCGAAACATACAAATATCTAGGATACCAACAAGCCAGATTGCTAGACCAAAAACAATCAAAGGAGAAGATTCGTTCAGAGTACAGTCAGCGTCTGAAGACTGTGCTGAAATCAATGTTGAACTCGGTGAATCTAGTCAAGGCAATTAACACCCACGTCATTCCAGTGTTGCTTTACTCATTTGGAATTAGCAGATAGACTAAGACAGAACTGGATGATATTCAAAGGCAGACCAGAACGATGCTAACAAAGTACAACAACCATCATCCAAAATCGTCTGTGATACGAACAACTTTGAAGCGGAAAGAAGGAGGACGCGGATTAATAGATAATGTCAATTTACACACCGAACAGAAAAAAAAACTCAGAGAATTCTTCTCAGCAAAAGCTCGCACTTCTGACCTCCATAGAGTGGTATCGTTGGCTGATAAGGGATATACACCTCTAAATCTTGCTACCAGAGATGACCTGCTGAATCTACCGTTCCTATCGGATACTGAAAAACAAGAGCAATGGTCAAGAAAGGAATTGCATGGACGACATCACCATGAGATTAATCAACCATACATCGACAAAGAAGCCTCCAACAAATGGTTGATGAAAGGAGAATTATTCGCGGATACAGAGGGATTCCTTATGGCCATCCAAGACCAAGTGATCGCTACAAACAACTACAAAAAATTTATTATGAAGGACGAAACATTACAGACAGATAAGTGCAGAAAATGCCATATAAGATCGGAGACTATACAGCATATTACGTCCGGATGCGAACACCTGGCCAATACGGACTATCTTCACAGGCATAATCAAGTGTGCAACATTACTACCAGAAACTTGCACACAAATACGGACTTCTGAATACCTTCTAGCTATATTATAAGTATCAACCGGCGGCCGTATTGGAAAATGACTCTATCAGATTATACTACGATAGGCCTGTTATCACTGACAGAATGGTGACGAATAAAAAACCGGACATAGTGGTGTATGTCGCCATACCGAATAATAACAACGTGTTGAACAAGTTCCAGGAGAAAAAGTCCAAACACACAGACCTTGCTATTAAGATCAAAGAGATGTGGCACCTCGATAGAATAGATATTGTTCCTGTCATCGTATCCTCCACTGGGTTAATACCCAAAACTTTGCATGATAGCCTAAAGAAATTAGAATTGCATAAGAATACCTATATAGAAATGCAAAAAGCTGTAATTCTTAATACAAGTAAGATAGTTAGGAAATTTATGTCAAGTATATTGTAATCGAGCCTATTCCCTTTGATTGCTGAATCTGGAAAAGGGAAATTATATCCAACTAACAGCTGAGATAGTGCATAAGTCCACGATAATAACAATAATAATAATAATTTGTAGAAGAAATAATAAGAATAAATATTTTCTTCATTTTCCACATTTTTTTAATCGCGTCGGCAAGCATCATATATTTAGAAATTTTTTATAGTATTTATTTTGTATATTATGTCTTGAGATTTTCACCTGTAAATCAACAAACTCCAGGTCACTCAACGAGTTATGGAAAAATCCATGCTCGGGGTTAGTCTTAGGTACAGAATAAGGAATGAGGACATCGGAAAAAGAACGCGCGTCACAGAAATCCTCAAAAAGAATAACCCAACTGAAATGACCTCTCCTCCGAGACTAACTGATAGTCCAGTCAAAATAGACATTTGACCTAGCCAAAATTCGCATAGAGCTGAAAATTTGCAGAGACGTTAAATACATCATTATAAATGAAATGTCAAAAATCCCCTTCGATCCTACTTCTGCAAAAAATTTTATTGAAGGTCAAACATGCACAATTTAGGTTTTTTCCATTTTTCTCCAAAACGGTAAGTTTTATCGTAAAAATAAATCAGACAAAAATTGTAGATCACATTATTCTCTACAAAAATGGTTCAGTCACTTTTTCTCTCACAATTCACCATTCGTGAGATATCGTGGTTTTAACTATTAGAAAATTCATATTTTACATAAGATGCACACGTTTCCGCACCACCTATGAGGTAACGTACTTGGCGCATTTTTTTAACGTGGTTTCCCCAGTAGGTATACTCCACGATCTATTGTAATAAAAAAAGCTCGATCAGATCATATTCTATTGATTGAAAGAATGGTAATATTGCTAATAATTAAAGTGGAATAGGTTTTTTTTTTTAAATATTTTTATATTAGATAACTGTCTAATTCTACGTCGACAATTATTTCTTCGTCTTCATTTTATTCTTGTAGAATTTCTATTCGCTGTTCTAAGAAAAGGGATGCTTCAACTGTCTCTTCATTAATATCATAAATATTTTCATCTGTCATATTTTCTTCAATATTGGAGCAAGTCTGACCCTGACAGTTGATGCACACTGGCGAACAAAATAATCCCACTTTTCGACAGCCACAATTCTTACTACAATCCGTCTTGCAGTTACAAAAAATAGTATTAAGCAGTTTTTCTGGAGCAGGCGGGAGTAGAGTTTGAATTGGCTCCAAATAATTGTCTGTTAATTTCCAACCCCATTCTTCTGGGTCCAGCTCATTGCCTAGCCACACTTGAACTTGATAATACACACGATACAAGTGTTGAAAGGCAGAAGCAGATGTTGGAGGCAGACAAGACAACTGTACTGTTTTATTGTTCCAAGCAGATTTTACAAACCTCAAATATCTATATTTGTCTATGGAATCAATTTTTTTTGGAGCACCATACATTGCAAGAAGGAAACGAATTCCATTTGTAACGATGTCGTGTGGAGAAGAACCAATCTTTGTAAATACTTCTGCGCAATCAATTAAATCATTACGTTTTTCAAACAATTTAAATACTGCTATTTTACCTCTTTTAAAAATTGCTGATGTAGTATCGCAACCAGTTTTTGCATGTAAAAATAAAATATGAGCTTGACATTTCGGATATGCAGTCAGACTTTGTGATGAATATATTGTTGAATGTACTTGAGCTTTCCCAGGTTTCAAAAAGTAAATAATTTTATCATTTGGAGTCCGTGCAGTCAGTAATATCAACAAATCAACATCTTCTCCAACAACGACTGTTGTATTTGAACTTTTCCATTGTTCTATTGCTGTTTCAATTATAAGGAGATCAGCATCATTATCAGCTTGTTTTATTGGAATACCAGCATCGTAGCTAGCAGATGTTGCTCAAGATTACCGCCGAAGGGAATTAGGGACTAACAGTATAGTCTCTTATATTAAAATACTCATTCAATTTATACAAGTTTTATTGTGTAAGTAACACAAACCAATAGTTTCTTATTTTCAGTTGTATTGAACGTCCGGTGACGTGTACAGGCTGCATTGAAGTGCATATTATGTAAAATATGAATTTTCTAATAGTTAAAACCGCGATATCTCACGAATGGTGAGTTGTAAGAGAAAATGTGACTGAACCATTTTTGTAGAGAATAATATGATCTACAATTTTTGTCTGATTTATTTTTACGATAAAACTTACCGTTTTGGAGAAAAATGGAAAGAACCTAAATTTTGCATGTTTGACCTTCAATAAAATTTTTTGCAGAAGTAGGATCGAAGGGGATTTTTGACATGTCATTTAGAATGATGTATTTAACGTCTCTGCAAATTTTCAGCTCTATGCGAATTTTGGCTAACTTATGACTTTTTTTGTCTATTTTAACTGGACTATGAAAGAAGTGTTGGAAGACTTAAAAAAGGATGGCACGCACGGATTGGACGCAACCCGTCTTGAACAGGAAGGAATGGAAAAAATTGGAAGAGGCTTTATTCAACTTCATAAAGACGGTTTGGATGAGAAAAAGTTTTTTTGAAACAGAACTTAACTCGGTCTAAGTACTGCTTTTCTCCAAAATTATTCATACAAAGAACATAGTTTCAATTGAATATAATAAAAAAGGTATCGTAGCAGAAAAGTAGGAGAAAATCTGTATCTAATAGAGGGGCTGTTAGAAAATAATACAAAAAGAAAATTCACCTAAAATTATCGTAGACAATTTATCGTACGTCCACTCACCGGAAAAAATTGAAATTCGATCAAGCAGAAATTATTCCCCAGTTTGAACGTTCATAACTTTCTGATTTATCGTTCGATACCCTTGAATTTCAGATATGTTTCAGATTATTTAACGTAGAATGATAATTGGATTGGTAATGTTTAAAAATCTATTTTGAATAGCGATATATGTTGTTGAACCAAAAATGCTCATTTTCATAAATTTTGAATCGTTCTGAAGAATTTCTGAGCTAAATTTCATCATGAACATACAATTCATGACAAAGTTACATTAATTTTCAATTAAGTAGTCTTCAATTCATGGCGCAATTGCTTTATTTGTAAAAAATATACCAGAATTCATATATTATATCCCATTTATTTCCAACGCAGCAAGAATATCATCATTTTTCAAATGGGGGTGCTATGGAAAATGCGATTCGATGTAAAAACAACCTTTGTCATTTTGACGAAAACTGGTAAATTTGAACCAAATAGTAGAGGTTAAAATCAATTTTTGAAGATTTTCAATTATTGGTAGTTCAGCAGTTGATGCTGCCCGAGCAGTACAATTAATGGTTGATGGAAGATAACAAAATCATACCGCTAGAGTGCTAGACAAATTAGTGCTTTAAAAAGCAGCGTACAAAAGTCATGGAATGTTTCCAACAGATTGGTGAATTCACAAGGCGAAACGAATCAGGAAGGGAAACAATTACTCGTGACATATCTAGTACCGCTGCACAGGAAAGAAACAGCTTGGTGGCAGTGAGGCAACAGTAAAGAGGCGGAAGAAATCAGCCTTGGTGCCTGAAGACCTGCAACTGGTCCAGCATTGAATAGAATACACCGCAAGGCGCATCTTCAATTCTCCAAGGAACACCAACATTGTTTCAATGAAGAATAGAGAAACGTTCTCTTCTCTGACGAATACAGGTTTTGCTTTAAATCTCCAGATGGGCGTCACAGAATGTATCAGCGAACTGATAAACGTTTCAATCAAGTCAATTATGCTACAAGAATAATTTATGAAGGCGAGTCCATGATGGTTTACTGATGCATAAGTATGAAAGGAAAAATATTGAGAATTGGTCAGAGCAAGGAGCCCATATCTCAATCCGATTGAGCATGTATGTGAACCAAAGGATAGAAGGTTGAGAAAGCGCGTCCCTGGTCAGCAGAATCTAAATGAAGTAGATCAGGCTCTGAAAATTCGGCAAGATTAGTACAACAGTACGTCCGTAATCTTATCGAAATTATGCCAAGACGCATTCAAGCCGTGATAAACGCTCGGGGAGATAACATCCGCTACTGAGTGAGTGTTTATTCAATAAATTAATGTTCGTATTCTTTCACTTGTTTACTACACACTTTTTTCTTAAATAAAATTTTTGCTAGCGTCATAAATCAAAGATTACGTAATGAATGAAAGTAGCATTGTAATGCAGTGTATCTACATCTCAGAAATTCTACAGGGAGATTCGAAATTCGCGAAAAAAAGAATTTTTGGCATAATCTCGTATATAGCTTTTTGAAATGCATTTTCACACGTTACCAATGTCAATATATTCTGCGTTCAATTATCTGTAATATATCCAAAATTCAACGATATCGAACGATAAATCAAATAGTTTGTTTTGTTTCGGTGAGTGAATCTTTATATTCTTACTCAAAAAGAGTTGCATTTAGAAACTGAATCAATCTTACCTTTGAGATGATCATAAACCATTTTTGGTGGTCTCACATTGGGTTTGTCCACAATCAAACAAGATACTTCACCGTCGTCCTCTTTCAAACCTGTCGAAGACTTCAATAGGTTGACTTTAACTTCTACAATAATTATAATCTTGATAATAGAAAGAACAAAGGAAAAACTAAAATTCTTACCATTCTTATGACAGACTCTGACGTCATCTATAGCCCAAAATCCATTTTTCCGTTCTGCATTCGGTTTATAAGCGGTTTGTACGAAGATATTCAAATGATCCAACGCTACTTTCTCCCTACTCAATCTCATGAGAGACCATTCACCGCTCTGAAAGAGAGTTATTTCTCGTTGAATTACTCTTCAACATCGGATGTAGATTTTTGTGATACCTTTTTCAGTTGTCTTTGATCAATAGACACTTTCGTACCATTTTCGATCATGGAGAAACTCATGGTACAATTGATACAGCTACTAACGAACAGGTTAACACAAAGGTCTTCGGAATGCAGCTTCAAGCTTGGCCCCAGTCTGGAAATTTGAGCACTTTGCGTATAGAAGAATTCATCTGTAACAAAATTCATGATATAAGAAACCTTCTTCATCAGTTCGGCATACGCTTCTATGGAGGCCAGTTAAAGACCATCATACCATATATCAACATTTCATGTTGATTTTTTAAGAAGCAAAATGCATTAAAGTGAAAATTTTGATTTTTCAGATTTTCCGTAATATCATTTTTCAACTTCTACTCACTTTGGTGTATTTTCCAGAGAGTTGCTTCCTTACTTCTGAAAAATAGGTATACAGGTTTCAGAGGTTTCTTGTCCTCTTTTTCAATAAGGGTCCTGTTTAAATTCATGTCCTTCAGGTGCAATCGTTCATTCTCATCCATTCCTATTTCAAAATTTCTCCATTCATCACTGACAATAATATCGGAAAATGCCTGTTGAAACAAACATCTAAATATATTCTGCCAACTGGTGAAACTCAGAAAATTGAACAATAACTTCAAATTAAGTTTTAAGTGTTTAAATCAGGCGGTGAGGCAATGTATCTGCCAAGTCGAGCGAATGCACAGTAGTAGTAACCTTTTTCTCGAATTCTTATTGTCGAAGCAATTCATGGCGTTTTGAACCTCCTGAAACTTCTTTGTTAATAAATCTAGAAACCTGAATTTTCAGTAACCAAGAGAAATTAATAATACTAGTTATATTCAGAAACTGCATACTATTATACATTATAGTTTCCGAACTACCGCCAGTTGAAGTTCTAAGATTTTGTCACTAACATGGTCAACAATCATCAAAATTCTAAGGTACTTCTGGACACATTAATTTCAAATTTAGAATTTAGTTTGTATCAGGTACCGAAATTTTAGCTGTTCATCTTTTATTATAAAAATATGTTATTATGTTTATGTTCTGAGTTTATTGTTAACAACCTGGTTTTTACAACTTATGTAGACACAAAATTGTATAGGAAAATAAACAATATTATTATTATTTATTATCGTGGACTTATGCACTAACTCAGCTGTTAGCTGGATATAATTTACCTTTCCCAGATTCAGCAATCAAAGGGAATAGGCTCGATTACAATATACTTGACATAAATTTCCTAACTATCCTACATGTATTGAGAATTACAGCTTTTTGCATTTCTATATAGGTATTCTTATGCAATTCTAATTTCTTAAGGCTATCATGCAAAGTTTTGGGTATTAACCCAGTCGAGGATACGGTGACCAATACTCCGTATTGGCCAGTTGTTCGCATCCGGACGTAATATGCTGTATAGTCTCCGATCTTATATGGCATTTTCTGCACTTATCTGTTTGTAATATTCCGTCCTTCATTATAAATTTTTTGTAATTGTTTGTAGCGATCACTTGATCTTGGATAGCCATAAGGAATCCCCCTGTTTCTGCGAATAATTCTCCTTTCATCAACCATTTGTTGGAGGCTTCTTTGTCGATGTGTGGTTGATTAATCTCATGGTGATGTCGTCTATGCAATTCTTTTCTTGACCATTGCTCTTGTTTTTCAGTATCCGATAGGAACGGTAGATTCAGCAGGTCATCTCTGGTAGCAAGATTTAGTAGTGTATATCCCCTATCAGCCAACGATACCACTCTATGGAGGTCAGAAGTGAAGGCTTTTGCAGAGAAGAATTCTCTGAGATTTTTTATCTGTTCGGTGTGTAAATTGACAACATCGTATCATTCGTATCACAGACGATTTTGGATGATGATTGTTGTACTTTGTTATTGTTGGTTATTTATTATCGTGGACTTATGCACTATCTCAGCTGTTAGCTGGATATAATTTACCTTTCCCAGATTTAGCAATCAAAGGGAATAGGCTCGATTACAATATACTTGACATGAATTTTCTAACTATCCTACATGTATTAAGAATTACAGCTTTTTGCATTTCTATATAGGTATTCTTATGCAATTCTAATTTCTTAAGGCTATCATGCAAAGTTTTGGGTATTAAACCAGTCGAGGATACGATGACAGGAACAATATCTATTTTATCGAGGTGCCACATCTGCTTGATCTCAATAGCAAGGTCTGTGTATTTGGACTTTTTCTCCTGGAACTTGTTCAGCACGTTGTTATTATTCGGTATGGCGACATCCACCAGCATTGCGGTTCTGGCTCTTTTGTCATACACCACTATGTCCGGCCTATTATTCGTCACCATTCTGTCAGTGATAACAGGCCTATCGTAGTATAATCTGATAGAGTAATTTTCCAATACGGGCGCCGGTTGACACTTGTAATATGGCTAGAAGGTATTCAGAAGTCCGTACTTGTGTGCAAGTTTCTGATGGATAATGTTGCACACTTGATTATGCCTGTGAAGATACTCCGTATTGGCCAGTTGTTCGCATCCGGACGTAATATGCTGTATAGTCTCCGATCTTATATGGCATTTTCTGCACTTATCTGTTTGTAATGTTCCGTCCTTCATTATAAATTTTTTGTAATTGTTTGTAGCGATCACTTGGTCTTGGATTGTTGGTTATTATTATTATTCTTATTATTTTATACTAGGTCGAAATACAATCAACGTCTAACCAATTGACATAACAGAGTTTGTATTGAGAGGCAGCTCGAGATTTGCAGTGTATCTTTTAAAAATGATAAAATATTTCTTAGTTGTTATAGATCTTATATTGACATATCCTTTGACATATTTTATGAGCATACTCTAGAATATTTGTACGTAGCCCAAAGTCCAAAGATAAATTGTTCTACAAGAACATACACAAATATTTCTTTTATTTTGAATAGTCAGCTGCCATTGAAGGATAAATTGTTCGTGTTGGATGTGGTGTTTAGGTTGACAGTTACTCAAAAGTCACTATTTAATAGAGGACTAAGAAATTTTCAGATGCCGCCACATAAGCCTAGGCAAGTAAATGGGAAAAAGAGACTAACATCTGCTCGATGTGGCGAGTCTGTTCAACAAACATTTGAGTATTTTTTTTTCATTTTTCATTTGGTATACAGGGATATCCACCGGGACCGTCCGTTAAAAACTTTTTGAGTTCCAATTACAATATCAAGCTGAAATCTTATACGCGGCCATAACTAGCGATTTCTAATTGAAGTGAAATATTTTCGAAGTGTAACCATTTCAGGTTATACCGGAAGTGGATCATCACTTTATTATTTCAAATGGCAATCTACCTTTTTATTATACATCTAGAACCATTCTATTTGACATTTGAGCAATGCATAAAATACCCAAGTTGTTGGCACTTATCTGTCAAAACTTTTGACAGGTGTAATTATTTTTGTTATGAACTCGATTTTTGAGGAACATTTAAAAAATTGTAGCACGTAGATCTTTTGCACTACAGACACAATTTTTGCTTTGGTGGATAGAAGAAGGATCAAGGAATTTTTAAAGCAGTCTACACATGTCAAATGTTCATTGCGTTGTTTTGTATGATTTTTTCAATTTGGCCTTTTTCAAACAGCAATAACTCAATTTTTTCAAATGGCACTTGCCAATTTTTATATCGCCATCAGATGAAGCGTCAAATTTCAGATGGAATTGTATAAGCATGTACTATACCCATCTCTTATAGTTCCGAAATAATTTGGGAATATATTGAATTTTGATGATTTTGCAAGAACTAACAGAGAATGCTTTGAAATATTTGAATCAAGTAGCAGAACTGGCTACGCTAACCTGACAGGTGCCTAAAATTAATGTACTTGTCACTTCGTTCATTCGAATTTGATATTTCTACAAGAATTGCCGTTATTTCAGATTGAAAATATTCAAAAAATACAACACATTTGGAATAAAACCACTTGTTATTCAAACGAAAATATATTTCATCTTTTTTTAATTCATTTTAGAATGTCAAAAAGTAGTGGGTAGAAATTGCAGGCAATTCAATAACCAATTTCCAAATTCACCGTCTATGAGTGAAATAAAATTTCGAAGCATTAGAAGCAATTTTCTACAATTCGGATGAATAAAATTGTAGGACCTAAGCGAAAACCAATCATCGAAGATAAATACATTAATACGAATAAATGATAGCAAACATCATAGGAGAAAACTAATTTACGATCTAAAAAATCAATATGGGCCCCATTTTGCTCGATACACTTGTCAGCTCGTATACGAACATGATGACTTGCCCCATAAATAAAAATCAAGGGGCGTCAGGTCCGGAGAACGCAGAGGCCAAAAATTTGGTCCTTTATAACCCCACCATCTATCCTCGATCATTTCTGTTAGCTGCCGATCTACAGCTCGTGTTTTATGTGCTGGTGCACAATCCATTTGGTAATAGCAATCCCTCAGAATGTTAAGGGGTAATCCATCTAAACAATTTACTAATGTTCCTCTCAAAATTTCCAGGTATCTTTGTCCATTAAGATTTTCCTCATGAATGTGATAAGCCAACAAATCGTTCATTTAAATCGCAAAAACGTTCACGCTGAATTTATTTTGGAAATCAATAACCCCAATGAAATGTGGATTTTCTGTGGCCCAAAAATGTCGATTTCTCCTGTTGGTTATTCCACTTTCATTGAACTTGGCTTCATCAGACCATATAATATTTTGCAGAATTGTCTCATCTTCTTGAAGCCGAATTAATAAATTTTCACAGAAATTTAGCCGCTTGGGAAGGTCAGTTGGTTTCAATTTTTGTAGTCTGTTAAAAGAATACGGGTGCATGTTACGTTTCTTAAAGATCCTTTGAATGGAAGAATAACTCAATCCAATATCCATTGATGCTGAGTTAATGGACGCACGAAAATACGCTAGCGTATTAATTTGATTGTCGTCGTCCTCCAGAATTGGTTTTCTTCTAGTTTCTATGTATTTTTTCTCTCCAAATTGCAGAAAATTGCTTCTAATCCTTCGTTCTTGTTGAAATATCAAATTCGAATGAACGAAGTGACAAGTACATTAATTTTACGCACCTGTCAGGTGAGCGTAGCCAGTTCAGCTACCTGATTCAAATATTTCAAAGCATTCTCTGTTAGTTCTTGCAAGTCATCAAAATTCAATATATTCCCAAATTATTTCGGAACTATAAGAGATGGGTATAGTACATGCTGATACAATTCCATCTGAAATTTGACGCTTCATCTGATGGCGATATAAAAATTGGCAAGTGCCATTTGAAAAAATTGAGTTATTGCTGTTTGAAAAAGGCCAAATTGAAAAAATCATACAAAACAACGCAATGAACATTTGACATGTGTAGACTGCTTAAAAAATTCCTTGGTCCCTCTTCTATCCACCAAAGCAAAAATTGTGTCTGTAGTGCAAAAGATCTACGTGCTACAATTTTTTTAAATGTTCCTCAAAAATCGAGTTCATAACAAAAATAATCACACCTGTCAAAAGTTTTGACAGATAAGTGTTTGACCGAGAGGACCCCGATGACCAGGTTCAGTCTTCCAAGTAATGCCGATTATGATCTATAGATGTTTTAGAATCATTATGGACCCAATAAGCTGGGTTGACAACGCCCATTTATTATTTCTTCGTGGAACTTGTTTAATATAAAGAAAAATTTGCGAAAAAATTTTGACAGTCGTTCGAAAAATATGACAAATGTCATATTGCAATGAACAAACGAATGTCGAAAATAAAATTCATTTCCAAAAATATATGATTCTACAAAAAGCCATTGAAGTGTTAGCTTTAGAGTCATTGCATCACTAATAAAGGAGACAATCTTCATGAAACAAGTCATTTGCCTTACAGTTATTGTTGTTTTAGTTATCATATGACGCTTCTGAGAGGTATATTAAGCTTATCGCAGCAAATCAATCTTGCATGAATATAATTAACTTTCATTCTTGAACAATCACTAATTTAATACCAATAGTAAAAATCTGCTTATTAACTAGAAATAATAAGTGTAACTATACTAAATGATTATTTCTATTGAACGTTTTCATGGAGCACACATAAATTTCATTGATCGCAATAACATTTTTTATACACACTCATGATCATTACACTTCGCTTCAGCAATTATCACCCAAAATTCACCAGCTCGCTTGCAACTTGTTCAATTTCAACAAAATATTCAAATAGAAAATCCGTATTGTCTCAATAAAATTCTCTTTACTGATGAAGCTCCAATTACTAGACGAGAAGTCTTTGACTGCACGATCAATCATTTGTAGGAAACCGAGAATTCTCATGCAATGAAGTTAATTTAATTAATTAAGTATTTAAGTTGACCATTTGGTATGTATCCTTTCTAATTTTTTCTTACGAATTGCTATTGAATCTAACTGAACTTCAATACTCAAACTTCAACATGCTTTAAATGAGCTGTTACAAGATGTACCAATTGCATTATTAACTATGAAAGGAATTTGTTCGGCCACTGAGGAGGCCAGACTTGAAGCCTCTGGACTTGTGAGTATGGTAAAATTTGGGGAAGTACGTAGTTCCGTAATTCCCTACTTCAGTTGCGGCAGAGAATGAAAGAAGCCACTAATACATTTAAAAATAATAGAAACATTTTATTTAACATTCAAAACCAATTAAGAAAATCTATTTTAAACTGTATTGAAATAGGTAGGTGGACAATTTCACATCAGATATCAATATTTGTTATTTATTATTTATTGCTGTTTCGAAACATCCTCAATTATTGAGAAATTTAATTAAGAATGAATTTGAAGTTAAAACGCACTGTATCTGTTAAAGCATTAAAAATATTAAAAAAAAAACAATTCAAACAATAATCAATTTTAGTTTTCATTTGTGTAATGTTCCTACCCAGCACTGCATGTTACGCCTATGATTTGCAATAGGAATTAAACAAAGGAAAAATTTACATTTTCATATTACATGGCACAACATGTGAAATCGAGCCCTTCAGAATGTTTTTATCGTTCATTTATTAGAACTAGGCAAACATATAATTCAGAGAAGAAGCAGAGCTTTCAAAAACTAAGGAATTCTCTACAATTCTTGTCAACCATGAATTATATAGCGCCTGTGATCTCAAACTTTGCGAGAACCATATGTATTTCATATGATACTTTGTCCATGTCAATCAGTCAGCAGTTACTATGAATTATATGGCGCTTGTGATCCCAAAATTTGAGAGAACCATATAAATTACATAAGATGCTTTGTGCAGGTCATTCAGTCAGAGGTATATATAGGTCAAGTTACAATCATTGGATTCATTCGGCATTCATCATTCAGTTTCCAACGACTCATTCATCATTCAGTTCCCAATAATTCTGACTAAGCATTCAGTTCCCAACAATTCTGAATAAGCAACTAGTGAATGAGTGTTATGTTATTTTGTTAATATATATTAATTAAAAAAAACAGTATTGTGTATTGTGAAAACATTAAAACAAACTGTAAATCCTATTCACCAGGGCAGTTTGAATGCCTCACTACTTCAGATGTGTTTTTTTCGAAAATCGTTTCCTCTAACGACTAATGCCGCTTCAAAACTACAACCGCTGGACCAACCATAATAAACAGTTTCTTGGAAAATAATTCTCCAACCGAAGATCCAAGAAATAAATGAAACGCGAAACGCAAAACTCTTCCGCCGGCGCCTACTCTAACGACGACTCTCCAGAATTCAAAAATCATACAAACTGATATCGTACAAATAGATATGTCAGCGTATAAAACACTCAATGTGAACGCATTCGCGAGCTTGTAGTGCTAGGTATCTGGTACTCGATTGCTTGCAAAGTATATACGTATATATACTATATAAAACCCGAATCCGGAGGTCATCTGATCGAACACCAATTCTGATCTCATCCGGAAAAAGAACATTTCGCCAATTCTCAATATTCCAATTTTGGTGCTCTATACCCAATTAAGTCTGTTAATTTTTTGTGGTCTGGTTAGCTCTGGAACTCTTAAGGGCCTTCTGCTGTATAAAACTCTTGAACGAAGTCTTTGACGTATCGTTTCGACTGATACACTGATGCCTGTTGCTTCCAGAAATTGCCTTTGGAATATGGGGTGCGACGCACTAGGGTCTCTTTTTGCAATTTGGCACTAAAAGCGGTCTTGTTCTAAGTGATCTTTTACGACTTCTGCTAGGCCTATGTTGCAGAGATTGTAGCTCTACGTATCAAGCGTAGGTTCTTGAAATCACCCCCCGTGATACCCTCATTGTGGCCGCTATATCCCTCTGTGTCACCCCTTCTTCAACGAGAGCAATTATTCGACCCTTCTGCACATCGGACAACCAACGTAAGGCTTTTTCAATTATGATTATTGGCTTTTGTAAATTTTGAAATTCACAGTTTCAAATTTTCAAATCTCAGTGAGTACAATATCCCGAAAATGTGATGATAATTAAATATTTCTTATCATACTATCCAGTTTCATTACAACAAAAAAACTTCATTCTTCGCAAGTAGTCAAAGGTCCATGGTTAAAAACAATCAATAATGTGAAATACAGTCCATTTAAATTTGGTTATGTGTACATACACCATATATCCCCCTCTATCTTAAGATCGACCAATTTCAGAGTTGGTTCGGAGCATGTAAAATCAATCCCCTACCCTCATCAGCACCTAAGTCAAAATTCTTTATAAGGAAAGTGGGTCGAGTGACCTATCTTTGGAAAGGTCTTTCAATTCTCTATTCAAAAATATTAACTTCATGAATATTTAATATCACACATAAAGTCCAAACACAACTAAAGTTTGTATTCCAACGAAAATTTGCCACCCCCTAAGTCAAGGAACACTAATTGTAGCGAAAAAGCTGAGACACATCAATTTTTGATCAGAGAGAGTTGGTTCGGAGCATGTGAAATCATACCCCCTCCCTCATAAGTCGAAATTGATTAAAGAGAAAGTGGGTCGAGTGCAGCGTTGCCAGATTTATTTTGCCAAGTCGGGATTCTGAAACTTTTTGAGTTCAAGGGTTTTATACATCATACTATACTTAAGAGTTCCAGAGCTAACCAGACCACAAAAAATTAACAGACTTAATTGGGTATAGAGCACCAAAATTGGAATATTGAGAATTGGCGAAATGTTCTTTTTCCGGATCAGACCAGAATTGGTGTTCGATCAGATGACCTCCGGATTCGGGTTTTAAGGGGTCGTGGAAGACAAGATAGACTAGGAGCAGCAAGATAAATTCCGAAATACCAAGGGGGCAGTGTGATGATTTGGGGTGGCATTATGCTGGGACGCAAAACAGATTTGATCTCGTTTCCTGCGAGTGTAACGGCTAGAAATTACGTGGACCTAGTGCTGGAACCCATAGTGATAGTGTTGAGAGGCGCCCACGGTGAAAATTTCACTTTTATCCAAGATAATGCTCATCCGCATACCAGCAATCTCGCGACATTATCTCAAGATAAAGTTGAGGTCGAAAACCTAATCCAAAGCATGCCCAGACGGATTCAGGCTTGTATCAGGGCAAGAGGAGGTAATACAAGCTACTGAGGTCGAGAAAAATTACCTACTACGTGAGAATACAATTTTCAATTTTTTTATCACATGCAGAAAGAGTCTCTTATTTCCTTTAATTTGTCTCTCTCTTAAAATAAACCTTAATTTATTTCTTTTTCAATTGAAATATCTCAAAAAGGATCAATTCTAACAATCCTTCGAAATTTCCAAAATCCCTGAGGTAATATTCAAAATATCGGGTGATTCCATATAAATTCGGTTGTGTTATATATGTATACAGGGTGTTACATAATAGTATGTCACAAATTGAGGGGTAAATCTACGTGCAATTTTAGGAAAAAAGTTCATATGAACATAGGTCCGCAAAAGCTTCTTTATGGAGCTACAGGGTGTTGAAATTTCCAGATAAAATAGGTTTTTTCTTCAAAACTCCTGCAGTTTTTGAGATATTCAGCCCAAATTTGGAATGCAAGCTATTTTTTACAGCCTCCATCATTACACGTTCTAGCTGAAATTCACAAGGCGTTTCAAATTTTTTGCAGTACGCCACTAATCAGCGTTCACTCAATTTTCGTCATATTCGTTCAATTTATAAACTTTTTTTCAAGTTATTCACTAAATAAAAAAAATAATAGAAAAACTCGATATGTATGCCCAAATATTTGCTTTTATTTTGATAACTCGTCTTCTGTGACTCAACTTATACTTATTCAATATCAAACTAAAAAAACAAGAACAATTAAAAACTCAATAAATTGCTGGAAGTGTCCTCCACCTGCAAGAATACAGTCCTTCTTTGCATATTATCACGCACTCTTTGAAATATTCCTGAGGTATTTCTTATCGTGTCACAAGAGGCTATTATTCGATTTCTCAATTCTTCTGCAGTGTTCACTGGAATGGTATAAACTAAACTTTTGAGATATTCCCATAAGAAAAAGTCTAAACTATTTAAGTCTTGGGACCTAGAAGGCCATGGTTCTGGCCCACCCCGAACTATCTATCGGTTGTTGAATGTATTATTTAAGAATTCCCTAGCTTCTTCACTGAAATGTGCTGGTGCCCCGTCGTGCATGAACCACATTATGTTTCTCAACAAAAATGGCACATCCTCGAGCAATAAAAGTAACTCCTCCTCAAGAAATTGCCGATAAGCAGGACCGTTTAGTCCCGCTTTTCGGCAATTTTGCCTAATCAAATAATTTCCAATTATTCCGACCCAGACATTTAGTGAGAATTGTTCTTGATGATGAGATTCTTCAATCAAATTGGGGTTTTCCTCAGCCAATAATGATTAGTGTGAAAATTTATGATAGCAGTTCTCGAAAAGTTAGCTTCGTCTGTAAACATTATTTCACTATCAAAATGAGCATTTTTTAATTTTATTTAAGAAACATCGGCAGAAATTCAGTCTTGAAGGAAAATCTCGAGGAAGTAGAGTTTGGTCGTGAAGAATCCACCAAACTAGAACATATGAAATATTCAACTGATTTCCAATTTGTCTTGTACTCACATATGGATTCACATCAATACAATTAAAAACTGATTCCTCAATATCTGAAGTTCTCATAGTTTGAGTTGCAACTTTCAATTGATTATTTGCAGTAAAAGTACCAGTTTCCCTCAACCTTCTGTGGATATTTGAAAATGTTCGCCTGTCTGGTGTTACTCTATTTGAAAAGCGCACCTGATGTAATCGCCTAGCTTCTGTTGTGTTTCCGTCAGCCAGACCGTACATGTAATGGATATCAGCCAATTCGGCGTTAGTAAAATTAGCCATTTTTTCTCACAGCAATAACTTCAAAAGTCCTAAAACTAATCGTTAATTCAATAAACAATTCGAGAAGACAGTGGTTCAACTCTAGCAACTGTCGAAATAAATGAAGGAAAAAATCAAAGCCTACTAATTCAGCGAATGGATACAATCGTCTAATAATTCTTAATTTTAATAAATTATAATATAATTATTATATTATAATTAATATATAATTATTAATAATTATGACGGTTGGAGATACGAAAAAATTACAAGTGTCAAAAAAGTTTCTAAATTGAACGAATATGACGAAAATTGATTGTACGCTGATCAGTGGCGTACTGCAAAAAAGTTTAAAAGGGCAAAAGAAGACATGACTCCGGAAAAGAACACACCTTGTAGATTCTAGTTAAAATTTAGTACGTGTAATGATGGAGGCTGTGAAAAATAGCTTGCATTCCAAATTCAGGCTGAATATCTCAAAAACTGCAGGAGTTTTGAAGAAAAAGCTAATTTTTTCTGGAAATTTGAATACCCTGTAGCTCCGTAACGAAGATTTTGCGGACCTATGTTTATATGAACTTTTTTTCAAGAATTGCATGTAGATTTACCCCTCAAGTTGTAACATACTATTATATAACACCCTGTATATATATATATATATATATTATATATATATATATATATATATATAAATAAATAAATTTTAAATTCAAGTTCTTACCTTATATGAATCCAGTATGACTGCTGGTCTTATATCGTTCTCCGACATAGTATAGTGTTTGCTCAAGTTAATCTCCTTACGCGTAATATTAAAATAATAGCATGGATATCTGTTGGGGTCCCATCCTTCGCAGATGAAAATTTCAATTTGTTGAGATGCTCTCACAGAAAATCCCAGCTTGAATACTTTTGGTATTTCTATTCTATGTTTAAAATCTTTGGTTGCATTGGAAATGTAATACGTTGGAAATTCTGCAACGAAAAAAGAAATGAATGGTTTGAACCAAATTGATTTTCGACAGGGTTACAAGAGTAATGGTGAGATTTAATTACAATCCTAGCATAGTATGAGGTGGTACATTTTCGTCCTTGCTAATACACGCAGTGAACCATACTATCCAAATTGAACAGGGCTTTTTCAAAATATCCGCTAGTATCGATGTCGCTATTATATGGGACTTACTGCATTAAGTTTGGTTATATCATTAGTATGAGTCTTAAACCGCATCCGATTACTGGCGGACGCGATTCCATTAGCTGATTTCTCGACAAAAATCTATTATGACTAAAATGTATACATTTTCCATGTCCAAAAGTACTTGTGTGAAGAAATTCTTCGAAAATACGCTTTACAAATACGTTTCCGATCAGTTATAAATTCGAAGAGCGAAAGGTGGTCGAATCATAGCACTCTTCCTGTGTATAATTTTGGACATTTCAAATTTTTCGACAAGGTGAAAAACGCATTCCTCATTCGTTTAGCATTTCTCACCTAAGAACAGCGTCGGCTCGCTTTTAGTACTTTTTTTTTCGAAAGGCTTTATTACCTCCCCCCGACGTCCGAGAATTAAGTAGAGAATTTCAATAAACTGTAAAAATCATAATATTGCTACGCATTCTCGATCATTATTTATTATCGTGGACTTATGCACTATCTCAGCTGTTAGCTGGATATAATTTACCTTTCCCAGTTTCAGCAATTAAAGGGAATAGGCTCGATTACAATATACTTGACATAAATTTCCTAACTATCCTACATGTATTAAGAATTACAGCTTTTTACATTTCTATATAGGTATTCTTATGCAATTCTAATTTCTCAAGGCTGTCATGCAAAGTTTTGGGTATTAACCCAGGGGAGGATACGATGACAGGAACAATATCTATTTCTTCGAGGTGCCACATCTGCTTGATCTCAATAGCAAGGTCTGTGTATTTGGACATTTTCTCCTGGAACTTATTCAGCACGTTGTTATTATTCGGTATGGCGACATCCACCAGCATTGCTGTTCTGACTCTCTTATCATACACCAATATGTCCGGCCTATTATTCGTCACCACCGGTTGATACTTGTAATATGGCTGGAAGCTATTCAGAAGTCCGTACTTGTGTGCAAGTTTCTGATGGATAATGTTGCACACTTGATTATGCCTGTGAAGATAGTCCGTATTGGCCAGTTGTTCGCATCCGGACGTAATATGCTGTATAGTCTCCGATCTTATATGGCTTTTTCAGCACTTATCTGTTTGTAATGTTCCGTCCTTCATAGTAAATTTTTTGTAGTTGTTTGTAGCGATCACTCGATCTTGGATGGCCATAAGAAACCCCTCTGTTTCTGCGAATAATTCTCCTTTCATCAACCATTTGTTGGGGGCTTCTTTGTCGATGTGTGGTTGGTTAATCTCATGGTGATGTCGTCCATGCAAATCCTTTCTTGACCATTGCTCTTGTTTTTCAGTATCTGATAGGAACGGTAGATTCAGCATCTCTGGTAGCAAGATTTAGAGGTGTATATCCCTTATCAGCCAACGATACCACTCTATGGAGGTCAAAAGTGAGAGCTTTTGCTGAGAAGAATTCTCTGAGATTTTTTATCTGTTCGGTGTGTAAATTGACTACATCTATTAATCCGCGTCCTCCTTCTTTCCGCTTCAAAGTTGTTCGTATCACAGACGATTGTGGATGATGGTTGTTGTACTTTGTTAGCATCGTTCCGGTCTGCCTTTGAATATCATCCAGTTCTGTCTTAGTCCATCTGATTATTCCAAATGAGTAAAGCAACACTGGAATGGCGTAGGTGTTAATTGCCTTGACTAGATTCCCCGAGTTCAACATTCATTTCAGCACAGTCTTCAGACGCTGACTGTATTCTGAACGAATCTTCTCCTTTGATTGTTTTTGGTCTAGCAGTCTGGCTTGTTGGTATCCTAGATAGTTGTATGTTTCGCCATCCCTCATGCATTGTATAATATCACCGTTTGGAAGCTGTGTTTCACCATCTATGACTTTCCCTCTTTGAGTGTTCAGGGTCTTACATTGTTCAATCCCGAATTTCATATGAACATCTGCCGAAAACTCACTGACAGTTTTCAGCAAATCATCCAATTGCTTCTTGTTCGAAGCATATAATTTGATGTCATCCATATACAGCAGGTGGGAGACTGTATAATAATTCCTATCTGTTTTTATCCTAAATCCGTATCCTGTTCTATTGAGCATTGAGAACAATGGGTTCATAGCTAAACAGAACCATAGTGGACTCAAAGAGTCCCCTTGAAAAAATCCACGGGTATCTCGTCGGTTTTAATTGATTTATTGTTCATGTTGACCTGCAGAGACGTGCGCCAGTGTGTCATTGTTGTCTTCAAGAATTCTACCAGGGCTGGGTGAATTTTGTATATATGCAATACTTCAACAAGCTAAGAATGGGCGGTACTATCCAATGCCTTCAGATAATCGAGAAAAGCTGAATGAACATTCCGATGCCCTACGTATGCCTGTTTCATTATAACAGAATCGATGATGAGTTGTTCCTTGCACCCGTGGTGTTTCTTTCTGCATCCCTTCTGCTCCTCTGCTAATATATTGTTGTCGTCAAGATGTTGGTATATTCGATTGGATATGCATGAGGTGAGTATTCTGTAGAGTATTGGCAGGCAAGTGATTGGCCTATATTGAGACGGATCCTGTGTTCTATCACTCTTAGGTAGCATATATGTTAAGCTTTGTGTTAGGATAGTGGGTGTTTTCTTAGGATGTTGAAGAATATACGTGAGCTGTTTCGCTAGGGCTCCATGGAGCTTATCAAACTTCCTGTACCAGTAGTTGTGGATATTATCTATACCTGTGGCCTTCCAATTGTTGGTCGCTCCAACTACTGTTGTGATTTGTTCCTCCGTTATTCCTTCGAAGTCCTTATATTTGATATCAAGGCGTTCTTTTTCATTCGTGATCCATTCCGCATCTCTATTGTGTTCCTTGGGGTTCGACTATAGTGATGACCAATAATTGGTCAAGCACTGTGCGTCGGGTACTTCTCTGTTATTGTTGGTCGCAGTTTTGTTATTTCCCTTATGAAAATTGGCCGCGTTTTGAAGAAACCTTTGGTTTTGGTGTTTCCTTTCAGTACACTTGACGTTTCTTGAAAGCCTCTTTGCTTTTGCTTGGAGTTTCTGTTTCAAAGTGCCCATATACACGTCGATGTGTTGTTTGTGATCAGAGTGTTTTGTGTTCGTACCAATTTTCCTATAAATTATTTGTGATTTCAAGCGCCTTGAGGGTTTTCTGTTTATCAGGAATTCTGTGAGACGACCGATTTCTGCTCTAATATTATCAATATCCTTCTCCAGTCGTTTTTGCCATGGTGGTTTTCTGATGCTTTTTGGCTCAGCTTGAATCACAGTTGTGGAGATTTGTTATTTATGAAGTCGAAGAATCGCTAATTCTCCACAGTAAACCAAAGTGTGAATCTTCTCCAAGGTGTTCTGGTCGGTATATTCTTCAAACACTGAGTTTACGCTTGCTAGGATGATATTGGTGTTCTTGTTCGTCTCGAGTTTGGGCAGTTTAGGTTTTTTAGTTGGGTTACTACCACTGAATTCAGTTATTGCTCTGTTGAGTTCTGATCTTGCTTAATACATATATTCGTTCTGCTGATTCGGCTCAGGAGGGCGTTCCATGCTAATATGCGTTTCCGTGGCTTCGATGTTAGCTGTAACACTTTCATTGACTCCGGCAGGTATACCGTTATGAGTATCATTTTCGCTTCTGAGTTCCATTATGACCTCTTCTCGTATGCTTTATTATTATTATTATTATTATTATTATTAATATTAATACATGGTGAGAGTTCAGATACCTATTAACTCAAGCATGAAAAAGTAACATAGATATTTGAAAGAAAAACAAAAAAAAGCTAAACAGTGAGAACACATCGTGCAAGACTAGGGTTCAGAATAAATAGAAGAAATAAACAAATAGAGAAATAAAGCGAATATAAACTGGTATTATTGTTCAGATTCTAGCCAAGAGTCCAGATCATTCTTGAAAGAATTCGCTGTTTCCCAACTTATCACCTCCGTGGGCAGGGCGTACCAATTTCCAAATATCCTGTTGCTCAGGAAACTCTCCCGACATGAAACTTTGTAGTTTTTTTTGCTTAACTTCAGATGGTGGCCGCGTAGACGTTCGTCGGTATTTAAAATGAATAAGTCGTCGAGTTTCACACCGAACAGGCTACGTAGAGCACGATAAGTGATTATGAGATCCCCACGGTAACGTCGATCAGAAAACGAGGGTAGATTTAGCAGACGAAGTCTCTCCATATAATTTGGCCGTCTAACACCATAAGGCGTCCTAGTTGCGCGCCGCTGTATACTCTCCAAGGACTGGACATCACGGATAAGAGTCGGACTCCAGACAGGTCCGGCGAACTCTATTATAGGGCGAATGTAAGTTTTGTACAAAGTACCGCAAGTATCGAGATCGCAGCCAGAGAACGACCTTTGAATCACATAGCTCATTTTCATCGCTTTGGAGGACGATTGATTTATATGTTCCGTCCAAGTTAGGTCATCGGAAACCAGTACACTATTGATGGTAGGTCAGAGGTGAAGAGAAGAAATAGAAGGGGAACGAGGACTGATCCTTGTGGTACCCCACTGGAAACTGACTATTTTTCCCACTCTCAAGCGGAAATTGTGGTTGGAGATAAATGCCTTTATCCAAGAAAGAAGATAGCCACGGATACCTAGGTGTTCGAGCTTGTAAAGGAGCCGATGGTGAAGGACACCGTCAAATGCTTTGCTGAAATCCAGGTAGATAACATCGACAGGTATTTGGTGGTCAAGCATTCTCGACCACACACTTCAGAAGGTTGGTAGGTACTAAACGACCCGGTATAAATCCGTGTTGGTTTTCTGGAATTATAACTAATAATAAGTACTACGTATTTTGTTCATGCCTGAGCAAACCATTTCTGTTTTGTATATTCAGTGTCTGTTATGAAAATAACTGATCTGAAAAAGAAATCTGGGAGATTACGGCAAAATCAGGAAATTTATTGAATTATTAATACGTCAGTCAAATAAGCAAGTCATTAAATAAATAAAATAAATGACGTTTCACATTTGTGTTGTTTATATTCAGTATTTGTGCTTCCAGTTATAATACCCAATACCCGGATATAAGATTTATTTCCAGTAATACCTCTCCATTAAGTTTCATACAACTCTATTAATATTGTTAATACTGAAGCATCTCCAAGCTCTTGAAAGTATTTCCTTCGATTCTCAGAGTACAAATAAATAGTTTCTGTGATCTTTCAAATTAGTAAAGTCTGGAATCTTGTATACACGATGTACGTTCTAAATACGAACGAATTTTATAGGCTATCAAAATACAATATGTTTTGGAACATTTGAATGGGATATGACGAAAGTTAACATTAACTCATGACCGGGATGTTTCTGCATAAGTGCATAATAAAATGGGTTATATTTAAACGCTTTCAAACAACTTCTATGCAAATTTCCAAAGCAGATTTATAAAGTTTGGTTTAATTGAATTTTAGCTTGATGCAAATGTCGAACACAGAAATATATGAAATTATAAAAGTACAGTGTACGCAAAAAGTTAGGAATATTGAGATTTATCAGTAGATTATCATATTATTGCGGTTTTCATTCTCATGTTTATACTACTGTTTCTTGTGCCTTTTATTGTTGTCTTAGCTAAAAAACATACTTTTTAGGTTTCACACAATTATTTTTTCTGTTATGAAATTTATGTCGATTCGGTTACTTTTATTGATTTAAGGATTATGTTGTAGTTGGTTATCTGAACGATACTATATTATGATAAATTTAATTGAAATGAAAGACAACAGAACGCAAGTGCAAATCAGGCACCTAAAATGCTTCACGCCAAAAGACGTCAAGTAGAGGTTGCTGAAGTTGTCAATAGTTGTTAGGGTTGAAAATCAAGCTGTTTGACTTGACTTGAAATCAAGAGAAGCTCAAGTGAAGTTCAAAATTAAAGTCAAGTCAAATATTTTTCCACAAAAGCTTGAAAATTCAACCTTCCTAAATCGCAAAACTTGTTAAATCAGAACACCATTGCACTAAAACATTGCTCTAATATCCACTAAGAGCAAGAATAAAAGTTTCAATAATACTGTTATAGAATTTATTAATTAAATTGTAATCTAGTTAGGCTGTTCAAAAAATAGTTAGTCATGAAATGAATCTAGTATGTATATTTTCTAGACAATGGACGGTTAAAAAATAAAATATTTCATAGCTTGACAGAAATAAAACTTTACAGAAAGAAAATAGTATTTTTCGGTTCTTCGGGCCAGAATATTTCATAAATACTAATCACTCTACAGGTAAATATAACAAATACTAAATATTTGATCGGGAAATATTTAAATGAAATTCAACGTACGAATCTGGAAAAAGTTCATAAAGTTGTCGAAGAAAACATAAGTACAGAACAAGAACAAAAGTGAAATAAATATTTTCATATAAAACAGAGCCTCACAAAAACAACATTAATGAATCTTCTATAAAAAACTAAAATGAACTTTTGTGAGAATAAAATAGATGAATTAAATTTCTGTGAAAATAAAAGAAATACCTACATTGAAATCTAAGTCAAAAAGAATGAGATAACTCGAAACATCCCACTTAATCAGATAGTTGATAGTTTGCTGTTTTTGAACCAAGAATTGAGACACATCTACGTCCTAACTGGTTTTTGACTCAATCTGTTTCGACTCTTGGTAATAGATAATCGCAGCTCTTGGGAACTGCCTCTTTATAGGAGCCGAACTTGCAGTAGTGGCCAAAAAATCTCTTACCATATTCGCCAAATTTGGAAATATAGCCTCATGCCTTTCCCACCACTCTAAAAGTCTATCGAGCTTTCCACACGGGAGTCAGTAAGGTGAAACATATCATCATTTGGTGCGGACATAAAAGATTTTTTGTATAGACGTAGTATGTCTATCTCGAATTGATTCGACTTCAAGTCTACATTCACCCTGCTTCTATGCAGACGTTCTTGGTGAAAGATGTGGGCTTGATTTGGGCCTAAAATATTTTGTTATATATATTTTCTCGAAGAATTGCTTCAAGCTCCAATTCCTTTCCCAACTATAATTGGGAAATGTTTCCACTTTACGGCGAGGGTCGAAAATTGAAACTACACGGTTCATCCACTTGGTTTATTTATAGAGTTTTACGATTTTATCTATCGCCTCCTGTGTGCTACGTATTAATTTTCCATCGATTTCATCTCTATCTGGTTGATTGTCAAGCTCAATAGCCCAGTTTTCTAATTTATCTAGGAGCATGTTGATACCAATACCTACAAGAGTGTAGAGTAGGTATCGGCTAGTAATATTATTGAAATAGTTTTAAAGATTTTGAGGTGTCTACAGCCTTTCTCTATCAATGGCCAATCTATGTATGTCAACTTAAGTAATTTCAAATAACTTGTTTCAATATTATCGCAAAGTTTATTTAATGCCCTCTTGAACTTCGAAACCCACTACAACATTTCGAAGGTGGAATTCCAACGGGTAATGATGTTTTTTTTGGCATCGTCAAAATCTTTATCCGTGTCAGATGAAATATTTTCAATAATATTGTGAATGTCAGAGTAGAGTATTTTGATGAGATCCCTTGCTAATACGTTAAGGATGTGTGCAAAGCACGTAGAGTGGTTATTTTGGGGATTCATTTCAGGAATTAAGCGTTTTAATTCAATGATGAAAGTAGAATTCCTATTTATATTACCGGTGGTTATTCCTTGTACTGAACTTTCTAGATTGTAATATACCAGAATTGGAAATATAATTCCGCTATTAAGCTACACGTATGTTGACCATGAGTTAAAACAAAATCCAAGAGAATGAAATAAAGCATCCATTTACTATTTATAAAATGGGCAGTTATCCCATAACACTTTCGCATCCTGAAAGACGACGACCTATCAATTGTGAAAGACGATTTTGTGTTCCCTTTTTTAAGCAGCGTATTTTGTTGCTAGAGAAGTCATCTGGTTCCTATCAGGTAAATTTGCCCTAAGGTTCAAATATTTGAAAATATTTTCACTAACCTCGTATTTGTTTTTGTTTTTCTCTGAGGACCTACAGTTTATAGTGGACTCCGAACCACTCACCTAGACCGTGCAGTGATAACTGCCACCTCTGAGGATTACAAGTTATCTGGCCTTCGGAGGTTATGGACTCAACCTATCGGTTTGTTTTTGTTTTTCTCTGAGGACCTACAGTTTATAGTGGACTCCGAACCACTCACCTAGACCGTGCAGTGATAACTGCCACCTCTGAGGATTACAAGTTATCTGGCCTTCGGAGGTTATGGACTCAACCTATCGGTTATGTATCCAGACTCAATGTGATTTTTATATACATACGTGGGACAAACACACTAACATTCATACTACATCCATATCTTACCTGGGATTCGAACCCGGGCCCTCGGCGTGGGAGTCAGTACCTCTACTGACTTACCCACGGAGGGAGATAACCTCGTATTTAAAAAAAAGTTGAACGGAATATACTTAGTCAATATATATTGCATGAATAATTTGTGGAATTTTTCTTGGTCATAACTGGATGAATCACCCTGAAAATGAGCTAGGTTATCAGCAGAAATTTTCTGACATTTCATGAAATATGAAAACACAAAATGTGTATTTTGGATTGTCTACATTCATTATTACGAACAGATATAGTTTTCCAATTCACAAATTGAACTGGTTTGTCATCATAATGTGTAGAAATAACAGCATTTTCGGTGTCTTCATAATTGTAATCAATCTAATTTACATCAGACATTTCCTCATCGGAATCATATTCTATCGAACAAATAATAATAATGGATTTAAATCACAAAACAGCTCTACACAGAGAAAAGATCCATTAAGAAGACCGAGTTACCACCTGCCTTTCTAGTCCCCCATAATACATATAGATGGCACTAATTTAACCACGTCAAGTGTCAAACTCTGTCAATCAAACTTCAATCGCCGAAAAATGAAACCGAATTCTGTACTTCATGAGAAGGAATCAAGATTCGGTTTGTGCAGCAAAAGTTTCCGTATTCGTGTCTGGAGGAGAAGAAAGATGAGGTATCTACAACGGCGAAGCAAAATTTCATTTTAGAATTAGTATTTAAGGAATGGTTCATGCTTGTATATTCTAAGTAGGACACACAGATTTAGTTATTTGTGAAAGAATAATAACTGAACATAAATTCAAGACATTGTTTGTTAATTTCAGCAAATTTCCAATCTTTCAGAAAGTTGTGAATGTCCTTGCAAGATCATTGATCATGATCCGTTTATTGTTCTCCCGATCAAACTATCGAACATGCCTAGAAGCTGTTCTGTCACCATAAGAAAACGTTGAGCAAAAGGTCAAATTCCATAAGGAAACATAGACAAGAATACTCATTCGCAGCCGAGATGGCATTCTTATTCAGAAAGAATTTCTTCCCACCAACTCAGATGTCAAAATTTCATGACATTTGGTTCAATAGAAGCCAAGTTGAAATTTTTCGGTGGAAAAATGATATCGGAGAGGGAAACTGAAGCACAATTATTTATCACATCAGATGAGTTGGAAGGCTATGACTTGCAAAGTGCCAATCGCTCATCTCTCCAGTATCACTCTATTAAATTGTCTGTCAAAATAAGTAGGCAATAACTGAATGAGTTGCTGCAATTATTATAGGTGCTTGCTTAGATGAATAAGTGTTTTTGGAATGGAGAATATAGAGCATAGATGGAAATCAAATATTCCATCTAATGTGGCCCCAAAAAAAGCACTTAAATCATTATATGAGTTATGGCAAAGCAAAAAGCCTCAAACTAAATTCTAGAAGTTGATTCTTCGGTTTATTGCACAATAAAATGGCTGAACTCCTTTGAAATGTATCTAAGTAGGTTACGAAATGGCATAGTAGATGGAACAAATTTTTCTAGAGTTCAAGTTTGTAGTAAAGAAAGAAGAAGAAAATATTGGTAAGTTGTCGCTTTGAAAATAAGAACAAAAAATAATGAAAACTCTGAAAAAAATTATGAATGTGGCTTAAGTCAAGTTCGTTCTATAGTATATTGCACACTGAAATCGATCGAAAAATAAATTGTTGAGTTGTTGCTATGTAGAAAGAACAAAACTGCAAAAATTATATGTTATGGAATGTGACTTAAGTCAAAAGAATTAGTATATATAGCATGTATCTGAAGAGAAACGAAAACGAGATATAATGATAATTTTCTAGATTCAATCTCTGTGGACCAGACTGAAAAGAGTTCGTACTGAAAACTCTGAAATTAGGATATGATTCTGACTTTCGGTCAAAAATCATTAAAACAAATCTCATATGTCTAATCAGAAGTTATTAGGTTTGAATCTATTTGGATTTAATAATTTGAATAATTAAAGCCTAAAGAGTTACTGCTGAAAACTCTGAAAATATAAATGATATAATTGAATCAAGAACAAGAATCATTAATGAAGCCTTATGTGTTTGATGAAAAGTCAGATAGGTTCAATTTTCTGATAAAAGGTTTATAGTAAATCTACAGATGTTACTGACGTAAGGTTTAAAATCATTAGCAATATCTCATGTGTTTGATGAAAAGGTAGAAAGATTACTAATTTTCCCAATTTCCCACCTGTAGCAGGCCCTGAAGGAGTAATAGTTGAAAACTCTTATAATAAAATATTAAACGTCTGAAATAAAGACAAAACCAGTAGATCTGATAATGAAATCTTATAGAACAGAATATGTTTGACCTAACAGTTATAATTGTGTAAGTATCAACTGAATAATATTTATTATATAATAAACTATATTGAAAAAGATGAAGTTCGAGTTCAAGATTCTGAATATTCGTCTTCCGAAGAAAATGTTTGAAGGGGTAGGTATGGTATGAATCGGAATCGAAAAATTGAAACGGAAAAAAATCCTGAATATAACAATAAACACCTCAAAAAAGTCTACAAATTATGTAGAGTGCCGCAACAGATTTCAGTTTTTTTTATAAAAAACTAAAAATGCAGCAGATGCGATGCTGCTTTATAATCATTTCATGTATTCAGTGTTTGAAATCAGTTAGTTGGCACTTTGTTTCTGTTGTGAGCACAAATAAAAGATTCAAGTTTTGTGATTCGACCATGGAAAGATGACATTTGACTAGAGAAGAGATGTTACGAGCCGTTGGCATGGTCCAAGCTGGGAGCTCACAACGGGAAGTATCCAGGGTTCTGGGAAGTAGCCCAAGTGTCATAAACCGTTTATAGTGGCGTTTCAATGAAACAGGTAGCGTAGAAGAACGCCATACAGGTCGTTTCAGGATTACTACTGTCGCCAGAGACATATTTTTGGTTTTACAAGCCAGAAGAGATCGTACTACCACAGCTCAATTAGCTCAAGAGCTATCACGAGTTCATAATGTACAAATTTCAGACCAAACTGTGAGAAATCGACTGCACGAAGGTCAACTCCACTGCAGACGTCCTTTAAGAATTCCACAACTGACCCATGGACATCGCGCTGCTCGTTTAGCTTGGTGCCAACAACACGTATACTGGGATCAAGAGAGGTGGGCCACAGTTCTCTTCAGTGATGAATCTAGATTTAGTTATTATCCCGATTCGGGAAGAATTCGAATATGGAGGGAACCTGGAAAGCAAAACCGTCTCCAGTATGCTCGAGAAGTTGTTAGACAGGGAGGCGGATCAGTGATGTTTTGGGGAGGTATACGCCTTGGTGGAAGAACTGACCTCGTTTTCATACAGAACAACGTCAAGGGAAATTCTTACGCAAATGAGATAGTTTTACCTGTAGTGGTACCGTATCTCCAAACAATGGGTCAAAATCCACTCTTCCAACAAGATAATACCCCCCTCATCGTGCAAGAGTTGTCTTGAACGTTCTTGAACAGAATATCGATCTTCTACCGTGGCCATCCTGCTCCCCAGATCTGAATCCCATCGAGCATGTGTGGGACACCCTAAAAAGAAATCTCCTGCGTCAAAACGTCTTCCATCATGAACAGGAGCTTCGATTAGCAGTTCAGGGGGCTTGGAATGACTTAGGCCAAAATGTAATAGACAATTTAATATTGAGCATGCCGCGACGATGCCAAAGTGTCATGAATAACAGAAGTGGACCTTCTGGGTACTGAAAAATATAAGTGCTTCCATATCGTTTCAAAAATATTAGTTCAGGATTTTTTTTTGTGTTTTACCAAATTCCGTCATTTTCAAATTTCAAATTTTTTTTTATAATAGGTGCTTTGGAGAAGTCAAATATTATTTTGTTTTCTTGAGAATACATTATATACAATACATCCTAACAAAAACCGAAAGATTTCTATAAATGCGAATCATCAAATTCATATTTTATATGATATGATATTGGTAAGTGTTCCCTAGACTTTTTTGAGGTGTTTATATAAGACAATATCGAAAATTTCTCATTAGTTGGTCATAATGTCATAAGCGTGCTTCCAAAGTGATAAATATCTTTTAAGGAACCTAAATATCATGGATCAGACGGCAATCTATCTGAAATCGAATGACAGTTGGAAACATCAACACAGGACGGAAGAAACTGAATTCTGTACTTCATGAATAGGAATCAAGATTTGGTTTGTTTAGCAAAAGTTTCCGTATTCGTGTCTGGAGGAGAAGAAGAATGAGGTATCTACAACGGCAAAACAATTTATTTTAGAGAAAGTAGCTAACGAATGGTTCATGTTTGTTTAATGTAAGTAGGACACACATTTAGTTATTTGTGAGAGAACAATGACTGGACATAAATTCAAGAAATTGTGCAACAATTTCCTCAAATTTTCAATCATTCAGAAAGTTGCGACTGTCCTTGCAAGATCATTGATCATGATTCATTTCTCGTTCTCCAGATCAATCTACTATCGAACATGCCTGGAAGCAGTTCTGCCACTATAAGAAAACGTTGAGCAAAGGAACAGATTCCATAAAAAAACATAGACAAGAATACTCATTCGCAGCCGAAATGATATTCTTATTCAGCAAGAATTTCTTCCCACCAGATCAGATGTCAAAATTTTATGATATTTGGTTGAATAGAAGCCAAGTTGAAATTTTTCGGTGGAAAAATGATATCGAAGAAGGAATCTTTGTTTTGAACTCTAAGCTTTTCCAGGAAGGTTGTGGCAACCAAAAAGATAATGGAGATGAAGATCTAAATCGAAATACGTGACAACTCAAGATGCTATCAAAATTAATCGCGATTCCATCAAAAATCGAAATATTGAAAATGGGAATGAATATGTCCGAAACCCCAATTCATAGCATTTTGAGTGAGCATTTGAAGCTGAAACAACATAAATTCATATCTTGATGAGCACAAACAGAACAGTTTTCCAACGACTTCAGACGAGATATTAAAAATTAATAACAACAGATACTCATTTAAAGTATGAAATAAAACAGAGAGAGTAAGAGAAACCGACAAAGTAGCCTTCGATATACTATATTTATCATTTAAAGTAAACATTTCTTACCTTGCCACCTCTCATCGGATATGAAATCAAATCTCCTAGTGGTATTGGTGTCAATGTCCCAATTTTTCATAGCCCATACTCTGCTACAGTGTTCGCTATACGAAAATTTACAGTTATAGTCACTCTTTATGGTCGGCAAGTAATGGGACTCTGAAAATTAAAATTCAAAGTTAGTTAAAATCAATTCAATATGAACTCTTATTTATGCTACGCTCACACTCAGTCTGATTAGGCGAATGAGTGGATTTTGTAGCTTGTCCCTTGCGTTGCCATTGCTCATGCAGATGAGCTCTTTGGATGTGAAGCTACGGATTTTAAGTTCTATACGCAAATATTAGTCATTTCATAAAAAAAACATTTCACCGCAGCCGTCCTTCGTGACATGCATCATCACTGTCGTCAGTCCGTCGGAAACTGTTGAATGACGTAAGTTCGCTACAAGACTTTCAACGCAAGACAGTTTGGCGTCTTCACCAGGATTTTAGCTATGATTTATAGTTTTTTGTTTCTTCCCAAGGGTATATATAATGTAATGTTTATGTAATAATATAATATATGTAATGTATATGTAATAAAAAAAACAAAGTACAAGTAGGTTAGATAATATATAGACATAATGAGTATTAAATATATTTTTAAAATACATATTTTACATATTTTTCCTAAATAACATACGTAACTACATTTTTGAAATCAATAATAATTGTCAAATAGTAAACAAAGTACTACTGTTTGATAATACTGCGAAAGTGTTTTTATTGAAAAAAAAACTATCGCCGAGCTCCGAAAATAAAAATAGCAATCAAGTTCCATGTTAAATAACTGGAAGCAATCTACAAGTAATGTTACTCTGGCAAGCTTCGTGGTATCGCTAGAAATTGCGAAAAAGGCAAACCATTCATAGATGGTGAATATGTCAAAGATTGCTTCATACGTGCACCTGAAGAACTGTTTCGTGATTTCAAGAACAAACCTAAAATCTTGAAAAAAATAAAGATTTGCCACTATCCGCTAAAACAGTACAAAATAGAATAGCTAAAATGTCTTCAAGTGTAACATATATGCAGGTGGAAGACATTCAACTGTCTTCTGCATCATCACTTGCTATAGATGAACCTTGCGATATAAAAGAGACGTCACAAGTTACTTTTTCGTCAGGTATATGTCTTTCCAAGGTCCAATAGAAGAACTTCTAGGATTGTTACGGCTCTCGGGACAAACTAGAGAGGAAAACATAGCGAATGCCATGCAACAATGCCTCGAAGTTAATAAGATTGATTAAAATAAAATCGTTTCCATACAACTGATGGAGCCAAAAGTATAACAAGAAAAAATGAAGGGGCAACAACCTAGACAACAACGATCTTCAGAGCAAAATGAACCACAGAATTCTTAAGTTTCACTGCATAATACACCAAGAAGCCGTTTGTACCCAAACATTTCCGTCCGAAATAATTGAACTCATAAATTTGGTAATCAAGATTGTCAATAGTCATGTCAAAAGCACTCCCCCATCGTCAGTTTAAAGAATTTTTGAACGAAATAGAGACTCAATATTCCGGCCTCCTTCACAATAAAATGCCATGGTTTTTTCAAAGGTAGGTTGTTGAAACGTTTTGCTTTGTAGTAGAATGAAAATTAATCCATTAATTAACCTGAATTAGAGAACAGCAAATGATTTCAAAAATTTAACTTTATGGTGGATATCATGGCTAAATTAAATTAGCAAAATCTAAAACTACAAGGAAAGGGAAGGCCAGCCTATGTTTTGGTAGAATAATTGGTTTGCTTCGAAGAAAATTTAATTATTTTTTCAGAAGATATTCAGGGCGGTAAATTACTTCATTTTCAATTTCTAAAGCAACAACGCGATACAAGCAGTCCCTTTATTGGCATCAAGTACTTCTGTACAGTCGTAAAAAATGTTGGAGATAAATTTGCTGACCGATTTCAGCAATTCAAAACCAACATAACCACTTTAGCGTTTATAGTAAATCCTCTCAATATAAATAGTAACGAAATCCACATTGGTCAATTTGGCTCATTGTGGATAGATCTGCAGAAATGCAATTGATCGATTTCTAAAGTAAAACTTTGTGGAGTGGAAAATTTACAGAGTTGAAAATCAAGTTGGAAGAGTTGGAGGTTCAAAAATGTCTGTACGTAACTCACCAAAAGATTTGCCGCGAGTTGAGGCACTTATACAGGGTGTTACATAATAGTATGTCACAACTTGAGGGGGTAAATCTACGTGCAATTTTAAGAAAAAAAGTTCATATTAACATAGGTCCGCAAAAGCTTCGTTACGGAGCTACAGAGTGTTGAAATTGCCGGAAAAAATTGGTTTTTTCTTCAAAACTCCTGCAGTTTTTGAGATATTCAGCCCAAATTTCGAATACAAGCTATTTTCTACAGCCCCCATCATTAAACGTTTTAAATTTTAACTAGAATCTACAAGGTGTTTTCTTTTCCGAAGCCATGTCTTCTTTTGCGTTCCAAACTTTTTTTCAGTACGCCACTGATCAGCGTACAATCAATTTTCATCATCTTCATTCAATTTTGAAATTTTTTTGACACCTGTAATTTTTTCGTATCATCAACCGTTCTCGAGCAAAAAATTGTATGCATTCGCTGAATTGAAAGCACTTCCAATTAAAAAAATGACTAGTAGGCTTTGATTTTTTCATTTATTTATTTCGACAGTTGCTAGAGTTGAACCACTGTCTACTCGAATTGTTTATTAAATTAACGATTAGTTTTAAGACTTTTGAAGTTATTGCTGTAGGAAAAAATGGCTAATTTACTAACGCCGAATTGGCTGATATCCATTACATGTACGGTCTGGCTGACGGAAACACAACAGAAGTTATGCGATTACATCAGGTGCGCTTTCCAAATCGAGTAACACTAGACAGGCGCACATTTTCAAATATCCACAGAAGGTTAAGGGAAACTGGTACTTTTACAGCAAATAATCATTTATAAGGTGCAAATCAAACTATGAGAACTCCAGATATTGAGGAAGCAGTTTTCAATTGTATTGATTTGAATCCTCATGTGAGTACAAGAAAATTTGGAAATTAGTTGAATATTTCACATGTTCTACTTTGGAGGATTCTCCACGACTTTTTATTGTACCCGTTTCATATTCAACACGACCAAACCCTACTTCCTCGAGATTTTCCTTCAAGACTGAATTTCTGCCTATGGTTCTTAGATAAAATCAGAGAAAATGCTCATTTTGATAGTGAAATAATGTTCTGACGAAACTAACTTTTCGAGAACTGCTATCACAAATTTCCACAATAATCATTATTGGGCTGAGGAAAATCCTTATTTGATTGAAGAATCTCATCTTCAAGAACAATTAACACTTAATATCTGGGTCGGAATAATTGAAAATTATTTGATTAGGCCATTTTTTTTGCCTAACGGACTAAACGGTCCCGCTTATCTGCAATTTCTTGAGGAGGAGTTACCTTTTTTGCTCGAGGATGTGCCACTTTTGGTGAGAAACATAATGTGCTTCATGCATGACGGGGCATCAACACATTTTAGTGGAGAAGCTAGGGAATACTTAAATTATACATTCAACAACCGATGGATAGGTCGGGGTGGGCCAGAACCATGGCCTTCTAGGTCCCCAGACTTAAATAGTTTAGACTTTTTCTTATGGGGATATCTCAAAAGTTTAGTTTATACCACTCCAGTGAATACTGTAGACGAATTGAGAAATCGAATGATAACCTCTTGTGACACGATAATACACCCCAGGAATATTTCAAAGAGTGCTTGATAATATGCGAAGAAGGACAGAGGCCTGCATTCTTGCAGATGGAGCAATTTATTTAGTTTCTAATTGTTCTTTTTTTTATTGGATATTGAATAAGTATAAGTTGAGCCTCAGAAGACGAGCTATGAAAATAAAAGCGAATTTTAGGCATACCTATTGAGTATTTCTAATATTTTTTTTTATTTAGCGAATAACATACAATTCAAATAATTCAAATTCAATAATTTTTCACTCGAAAACGGTTGGAGATACGAAAAAATCACAAGTGTCGAAAAAGTTTCTAAATTGAACAAAGATGACGAAAATTTATTATAGGCTGATCAGTGGCTTACTGCAAAAAAGTGTGAAAGGGCAAAAGGAGACATGGTCTCGGAAAAGAAAACACCTTGTGAATTTCACTTAAAATCTAGGAGGTATAATGATGGATGCTGTAAAAAATAGCTTGCATTCCAAATTTGGGCTGAATATCTCAAAAACTGCAGGAGTTTTGACGAAAACAACAATTTTTTTCGGAAATTTCAACACTCTGTAGCTCCGTAACGAAGCTTTTGCGGACCTATGTTTATATAAACTTTTTTCTTAAAATTGCAGGTAGATTTACCTCCTCAAGTTGTGACATACTATTATGCAACACCCTGTATTCGATGCATGATATAATCTTCAGGATTGCTGCAGTGAGGTGAAGAAGTTGGTATATATAGTGCTGACAATCTTTGGATCGACATATTTGTGCGAGCAAGCGTTCTCTTGCATGAATGTAATTAAAAGTTAAGTAAGAAGCCAATTAGCAAATGAAAATTTAAAGTCGTGTTTGAAACTTAAAACAACAAGTTAGGCATCAAATTTATTCAATATTTATTATTTATACTTTCGAAAACCATGCAAAGCCAATGCGCCCATTGAATTTGTTTGCTCAAATAAATGTTATGGTTCATAGATTTTCCGCCATAATTTCCATTCAAAGTGATGTGTGTGATTTTCGCTTCTAATATCTTATTCTCTAAGCTATTTTATTATACACTACAGAGAGAGAATTTTTAATGTCACCTATTTGGGAAATGAACCACGAATTTTCCAGAGCTATTACTCTATGTACGCGGAACATATGAAGTTCATAGATTTTCCGTTATAATTTCGATTCAAAGTGATGTGCTTGATTTCATCTGTTAACATCTTATTCTCTAAACTATTTTGTTCACTACAGAGAGAGAATTTTTAATGTCACCCACTTGAACAATGAAATGAACAACGAATTTTCTAGATTGATTAATTTAGGTACGAGGAACATATGAAGTTGATGACGCGGCAAGAACCTACGATTATAAATGTCACCCCAAACATTGACACTGAATCTTGTTTGGAACCGCCTTTGTATAACAGCATTTGGGTTCCGCAATAAATCCATTAATGGTTCTTGTGGAAATTGCTTATTCCGTCTCTTGTATAGCAAGATACATCGGACGTTGACTTGATGTAGTCTCAAATGTTTTAGTGCAGCATTGCCCGGTTTCCTAAACTTTTTAAGGCATAACTGAAAACTCTAGGATCAGGACGACGGCTCCGTGGATATTTTCGATATTATTTTCTTGCATCTTTTCGTGTAATTCTGCAGTTTCAATTTATGAAGCTAAATTTCTTCAACAAAAAGAAGAACCATGGTATTTTCACTAATTAGTCTTGGAAGTCATCAGAAGTCGCCTCTTAAATTTTAGACTAGTGTTAGAAGGAGTATACTCCTTCCTCACTCACCGCATAACGCAAATTGGACTAAAAAGCAAAAAGAAACGTTTATAGGTCTGGCAATAATTTCATATAATTTCTTAGCATCAATAGCAAAAATGGAATGAGTTTGGAAGAATTTAGGATGCTAAATATGCAAATTGATTTAGTATATGAATGAATTTCAAAATTTGAAAACTGTTAGTCATAGGATAAAAATTCGTGGAACAGAGTTTGTTGCGAAATTTGCCATCAAAGTTTCTGAGATATAAGCGAAAGGGCGTTACCCATCTCGGCCCCAAAATGACCATCTCGGCTCCTAACCTTTTCTTGGAATATAGCCATTTGGGCCAAGAGTTCCACAGGTGAAAGGTAAGGGATTATCTCCTCCAAACCCAATCATTATTTTACTATTTATTGGTAGTTTATGAATATAAAAGAAAATCAATCAGATTTAGAAAATTATTGCAAGTGTCACGTGAAAAAAGGCAATGTTTGAGAAAAATAGTGAATTGCTCAGTCAAAGAGGAAAAATGCTCTCAGTTCATAAGTGTTCAAATATGAAGACGGGAGAAGTTCGGGTGTGCATGTCGTTCGTAATGCTCCGAGGAATTCGAGTTCTCATCCACGGTTTCAATTTGGCAACACCCCATTGTTTCAGCGTAGGTCTCGATTCCAGCCACGGTTTCCAGCCCTCACTAATTTTCAGTTCGAATACGGTGTTTTTTTATGAAAATTGACTAATTTTTTGTATCGTAATCTATACATTGATTTTGAATTTCATCTGTTTATGAAATGAACTCAGTATTTCCTTAATTTATATCGCCTATCGTAAGAAATATAAAGTTTCCCTTGTTTTTTCTCTATGTTTTCCATTTCGAATGTTGTGCATGATTTTCAGTGTCGGAATATTTTCTTCTGCGTTAATATACTCGTGATAGTGACCGACTTTTGAATGTCACCGATTTGTGTAATGCACTATTAATCTTCATAATTTATTACACCACGTGAGAGGAATATATGGATTTAAGAGCTTTTCCGCGACAGTTTCCAATCCAAATATTGTGCTTAAATTTTCGCTATCGAACTATATTTTTCAATGTTATTCTACTCACAAAACTGAAGAAAATTTCAATGTCACCCATTCGAGAAATGATCTACGATTCTTTTCAGTTCATTATACCGCTTAGTAGGAACATATAAAGTTCATAGTTTTTCCGCCATAATTTCTATTCAAAGTGATGTGCGTAATTTTCGCTACTAACATATTATTCTTTGTATGTTCCTCGTACGTAGAGTAATAAATCTAGAAATTTCGTGGTACATTTCCCAAATTTGTGACATTGAAAATTCCTTTTTCGTAGTATGCGGAATAGCTTGGAGAATAATATGTTGGTAGCGAAAATTACGCACATCACTTTGAATTGAAATTATGGCGGAAAATCTATGAACTTCATGTGTTCCTTGTACGTGGAGTAATAAATCTAGAAAATTCGTGGTGCATTTCTCAAATGGGTGACATTGAAAATATGTCCTCAGTAGTATGCAAAATAGCTTAGAGAATAATATGTTGTTGGCGAAAATCACGCACATCACTTTGAATGGAAATTATGGCGGAAAAACTATAAACTTCTTATGTTCCTCGTACGTAGGGTAATAAATCTAGAAAATTCGTGGTGCATTTGCCAAATGGGTGACATTGAAAATTCCTTTTCCGTAGTATGCGGAATAGCTTGGAGAATAATATGTTGTTGGCGAAAATCACACACATCACTTTGAATGGAAAGTATGGCGGAAAAACTATAAACTTCTTATGTTCCTCGTACGTAGGGTAATAAATCTAGAAAATTCGTGGTGCATTTCCCAAATGGGTGACATTCAGAATTCCTTTTCCGTAGTATGCGGAATAGCTTGGAGAATAATATGTTGGTAGCGAAAATTACGCACATCACTTTGAATTGAAATTATGGCGGAAAATCTATGAACTTCATGTGTTCCTTGTACGTGGAGTGATAAATCTAGAAAATTCGTGGTGCATTTCTCAAATGGGTGACATTGAAAATATCTCCTCAGTAGTATGCAAAATAGGTTAGAGAATAATATGTTGTTAGCGAAAATCACGCACATCACTTTGAATGGAAATTATGGCGGAAAAACTATAAACTTCTTATGTTCCTCGTACGTAGGGTAATAAATCTAGAAAATTCGTGGTGCATTTCCCAAATGGGTGACATTCAAAATTCCTTTTCCGTAGTATGCGGAATAGCTTGGAGAATAATATGTTGGTAGCGAAAATTACGCACATCACTTTGAATTGAAATTATGGCGGAAAATCTATGAACTTCATGTGTTCCTTGTACGTGGAGTAATAAATCTAGAAAATTCGTGGTGCATTTCTCAAATGGGTAACATTGAAAATATCTCCTCAGTAGTATGCAAAATAGCTCAGAGAATACTATATTGACAGTGAAAATCACGGATGAGAATGTTGAAAAAGTTTTTGTGTGAAATGTATTTTTCGACTCATAAACGGTAGAAATCACTCAAATATCTACATAGTCAATAACTAAAGAAAAAATTTTCCACCTGTTAGTGAAAAAATCTTATCTACATCACCCACATTATTGACGGACTTGGGCTTTTTTTTCTTAGCCCGTCTTCATTTATGAAGCAACATCTGCACGTCAGGAAGACCGGTATGTAAAACAATCTACACATCGAATTATTTGAGATGGATTGCGCCCAGTGCAATACATCGGCTGTCAAACATAGAAAACTGGCGACCTTGTGATGGGTGCTGTAAAGCGTATTGTTATGCGCCGGTCTTTCTGCGGATGAAGCGAAATTTATACAACTGGAGATGCGGAAGCTTCATAACTACTGTACGAACTGCCTCGATCTCAAAACTGTTCACCTACTGAAGAAAATGATAGATGATAAGGAAAAAATTATAAAGGTTCTTGAAGAACATATAAGTATTCTAAAAGAAAAGGAAGTTATAAATAAACCATTTCCACTATACTCTACTGTTCTGGCATCGGCCAGTATTGATAATTTGGAACAGAAAACGAATATTCTTTGCTTAATGGTTCATCCAAACAATGAAAAGCAATCCTTTTTGAAAACAACAAGTGAATTAGAAAATACTGTAAATCCTGCGAAGCTAGCAATAGGAATAATTATGATGAAAAATACGAAGAATCAACGCCAAACTGGGAAAGGGAAGCGGTAACGAATTTGTTGGATCACACGGGCTTGGCATACGAAACGAGAGAGGTGAAATGTTGAATAAAGAACAAATGGTGATACTCAATACATTTTTAAACTACCGGCCCGCCGTTTATACAAAATCCGGACGAAATCAGATAGATTTTATGCTGGTTGAAACAACTGCAGTGAAGAACTGATATTCAGTCAGAACGGCACAGTTAAATTAAAGCTGAAAAGATCATAAAGAAAAACAACATCCCCAAATCGACAAAATAAAACTAAAGGTTCAATCATTATAAAGTGTGAATCTTAAAAATCCACGGATATATTGAAAATAGAACTAGAAACGAAGTTGGGAAAAAATACGAAATCAAAGAATCCAAATTGAAGGGACCAAATATTTCCTTAAAAATTACTGAAGATCTATTAGTGGAAAGCATCAAAAACCAAAATGATGTGCTGGGGATCATGAAGCTAGCAGTTGTTCTGGTGAGATTCAAGCATGCAAAATTGTAAGTTATCAAATGACAAATTTGGTTCCAAATACAATAAAGACCACAGCTGTGCAGATCGTTTGTGTCATAGTTATTTGAGACAGATAAACATTATAAGAGAGAGAACGGACTATTCTTGAAAAAAAAATTTTTTTGTTTTGTTGTCTTACTATATGGAGCAATTTGTGAGAAATTTCGAAAATCCTATTGTGGATACATTGGTCATTGACGACGCGAACGAATATAATGATCTAGATTCACGAGAACACTTGTCAAGTTTCAAGTTGTTTCATAACAACATTCGAAACATCACGAAAAATCTAGATGATCTGAGGGTGTTGCTGTCTACAATGAAAGCCCAATATGATTGCATTATATTAACTGAAACCCACAAACTACGATCTTGATTTGTTAAACTTAGAGGGCTAAAACATGGTGTATAATACTGGCAGTTACAATCAGAGCGACGGGGTTGTTATATATGTCAAGAAAAAATATATTTTCACTCACGAAATCTTCGAAGTTGGTGATACTAAAGTCATTAAGATGGTTATAAATTTAAAAACAAAGAATAGCCAAAGGAAAATTCACATTACAATTCCAATCGACACTTTTATTCATAAATTTCATGAATACTTAAAACGTGAATGCCGAAACAACGACAATCATCTGATTGTAGGTGACCTCAACATTGATCTATTGCAACAGAATATCAATACTATTAATTACCTTAATGTGAGGAAACTTCGCCTCGGTCATCAACAAACCCAGCAGAGTAAAAAAAAAAAAGAGATGCATGGATCACATACTTGTGAAAAACATCGATTCCTTTACACCGGTCATAATAAAATCCCTTTTAACTGATCACTTTTTAACAATATGCCATTTTCCATTTGCTGATTTCCCCATTCAAACCGAGAAACCTCAAAAAATTTAAAGATAAACTTCAATCTGGTCATTGCAGCATTAGCGAATGTCAAATGGACGGAATTTTATAGAATAAAAGATATAGAATCTTCAACTGATTTTTTGATAAACACAATTCGTATCTGCGCAGCTCAGTATTATCCAAAACATAATAAAAAAAGAAAATCATGGATAACGAAAGCTATTATAAATTCTATTGAAAATCGTAATAAGCTTTATAAATTGTGGGAAAACGAAAAGGCAGATGACAATTGGAACAGATTCAAGCTAAAATCAATTATGATAAAAGCCAAAAGTGCCTATTATGTCAGTCAGATAGAAAATGGTAATAGCTCATACGGGTCTAACGATTAATGATCCTCAGGAAATAGCTCAGACGTTCGGTGAGTACTTTGGTAATGTTGGAAAGAAACAATCAAAGAATATTCCAAAAAAGGGTAGACAAAGGCAAAAACTGATTTCGCCTAAAACCAAGTTCATCTTCACACACACCAATATTAATGAAGTAAGTAGCACAACTTAGAACTTAAAAGATAGCAAGAGTTGCGGAAAAGATGAAAAACCTGTGAAAGTTCTTAAATCTGCAAGGCACATTTTGGTGGCTCCTATTGCTCACTGGACTAACATGATACTTGATGGTAGCATCTTCCCTAGTCAATTAAAAACCGCTGTATGCGTGCCACTCTACAAAGGACACTAAGTAATTATAGACCAATTTGCCTAGTTTCTAACCTAGCTAAAATAGACTCGGTATATACCTAGAGGAAAATAACTTGCTCTCCGAGAATCAATTCGGTTTCAGGAAGCAGATGTCAACAAGTGATGCTGTTGCTGCAATTGTTGGAGGTGTGTATGAGGCTTTCAACTCAAATGAGAAAGCTCTTCGTGTGTTGATCGACTTAGCTAAAGCTTTCGATACTGTTAACCATAGGATTTTACTGGACATAATGAAAGAAATTAGAATTGATGACAATGAACTCAAACATTTCAAAAGCTATGTAGCACTTAGAAAACAGTTAGTCAGAGTGGGTAACAATGTTTACAGTAGTGTCAGCAATATGGATTACGGGATGCCTCAGGGAACGGGAATGGGCCCAATTCTTTTCACTATATACAGGGATATCCTCTGGGACCGTCCGTTAAAAACTTTTTGAGTTACAATTACAATATCAAGCGGAAATTTTATACGCGGCCATAACTATCGATTTCCAATTGGAGTGAAAGATTTTCGAAGTGATACCATTTCCGGTTATACCGGAAGTGGGTCATCACTTTGTTAGTTCAAATGGCAATCTACCTTTTTTATTATACATCTAGAACCGACATTTGAGCAAGGCATAAAATACCCAAGTTGTTGGTACTTATCTGTCAAAACTTTTGACAGATTTAATTATTTTTGTTATAAACTCGATTTTTGAGGAACATTTAAAAAAATTGTAGCTCGTAGATCTTTTGCACTACAGACACAATTTTTGCTTGGGTGGGTAGAAGAAAGAATCAAGGAATTTTTTGAGCAGTCTACACATGTCAAATGTTCATTGCGTTGTTTTGTATGATTTTTTCAATTTGGCCTTTTTCAGAAAGCAACAACTCAATTTTTTCAAATTGCACGTGCCAATTTTTATATCGCCATCAGATGAAGCGTCAAATTTCAGATGGAATTGTATCAGCATGTAATATACCCATCTCTTATAGTTCCGAAATAATTTGGGAATATATTGAATTTTGATGATTTTGCAAGAACTAACAGAGAATGCTTTGAAATATTTGAATCAAGTAGCTGAACTGACTACGCTCACCTGACAGGTGCCTAAAATTAATGTACTTGTCACTTCGTTCATTCGAATTTGATATTTCAACAAGAATTGTTGGTAATTTGAAGTGAAAATTTTTGAAAAACACCAGATTGATAATAAAATGGCTGATTATTCAAACGAGGATATGTTTAATCTCTTTTTAATTCATGGCGAATGTCAAAAAGTGGTGGATAGAACTTGCTGGCAATTCAATAACCAATTTCCAAATTCGGCGCCTATGAGTAAAACTAAATTTCGAAGGATTAGAAGCAATTTTCTGCAATTTCGAAGGATAAAATACATAGAAACTAGAAGAAAACCAATTCTCGAGGACAACGACAACCAAATTAATACGCTAGCGTATTTTCGTGCCAATCCACATGCGTCCATTAAGTCAGCATCAATGGATATTGGATTGAGTTATACTTCCATTCAAAGGATCCTTAGAAACATAACATGCACCCGTATTCTTTTATCAGACTACAAAAATTAAAACCAACTGACCTTCCCAAGCGGCTAAATTTCTGTGAAAATTTATTAATTCGGCTTCAAGAAGATGAGACAATTCTGCAAAAAATTATATGGTCTGATGAAGCCAAGTTCAATGATAGTAGAATAACCAACAGGAGAAATCGACATTTTTGGGCCACAGAAAATCCATATTTCATTGAGGTTATTGATTTCCAAAATAAATTCAGCGTGAACGTTTTTGCAATTTAAATGAATGATTTGTTGGCTTATCACATTTATGAGGAAAATCTCAATGGACAAAGATACCTGGAAATTTTGAGAGGAACATTAGCAAATTTTTTAGATGGATTACCCCTTAACCTTCTGAGGGATTGCTATTACCAAATGGATGGTGCACACAAACACGAGCTGTAGATCGGCAACTAACAGAAATGTTCGAGGATAGATGGTGGGGTAATCAAGGACCAAATTTATGGCCTCCGCGTTCTCCGGACCTGACACCCCTTGATTTTTATTTATGGGCAAAATCAAGAGTGAAGTGTATCTTATTCCTGTAAGAAGTAAAGAAGAATTACTAGAGCGCATTCATAATGCTTTTCGTAATATTGATTCTGAGGAAACTAGGAGGGCAACTTATCATGTTCGTATACGAGCTGTCAAGTCTATCGAGCAAAATGGCGGCCATATTGAACATTTGTTCAGATCGTAAATTAGTTTTCTCCTATGATATTTGCTATCATTTATTCGTATTAATGTAATTTTCTTCGATGATTGGTTTTCGCTTACTTCCTACAATTTTTATTCATCCGAATTGTAGAAAATTGCTTCTAATGCTTCGAAATTTTATTTTACTCATAGACGGTAAATTTGGAAATTGGTTATTGAATTGCCTGCAATTTCTACACACTACTTTTTGACGTTCTAAAATGAATTTAAAAAAGATTAAATATATTTTCGTTTGAATAACCAGTGGTTTTATTCCAAATGTGTTGTATTTTTTGGATATTTTCAATCTGAAATAACGACAATTCTTGTTGAAATATCAAATTCGAATGAACGAAGTGACAAGTACATTAATTTTAGGCACCTGTCAGGTGAGCGTAGCCAGTTCAGCTACTTGATTCAAATATTTCAAAGCATTCTCTGTTAGTTCTTGCAAAATCATCAAAATTCAATATATTCCCAAATTATTTCGGAACTATAAGAGATGGGTATAGTACATGCTTATACAATTCCATCTGAAATTTGACGCTTCATCTGATGGCGATATAAAAATTGGCACGTGCCATTTGAAAAAATTGAGTCATTGCTGTTTGAAAAAGGCCAAATTGAAGAAATCATACAAAACAACGCAATAAACATTTGACATGTGTAGACTGCTTAAAAAATTCCTTGATCCTTTTTCTATCCACCCAAGCAAAAATTGTGTCTGTAGTGCAAAAGATATACGAGCTACAATTTTTTTAAATGTTCCTCAAAAATCGAGTTTATAACAAAAATAATTAAATATGTCAAAAGTTTTGACAGATAAGTACCAACAACTTGGGTATTTTATGCCTTGCTCAAATGTCGGTTCTAGTTGTATAATAAAAAAGGTAGATTGCTATTTGAAATAACAAAGTGATGACCCACTTCCGGTATAACCGGAAATGGTATCACTTCGAAAATATTTCACTCCAATTGGAAATCGCTAGTTATGGCGGCGTATAAAATTTCTGCTTGATATTATAATTGGAACTCAAAAAGTTTTTAACGGACGGTCCCGGTGGATATCCCTGTATATAAATGGTCTATTGCATCTAAACACGAAGGGAAAAATCATAAGTTTCGCAGATGACACAGTATTGCTATACAGGGGCAGCCAATGGAAAACACTTAAAGTAGATGCCGAAAAAGATATGGTTATTATAATGAACTGGATGAGTTCACATCTGCTCTCAATGAACGTGAAAAGTGTAGTGCCATTCTGCAATAGCTGTGAGTATTTGGGCTTGGTACTCGATTCTCACTTGCGATGGGACTTTCATGCGAACTCCCTGATAAACAAACTTAGAGGTCTTGTGCCAAGATTCAAGTATCTGCGTAATTTGTTAGGCACCAAGTATTTGATGATCTTGTATAGGGCATTGGCAGAATCGCAGTTGAGATGTGGGCCGCTCGTCTGGGGCGCTGCATATTCGAATATAATCGAAATCATTTTCAAGGAGAGCATACTTTATCCAGCTGAATTATTGTTTGTACTGGGAAAATGCTGGGATATACGTCAAATATTTTGCTTCAGTTTGTTAAAATTTGTGAAGGATAACTTGAATGAGGATAATTTGATACAGCATTCTCTTAATACTAGGTTCAGTAGAATGGCGATTAACATCCCCAAAGCCAGTCAAACTAAATTTCAGAAAGGTTTCTGTTTCCTAGGTCCGAACATTTTCAATCATCTAAAATATTATTAACAAAAAAAGATTCAAATCCCAAATAAAATGTGGATCACTCAAATGAGCAGAACACGGCTCAAAGAATTGTGTTGCTTTAGTTGTTGAGCCCGGGGTGATTATTGTTTACTTATTGTTTAGTGTTTGTATTCTTGCGTTTTATTTGATGGAATGGTGTTTAAATATTGTCACCAAAAATTGCTTGCAGAATATTCATTTATTTCTCATTTTAATTTGTATTGATCATGAAACTTTATAGTACACTCACCACAGGAAATATCCTTTGTGAGTTGCAATCTTTGTTTGTGTACTTGTCATTTTAGCTATGTATAAGGGCAGTAATAAAGATATTATTATTATAATCGTGAATTAGCATCAGGAAACTAAATGATAATTTTTATTGATGAATGATGTTTCAGAGAATTTGGCAATTTTTCGAATGATCATAATCTAAAATTATTTTGACTTATATATTCTCATACTGTACCAAGTTTTTAAACAACTCTTCAATATTCATAGATTTTTCAACGGTCATTACATTTCTTTGGTTTTTTCTGTAAAAAATAAATCAACTAACACATGCGAATTGTGTATATCAAAATCAAAAACTACTTTGCAAGATTAAATATTGTGTTATCTCCTGCAGAAGTAGTGATTGATTTTGAAATTGCTATTCACGATGACACGCTAAATGTTTCGCCAAATACAAAATTACAGGCTGTATGTTTATCTCGCACAAGCTAGCTAAATTCAAAGATTAGGTTTGACTTCTGAATATTCAGAATTCAATTTAGGGTTTATGTGAAATATAATAGTATTCATCATCCTCATGAATTAGAAAATATCGAAGTTATGGATTTCATCAAAATTTCGATTCATTTCAGTGCTATGTTGTAATATTGTTTTGTAACCTCATTTAAAATAGATTATCATAATTAATAAATATCTAAAATACTCAAACACGTGTTTTCTTTCTTGTACCTACAATTGGAAAAATATTACAATCATGAATAAATTAAGGATATGGGTCGAGATGGACATACATATTTTACACCTAAAATTACTTTGAGCCGAGATTCCGAGATGGGCACTGTCCAAATCCTTATACCTGGGTCGTGGGCCGAGATTGGTACCACCGAAGCGAAAAACTGAAGAAAGGCTCTTTCAAACCACACCCTCCCCGTAGATCTCTCCTCCACCCCCGGAGTCATGTGACACAAATGGACCGAAGTCTAAACAACCCCTTTAAGATTGTTTCCAAAATTCTAGGATTTTTTTTATAATTTGTCTAATCTAATTGAGCTATACAAAATATTCATTTAGAAAATACATATCTTCTCACCTTCTACAGGTAATTTTCCATCTCTTGGCAAAGGATAAGTCCATCCTATGCCATCGTATCTTCCGTTTCCTTCCCCTATACAGCTCGGTACCAAATTTTGCGCATCCTTCCGCACAATATATGTCAACTCAATAGCATCACCAGTATTTTTCAGAAAAATTAACGCGAACATAAACAAACACAAAACCAACATTTTCACTCTCCTAAAAAATCACAGAATATATTTAAATCATCATCACAACTCATCCACAGAATACCACTTAAGTTAATAACCGGCAAGATATTTTTTATGACCTATACGATTAAGATTAACATTGTTGACATTTGATAAAACTCTCGCGCAAGATATGTATGAATGTTTGGATAGAAAACAATTTAGGAATTGTGTTATATAACGCGGACAAGAACGCTTTGTTAACAGACCATCAAAATCATACTCACTTACGCTGTACCAATTTAGAGAATGATTTCATTTATGAAAACTGAACGAATGCTTACACATTCATTTTATCGGTATCTTTTACTTTCGACGTTGGTTGTTATTATTAGAATTGAGAACCTTGAATCTGGTCATTTTGCTCCGAATAAAATGCTTTGTGATTGAAGTTAATATTTTTATACGGATGCGATCGCGTTAACCCAAACTTCTCTCTTCACGTTTTAGACCTTTCTCTATATTTTCGAACTTATCTACATTTAGGATCCACAGGTTGTTGCCCCCTCGGCCCCCCTTTCAAAGTATGTATCAAGTTGCCCATGCTGACCTCCTACGCGCACTGTTATTGGGCGATGGTCGAAGTAGGTGTTCATTTCGCGGAACAAAAATAGGGCTTGTGTAATGATGACATAATGAGACAAAACAAAGGAAAGAGATGGAGAAATATTTGTCTAATTTCATATTCAGTAGGTACGTGCATATAAAATTATTTGCATAAGCATTTCAAGACTCCTGACCTCCCGCCAGAAGTCATACAGTGATATATCTACATACAGGGTGTCCTGCTAGAGCAGACGAATATTAACAAAGAAGATGAAATTCTTTTTCATTAAATAAATATCAATATCCATAACATCTAATTCACTTGTACAATATCGGTCACCTATCATTGTAACAGTTGCCAGTATCATTTTCAGAAAAAGTGCATTTTCATTTTAACGTCTGTTCTTATAATAATTGGCGATAATTTCACATCGCCGTTGAGTAAGTTGAGTTATTATTATTAACTTGTCCGTTATTGAATTCAAAGACTGAACTGGCAAAAGAATTGAGCATACGACATTGGACGTTCAAGCGTAATATCTGTATAGTTGCAAATACTATCAAAGAAAACGGTCTTCCGTATTCTTTGATACTATGATCGGTAATTCAGAAATATAACAGTCTCGCATTCTAACGTATTTAGTGTTGGTGGTTGGGATTATGTAAGGCAGGTAATCAATAAATGAAAAAGCTAGTTTCATATAATAATCGTCCTTTATTCAAAAGCACAAGAAGTTCGCTCTTTACTCGAAGAGTATTCTGTTCGAACTGAAAATGTCTTTTCCTAGAGCTGCGTAAAATGCATTTTAGTCTATTATGTCAATAGAGATGTTCTCTATTATACCAGGCGGTGTCTAATTACCACCTTTGTGACATCAGGACCTTCACAAATAATAATTTAAAACCCTTAAAATATAGAACTCATTGATGTACCTAGAGTAAATGAAAACATATGCAGTTCTTTACAAAGAGATTCATTTTTGTATAACATTAATGATGGATAAAATCTAACACACACTCTCGAAAATAAATTTCTTATCTTAATAATGGTATTATAACACAAAATGGCGCATAGCACAAACATAAATTTATTTATTTATTCAATTCATTTAATATATACATTGACTAGCCCAGAGTTAGCACTACATAATGCATATAAAAATGTTAATACAAGAAACCCTATTTGTAATAAAACCCACATAAACAAGAAACAATAATACAGATAATATCATACCTACAACCTACATTATATCTCCCTTATATTTAACCATAAATTATACATACAATATAGCAGACACACTTCTCTGAAAAGAAGCCAAGGAGCATCCAAAGAAGGTTACTACTGAACACAATTGATTTGCCAATGACAAGGATCTATTAAAGAAAAATGCATTGCGATAATTAGTTCTTGCACAGTCATAAACAAAGAGGGGAGGATTTTTAGTAGTTTTCTGTGGTACATTGAATCTCGAAGGCACGACACCATACCATTCAATATTTTAAACAATAAACTCAGATCTAACATTTTTCTGCGATTCTGCAATGATGGCAGGCGTATGTCTCGACCCAGAACAACATAATCTACATTATCTCTATAAATGCCCATCTTGTAAGCAATCAGACGGAAAAACTTATTCTAAACCTTTTGAACAGCCCTAATGTGCACCATATATGACGGAGACCATACCAGCGACCCATATTCCAGTACACTGCGTACAAACGCACAATATAAGTAGATTCTGAGAAATGACCGCAGTTTTAGTATATAAAACCCAGCATCTTCATAGCTTTATCCCTTACACAGCCAACATGATCAGTGGAAGAGAGTTCCGAATGCATCAGTACATCCAAATCATTAATTATCGAGGTTCTTGGCAGGACCCTTCCGTCTAGTATGTAATTACATTCAACATTGGATGCACTCCGAGTAAAAGTCATTTTAGAACACTTCTCAACATTCAAACGCAAGCGATTGAATCATCAATTGAGCGAATCGAAAGAAAAATCTTAAGGTCATCTGCGAACAAGAGGAACCGGCACCTATCGAAAACAGAAGACAATTCATTTATAAACAGTACAAACAAGATTGGACCCAAATGAGATCCCTGAGGGACCCCTGAGTGTACAGGAATATTAGATGATATAAAATTTTTGTATTTAACTCCTATACACGATTACGAATAAAACTTTCAATCCAAGAATACAGAGTTTCACCAATTCCCAGTCTACTCAGCTTAGCTAATAGAATATTGTGATTGACTCTAGCAAAGTCCTCTGAAAATTCTGTGTATATTGTATCCACCCCATTACCTCTCTCCATCTCTCCGACAAGAAAATCAACAAACAGAAGCAAATTCGTCATTGATGACCTGCTTCTCACGAATTCATGCTGTTCATTTATAATTACAGCGATAGTCTTCCAAGTTATAGCCTCAGACACCAACCTATCCATCAACTTAAGAATCACCGACTGCAAACGCACCAATCTGTAATTGGAAATCTCATCTCTTTTACCAGCCTTAAATATGGAAACAATAAAAGTATTCTTCCATATATCAGGAAAAACACCGATACTCAAGAAAGTCTTAAACAAAGATGAACTGGTTCCACCAGAGAACACACGCAATTTTTCAAAATAACCGCAGGTACACCATCGGGACCAGAAGCAAAACTACCTTTCAACTTTTGAATACATTCAAATACCTCGGATTGACTTATCGATACAGAGCAAATATCGATGGCCTCCACTAACTCGCACTATGGGAGAACGATCTGCTCACTGACAAATTAAAAAAGAAAAAGTACCCCTCATACCCCATCCGTGTTACCACCTCGAGAACCCAACAAGAATCTTTCACCACACCATGCACTATCCGAAATATTGTAATCACCTGTCACTATCAAGAGGTCACTTGGGTACCGTAGCATAACACTTTCAACTGCATCACCGTGTGCATCATACTTCTGAGAAGGAGAACCTGGCGGGATGTACACTCCTCCAATTATTACCTTATTCCTGCCATTGCCAACAAAGACAAATAGCTGTTCTGTCGATGTTTCATCATGATCGATCACAGAAGCAGGCAAAGATGGCTTCGCCAGAATCAGTACACCTCCACCGCGGCATTTTTCACTTGTATCACCAATTTTGTCCATTCTAAATACCCGGTAATTAGAAGAAGAAACCTCAGCATCCAGAATTGAGATGTTCAACCAACTCTCCACGAAAATCAAAACTTCATAATCCGAGCACTGCAATGAACATCTAAATTTTTAAGCTTAGATCACAAGCCACCGACATTTTCGCAAATGGGGGTAACTCAATTTTTTAGTTGCACAATTCTTGCCACTCCCTCTGAATATTTTAGACCAAACTTTTCTCCATTTTGTTTTCGTTGGTTCAGCTCAATCAAAATATCATTTTTTGTTGCCCTTGCTTTACAGTTAGATCCCGATCCACAAGCAGATCGGAATTCCTCAAAAAAGACTTTGCCCTCATAACCCGCTCGACGACATCAGCACTAACAGCTACAACCCTAAGTGGCCGAGGTTTAGAAGCTCTCTTGCCGACCCGAACAACTTTCTCAATCCTGTCATACATGTCAGAGATAGACGTGTCATCAAATAATTTCTTCAGAGCCTTTTCGTCCGTATCAATTTTATCTTGCAAATTAGTTGCTGAGCTTTCCATCAAATTAAAAACCATAAAACACTTCGATCTGGACAGTCTATCACTCATCTCGTTCAACGTCATGTCAGAAATATTATTAGGTGACTCCGCCACAGTCGGTTTTGGCTTCAGCTCCTCAATTGCAGCCCGTAATTGTTTAACATCGCTGCTTACCCTTAACTCAGCCGTCGAATCATGCAACTCATTCACTCTGGCTTGCAGGACTTTGACATCTTCAGATAAACCTGTTCTTGATTGAATTAACTTCACCAATCAAAGAATTCAATCTTGTCATGATAAATGGAAACTTCTTTATTGCCGATTTACAGTTATCACAGAAGAAGAATAGAGATCTTGGCTTTTTTGTTTGACCCATAACTCGCTCTTCATTTCCGCTAATTTTAATGAAATTGCCATGAAAAACAACGTTGCGTGAGTCGCAACAGATCGAACCATCATCGTTTTCACAACACTGTTTACAAACTTCGCACGGGAAATCCATATCCAGCAAAAAGAGAATTTCCACTAGGCAAAAACTTGCAGCAAGAACACTCATCGTCGATAATAGAACACTAGTCGATAAAAGACCACATGAACCGTGAAACGAGCACGCAATTTTGCATCAGGAAAGCAGAAAATATAATTTCTTCTAATTTCGGTCAACCAGGCCATATCGTCAACAGTATTTTGGATCACTATTTGTAATATCGGTACAACTCGTCACTGACACAAATTCAGAGAAAATTTCTACATATTTCCACTACTTTTCCGAGAAACAAGCGGAGCGATATTTTCACAACACGTGCGTGCGTTCACACACTTAATAATTGATCATATTCAAGAAGTGTAATAATTATAATTGTTCTAAATTGAAATTATTCCAGAAAAACATATAATATGATCTAACATTCGGTTATGAGGATTAGGAAAAAACCAGGAAAATCTAATCAGAACATTTAATTCAATATTAAATCAAACAAGAATCAATTATAATAAATATTATTCAAGTCCTATTGAAGTTGGCATATATGCAAACCTGACTACTTGTAATGGTTTTGTCAGTATGTAGACTAACTGATTCATTGTAGGAATAAACTTAATAACATTTTTCGCAGTTTGGCCTCGTGAAAAATGATACTTATATTCTACATTCTGTCAAAAATATACTGGGAATTGGTCAATGAAACTCAAAATATTAATTTTGCATCTAAATTTATTGTATCGCCTTCAAAGTAAGCCCCTTCCGAAATAATACATTCACGCCAACGCATAATCCCATCATCAAAACATTTTTCAAATGCTTTTTCCGGAATCGACTTCAGTTCTCGCCACAAATTCTCTTTTATGTCTTCAATCTATTCAAAACGGGTACCTGGAAGTGGTAATTTGAGATTTAGGAAAAGAAAAACGTCGGCCAGAGCCATATCCGGTGAATAAGGTTCTTGTTCGATGGTATTTGTTGAGTTTTTGGTCAGAAATTCATTCACAATGATAGCCTTGTGGAATGGTGAAAAATCCATAAGTTTTCTTTCAACAAATCTGGCCTTTTTCGACGAATTTGCTCGCTCAAACGCTTGGGCAATATTCTGTATTTACCGTCTGACCTTCCTGAGAGAGTTCCGAGTGCAAAACACCACGATAATCAAAGAAAACAGTCAAAATAGTCAATATTGCCTAAACTTCTGATCGACATTGATATGGTTTTTTCGGTTTCGGTTCAGTTGGAAGGAGCCATTTCGAAGTTTGTTGACTGATTTACATGTCAAACTCATAAACCCATGTCTCATCACTAGCTACAATGCGTTTTATGAATGTGGCGTCGGAATTTACTCGTTCTAACATGTCTTCAGCGACCTTTACGCAATATAATTTTTCAAGGAAATTCAGGACTTTTGGAACTAGTCGAGCGCAACGCGTTGCATGCGCAAACAAAAGTTCAATATGGTATAAATTGATTGGTGTGACAGAATGTTCATTGCCTATCTCTCTCAAACTTGAATGTTGAATGCACTGTACCACTCATATGCAGGTGTTTTTGATAAGGTCGATTCACCATAAGCCTGTAATATTTTCTGCAATTCGACACACGAAATTCCGTTTACAGCACAAAATTTAAGACAAATTTCTTATTCAATATTTTTATCCAACGCAAACGCACTTGTGAGAACTGACGAAATCGAGCATTTTAAACAAACTAAATGGCAGATCGCGTTCATACTCCGCGTCAGTATAGAAAACAGTTGTGCCAACTTAGTAACAACGAAAATTCTGACAATCGTTTCAAGCAGATTTTTTGAATTTGCAATTCCCGGTACTTTCTTGATTGAATGAATATTATTGCAATTTTATCCTGATTCCTGAGACGGTACAATAAAGTTGATTCAAAGATATTTATACTAATTGCTAATGACTTGATCGATAATATTCTTTTCTCTAATAGATAACAGCCTTGTATTCAGCTTCAGAAACGTGAATCTCTAACTGATTGATCTTGTACGCCAGGATATTGTTTCTATAACAATTTGAATAAGTACCTTTTATACTTCTTCAATTTGAGTAATTATAACTTTTACAGAATCGTAATATCCAATAAAAACTATAATCACTTCGAATATATCTAACTTTGTTATCATTCGAACCTTGCAAATTGAAACTAAATAAGAAAGTAAACTTTACAAACATAATCAAGGTATTATAATTCTTTTCAGAAATCAAATCTTCATAATTTAATTATATTAATTAATTATTAAATATAATTTTAATAGAACATTAACAGCTTTGCAATAAGTCATATTGAATTTACTAAAACTGTATCTTTATGACCATAATCATTCTGAACCAAAGTTAAATTTTTATTTGCTCTACTTATTCTAATGTCTAAAATTGAATGTGTATCACATCTGAAAAAAAACTTTAATATTAATCGAATTTTATCTGCATAAGCAATCACTTCATCCGCATGAAGTAAAACATTAATATTTTTAATTGCATATACTTTATCAAAATCATTAAAACAGCGATCTGCTGATGAATTTTCAAAGAACATTTTCTTTAAGTGCTTCTTCTAATTTTTGGGAATCGCACCTTGCTGCATGTTCTACAGAATATGAAGTTCCATTTAATCACAGATATGGTATTCTCTATTACTGGCTCCTTCAGATAGTCCGACAATTATTTCACTTTCTAATTTGCCACTTAAAAGGTAATTTCAGCATATGTCTGATGTATAACTAAATTTCACAGATCATCAAAAGTAAATATAAATCTTAGACTGTTGCTACAGGTAAGCAAATAAAATATCAAATATTTTTAGCTAAACTCTCGACCTGCAAATCTAGATTTAAGTAGTTTTATATGGAAAATCCACTAACAGTCAAAATATTTTTATTAATTTGATTTAGGTACTAGATGCCATATTTCATTATTTAATAAGGAATTTCCTGTTTTTAATTCATACTCAATTTCTATTTTAATTTTTTAATACAACAAAAGGATTTTTGCAAACAATAAGTTGTGCACACAAAATATTCTTCTTCTAAGAAATATCCGGATGATTTTCCATCCTATTATTTAACTCAATTCCGACATCGGCAGCATCTGAGTTGATTACCTACGTATACCAATCGCCTCAATCGCAGATTCCGTTCTGATTTCTATATACAGTATATCTATACTGTATACCAATCTGTTTCAATTACATATTCTGTTTTATCTTATTTCTCAAACTTCAGATTTTCTCAACCTCTAATTCTGATATTTCTACCTGAGGTGACCAATCTGTCTCATCTACAGATTCTGTTCTATCTGATTTATCAACATCAGATTTTCTCACAACTACTACCACCTCTAATTTTGATATTTGCTTTTGAAGTGACCAATTTCTTAATATCAGATTTTCTACTGGTTTTGACGTATTGTCAGATACATCAGTTTCAGATCAGGGTATTACAGACTCTAATTGATATCTGATTCTCAGGACTCACAAACACCACTACCATATTTATTTTTTGAATCTTATTTCAGACACTTCATACAATAATTTCAGAGTTTTCAACAATACCTTCTAGGAGCTCTACTACTATCGGAAGGTCAGAAGTTTGAAAAATTATTAATCCTTTTACGTTCAACAACACAAAACACTGTTTTTGTAATCAATATGTATTAGCAAAATAAAATACTTATTTATATATATATATATATATATATATATATATATATATATATATATATATATATATATATATATATATATATATATATATATATATATATATATAAATAACGCACCCGATTACGCATACCAAATTTCTTTCGTTTCTATCGATCAAGTCGTTCTCAAAGAAGTTCCCTCTACTGTATTATTTTCGTAAGCAACATTCAATCCACAAAATGGAAAAGAAAATGCAAATAGCAATATTCGTAAGGATGGTTATAAAATAGTTCAATTCGTAAACTCGTCCGTAAAATACACAAATACACTCCATTATACTAAGGAGGTTTCTTCAACACCAAAACAGTATAACTACGCGTGAGATAATCCAATTCTTGATAGCAAATATACCTCGCTATCAAAAATGTATAAGTAAAATCACTGGTGTTAAGCAGTCTCTTAAAATAAATTTTTCTCTTCGTTTAATATTTTAATTAATAACGTTCATTACTGGAAAATGTATGCTGATGATATAGTTTTTGTATTAAAACAGGTACTCATAGACAATTAATTTTAAAATTCTTAAATTCATTTTATAATACGATCCAATTCACTCTGGAAATTGAAAATATGCATAAAACACTTAATTTCCTAGATATTCAAATTGTGAAAACAAATAATCATTTTGAATTTGAATCGAAAACCAACGTTGGCTGATACTTTAATCACAATATCCGTGTTTCATATTTGTGCATAGATTACTCGCGATTCCCCCTTCACGACAAAACTTTCAAAGAGAAAGTAGAATTCCAAAAACATTAGCATTAAATAACGGTTACGATAACATCATAGACAAATTCATAAGTAAAACCAATACAAATTATTAATATATTCGATCTACTTTACCCTTCAGGTTCGCGGAACAATATCACTGTATTAATTATGTCTCACAAATAAGTACTATATTATGCATATATAAAAAAAATTAAACCAACACAATATGAACCAGTAAGAATAATCTATGTTCACATTTAGTCAGTAAGAAAAATCGACTTGATACAGGTATAAAAAGCGATGTATATAAATTATTTTGTAATGATTGTACTACTTTAAATATCAATATTAGGGTAGATAAGCATAAAAATCAATAATTCATATCAAATTGACAACTTGTTTTTCAGAACCTTGTTTAAACGAAAACCATTCCATATAGATATCATAAAATCTGTAATTTTTCATTCTGGAAAAAAGTAAGAGATTAGATTTATTAGAATTCGTAGAAATCTCATCATCTCACACACAATTTACCAATAACTAACAACCAGGTTGATTTCAGTTTGTTCCTTTTCTCTCATTTGTTTCTTAAGTATAAATGACGTGATATTTTAATTTTCCCCAATTTTGATTAAAATCAGTTGAAACTTGAAACATTGTCAAATATATTTTTATTTATTATATTTATGGAAACTTGAGCATAGTATATTTCCACTAGTTTAATTATTAAGTAAAAATGTTTCATGAAGTGATTAGCGAGATTTTTATATCTATTAGTTGTAGTTGTTTTTCTTTCAGATTTATCGAACATCCAATATGTGCTTTCAGAGCTGAGTCGCCTGTGGTTCAAGGGTTATCCTGTTGGGAGGTTAGTATCAGGTCGAGAAGATGGATGGGTGAATTATAAGGGAATATACTTGGTCCTATACTCTATAGCATTTTCACATCCCTTTTCCCCGTGTTGTTCAGAACTGCGGCATTCATATGTATACCGATGATACCCAGGTGAAAAGATCATTTGCGCCGCAGGACAAAAGTTCGGTACTGGTGGCAGTTAATGAAGTCCTGAATAGAATATCTAAGTTGTCGATTGCACACGGCTTCCAGTTAAATGCCTCGAAATGCTCTTATGTACTGATTGGAACTAGAACGACTCAGCAGTGTGCAGTGCAATTTCAACATATCATCATACACATAAATCATGTAAAGCCATCCCAGATAATGCTTGCAGGAACCTTGGCGTAATATTCGACGACCAAATTAATTTCGAATGTCATGTTATAAAAACTGGGAGCTCTCTACATGAAACATAAGTCTTTGCATGGATACAAATTTATGCTCAGTGAGAAGGCTAAATACAGGATTGTGCAGTCACTCTTGTACTCTATAACAGATTACTGATTACCAGGGTATTATAACTTTCCCACAGCTGAATCTAAGGAAAAATTGCCTAATGTCAACGAGCTATCTATGGTAAAACCGAAAAGTTTGATATGGTTTTCTTTTTCATTTAATATTTTGGTGGTCACTACCAATCTCTGTGTTTTATCCACGTTGAGTTTAAGTCTGTTCGCGGAGGATCATTCCTCGGCTTGTGATATTGTCTCGGTAGAAAGTTTCGTAAGTTTTTCAATTGAGGTTGACTTATTTAGGAAAGTAGTATCATCCGCAAACAGGCTCTTGTCACCTGAGGGGACATTGACTGGCAGGCCGTTTATATAAATTAAAAATTGAATCGGCCCCAAGATCGATCCTTGTGGTACCCCAACATCACTTTCTCCAGTCCAGACAAAAAATTTCCCCATGAAACTGATTGATATCTGTCGCTAAGGTACGATGTGATGATTTTGTGAACTGGACCTCACATACCATAGTATTCTAGCTTCGAAAGAAGAACTGCTCGAACAACACAATCGAAGGCTTTGCTCAGGTCACAGCCGCTAATTTCTGCATTATCTCGATTGTCAAGCGCCTCAGAAGAAGAACTTCATGATCCTCATCATTGCAGGTAGCACAGAACCCTTGCATTAGATTTACATATTGTATGCCAAGGCATGAGCATCTAACTCCTATCTTCATAGCCAATAAATACTTAAAGATGTCAGATAGACATAAAATAGCCTTGGCTCTGTTGATTTTTTTCTGCAGTGGGGAGCCAAAAGATCTTGTCAATTATTGGGTAAACAGGAGTTGCATCCATTCAAGGAAACAGAGAAATAGATTTGAGATTGCAAAGCATAGAATGGCTAAGTTTGAGGGATGCTTTGCATATAGCTCATACGATTTCCTGATAGGGATTTCTACAGTCCGCTTTTCCCTCAACAAATTTAAAGAAACTTATCACCAGAAACTTATATACATAATGAAAAACTAGGACTTTTTAAGTGTTTCTTTTTTTGCACATATATACATTTTTGATTTGTTAAAACTTTTTAGATATTTTCATATATCTAGGGGGCATGGAATAATACCTAATGTGAATGGTTTCATTTTGTGCAATATATAATGTTGAAGCTGTGCAATGAATTTGATTTGAAATACAAATGATTACTATTCTGGGTATTACTCTGCGTAATTTTAATGTTCGTAATCAGTCCAACTCGAAGAAACTTTATTTTGAATCTTTTCATATATTGCATCAAATTAAACATTTATTTGAGATTAGAACTTTTAATTAGCAAAAAGCATGGAAATACATATAGTTCATTAATCTAAATGTGAGAAATTGACAACTTAAATGCCAACAATATATGAATGAAAAAAAATTTGATATTCAAACTTGATCACTCTTGCTGAGCTAACTGACTCGGTGTAGGTTGACCATCTCCTTTCTTCTTGGATCCAGAAACTATATCGTCAATTCTCAATAGAAGAATAGAGGTTTCAACGGCGGTCTTATAAGTTTGAAGTTTTACCGCTAGAGGTTCCCAGAGATTGTTTTTAGTTTGCTCTACTAATTCACCTGATTCCCCGTCTATTCCCCATGTGCATGGGGTGTTGGCATCGGTATGATTGGCATGTTTCGCTCTGAGGGCAGTGAGAGTTCTGATAGTATTAGCACCACAATTTTGGGCAATGGTTTTTGGTATTATTTCTGAAAAAAATTCACATATCAAATAAAAAGTTTCATATGTTTTATGTCTCACAGCAAACTTATTTCTATGCAATATTGTTATCAAGTTAATAATGGGAATAGTTCACAAAATTTGAAAAGCGGAGTTCTTACAGAAGATAACATTCAATTTCTTGCTTCATAACATGTTTTCTTCAGTCTGTAACATAGCATTATGGGCGCTTGAAGATTGCATGTTGGCGTATGAAAGTTTTGCTAGCAACAACGAGTCTGTTAAAAATGTTCAGGGTGAGTTTGTCCGTCGATTCGACATCCAACATAATAAAACAGTCGCAAATCGCGAAACAATAGTATAGTAGTTGGGTATACGACCTCGTGACAGTTACCTTCATACAAAAAAAATCACCATTCCCTGACGTACTGAACTTCAAAGAACGTCGACAGTGTGAGATAAACCTTTCTCTTATGAAAAAGGCCCAGGATTCGTAGTTAACAAAAGGCGGTAAGAAAAAATGTGCCAGTTGAGAATCCCAATCCGTCAGGAAATGGCATGTATCAACACAGTCCTACTGAAAACAGTAGATGCCAGTATATTAACGAAAACGAAAGTCAATAATTGGACATCATATTTCGTTCTTGTGGTTCACAAATGTTGTAATCGGACAAATATTTTTAACGAGTAACAATTTTCTTCGGTGTTGAAGTGAGATTGTTATTATTTGCAAAATCTCTTCGTTTACAGTGTGCCGCTAAAAAAATCAGATAAATTAAAATAAAAATTCATTCATCTTCACTACAATTTCAACCTCAGAACTGGATCAGCAAAGAGATTTCAGAAAATTTACATCAATTCGACATTAAAATTTAGCACAATAACTAGACTGAAAGAACAATGACACATTAAAAACATAAAAGTGATGACCTAGTGCAGCAAAGCATATTTTTGGAAATGAAAATGAAATTTTTGTGTGGTAATAACAAATTTTGTTTACCAATTGATTGATTCAAGAGCTTGTAAACTATAAAAGTATAAATAGGTTCTATTTTCATTAACACTTTGCCACAAACAAATTCACTGTCTTTTCAGATTTCCAGTCTTTTTATTTTATTCAAGTGCCAAAATTATTCAACCTTACTTCAAAAGCAACTAACATATAGAATACCAACGAAAACATTTATAATTTTTAAAAATACTAGCTTGAATTGATTTATGGTGATGTTTTTCACGAAAAAATAGCTCGGAGAAACAGACACATTTTTCTTCAAGATTTAATTAAAAATTTAATTGTTCAATTGTTTTTTACTGATTTACTTATCATTGATAGACGATCACTTCCTCATAAATGAAAAGAAAAACATAAAAGCAAACAAAAACAAATTTCAAACACTAATGAAAAACAGAACATACGACAAAGATAAGTTGTGTACGCTCTCGTTTTGAGAATTTTTGTAAGTTATATGATCTAATTGAATTCAAATCATATTCATTTTTTTTCTAAGTACAAAACTTACCTAGAGCATGAGCTAAGGCTCTATAAGGTCCATGAGTTGCTTTTTGAATAAGACGTTGTGCAACAGCCATCTCTATGGCACCTCCACCAGGTACCAGCCTTGGTGAGAGAACAATATTTCTGGCAACTTGTAAGGCATCTTGCAAATTTCTTTCGATTTCGTTCAAGATGTCTTTGCTGGCACCTCTCAAAAGTATAGTGCAGGCCTAAGTATCAATGAAAATATTACTATACAGTGTGGATTAACGTTATAATAATTAGAAGATCAAAACTGCTGAGAAAAATAATAGAGAAATATAATAAAAATTTGGGAATTATTCAAATAAAACCATAAATACATGAAAGGGACGAATAATTGGTAGAAGGGTATCTCGTCCACACTCTCAGTAAGAAATTAGCGATACTCAACTAACATAAAGCCATCTAACTGAACCTTAAGTTAGGTTAGGTTCAATGTACTCTCCTTCAACGCCAATATACAACCCAAATCATTTTTGCTACATACTTGGAAAATATGGGTTGAAAGTGTGTACAAAAGTTCTATCAGTGTGTTAAAAATTCCTATTTATGGTACTTGGATAAAATGACAAGTCTTGGGCTCTCGATTGTATTCGTATAACATGGAATGAATATTTGAGATTTTGGAAAGGTAGTAGTTTTAAATTTAAAACACCATTTAGCGAGAACCACAAAATCATATGTATGACTCTTGATTTTGTAGTATGAACATTGAAGGCATTAGGTCTAAAGATCGAGTTAAATGGCAGTACATAACTACTACTTGTGTAGTCCTGTTGAAAGCGAACATACGTATGTTAAGAGTTCTCAAACTTTTGTGTTCTAGAAAATACGTATCATTGCGAAATATCGATTGACAGTTACGGTAACTGTCTCGTCTCCCTCTGCAAAAAAAAAGCAACTCCAAACTAAAAGATCCAACACACCAAATGATAACACATGGGCTGTGAAAAGGCGTTGCATGGAGCTACCGAGGATTTTCTGCTACTAAGAGCGAAAATTCTGCTTGTTCACATACCCTAACAAATGGAAATGAGCTTCATCACTCATTATTAAAAGAACATTTTGTGGGACGTTTTGAAGAATATCGCCGGAACATGCTCTGCGATTCTCCCAATCCCGTTCACTAAGTTCTCTCACGATCATCATTTTGTATGGATGGAACTTCATATCGGAGTGTAACATTCTTCTCACAGAACGATCTGACAAATGCAAAACGAAGACATGTTTAACAGCTAAAAAGCTTGGAGATTGTTGAAATTGCTTCTCTTACAGCTGTGATATTTTCAGGTTTTTGAACACTACACCCTACTAGTTGATTTTGTATTGTTCTGCGATCTGAAACCGGTGCACTTCTACCAAGCGCAAACTGAGTATGAAAAGGTACATGAAACTCATAAACTTAGGAAGTATTCCTATTTGAATTTCGGTCTCAGTTATGAACCAGAGAGATCGATTCAATCTCTTTCTTGCATCGTTTTGAGCCGTACGTCGTATAACATGTAACATGAAATCATTGCAAATATTAACTGTTAACTGTCTACAAAATAAACATTCGAATTAAAAAGCAATTTAATAAGAACTTAACGTATATTTGAGCGTAGAATTACTGACTAATGGTACATGTGTGTATATATTACCCATTGTAATAGTAAAAAGACATTTTAATGAAGCAATTATAGAGTTTTTGAAGGATATAAACAAGAGGACTTTCAAGGAAATTTTGGTTTTTGTTTTTGCCTAAACGATAGCCGTTTAGGATTCTGGGACCCAAAATTATTAAGTAAAAATGAGTATGAAAAGTACATGAAACTCATAAACTAGAGTTTCTACTTGTGTATTTGTAACTAGCATATCATACGTGTCATTAGAACTTAGCAGATCTTATAAACTTTCACAGAACAATTCCAGAATAAACCGTCTATTATTGATGATATAAATATCGATGCTCAGAAACAATGAATTCATTATCAACCAAATTTTTTTATCGCCTAATATTATGAAATCAGCGGTTAGGGAACCTGCTCAATCATGTATGTGACTTAACAGTACTCGATTATTTTTATGACGCTGTATTGAAGACAGTTAGGTTCTTGTTGAAAAACCTTTCATTATGGTTTCCGAAGCATATACTTCTATTCATTCGTTATCGAGTGGTGCGTTTTTATGATGGAAACAAATTTAACCAGAATGGGCGACATTTCGCAATTATCCTAAAAAATTGATGTTTGTGATTAATTATTCTGTAAAACGGCATTTCTGCAGAGCACATATGTTAAAAACCAGTGGTATGCCCGAAACTGGGTTCTTAGAATATAGGAAGTAACCAATATGTTACCAATCGGCAAAGCCACTAAATCTAAACAAATCTGGAAATCTCTGCAGAATTGATAGGACTAGAACTAGGTATCGGCATTACCACGAAGGAAGTACATGAAACCCGCGCCACTTAGATTTGTCAGAATATGAAGGGGCATACTAGAGAACAGGCAAGTAACAGCTTGTAGATTTCCTGAAGAAGAAGTGAAAATAACATCATAGAGAATATTCGGAAGCGATGCTCTAACTCGCAAAAAGCAAGCAATTCCGAGTGGTAAATGAAAACGAAAGTAACTTTGATAAATAGAACTGCTTACAGGGCTTATAGACCTGGCTAAGATAGAAATACCTTCAAACAGAAGTGAGTGCTTTAAGAAGATACATCAAACCTTTCAAACTGAGGTATATAAGCCCCAAAACACAAATATAATGAATAATTAACTAGGTCAGTAATGGTTGTGTTTCAAAGAAATTGGGTATCTTTCCAGGGTGGTCAACTCCACTGAAGACTGAACTTTGACTTTACAATTCATTCAATACAGCATTCTCGAGATGTTGTTAGACAGGAAGGCGAGTCACTAATGTCAATTAATGCAAAGGTATACGCCTAGGTGAATTTTACAATACCCTCCAGAAGTCACAATAATTCATTTTCAATTCCTCTCCAGAACCAAGAACTGTTTCACCAAATCAATTCTGAAATGATTCGAGTTAGGTTGAAACACAGTGCTCACTAGTTCAGAATCAATTTGGATCTTTATATGCACACCAGTTTCAATTTGTGCAAATTCCACCCAATTCTAAATTAATTCAAGTGTGTGTTGGAATAAACTTTATGTATTCATAAAATTAAGTCAAGGACAAATCTCATGGTCAGTTTCTAAATATTTAGTTGTAAACAATTGAAATCATAAAAAATGTCGAACTAGGACACTATTGATATAATGAATCAGAAAACTTGAAATTTCAAAACATACCTTAGGATCCTTACATTCCGTTATAAAACAGAAATATTCATCCCCCATTTTCTTGATTTCAAAGAGCCCAGCACCAGTTCCAACATCAGATTCCTGCAATTCTTCAGTTCTATTAACAACAGTAGCCCCACAAGCTCTTGCTATCCTATTGTTATCAGATTTACGAACACGCCTAACTGCTGTAATATTCGCTTTCAATAAGAAGTGCTGTGCAAGGTCAGACACACCCTTCTCAGTGAAGACTACATCTGGTTTCAGAGCAATAATTTCTTCACACTGACGTCTAACATGTTCTTCTTCTAGTTCCAAAAGTTTTGTGAAGTCTGCTTCGGCAGTTATCTCTACGTTAGTTTGAGATTCACCTTTTTTGTATTCTAGAGGACAATCCAGGAGAATAATTCTTGGGTTTTTGATATACCTTCTCATTTTTGGATGAGTCACGTCTTTGTTCAACATTACTCCTCTGAGAATTGTAGATTCTTCAATAGAGCCTCCTGGAATCTTTTCTACTTTAGCGTATCTTTTGATATCGATTTCTGTACGACCATTTTCTTCAAGTAATACTGTGTGAACGGCATCCAATGCAATATTAACTGCTAGATCTTCCCATCGGCTGATGAATTTGGTACCTACACAACCTTTAACCTAAGAAAATTATGAAAATATTATATTTTAAAAAATAAATAAACTATTAGAAATATTAAACTCAGTTTGGTAATTATTTGATATAGTGTCGATAGTCAAAATTCACTGAGAAAGTGTTTACTTACTAATTTTGGGTCGCAAAATCCAAATCTGAAATCATTTTGCTCCGCCCGCTATCGTTTATGAAAATACAAAACCAAAATTTCCTTTAAGTCCTCTTGTCTATATCATTCAAACTCTATAATTACTTCATTAAAATACCTTGTTACTATTACAATGGATAATATATACACACATGTACCATTAATTAGTAATTCTACGCTCAAATATACATTAATTTCTCATTAAAATGCTTTTCCATTCGAATGTTTATTTTCTTTACAGTTAACCGCCATATTTACATTCCAGATATGATTGCCCTCAATTCTCAATATTAGGCAACAATTTCACACATTTATAGTCCAAGACCTACATGACAAGAACCCGTCAATAGTGACGCACTCGCCATCTCCCGTCATAACAGAGAGGAATATTCATATGGAAATCTCTTCAAACCAAATTTAACTAACCTAACCGAACCATAAAACTAATTTAAATTTATAATTTTGAATTGAATAGGTTAGTAGGTTAGGTTTTAAGTAAAATTAGGTTAGTTAGGTTAGGTTTGGAAATATTCCCATTTGAATTTCGGTCTCAGTTATGAACGAGAGAGATAGATTCTATCTCTTTCTTGCATCGTTTTGAGCCGTACGTCGTATAACATATAACATGAAATCATTGCAAATATGGCGGGTTAACTATCTAGAAAATAAACATTCGAATTAAAAAGCATTTTAATAAGAAATTAACGTATATTTGAGCGTAGAATTACTGACTAATGGTACATGTGTGTATATATTACCCATTGTAATAGTAACAAGGCATTTTAATGAAGCAATTATAGAGTTTTTGAAGGATATAAACAAGAGGACTTTCAAGGAAATTTTGGTTTTTGTTTTTGCCAAGACGATAGCCGGGCGGGCAAAATGATTTCAGATTTGGATTCTGGGACCCAAAATTATTAAGTAAACACGGTAATCCTGCATTGTATGCGGACCGCCCGCGCATCGTGTACCGAGTTGACGAGAAATGTTTCCGAACGATTTGAATTTCAAGCCAGTGTTGCCAGATCTCTTTCCTGGTGTTCATTTCAATTTCACGTTCAAATAAGAGAATAAATGTTTAATCTCGGGGTAATTATTTAGTACAATGTTGATAGTCAAAATTCACTGGAAAAGTGTTTCCATACTAATTTTGGGTCCAAGTATCCAAATCTGAAATTATTTTGCCTTGGAAGGCTATCGTTAAGGAAAAAAAAACAAAATTTCTTAAAAGTCCTCTTGTCTATGCCATTCAAACTCCATAGTTGCTTCATTAAAATGCCTTGTTACTATTACAATATATACACACATGTACCACAAATTAGTAATTCTACGCTTAAATATACATTAATTTTTTATTAAAATGCATTTCCATTCGAATGTTTATTCTCTTGACAGTAACCCGCCATATTTACTTTCCAGATATGATTGCCCCTCAATTATCAATATTTGGCAACAATTTCACACATTTACAGTCCAAGACCTACGTGACTTGAACCCGTTAATAGTGACGTACTCGCTATCTCCCGTCATATGCGAGAGGGATATTCAAATGGAAATCTCTTCAAACCAAACCTAACTAACCTAAACGAACCTCAAACTTAATTTAAATTTATAATTTTAAATTGAATAGATTAGTAGGTTAGGTTTTAGGTCAAATTAGGTTAGTTAGGTTAGGTTTGGAAATGTTCCCATTTGAGTTTCGGTCTCAATGATGAACGAGAGAGATAGATTCCATCTCTTTCTTGCCTTTTGAGCCATACATCGTATAACATGTAACATGACAAGTAAATATGGCGAGTTAACTGTCTACAAAATCAACATTCGAATTAAAAAGCATTTTGATGAGAATTTATGTATATTTGAGCGTAGAATTACTGATTAATGGTACATGTGTATATATTTTATCCATTGTAATAGGAACAAGGCATTTTAATGAAGCAATTATAGAGTTTGAATGATACAGACAAGAGGACTTTCAAGGAAATTTTGATTTTTTTTCCCTAACAATAGCCTTCCAGGCAAAATGACTTCAGATTTGGATTCTGGGACCCAAAATTAGAAAGTAAACACTTTCAGTGAATTTGGACTATCGACACTATACCAAATAATTACCTTCAGTTACTTTTTTGAATAGATTGCAGTGGATGAGCCGAAATTTTTCTTCATGAAAGGCTTGACATAAACAAAAAAAAATCCATGTTCCTTCCGCTCCCGAGAAATTACGCGAGTGTTTTGCTATCGGTTTCACTTCAATAGTATATCTTATATCCTTTGCTAATTCATTTTCAACGATAGGTAGTCAAATCTCCAACGAAAGATAAATCGTGGCAACACTGGCGTGAAATTCAAATCGTTCGAAACATTTCTTGTCAACTCGGTGTACACGATCCGCGTAAAATGCAGGATTACCGTAAACACTTATTCGGTGAATTTTGGCATCGACACTATGTCAAATAATTACCCTCAGTTTTAATAATCTACTTCACTCACCACATTGGCTAGAGCAGCTTTGTCATTTCTATCAATCGGTACACTTAATGGTCCTTCAAGTAAAGTAACCATATCCTCTAAAGCCTGTTTATAATGACGAATTATAACTGTGGGATGCATTTGTTGCTCCAAAAACTGTTCAGCTGCAGCTAGCATTTCAGCAAGTACAATGACAGAAGTTGTTCCATCGCCAACTTCTTCGTCTTGTGTCCTTGCAATTTCAATCATACTTTTAGCTGCTGGATGTTGTACTGTGATCTCACGTAAAATAGCGTTTCCATCGTTAGTCATCACGATTCCACCCATAGGATCCATCAACATCTTCAACATCGCCTGAGGTCCCAGACATGTACGAATCACATCAGCGATTTGCTGTCAAAATTAAATGGATTTATTTTCTGAAGTTTCAATTTTCAGAACTGTTCAACAGAATTAGGGGAAAATTGAAAAAATTAACCGTACCTTTCCGGCATTGATGTTCTCCACCTGAACTTTTCTACCTGAATCACGTTTTGTGTTTTGACCTGAAAGTTATAAATTTTACGTAAAGACATGGGGAGGATAGTAATATTTGAGATTACTTACTCAATACTAAGATTGGGGCTCTACCACCGCCGAACATTTTGGATTTTTGAAGAATTCTTGTTCAAAACTTAACCAAGTAAGAAAGAACTTGCATGCATGTGATCATAGAAATAAGATGACTTTTTCACCATAGACAAAGGAATATCGTTACTGTGTTTAGATTTGTTTTTTACAGCGTGTTCGCGCTTCGAATATCTAATCTTTACCAAAGATAATTTATATATATAATTTATACTTGGTCTATATATATATATATATATATATATATATATATATATATATATATATATATATATATATATATATATATATATATATATATATATATATATATATATATATATATATATATATATATATATATATATATATATATATATATATATATATATATGTACTAGCTGACCCCGGCAAACGTTGTTTTGTCATGTATGTTATTTCTAGGACACATTTTTATACTTAAATAAAAATAACTATGTACTATAAGTGTGTGGAATATATTTATAATCGAAGGCGTTATAAACAATAAAGTATGTTTTATTTAGGTTAATAAATTAATCTTCATTAAAGTAACTAATATATTTAAAATTACAATTCTTGATAGCTATCTAAACATCAAAAATAATTATTCATATTTTTACTATCAATTATAGCAGTTGAAAAAAAAATTAATCTCTCAGCGCAATAGAATATTCTTGGTTAGTCCGTCTTTAGCCAACACAAACAAACTGGATGGTTTTCCCACGCGATAACATGCCACATATAGTTGTCCGTGGGAAAAGCACGGTGTTTCCAAATCTAAGCCACATACAGACAATGTTTGTGTCCTTGTGACTTATTCATCGTCATAGCGAATTCCAATCTAATTGGGAATTGAGTCCGTTTGAATTCAATTAGCACATCTGTAGAAATCATAGGGATTCGTGGCAGCAACATATTTTCGCCTTGAAATTGAAGTCATCATCCAAGATGATGGCAAGATTATGCATCCAGTATTTTCATGTACATCAACTTTTCCATCGCCAATATCAACCAGTTGTTTAGAAAAGTTTCGGCGGATGGATCCTGAAGCATTTGAACGCATGTTCACCGTCATTTGCACTTTTTCAACATTACGCCATAGTCGTGATGATTTTAAGCAAGCGTTGATTTCATCAGCGTACGTTGAACGTGGAATAACGGGAAGTGCTTGTATCCCGACAAGAAGTAACGTAATAAGGAAGGTTTTGCCAGTTCCACCTAGTGCATCAAAAAAAAAGAATCCTCCTTGTCCTGCCGAAACTGCCAGCATGATGCGGTCGTAGATAATTTTTTGTTCATCATTTAGTAGTGGAACATTGCGACTAACAATGCTTGCCATTTCTACAATATCATACTGTAGTTCACGATGGGTGACACCTGGCGGGATAACTGATCGATTGATAGTTGAACAGTAGTCGTCCGCGAAGGCGGGAGATCAAATTGAATTGAAGAAAACATCATAATTAAAGGAACTTGAAATTATACTCTGCATAAGAATTTATCGTACTACGTCCGAAACGGACGCATAAAAAGCCGACATTCTCGCCCGGTCACTTCAACTTCAATGCTCGCCTTATCCGAGTTTCACAATTTATTTTCTAATACTGTTCAACAATTCAAGCGTGTCGAAACCGAGATTGTCCCTTCAACAAAGGACGAAATTTGTTGTTTGCTTGCCAAAGCCTGGAAAAAGTCTAAGGTCCCCTTCGAGCTACAGGCCTATATCCGAACTACCTGCCATCAGTAAAGTAGTAGAAAAACTACTTCTCCCGCGTATTAACGCATACATTGATATGCACTCCATAATTCCAGACTTTCAATATGGTTTTCGTAAAAATCACGGAACTGGATACCAACTTCTTCACGTTGGAGAATTTTTCTCCAACAGCCTTAACAAACATTGGCACGCTTCTATGTTGCTGCTTGATGGCGAACAAGTTTTCGATCGCGTTTGGCACGACGGTTTAAATTATAAAATGATGCGTTTGAAATTCCCGCAATATCTCACGAACATTGTGCTCTCTTTTCTCACAAATCGAACGCTCTCGGTCCGTGTCGGAACGAGCATCTCAACACCCCTGTATCATATCCGCTGGTGTTCCACATGGGTCAGTTTATAGCCTACCATATTTAATATTCTCTCTGCTGATATCCCCACCGACAAAAATGTCCTCACTGCTCTACACGGTCGATATCGCCCTCCTTTCTTCTAGTAACCATATAACATACAGAAACTCTTATATCAAGCGACATTTACCGGTTCTCCTGGATTGGTACTCTATATGGCGTCTCAAAATTAATGAAGAAAATCCGAGGCTTTTTTTTCCAAGAGAAAGAAAGAGCCTCCAAATTCCTTGGAACAAACAAATCAATGTGGTCCAAAACAAAGCCGGAGCTGCATTCTCTAAGCTTCAACACTTTTTTGAAATAAAAAGTTTTTCCAAGAACCAAACTACTAGCTTTCAACGCTATTATCCGCCGTACTTTACTTAAACCATACCAATCTACTGTACTGCGCCTAAAAAGCGTTTCAGCACTCGTCACTTAACATTCCATGGTTTTTGCGGAACGTCAACATCCTAAAAATTTCGAGGTACCCTCACCAGCGAAATAACTCACATTCCACGTAACTTACGTGAAAACATTTCCGTACATGAAAATCCTACGATTCCGTATTAGCAAACTATAAGCCTGAACGGTACGATATAATTCCTGGACCGTGCTCCTTAGCAAATTAATCAAGTTCTCTCTTCTCCGCAAATCTCTGTCCGCGTAAGTGTATTGACATATATGTCACTCTTTATTTTCTGCATTCTTCTATTTCTGCACTATGGAAACTGTAGCCTTCGGGCTGGAACCCCAAGAGGAGGTTTTTAGTCGGTAAAAAAGAGACATTGGCCCCGTTTCCGGGGTGCATCTTTTCGAATATTTTCCCTTTGTCTGTATTTCACGCCGAGGGCTCGGGATCGAATCGCAGATAATATACGAATGTGTTTGTACCATGGCTTCATGTGCATGTATTATAAATATTGAAATAACGAACAGAAATGGATTATAAAGTTCGAATCACAGCTATAACTGTGATTGTGAAATTCCACTCACTGTGATTTTAACCTGCGACTGTGAGTGTGATTTAAACCTGCGACTATGATTTTAACTTGTGAATGTGAATCATTCACAGTTTAGATATGTTATGCCGTGTGCTGATTCTGTTGCATCTCAATTAAAAGTTCTGATCCGAATCGGTTTTATTGATTTGGTTAGGCTGGATGGAGTCTGGCATAATCAGTTTTGTATAGGAATTTAGAGAATAAAACCTATGAAAATAAGAATGATAGTACAAGGATGTTTCATCATTTACTATTGGAATTTTAGGTGATTTTTCGGATGATTATAAAAAATGTTCATGTGTCAACATATGTTTCGTTTCTGATATAGGTGGTTGAAATTTCAAGACTTAAAATTCAATTTTCGTTGATATATCTCTCATTTTTCGAAATACTTGTCTGAAACTTGAAAGGTACATCACTTCTCTAATCTTTCACAATTAGGTGTTCAAAATTGTTTTGAAAATTGACATAGTGTTAGTTGGATTAAAGCCATTTTTATTCACTTTTTCGCTGTCAGCCAATGACAATTCAATTTGAAATATATTTATTCTCTGTATTATTTAGAATCTTTTCATTTTTATATCAATAATTTCACTTTCTTCAAATAGACAATAAACCATTATTTTAGGCATTTCTGTTTTCAATGTTACAGAGTATTGTCTAATAATTTGCAATAATTGCAAGCGCAACATTTTAACCGAGATTAATTCTCAGTATAATTTCGATCAAGGGAGGAATTCTCTTGCCTTGAATGTTATTACTTATTATACAGATATCTTAAATATATCTCATTTGAATTAGGAAATAAAAACCATGAAATAAGATACCAAACATAATTCAATTTTTTTGATTCAAGATATCTATCGACAATGGAGCAATAACAACAAGATTTTTGAATATTGAATAATGGAATGTGCAGTAAAAGAACACCATAACATTCAGAATGAAAATTATATGACCATTTTCAAAGAAAATTCTACTCAAAATCCAAAATATATTCATCTATCAAAACAAATAAAGAGAATTTTCGAAATTATTAAAAACAACATTAAAAGTTATCATATGTAATAAAATTTTACTACAGTGATGAAAAACTTGTTACAATAAGAACAAACGTTCGTCAAAATTGGGAATATAGGTCAACTGCAAATTCATAGTTTACAACTAGATATCAGTACAGTACGCCGCGTACGGAAATAAACAGAACTACAACGTAAATTGAATTCAAACTTTCATATTCGCAGATTTAAATTTCACAATCGCAATCACATATTCGCAGTTTAACATTTTGCAATCACACTCACTATTTACCAACTGTGAACGCAACCATAAATGTGAATGTGATTGCGAATCTCATTCACAATCACAGGTTAAATTCATTTCAATCACAGGTTGTGATTGTGATTTTCATTTCATAGCGAATAATTCACAGGTAGTGATATTTTGCTCAACTCTAATACATTATACAATTAAAATGAGCTTGTTGGAAGCATAAGCAAACTAGGTTGAGTCTATTACCATTGAAAACAAGATAACTTGGAATCCGATGCAGTTATCATTACATGGTCTAGGTGAATGGTTTGGAGTCCACTACAAAATGTAAGTCCATTGAACAAACAATTATTAAAGTTCATTTTATAATTTATGAGAATGGTTTATATGTTCTTCATCCCATAACTTCATCAAAACTATCAGAAGAGTGATGTTGGCAGTTATCGTTACATGGTTTAGGTGAATGGTTTGGAGTCCACTACAAAATGTAGGTCCATTGAACAAACAATTATTAAGGTTCATTTTATAATTTATGAGAATGGTTTATATGTTCTTCATCCCATAACTTCATCAAAACTATCAGAAGAGTGATTTTGGTGAAGTAATTGTTTTAAATTTAATGCCAAATCTTTCAAATCCCTACATCTTGGACCACACCATTTTATGTTTTAAAAATGTCCGGTTCTTCATGTGATGCAAATCGTAACATACAGTATGTAAACATATATTAACAAAATATAGATTTTTCAATTCTAAATACAAAATATCACATTTATTCACTATCACTGTCCATAAGCCTTATTCTTCTCCTTTTGTTTTTCTATTCTCATTTTCTGATGCCTTTCTTTTTATTTTTCTTTATATCTTTCAATTTTTTTCTAAAATTTCCAGTTCAGACAATTCATGTGCTTCACTTTCAACATCCTGTGAGTTCACACAAAAAGAATCCTGAAAAGTATCACATTTAGGGAATAGCTTAACATGAACATGAGTTGAGTTCAAAATACAACAAATTACATAATCGCAGTATGCCTTGAAGAACTTCAATACTTCTGCAAGGAGAGTATATAATTGATGACTTACATTAATATATGAATTGAATTCTTCTGGATTAACAGGCTGGGAAAATATATCACTAGTAATAGGCTTTGGAATTGCCGGTATCTTAAACTTGGGGCCTGCTTGAGGACTTCTATAATAATAATTATTAATTTAGTATTTTACATCTTGCTCTAACTGAAACAATTACTTCACTGATTGTAGATATCTGACGTGCATTTGAGTATCGTTTGCCAATGCTTGCGTTTCATCATCCACAAAACTTTCATCATATGAACCATCATCTGCACTATTCTCATCATCTGAAATTGTGAGAGCATCACTTGACACGTCTGCTTCTTCTTCAATGAAATCAGACCGTTTCTATAAAAAAAATATACGTTAAATTAAAACATTCCAACATATCTTTACATTCATTATATTATGGTCGTCGGCTGAAAAGATCGACAAAAAAATCAGAAAGTTCTTTTATTAAAATTAAACATCTGCCATTCACATTTATTGCAAATTTGAGTATCATGGATTACCTTCTTGGAAAGTTGCGCTATTTTAAGCACACCTATATCAGCACATGTCGTCGACTTTTGTAATTTCAAAAAGCATCGCTTCAAGTTGCTTCAACAATGATTATTTTGTTGGGGGGTATCAGGTTATGTAGATGGATGGCGAGAGATCGAGGTCTCTAATGATTCAAGGCGTTCCGCAGGAGGGTATACGTGGTCCCATACTCTATAGTACTTTTACGTCCCTATTGCCCAGTGTTGTTCAGAACTACGGCATTCATATATATGCCGATGATACCCAGGTGGTAAGATCATTTGTGCCGCAGAATATAAGTTCGGCACTACTGGCAGTTGTTGAAGACCTGAATACAATATCTAAGTGGTCAATTGCACACAGATTCATGTTGAATGCCTTGAAATGCTCTTATATACTGATTAAAACTAGAAAGATCCCGTAGTGTACACTGTAAATCATATAGAGCTATCCGAGAAAAGTGCTTGTAGGAACCTTGTCGATCAACTTACTTTCGAATGTCATGTTACAAAAAACTAGTAGCCCTCTACAACTTAAATCTTCGTATGGGTACAAATTTATGCGGATTGAGCAGGCAAAATACAAGATGGTGCAATCGGTCTTATACTGTATCAATGGTTACGACTTACCAGTGTATTATAACTTTCTCACTGCTGAGTTTAAGGAAAATGTAGGTAGCACAGAACTCTTGCATTAGATTTACATATTGTACGCCAAGGCATGAGCATGTGACTCATCTATCTACGTAGCAAATAAATACTTAAAGACTTTAGATAAATATAAAATGTCCTTGGCTCTGATGATTTTTAAAATATACCGCAGTGGGTACCCACAGTATCTTCTCAATTATTGGTTAACAAGGAGTAGCACCCATACAAGAGAACTGAGAGAAATAGGCCGAGATTTGAGATTCCTAGGCATAGAATGACTAAGTTTGAAGAATGCTTTGCATACAGTTCAGTTGATCTCCTAAATGGTAGGGTTAGATTTCTACAGTCTGCTTAGCTTTTGCTCAACAAATTTAAAGAAACTTGTCGCCAGAAACTTTTATACACCATGGAAAATTAGGAATTTTAAAGTTTCTTTTTTGTAATTACATGAATTATTGATTTATGATGAAACTTTTTGAGATATTTTTAAATATCCAGGGAGCATGGAAGAACGCCTAATGAGAATGTTTCCCTTTTGTGCAATATATAATGTTCATGTTCTACAATGGATTAATATAATTCAACTAATTTTTATTCAATTTCGTGTTCAAAATGGATTCGAAGGCGTGAAAGGAGATGAAGCTTATCGACCAACATGATTTAGGCTTTCTGAAGACCTTTTACCCATTTTTGGTATAAATAGAACATTAACTTTCCTCCAAGACTGGGGTATGTCCCAGTGAATAGCTAGGCTAAAAGATAGTCTCCCTAGAGTACAATATTAGACCTTTCAAAAAAGCCCGTCTATTCTTTCCCAATTAACATATTTGTTCCTAACACATTACTTACTTTCTTTACCTTGGTCTTCTTCTCAAGTACTTTCAAATGCATCTGGCTCTTCAAACTTTCTTTCTGTTTCCCAGTACCATAAAACGTTGTTTCAAATTCATCATCACTATTATTTTCAATCACAGCACTCCTATTCATTCTAGATAAACTACTAGAAACGTTGGGGATATAATCAAACTCATCGTCACTGTCAGTTCCTAAATTAGTACCATTTAATTTTGAACAAGATGCAAGGTTTGTTTTGGACTGCAATTTCTTTTGTTGATTGTTCTTGTAACAGTGTTTTCTTATTTCCGGCTTCTTGAATGGAGATGGCTTTGTCAGATTGAAAGACTGATTAAAGTCTTCGAAATTCCTTAAATCGTCCAATATGCTAGTATTTTGAGCTTTTTCAATGGATTTACTTTTCGTCGCAATATTTTGTACGTCGCTACTAATACTGATGTTGTTTTTGACTGTGATATCAGAGTGGATTTCGTAGATGAACTCGACTTTGAAACTAAAGTTATGATTTGGGTGATCGACATCTGTGATAATTTTTTCGTTTGGAGGGCTGTTCTTCTCTATCTTCAGAACTCAATGTTAAATCGATGAAATTCTCTTTATCAGGACTATCCGAATAACCACAGTCTCAATTATATTATTAGTGATATCACTTTTTCATTCATACAGGTATTTTTAAGTTGATCTCCAGAAATTTAGGTCTCTCTGAGTAGACACTGAGTCCCTACTCAAACGACTGAAAAACTATCAAAATCATCGGAATGTTTCATTTTCGGTACTGTAGAAGCACAACTTTGTGTTTCCTTGCATTGATTACTGCTATTTTTTGCGTCAGATCTTTACTCCAATCGAGATCAGACACATCTACGCTTTCTAGAATACATTCATCCTTATAATTTTCTTATGCACTACGTTATTTTCATTTCTTTCTGCTTCATTCTGTTTGTGATCTAATATTTCTAACGGTTTACATTGTTTTTTAATTGGCTCCTTCGAAGGGCCTTTCCAAGATTTCTGTACATTACTCCGATTTACTGAAAATGATTCTTCATGAACTAACATTGTTATATCATGCATATTGTTAATTTGCCCAACATGATCATTGTCAGGAAACTTTATATTATGTTCAAGAGTGCTTGAAATTATTTGCTGTTTCTGACTTATTCTACTTCGAATCTGTAAGTTTTATCTCCTATTGCTTTCAAAGATTTTGGGCTGGTTCTAAAAGACTTTGTGTGTTATAAGAAGTTTTCATGCACTCATTTACAACTTTCTTCGACATGTTTTTATTTTTATTGTTTGAAGGAGTTGGTTTCTTCTTTAAACTATCGTTAGTTTCAATTGTAGACATTTGTATTTGATTAAAGTTCCCATTTTCTATTTTCCCTCTTCTTTTTCATCAAGTGTTAAACCAAAGGCTGATAAATCACATAAATCACCAAGATCTAAAGAATTTACATCTTGCAATTTTGTAGGGAATTTCTGTTTTTTCTAACTCCAAACACACCTAACAGATTTTCATCTTCAGAATCATCTTTCGATACATTCAATTCTTCAATATTATCTTTCTTTTGGAAGAGGTAGACAAACTCCTTGGGAGTACCTGAAAGCCCCTCTTGGCACTTTTGGAACTATTAATATCTTCCAATGACGAGTCGATAATATCTAAACTACATCTACTATTTATGGTTCTATCTTTCAATGATTTGAAAGTTTCACGAGGTCTCAGTACTGGAGAACCTAATTCATCATCTTCCACTTCTTGTTTTCGAGGAGTAAGTTGAGTACTTAGAATAGGTGATAGTGGATATTCCGCTTCACATTCAACTGATTTCAATTCTATATCTGAGCAGATAATAGTAGTATCCGAATTAATTGAACAATCAACAATATCATCTTGTGAATCGAAAATATCTTCAATCTTTTCAAGTTTGAAAAATAATAGAAGCTCTTTCAAATTTTCAGTTGCAGATATTTCTATGTTCTTCCTTTTTTTTTACCAAATTTTCATCATTTGAATACGTTTGCGAAATATTAAATGAATTTTCAACTTACCAAATGATTTTGGCGCATTGAATCCATACGATTTTTCTTTTACTTTTTGTCAAGAATTTCCGATTGTGGAAAAGTACTTGGAAAATTATTATCATTAATTAATTCAAGGATAGAATCTTCTACATCATTCTTCTTCAAACCACCTTCACCTATCAATGTTTTTTCATACGAATCTAAATCTTCCAACGTAATTTTTTCAACTACGCTAAAATCAGGTGGTATCCAATGTTTGAGATCTTCAAGGAATTTGACTTCATTCGCTATATATGGCACGTTACATTGAAAGAGTCTTTCACAAATTCCACAGCCTTTCTTTGTTGTTAATTCGATGGAAAGATAATTGGCTACTTCCATGTGGAGGTCTCTGTATAATTCGTCAGATTTTGTTGATAAATTTGTTGATTGAGTCTGAGTGATACTCTGGGTTATAGGAATTGTACTGGAGGATGTCGATTGAGTGTTTGTGTGGCAAAATCATCTGGAAAATATATTTTCAAAATGAGATTTGTTATTTTCATGGATTTCAGAAAATTAGACAAAAAGAATTGTTAAAATTTTCAGATCTTTTTCCAATATTCAAAACACTTTCTTCTTAAGGGATATATTTCAAAACAGTGCAAAACAATAACTTTTAAACAACCCAAAAACTTGTGACTGCTCCAGATGGTTTGAGTCTCATTCTTTGATTAATGTCATCAAAAAATCATAAGTATCAAATCTAAATTTTCTGTGCAAAATTTTAAAATAAAACTTGCATGCAATAATGAAAAGGTATTTTTCACGTCATTAATCTGTTCCAATTGTTCCATCTAAGAAATAATTTTTCCTCATAAATAAACTTGTCACGCGAAAGAAGGTAAATTTGGTCACCTGTATGTATGAAAAAATCTGCCAAGTGCGAGTATAACTTTCGCACCAAGGGTTCTGTTCAAGGTTGTAGGTATAAAAACAGTTTGTTCTCGCATTTTCCGAGTATATTTCCATTAAAAATTAATATATTTTTTGTTGAATCTGAGTTTTCTGTTTGAGTTTTGTTTTCACTCTTTATTTTGTTTAGCGGATCAGTGTCGGTGTGTTAGGTTTACTTAAGGAGAAAATTAGATTAGTACACTGCAGACAGTCATATGACTTTGCAGTTTTATGTTTATTTTCTGAGTTTAATGTCAATAACCTGGTTAAAATACACATTATTATTATTATTATTTTTTTTTCTGAAAATCAGCCCTCAAAACACATATCCATATTATTTATGTATTAAGGAGCAATTAGCAGATAAAATTGAAACTTAAAGTAATTTTATTGTATCGAAACAATTGAGGAGACGACAAGATGCATACTAAAGATATAAATAAAATATAATTGGAAAATCTGATAACTCTAAGATTCTTATATACACCGGGTTGCAGAACTGTAGACACCATCTGAATTTTCGAAAAAACCTTCTTTTGTTTTCATTTTTCAAGGTTTACATTAGCGATAAAAACGTGGTGTCATATACTGCGAATTTTTCAAGTAAAAATTTTTCCTCAGAAGCATTCCATTCTTTCCGGAAGTTTTACCGTTTCAGAAATATTCAAAATCAAAAGAATAACAATATTTTTTTAATTCGTCAAATGTCAATTTCTGACGATAAAGAAATAATAAAAGATATTTGAAGTCGATTTTCACTGTTCCACGTTTCCAAAAAATCCAGCCCTAGAGTCTTGAGATGGAGATATTCTACTATTGAAGAACAAAGTTGAAGCGGCTTACACGGTGTTCAATATCAGCAAAATAAAAAATACCTAGCGCTATACAAAAATTGAAGGCTCTTCTTCAGGAAGTAATTGAACAACATACCAAGAAAGCAGATGCGGAATTAATAAAAAAGGGATAACAAGTCCAAGGCTATGTGGAAGATTATCAATTCTATTATAAAAAACACCAGTAACACATGCCTTCCCAGTAACCTTTCCCAGCAGAAGAGTTAAGTTTGTGTTACTCAGAGGTGGCGAGTAACCTCTCATGTTCTACATCTGAGCCATGCAAAATGAAAGATTTCTTGCAGAACAAGCGCATAAGTGCTCTGCATCCATGTTTCTTGCTCCTATTACTCCGGAAGAGATCTTAAAAGTGGTATCCAAACTCAAAAATAAACCCACCCAGGATAGATATATATATATATATATATATATATATATATATATATATATATATATATATATATATATATATATATATATTCTGGCGGATCCACTATGCCATTTAATGAACTTCTGCTTTCAGCAAGGTCACTTTCCGAATGAACACAAGGGTGCCCGAACATACCCAGTGCATAAGAAAGGTCACACGAATGAGTGCTGCAATCCCAGACGGGACTAGTGTGGTACATCAAAGTTATTGCTGAGTGCAAACTAGCAGAGTTTCAGGCAGAAAAAGTCCACAATACCAGCAATTGGAATTTCTCCAGTTTGTACTCGAGGCATTGGAAGAGCTGATAGTCATCTGCTTTCATTTGATGAAGGTCTTCGATTGTGTCAGCCCTGAGAGCCTGATTTTAAAGCTGGAACATTGTGAAATAGGACTGTCATTGAATCTCCTACAATTGTATATTGGTAATAGATTCCTAGTAGAGGATTGGAAAGACTCAAAATCTTCTATGAAGAAAATGAAGACCGGGTGCCTCAGGGTTCCATGTTGGGGCTAATTCTTTTTATAATAATAATAATAATCCGTTCCTATCAGATACTGAAAAACAAGAGCAATGGTCAAGAAAGGAATTGTATGGACGACATCACCATGAGATTAATCAACCACACATCGACAAAGAAGCCTCCAACAAATGGTTGATGAAAGGAGAATTATTCGCAGAAACAGAGGGATTCCTTATGGCCATCCAAGACCAAGTGATCGCTACAAACAATTACAAAAAATTTATAATGAAGGACGGAACATTACAAACAGCTAAGTGCAGAAAATGCCATATAAGATCGGAGACTATACAGCATATTACGTCCGGATGCGAACAACTGGCCAACACGGAGTATCTTCACAGGCATAATCAAGTGTGCAACATTATCCACCAGAAACTTGCACACAAGTACGGCTTCTGAACACCTTCCAGCCATATTACAAGTATCAGCCGGCGCCCGTATTGGAAAATGACTATCAGATTATACTACGATAGGCCTGTTATCACTGACAGAATGGTGACGAATAATAGGCCGGACATAGTGGTGTATGATAAGAGAGCCAGAACAGCAATGCTGGTGGATGTCGCCATACCGAATAATAACAACGTGCTGAACAAGTTCCAGGAGAAAAAGTCCAAATACACAGACCTTGCTATTGAGATCAAGCAGATGTGGCACCTCGATAAAATAGATATTGTTCCTGTCATCGTATCCTCGACTGGTTTAATACCCAAAACTTTGCATGATAGCCTTAAGAAATTAGAATTGCATAAGAATACCTATATAGAAATGCAAAAGCTGTAATTCTTAACACATGTAGGATAGTTAGAAATTTATGTCAAGTATATTGTAATCGAGCCTATTCCCTTTAATTGCTAAATCTGGGAAAGGTAAATTATATCCAGCTACTAGCTGAGATAGTGCATAAGTCCACGATAATAAATAATAATATATATAGCTGAACCTGGCAGTAGGTATAAAATGCAACTTATCCAATGATGTATAATCTAAGGAATAAACGGGTGAATCGACATTGTACCACCATAACCTCTTGTCGCGTTCAAGATTTAGGAAGAGGGTCTTGTTCGGAAAGTGAGTCACAGTCTCCTCGGTTAGCGAAGGAAGCAGAGTGATATCGAGTAGGATACTGCAACACAAAACCAAGTGGAAAACAACATCAATACCTCCCAACCGACTCTTGATGTTTCAACGGCGGCGCAAGCCATTATGCCTACGACTACGAGAGCCGGACTCCCTAGGAAACGCATGAAGTGGACCCCAGAAATGAATGCCTTCATTATGCGTTCCTATTACAAGATTACGAACTTGGAATCAGAAATGACAGCTTACAGATACGCGTTACATCTTGCGTTCATAGAAAAATATCCTGAATTACAGCACATATCCGAGCAGAGAATTTCGGATCAACGAAGAACAATCGTCAAAACAGGCTACTTTCTTTCAGAAACGCTGCAAAGCATACGAGAAGAGGTCATAATGGAACTCAGAAGCGAAAATGATACTCATAACGGTATACCTGTCGGAGTCAATGAAAATGTTACAGATAACATCGAAGCCACGGAAACGAATATTAACATGGAACGCCCTCCTGAGCCGAATCAGCAGAACGAATATATGTATTTAGCAAGATCAGAACTCAACAGAACAACAACTGAATTCAGTGGTAGTAACCCAACTAAAAGACCTAAACTGCCCAAACTCAAAACGAACAAGAACACCAATATCATCCTAGCAAGCGTAAACTCAGTGTTTGAAGAATATACCGACCTGAACACCTTGGAGAAGATTCACACTTTGATTTACTGTGGAGCAGTAGCGGTTCTTCGACTTCACGAACAATAAATCTCCACAACTCTGATTCAAGCTGAGCCAAAAAGCGTCAGAAAACCACCATGGCAAAAACGACTGGAAAAGGATATTGATAGTATTAGAGCAGAAATCGGTCGCCTCACAGAATTCTTGAGAAACAGAAAACCCTCAAGGCGCTTGAAATCACATATACGCAAAATTTATAGGAAAATTGGTACAAACACAAAACACCCTGATCACAAACAACAGATCGACGTTTATATGGACAGTTTGAAACAGAAACCCAAGCAAAAAAGCAAAAGGCTTTCAAGATACGTCAAGTGTACTGAAAGGAAACACCAAAACCAAAGGTTTCTCCAAAACGCGGCCAATTTTCACAAGGAATTAACAAAACTGCGACCAACAATAACAGAGAAGTACCTGACGCACAGTGCTTGACCGACTATTGGTCATCACTATGGTCGCACCCCAAAGAACACAATAGAGATGCGGAATGGATCACGAATGAAAAGAATCGATATCAGACATATGGACTTCGATGGAATAACGGAGGAAGAAATCACAATAATAGTTCGAGCGACCAACAACTGGAAGGCCACAGGTATAGATAATATCCACAACTACTGGTACAAGAAGTTTGATAAGCTCCATGGAGCCCTAGCGAAACAGCTCACGTATGTTCTTCAACATCAGAAGAAAACACCCACTTTCCTAACGCAAGGCTTAACATATATGCTACCTAAGAGCGATAGAACACAGGATCCGTCCCAATATAGGCCAATCACTTGCCTGCCAACACTCTACAAAATACTCACCTCATGCATATCTAATCGAATATACCAACACCTTGACGACAACAATATATTAGCAGAGGAGCAGAAAGGATGCAGAAAGAAACACCATGGTGCAAGGAACAACTCATCATCGATTCTGTGATAATGAAACAGGCACACGTAGGGCATCGGAATGTTCATTCGGCTTTTCTCGATTATCTGAAGGCATTCGATAGTACCGCCCATTCTTGGCTTGTTGAAGTATTGCAGATATACAAAATTCACCCAGCCCTCGTAGAGTTCTTGAAGACAACAATGACACACTGACGCACGTCTCTGCAGGTCAACATGAACAATACATCAATTGAAACCGACGAGATACCCATACGTCGTGGAATTTTTCAAGGAGACTCTTTGAGTGCACTATGGTTCTGTTTAGCTATGAACCCATTGTCCTCAATGCTCAATAGAACAGGATACGGATTTAGGATAAAAGCAGAAAGGAATTATCATACAATCTCACACCTGCTGTATATGGATGACATCAAATTATATGCTTCGAACAAGAAGCAATTGGATGATTTGCTGAAAACTGTCAGTGAGTTCTCGGCAGATGTTCATATGAAATTCGGTGATATAATACAGTGCATGAGAGATGGCGAAACATACAAATATCTGGGATACCAACAAGCCAGATTGCTAGACCAAAAACAATCGAAGGAGAAGATTCGTTCAGAATACAGGCTGCGTCTGAAGTCTGTGCTGAAATCGATGTTGAACTCGGGGAATCTAGTCGAGGCAATTAACACCTACGCCATACCAGTGTTGCTTTACTCATTTGGAATAATCAGATGGACTAAGACAGAACTGGATGATATTCAAAGGCAGACCCGAACGATGCTGACAAAGTACAACAACCATCATCCAAAATCGTCTGTGATAAGAACAACTTTGAAGCGGAAAGAAGGAGGACGCGGATTAATAGATATTGTCAATTTACACACCGAACAGATAAAAAATCTCAGAGAATTCTTCTCAGCAAAAGCTCTCACTTCTGACCTCCATAGAGTGGTATCGTTGGCTGATAAGGACATACACCTCTAAATCTTGCTACCAGAGATGACCTTCTGAATCTACCATTCCTATCAGATACTGAAAACAAGAGCAATGGTCAAGAAAGGAATTGCATGGACGACATCACGATGAGATTAATCAACCACACATCGACAAAGAAGCTCCAACAAATGGTTGATGAAAGGAGAATTATTCGCAGAAACAGAGGATTCTTTATGGCCATCCAAGACCAAGTGATCGCTACAAACAATTACAAAAAATTTATTATGAAGGACGGAACATTACAAACAGATAAGTGCAGAAAATGCCATATAAGATCGGAGACTATCCAGCATATTACGTCCGGATGCGAACAACTGGCCAATACGGAGTATCTTCACAGGCATAATCAAGTGTGCAACATTATCCACCAGAAACTTGCACACAAGTACGGACTTCTGAACACCTTCCAGCCATATTACAAGTATCAACCGACACCCGTATTGAAAATGACTCTATCAGATTGTACTACGATAGGCCTGTTATCACTGACAGAATGGTGACGAATAATAGGCCGGACATAGTAGTGTATTATAAGAGAGCCAGAACAGCAATGCTGGTGGATGTCGCCATACCGAATAATAACAACGTGCTGAATAAGTTCCAGGAGAAAAGTCCAAATACACTGACCTTGCTATTGAGATCAAGCGGATGTGGCACCTCGAGAAAATAAATATTGTTCCTGTCATCGTATCCTCGACTGGGTTAATACCCAAACTTTGAATGATAGTCTTAAGAAATTAGAATTGCATACGAATACCTATATAGAAATGCAAAAGCTGTAATTTTAATACATGTAGGATAGAAATTTATGTCAAGTATATTGTAATCGAGCCTATTCTCTTTGATTGCTGAATCTGGGAAAGGTAAATTATATCCAGCTAACAGCTGAGATAGTATATAAGTCCACGATATATATATATATATATATATATATATATATATATATATATATATATATATATATATATATATATATATATATATATATATATATATATATATATATATATATATATATATATATATATATAGATATATGGTATATATAAAGATATTTATATATATATATGACACTGCCATATATGATATGGTAGTAAGAGCATCGTATAAAAGCTTTTAGATAACTGAACTGCCATTATAGATAAGGTAGTTCAGGTAGTTGAAATACACTTAGAATCCGTATGCAATAAACTTTCTACAGCTATTTTATGATCAGACGAATAGAAAGCATTGTACGTCAAAGAGAAGCATTAATCACATATCATGCTCATTTTCATGCTGTTGCGACCTATGGCGTGATATTATGGGAGCATCAGTGAACACTGCTGAGCAAGCCGAAGATTGCGATAAGAGTCCTTATGGGCATCCCAGATATTGAGAGTTGCCAAAGGCACTTCAAAAGTTTGCGAATTCTGAATATAATATACTAGATAGTAAAAATAAATTTCTAAGGCATTCATCTGTTCATGGCCAGATACCAGGCTTGAGACAACTATGTACTACCACTGCGAGAATCGAAAAACGCAGAACAGATTCACATTCCTGGGAATTAAGATGTACAACCAATTCCAACTTGTTCAAAGGACACAGTAGCCAGAAATTCAAGAAATAATTCAAGAACCTTTGTTAGAGAATACTTTCTACACTGTCAAAGAGTTCGTGAAAATTTTATCTATACACTGTAATTGTCAAGTTTCATCCTATTACTCCTAAAACATATATTTAGCAGATTGAAGGCTCTTAAACAAGATAAATTTTGTTAATTTTGACAAGACATGAGAATATTGATTATAAAATACTACTACTACTAATACCTAACAAACTGTAGAAAGAAAAGTAGAACCTAATAGTGCCTATCCAATAATTGTCAAACCGATTTCTATTAGAGACTTGAAACCCAGTGATCGAAGAAGTCAACCAGCAACAGACCAAGCACGATTAGCACTAGAAATAATCCCGCACGATGGTGAATTGTATAGTATATTGTATCTATGAAACGGAACATGCAATAAGTCCTTATTTTTATCATTCTAGAAGATACATGGCAACTAAAGGAGGACAATCATTAAAATCTTAATAAACGAAGAAAGAATAAAATATCTGCATGGGTATATTTTTTTAAATTAAGCAATTCCTGAAGATTACATATTGGAATCATGTCAGAACCCTCATTGGAATCATAAGCTTATAGAATATTTCAGAAACAATGACTTAATCAGATAAACAACTCAAACCATCAAACTCAGAGTACTTGGCTGAATATGAAGACTGAAAAGATCTGCATAGCAATTAGCTATCACAATATCAGTATTGTTATTAGTATCACTCAAACCCATTTTGTGTATAGAATTATCGATGTTAGCCAAGTTTCTATATTCAGTTCTTAGAAAAAAGTTTAAATAGTGGCTCAAATGATTAGTATTTCTCATGAAACTTTTTTTCAAATACAAGTCTCCAACTTTTGTTAAATATTTGTGCTTTGTAATTTATTTCGATTATCTTTAATAATTAGTAGAAATATAACGGTGCTTTCATTGTTTCATTTGATCATCTTTGTATCATTTGATCATCTTGAAAAACTATGACTATCGTCAAAACTTTTTAATTTATTCAAAAGTACACCTATAAATATCTTTGTTCGAAAAAACTCAACTATTTTATTTATTTCTATAATGACTATTCCTTGTCAAAATTTTAGTATATATTTGAATATTTTGTGAGCAAACAATACGCGAAAAGAAAATTATGATCTGTAAATACACACACCACAAAAATTGTCGCATCACCTGGTATTCTGAATTCCACAATCGATTAAGCAGCTCGATCGCAGTTTCTTTGTCAACATATGTTTTGGACATATGAGGGGAAAAATCTTATCTATGTAGTAACATTTGTTTCCATATGATCTCAAACACGTCTGAAACAAGAATGAGTTTATTTGACTATCAGTATTCATTAAATTTCTCTTCAGTTTCCACGTTAATTTAATGCAAGTTTTCTGTGGTTCTTGTTGATTTTCGAATCTTTGAATTTATTGTAATGGGTGCTGAACGTCCTGGACGCTATTTGAGTGATCATGAAGTGGTAAGAATAGTAACACTTCTAGAGGAGGGGCGAAGCCAACGTTACGTGGCTAACTTGTTGAATGTTAACCAAAGCACTATTTCAAGAGCAATCAATCGGTACCACGAAACGAGAATATGAAAGAAGGGCGGACAGGAAGAAATCGGATAACAACACCAGTTGATGATCGTTGGCTTCGCTTAACTGCACTAAGAGTTCGGCACTGTACGGCTAGAATGCTACAAAATGAATTTCATTGCAAACAGTTAGGAACAGGCTCAGAGAAGACGATATCATACCAAGGGTGGCTACTACCGGCCCGCGTCTTGCCAGAGAGCATCGAGTTGCAAGACTTCAGTTTGCGAGGGAACATGCAAATTGGGGTATTCCAGAATGGTCGAATGTTCTCTTTTCCGACGAGTCCAGGTTCTGTCTAGTATCAAATGATAGACGCATGCCTGTATACAGACGACCTGGGGAACGGTATCAGCAATGCAATATCCGGCAAACCGAAAAACTTCGGAGAAGGCTCAGTAATGGTGTGGGGAGGCATTTTTTCCATGGTCGAAATCTAAGTTAGTCCTAGTGAATAATGGAAGAATGACAGCGGCCAGATACATTG